>CM068829.1:33726084-35193584 GCA_028554795.2 Sinohyriopsis cumingii
TTAACTACTGTTATGAAATATTTAAGATTTTTAATCCTTTAATAAGCAAGTGGGGGTTTGCTTTCAAGTAGCGATTTAACACTTGCTTTACAAAATAAGTTTAATAAATCCCAATATTTATTGATAATCGTATTAGGCAAACTTTAATTATATTCAATAACAAAAGGAATGATATCTTCATTTCTACATTTGATTTAACATTATAAACATTCAAGTTGTGTAAGAGAAGATACTTTTTGGAAAGCAGTATTAATGATGTTAATAGGGTAATTTCTATTTAAAAAATGCTGACCTAACTCTGTCAAAGATGAGTTAAAAACAGCGGCATCCGAAATAATTCGTCTATATCTTTTTGCTTGACTATATGGTATCCCGTTTTTACATGATTTAGGCTGGCATGAAGAATATTCAACATATTGATGAATACTCTTGTTTTTAACATGAACCATGGAAATAATATCATTATTTTCATTTTTCACGACATCTACGTCCAAAAATGATACTTTAGTTTTAGACACATTGAATGTAAATTTTATAGTTGGATGTAATTTGTTTAAACTGTCTATAAAATAACAAAGATCTTCTAATGAATAACTCGAAATCATAAAGATATCGTCTGAAAATCTTAACCATACATCTGGATTTAAGAGGCATTTATTTAGAAAATCATTTTCTAATTTTCCCATAGATGAAGATGCATAAGCAGGTACTATAGGACTACCCATTGTTGTTCCCATATTTTGGAGATTGTAATACCAAATTGAAAAGGTTATTTTCGAGCACAAGTTTAATCAAATCACAAACATGTTCTTTTGATAGCTTTTATGTATATTCGTTTTATTCAAGATAATATTTACACGATTCGCTACCATCATTGTGTGGTATATTTGCGAAGAGTGAAGCCACTTCAAGTATAACAAGGAATGAATTTTCAGTTAGTGTCGGTAAAGTTTTTAATTTGGTAATGAAATCAAATGTATTTTTGACATATGAAGGTAGTGATTTCATCACTGGTTGTAAAATGTGATCAATGTATTGGGATATTTTATTTGTAATTGAGTTATATGTAGAAATAATGGGTCTAACTGGATATTCTAAAGGAAGTGACTTATCAACCGTTTTATGCATTTTTGGTAAAATATAAAACTGAGGTGTGCGTATTTTATTTGGGAAAATATCTAGTTCATCATATATGGATTAATTGTGTACAGCGATTTGATTAATACATTTGCTTATATTTTTTTTGCTTATTTTTTCTTACATTTTTTCAGAACGATTACATGAAAGTTTTCTGTAATATTTTTCATCATTTAATTGTCTTTCTATTTCGTTAACATAATCTTCCTTATTCATTACTACTATGGTGCTAGACTTAATAGCTTTTTTTTAAAAATGATAATCCTCTCGTCTTGAGATAAGGTACGTACAGAATTTAGTTCTCCTTTAGATATCTTTGTAAAATGATTTATTTTAGGACTGCTATTTACAATTTCTTGTTTAGTTGCTTCAATATAAACATCGAGATAAATATCTCGTCCACTAGAAGGTGTAGATGTTGATACTTTTTTTATTGAAATAGAGCTTATTTTGTAGATGAAAACTACTTTCATATTGTGAAGATGTATATGATTGTGAGAAAAATTATTTTGATTTTAACGCTCTTGTGCATTTGAAAAATTCTTCTGTTATATTAATATTATCATGCACTTGGTTCTATTCCTTACCTAAATGAATGTAATCACTATTAGTTAGAATTCATTTAGAAAGGGTTAACACAGTTTCGTTTCCTCTTTCGATTTCGTTTTTCCTTTCTTTCTTTCCTCCATCTGTTCTTGTTTTGCATTTTAATAAATATCCTATTCTTTCAGTTGTTTGTGTTGTTTTCAACAGATCGTTGAGGGCTTCCATTAGTCTCTGTATTGTTGCTACAACGGTTATGTTGGATTCTTGTGTAGTTTGCTTCGCCCCACTTACTGCATCTGTAGAGGTTGCTTTCGTGTGCCTGTGGCTGTTAAGTTTATTGCTTGATTATCTTTCTAATTATTTTGAATGGGTCTATTATTCTTTTCGGTGTGATTTGGTGGATATGTATTTCTTGCTGTTGGAGATGCTTGTTATATTTCCTTATCATGTCTTGTTGGTTATTAGTTACTGCACGTTTTGTTTTTACATTGATGAAGTTAATTTGCTCTGCTGATTTATTTGGTTGTTGATAATCTCCTTTTGATTTTTCTCTAGTAATTTAGTAGTTTTTAGTTCAGCTCTATGTTCTTCTAGTCTTTTGCCCATCTTGATCACTCTCCTCTGATGTTCTTCTTTTAGTCTATCATATATTTCCAAAGATACTTTTTCCAACAGGGAGTCCATTGATGCCATAATAATACTTTCTACGTGTTAGTGGTGTTTATTTTAACATACATACATACACACATACATACATACATACATACATACATACATACATACATACATATGTCTGTGTGTGGGTGAATTTTATAATGGATTTGTTCATTGGCAAACGTTAAGATATGTTAATTGTGTCCCCATCCCACATCCGTTTGTAAACGTCAACTGCCTCTAGCGCTGCCACTAAGGCTGATCGTGCAGTGGGTTTTCGTTCCTTTAGCTATGTCTTAACTATCAGTACGACTCCAACAGCTAGGGAATTAATGATGTACGATTCTTTTTATTTCATTTTATTTTTTGTTTTTTTTAAATCGTTTTGATTTATTATTAATGTATGTCAATATTAGAACAAAAAAGGATCAGGGACGGGTTAACGTTTTCATCAAATCCCTTTCTAAAATGCACAAATACAATAACTGTATTCAAACCTTTTGATATACAGATATAAAATTAAATGAAACCTATTTAAGAAATAGAATCATTAAAGAAGAAAAAGTAATTTATTCTTAATGCTTTAGAAATCTATGTTATATAATGGTGTATATTTCGTACAATTTATGTTACTATGATGCCATAATATTGTGCATGTAAAAATCATGTGATCATCTAATTGTTAACAACAGTTTTTATTATTCAATAATCTTATATGAACATTCCATGGAAAAAGCAGATAATAACAAATCTGCCAGCATCGCTGTTACAAATCTTTGTTAATGTTTATTAATGTGAATGTATCTTTTTCTGCATCCATTTATGTATATATTCATATAGAGTAACTTGGGCTCATAATAGATTTGAACACAATGAATAACACTTTTAATGTATGATGAATTTCAAATAAAGTTTAAGTCGACATGTAAGGCATGACCTGCATGTCACACATATGCTCTAAACACTGTTGTTAAACGAAATATTTCAAAGCTACTCATATTTATGGAGGTCTTACATATATTTAGTGATTGCTGTTTAAATGTGCTGCAAAAATAAAAAATTCTTACTTATGTTTGAAAATACACAACAAGAGTAGATTCAGTAAGGAAAATATATTTTATACGAAATAAGAAATTGTGTTCAAAACCATTCTCGACAAACAAAGCAAAGAAATATGAACGGCTTTGTTGCAGGACGTATTGTAGTTGCTTCTCAATATGGCTTTGAAAGTGCGAACATAATACCTTGCTGACTCCGGAAACGGTAAACGAGTTGAAAGCTCTAACATAAATCTAAACTAAACCTTGCAGCTGCCATAACAGCTTATCAAGAACATAAAATGGCATGTTTTGGCTTCTGCCTCTTTTGAATATGTTTACAAATGCTCATTTTGTCATAGTAAGTTTATTGGCGATGGACTCAATACAGTTAAAATATATACATCTGCCTCTGCTGTACAAAGACTCTCCTACAACCTCATAGTATTAGCACCAATTTTGGATCGTAGTCAATTAATAGAATTACTATTTTAATTAAATAGTTTTTATAGAAAACTTTCTTTTAACATAATAGTAGTTTTAAATGACAGAAAATACTTTGACTCATGTCCTATGTTTTTGGCAATATATGTTAAGTTTTTACGGTGTTCTTTCATGTACTTTTAAATTTGTATTTTGAGACAGGATAATTATTTGATACATTCAAATTAACAGTATCTTATATAATCATCTACATATAAAACAAAGAATCATCCTAGTGTTTTATTATCTGTGTTGCCAAATTGTGTGGTTACAATGTATATGTTTTATTTCAGTTGGCCTATCAATGTAAAATAAATGTTCTCAAAGATGACGGATCTTTATTAGTGTGATATATATTAGTGCATTAAAAACAATATTTGGAAGCAAATATATCGTACAGATATAGTTACAACTTCTCCATACCACATTTGATAATAAGTAAAATGAAGTTGGGGTGGGGGTGGGAATAAACGACGGTTGTGTTCGTAAAACGAATTTAATCCCATTAACAGTTATCAACAAACTGTTGCAAGCAGATGTCTTATCGTTTCAGCGTATCCTATTTACGTTATGACACAGGTGTACACCTCGTTCTGAAACGACGCAAAAGAAAAAACGCTCATTCCAAATACTTCCCAAACAATGCCACATTTTACATCGCTATTTCTATTCAGTATTTATTTAACAAATAAAGCGCTGCAGCACGGTTTCGATTATGCCGTGCAGTGATGTCTCTAAATCCAATGAAACATCAACTGCTCCATACCATTCCCATAAGCTATTAAACTGATATTTCACATATTACACCTACCTCTGTATCACCCGATTTAGTATAAATGTCTCATCCTGACAAGGAAGTCTGCAAACATCGGCGATTCTATCATCATCCAGTCTTAACTCTAATACAGATCTCATGATCCCTATTCCCATTACCTACCTGCAAATAACTCCGTGTATGATTCCCACGATAACCTCAGTCATCAATAATCCAGTCAACAGCCAACGTGGATTTTACCACTTCATTTTAACCCATGCCAGTATTCAACATTTAGATCACTCACATCTCTCTTGCATAATCAGATGGTCACCACATGGTCAATTAAGCCTTAAATGTACAATTTATACCGCAAGTGGATAGTATGTATCTATTCAGTAGGATGTTAATTCTTTGGATTTAGACCGGTTGAAATACGAATGAGCTTTGTTGCGGCTAAATCATTTATTAAGTAACTTGCAAGCATGTATTTCAGGTTATTATTTGATAAAAGTAATTCCAAATCGGTATAATTCGACTTACGATGGCTGAACACGTACCTAAAATATCGAATTACGTCGCAGGTCGTTCAGTTCAAGCAAGAAATAAGACGAAGAAATAATGTGAGCAGAGTAGATCGTAAGTGGCTGAGCTAGCGTTTGAGACTGAGATTTTGTGCCAACAAATCATAAAATATAAAGTTTGATTGGTTAACAGTGTAACATTAGCATCAAACTCAGTTTGGGATCTGGTGATCTCTGGTAATCTGTGGTAAAAATATATTGCTATAATATATTGCTATTGCAACGGAAACTGGAACTGATAGATCAATTAATTTCATATTAGACGTTCATATTCTTTTTAAACTATTTTAGCATCGGGAGGTAAGGCATATTTTACACAATACACCAAAATATTAAAAACTATGTATATATGATCCATTTGACCTATATGGATTTCTTAAAAGAAAATATAATTCCCATTACAATGTATGTAAACCCGCTAAGCTTATTCGTGAAATAAATGTGTCGTACGAATAGGTACTTTTATTTCTACATTATTGATCTTTTATTTGTAAGTATCTAGAAAACAAATGTATGCCCGTGATATTTAAATACGTAAAGACGTATATATGTTGCTGACATAAGATATTTATCCTGGGGTTTGTTCGGTGAGATGTCCAATCGAGTGCCCCCCCCCCCAACACAATATACATGAATTTGTTTATTGCCGCGATTAAACTCAAAATCACCATTATTGATATATAACCAAATTATCATCATCCATCACCATTTTTTGAACAATTTTACTATATATCACTATGTTGCTATTTACCGTTAACGTTGAAGCATCTCAGTATGCATTTGTAAGCAAATGCAAATATCCTAATGTAAGACAATCCCAAATAACACCGTCCATCACTATTAAAAAATTAAAAATCAGATTCCTGCTATCATGCACGATTTTCCTAAAAGGGTTTTTGCTATAGGTTCAAAATCGGTACTTTACATTTGTTCAAGTAGCATTATTCACTTTGCTAACTTGTCCTTATGTAGGAAATAAATTTTGTTTTATATCATAATGAAGCGAATCTCAGTAATAGTGTAAAGTCAGGAGGTCCCCATCGTCTCCATTGTAATTGTTGGAGTAGTGGTAATTGCAATATTGTTGAGGCACAGGGGCGCATGATACTTAGATGGGGCAGGCATGTAGATCCACCAGTAATAACTCAAGATCTCTGCAAAAATACGATTACGAATAAGGTCAGGAGGTTCAGTGGGAGTCACGCCCCCTTTGGTCATATCGTCGTACTTTATCCTATTACTATTTAAAGGACATTGTGTTACCCTTTCCATTATATTGCATAAAATATCTAAAACTATAAATCACCTTCGTTGAAGGTCTTTCTCTAGAAGTGCCAGCCTGTGTAAGAAGCGGCTAAGGTTGTACCTACATCAAAAATAACGTCAGGTTTCTCACGTGGGCCGTGTTGTCCACATTATTCCTGCGTCACATAAGATACATTTACGCAGCACACTAAAACGGGTTACATTTTACAGGCGTCAGTTTTCCGGCAAGTTAATATTTCGGTGAACGTCTTTGGTGTGGACGATGGCGCTTGAGCTGCGAAATAAAATTTAAACATCTAATAAATTCATCACAAGACTACAGATGGCCACTTATGCTGCGTAAAGCATTTTAGTGGACTGATGAAAGGACAGTACACCAGGCATAAGGTCAAAATATTCTACTGTCGAAATTGTCTGTATGGCATTATACAAGAAGACTTGCTCGTGCGTGCTCTAGATTGCAATGACATTACAAGTGTTGTGATGCCATACAAAAACATTCTTCTAGCGTTTGAGTGTTATTTTTAATTTGTGCCTTTTTTGACGCACTCAGTATTCATATTGCTGGCTGAGACTAAAAAATCAAAAGCTTATTTTATGAGAGAACATCAAGAGCAATTCCCTGCGGATATTCGTACCGATCTGCCTGTATTGGTGACGTCTTACGCAATAGCATACCTTTGTATCACGGTGCTGACTGAGTAGAGTCTTTCATAAGTAGTAAGTGGGATGGAGCAAGATCAGTAGACATTGGTTCAGCAACAAATGTGGTTTATACAGTAGAGGATAACAACCATTTTATTAAAGCAGACCATTCTTATATATTTAAGGAGACACTTAGTTGTGATCAAGCCAGAGATCAATGTAATTTAGCTGACAAATATATAGGTAAGGACCATAACCAATACAATCTTCTTTTAATTATGTTGGTGCGGCATAATCTACGCGGCTAAAATGCATACTCGATCGAAAACCACTTCGGAAACAGGATATCAGCTGCAATTCAAGCAACAGGGAGCGCCACATGTCATTTTTGCTAGGTTACCTGCGCTTTGTAAAGAGTTACCAGTGTTTGCAGGATTTGCTAGATGAACTAGTCAAATATACAAAGTGTTAGACAACATTGTTTTGGTCATGCGCAAAGGAATGTAACCGTATCATTAGATGTGCTCTTTGAACGTATTTGCCTTTGATGAAACGAGTTTGCAAGGAAAACAACATTTTTTTAAGCTGCTTAACAACGCTAAAATTTCGGATGAGGATTGCGAACATGCCTACAATGTATTAAGCCAAATCAATATAGAGAATCATTCCGCATATCACGAACATCATCTGAAAATGAATGTGCTGCTGCTCCCTGTCGTTTATGAAAATTTTCGTGACATGTGCGTGTCTTATTACGGGCTAGATCCTGCTTGGTATAACTCAGATCCAGGCGTATGTTAAGATGTCTAAAGCACAACTAGAATTGATTAACGGACATCGACATCTATCATTTAATCGAGAATGGACTTTTTCACGGTGGAATTTAAATGATTTCTAACATACTTCCTGTCGTAAACATCAAATATATATCCGAATAGCATGCCCCACAGCCATCCAAGGACTTTCTCTATTTTGAACACAATTTTCGTGATCGTTAGGCCTCGATGCAAATTAGCAAGTTTGCAGTTTTTCTTGGATGTAGCCAGAAAGTTTGACCGAAGAAATGTTGCGCGGCGACATTGATACTGGCTGCATTTAGAAGTCAATCTTGAGTATCCTACCGAAATTCATGATCCGCACAATGTTTCACATATTGGTGGATAAGACCCGTTATTTTATTTACTGAGAAAATACGATACAATTTCTTGGCTTAGGCATGAGCCTGGTTACAATGTATCGTGTAATCGAATTAGACTGGATGCAAAACTACAATGATTTTAATACAAACAAAAGAATGCATAAACGTTTTTGATAGAACTTTCTTTAAGCTGATGAACTTATCCCGTATTTGGCAAAATCATCCAAAAAATATAAAAGAGCGAGTCAGTATAGCACTGGTCTACAGACAGGAACGGAGAGACAAGCTGGTTGCAGATCCCGGTTTTTGTCGCGATGAAGATTCTTGTAAATGAAACCCTAGTGTCAATTGGCACAAAGAAAACACTTATCGTTCTCAGTAATCTCAATGTTTTTGACGCACCTTCAAACGCCAAGCACATTCTAATTAGGATCTTCTTTGGAAAACCTGCTTTATGTCTGGTTAAAATATATTGCCAATGGAAAACTGTATGCCACAATACTAACACAACTGATTTGATAAAGTATTTGTTATCTCGGGCTTTAGCGGCCTCATTATGCTCCAAGAGCCAGCATCTTATGAACGTTTGCCATAAACATTTTTTTGTAGATTGCTTGTGTTGAGTAAATCTCAGTATAATAACTCCACGTGCTTAGTTGTTCGCTTGTTCCTATTATCGCCAGGACAGTATGCCGTTTCATACAACAAAAAGTGTGGCACGTAGCTCATTCATGTAGCAGATATTAATACAATTAAGTTCATTCAATAGCTTTCGCTGCTTGTCCTTGATCAAAGCGTACGTCTTAGGATTACTTAATGGCTTGGTCTTAGTGCGATTTAAGTCAAACTTTGCATTTGGTTTGCATAGAGGGTTATAATAACGTTAAGAAGAGTGTTTAGTCTGCTCCGTAAAGACCTCTAATATAAACAAGTTATCAGACATATCTATGATCTGATTTGACAAAACGGTTTGTATAAGCATGTATAATTCCGATGCAAACGAACACGCTGCTGTCCGCGACGATTATAACGAGTACAAACAAGTGGTAATTGAGCACATAAGAACAATTCAACCAAGTCTTTGACGGGTGTGTTATGCTAGATCTGCTAGATTCCTCTCGTATGTATTTTAAAAAGATGTTTCTGCTTATAGGGCTTCCTAAAAAGGCTGTGTTGAACAGACCCGTATAGAGCAAACAAATAAACTAATAGCAGAGTACGACAAAATTGTTTCTCAATATTTCCCGTTGTAAGCCTAGAATTAAAACGATTAGTGTAGCCGAACCATTTTACAAGTGACTTGGTTCCGCGAGTTATGATCACATCCTCTATTCTGAACTCCTGCTCGCATAAAATATAATGGAACACTTTAACCACGAAGATTTACGATCCGAAAAGCTACAGGAGTTGTATTCAGCATCTCTCAAACGGTAAATATTTATTTGGTATAGCTTGATATACAACCCTTTCAGAACGTTTTCAAACCCAAGAAATCCCAACCTTGTCGTCAATAATATTCTTATTTCTGAAATATAGAATTGTTACTGTTACTCAGTCCGAGACCATCATGTCGCAACAATGGTGTTATCTTGTCTTTTTATTGAAAACATAATTGCGAGAAAAGGCTTTTTAATATTTCTCTCTATTGCATCTGACCATGTTTTCCTTCACGTACCGAATCGGAGGGATATTTTGCATCACGTGAGTACTTTTTCCATATAAAGCAATGCGTTCACCTGTTTAACCACCCATCGTTGACTAGTCAACAGCGTTAAACAAATGGCATCGAAAGATTACAAGAGCAATTGAAGCCATGTTGCTCATACATCGGGACAGGCAGAATCTGATAAAAAAAAAACCTGTCAGGAAGAACGCTATCGTTCTGAAAATGGAGCAGGACTTAGTAGTAAATGTACTGCTCCTGGATACAGCAAAGGGAAAATAAGACTGGGAGCGGAGACAAAGATTCCTGCAGAGGCAGAAATATGAACAGCGCTAGAAGCAACAAAACAGAACAACAACAAAAAAGCCGCAGCAGAATAAGGGAAGACAGAAGACGCAGTGAATACTGGAGGCTAAGGACCCCTCCTCCTTCTTTAGAGAGTCCGAAGCTTGTTGTGAGGCCTGTCGAGAGACATGGCCGTCCTCCCAGTATATAAATCCAAGACACAACTCGAAACAACACGGTCCTGTTCAGGACCAACAATATCTTGAAAAAAGATAATACATCATGGTGCCTCCCCTCCAAAAAATATGTTTACCTGTTTTGCGAATATTTGTGTATGTATTATTTATGTCATTCCCCTGGACTCGGTTCAAGGAAACATGATGAACTACTTGGTTCAATAAAATCACTCTCCAGCAACAACTCAATTTCATTTTTCCAAACATTCCTGTTTGGAGGGTTCATCCTGTACATAGGCTGACTTCTTGGTTTTTGTAAGAAGATCTGGAGAAAAAGTGCTCATATTCAGGTAATAGCTGTTTAAGTACTTTCTTTTCTTGTTGTTGCAGATGTAACATTTTTTGGTCAAGATGACTCATAGTTTTTAAACTTTGAAGACTAGTACCACAAACATCATTACAGTCCGATTGCATTCATCGCTTAAATCCTCCCTTTGCAGGATATGTACATCTACATTGCATACATGATTGATCTGACAATCTAAAACATACTCATTTAATATATTTATATGGCAAAGTTCTTTTTGTTTTCGCCTTCAAGGAGTATTAATGATATAATTTAAATCATACGCTTCTTTTTACTGTATATGGACTTAGCCTGAAAAAGGTTTCGAGATAAAGGTAAGAGAGCCATAACTCTATTAACAGGCTGAAAACTCCTTTTCTTTGTACTTTTGCCATACCGTAACATAATTTGTGACTGAGTAGTGTGCAGATTAGATCTTGCGATCCCACAAGCCTTTGATAACTTATACTTAAAATCAGAAACATGGTCGAGAAGATTAATGTTTGTATTTTCATTTGAAAGATGTTTCGTTTTTAACAACTTCAATGGTCCACGGACAGCATGTCAAGAAACTAGTTCAAAAGGAGTAAATGCTAAGGACTCTTGATCTGATTCCTTAACAGCGAAAATCAGTAAAGGATCACTGTTCCAATCTATTCCAGTATCAAAGTCATATGACTGAATCATTTTTTCAAAGTTTGATGAACACGTTATAAAGCCGCCTGCTTTCAGGGTAATAGGCAGAACACAATAATTGTTGGATGAGTAATTCATGCATAAGGTGGTGGAAATTTCCAGTTTTGTTATGTTTTGGCTCCTAATAAGATTGGACAAATTTGAGAAGGCCAAATTGTGTAAGAAGGCTCTATCAATGTTTTTAATATTCTTTTAGTTGTAACGTTCCTCAAAGGAATTGCCACTGTGAATCTTAGAGACTCACATATTATATCAACACGTAATGGTTGCCTGACTTGGTCATAGGTACAGGACCGACACAGTTTATCATTATTCTGCTAAATCGTTGGTCAAATTCAGGAAAAGGTTGCATATGAACCCCATGTATCTTCTGATTGTGTTCATGCAATTAGTGTAACAAGATCTAGATTATTTACGAAGATCACGTTTATTTCATTATCGGTCAATACAAATGATGTGAGATCTTGCTATCTGTCTTGCATTAAATGACCTGCCAAATACGTTGCATGGGCTAGACTAATACGATCCCGTCTAGACAACTTAGGAACAATAATTTAATAGTTCACGGACCACTCGTCACCAGCGGGTACCCCAGTGGTCTCCATTTCTCGTAATGACCCTATTTTGAACAAAGTAACACATATGTAATTCTGATGATTCTGTTTAGTTAATCGACCACTGAAACGAACAGGAGATCTCATGATCATTTTTCTAGTGAACGACAAGTAGATGGTGTTTTCATCTTAATTAGAATAAAGAAAATTAGTAGCTAAAAGAGAATCACAGTG
This sequence comes from Sinohyriopsis cumingii, assembly GCA_028554795.2. NCBI lineage: Eukaryota > Metazoa > Mollusca > Bivalvia > Unionida > Unionidae > Sinohyriopsis > Sinohyriopsis cumingii. Next base: position 33,738,283 of record CM068829.1, read on the forward strand.
ATCAATTACCCTTTGATTGTTCCAAACGAGGAGCAAAAGTGACCTCATCCAAAGCCTGGCCAATACATGTGTCAGCTAAAGTATCACGTTATTGATCAACATCCATCTCAAGAGCTCTTGTTCCCATAGCGTTAGTAACTGCACAAGCAGGGTATAAATCATGGAATTCTTTTAAATAGGATTGACTTTCTGATCTAGAAAGGCTTGTCGTTTCAAGTTGATTAACCACAATCTTATCTCCAACTAATTCATTGCCTAGTAATAAATGAATACATATAATGGGAAGAGACGTCACAGTTCTGATTGTCACGAGTCCTGAGACTAAGTTTGATGACAAATTTACACATTCACAAATCCGCACTATACTCACGAATAAGAAAACTCTCATTAGAAGTAGACTACTCAGAAAAGGCAAATTACCAGATAAGAATATATCGAGAAGCTCCTTTGTACCGTAACATTTTAGTAGAGCTAAAGTTGGTAGAATCACTCATGTTTGATATGGAACATTTCTATTAAATGGTTAATAAGCCTCCATAGTAAAATCAGACTTGAAGTTGTTCGACCCGAACAATGCATTCCTTTCAATACATGACCGTGACCGTGACCGTGACCGTGACCTTGACATCTTAGAAATATGAACATCTGGATTACGCTTATCATCTTTATGCTGCTTATTTTCCATTGGTAGCAAACATAACGTGTCATTTCTTCTTACAACACGTGCACGTAGGAAGCGATAAGAATTTCTGATCAGTCTTATCGGTAAATTTATTCCTAAATTTTCTGCCGGATTGAGATTTGGGAGTGCTCGTATTAGACTGAAATATTTGTTATCGGAAGACTGCTGAGAGGAAGGCTTACTTAAAAGGAAACTTTGTGAGCTAAGCAATATTCGTCAGCTGTTCAAGCAGCATTTTCTAAATTTCGACCTTGTGCTCATGAAGGCAGGTCTATACGTCACCATTGACGCAGTTCTTGAACTCTTCAACTAATATGAATTTTCTGAGATTTTCGTAATCTTCACCAGTTGTCTTGTGTCAAATAATCTTTCTCTCACAGATTTGAGAAGGATTGTTCCAGCTTCTTTGTGTAGCTCCAAGCCTCGAGTACCAACTCATATCTTTCTTCAATTGTATTTGTTTTTTTCCTTCTTCTGTCTGTAACTGAATTGCTATCTCTCTCTTTCTCTCTCTCTCTCTTCTACTTTCACCAGTGTGTGTGTGTGTGTGTTTATGTGTGTGATTTAGATTTTTAACATAGCTTTAACAATATTCCAGTCATATAGCTACGATGTCTGCAGTATGGCAGTTTATAATGATGTCTAGCACAGGGGCTTCATGCCGCAGACATGTAGCATGATGTCCGACCCAGTCACATTATCTTGACACCAGGGCGACAAGTCCTAATACTAACCTCTTAATCCTGAGCTCCAATGTTTATTTATTTTTCACTCGTCTTGCACTAAAACACGAGTCGAATGTCGTAGCTCCCCACATACGCACACCATATCATAATCATATGGGCATCCTTTGATCTCAAAAGACTATAGAGTTACCAAATAAGTAGTCAGTCAGTTTGTTGATGACCATGGTCTGAATAGACACACTCGGGAATGACAATATAAGTTGCATTTGTCACACTTGTAGCCGGTGTCATGGGTTTCTACAAGTGACTTGATCTCATTTTTCTACCGGCACGTTTCGGGTCTGCCAATTGCGACTGTTGCTTCTTGCTTCATTTTAAGTCATTGGATGTGCTCATGGATCCAACTACATCAGTCCACTCTAACTGATTCCCATGAAATTAATATAAACGTAAAATGTTCTCATTTATGATCCAGTATTTCTACTTTATTATGACCTTTCATCATCGGTGAATTAGGTCTTTGGTTCATATTATTAACATGTTACCGTTGTTCAAATCACTTTCTGATAATATCCACATGTACCAAGTATGTAATGACACAGTCAAATGTTATAGCGAAAGATTAAAACCTTGTTCCAATATGGCCACTATAAAGGCACGTGTCTAGTGCCAAAGCGTGTTTACCTTTTCGCTACATTAATCTTGTGACTGCCCGATTGCCTAACTGTATACTTGCATAAACTATCAATAAGTGTGGGTTGTCATTTTCAAAGTACAATTTATAGCATGATAATTTTGAGTGCTGTCATTGTAATTGATACTAGCATGCTTTAAATAGCAAAAAAAAAACAAAACAAAAAAAAACAAGACTGACAGAAAATAAGGAAAGAAAGCAGAAACGAAAAGAAACGAAACTCAAAGAAAAAGAAAACAAGAGAGAAGAGAACACCAGAAATACCGTCCCTCAATCCTCGTTGCCCTCTACAAATATGGTTGATGAACAAAGTATTCAAACTTCTTTATTATTAATATGTTGGTGCATAACGACATATATAAAACGGTTACTGAAAACTTCATGACGCAAAGGGTCAATTTTGTAAGTACATGTATATCATAACCCAGTTAAAAGGTCTTTTAAGAAAAATCCTTCCTTAACCCGATAACAGCGTTAAGGGATAAAGTCAAGTGTCATTATCTATTTTCTTCCGCACTGCATTCGATTAAAGGGGATTTATAGTATTAAGTCTTACTACTGGACCTGGGGCAGTCATTTGTGTGCCTGTTAGAACCGTGGCGATAGCTTCTACGTACACTTCAGAGTTTCTAAAGATGAACTTTGCATTGTTGATAACAGTCAGCATTGGTGTTGTGATTATCGGTTGCAATATCGTCCTATGTAAGTATTACTAAAATCATTTGGATTATCTCAAGCTAAAATATAAGTTACATATATATTCATTAACGTATTACCATGCGACTGACTAGCCCAATGTTCATTCCAACAAAAATGTATAATATATTTCATAATGAGATATTCTCTATATCACTAGGAGATACGTTAAATCGCTTGCAGTGGCGATATCATTATATCATTAGAAAGACTAATTCTTCATTTAGGAAATATATTTGCTCTTTTGTGTCGTATTCAGACCCATGTTTTCATATGTAGGCCTATTTCGATTGTATTACTTTTTCTTCTTCTTCTTCTTCTCTCTCTCTCTTTCTCTATCTCCAAATCAGGATGTACAGCTCATAAAATGTATTAACTGTAGACCGTCTACTGTACATTTATTCAGTAAAAGATGTGTTCTCAAGAAATGCATAAAACAAACTCCAAACAGCAAACTATAAACTGCAAGTGTTCACATTTTATAATTAGTTTCTACACGAATCGTGGAAAGTGGTGGAAACTGTCAATGACTGAAATTACATGACCTATTGTTAATGTTAACCGTGTCGTATTGTATACCTGTGCAACACTATAACAAACGGTACACATTTTAAAGAAGAAAAAACGAACTCGTTATTAAATATAGCAGTATAATTAGCAATTTTAACTTAATCACAATTGTGTTTGATTACTATGGATACATTGAATATAGAAATAAACAAAATGAAGAGCGAAATGTGTGATATGATCAAGCAAATTTTATAAAACGTCGCTGACCTAATATAATTATATCAATTAGGCTCGATGAAGTGATGCGGCTGTAACTCGAATTGGTACAGAATGGTGAAACCCCATACAAATGGACGGCTTTTCTTTTAATCAATATATAATACAAAGACAATATCAGTTAGGTGAATACATACATGGAAACATTTCAATCGTGAAGTGGACGTAATTTTGCAGTGTCACTCGTGGCTTCGCCACTCGTGATATTACAACCTTTCAGCTTCTGAAATATGTTCGTTTATCTGCTCATAAAATGTACATATCCTATATCTATTGCTCCTTTCAGTGTATCCCATTTTTTTGCTTATTCACTTCTTGTTAAATGTTAAATGAATTTGAATTAGGGCAATAGCCCATTTGTGCTCGTGTACATAAGGTTTGGAACAAATGCATGAAATAAAGCAATATATGCTGGCCATCTTTATTACTCTTTATTATTTACTATAAAATATGATTTAGTTTTCTCTCTCTCTCTCTCTCTCTCTCTCTCTCTCTCTCTCTCTCTCTCTCAGGACAGCTCCAGTGACCAAGTGGTTAGAGCGTCCCTCTTGGAAGCGAGAGGTCGTGGGTTCGAACCCCGGCCGAGTCATACCAAAGACTGACAAAAATGGTACCAACAGCTGCCTCGCATGGCGCTCAGCATTAAGAGGTTAGTGTTAGGAATGGTCGGCCTGGTGTCAGGGTAATATGACTGGGTGGGACATCATGCGACATGTATGCGGCATGATGCCCTAGTGCTCGACATCACTATAAACTGCCACACTGCAGACATTATAGCGATATGACTGTAAAATTGTTAAACCTACGTTAAAAAATCTCTCTCTCTCCCTCATGGTACTCTAACTAATGATACTGACACATATTCGTCATTGAATCCGTTATCGCTGTGATACATTCAGCAAACTTGATATCTGCATACGACGCTTAAACTTCTTTAATACTATATATGTATCTCAAGGCAGCTAAACGCACACGTGATAGTTACAACGCAGGATTTTATATAGCTTAAACTATACCTGTTCCTTCAGCCTTCACTTGGCTTCAAGCTAAATATTATATTCGTATCTTTCGATGTATTGATTCAGCCTACTCTATTTCCACATTCATTTGCGTCATAGCGTCCTAAACACCGGTGAATAATAGTCATATCCTGCCTCACATGTAAATTTTATTCTGTCTCATGAACTACTGTGACCGTATTTGCCAACATAGTATACACAAAATAGCAAACACTTTCTGAGTTCCATCATCACTCAACATTCTTTTATTACAATAAGTAAGATAAACACTAATTGCAGCATATTTACTTATTAAAGGGAGCAGTAATTGCCCTTCAAGTGTTCCAAAAAATGTCAGTGTTGTCCTGAATGTCCTACATATATGTAAGACCTAGTGTCTGACACAAAATTCGGACTCTCTGAAGGAATATGCCTATCCCAAAACGAAATATATGATGTATTGTGTCATTCCTAACTGTTCCTTCCACTATAATCAAGTAAAATATCGGCAAATCGTTATCCTTACATAATATACAAGGCGAATTTAAAGTTTAAATGTCAAAGTCTCACTAGAAATATATTTACATTCTGCTACTTGTGGTACTGTTGCTGTTGCTAACGTTGAAGGGTATGCTACTTTTTATCATGGTATACTTCTACACCTGTGTCTACCACTACTACTATGTATCCAGCTAGAGTCACTGAAACATGAACTAAATGGGAAATAAGTAAATTCGATGTATTTTATCTTTTCGTTCCCCCTCAGCACATTTTAGTATTCGTACCACTAATGTCACAACGCATATATAGTTTCTTATATTGTTTTCAATGTAAAATATTTAAATTTTACAATGTTAGAAGCATGTAATTAGATATATTCGTTGTTAACACATGAATCGAGTGTTTTCAAGGAAGGATGGATGAGGGCGTTTTCAGATTGTCAGGTTAACGGGTAATCATCACATTCTGACAATAAGTAATAAAATGTCCAGACATAAATCAGACTGAAATGGATAAATAGTCAATATTAGTAGTGCGTGAGCAGCAGGGAAGGCAGACAGACCTAGGGTTCCCGACAAAGAATAAACCCTCCACAGAAAACTCTCTCGTAGAAAGGTTCTATTTACCGAATAAAGGCTTCCTGGGGAAGTTTACTTGTTACTGAACCCTGTTCCATCAATGAAACCTAAGTTTGAAGATTTTAGCTGAAAAAAAGTATTCTACGTGAATTTTAATTTTTTTTTGTTTATTGCCATACGACCGACCATAGGTAGGGCCCTCCCTGCTGCTATTATCTAATTGCATAGAATTATGCCAGTCGGCGTTAAAAGATTTTATCCAAACCTATTCGATATCTTGACCTGGGATCACATAAATTTACCGTTACAAATCCATAAGGTGTAGCTTGAGCTCGTGAGAAGAAATTTTTGAATTTATTTATATCCATGTCGCCACCGCACCAGGTCTGATGAATATTTCTTAATGTATGAGCATCGACGCCGTTAAAAATAACCAAAATATTACAATTATCTCTGATCACTTTAGGTATCTGAGTATACTTCTGAGTTACATAAATGACATCAGTGTTTTTGTGTCTACCACGGGAGAATATTCTAGCAGGATTAGTTTGTTTATCCAGCATCACGTCGTCGTAGACAACTAAATTATTGATCGACCCATCTAGATCATCAGCAGAGGGAGCCTCTTTGATGTCGGTGATAAATTCAATTATATTTTCACCGTCATTTAGCAACGCTGCATTTTCATTAAATTCTTTCAATACCTGATAACAACGCTGATCATCCACAGATGGTGCAACCAAATACAATTTATCCCATTTTAGCCATCTCATTATCAGATTCAACAATAATTGTGTTTTTCCACTACCAGATGGACCTATTATTATCATTCTAATTGAATTGGGCAATGCAGCATGATGCTTGACAGGAACGGATTTTTTTGATGCTGAAAAATCAATTACATTCATGATATAATAAATATTATGGATCTATATTGTCAAATGTAAAACACGCACACCAACGGTAGAGCTAACTACGGTTGTTACTCGCAATAAGAGATTAGCAGCTACCGGTAAATGTGAAAAATGCGGCACAAAAAAAGTTTAGATTTATCTCATCAACTAAAAAAGAAAATTCCACGGAGGTGACATCACCTCAAAGTTATCCTCGCTACCAGGATTCCCCTGGGCTAAATACTCAGGAGAAAACCACCTACTAGGATACAGCTACTGCGGACCAGGTACCAGACTCGATATCAGATTAAATAATCAGGATCAGCCAAATTCAGGTGAGGAGCCAATTAATGCGATTGATCGGGCCTGTTTGATTCATGACATAGCATATCGAAATAAAGATATTCAACAACGACATCTTGCTGATATAAATTTAATTCACGCAATAAATTACATAAAAAATAAATCTATCAAAGAGAGGTTAGATTCGTGGTTAATTAAAAACGCGATGAAGGGTAAATTAATCTTCGGTGCTGGTAATTAATATGGAATCAATTTATTATTCCCCTGCTGGATTTTGGCGGGGTAAACCAGCTATCAAGAAGCTTGCAAAGGCTGCTCGAGTAAAACCGTCAACGGCTGCTGCTTGGTTATCTAAACAAGCTATATGGCAAATTTATCTACCACCACCTAAGCGGATCGAATACGCGCACTTTGATGTTAGCGTACCAAATGAGGTTCATCAGGGTGATACAATGTTTCTGCCACACGATACTGTTGACGGTAAAATCTACAAGTACGTCCTAACCGTAGTAGATATCGCTAGCAGATACAAAGAAGCTGAGCCATTAACCAAGAAAACAGCCGCTGAGGTAGCTGATGCATTTGAGCGAATATATCAGCGAGGACCACTAACCTGGCCAATTTTACTTCAGGTTGATCCCGGACGGGAATTCCTCGGTGCGGTGACCTCATTAATGAAACAAAAAAATACAAAAATAAGACGAGGCAAGGTTAATATTCACAATGATCAGGCAATTGTGGAGAGATTCAACAAAACATTAGCTTAGCGATTATTTGGTTATCAATACGCGATGGAATTTATTCAGGATAAACGATCTAACGACTGGGTTGTCAGGTTACCCAGTGTTATTTCTGCGATAAATAACGAAACAACGAGAGCTATATCAATGAAACCAGCAATTGCCATACAGAAAGATTTTATACCGATAAAACGACGTGATTTTTCAGCTCGACCTGTTCTTGGTAGTGTCATAGTCAGATATTTATACAAACCAGGTGAGTCTGAGGGTGGCAGAAAAAGAGCGACGGATCCAATCTGGAGCACGACGACACATAAGATAGTATCAGTGACAAAATCATCAGGTAGACCAGCAATTTACATGCTCGATTCGTTAGCACCTCAGCGAGGTTTTACTCGCGAGCAATTACAAGTAATACTAGCTGATACTCAATTACCGCCTCAGTCACTTAGATAATCAACTCCGCGTCGGTTACACTCTAAACACGTCAGCGTAACATTATCGCGATTGTGGCCTAAATCATTATTTATTCTGTCTACGGTAAATTGTCTGGAATCATTTTTTGTTAACTCCACGTCATTATGCAATTACAACCGGCACAATGGTTTTTTTTTTGTTTCTCTTTCAGCGATAAAATAAATTCGACATCTAAATCGAATTCACGATTATTTTTTTATCGGTTTGTTTATAGCTGATCAATTTGTTTTAATCACATACTGGTCAATTTCATCATTAATAATTATTCTATCTAAAACGATCCGTCCTAGTTGGTTTATTTTTCTGACTCTAGATACGGCTAAATACACCAGATTAGACCATTCTATGTGATCGTCAACAATCCAAACTCGAATATCTGTTATGGTTAATCCCTGTGAAGAATGAATTGTCATGGCATATCCTAACGTCCACGGAGATTTTTCTGCTGTCAACATATCACTAACGAAATCGATATCAACATTGACAATATCATTCAACACAAGATTCTGCTTTCCTTGTCCTGGTATATCAACGTCAATATTCTGCAATCTGGTATCGGCTGGTCTGTAACATAATTGTACTGGCATCAGCGGAAATTTTTCTTGATGTAATTTAAATAATCTTTGCTGAAGGACGTCACGTATTATTTTTCTGCTAGCCAAAATCAAATCATTTGGAGTCCACGTTGATAAGAAATCTTCCATGGATGTTTTTGGAATTATTTCTCGCATCACACTGCATTGAATTTTATTTGGTTGTAATCGAATTAATCTCTTAAATTCGCTCAACCGACCATCAAGAGATCTGTAGTCGGTGTTAACTTCCTCATAATAATCAACGAAATTCTTTAGCCATTCATGAGGTGATTCTCCATCAATAGGATTGGGATGGCCGTGGTCGCCGCACATAATTACCGCTGTGTTTTTTATTAGCAACCAATCTAGAAACATCTTTAACGTTTTAACGAATACAGTGCAGATCTCATCCCATATAATTACTCTGTTCACGTATTTTTCTCCCATTCGCGAAGGAGTCCATGTACCACCATTGTATTTGAAAACAACTGTGGTACGTACATCAGTTGACGCCGCGTTGCCTCATCTCTCGTGCTAATCTGTGTGTTGGCGTCAGTACAATTACGTCAGAATTCTTTAATAATTCTATAATTCTGGTCGTTTTACCTGATCGACCCGGTCCATTCACGTAGACTGTCTTGTATCTTGATGCGGGATCATACACTGATGGTGCTGTCGAAATTTCTGATATACTATCAGAATAATAATTATCCTCAACAGGTACATCGGCGTTTTTACAATACCATAAAATACGTTCGTCTTTTACTCGCCACGTACCCCATGATCCATTGCCGGTTAATTTTTCCAACTCTGGTAGAAATTTTTCACTAACATAGAATGAATCAATAGCTACCCTAACAGCGTCATTAGGGAATCTGTTGATCATCGATAGCAGATTTATACTCGCCTTACGCCAGCATTGACGATCTTAAATGAGTATACTGCGGTGACTCTCCCTCGAGATAGCTAACTACAGTACCTAATTTTGTTCCGTTTGATAAATAAGCATTTTCTCGGTCACAAAATATACCTCGCTCAGCGGTATCAGCGATTATAAAATCTAAATCAGCTTCATCCATGATCAATCTGCAATGATGTCGCTAATGATCGCACGAACCACCCTGAGTAAATTTTCCGATTATTTTTCTGCCTAAATCTTTCGCGTCTTCATGTTCAGTTGGTAGCCAAACGTCATTTTGTTTTTTATATCATACAATAGCCTCGCTGACCGTCAACGATGTCAACATCGCAGAATCTAGCATATATCTCAATAAAACAATTGGAACCCATTTTTGTTCTGAAAAATGCTTAACAAACCAAACGTAACATATCTTATGCAAACCATCATTAAATTTAAACGATACAACACGAGCGAATCCTGTCAGGCGAATATCTGGCAATGATCCATTAATAGATATTCTGGTCATCTCATCGCGGGGATGGCCAAATTGAGTAAAATATTTACTGCACTCTCCTAATCCGAGAAAACTACCAGGATAACACGATATCATGTCAAATGAAATCATCTTCATAAGATTATACTCAGTATTCCATAATCCACCATGACCGTATTCGATACAGCTCTGCTGAATATCTTTAAGAAACTCACGTCGAGTTGGTTTCCACGAATTTTTCTCTTTCGCTGCGTGAGCAACAACAGATGGAATCGTGAAACAATTAACCAACAAATTTTCATCCGCAGAGTATTTTTTTGCTATTGCTGTCATCGAATCATGTAAAGATTTACTTCGATATAATTCTCCGTTAGGCCGTACGAACTGATCCTATTTCTGATCACTGGAAAACAACCAAATAGATACAGGGTCAGATTTCCTTATTTCATGAATAAAATCAAAAATATATCCGCTATAAAAATTTAACAACGCGCTCTCGAGGAAAAATTGTTACCGCGCTGCTCCATGCATGTGAATTATGATCAATTATTTCTATGGGTTCTCCTCTGGATTTATACGCAGATGAGTCTAAAATCTCGCCTGATATCGTTTTTACCGTGATGGGAAATTTCAATTTCGCTGATAACACAGCAACATCGTCAATTGATGCACCATCAGCAACAGATTCTGACCAAGCATTAATCTTTTCTCGCCGCAGATCGGTTAACCCATTCCCGCGTTTCGCGTTTGTAAAATGATCTATTATTCGCTCAGCTACGCAATTTATCTTCGTGGACATCTTCATCTTGGCAAGATTCTCAACGGTGGGTTTATTTAATTTATATACACCATAAACAACCGCTGTGACAGGATAAACTCGCACGTAGTATGGCTTATCTATTCCTCTTAGTAGTCCTGGTTTAGATTTTTTACTCACTGTTACAGATTTTTTCCGCTAATTACAGGATCGCGCTTGTCTCAATTAATCCATACGTCATTTTCGTTGTATACAATGAATTTGATTCTGAGTATGTATTTGTCATCACCGAGTAAATCAATTAATTTTTTAGCTCTTGTATCGTTCATTGTATTGTCTATGTCGTTTGTTCTCCATGTGGACCACACATTAGCCGCTCCATCATTGTAGAATTCTTTCTTGGCGAGATCTACCTCAGGAACGACATACTCGATATCATCGAGGTCGAATATTTTCATTATTATATTTTAGACAAATGTTTAATAAATAAAATGAACAATTGCAAATGGTTGATGGTCGGCTCGTTAAATTATTGCAACAGGTCATGTAGAAAAGAATACTGTGGAATACATTTAGCTTATATGAAACGAGGTGGAGTTGGTCCAACCAGATGTATCAGATGTAACTCGGAATACGAGGGAAAACGCGTATTTGTTCAGACTGCGGTGGGAAAAAATATAGAGAACTAAAACGATATTACAATAAAAAATCACAAGATAGTGATCTCGCTATCAAGTGCGAAGAAGATTATCTAGATAGATTTTCGGACAAACTTTGATTTAGACAAATGGATATTGTATAATGAACCCTATATTCATAAAGCATCCAATTTTTAATAAATACGAGGCATCGAGCGATGGTGCTGTTAGAAATTGCGGAACAAAAAAACGGTTGGTAACATTGGTAACACCGGTTCTCTTATGTTTGGAGCCGGAAAAAATCCCTATTAAAATCACAGATTTGTATTTGAATGTTTTCATGGACCAATCAAACGTGATCTGGTAATCGATCATATTGATGGAAATAAACTCAACAATGCCATATAAAGTCTTCAAGCCATAACACAGAGCGAAAATCTGAAAAAAGGCAATACGGGTAAATATAATAAAATTCCTATAGCGGTCAAATTAATCAACGTGGAGACCGGTGAGGAATTGTATTTTAAATCAATGACCTCTGCTGGTAGGTATTTTGGTATTCATTCTGCATCAGTACAGCACGTCGCAACAGGGAGAGAGAAATCAACATTCTCATACAAGTTTGGTTATTGGGTCAAATGCGGTTATTATCCTATGATATTAGATTCAGATGAGTATTAGATTCTGAATAAAGATCTTATGTATATGACTCAGACGAATATTATTTAAAATAATTATTATTTTTTTTCGCACATTTAGAATTAAGCTAATATAAATATGAACCAAGAAAATATTAAGGGAATAATCAAATCTATTGAGGTACTTCGAATCAAAGAAATTCCTTTACCGGATGATTTAGACGCCGACAAAATCACAATGGATTTTGAAACGCTGATGCAGAACGAACAAGAAGGCCGATATACCCTATCGTCCGAATACAGATTCATAAAGAAAATACACTCTGAGATGTACAAATCACTCATTAACATCGACGACACGCAGATATCAGATTTTACTCCATTAGCTCGTGCGATTGAGAAGACTAGATCAGCGCTATCTGACGAGTATGAATCTAAAAAAATGATTGATACACGTGCGAGGCAGCTGCGAAAACTGATTTCTGAATAATTTATTTCTGAATAATTTTATTTTATTTCTGAATAATTTTTTTTTCTGAATAATTTTAATAAAATCAACCATTTTGGTGAAAAAATCAACCATTTTATCCGATTTTGTCAAATTACAGATTTTCGTCGGGTCAAACCTCAAGCGATCCTCTAATTGATTTATCGATAAAATGCGAAAAAACGTCAAAATTAACCCCAAAACCACCAGGAATTTATCAAAAAAACCATCAGTAATTGTTGATTTTTGAGCTAATTTTGTTGATTTTTGATAATTTATCGATAAATCAATTAAAGAATCGCTTGAGGTTTGACCTGACAAAATTAGCAAAATTGTGGATTTTTCTTTGATTTTTTCACCAAAATGGTTGATTTTCATCAAAAACGGCCGAATTTTTCAAAATCTTCAGAACAAAACACAAATAAAATAAATAATTTTTTTTTTGTTGCTATAATGACAAAATTAAGATTTTATTAGCAGATTTATGCTCAGGGTCTCGCCACGTATATCTAACAAATTCCCAGATTGGTCAGTTAGTGAGAAATTCACTCTCGACAGTAGATTATTGTGACACCTCAAGTAAACAGGATTGATCGGTTCTTGCACAAGTTAAAATCCAGGTGGAGATGCTGGTGAAAACGAATATAAAACAAACCCCTGTTTTGCCTGATCAGACACAGACGCGTCTGCGCTGTAGCTGTTCTCGATGATATCACAATTAAGATTAACCGCGACAACATTTGTTATATTTACCACATCAGGCGAAATATGCCCTCCGGCACCATCTGGTGCATTATCGCGCTTAAGAATAGATGATGGTGGTAATTTTTTTCTCCACGCAGCGTGTAGTTTGGGAAACAGCTCATCAATGGTATCCTCGAGGGATTTTTCTAATCTATCTGCGTTGTATCCTGGAAATTTAAAATTTTCTAACTGATCCTCAGTGATCGAGTACGCGTCTAAAAATTTTTGTTTGTTATTTGATTCTTTTATTACCCGAATTAATTTTTTATTAAATCTTTTCATAGATGATACAAATCATATCATGATTTCTATTCGTTCAATAATTTTATCACATGAACTTGTTATATCAAAAATACAGTCCTGAAAATAATTTCGTAATCGTTGTAAATCTTATTCATTATGAATTCGCTCATATTCATTAAATATTTTGATAACATCACTCAATTCAAAGTTCGTACCATTATCAAATATCCATAACATATCATCTTTTTTTTAATGATAAAATTTGATACATGATATCTGCGAAGATCGTATTTACTTAATTCTACGATCATATCTTTTTTGAAATTAATAAAATTCTCTCTCTTAGGTTCTGGTGGTGCTGGCTGCGCAACCTCTGGCCAACCTAGTATGGTTCTTATTGAACTCGCGTAGGTATCTACGCTGTAATTTGAGCTCACTTCGATAACCGAGGCCAGTGTTGGCTCGTGCCCAGATATCTTTATTCCAGGATCCTCTCCGGTTATATTTTTTATTCTCCATGTTAATTCGTCGCTGATTTGCTCAATCTGATAACTGCCTGTTGGTAATCCAACTACGTTCCAATCAGGTGTTCCATGGGGTTTATTTTTATTAGCAAAAACAAATGAATTATTCGACTGTAAATTTCCAAATGATTTGGATCTGATATTAGGCCAGCTGTAATAAACTCTCAAGTGCGCCAGTGCTATTTCGCTAATAGAAATAGGTGTTGGAAAAATAATACTGAACTCGGGCTTAGTCGAGCTCGCCGAGATCATCGTTGTCTTTTGCGGATTTGTGTTTGTCGCTATGTGCGTCAGTAATTCTGTCATTATTTATATTGACATCTTTAATCGTTTGATTATAAATTTTAGTCATCAGCGAGAACTCTGTATCAGATACAATACCGTCATTGAGACTTTCTGATAACATCGAGGATAATCTTGAATACGCCGCCATCGTTGTGTTTAATTTATCTTTGTATTCGGTTAATTTTGCGCTGGTACATGAAGATATCTTTTTTTTGTTATTATACCAAACACACCGGATAGCGTGGTAGTCACAGAAACAACGATGGTTATCGCTGTCGGTGCTATCATTGTTAACGCGGATAATATTATTCCGGTACCAACAACAACGGCAGATACAGAATAAACAGTAACATCGATTACGACTAATCTGTGCTAATATTTTTTTATTTTTGTTTGATAAATATCGATTATGTTTTTCAGAGACTCCTGCCACGCACGAGCCTGATCGTATCGGTATTTTGATGCACTCATTTTATATTAATTAGGATGTTTTAAATACAAACTCAAGCACGTACGAATAATTTGTTCTAGATAAAGCACCATCAATTGACTGTAATTCAAATACTGCTTCAGTATCTTTTTGTAATTCAACTGTTACCGGGTGAGGCAATTCAATTGATAGTCCAGCTATAATTACTCTAAATTTCATTGGACTAATCACTGTTAATCTGTATATGCCGGTAACAACTGGAATATATTTTATTTTATTATCTGTTCTTGTCCACGTTACAAATGTAGATGATGATACCACACGAACCACTTCATCGAATATTTTTTTAATTTCTGAGTATTTTATACTGATTGCAGGTGATCTACCAAAAAATTCGAGAGTTATTTTGTTTAGGTCTAAAGTATTTCTTCTAAAACTTGTGAAAGCTGCGAATGCACTTAAATGTTGATCATGCTCTTCACGTAAAATACCTAATTTTAAATTTACGTCATCGACGTACTTTTTTTGTTACAGCATCCTCACCTGCTATTGGATCTCCTAGTGAAGATATTTTGTTTTTGCCCATGTTAAGTTCTCCTAACATTGTATCGCCTGTGATTTTTACATGATTATCGAATTTTGCATTAATATCGCGAGCATTTTCAATAACTTTTTTGATGGAGTCATCAATTTTTTTAATATCTTCCCTAGCAGTATTAAAATCACCTACATGAGTACTGTATTCATCTCGTTTGATTATATCGCCTATCTTAACGTTGCTGGTTTTTAATTTTCCATGCTGATCCTGAAAAATAACAACCTCGTCAGGATCTGCTCCTGCCATCGACAAAAGATTATTTATGTAATCTTTTGTTGCATATTTAGATAAATCAACATCGACGGGTGTTTTTTTTATTGATCGCGATGAGAGAGATCTACCAAAAATATCAACCATTATTTATACCTGATTGATCTAATTTATTTGACGTGTGCTCGTGGACTGTTTTATGGTATGGTTTGTTAGATTTTGATATCGCATCGAGTATATTAATCCCCTCATCGCCGCAAATCGGAGGATCGGTTAGTGTTTGTGTTGGTAGCGTAGAATACCATACTGGTATATTTAATTGAGATACATAATTAAGAAACTCACGAGGCGGAGCTAATCCATATGAGTCGGCGTAGATAACCTCGTGAGGATTTATCGCGTAAGCAACCCAGTGAGTACCTGGTCCGGTGTTTTTATCGAGATTTATAATTCCCGTTTCATATTTATTGGGACGAGCTGGTAATTGATCTCGCATGAATACTCCTCTGAAAATTTTTTTTTTGTCTTTTTTTTAGCAGCGTTAATTAGATCTAAATTTGACATCGGTGTTATTTTACTAATCGAAGACCTTTCCTGTACCACGAAGGGGGTGTTCCCGGTAGACAATAACCTCGACCTATTTTTTGCCGTATTTTCCACCGACTATCTTATTTACGGCTAATCCTCCTAGTGATCCAACAGCGCCTAACGCAACGGCTTTTGCTATAGCTGGTGCAGCCACGGCGGCTATCGCGGGTAACGCAGCGGCCTTTGCTGCGATTAGGCTGGTATCGCAGCTAACAGTGGGAAAAATCCACCTGTTTTTACCATATCTTTAATGGCACCAGCGGATAAATTAACCTGAATTCCTTTGTTACCTGATTTAGCTTTACTGAAAAGTGCTAGCTGCTTTTTGGTTAGAGATAGCTTATTTGGTCCAACTTGAATTTGATCATGTTTCAACGTTAATTTTGTCCCGCAGGTTTTTGTGATACTCGATTGTAATTTTTATCTGACCCGAAGTCAGAGTTACGCTAACGTGCTCATACATTCTATAAATAAACCGGTTGATTTAAATTACATTTTCTCCACAGGAGCGTCCATGATCCTCGTGCGACCACCAATACCCTCAAGAATCATGGTCCTGTCGCTGAGTAGAACAGCAATTGCTCTAAATTGAGCAGCACCTGAGTTGGTTATTCTTGCTTTAAAATCTATATCAACAACAGACTGTTTTATCAAATCCATATGCTCTAACGAAAAATAATAGATGGGGTAAAATGATTTAAAATCCAATTGAGCTATCTGCAGACTGGTATCTATATTTTGATCTCGCCCCATAAAGCTCCATAATCGATGATGACCACGCGCCACAGAATTACCTGTGTAATCTAATGAAATTTCTTCGATTGGTTCTTGATATCCATTTATTCGCAGTGAGATCTCGCTGGCATTAAAATGATCAAAAATTATGTGAGTTCGTTCTTGACTACCTAACCGATTAGCCGCTTGAAGAGCCACAAAGAAACACCCCGTTGTGATGCTATATGCCAAGTAAAATTACCGTTGATGTTACTTTGAATGCTATCCGTGAATGCTGTCAACCAAAACATCACTGATTTACCAACCTGATTCATAAATGATAGTAATTTTCATTCTTCGCTCACTGATGGTGTCATCGATGGCATCCACAGGGTTAGTTTGGTTAGTACAACCTTACCGGCGTCAACGCCAGCCCCCCTCCAGATAGCATCATTGCTGTCACCTTTTCGATAAAAGACAATTGTGTGTTTAGCTCCAAAAATAACCTTTCTGAAGTATCTGCAAAAACCAAAAACGTGAGATAATGGAATCGCGCATGAAAACCTTCGACGATCACCATCTAGCATAGACTTACGCGCAGCATATCCGAGGTTGTAAGTGTTAACGGTATTATGAAGATTTGTAAAAGCAGCACCTGGTCGTGGTACTGTTCCATCAACAGCATCAACCGCAGCATTTTGAGCCAATTGTATCTTAGTAAACATACTTGGTTCAGCACTATTTGAATTATCCTTGGTAAACATCATGTTAGGTCCAGCTGATCTGGTAAAATCGTCTGAGTATCTTGCTAAACCAATAATTGTTGTTGCCACATCAACATTATCATTGATTGACTCAATTTCTCTTCCATCGATCATATATGCGGCGCTCTTGAATAAAGCCATGATACCGTTGTTAACAAATCCAATATTGTCACCCGCGGCATACGCAGTACCATCAGCTAATTTGACGATCTCACCAACAACCTCAATATAAGCCTCGCAAGGAAGAAAATACCGCGTTGTGTCTTGTACTTGCAATTCAATTCTGCTGCTGCTATTTGGTGTCACCGCGTCATATGAGTAAAATTGATAATCCTGAACAGAGAAATCTTTTCTCACTGGCTCATCCATATTAAAAGCATCATTGGATGTCGGTGAAAACATTTTATTAATAAAAATATTTATCGTCTAAAACGAATATTACCTCCGTATGCGCTGGTGTTAATTACATTTTGAAGTTGTTCTAATGATTGTATCAGAGCCTCTTGTTGCGCTAACTCTGCTAATTTTTGATTAGCTGCATCATTTACTACCTTACTAACCTCGGCGGACATCTCAGCGGTGATAGGTAATTTTGCTGGTGGTTTTTTTCGCACCAAATTTGATAATTTTTCCTTGATGGCATCAAATCCTTTGCTAGCGGCATCACCAACAGCACTGAAGACCTTATTACGAATGACGCCTATTGCTTTCGCTGATAATTGTTTAGCAATAGATCCAACCTTAGGAGCTATCCTGGTGAAGAGATCATCCAATCCTGACCCGTAATTGTATTTGTATACAGGTAACCGCGAGTTGACCACGTGAATCTGTACTGGTCGCTGATTATATTTATGGATAATCATTTTTATTTATCATTTGATTTGTTTAATCGCTGTAATAATCAACGATCTCATCGATGCAATCGCGGTAAATAGATGCGTCGATGATACCACCCTGAAATAACCTTCTGCAGATATCGGTTGCTTCATTAATTATTTCATGAGAATTATTTCCGGCTCTCATTCCTCCAATTAAAACCTCCAACCGAGATGCATCGTTAACAACGCTATCGGGACAAATAGTATTGTATCCACTACCTGTTACAGGCTTTCGCGTTCGTATTTTATATGCATACTCTCGGAAAGATTTATACTCCGGATCATTTAGATCAACATTAGATTTCTTGTGAGCAAAATACACAGCAGGAATCCAATTATCCTCAGTAATCTCAGAATATTTTGGTATCACATATTTTCCTCGATTTTTATACTCAAATGCGGCTATTTCGGTAGCTCTTTCTTCATCTTCAAGCTCTTTGAGGGTATCTTTATTAAATATCCTACTAATATTTCCCCCCGGTAAATTAGATTTTTCCGGTGGGGCGACAGATTCTTCAGCTTCTTCATATATTTCTCCCTCTGGCGTTAATTTTTCCTTATTGACCTTCTTGATGAAAAGTCGATAATCCGGATCGTCATTCTTAAAATCCTTATTATAATATTTGAAATATAATGCAGCAGTCCAATCTTCTGGATCCATATTGATATACTCTGGCAGTAAATATTTATCTCTTTTATCATAATCATGTGCAGCAAGCTCAATTATTCTATCACGATTTTTGAGAAATTTAGAAACATCCACTTTGAATACATCAGCGGGCTCTGGTTGTTGCATAGGTCGATCCTGCTGCACAGGTTGAGATTGTTTTAATCTTGCAGTATACTTGTTTACTGCATCCATGTAATTAACAAACTTTGGATCGGTTGTCATGACCTTATTGGTATTGTGATGCACATTAAACACCCATCTAAACCAAAGTTTACGAGCTGCTGGTTTATAATCGGGTTTCAATATCGTTCTTTGTTTTTTAAGATTTTCCACAGCAAACCTAGCAAGATCATCGTCATTTCTGATTGATCTTATTTTATTGATATTTTCTTCGGTAAACTTTTCAATAAAGGAACTCTAGCAGAAGTTTGTTCTGTTTCATCCTCCTCATATACATCCTCTTCTTCGTCTGCGGTTGGAATTTCCTGTTCAGGTTTTTGTCTAATTCCACTAGGTCCTGCTTCGACAGGTACAGGCCGAGGTTGTGTTTGTTCTTCAATATTTTTCAATATAGGAAGAATACCATGTTTCTTATCCTCAATATATTTTGTATCACCCAAAATAATCTGCTCGGTGGTCTCGGTAATTGGTTTAAATAATAATTCGGTTGACTCAGTAAATCCTTGTTTTGCATCTTCGAAGGCACGTATTTTCTGCTTAACCGCTTCTTTTATTGGTATACATTTCTTCAGAGTTTCCTGTCGCTCTCTTGATATTCTTGGCCTCAATGATTCTCCAACATCCATGATTATGTCATTATTGATGTAAACTTTAATATAATTCTATGCAATTAGATAATAGCAGCAGGGAAGGCCCTACCTATGGTCGGTCGTATGGCAATAAACAAAACAAAAAAAATTAAAATTCACGTAGAATACTTTTTTTTCAGCTAAAATCTTCAGACTACGGTTTTATTGATGGAACAGGGTTCAGTAACATGTAAACTTCCCCAGGAAGCCTTTATTCGGTAAATATAACCTTTCTACGAGAGAGTTTTCTGTGGAGGGTTTATTCTTTGTCGGGAACCCTAGGTCTGTCTGCCTTCCCTGCTGCCGTGCGTGTTTGTCTCTCATTCGTAAATAATTCAAATTTCACTCAGACAGTGCATTCTAGATCTATTTATAGGCACAATGTGACAAAGGTATAGGCAATACAACAATGATCCCGTAATCCACGGGCCAAAAACAATAGATAAATATGAGATGACCAAAGAAAACAAATTTGGAACAGGTAAACACTATATCATTTCGACGAATATCGATAAAAGAATGACAACATTTGGCTCTCTCTAAACTGTAGGATGTCCTTACAGGTTTTGATTTTCATTGCAGTATGTTGCACCGCATACCAATCTGCTGTACACATCGTTAGACAATTCTATGACCTTTCCTTGAGTTTCTCGTCATACACAACAAAACTAATTCGCTTTGACAATTTATACGAACCCAAGCGAGTATTTGTATCTTTTTTTTCAAACCAACGACCATGCAGTTTCAAATCTCTATAAAGTAATTACATACTGGCAGTTTCTGATTTCAAAGCAATGAACCATGCGTTGTTGTGAAAGAGGGCCGAACAGATAAATGTAACTTCAGTTAGTGTAATTTGCGGAAGGATTTATAAGGTGAGAATTGACTAAGCCTGATTGTTGACTTTGGGCACGTTTGTTAATTGATTTCATATTTGTGCTAATAACAACGTAAATGTATATATTGTTTTAAGGTTATAAAAAGCTGCAGTCATAATGTAATGATAATTGAACTATTATTCTCACATAGAAAGACTACTTTCTCATTTGATTTCAAACATTTTAGTTTTCCAACTAGTTAAATGAAGGTTCCTGCATCATAACAAAATTGATACACTATAATTTCGATTATACAGCAAGGAGATTGTTTATAGCAAAACGTGCCAGAGATATTTATTTTATTTTATTTTAGTTCAAATTTGCCGTTCTTGAGCTTTGAAAAAGTTACACACTTTCAATTTCTAACCCTTTTAATTTCAAATGAAAGCAATATAAACAAGGAACTGACACGGTCTAAAAATTGCCTGATAAGGTTTATATCACAAATTGTGAAGAAATTATTTTCCTAAGTAATTAAGACATCAATGTTCTTGTTTCAAATTTATTTGCGAAATTTAAATGTGATTTACAATAATCTATTTTCTTTAGTATATTTTGTCTATTTTAATTATATGAAAAGAAATTTGAATATAAATGTATACACTTGCAAATTCTACAATTCACCACCCTTCCTCACATGTTTCTTTGTATTTTCATTGAGTCATTTTACATTTTAGCTTAAAGAAAGAACGTTTAAGCATAAAGGATTCCTTACACCAACCACACCAGAAATTGAAAACAATACATAATAAATAAGAAATAAAATGAGAAAAAATTAATAAATATAATCTAATGAAAGAAACAACTCTCTAGACAGTATTGCATCGAAATTGCAAGTGACATTAAACCTGTCGTTACATTTTTAAAATCGATTTCACCTCGAATTTATAAACCAGACATGCAATTTGCTAAAGTCGGAAATGACCCATTACTAAGGCACATGTTTTCGCTTCATATTCTGGATTTTTGAAACATAATTTTAGGATAAAAACATAGTTATCGTTTGTTGGGGGAGGATTTCTTGTTCATAGATAAATATATTTCAAGCAAAATTGTTCTTGTGCAAGTATTTATCTTCAATGTTCAGCATCCATACAAAAATATATGCACACAAATAAATAAGACTATATATATTCTTCTTAATACATGTAAGTAAAAAGAGAATGCTTATGCCGAGCCATGAAATTAATCTTTAGGATATTCGTTCATTCCACCATTATATGATATGTTTTTATAATATAAGAGTATACTGAATATAATTATGAAATATCACCGAATATTGTAAGCTTGAAAATGTCATCAAAATTTTGATTAAAAGTCCGTTAAAGTGATTGCACATATTGTTTATAATAAGAACACATTAATGGCATTTATTCACCTAAAAATACACCTTTAAATTACTAATATGATAATATGACGAAATTTGTATAAACATTTACTTATTTTTCCTGCACTCACCAAATGATTCTGCATCCATACAAAAATTTCCATGGGCTAATTTAATAGTCAACATAACATGACCCAGAAGAGGTCGCTCTCAGATCTGTGATCAAGAAAGAGCTCGCAGTGGCAGACGTGTAAATCAATCTGATTTACATTCCGACTGTCCTGCGTGAATATCTGATAGCAACCACTAAAGATACATGTTCTGATGATCAACATTATTATCATAATCTGTAATTTTGTCAGCCAATCAGATGAAGTGTTATATCTTCGCGTTTGCGAGTTTGAGCAATATGACTGAAGAGCATGAAGTTTTGCCAAAAGATTTGATTCACTTTCAGTTTCCAAAACCTGCATTTCCTTTGGCTAATTTTAATAGTCAACATAACATGACCCAGAAGAGGTCGCTATCAGATCTGTACTTTAGACAGTTAAGATCTATGTTAATCAGATTTGCATGTAGATATACTCTAACTTAAATACAACTAGTGGTTGCTGCATATGTCAATTTTCACTAATATCAATAGATAGTTAAAGGTAAAACATGTTGAATAGACGAAAGAATGTATATGTGAAAATATATGCACTACGGTTTCCACGCAATAATCGTTTTTTAAATATATCTTTGTAAAATGTAACCCTTGTTCTTTAAATTTGCCTATACTTTAATTCCCAATAAGCCTTGTGAAGGTAAAACGTACGGATGTCACAAGTTTTAAATTTCTAGAAAGATTCATCATGGTCTTATTATCAACAATGGAGAGTGGAGGGAGTGATAGGAAAGGAGGGAAGTGATAGGAGTGGAGGGGAGTGATAGGAGGGGAGGGGAGTGGTAGGAGGGGAAGAAGGTAAAAAGTGTTTGCAGTACTACGTTGAGTTAGAAAAAAGTTCCAATGAATATTTTAATATTTTTTTGGGTCAAAAAGTAATAAAGTAAGCTCATTAACTGTGAGGGATGATTACAACACTCGTTGCAACTTTTAACAAAGTATGGCAAATAGTTTCTTGGAAACTAAAGAGCATGGTAAAAACTTCCTTTTTCTACAAGTACAGTTAAAATACATCTAAAAGAACTCTGCTCAACTTTCACTGGTTTTCAACCATGTATTTTCAAAACCCACAGTCACTGTGTCTAAGCACAGTATAACATTAATTTGCATATGTAAACAGCTCATTGACTTGAACTAGGCTCGACTAACTTACCAGGACTGAGTGTATGATGTAGCCAAAGTATATTTTAAACTAGAAATTTTATTTAAACACGAGAGGATCCTCTTGAAATGCAAATCCGTTCTTCCAACTGAACTTTACATTAGAAAATATTACAATTTAGCCATGGCTTCATCGGAAGTTAAGGACCAAAAAAGGCGCTGCTGTATGAGCCAGTGCAACGTGATCTAGATATTTCTACACCGCAAAGTATCTAGAATGTATCGTATAAGGTTACATAAACATCATGAAATTGGTGAGAAACTTTGCCAGTACATAAGAAACAACTTGCACTGAGGTAAGAGTTGTACACGCAATGATAATTAAGTGAATATTGTACCTTCCTAACAATGGTGTTGACTGCTTTTGTTCTGAATGTCATGTCTTTGTGTTTTGCTTGGCCTGTCGTAAAATTATACATGCTTACCGAACCGATCCCTGTTAACAGTCAATTGTACACACTGAAGGATGTGAAATTCGTCGTCACCTCACACTGTAAACAGTTTATATTCGTAAGAGAAAACAACGAACCGTACCGACTTATCTAAAGCTCTTTCTTCCCCAGTAGAAGCAGATTTTCCGATACGTTTACTTCTTCACTCTTCGCTAGAAACTGCAATCATGAATGGTGGTGATGGGGATTTTGGAACCCGGGCGTTTCCGAATGAAACTGTCATCTGACTATGTTGATCGACGTATCACGATACAAAAACGTTATTACATAAATCGTTTGGGGTATCTTGTTGTCATTGGACAGTTAATATCCCATTGTGATGTATGTAATACCTGAATGTAGCCATTCAATTTCTATGACATGTTTATCTTTGCTAACCATGCCTTCAGTGAGAGAGAATTTTTTTATGTTTCCTAAGGTATGCGCAATTTTGCCCTGGGGAAGTCTGCTAGCCAGTCCTCTACATTATGGGATGCTCATTATGCCGTCGATGGAAATACAAGCGGAAGCAATCCGACAGAATCCAGAACATGCAGTGCAACCCATCCTTCAACCACTTGGAAAGACCATTACTGGGAGGTTGACATTGGATTCCCTATAATTGTCAAGAACATCACTGTTTATGGAAGAACGGATCAAGGTAGGTTGCATGCATGTTTCCTTCCAAATAACCATTTTTGCAAATTTAAATGCATGTATTTTGATATAAAGGTATATAACCGATATTTATCGTTGTTTATACAATTATGCAATTGCTAATCAAGTTCAAACATGTAATCTGTCTACTTGTCCATCTGCATATCTACATAATGTCTTTATCTATATATCTAAATATGTAAATAGTTAACTGTACTTTTCATTTGATTTACTCATTGCGTTACAAGTCGTTTGTCGTTAACTGGATCAATGCTGCTCAAGCACTGGCATTCAAAATCGTTTTTCAAACAATTGATTCTGAAATTACATTCAACAATCTACATTATTTCCAAAACTTAATGCAATTGTTTTTCATCTGCTGTGTTATGTATATTTAATTTATATTATATGCCTGCCTTTTGTCTATGATTGAGGATAGAGATTTTTCAAACGAACTTTTACTTTTGCCATGTTTTTAAAACATATTAATTAAAATTACAGTTCAATATCTAACCTTTATTTAAAAGCTTAGAATGTTCTGGAGGCGAACATGTTGACAATTCGATGGATGTTTCCATTACAAATGACACACATCTAGGGAAGTACAGAACGGTCTATTGCATCGTGGATCAAGTAGCTGTGTGTATATATAGATGATATAGATGATTTGACAAACAAATATTCATTCCTGTTTCATGTCGATCTGTGGAATCATGTGTTTAGAGTTGTAGTTGTGTTCAGATATAATTCTAAAAGAAGTATTTATTTAAATTATTCATTGGAATTACAATGTGCCCATCGACGTCTTGGAATAATCACTATTTTGGGGTTATTAAGAACTCGTTTCAAAACATTATATATTTTACCAATGTGGTACATTATAATATTCAAGAATATTGGTACATCATGTCATTCAAGAGTGTGCGTAAGTGTATGAATTGGATTTTTAATGTAACTTTAACAAAGTTTCAGTCATATCGATACGATATCTGATTTGTGGCAGCTTATATTGATGTCTAACACTGCGGCATCATACAGCAGACATGTCCCACCCAGTCATATTTTCCTGACACCAGGTCGACGAGTCCTAACAGTAACCTCATATTGCTGAGTACCTAGCGAGACAACTTTTAATACCATCTTTTATAAGTCTTCGGTATGACTCGGCAGGTGTTAGAATGCTCTAACCACTAGGCCACCGGAGCGGTTAGTCAAACAAGACAATAGGAATTAATTATATAGTTTTGGAATTGTGATAGGACATGTAAGATTATTTGAAATTTAATTCACAATGTTATGAGTGTCTCTTACATTTTCACGCTGTCTCTAAGATAAATTAGTTGTTAATGTTACTACACTTATTGATTTTGTTCCATCCTGTTACATAGTTGAAGACCTAGAGTCATACCATTTTTAACTTCACTAACTGACACGTGACTATGGACAGGGCAAGGGCATACATTTCCAGCTTATTTCGCGGTTTTTTCAGTCTCATTTACGCCATTCAACATTTAAAACATTCGAGTAAATTCTGAGAATACAAATGTCACCTCCATGATATAATTTGGGACTGTACTTCTGTTGAAAGATGATATAATGAATTTTAAACAAGTTAGGCCCATTGTTTCAGATTGTTCAAGTGTAACTCGGCATATTGCTAATTAATATACTTTTATTTATTGATAATTTTGTTAAAGCATCCGCATAACATATTCTGTTTCTCTAAAGGAGGTATATAATATAGTTAGTGTCGCTATAATATTAATTATCTATCCCATCTGATTTGCTCAACAGTTTCCTATATATAGCTTGCACTAGCATGTACCTGAACATTGCATGAGAAAAATAAATTGTTTGTTTTCATGATTTAGATTAGGCTCATAATATTCGCAATTTTCAGTTTTTTGTCCGTACAGAATTTGCAATTAGCTTCAGGATATGTATGCAGTTAAACTTTATTTCTACTTCTTATTCTACTCTAAATGTAACAGGAGCATATCGTAACATGTTAACATATCAAATTATAATTATGTTAGTATCAAACCTAGGCGGTGGACTAAACCTGGATTATTCTATGTTGTACGTTGCAATAACCTGGATTATTATATGTTGTACGTTGCAATAATTACCTTTCTAAACTTCCAAAAACAAAATTTAGATATAATCAATTTATATTTAGTTACGTAATGGTCGTGATGATCACCAAGTGTAGTGAGTTAAAAATAATCAATGCATCCTTAAGGTTATTGTAGTGATCAATGAATATGTTCGAATCATTTGGAGACAAGTATAATTTGTCTATCAGTAGTGTATCTTCTTTATTATATATTTCAAACATTAGATGTATGCAAATGACATATACCTCTCTCACAAAGTCAGGCTGAAACGTTGAAGCCATTTCATCATATTGTTGGACTTATCTTGGTTGAAATGTCCGAATAGCTGCCCATGAAACTGGAAACTATCTTCAAATCTAATTGTCGTTTTAAGTATTATTTCTCTTAATTCGTTTATGAACAGATAAACACTGACATCCTTGTTAAACAAATTTATATTAGCTGTTATATTATTGCCTAATATAGCCATTACGTACCGGTCAGGATCTTGTTCAATTCCTTCATAAAATGGTGGCTGAGCTGCCACAAAGTTGTAAGTAATGAAAAAACAGTTGAATGCATTTTGAGGATATCTAAATTGAAATTACATCCTTTATGCCCTGGAACTCTATACTTGCCCGCTTAGTTCTCGTCGGTTCATCTGTTATTTCTTTTCATGCAAATAGGACATTTGTTACATCAGATAAAATGTTTCTAATCTTATTTTATGTACACCAATGACGTTGCAATTATTGGTTTTAACTCAATATTTAAAGAATCAGTTCTGAAAGCGTTGTAAACTACATATGCAGTCTTTTCCTTTCTAAACCAAAGGTTTGATACAATCGTTGAAAGCTAATTCAATACATATACGGAAGTCAGATTTTGTGTGTTTAGAATTTTGTGATCTCTACATTAGTTACCTTTGTCTGCTACATACTGCATTTGTCTACATCACATATAACGTAACCATTATAAATTTTTAAAGTAAAATATATAGACCATGGAACATATAAATTGTGTTCCAAGTTTAATAACATTAAGACACAGCCTCTTTCGGGCAACGTTTATTATTATTTTGAATACAGCATTTATTATTTTGTGTCTAGTTAATATTCCTTCCGAACAGAAGCAAACTCTTGATCATTGTAGACATACACTTGTTTCCTGTGTATATTTTTTTAAACCTTTACATGAATTGTACATTCCCTATTTGTAGCCATCATATTTGGTTACATTTGCATTAGTAAACGTTAATGTATTAAACATTTAACCTTCCCAATATTATGTACGTACAAATTCATGCAAGTTAATCGTTTATCGTTAATCTCACTTTTATGAGTGTAGGTTGATGTTTTACACAGCGGCTCGATGTTAGTACTATCTGTCGTTTTGTTTGTGCCATTTGACGGATTCGTTTATGTTCATTGACATTATTTAAAGAGACATTATTAAGCTCAATTTGGTGACTTTTAGATGGTAACTTCCAGGCAATCTTAATGACTTTGAATGACAAACCTTTAGTGGCTATAAATGGATTTAATTGACAAATAGTTTCAGGGAGGTGTAGTTTGTCATTTATTCACTTTGTATGTTTCCTGAAAAGGTAGGATACATAAACATTGCCATCTTAGACCCTTCTTACCAAGGAATATATATATCTCAATTGTTCAAGGACATATATCCTAGTGAAATAAATGATAACAACACAAAAAGGCAGAACGTCTCGCAGGAGAATGAACATAACATGGAACAAAGTTGAAATATATCGTCGAAGAAATTAATGTTAATGCAAACATTAACTAAAAGATAGGTTTCGAATCTACCAAAGCAATTACGCATTGTTACAGAAAGAATGAACAGTTTTTATGACAATCTGGAGGAGATGGAACAATGACGGAACAGTTTAACTATTCTGAAAGAAATAGATGTTGAGCTTAAACAGATTGAAAATGAATATCTTAGTTTATGACAAGAAGAGACAAAGGAAGAAAAAAAAAGAAGAAAAAGAACAGGATTACTTGGAACAATTATTGTATCAAATTTCCTGTTACTTAACAATACTGGTTACATGATACACAAAATCTAGAGACAAGTCAAAGAGACATGGTATACAAAGTATAGCTACGAAAGAACAAATTAAGCGAAAAAGCAAAAACAACGTAAATTTAAAGACAATAATATGCAACTACGTTTATTTAATCCGAACTACTGTGACATCTCGAAAAAGGTATAGTTAGCGTGCCATTTGCATATTCTAGCATCGTAAAGCTCAGTTTTAAGCAAGGATTATGTGGTTGTAGCTAAGCGTTTCATTTCTTGCTTTTAATTAACTCTTTATCCACATGATCATTATCACATATTTACTGATTGAGTTTAAGTTATAAGTCTCTCTATCTGTTGTGTGATATAAACGTCTGATCCAAAGAACATCATACAAATAACTCAGCTTGCATTGTTAGAAGCTAGTAGCCTATTATTTTAAATATTATATTCGATTACAAGACAGACCCACTAATTAAAGTCAGTAGTAGTTAAGTTGTTTCTGCCATTCGCTAACTGAGATGTCACTATGGACTGTAAACCATTTTGCATTCGGTGGAAGTGTTCTCCTGCTTTGTCAGTAAATTGTTGTTTCTATATAATATCTCTCAATGACTACAACGTTTATTGTATTGCAAACATTATATATTATAATTTCTTCTTCATTCTACAGAATGCTTGCATCTAATAAGTTCATATTTCAATCATTTTGGATGTCGCTATCATTCTACTTGAAGCAACTGTGATTTTGTGTAATTATGTGTAAATGCAATATATAGCTTTGTAGAAGTTATCTATGTATGTATATAAGAACACATATCATGGTACAAAATACAGGTCTGTCTTTGAACACATTTCCCTATTTTAGTACATTATTGTAATTTTTAAATTTAAATTTAAATTTCATGTCTAATATAATATTTCTCCATTTATTTAATATAGCTAGTGTGAGTTAAAAGTTCATAAATTCATAAATGTAGTATGAAGGGGAGTGCTTCTTTTGATCAAGATTCTATGGCTCGAATTACTTGAGACTTTGGTCATTTAAATTGAAACTGGCATTGCCTATTGAAACATAAATACAGAGACACATTGATAATTTTACGTATCTAACATAATTACATTATTTATGCCAATATTTATTTTACTTATCATGTCATTGATTTTATCTACTGATAAATACAACAATATGCACATCATATAAAATATATTAACTTACGTGAACTGAAAATTATTTCAGCGTTGCATTTTATGCAACTGATATCCCAAACTCTGAGTAAAAACTAGTTACAGCGTGTAGACATACCACGGAAGAAACGGTACACAACACAACGGCTTTAATTTAACATGTTTTTTTTATTATATCGGAGACATGTTCGCAAATTAGAACCAATTATACGGTTTCAACATAATCTGTGTTTAGCAGTTCTAGTTAGTTACTTGAATAGTTCTTTAAAATTTCATGAAAGTCTTACTCCGCGTCATGTTGCCTTAGTCATTCACTCCTCCTGGCGTAATGCTACTGCATATATTATCTCAAAACTAATTACATATCACACGAGTAACGCCTTGACACTGACATACATAGAGGAATAAATAAGCATCACAATTGGATGTTGAGCCATGTTGGTGAGGCAAAAAAATGTTTCGTTGTTGCTCCTAATTAAATACAATGTGCATGAAGTTAAATGTATTTTCTATAAATATTGATTGGTTAAAAAGCGAGACCAACAGCTTGATGAATAGGCGGGAATATGTTTTATAGAAAGGAATTAAAGGATAGATATTTTTCTATGTTCCATATAAACTCCAATTACACCATAAGGAAAAACAAAGTCGCATTTCCGTCTGAAAAATAGTCAATTAGTAAATGTATTATTGAAGAAGAATCTGGTCATCCGGGAGTCATATATCATCAGATAAATTAATCAGCCATTATAAGGCTTAGGTGTAAAATACTGCGTGTTGATGATTAGGATAATATATTCAACTTGAAAACGTGATTTATGATGTGGCGCATAGATGATGAAGTAAACGCTTGCAGATATTCATTAGTAATTGTTGTTTTCTACTATTACAGAAGACGATCAACTGTCCAGCTTTAAAATTTACCTTGGAAATCATTCGGCATCATGGACTTCAAATCCGCTATTAAGTGTGGAATCATCAGGACATAACGTATACATTATTAATCCTGCAAACAGTGTCGCTCAATTTGTTTCACTGAAGAGAACAAATAATATCTTGACTTTATGTGAAGTTATTGTCCAAGGTGGTGAGTTATTGACATTTTGTATATATACAAGCATGCCAATTAGAAGAAATTACATCATATGGTTTCCACTGCAAATAATATCTGCTTCAAATGCAAAATATTATCGGGATATCTATCTAGCTAAAAATGTTTTAACTTGATGATAAAAAATGTTTCTGCCTCTTGGTGTTGAAATACGCTCTTTTATGACCGTGCCTGCGAGGTATTCATGCTAGTATCTATATTTTCGCCTTGCTTGTGTTGACGTTTCAAAATAATATTAATATTGACAGTTTCAAAACACTTGCTTAGAACCCGTTATTTTCTCAGGATGAGTGGGTGTACTTGTCACATTGTGGTCTGCTACTCCTTAGGACAGGAGTTACCATTATGCGGCTTTATGTCAATAATTCAGTAATCCTTACCTACGTTTGGGAAGAGGGTAATAAGAATTTTAAATGATTTGTCTCTTCTCAAAGATAATTTGGTGTCCCTGCTTTCTCCCTGATAATGTGGATCGGTTTTCCATTTTTTCGTCTTTCATATCATCTACTTGATGACAGAACAGTGCATGTTGTATCCTTGTCTTACTGTTTTGTATACGCAATAACCCGTGCAAGAGAATAGTGTCTTAGAGTTTATTACCGCCTCATCCGTAACAGATGCGAACTTCACGAAACGGTATCAAGTAGATTTAATGTCAGCAAATTAGATGCTATTTGCAGATACAACGGAGGATTGCCTTAAAGGGTATACTAGAAAAACAACCAATTAAAGATTTGGATACCTTCTTGACATGGCAAAATCAAAGTAATATGTTGTTATTTATTTCATATTACCTTATTTAAGTGGACATAACACAAAGTTAGAGTGGGTCTGTAATTCATGTAAATGTCTTAAAGACCGCTGAGTACTGTGAGAAATTGGGGTTCTGGCCAATTTTATCGCTGCGAGATAAAAATGCTTGAGAGATCTCCATTGGATCAATGCTACTGTGTTGTGTGGGTTTGGAACAAATTTTTTAAAGCTCACTTTTGTTGGAGCTGCTGCGTTTTTTTGGGTTGTATTAGAGATGTGATTGTAGTATAGCGAAGATGTCTCTTCTATGTGATCAAGAAGTGTCGATCGATTGGGATGTAGTAATGAGGTTCGCAAAAGTATTCCAGTGGTGTATATAAGTGGAGAGGAGTCCAAGGGGTGGCTGAAGCTTGTTATGTAGCTTGTAAAGTATGCGAATAAGCTTTTAGTCATGTTCCTGAGATGATATATTGGGATGAGAGTGAAGACGATTATGAGAATGAGGAGTTGGTGAGGTTTACCTATAATCAACATCGTCTGTTGCAGCGTTATAATCAGCAATACTACATCAAAACGTAAGCCGAAGCGTTTTAATTCTTCAACGCCACAGGGAGATAAGTTTTATTATTTCTGAATAATTGGAGCCGAGGTCAGTTGTTAGTTCGTGGGAAAGTAATACATGTATAGCATAGCTCTTTACGAACATGCGGATAAATGTAAGACGGTCTCTGTGAAGAGCATAGGCGAGGCGTATGATAAGATTATTTCAGAGGTGTTGACGTCTGATGAGGCAATGGCGTCAGCGATGCGGTTGGAATCCACGAGGTGAAGTGTAAGGATAAACAAACACCTGATGAGAGATTGTTTATCTAGGATAGAGATCACATTTACGATCATGAAGACGTCCTGTCTGGTGTTTTGTAATTCCTGCTCGTAAAGAGAACCTTGGATGATCTCTCCCGAGAAGTCTTTGAGGTTGTAGGTGACTGGAATGGTGTTTTGAACGTTATCGACGACGAAGACTTCTTCGGTCAAGTTTTCTCGTCTAATAATTATGATGTGGTCACCTACTTTGAATTTGGATCTAAAATATATGGCGTCTGTGACCTGTTGTTTTAATTGTAAGTGAAGATGCTTCCATGAGGGGTCATTGTAAATATAAGGTACAATGTGTAATTGTATTAGTCATTGTTTTCTGATTTAAACAATCTAATCTGAAACGGTTTTGTTATAAACATTACTACCATAATCTGCCTATCATTTACTGGACTTTCGTGCACCTACAATACTATCGAATGCTTCAACGATAGAATTTCCTTTTTTTCTATTTGAGAGGAACCACCCATGCTTATTCGCTGATTACGTCGATGACCGTCATGAGATATTTGAATTTGTACGCGCTGTAATATCTCATGTCGAGGAGATCTGCCGACCGTACATTGTCTGAGTTGTTGCAAATGCTAGTGTGCAGGTCTATGCAGCTCTTGTGTAAGCGTTGAAATATCTTTCATCACAGCTGTCGATTTCATTTTACCTGTAATCGATGCCCAGCTTATGTTTGGTGCCAATGATGCCACATACAAGAGATCGGACTGCACGTTCTCTGAAATATTTTGGCTTGAATGGTTTTAAGTCTCTCATCACGATTGGATCGCATCCCGCTTTTTCGTCGGGATGATCTCTATAACATATATTGTGTTGCATCGCGATTGCATCGACGCCGTTGTGGGGCTCTTGACCGGTCAGGAGCTGATCGTTTCCATCTAGTTGCTGTTCTGAAGGATTCCACGGTCCGGTATCTTTATCTCCGGCAACATCTATTAACCATTAAGCCTTGAAAGTTTTCCATTCAGCTCATGAACGTCTACGGCGCCACAGAAAATACGTCTTTCCCTCAGCATTTACCGTCTCACACACATATTTCTTCCCACGCGAAGGTCTTTGCAACTCATGTAGTTGTCACAGTGTCTACAATGTCATAGTTTTAATATATAGCCATGACAATAATTCGCACACAACTCTGTTGTCGGTAGCATAGTTGCACATAATCTACATTTTAGTGGTCTCTGCTGGTGACAGCGATGCTGTCGGCGTCACTTTACCTGTGACTTATGCGCTTTGTTTGAACCACATACGGCACACCTCCATTTGGTCATGAGGAAATGATTCTTCGTGACCATCTCGACGGGATAGATACTCTCCGTTCTGGTTTTGCACTTAAGGCACCACGATTTCATGTTTGATGTTTTATGTTACATTGTACATTAATTTAGCGAAAAATGACTTCCAGGGGTGATTTTCCTTTCTACATACGTTTTATGTAATTGATACAGTACCATCCATACGTGCTATCATTAACGTCTTGAAGCTGTAACGAGTTTTACTAGGCTGCTTTGTGCGGTTTTAAATATATTGTTTGACTTCATCGGGAGGATGTAAACCCAATGAATCAAAATATTCTACGTCTCCATAACGTGGATCGTTAAGCACGGCGATCGGGTATGTGCCATGTCCATCGTGATAATTTTGCATGTTAATCAGGCAACTCTCGTCAGTATGATGAATTCCGGAAGCTGACCCTTAGAATGTAAAAAGTAATTTTTTCACATGCATAGTATTAACATAACTATATTGAAATCCTTTAAATATGCATCTTACCTTTGTGCAAATAATACAGATTGTCTAGATGGCTTTTACTCCGAGACATGCAGCCAACAATGTGGAAAGTGTTACGATTCTTGGACCTGTGAAAAGGAGACAGGGGAATGTTTCAAAGGATGTGAACAAGGTTGGAAAGGATATCGTTGTGACGAAGGTAGGCCTATACTTGACGTTACATGTAAATTGTGTATTGTATCCTTCCTGCATTTAGCTGTTTCTTTACATTGTTGACACATTCGTGGCAACTGTTCAATGAACCTGTTGTGTGCACTAAGAGACACCGTCTAAATTAAACACAATTAAAGAATTGTTTATATTGTTTAGAAATCTACGAATGATTATTATTCGTTAGCATGCATATGGGTGGGAAGGTTTTATATTCTACGTAACTTCATCTTCCTAAGTGCCTATGGATAGGGAATAAATATATGTACTATCACACTTTCCAATTACAACAATCCCAATTAAAGTTTGATTCCAAGGAGAATGATCACTATAATTATATGAAATCGTTTAACGTTTCTAAATGACTAATAGAATCTTCTACTCTTCATTCATGCTTGAACGTTTCTAGACCGTTGCCACCGGATGAAACCGCGTGGTATTGGCTCAGGCGAAAACACTTACCATATTTACCTGATTGAAACGTTTTATTAAAGTGAAAGTGAATGCTTAATTAATCTCATGCATTACTCGTGCGCATAACGTTCAGTAATGGAAATGCCAAATGAAGCGCACAATATTCAATAATGGATATACTAAACATAAATTGTTCCTAAATGGAACTGATGAAAAGAATGTAATTTTAACAAATGCATCACAAACAACTTTGTATATCAATGGAAGTGATCAATGTATGAAATTTTTGAACCAATATGACTGATGTCTGGAGCTATCAATATACGACAAAATATATGAAATCTGTACAAATATGAACAGTACATGGTACATCAACTAGCATGGTTGATGTATGATTGATCGTCACACGTAAGTGACATTCAGTCAGGGAACTACAAGATACTTTTGATTCCATAACTCCCATCAACGTCACGTTGTCCACTCTTCCTAGCCTGTTGAAGGATAACTCTAGAATCTAATGAAAACGGATACCAATAA
This sequence comes from Sinohyriopsis cumingii, assembly GCA_028554795.2. Taxonomy (NCBI): domain Eukaryota; kingdom Metazoa; phylum Mollusca; class Bivalvia; order Unionida; family Unionidae; genus Sinohyriopsis; species Sinohyriopsis cumingii. Next base: position 33,773,851 of record CM068829.1, read on the forward strand.
AATTAATAACCTTTGACCTCTCGAACGCAGTACACCAATATCATCCTTCCAGCCAACGTTACTATCGACCGTAGTATCCTGACTGCGCAAACCCCTTCCTAATTTGACGATTCTTTATAAACAGGTACAAGTGCAATGCCTGAGCTGCGTCATACATGTTGCACAGTGCAGTACGAATATCATGATATTATTTACGCATTCACGCACATGAATTAACTTTGATATGCATTTTATTCTTTCATTAGAACGAATGTACACACTTATTATTCACAAAACCAGGTTAGTACACACATCTATTTAGGACAAGATTAACCACTCTGGATTACAAAACTCTAAAATTATTCGTAATTTAATGCAAAATATGATTGAATTGAAACTGTTTGTTCAGATATAAAAGTGGCTAACTTGAAAAAATACATATCTAACAGCATGACGTTATGCGACATAGTTCTATTTTTTGGGAGATTTCAGAATCAGTTCCAAGGCATTCGGTAAAATAAAGAATTCCATCACATATACGACATTACACAAAACTAAATATCGAGGTCTGACTTCCTGTATTTATTCCTACGCCGTATAAAACTAGTTCTTTTGCCCCGACTAAGCTCAAACCACGTACGAACCTTTTTCATTTATTAATTTAAGTTGTTCCATATTCCTCATTTATGTTGAAAACTTCATGTCGAAGATTGAAGATGAAAGACAATGTGACAACTCTGATTTAGCTTTACAGTCGTTAATATCAAACTGCTGGAGATAATTTGATCAAATGTAGTTTGTTCATTATTGTTACATCATCATTATTTGAGCCTTATGTCTGTCATCACTAATAATGCAAAAGCTAAACACATCCAGCGTAAGATACATACACACTTCATATTGCTTTAACATTCAACATTTAACTTTTAAATCATTTCGTATTAAGTATCATTATTATTAGGTGAGATAAGGAACTCCTCGGAGCCAAGAAGAAGAAGAAAAAAGTCATGAGCAGTATTGCTGACCCAAGAAAAGGTCAAAGAGTAGACTAATACCTACTTTGAAAGGACAATTATGCAAAACATTTAACCGCTGAAAACGGCATAGAGAAGATTCCTTTATCTCAGACGGTTTATACTGGAAATGCATGATAAAACTGAGCTGAATTTTGACTCTGTAGTAGGTGTTATCCAGAGATAAAATAATAACAAAAATGTGTGCATAGAACACAGATTATCTAGTATGATGTGTGTGTGATTTGGATTTTTAACATAGCTTTACAAACAAAATCAGTCACATCGCTACAATGTCTGAGGGGTGACAGTTTATAGTGATGTCTAACACTGGGACATCATGCCGCAGACATGTAGCATCATGACCCATCCACACACACCCAGTAAGATTATCCTAACACCAGGCCAACCAGTTCTAATACTAACCTCTTAATGATGAGCGCCAAGCGAGGCAGCTGCTAGTACCATTTTTATCAGTCTTTGTTGACTCTGCCGAGGTTCAAACGCACGACCGCCCGCATCTGAAGCGGATGCTTTAACCAGTAGGCCACCGGAGCCTCGCTCCAGCATAGTACATGAAATGGCAGAAATACAAACTTTATCCGATGTATGAGGGACTGACGGAAAAGGTTAATAACATGTGCATCTAGCACATACCATTGTCGTAATGGGGCATAAAAGACTGCTCGCTCTTGAGCAATGTAACGGGGTATCTTAACTCTTTTTGTCACACAACTACATGAACTGGCATTCAACTGTACACGAAATTATCAATCGCGACTCTTTGGCTTCACGTGCCTTTTATATGCTAATTTAACTAAAACGGAACCTACAGTTAAGGATTTTATGTAGCTTGTGTTAACTATTTAAACGAAGACATTAGCTACTCAACAACAGTTTTACAGAACCAAAAAGGATGTCTAACCCGATGGCATGACAAAAATGGAAAACTATGTAAGCTAGAAAGACACTTTTAGTGAAACGATCTCTGTAGAAATGTCAATTTATCTTTCTTTCAGTCTTGTTTTTATTTTAACAACGTGTCATTGTATGAATAGCATGCACTATAATCATGTAACTGAAAAAGGTTTTTATATGAATGTAATGAAAAATTATACATATAATTTATGTGAGATCGTACTATGCATATGACTACAGTGTACAATATAGTAAGTTTTCGTTTGGCGCGAAAAAGTCTGCAAATTTTAAAATTCTTCTCGATTAAAATTTAAAACAATATACTTTTCATCCAACATTGGCTCGACGTTGATTATATTTGGACGTTTATGTGTGTTTCTGTGTGTGTGTGTGTGTGTGTGTGTGTGTGTGTTTGTCACTGTTTAGTGTCAATCCTTCTTTTTTATAAGACCAAGACATACAAATAATTCCCTCTCCAGAAAATGCATTTTAGGTCAATAATCCAAGAATGTGGCCGCTGTTTCAAGTAAACCTTGATGATAAATGTCAAGCCAAACGGCGGAATATATCTTGCAAACTACGTCTATTGCACTGTCACTAATTTAAACACACCTCCGAAGAAATCTTTAAATTTGTAAAATTTGAACTTCTATGTTTCTGTCTTTAACATTTTTCTGCTATACTAGGATCTAAAATACGTTATGTTACGATAATAGCCTATATAATGCTTATGACACAATCTCTACAACGCTAACGTTTATATTATTGATTTTAATAAATATTTAAGTATTGCCAATCAGCACGTTATCAGCCTGTCCGGTTAGGGCAATTGAATTGAAAACCTAAAACAGACATAGACATGTCTCACATATATATGCACTGTTTCCAGTGTAAATACATAGTGTTTAAAGTCTATTTTAGTATATTTAGATGAGTCGTTGAAGAAGTCTCTGAAACTTAAAATGCTTCTCGATTACAATTTCAATCGAATATATTTCCCATGTCAAACAATTAGGTTTCTTTAGATGTTGGATGTAATTGTAGACTTTATTTTCATTATATATCTCAAGCTTAAACTTTATTATTTCAATAGTAGGGGCAAATGATATCCAAATGATATCCAAATGATCTCCACGGTGAATCTTCTATCTGATCAAGATTATACATAGGAATGCCAAAAATATAACCTCTTCAGTAATGCTGTTTTATGCAAACCTCGGCTGCTCAAAAGCAGATGCACAGTACATTAATTCCACTATCGATTTAATGCATTCAAGTAAGTCATCGAAGAACGAGTCTGTGAATTGTCTAATTTTGTTTCTCGATTAGAATTTCAAACAAATGTAATTTCCACATCACACAAGTAGGATCTCATCATGGTGGATATATGTTTACGTTTTACTTTCATAATATATTTTAAGACTAAGGTTTAGTTTACATTTGTAGGGAACAATGATCTGATCAATTGGTACGAAAGGTATATTTTCTATCTGAACAATAATGTACTTAGGGTTGTTAAACTCTTTCAGCAATGTTTTTTTTATGTTAATTTTCTTAGAATGCAACGTAGGAACCTACGGTTACGAATGCAATGAAACATGTGGTAATTGTTTGAATGGAAACATCAACTGCTCAAAAACAGATGGACAGTGTTTTGGTGGCTGTCAAACGGGATGGCGGGACAAAACGTGCAAACTAGGTAGGTTATCGTGCATATCTGTATACAGGTAACGAAAATTCAACTTGTTTTCTTTCTGTCGTTGACACCATTCCTGTTATATTGGTTCATCCTGAGTTGCAATCAGTAATGGTGCGAGAATTTTGATTCATCAACTCTTGACAACCAGGGCAACATTTTTGCTTCTTAAAAGCGTTAATCAAGTATTAGATTTAGTCTGAAATGTACTTAATTTCGAGAATGAAAGATATTTAAAAATGTTGAATCGTTTGGATTCCTAGCCATCCAGCTGCCTAATGTTTAGTTACACTATTTTAAGATCGTGTACGATTTTCGACTGTTCATTCCAAAGAGCTATTTCCGCAATGGAAAACACCTACATCAGCATTTTTGGTCAAATGCAGCCGCTTAGCCCAGCTATAAGTGATAACGCGTTACAGTTCACAACGTTTCATTGAAGATACAAGAAAAGAATGAACAGAATAAAAAGAAAGAATATATATATATATATATATATATATATATATATATATATATATATATATATATATATATATATATATATATATATATATATATATATATATATATCTCTGTGTGTGTGTGTGTGTGTGTGTGTGTGTGTGTGTGTGTTAAATGCCCCCTTCGGAAACGGAATAATTGTTAACCCCAGAGAAAGACGAACAATTACAAGATTAGATAGCTCAGAGCCTACCTTCAGCAAGGCATATGGTCTAGGTGTATACATTATAAAATATAATAAGGTGAAACGTACAACACTTTAATAAAGCATATCACGATATTTAACAATTACAGGGCAATGTTTCAATACCATTACTGCCAACATATACAAGACTTATACAAATAGGCAGTTATTTCATCGCGCGAAATTAAAGGTGTGAGTATTACCTTCCCGTGTTCCTGTGTTGCCCTACGCCTTCGCACAACTGTATATTCTTCCGGGTCTGCTCTTTCGAATAAGTGCCTATTCTACCGTGCTCTCCACGCTTCTCTTCTCTAATCATCGGGTGGTGTCCAATCCCAAACTGAACACTTCCTGTAGATTAGAAGGGATATACAATTTTGTCTCCTTGTTGAATCACACAAGAAATAACACACTGTAACAACCCTTTCATAAGCGAAATGGCAATTAAATCATTAGGTTAACACATACACTCATATATAAATATTCCATACACTTGTTCTATAATAAAGACTATAACAACAACAATAATATCACTCCTTCTGATACATACTCGCATATCCCTAATTCTCGATATAGTAAACTATAAACATCAACACTATTTCCCCATATTTACTACCATACAAATATGAAATGCCTAATTATACGCACAAGACCACCAACACCTAACTTTGCATAATCCACACCTATATATTTAAATACAAACAGGTACAAGTTGTAACACTGCTCACTATTAAATTCAGCTATGGACCAAGCATCATCGTAGCAGAATACACTATCCACTTCGATTATATCATAACAACTTACATACATCAATATTGAATATTTATAATTTGCTATACACTACGTTACGTGAAGTTCATAATTCACCTATACATAAAAATTTATACTAAATTGAATGTACATAATAACGTATAGATCTTACAACACCTAGTTTGGAAAGTAAGACAGATTCGGGCGAGAAAGTTTTACCTCAGAAGCCTTTGTTCCAAATGTTGTCAGAACTTCCTAGAACGTCTTTTTCCCATTAATTTTATGAGTGCTGAATTTGTTCTTGGAGTATGTGAAGTTTTTCTTCGTTTATCACTTCCAAAACTGTACATACTGACTCTTCCAGAATGAATGTAACGGGATAATGTCTGGATGCGTGAGAAACCCGCCCAAAATTTGATTATTTGTAGTTCTGATTGGATACCGGTGGTCTTTTTGAAAATTGTCTGAGGTTGTAGCATTGATATGTTATAATGTCGGGTTTTCTGGTCTCAAAGGCTAAGTTGACCGATGACATCAATGGCTGATTTCAAAACGTACAGAGTTTCTCACCACCGTCGCAAGGGTCTCTTTGAATTAACCGCGAACTTGATTGTGAGGCAATGGCTAAGTCACCGGCATATAGTTTCTTTGTTTCAGAATCGATCTAACGTTGTAATAATATATACCACGTATTGACATTAAACAAAGTACTTTGAATTACGAATTCTATCAGACATTTGTAAGTACTTTCAGTGCTGTTTTTTTATGAATTTTCTATCTGAACAATAATTTACTTAGGATTGTCAAACTCTTTTAGCAATGCTTTTCTATGTAAATTTTCTTAGAATGCAACGTAGGAACATACGGCTACGAATGCAATGAAACATGTGGTAATTATTTGAATGGAAACCTCAACTGCTCAAAAACAGATGGACAGTGTCTTGGTGGCTGTCAAGCGGGATGGCGGGACAAAACGTGCAAACTAGGTAAGTTATGTTGCATATCTGTACACGGGTAACTAACGTTCATCTTGTTTTCTTTCTGTCGTTGACACTATTCCTGTTATATTGGTTCATCCTAAGTTACATTCAGTAATAGTGAGAATTTAATGCACCAGCTCTTGACAAACATGATAACATTTTTGTTTCTTAAAACCGTTAATCAAAGTACAACAGATATTTATATAAAGTTGAATCACGTGGATTCTTTGCAATTCAGCAGCCTAATGCATATTTGTGTTATGACAAGATAGTGTGAAATTCTTCACTATTCGATTCATGGACCTATTTCTACAATACAAACACTTATATTTTCGAGGGTTTTCGAATGTATCGGCACTCCCAACTATATGTGATTAAACGATCCGCTTAAGAGTCTTACATTGGATAAATTAAGTAGATAACTAACACATTTATGTGCACAGGATGCTTATAAAAAATGATAGATTGCACTGTCGATGTAATACATTCAAATCGAAGAAGTCTTTGAAACATTTATCCATTACAATTTCAAACAAACTTTATTTTTCACATGGAACAAGTAGGTTCTCTTATATAGTGTATTAGGAAATAATTTGTAAACAAACTATGTACACTCATTTAGTTCACGCTTTAGCTTTTGGTTTATTAGGTTTGTTTGTAGATGAACTAAACAATCTGTTTAGTACATTTGAAAGAAGAGATCATAACGTTAACCATGCGGAAGAGTTCACCGAGTCGCAAATGAAATTTTCAAACAAGCAAACAAACGAAAATGATATTAGCGACGTCAAAAACGTACGTGAGAGACACAGTAATTGAAAATAACATTCTGGTCATTTAGACAATTATTTAGGATTTTGTTTCCGCAACGGAGGGATCATGCTTGGGCCAGTGCTATATATATCAGAGACGTACGATTTTACTGGTCAGTCAAAACACTGAATTCGAGAAGACAATGCAGCTGAAGGTGTGGGTAGGAAACCAAGGGCATGAGAGCCAATATGCCAAGCTATCCGCTAGCTAAATGGTTTGGCACACAACATATAATTTGTAAATGCCTCCGTTCAACTAATTGACACAATGTTAGGCTAGCAATAGAAGACATACACCTTATGATACAAATCATATATGGGCTTCTTCCAACAGAGAACATACAAGTGAAAGGGCATAAACATTGGTTCTTTAGCTGGTAATAAGAATGGTAATAAACATATATTTATGCATCTTAAATTTCCTCAAAATGTACCTTTTACATTTTCAAATCCGAATGACATGACCCATGTCATGAAAAACCTAATACTCACCGAAGTTGTACTGCAGTTTCGACTACATTTCCAACTGAAATCACATTCTCTTTACTGTACTGAATTGGCCAAAACAATCGAGAGCCCATCGTAAGCAGAAAAGCAGAATTTAGTTGGATCAACACAAAAATAAAATCCATCCATCATAGACCTAATGGATAATTTTTATTTCAATGCGCATTTATTCAAACTATGACCCTTTCAATTTTAAGTAAACTAGATCGATAATCTAATTTTAAAGCCAAAGTCAACGGTCACTGGGCGGTACTAAGAGCGCATTAATAGCATTACTGTGTATTGGTGGATCTACAGTTGAGTATTTATTTTGACATATTGCATAAATTTAATTACTTTGTTTCTTGTATTATATTCAGTTATTATTAGACCTTATAGAGGAAAACGAAATCAGTACATAATAAAAAGGTTACTGCACGTTTTCTCGGAGTAAAACTGAAATTCCAAGTTCGTGCGGTATTACTTAGAAAACACGTGTTCAAATTTTCACATAACAGTGCAGAAACCTATAACTACAGTATGTGATATGTGCGATCTTCGTATATTACGGAAGAAGGAACTAGCATAAAATGCATACAAGGATAAGGAAAAGGTGAATCACATCACATCAACGTCCCATATTTCATCCAAGTAGGACTGTCTTTAAAACTCACCCCCACAAGCACACACCCACGCTATATATATATATATATATATATATATATATATATATATATATATATATATATATATATATATATATGTATGTGTGTGTGTGTGTGTGTGTGTGTGTGTGTGTGAACTGCATATATGTCTGTTTATTGGGTATTTTATTCTCATTAAAAACTCCTCAGTAACTTGTATTTTCATTACTTTGGTCTAGTCCATGCGACCCATATCTGATACGTTTGCCAAATACAGCAAGATGATATTCGTATTACGTATGTGAGGTTCTTTCGTTTCTACTACATATATAATACCACTGTTATCTTCCCTAATATATTGCATAATAACAATAAACATGCCACACATACATGCAATGATCCTCTGTAAAAGCATGGACGGAAACATTGATTTCAGTAGATTCAAGTAATTTATCGAAGAAGACGTCATTTGTTTCAAAACAACTTTAAAATCGCACAGATAGTTTCTTTTCATGCTGGATGTATCACATAATTTCTTTTATAAACAAAAAAGATCAATTTTATGTTTAATCATTCATTGTTTTGTGACAATGGTCTTAATTAATAGATCAGGAGGATTACTAATCTGATATGAGATGTACTTTCGGAACGTTTTACATTTCTACGTGTTGCGTAGTAACAATCTCTTCTATATCCATCTTGTAAGAATGCGACTTAGGCACCTAATCAATCATATATATGTGCTAATAACTAAACCACTGTGATTATGTATAGTAATATAGCTAATAAGAGTAGATACATCTGACATTATCTATTGTGATAACTTTCTTAGAATGCAGCGCAAGCTCGTACGGTGTGGGATGCAACGAAACATGCGGAAACTGTTTGAATGGCAGTACGAGCTGTTCAATAACAGATGGAGAGTGTTATGATGGTTGTCAAAGCGGATGGTCGGAGAAAACATGTAACCTATGTATGACTGTTTGCAACAGCGTATGAAGATATGATTCCAAAACAAATTATTCCAGATGCTAAATATCATCATGTTCATCATTTCATGGATGTGTTTGCTTCATCGACATCGATATATTGGTTCGTGTCTCGTAAAAGGTCTGAATAAATAGTATTCAATTGGATTTTGATATTAATTTTAATAATAGTCATGAATCTAAGCAAGTAAAGTTTAATTAATGTGCACAAGTTATATATATATATATATATATATATATATATATATATATATATATATATATATATATATATATATATATATACATATGCGTGCGCGCAAGTATTTGGCATGAAATCATATGATATTGTATTTTCATGTAAATATCAAAATGGATAGGATATTAACTACCAAAACGGTTAAGAGGAAGTTGAAACATTTCAAGATCTGTTATCAATAAAAGAGCAGGCTACAATTTATTGTAGACAATTTACCCAAGGCACCTTTTCTAGACCTTAATTTCCTCTTTGATATGTTTTGTCCATATACAGCGTATATATATGTTCAAGTTTGTGTTTCAGATGCTGCTTGCAAAACAATTTGCCTGACATGCTGGCTTGCTACTTTTGCTGAACGTCTGCATGAAATAAAGTTTTCAGAATTAAATAAAAGGAATTTTTCCAATATATGATCGTATGAAGCACATCAAAATGGTTACATTAATTTGGAATGTATCTTATACACATATACACCGACGGTACTAAGTGAACTTACGGACATTAATGCAATGTAATCCGTGGTAAGTACAAACATAATAGAAAAAGTGTGAAAAGATTGCAAAATGCTATGTCAACTGTACTCGAAAACTAAATGGAACAATATTTACTTTAATGGTGTGCCTACAGTGAGTTAAAATATGGAGACAAATAAACAAACACAAATCATATATAAACTGATATGAATTATTCTATCAGTCATTTTAAGTATACACACATGTAAATATCTGAAGTAAAGTGGAGATGGACACGATTTCCCTAACTTAACATGTATGCACTGTACATCATACTTTTCTTGACTTAAAATTAATCAGGTACAACCTCAAACCAGGAAAATGCCTTTACCATTGGAGTGACAATAAACAGCTATTATTATCGAATGAAAATGCATGTTCTGCTCGTGACCTCCTACAGACCATGACTGATGATTGATAATCTGGACTTCACATGTGAGTGTATGATTCATATTTCAATAAAGAATAAGAAATAATGACAGACAACAATACAAATAAACTAAAGGTGAATTAACGTGGTTACCATACGTTAGCTAATTAATCGCTAGTGTGATTCAGTCAATGATCGCCTTAATAGTTGGGGTGGGGGTGGCACTTATACCTTTTGCTTTAAGGAAATGATTCTAATTTTATTGTCTGTAAAGCGACTACCCCACGCTTCCTTATCTGTAATCAGAGTGTTAGGTAATTTTCCATTTTCCATAGTTTCGAATTCAGCCATGCTAATTTTCCTATCCTTCTATAGCCACTGAATAGTTTATAGATCGTATTAACAATGATTTTTGCAACCATGAGAATTCTGTGTAAACGCATATTATCGAATAAAACTGTATCTAAATAATTGTAACATCACCACAAAACAAACAGGCTCATGTTGACAGCCTGGATAATAATTCCGATTGAGTTCCTGTCATTCCAGCCATACCAATAACCAATTATTTGTTGACTGCGAATTATTAAAAGATCATGCCCTGAAGCAGAAAAGATTGCACAAGAAAAACTGATACCTCAAGAAAAACTGATTGCCATACCGATTCATCACAAAATCACGAGAAGAGTTACACAACCGGGCATTACTGACTGCGATTATTATTAAATCACGACCAGGTATTGCTGACTCCGATTGAGTTGCTGATGATTAGCAAATCACGAGCATGCATTTGTTGACTGCACGGCGGAATCATTTATTACTGACTGCTATCATGAGTAAATCACGAATAGTCATTTGTTGACTTACGGACTTAAAAAATTATCTTTTACGACTGTGGATTATAAAAAAAATCTGACAAGAACATTGTTGGCGGCGAAAATTATCAAATTAATTAATTGGTGACATGCGGAATCACGACCAGGCATTCTTGACTGCAATTAATAGCTAATATACTTATTGTTGACTGAGAATATCCGCAATCCTATTCATGGTTGAATGCAATTATTAATAAATTTATTCATTGTTGACTGCGAGAATTAAGAAATCATAAACATGTCATTTCTGACCCATTTTATTAACAAATTTCGTCCTCGTTTAATATGATTAATATATACATATATTCATATTTACTGCGATTATAAAAAAATCTCTTCATGGTTCACAAGGGATGCTTATCAAATCACGACCAGGACACTGTTGGCTGCGATTTGACTTACGGATGATTAAGAAATCACAACCAGACATTATTTGGTTTGTGCTGATTAACAAATCACGCCCAGGCTAATGTTGATTGTGAGTATAAACAAATCAAGACCAGAAGATAGATGCTTGCGATGATTAACGAATTTAGTCATTGCTGACTGCTATTTTTAGCAAGTTTATTCATGGATAACTGCTCTTATTAATACATTTATTCATGTTTGACTGCGATGATTAACAATTAACGACTAAGATTTGTTGGATAAGGTTTATTAAAATTTTTTACTCATTTTTGACAACGATGATTAAAACATCTCGACCAAATAATTGTGCAACTTCCGATTGTTAATACATTTCAATCAATATTTGTTGGCTGCGATTGAGAACTTATTATATAGATTGCTTCAAACCTGCTCACGTTTCAGCTCACTTTTTCAACTAACAGCAATCAGACAATTGTCAAACCAAAAAGGAAACGTTAACAACAGCATGAAGTCTATTTGCTTATGTTTTTCACCACCAAAACCAATACACAAGACATTTAAGGAATCTGCCACCAAATGAGCAAACAATTATAACAAACCGATGAATATTCCGAATACCCGAACAATTCCATTTACAAGGATTGCTGCATTATTAACAAATGAAGACAATGCCTTCTTAATCGCGATTATTATCAAATGTATTCATTGATAATTTGTACTTTTTTAACAAATTACAAGCAGGACTTCACTGACTGCAATTACTAATAATACCTTTATTCATTGTTAACTGTGATCATTAGCAAAGTTATTTGCCACAGTACTGAAACTACTCTTCTAAAAGTAGTTAATGACATTCTCTCTGCGTTGGATAGCGGAAAGATTACAGTCCTCACCCTCCTTGATTTGTCTGCAGCATTAGAAACAATAGACTATGAGATATTACTTCACCGTCTCCAGCATGTATTTTGCATTCATGATTCAGCCTTACTGCGGTTCAAGTCCTTCTTGGTTAACAGAACACAAATTTTATCTGCAAATGGAATACACTTCAGCCCAGTTGATCTATGTTGTGGTGTTCCACAGGGGTCTATTCTTGGACCTGTTCTCTTCATTTTGTACACCCAGTCGCTCTCAAGTGTCATAGATCATGATTCAGTGTCTCAACAATTGTATGCTGATGACACCCAAATATACAAATCTAGCCACCCAACTGAAGTTGATGCTGCCATCCAAGGTGTAGAGAGGTGCATTTCTGATGTGAAATCATGGATGACATATAACAAGCTGAAGATGACTGATGATACAACTGAGGCCATTCTGATCACAACACAAAGACTTTCTCATTCTCATTCAAGAATACCTCAAACAATACATATCAGCAACGCCAACATTAAATTCACACAATCAATACGAAACCTAGGTGTTACTCTGGACAGTACTCTCACATTGCACCAACATGTCATGAACATATGCAAGGATGCATATCTTGAACGATGACGCATCAGCTCAGTTCGCAAATATCTTTCAGTTGATGCCACTAAAACACTTGTGTGTTCATTAGTACTTTCAAAACTGGACTATTGTAACTCAATTATGTCTGATTCATCTCAATATCTGCTCCAAAAACTTCAAAAAGTTCAAAACACCGCTGCTCGGATCATACTTTGAGTACCACGATCAGAGCACACCTCCGCGATGCTCTGTACCCTACACTGGCTATCCATTAGATCAAGAAGAAAATACAAAATTTGTTCTCTGTGCTAAGTTTCACTGTCGGACTCTAGTCCAACATACCTATCCGACCTTTACCCATGTGTACACACCAGCAAGATACTTACACTCCTCTTTAGACAATCGTATAATCATTATTCCCACTATGAAAACAAAGTCATATTGACAGCGTTCTTTTGAATACCAGGGCCCAGCAATGTGGAATGAATTGCCCACTGAACTTAGACACAAAGACACAATGATCACATTCAAGAGGGCTCTCAAAACTCACTTATTTCGACTGCAAGAACAAACTTAAAATCCTAATAACGTTTCCTACCTGAGATATTCTCAGCATGTTTTTGTTTTTTAATGTTTTTTTTCTTCTAATTTCTCGGTGTTTGTTTCTGTAATAATATTATTATATGTCTTTTTATCTTATAGGTGTTGTCTAATGTTGTAAAGTTCTTAGAGCTTCTAAAGATTGGGCGCAATACAAAGTCCTCATTATTATTAGTATTATTTTATGGTTGACTGCAATGCTTAATAAAACACGACCAGTCATTGGTAACAGCGGATTATTATTATTTACGGTTTCCTTGTGGATGATTAAGAAATCCCGACAACGACATTCTTGACTGTCGATTATGAATAAATTATTAATAGTTGAAAGCTAATAATTAACTCCGCACAGCTATGGAACCGTAGAGTAGCGGATTTACAGACAAGACCAGTCGAGTCAGGTCCGTAAAATAAACCATACAAATAGAAACAAAACCAGATAGTATGATGATTACTGACTTAATCACGCAGGTGATTAAGCAGACATATGTTGATTTTTTATTTGATTCAAATAATCAATATGTGTACCACTACATTTCGGATTTGGTTTTCTTTTTAGTGCAATAATTATTTTATTTATTGGCATATGGCACATACACTCACGTGTAACGGCGACATTAAAAATCAAGTCATGGACATTTGAAGGCCGTCCACTTTATCAATACCTAAATACAAAAGATCCATTATGACACGACTGCAGTAAATTGTCCCTTGTATACGTCTGGAAATAAAAAAACATAATTTAAAACATAAGACCTTTGACCATGCTTTTACTGGTTAGTATACCTAATAAGTTAACATTTATCAGAAACAAATACATTTCAATCTCAAGCTCAGTCACCTACATGCTTCCTCAAGCTCCGATATTTAAACAAATGCAGATATTACGCTCATTATACATTCTTCTTCGAAAATAATACCTAGAAAATCTGATGTGTAAAGATTTAAAAGCATGGAAAGATGATTTATATATCTTAGTAATTCACAAGACACTAGGTAACAAACGTAATCTTCGCAAATATGTCAAAGAAAATATTTATTATACACACCAATATATGAATCAATGACAGCACAGAAAGAAGATATTTAGCATGAAATATTGAAACACTAGCTGCAAAATCATCCCAAGTGAATTTTAGTTTATTAAGACACTTGGATTAATAATAAGACAACTGAACTGCAAACTTGAATAATTTTAAATGAAATGGCATACTTGCTCACAGTGCTAAGATCTTTTGTATTCGTTGTCTGATTTCAGTGAAGCTAGAGACATCGAATCCATCTGACAAGAAGATTGTTGTAATTACAGTTGTTTCCTCTGTGACACTTGCCGTAATTGTGATAGTAGTTGTAATCGTCCTCAGAATGAGAAGGATCCGAAGGTAATGATCTGCTCAGTATTGTAACTTAAGACAAAGCCTCGTGTAGTTTGTTTTTCGCGATTAAATTGTTGGACCTTTAATTGGTGAATTTTTTTTAACCAGTTGCACATGATGCTAGAAGATTGTTTTAATATTTATACAGTCAGCCTAAGGAAGCGGTTCCCGGAAGACAGAAGAGACAACAAAAGATGTTACACACAAGGGGCGAGGAAGATGTTAGAAATGATTCACAAGTGCAACTCAAAGAAGTGTATCTTCCAAGCGGTAACCTATGTTCACGCCATTCTCCTGACTGTATGTAATTGAGTGCGTACATACCGATGTACACACGTATAAGCCTCTCAACGTAAGCGTGTTAATAGTACATTGACATCCCAGAAACTACCTTTTTATGTTAAGTAAAAGAGAGCCTATACTTTGAGCACCTATTAAGAAAGTGGAATTAATTTTCTTAAAGTTGTATCATCTGTCACACAATATAAAGTATGAACAAGCAATAATGATTACATGAAACGACTAATAAAGAGTTAAAGAATGCTATGAGTAATTTATCCTCAAAGCAGACTGAATAATCATTTTGAAATTATGAATGAAAATAATAACTAAAATGTTTTTTAAAGTAAAAGTGTTTTTTACTTTATATAATACAGTAATATGCTAGACGTTCAATCAACTCTAATTACAGATGGTACTTACCAAAATACAGATAGAAGAGCACATCTGATGGCCCAACGTATACCAATCCTTTCCTTTTGGTCCCACGTAGTTAAGAAGAAACGCAACAAAGCAGAATATGAATCAGAGTTCCAAGTGAGCAAAAGTATTCACTCAATAAAAATAAAATCATGCAAAAATCGTGAAAGGATCATCGGTGCATTGTACTTAAATAGTGCGAAAAGAAATGTTTGTTTAATGGTCTATTAGAACCTACGCACAAAAAACATTGTTTTTAATTTGGATTTATTAATATTAGCAGAGAGACGTTGGCAGGGGATGAGGTCGTAACGTAATTGCGATGCCAATTAACATATACATCTAAACCTATGGTGAACAAATATCGCTGCGATTATGAAGAGAAATGTATATGTAAAGGCACGGTAATTAAGAAATGGAAGCGATAAGCAAGGATCATTTGCTAACAAGATTACAACTTTAAAGGTAATGAAACCATTTCTATTGAATTAGTAATTAGTAGTAGATCATTTATTTACTTTATTCACCATCGAAATCGTTTAAGACGTTTCATTCTCTAGTTAAAAACGAAATGGTAAACGATCTTTAATGTAGTACAATGCTAATGTTCTATAAACATGGAATGTGACTATAAACGGAAAACCCAGTCTACATGAATACCATCAAGACCTCATGACCAAAATTTGTTTATTGTCTCCAATTTTTCCTTTCTTAATATCTTCGTTTTTCTGCTGTAAACCGAAACCATACAGCTCCGAATACTGAAACAAATAAAAATCCAAAATTTAAATTTTACGCTTAAAAACCCCATGCTAAACTTTCTGCATGTCTGTGTCTTTGTCTGTGTGTGTGTGTGTGAGAGAGAGAGAGACAGACATTCATTGAGAAAGAAAGAGAGAGAGAGGGAGAGCCTGCAAAGAAATATCAATAAATACTTTTAAAATTGGCACTAAAGAACAGCAATTAACACAATAAGATCCTTCGCGTGTCTCGAATATGTATAAAAAGTAATATATACGAAATGACTATGCATTTGTGAAGGACTCTATATGACTTGTTCATGTGATCGAACGGAAAGTAATGGCCGAGATTAAAGAAACATAAAGCAGAGCTTGATATTGTCATACAATCTATGCTGAGCGGATTGTAGTCTTATATCAGTCTTTTATATTCATTTGTCACTGTAACATTATATGCGTATGTTAATAATACTACTAAGTAATACCCTCTGTAATACGCATGGATGCTATTACCTACAACATATGATGGATACTTGTGACGCTTAGCTTGGAAAGGTTATCTTTGCTCTTAGTCATTCCATGCAATGCGATTATTCGATCATGATATAGGAGTGTTGCACGAAAGAATTATAATCCTGTCATAAAATAAGAATGTAGTTTTCAACACCATTGAATGTTTTATTGTGTAGGATTTTAGATATTTGCTTCTTGTCTTTTTGTTCGTCTTTATCATCGATGGTTTATTGACTGATTCATGTGAATATGTTTCTGATGAGGTACCCGTGATTCCCTACTTGGTTTACAATGTGTTGTCAGTTTATTTCACACATACACACATACATATATATTTCTTTCCTTTCAATTATAAGCATCTGGTTTTGTTTCACATAATAATTGTTTCTTTTTGTAAGGAACTAACCCATGGACTATCAAAAGCTCACGAAGCAGCCCTGACAAATCCTTCCAAGAACCGATACAAATCCATGTACCCATGTAAGTAGCTTAATTAGCAGTCATATGTGAGAGTATGCTGCGTATCATTAGTTTATTTAAAGAGTCCCTTTATTTTCCATTACGTCTACAGATGATTTTAATTTGTTTTTATTTTATTATATTTTTACGCCTGACAAATATATTTCAATAAATATCTAGTGTTCGGTGATTAAAAGACAAGATTCCGTTTTATTTTCCATTAAACAATCACGAATTTATGTCCGTAATTCAAATTTTTAATTAAGTATGCCAAGAAGATCGAATGTGGCCCATTTGGCTCCACATTTTATGAGACTGAAAAATGCCATATACACGATATCTTAAATAGATTTTGACGCATTATTATAATTAAATTTTATCCAAAATATTTAGAACGAAATACGCTGAGTCTTTTAATCTGAAGCATAACTTAAGGAACCTTTTGTATCTTCACTTCACGATTGTAAAAGAGAACATGATAACGCCACGATATTTCCAAGAAATGAAACGGTAATCACTCCAAAATGTTGTAAATGAATAATATTCACTTGTGTCAGCTATCCCCTAGAAAATACATCCACTACCATTTATATTCGACATAGCTTGTGTTAGACAAAGGTTGGAAGCGAAATCGTCAGGTTTGTTTCATTAAATAACAGAACGTGTTTGTAATACATTGAACAATTGTGCAAGGAATAATAACATTATTTGCTATAAAACCAAGTTTGCTTCTAATTCAATTTTCATAAAATGGTCACTTTAGATTGCTCAAATAGAAAATGTATAATTCGAAACAATACACAAACTAATTTTCAGATGATTTCAACAGGGTAGTTCTCAATAGAAATTCAACCAAAGATGCAGAATACGTGAACGACCTGAACTATATTAATGCCAGCCATATAAAGGTATGCCTTTATAACAGAAAGAATTAGAAATATTATATGATAATAATAGTGTGCTTAATGGTAACAATAATGATTCATAAGTATTAATGTTCCCTATTAATTGTTTTGCGCATACAGTTGGACAGTGTTAACTTGATTGTATTATAATTCATATTTGTTTCATCCTGACTCAATTACTACATAACGGGTTCTATTTCGGATTCTGAAACATGTCTGTGTATTCGGTTGCAGAGACGAGACAACTCTAATCAATAAATTGACGGTATGCAATTTATTTTGCTAAACTTTTATTAAAAAAAAGTCCTGTTGCAAAAATTATATATTGATCACTATTGAAGTAATAATACACATCAATATAAGATCGACAGTTTTTGAATATTTACAAATCCGTGTGTAAAATAGGCTGCTGCTATGTTCATTTAATTAGTATTGTTTCTTAATGTTTCTTAACGATTGTATACTTCGTATAACTGTATTTTGTACTTGTCCTTTGTTCAAAACCAAGATAATAGTGTACCTGTACAGTGCAATTTATTGTGTAAAGGGATAATACATATCTAATATTCCTCTAATAGTAATTATTAAATATTCGATCATTATTACTTGCGAACATGTTTACTTCAGTTTGAGTTAAAGATATAGTTTTGATTCTGACCTTAGAAACTTCCAGTAAGGATAATTCCTATTAACTTGACGGAGTATTTCCAGAAAATGGTAATTGCGAACTAGGTCAAATAGAGGGGTATATAAACTTGTTTATATTAGGATTATTCTTTCTTGTCTTAACTGCCGAAGCAGAATCATTCTTATGGTTGTTTTCAGTTTTTAATTTAAGTGGACTAATTTATTCTGATTATTATTCATTGGAATTACAATGCGTTGAATGATATTCTTGGACTAAAACAACAATTTGGAAATAAATTGAATTAAGTCAAGGAATGTATTACTGTGATACATCACCAAACGGTTGACATTTGTCCACATTCCAGGCTATTTGCACATTAGCACACTCTAGACTACATGGACATCAACAAATTCAATATTGCAATTTATTTGGAACATCACTGGAATTCAATTGGAACAATGCATATTTGAATTTGAGATAGAACATTTAGGACTATTTGGGATTTAATACAAAATGCATAAATTATTTCTAAATTTTCACTTTTATTAAAGGGAAATATAATACTTGTTGAATGTTTCAAAACATGTTGGTTTTATCTCTTTCCTGTTACTTAGTTTAAGACAACAGGGTCGTAACACTATACTGTTCACTAAAATACCTTGTATGGTTTCTATAAAACTCATCACTCGTAATTATAAGGTT
This sequence comes from Sinohyriopsis cumingii, assembly GCA_028554795.2. Lineage (NCBI taxonomy): Eukaryota > Metazoa > Mollusca > Bivalvia > Unionida > Unionidae > Sinohyriopsis > Sinohyriopsis cumingii. Next base: position 33,793,244 of record CM068829.1, read on the forward strand.
CGGACATAATTTGTGAAGAAATAGCCACACAAATGAGTCTTTTAATCTATGGTTCAAAAGGCGCGTGTGTTTGTCATATCTAGAGGTAGCGAAACATCAGAAAACGATAGAAGATCTACATAGAAATACGAACCATTAATATGTGTTTCAATTATAAAAGAGTCTTAGGAATTTATTAAAACATTTCCAGGAATTGGGTTGATAAGACCGAACCCTGTACATAACTCCCGATAAAAGAATCAAATGTTTGAAGCTGAATTCCCATCAGTAGTAATAATAAACTAGGTCATAAGGATTCTAAATCAAATAACATTTTACCTTTGATGTCATTCGAAACATTTGCCAAGACACAAATAATTTCTTCTTTCCCGAGGGCTCCATAAAATGAGTCCGTTTACAGTCTCTCTCTCTCCCAAACATACTAATCGAGATAATCCTGGCTAATACAAACTATACTGAAATCACCAGCTATGTCATTATATAATTATAGGTTACTGCATTTATATAGGACAATATGACCGAGCTTTTCAGATGAATATACTGCACGACCTTTTTATTGTATGTTCATTTTCTTATTCTACTGACGACTTAATTGTATCAACACAAAGATACTACAGGAAACAACGTACCTGAATTTATGCCGTATTCCAAACTAAATACACAAGCGCAGGTTCATCAGTACATAACGAAAACGTTGTTAATGCTCACATAACTCCGTCCAGATAAATTTGAACTTAGTCGCGCCCTAGTCGTAACGTTATAATGAAAATTGCATCATAGGCTATTTACAATTGAAATTTAGATTCATATTGTAAATGAATGTGCATTGCAACAACTTTTCCCTTTAGTCTGGAATGAATAGATTTTGGTATTTTTGTCGATGCTGCTAAAGTTTGTGATAATGACTGGATTTACCTGTGTACATGACCTACATTTGATTTTAGCAGTGAGCGAACAGCGTGTTGACAAGTGGGTTTCTGTTCTGTCATTAATATATTTGAAATAATAATGTGGGAAAAATGTGAAGTCTTTCAATTGCAATTATCAAAATGACGGTATGGAATGTAATGTTTGTTTCCTTTTGAGTGCAGTAAGAAAGACGTAATTGCACTTGGAATATAGTCGAAATTACAGTACAATTTCGAAATTTGTAATCAAGCTTGAGAACACATGACATGGCTCATGTAATTAGGATTTGCAGAATTAATAAAGTACATTTTGAGGAAATTCAGGATATTAAACTGTAAGTATGTTTTGCCATTCTTATTACCAACTAAAGAAGACGGTTTATGACTTGCCACTTGCATGTTATTTGTAGGGACCCAGATCTGTCTGGCTTCTATATCTAGCCTAAATCCAAAACATTGGATCTAAAAATATACCGCGGAATATAGCTGAGCTGCTGGTATGAGCTATAGTTCATTCAGAAATTTATTTAATCAACCAAAACGTAAAGCGTCTACTATGTGAGCGTAGACGATTTGTTTACAAATTAGCTTCTAATACACTACTGGGATCACGTGAATGCAATATGAAGTGAACGTGATTGCAATATCGTAAATTATTGAACGATTCTGATAATGTTAAGTTAACGGGAAAACAATGAACATATAATAATATTATACATTTTCCTTATGTTGAAATACCCTTAATAAATATCAAATATCAATGGTAGATACGAAATCAGTTCAACATTACTACAGAGTAATATTAATAGGAAACATGAATCCAAGCTGTATATTCATAAACTTTGACCAAAGTATAAAGGGACATAATTTTATGAGTGAGATTTATGACGTGATTCTAAACTGATTTTATGATTAACAATCATACATTCGACGAGCAGAAACTAGTCTTACAGAGATCATGTAGTGCATAGTAGGTCCGATAAGGTTATGAAGACATTATCATTAAATTTATACAGAGAGCATAAATCATCAATATGTGGTTTTAGTTTTGTGGGTTTGATACCATTGTACAGCATATGATGGGCTGAACATGGCGACCAGCATATTTGATGAAGGAAGAAAACTGGAACAAAAAACCAAGGTCCACAACTGACCTTGGCCTGAATTTCACCTCTGAAAAATCTCTGAAACATTTTAGGTCTACCCTGGACCTAAAGTATATAATTCAGTAATCTGTTATAGAAAACATTAGGTCCAACATACTTAAATTCATTTTACTGTGTTAGTTCAGAATAAAATATCTGGGGCATGGTGGTTGTGTTTGATCAGGTTATATAATGACTTGTTCACAGTTTTGTTCAAAGTTCAAAGAACAGACCACTGTCACGAAACCTCACATCTTGATAAAGAAATAAACAATACATGTTACAGCTGAAAGTAAATAAGATTAACCACACGCATACTTCTTTCAATTTACCATAGCATTTTCTGCATATTAAGACACGATGCATACCATATTGTAAATTTAGGGAATATGTTCATTATGTTTATGGGACATTGAACATTATCAGTGATTTTAAATATTGAAATTATTAAAACATTAAGGAGTATTTTACTACACATATTTGCATGTTTGGGTCATAGAAAACGTTTTGTTTTGCTTTATTTTGTTCAGGGACATGAAGGTCGAAAACATTGCATTGCTGCACATGGTAAAACTATTAATAAGCTAGTAATACATGTTCTTTTAGAACAAAAATCATTACATTATTCCATTCCATCATCTTTATTATGATTTTAAAACTTTAATATATTCCTTTGAATTGCTTCTCTTTGTTTACTGCTAGAGTTATGTTTATCATCTGTCAATAATAGAAATTATCAGAATTTTTTCTTTTCTATTCTACTGTTTGTCTTTTAGGATAATACGCATCTGGTGAAGATATGTCACTCTTTCTCCCACTTTAACGGTAATGTTTGTGTAATTATGAAATTTCGTGGGTTCATAATTGGGGATAAATAAAGGTGGATTAATGAAAGAAAATGTGCATTGATGGATGAATGACAGGGTGAATTAGCATTTCTATCAATGAATGAACCATTGTATGAAACAGATGTAAAACATGATATTTAGAGGTATTCTTATTTATAATTTCATAAACTTAGGTCACATTAGATATATAAAATAATAAGCTTACACATTTGAAATGAGAAAAGTTATGTTAATAACTTGTGAATCTGTATAAAGTGGCGACTTTTGGGAGGTAGAATGTATGTGAACATTTAATTCATGAGCACGTATAATTTTCTTTCTTTCCATCACAGGTCCAACAAACCAAAGAGTGGACGACTTTTGGTATATGGTATGGCAAGAGAAAACAGAATGCATTGTCATGTTGACAAATCTTACTGAAATTGGAAAGGTTCGTTTTATTTTGATTAACGATTTAGTTGCCATGTATCTTTTGAACTCCACTTGTACAGTGGAGATGCTTTCTATGACTAATGCCAGCATATGTTGTAATGATCGCCAATTTTGATAGGCATTTATTCATTAAATTGAAAATTCGATGCTACATTATTGTGAATGAGTGTCGATAACAGCTACTAACTGGATAATTGTCAGTATTATTGTATCTCGGGAGAACGATGCCGTATCCACTTTGTACCAAACAAATGGTATGATTCGGCAAATATATTTAGCAATAATCTAAAATGCATGTAACAGTAATGCAACTTTGTAAACAGCTTAAAGAACAGTCTTGGATACTAGTCTAACCAAAAGAGACAGGAATATCATTCGCAAATGCGCAAAAACATTTCGTTTTCTTATTTAATTTATATTCATTTGTATTAAGATTTGAGTTCTTGTATCTAACCATGTGACACCTTTCTCACTATTTTTACTTATTTCCAGTAAATGTATTTGTTCATAAAATTATTTACTTTTGTTTGTTGTGAATTATGTAGAAGAGATTTTGATTTTAACGTCTGAAAAAAAAAACATAAGATTAAAGAGTATTTATTATATGCTCATTTTTTCCCCGTTAACTTTACAATGACAGAATCGTTCAATATTCCCCGATACTGAACGCGCGCGATAATACACATATAGCATTCACGTGAATAAACGAACTACTTTATTTTGTAAATAAACAATGGACTCAGACGCCAGCACTTTTGATTTGTAAACAAATCATGTACACTCGCGTAAGAGGCTCTTTATGTTGTGGTTATTTATTTGTTTCTGAATGAACTAAAACATGTTTCGTGGACTGCAAAAAACCCCAGATGTCTTGACATTTTGCGTTGATACAATGTTACGGATTTAGGCTAGCTACCTTGTATAAATGACGGATGTGGTCCTTGCAAATAACAAGGCATATGCTGTTTTCTTTAGCTGGTGATAAGAATGGCAAAATAAAATATACTTACAGTTTTACATCCTGAATTTCCTCAAACTGCTTTTTCTTAATTCTGCAAATCCAAATTAAATGAGCCATGTCATAGGTTTTCAATCTGGATCACACATTTCGAAAGTGTGCTGTAATTTCGATGATAAGTGCAATTGCATCCTCCTTACTGCACTCAAAATGAAATACACATTAAATTCCATAGCGTCTTTTTGAAAATTGCAATTGAAAGACTTCATATTTTCCCCAAGTTATGTTTTCAAACATCCAGTGACAGAAACAAAAACACATTTGCAGACGTAAACACGCTTCTCCCGGTCCACTTCAATCCGATGTATTTCATGTATAATTTGGACAGATGAATCCAGTCCAAAATCACAAACTTTCGTCGAATCGAAACAAAATACCAAAATATATTTACTCCAGATCAAATGGAAAAGTCGCTGCAATGTGCATTCATTCACAATATGACTGCAAATTTCAATTTTAACTAGACAAGCCATTTTCTTTCGAAAGTTTTGTCGACCGCGCGACGAAGTTCAAATTTATCTGGGAGGAGCTATGCGCGCAATAATAATGATGTCATTTTGTAATGTCAAACATGCGCTTGAGTATTTAGTTTGGAATACGGCATTCATTCATTTACATTGTTTCTTGTTGTGTATTTTGTGTATATAATTAAACCTTAGGTTGAATAAAAAATGAGCATATAATAAAAAGGTTACTGCATTTGTATAGGAAAATAGGAATTCGTTTTGTCGGAAGGATATACTGCACTCACAAGTTCGTGCAGTATTCATTCCGAAAAACTCGTTCCTATTTTCCCATACAAATGCAGTAACCTATAAATACTATAACAAAAATATTATCATTCCTTATATTAGATATTTGCCATTGATTTCAGTAGGCCGTATAAAAGTTTAAATTTTCCATGCAGATTATATTTCCTGTCTCTGGAGACATGTTCAGTATTTGCCATTCAAAGGTGGAAAGGAATCTTTCAAGCAATCTTAGTCTTCAGTGCTTGATAAATTATGATTGTATTTCTTAATGATTAGGTGAAGTGCATTCAGTATTGGCCAGACAAAGGTGAAATGATGTACGGAGAAGTTAAGGTGAAGACTCTGTGCATAGAATCCTACCAAGACCACATCAAAAGGGACCTTGAAATTAGCCTGGTATTTACATCAATCTACACGTTCTTTATCTGAAAAATGATTTTACAAGTAATCAAACAGAATGAATAAGAAAATAAACAAAGTACCATTTCATACCATGCAGAGATTCAAAGAAGTATACGTAAACTGACTTGTGGGAACCACATTACGCCGTTAAAGCTTAATGCAGATAAGTTATTAGTTACTAGCTCGGCCTAAAATTTGCAACAATCAATCGTACTCGAACAGGATAATTGGAGCAAAGGAGAAACAAGGAATCGTCTTAATAAGTTTATATGTTGAATGAAGAGTGGCGTTTAAAAATGTATTTTTATGAACAGAAAAAATCCATTATTATGAGGTTTTCATTTATATATATATATATATATATATATATATATATATATATATATATATATATATATATATATATATATATATATATATCCTTTTATGCCTCTCTTTACATTTTCTTCAGAATCAATATTTCTTCCAGCACGAAGCTGTAGCAAAAGCTCTCGAAGTTGGCACTATGCCGGTACATCATAATCAGTTTCCAGAATTACTGCGACATTTAATGGAGAGAGATGAAAACGCTGGAATAACGCGTCTACAGATGCAACACAGCGTAAGTAGTATTCAATAAGATTTTCCAGAGTAAATGTTCAAATGTATGGAAGGGAAAGATGCCTGTTACCTTTGATATTAAAGTAGGTAACTAGCCTGAAGGCTTGCCGTATCGAAGATTCCCGACGGAATTACTGTTTGAAGCTTCCCTTCCCATTTAAACTGATATATTACATACAGTATATATTAATTTGTCATAAAGCGGCAAACCGAACGTGATATATTTCTCTTTAATTACTTTGAGCCGTTTATTTTTCATACGATTTCAAAACTACTGATAAACTCAAAGTAGAACACATGTAAGATCATCTGTAAAGATAGCATAAACAAATGTCCAGTTACTTTACTTTTAATATAAAACAAGAGTTACAGCATATGCGAATTTTCTTGCGTGAATCGAGCAAAACTGTTTACTTGGAGAAAATGGTGCGTATATACTTTATACTCGGACACTTTTTAAACAGAGAATAAAGTTATACTTATATAAATAGGTATAAGCATTATCAATTTACTGCTAAGATCAAGATGCTGCATGAAGCCAGGAACTGGTGTATATTTACATCTATAATTATATGTGTATGGAAAACATACATTCACACTCGCATGACATATATAGATATAGCGAAGCACGATGAAACAAGTTTGAAAAACATTCAAGCGTTTTCAGATCTTCAGTAAATATATACTTATATATATGCTTTAAGATCACGTTCATAATAATATTAATAAGAATAACTTTTTAGGATATCTTGCCTCCTCTAGAGGAGCTATAACTTACACAAAAATAAACGATACAACTCGTTCGTTTGGCCAACATGCAACAAAATGGCATCGCTGCCAACGTTATTGGTCGCTCATGTTAGACTTTAACTAATGCACCACACAAAAACACAACAGAGTCAATAATTGGCGTACAGAATTTCAAGGAACAAAATATCATGTCTTCTTCATTCGATCATGTCTCCCTCACGCGACTGTGCCTTAGTATTTGCCATTCAAAGGTGGAAAGGAATCTTTCAAGCAATCTTAGTCTTCAGTGCTTGATAAATTATGATTGTATTTCTTAATGATTAGGTGAAGTGCATTCAGTATTGGCCAGACAAAGGTGAAATGATGTACGGAGAAGTTAAGGTGAAGACTCTGTGCATAGAATCCTACCAAGACCACATCAAAAGGGACCTTGAAATTAGCCTGGTATTTACATCAATCTACACGTTCTTTATCTGAAAAATGATTTTACAAGTAATCAAACAGAATGAATAAGAAAATAAACAAAGTACCATTTCATACCATGCAGAGATTCAAAGAAGTATACGTAAACTGACTTGTGGGAACCACATTACGCCGTTAAAGCTTAATGCAGATAAGTTATTAGTTACTAGCTCGGCCTAAAATTTGCAACAATCAATCGTACTCGAACAGGATAATTGGAGCAAAGGAGAAACAAGGAATCGTCTTAATAAGTTTATATGTTGAATGAAGAGTGGCGTTTAAAAATGTATTTTTATGAACAGAAAAAATCCATTATTATGAGGTTTTCATTTATATATATATATATATATATATATATATATATATATATATATATATATATATATATATATATATATATATATATCCTTTTATGCCTCTCTTTACATTTTCTTCAGAATCAATATTTCTTCCAGCACGAAGCTGTAGCAAAAGCTCTCGAAGTTGGCACTATGCCGGTACATCATAATCAGTTTCCAGAATTACTGCGACATTTAATGGAGAGAGATGAAAACGCTGGAATAACGCGTCTACAGATGCAACACAGCGTAAGTAGTATTCAATAAGATTTTCCAGAGTAAATGTTCAAATGTATGGAAGGGAAAGATGCCTGTTACCTTTGATATTAAAGTAGGTAACTAGCCTGAAGGCTTGCCGTATCGAAGATTCCCGACGGAATTACTGTTTGAAGCTTCCCTTCCCATTTAAACTGATATATTACATACAGTATATATTAATTTGTCATAAAGCGGCAAACCGAACGTGATATATTTCTCTTTAATTACTTTGAGCCGTTTATTTTTCATACGATTTCAAAACTACTGATAAACTCAAAGTAGAACACATGTAAGATCATCTGTAAAGATAGCATAAACATATGTCCAGTTACTTTACTTTTAATATAAAACAAGAGTTACAGCATATGCGAATTTTCTTGCGTGAATCGAGCAAAACTGTTTACTTGGAGAAAATGGTACGTATATACTTTATACTCGGACACTTTTTAAACAGAGAATAAAGTTATACTGATATAAATAGGTATAAGCATTATCAAATTACTGCTAAGATAAAGATGCTGCATGAAGCCAGGAACTGGTGTATATTTACATCTATAATTATATGTGTATGGAAAACATACATTCACACTCGCATGACATATATAGATATAGCGAAGCACGATGAAACAAGTTTGAAAAACATTCAAGCGTTTTCAGATCTTCAGTAAATATATACTTATATATATGCTTTAAGATCACGTTCATAATAATATTAATAAGAATAACTTTTTAGGATATCTTGCCTCCTCTAGAGGAGCTATAACTTACACAAAAATAAACGATACAACTCGTTCGTTTGGCCAACATGCAACAAAATGGCATCGCTGCCAACGTTATTGGTCGCTCATGTTAGACTTTAACTAATGCACCACACAAAAACACAACAGAGTCAATAATTGGCGTACAGAATTTCAAGGAACAAAATATCATGTCTTCTTCATTCGATCATGTCTCCCTCACGCGACTGTGCCTCAGTATTTGCCATTCAAAGGTGGAAAGGAATCTTTCAAGCAATCTTAGTCTTCAGTGCTTGATAAATTATGATTGTATTTCTTAATGATTAGGTGAAGTGCATTCAGTATTGGCCAGACAAAGGTGAAATGATGTACGGAGAAGTTAAGGTGAAGACTCTGTGCATAGAATCCTACCAAGACCACATCAAAAGGGACCTTGAAATTAGCCTGGTATTTACATCAATCTACACGTTCTTTATCTGAAAAATGATTTTACAAGTAATCAAACAGAATGAATAAGAAAATAAACAAAGTACCATTTCATACCATGCAGAGATTCAAAGAAGTATACGTAAACTGACTTGTGGGAACCACATTACGCCGTTAAAGCTTAATGCAGATAAGTTATTAGTTACTAGCTCGGCCTAAAATTTGCAACAATCAATCGTACTCGAACAGGATAATTGGAGCAAAGGAGAAACAAGGAATCGTCTTAATAAGTTTATATGTTGAATGAAGAGTGGCGTTTAAAAATGTATTTTTATGAACAGAAAAAATCCATTATTATGAGGTTTTCATTATATATATATATATATATATATATATATATATATATATATATATATATATATATATATATATATATATATATATATATATATATATATCCTTTTATGCCTCTCTTTACATTTTCTTCAGAATCAATATTTCTTCCAGCACGAAGCTGTAGCAAAAGCTCTCGAAGTTGGCACTATGCCGGTACATCATAATCAGTTTCCAGAATTACTGCGACATTTAATGGAGAGAGATGAAAACGCTGGAATAACGCGTCTACAGATGCAACACAGCGTAAGTAGTATTCAATAAGATTTTCCAGAGTAAATGTTCAAATGTATGGAAGGGAAAGATGCCTGTTACCTTTGATATTAAAGTAGGTAACTAGCCTGAAGGCTTGCCGTATCGAAGATTCCCGACGGAATTACTGTTTGAAGCTTCCCTTCCCATTTAAACTGATATATTACATACAGTATATATTAATTTGTCATAAAGCGGCAAACCGAACGTGATATATTTCTCTTTAATTACTTTGAGCCGTTTATTTTTCATACGATTTCAAAACTACTGATAAACTCAAAGTAGAACACATGTAAGATCATCTGTAAAGATAGCATAAACATATGTCCAGTTACTTTACTTTTAATATAAAACAAGAGTTACAGCATATGCGAATTTTCTTGCGTGAATCGAGCAAAACTGTTTACTTGGAGAAAATGGTACGTATATACTTTATACTCGGACACTTTTTAAACAGAGAATAAAGTTATACTGATATAAATAGGTATAAGCATTATCAAATTACTGCTAAGATAAAGATGCTGCATGAAGCCAGGAACTGGTGTATATTTACATCTATAATTATATGTGTATGGAAAACATACATTCACACTCGCATGACATATATAGATATAGCGAAGCACGATGAAACAAGTTTGAAAAACATTCAAGCGTTTTCAGATCTTCAGTAAATATATACTTATATATATGCTTTAAGATCACGTTCATAATAATATTAATAAGAATAACTTTTTAGGATATCTTGCCTCCTCTAGAGGAGCTATAACTTACACAAAAATAAACGATACAACTCGTTCGTTTGGCCAACATGCAACAAAATGGCATCGCTGCCAACGTTATTGGTCGCTCATGTTAGACTTTAACTAATGCACCACACAAAAACACAACAGAGTCAATAATTGGCGTACAGAATTTCAAGGAACAAAATATCATGTCTTCTTCATTCGATCATGTCTCCCTCACGCGACTGTGCCTCAGTATTTGCCATTCAAAGGTGGAAAGGAATCTTTCAAGCAATCTTAGTCTTCAGTGCTTGATAAATTATGATTGTATTTCTTAATGATTAGGTGAAGTGCATTCAGTATTGGCCAGACAAAGGTGAAATGATGTACGGAGAAGTTAAGGTGAAGACTCTGTGCATAGAATCCTACCAAGACCACATCAAAAGGGACCTTGAAATTAGCCTGGTATTTACATCAATCTACACGTTCTTTATCTGAAAAATGATTTTACAAGTAATCAAACAGAATGAATAAGAAAATAAACAAAGTACCATTTCATACCATGCAGAGATTCAAAGAAGTATACGTAAACTGACTTGTGGGAACCACATTACGCCGTTAAAGCTTAATGCAGATAAGTTATTAGTTACTAGCTCGGCCTAAAATTTGCAACAATCAATCGTACTCGAACAGGATAATTGGAGCAAAGGAGAAACAAGGAATCGTCTTAATAAGTTTATATGTTGAATGAAGAGTGGCGTTTAAAAATGTATTTTTATGAACAGAAAAAATCCATTATTATGAGGTTTTCATTTATATATATATATATATATATATATATATATATATATATATATATATATATATATATATATATATATATATATATATATATCCTTTTATGCCTCTCTTTACATTTTCTTCAGAATCAATATTTCTTCCAGCACGAAGCTGTAGCAAAAGCTCTCGAAGTTGGCACTATGCCGGTACATCATAATCAGTTTCCAGAATTACTGCGACATTTAATGGAGAGAGATGAAAACGCTGGAATAACGCGTCTACAGATGCAACACAGCGTAAGTAGTATTCAATAAGATTTTCCAGAGTAAATGTTCAAATGTATGGAAGGGAAAGATGCCTGTTACCTTTGATATTAAAGTAGGTAACTAGCCTGAAGGCTTGCCGTATCGAAGATTCCCGACGGAATTACTGTTTGAAGCTTCCCTTCCCATTTAAACTGATATATTACATACAGTATATATTAATTTGTCATAAAGCGGCAAACCGAACGTGATATATTTCTCTTTAATTACTTTGAGCCGTTTATTTTTCATACGATTTCAAAACTACTGATAAACTCAAAGTAGAACACATGTAAGATCATCTGTAAAGATAGCATAAACAAATGTCCAGTTACTTTACTTTTAATATAAAACAAGAGTTACAGCATATGCGAATTTTCTTGCGTGAATCGAGCAAAACTGTTTACTTGGAGAAAATGGTGCGTATATACTTTATACTCGGACACTTTTTAAACAGAGAATAAAGTTATACTTATATAAATAGGTATAAGCATTATCAAATTACTGCTAAGATCAAGATGCTGCATGAAGCCAGGAACTGGTGTATATTTACATCTATAATTATATGTGTATGGAAAACATACATTCACACTCGCATGACATATATAGATATAGCGAAGCACGATGAAACAAGTTTGAAAAGCATTCAAGCGTTTTCAGATCTTCAGTAGATATATACTTACCCCCTGCTGGAGTATTGAAACCATATTGAAGAATGTAATAATAACATTTCATCTAAAAGAAGAATGCTGCCTATATATCTGTTTAATGAGGTTTCATTACAATAATGGATGTATGGTTTCAGTTGAATGTACAGTTCTAAAACCGTAACAACTAAGAATTGCACAAAACCATATGGAAATAATCTCGTCCAACTATATGTAATCTTAAATAGAGACGTTGAGTTTCCAAATTGCTTCGAAACTTAATAATAGGCTGGAGAAATCTACATTTGATCAGATTGTGCCATGGCTTGCGTCTTTTATCCCCTGCCACCACGGTTTGGAGGTTCCAGTCATATTTTGTTTTGTGGTGATTTTTAAGTTTGCTCTGACGAGAATGTCTCTCAGAAGTATTGATCAGCGATATACTATGACTGGTACATTTGAAAGATATATTTTAGAAAGATATATTTTAGGGTTTTGGATACCTCAGTGGTAAACCATTGTTGCTGAACAATGGTATCTATCAATATTTTCCCTAGTTCTGCACAGTAAAAGGTCTTCTCGAGTTTCCATTTTCCTATTTTTAACGGCATCATCCACAGGTCCCTTTCAGAGTTCCACATAATTTGTTGCATGGCATTTATTTTAGACGTTCTCGAGTGTGTCTTCGTTAGAGCAGATCTTTCTCACTCTTAGTACTTGGAAAGTGGAATGTATTAAATGCATGTTATGTATTTAATGTAACGTTTTCCGAGGGTTGCTGGATGGCAGTAGCTAATGATGTTTGATAGTTTGTTTATCGTATACAGCTGTAATGAGTTTGTGTTCAATGACTTGTGTTTTCATCCACATGTATATGGTCTGTATTTTATATTTCTGAGGTGAATAGGCTGAATGATAGAATTCGTGTGATTTTTAAACAACTCATCCTGCTTATCTCCATGGTACCACTTCAGCGTCATACATTAAATGTAGCCACTGAAGTGGAATGTACCACTTTGAGAGCATGAGTCTGTCTTTCACTTTGGTCATGAAAGTATCTGCATTCAAAGGACCATAATTGTGACAATTGCGATGCCATTAATTTTTAACTAGTGTCTTTATCGAATTGTATCATTTAGTTCGGTTTAACATGGAATAAAATTAAAAAATCTGACATGAAAAGCATCGTGGTTATGCGGTTATTAAATCAAAATATAATAAATTGTGGTAGATGTTAATTTTTTTTAAATAACGATCCGTTATTTATCTTTCAGATGCTAATGAACGTTGATCTTGGACAAGCAGACAACTGTACGCCAATATACTTGAATGCCTCAAGTTTGCACTCTGAGAAAACCTACCTACCAGTAATTAAACACAAGCCTTTTTGATTAATTTTAAATGTCGTTTTGAGGTTTAAAAATCTATCTTTTATGTGATAATGGTTTTGTCGTAATAACTGATGTTCTTGAAGTAAAAATGATCATCAAATACATTATCATCATCCCTATGGTAACGATGATGAAGATCATGCTTATTATTATTATTATTAGTAGTAGTAGTATTAGTATTAGTAGTAGTAGTAGTAATAGTAGTATAACTATTATTATCATTTTGCGATCAAGACCAACACGAAATTACGATTGCTTCGTAGACAATCCACATAAACTATGAAGTATCAAAGGCCCCATACAAGGGAAGTACACGCGTGCCGGGCACAACGAAGCAGTATTCAGATTCGAGTGAGGTATCAGTATTAGTATTAGTAGTCTTGTTATTGTAGCCACATAACTATACAAAAGCCTAGAGTTAAAGTAAGAAACCCTATCTTGATGTTTCGTATTTCCATAAGACATAATCATCCGTTTTTTAATTGTTGTGTATCCCTTAAACAAAGAGTTATATTCGGTCAAACATTTACGAAAAGAAAACAGACTTCATTCTTAAGTAATGCTTCTGTAGATCTTAATAAGTAACCAGAAACACTGCTTGTAGAATTTGTCAGGACAAGATGCTTACATCTTAATAAGATGGACTAGTGACGAACAATTCCTTAAGACGGTATGGCAAAGCCAAGTGAAATCTGTGATCAACATCGACAGTAGAAATGTAAGTATATTTATAAATATGCTATAATTGTACCAAGAACATATCTGTATTGTCATCGTTTCTTAAGAAAAAGGAAAGTTATTTTTACCCTTAAATACAAAGATTTTGTAACAGAAAGGTGCAATTATATTTTAAAGGTTTCCCAACTCGTCAATCTAAATTACCCATTAATACCAACAGACATAAGGATTTGCATTTGGTGAATCGTATAGATCATGTCGAATATAGATTCCTTTAGTCGATATTGGAATTTTCTAGTGCTTTAAGATCACGTTCATAATAATATTAATAAGAATAACTTTTTAGGATATCTTGCCTCCTCTAGAGGAGCTATAACTTACACAAAAATAAACGATACAACTCGTTCGTTTGGCCAACATGCAACAAAATGGCATCGCTGCCAACGTTATTGGTCGCTCATGTTAGACTTTAACTAATGCACCACACAAAAACACAACAGAGTCAATAATTGGCGTACAGAATTTCAAGGAACAAAATATCATGTCTTCTTCATTCGATCATGTCTCCCTCACGCGACTGTGCCTCAGAGACGCTATCACTTTTCGGTATCATGTACAATTTTTGAGAGAAAAAACATCTTATTGCCTCTGTTAGAGGGTGGTATAAAGATTATTTCTCTCGCGTAGTGTTCCTTCTCCCTCGTGGAACATATCTTTCCTTAGGTGAACTAATCTTCTCTCGTTATCGAAGTAATAAACGTAAAGTTGAAGGAAAAAAAATTAAGTAGATATTGATCACAACGAACACTGACTACACTTCTTGTGTTTCATATTTTATTAATAATTCAAAGAATAATTTAATATCATTTCCTGATCATAACTCATCTATTTTGTCCGCATCTAAATCAAAGTCCGCACCCTACAAATTAATTCACGAACAAGCTGAAAGTGACAAAACAGTTATCCATCACAGGAATATTGGATATGTTACTCTCTTCTGCCACATGATTGGTACTGATATGGCAATTAGTTGTAAATACAAGTATAAATGGGCAATACGTCCTGTCTCATTAGTTATCTAGACAATTTAAGAAAAAAATCAACTGAATAATCTTAATGATGAATTGTAATTAAGGAAAATATATCATTATCCACATATTGTAAGTGAAATGTAGCATTCAGAATAATGATATATACGTGATATCATCAGAACGGTATGGTTCGCACTACCAGATCATAATAATTGCCTATCTTAGTACATTGCCATGTAAGCTGAGAGCTTTGAAAAGGTACTTAGTGAGGAAACAAACTCTGTAAATTCGTTGAATTTCCGATATTAGCACCTGCATGTCGACATGGTTCGTCGGTATCACGTTTGCATGCGAGGCCTTCTAGGTCTACGTATCTTGTATGAAAATGTTGAAACTGGGAAGGTTTCAAAATCCTTAAATTAAACTTTCAAGACGACAAAAGCGAAGTTACCAACCGTTGTGTACTAATTAGTTTTATAATGGAATTATGCAATATTTGTAATGACTCAAATGTGACGTTGAAGTCATAGATAATGATGTGATGGATCAAGAACTTTACATTAAGGTTAAAAAAGCTAATAGCAATGTCCATGATATGTGTAACATGAGGCGCGATTAACTTAGCTATCGCAGCAGTATGACACTCTTATACCGTTTGTTATTCGATCATTAGAAACCTTCTCTTTGTAGAAATTACCATTAGCTGCTTATGAAGTACGTAAAGATTAGCATGGTCTGAGAGACAATTCTGTATGATTGCTAAACAAAATTGCCATATCTACAGACAGTGTCACAAATTCAAGAGCTGCAAAACCGTTATAACAATTACTTCTTCCTTTAACTTCTCTAGGACATCAAGAGTAAATAGAAAAGGGGTCTTTACCAAATTGTTTAGTGACTTCAAAGGTAGATATCCTATTTGCAATATCTATATATATTGCATTCTCGATGCCCATGCATTTTTAGTACAATACGCAAAAGTTATTTATTCAGATAATTAGTTTAATTTGTGACACATCAAACAATTTCGTTAGCACGTTTATAAACCCTTTAACTCCGTTAGAATTGTTCATGTTTCCCCAACACGTAGCGACTGATATGATATTTGGACATTCTGCTTGCCGGAGGCTGCTATGCTCACGACGACACCTCCACATCCAAGGTGGAAAGCGTCCTTAACGGTTGATAATCATTATACATAATTCTAGGTGATTATAATCAACAACAGCTTCTGGCCAATAAATCGCCTTTTTGTACGGCACGTCTGATACCTTCAGGTGATCGAACCAAAATTTACTGGTTCTCAAAAACTGTATTCACCAGTCCGTCAAACAGTTCCTAGCCACCACCACCACCCCACCCGGAAGAAACTTTCCCAAGCTATGGAATTTAATTGGCCTGATACTTACTCAAGAACATGTACGGTAATTGGTGTGACGAAATATCTTACTTATACATCGTACAAATTTACCAAAGCGCTTATCACGACCCTTGATTATATAGTTATCATCAAATCATCACATTGTTTGGTCGATATAGTTCCTCTTCATAATTTGCTAACTTAGATATTTAAACTTTATTCGAATCCCATATCTCCAAGACCGTGCAAGAGCTGAGTAAAAAAATATGGAACATCAGTCAATTCAGCAGCAAATGCGAAGTTTCCAAAATATGTAGTGTGTCGTATATAATCCTTGGTCGGATTATACTTATTTACAAAGATGAATAGCAAGATTACCATTAGGAACAATGCTTAACTTATTTAACACATCAGGTCACATTTAACTGCATTTATTAGTTAAACAAATACTTTGTCTACTGGAACACAATAATCATTCTTTTCATATAACTCAAGCTGCATTAGATTCTTTCTCACATGTATGTGATTAATCCAACCTGGATATTCTGTTTTGCATTACAAACGACTTGATTTATGCAACGTGGTTTTGATCACATATCTCAAAGTCATCATTCCGCTTGAAACTTTTTTCCACGATCAAACAAGTCCACTTTTGTATTGTTCAAGGTTTGGTTTGAGATATTGAAATATTATGCTTTACAATATTGATACATATATAACTTACCGTAATAATATAATTTTCAATCCGATCTGATACACAATTAGCAGATAAAATGCCTATATATGCATGCAGTTTGTTTTTAAATCAGGGTTCCACAACACAATGTACAATACAAACGCAAACTGTTTGAGAGAAAATCATAATTACATTGAAGTAAAATGATCGTATTGAAAAGCAGTTGCAGAATTTTTTTAAAAAAACAAAATAATCACAGTCCAATATTCCTTCAAGATTCTCAAATAAAATGCAATAAGAGATAAAATAATCTGCGCAAGAAGAAATATACAAATATTGTATGCATCGTTATCCGCAGAGAAGTTGTCGTCCTTAGCCCCCTCCTAGGTGGAAAACATTTTCTAAGCGATGGTTGCAAAAACATCCTGCTTCTGGTTTCATTCAGGGAGCTCTCTACATAGGTTTTGTGTCTGACTTTGCGATGGTGGAAACGCGAATTCCTTAGAGATGCCGCTGAACGTAACCCTCATATCCTCTCAAAGTTTAATCAAGACTGCTTCATCCATGTAGCTCAGTGGGTCCGTGTAACTGACCCCTTCCAAAAATGAAAGATTATTATTCATCTTGAAGATATTTCATTTCATACCTAAAATAACTACGATAGTATACTATCCAATCACCTGTATTAACAAGATTAATTAGATAATAAATATTTTATTCATAGGCAAACGATGCATTGAGTTCCTTTGAAGTCAACCATTCCAAACATGTTGATGGCTTGAACGTTATTTGCAATAGAAAAGAATATTTTGGCGCCTTTGAGAAAAAACAGTTTACCATCACAAACAGCAAGAAGGTATACATAATTATTATTACATTATGGACATTTTCAGTAATGAAAGATTAATAAAATATATTTTGGACAGAGAACGTTTCTAAATTGCATTTGCTGCCAGATGTGTGCACATAATAGCATAAGTCAAATATGGAGTTATCAGTCTTATGACTGGATTATTTTAGTCTTTGCATGATACACATACCAATTACATTGAAAACCTATTATCTCAAAGTCATTTTGTATAAAATAATGTCTAACCAATGACCAGTAAGGTGGGGAGGACTAAACACCGTCGTCGTACTTATTTCGATTATCGTCAGCAGAAACAGGTTGTCATCGATCTATTACTCTCCATATATAACCATGGCATCGGTGCCTGGCAAAATCAAAGTTTAGACCAAGTGCCTTGACTCGAAGAAAACAAGTTGATTGAGAGAGGGAAGTAGGTACCTGACCTGTTAGGAATTCAGTGTCTGGACTTTGTTACTGTCCATAAACATTGCCTCAAAAGGAACACATGTGCACGTGAAAGATTAAATTAGTGAAATGTACTTCGTTTCTAAGGAGACTAGTACGATTTCTCCCAGCTATCTAGCTCGGTAAAAATATCGAGGAATCATATTGAATCAGTTTATTTTAGCTACGGCTAAGAAGACAGCAGAAAGATGATAGTTCCATGCAAAACGTGTGGAACCCAATTTATCTGCGACGCTTGAATAGCACGTATGAATTTTCAAAACGTATGCCCTTTAAAAATGAAAGGAAGTTTTGTTTTCCAAAATCTAGACAGTCATCAGATGTGACTGAATTTTTGCTGAAAACTTGGGGAGAATCGCATGACCAACCACACGACTCTGGCTCTGTTACGACTTTGGCGGAGAACATCAGCAAGTGGCATTCGAATCCCAGTGAGTCAAAACCGATCTTCCTCTACTCAAGGTTGGTATATAGATCCTTCATTGCTCATATACACATCGAGTCATTGGATCAGATTAAATTACAGTGTTTTACACAGTTCTTTATTTGTCATTGGTAATAATATTTACAGCAGAAATGTATACCACTGTTTAGACAGAAGAATGACATAGTCACTTTTAGATTTAAATCTCAGTTCTATTGAGATGATCGATTTTTACTGAATGTTGGCAGATAGGAGGAACAACAACAAATTTGAAAAACAAACACACTCATTTGACTCACTGCGTTCAAAATGAACCTATATATAAAAATACATCTCAACGAACTGTGATCATATCTACCTTGAAGAATTCCTTTGATATTGTCAGTTACAGCAGCTTGGTGTACCATTCCTTGCATCAATCGTATATAAGTTAATTTAATTCAAAGGAACTGTTTAAAACACACTTTACAATCTTCCTTTATCGAAATGAGCCTTTTCAAGGTCAAATACTATTTTAACACAATATTCCGATATAAATGGCGACCCAGCAAGATTTATAGTTGTTCTGATGTGTTTCTAATTTCTAATCTTGCTGTGCATTTCGGAATATTATAGGTGTTGTAGTCTCGTTTGTAAAACAATTATTTATGTTTGCATCATAAAACTCTCTATTTGGGTCCACCAAACGGATATCTGTAAATTGTTGTTTCAGATTTGATGTGAACAGATATGGTCTCATGTACATATTACTGACCGAGAAAGATAGAATTCGTATGGATGGGCAAATTCATGTCTTGCAGACAACTGTGGATATGTTATCAAGGAATAGGACCCTGATGCCGACCTTTGTAAGATTATTTCTATACGATTTCTTAACAGATACTACATTGTTATTATCAATATCTATTTTGTAAGTAATACAAATATGTACAACGCATTTTTACATAGCCTTTCATTGACTACCCTTGTTGTAATTGTATTTGGTACCAGTCCGATTCGCAATGATAGTGAGAAAATATATTTTGCTACTACTTCTATTACTACTACTAATAATACTAGTAATGATAATGTTACGACTTTAGGCCTTAAAATTTTTAATAGAAAGAATGGAAATCAAAAATAAGCAATTTATTTAACTGCAAAAAGAAAATTCAAGAGAAGCTTAAAGCACTGTGAGCTAAATACAAAATAATCCTAAATGTCCTATCACAAGACCAAACATATAGATTGTCCGAACGAGATCCAAGGCCAAATATTTCGGAGACACCATTGATAGTACCTTATCATGGAAAAGCCACGTTGACTATTTTACAAAGAAAGCCAACATCATCACAGCATTCCTTCTTAGAAAACTGTCCACATGCCCCCAGAAAAAAATATGCGTGCTACAAGTCCTTAGTACGTTATAGTTGGAGTATGCGTTGACAGTTTCGGACCTATCTACTGAATCAAATAGTGCCATGTTTAGAGCAGTTCAACGTAGAGAGGCGCGGTTTACTATTGACGATTATCGGCGAACCAGCGGTGTCACCACCACCCATGTTCCGCCATTTGGGATGGGAAAAGCTTCAATTCCGAGGACAACTAGCAAGAATTATGATTGTACACCATATAGTTTATATGCCAGCATCACAATAATTCTACCCGACAGGAGCGTACACTAGAGGCATTGACGCAGATTTCTCGTCCTTTTGCAGAGTCAGCGCACTTACGGACTTCTTCCCACCAGGAGTCCACCCGTGGAACTCCCTACCATTAAACATAGTCAGTGCTAAATCCAGAGATGCTTTCAGATCAGGGGTTGGCGCGTAGATCGCATTGCTCGCATTGCTCCCAACAATTGATGTTTGTAATCTGTTTTAGCTGCACTTGGACCTCTCACCAATGTACATAGGTCATATTATGTGCGAGTATGTCCCTGAGTAATCCAGCATATTATCTGAGGATGAAGAAGACTTCCAATAGAACACAGTGATGCAATCCATAATGTTTCTGATTGAGTTTAGAATGATCCCAAAGTTTTGAGCCCGAACGTCAATGAGCAATATAGTACTTCCAATGAATAAATAATTCCACTCCAATTATATCGGACAGTCTGATGTAAAACAGGACTGAAAACTTTGTATTTCAAGTAACTATTTATGCACATTTTTGCTTGATTAAAGCGTAATAGAATGAGAAGATTTCCAATGGACAAACCTAGTGAAACTGTAAACAAGACATACCTTGAACTATTGCTACGTAAACGTGTTGTTTTCGTGTTACAACTATGGATAAGTGTTGAGCACTCAATATAAATAAAGTATACCTAACAATGTTTCTTATCATTTTCACTTTTATATCTATTTCAGGAGCAGTACGTTTTCCTTCACAAAGCCCTTATTAAAGACGCATTACCAGAATCTACCTATGAAAACACTATTCCAGAATTAAAGATTCTCTGAAATGATCAGAAGAAAATGGCTGACTAGCCACTTATTCATGGCTATGATGACAGGATTTTCCAAGACAAAACGCATTAATACACCTGTGTCTAAGCCTTAAACATGTTTTTGTATTAATGCACTGTGTCTACGGATTCAACATGTTTTGTTTTATACGTAACTTATACACTGGACAACTAGTAAGAAGAGATGCAACAATATTACGGGATGCTTACCTATCACAACTGTATTTTATTTACGCATCATATACATGTTATTATGTTTAGACTTTGTAAGCGTTACCAACACCAGTACATCCTACGTTTTGTTTCACTAACAAAATGTACACCATTTTACATCTAACTTAATGTGTATGTTATATATCTACATATTGCACGCTAATGTTAATTCGTTTATTAAACGTTTATCGAATTTATATAATGTCTAAGTATTAATGCCACTGAGAAGCAATATGTATATGTTTCGGTCACGTTCACAAAACGAGAAGGCGCACAGTTAACGTTTATTTTTCTGGATTGATGTTTTTCCAGCTCATTCAATAAACTGGCTCGTATTCAGTCAGGCTGGCTTCAAGAATAGAAACTGCATCAATTATATCATAAAATATCAATGCAAATTAATAATTCACTTCAATCAAATCTATTACATGTAATAAATATCAATGAATGCATATAACATTAATGTATATGTAAGTATTTAATTGCTGCTTCTCTCAATTATTAATTCTTGTTCAAAATGTGTGATTTCTTTCTTTTTCGAAATATCTAATAAACATAATTTGTTTAGAAATGCTTTATAGGACTGGCGTTTTAACGTTTCTAAATACTTTTGTTAATTACTGTTAACGTGCTAATTATGACATTTTCTTAAGCAGCAGAGAGGGTGAACAGACCATAGAATTCCGACAAAAACAAATAAAACAAACAAATAAATCATCTCGTAGAAAGGTCCAGATTTTACAAATGAACTTTCCTTGAGATGTTTATTTTTGCAATGAGCGATTGTGCTAATAAAACCTCAGTTCGAAATAGTAGCTGAAAAAATAAAGTACTCTACGCGTTTATTTATTTCTTGCTTATTTTTTTGACGACCAACGTTGGTAGGTACCCTCTCTGCTGCTCCCCCTGTTACCCAAATATTTTATCAATACCCACACGATATCTTGTTCTTGGATCATGTAAATTTATTGTTATAAATCCATGCGGGGTAGCTTGCGCTCGTGAGAAGAAATTTTTGAATTTAATTATATCCATGTCACCACCACACCAGGTTTGATGAATATTTCGCAACGTGTGTGTGTCTACGCCATTAAACACAACTAAAATGTTGCAGTTGTCTCTGATCACTTTTGGTATTTGTGTATATCGTTGAGTAACATAGATCACGTCTGTATTTTTATGTCTCCCTCGGGAAAATATTCTGGCTGGATTTGATTGTTTATCTAGCATCACATCGTCGTATACAACTAAATTATTAATAAATCCGTCTATGGAATCTACGGATGGTGCTTCATCAATATCGGTTATAAACTCTATAACATCATTATCTTCATCCAGTAATCGCGCGTTTTCATTGAAATCTTTAAGTACATCATAACATCGTTGATCATCAACGGATGGTGCTACTAAATACAACTTATCCCATTTCAACCATCTCATTATCAGATTAAGTAATAATTGCGTCTTACCCGATCCAGATGGTCCTATGATAATCATTCTGATGGAGTTCGGTAGCGCAGGATGATGCTTAACTGGTTCTCGCTGCCGAGTTGCTGAGAAATCAATTATATCCATATATATTATAACATGAATTTATATTGTTTACGCTGTAAAGTTAAAACTCCAACTATTGATTTAGCTACAGTTACAACAAAAAATAAAAAAATAGCGTACGGTGGAAAATGTTCTGTATGCTGTAGAAAGAAATTTTCATTTTTACCTAATAAGCGCGGTGGTGATATTGCTAATTTGATGTCAAAGTTTCCAGGTGCTCCATGGGCTAAATACAGCGGAGAAAAACATCTACCAGGATATAATTATTGCGGTCCTGGTACCAGACTCGATATCAGGCTCGATAATCAAGATCAACCAAAACCAGGCGAGGAACCAATAAATGCTATTGATCGAGCTTGTCATGCTCATGATGTAGCTTATAAAAGTCAAAATCTACAAGATAGGCATATTGCAGATGTAAAATTAATTCATTCATTAAATTCTATAAAAAATAAAAATATTAGAGAATCATTAGCTAATTGGTTAGTAAGATCCTCGATGAAAGGTAAATTAGCGATTGGGGCTGGTAATTAATAATGGAATCAATTTATTATTCACCGAGAGGATACTGGAGAGGCAAAGCAGCAATTGGTAAACTCGCTGATGCAGCATCGGTTAAACATTCTACTGCTAAAACGTGGTTATCTAAACAAGCAATATGGCAAATTTATCTACCACGTCCTAAACAAATTCAGTACTCGTATTTCGATGTCAGTGTTCCTAATGAAGTTCATCAAGCTGATATTCTGTTTTTACCGCATGATACTGTACGTGGAAAAACGTACAAGTACGCGTTAACTGTAGTTGATGTTGCAAGTAGATATAAAGAAGCAGAGCCGCTATCGGCGAAAACATCATCTGAAGTAGCCGATGCGTTTGAACGAATTTATCAACGAGGACTTGGACCACAAGGTGGCCTGCGATGGCCACAGCTACTACAGGTTGATCCTGGCAAGGAATTTCTTGGTCCAGTATCATCGTTGATGAAACAACATAATACCAAAATACGACGAGGTCATACTGCAATTCACCGTGATCAAGCAATTGTTGAGCGATTTAATCGAACACTTGCTGAGCGGTTATTTGGATATCAATACGCGAGGGAATTTATTCGGGATAAAAGATCTCGCGAATGGGTTGCAAGATTACCAAACGTGATAGCTGCATTAAATAATGAAATCACACGAACAACCAACATGAAACCCATTAGCGCGGTCACAAAAAAAATATACCAACACAACGGAAAGATGCTGGAAAACAAAAAATATTAGGTGATGTTACAGTCAGATATTTATATGAGCCTGGTGAACTTGAAGGTGGTAGCGCGAGAGCAACTGATCCTATTTGGAGTGTTACCACACACAAAATATCTACCGTGACAAGGTCCACTGGAAGAAATGTAGGCGTTTCCAGACCTGCAATCTACAGATTAGATTCTGCTGCTCCTCAACGTGGATTTACACGTGAACAACTACAAATAATTCCCGCGGATACACAACTACCGCCGCGATCACTTCGGTGATTTCGATCACTTAACTAGCGCCTCTACGTCGATTACACTCAAGACAGGTTAACATAGTATTTTCTCGTGTATGACCGCGACTATTATCTTTTCTATCTACGGTAAGTTGTCTTGAATCATTACTCGAATACCGCCATAACATTATACAATTACAACTGATGCAATGATTGTTCTGCTGCTGTTTTAACTTAATAATAAATTCAACATCAAGATCAAAGTCACGTTTATTTTTTTTGTCAGATTGTTTGTATCCGATTAATTTTTTTCTTATTATATCATCATCGATGATGTTAAATTTATCAACGATTTCAGGAATTATAATTCTACGTAATTGAGATATATTTCTGACCCTCGATACCGCCAAATAAACTAAATTTGACCACTCGATGCGATCGTCTACAATCCAGACTCGTGTATCAGAAATAGTTAATCCCTGTGACGAGTGGATTATCATGGCGTATCCCAACACCCATGGAGATTTGTCAGCGTGTATTGCATCTTCGACCACACTGATATCAACGGCGACAATATCATTTAATACGAGATTCTGTTTCCTTGACTCTGTCAAGGGTCCTGGAATATCAACATTAATATTCTGTTTTCGTGTATCTGATGGTCTATAACACAACGGTACGGGTAATTCTGAATATTGTTCTTTATGTAGTTGAAATAACTGTTGTTGTAAAGCGTCTCTGATTATTTTTCTACTTGCTACGATCAAATCGTTGGGTCTCCATGAGTTCAAAAAATCACTCATTGATGTCTCTGAGATCACTCCACGTAATATTTCACACTGAATTTTGTTTGATTGTAATCTGATTAATTTTTTAAACTCCTTCAAATTTGCATCAAGAGCTCTATGATCATCATCTATTTCTTCGTAATAATCAACGAAATTTTTTAACCAATCATGTGGAGATGGTCCAACAAAGGGCGGCGGTTGACCATGATCGCCACACATTATTATGGCGGTATTTTTCGTCAACAACCAATTAAGAAACATTTTTAATGTATCTAATGACACCGTGCATATCTCATCCCAAATAATTATTTTAGGTATATATTTTTCTCCCATCCGTTCAGGAGTCCATGTATCTCCGCGCCACCGAAAGAAACTATGACACGTGCACGATTGTACTTGCCGCTGTTTCATCTCACGTGCAAGTCTATTGTGGGTGTCAGCACGATCATATCTGAATTTCTAAAAACATTAATCGTTCGAGTTGTTTTGCCGCATCCACCAGGTCCATTGAGATATACTGTCTTATATCTGGTTATTGGATCACTCAACGATGGTGCCTTCGACATTTCTGATATTTTATTACCCTCACGATAAAAATCTCTCACTGGAACATCTGCTGATTCTACATAATTGTGTAATAGTTCCTTTTTTATTCTCCACGAACCCCATCGTTCATCATTACTTGTAAATTTCATAACAGATTCTAAATATTTACTTGAAATATAAAACGAGTCCGTTGCGACTCTGACTGCGGTCTCAGGAAATCTATTAATCATCGATAATAAATTTATAGAAACATAAGCCAACATGGAAGATCTTAGATGAGTATATTGCGGGGATACGTCATTTATGTAACTAACGATCGTACCTAATTTTGTTCCGTCGGATAAATAAACACTCTCTCGATTTACAAATGTATTTTTCGCCGTTCTATCAGCGATTATAAAATCGTACTCGGCATCATCTAAAATTAATTGTGCGTGATGTCTTTTATAATCATATGCACCACCTTGAGTAAATTTTCCTATAATTTTTCTACCGAGATCTTTTGCGGTTTTGAGTTTATTAGGAATATCGTCCTTAAACTCGCTGATAACTTCAGAATCTGACATGGGCAACCAAACTTTGGTCTGTGCATGATATGATATAATTGCCTCACTGACAACCAACGATGTCAGTATCATGCAATCTAGCATATATCGCAACAAAACTATAGGTGCCCAACGTTTTTCACAAAAATGTCTGCCAAACCAAACATAACAAATCTTGTGAAGATTTTCGTTAAACTCGAACGACTCAATACAGGCGAATCCAGTCAGATCAAAATCAGGTAATGGTCCATTAATTGCCACTCGCGTCATCTCGTTTGTAGGGTGACCAAATCTTTCAAAGTACGTAGAACAATCTCCGTATCCCAGAAAACTTCCTTGATAACATGCAACCATATCAACCGAAATAACATCATTGTAATTGTATTTGGTATTCCATAATCCGCCATGTCCATATTCGACGCAACTTGCGCGTACGTCCTCGAGTAAATCAAATCGTGTTGGTTTCCATGAATTTCGTTCTCTGGCGAAATGAGCTGCAACAGATGGAACGGTAAAACAATTAGTAATTTGTCAGTATTTTCCGCGTGCTTGCACTGTAAAAACGTCGCAAGATTTTTCATCTCGTCATGGAGGGATTCTGTGCGATATATTTCACCGTTCGGTTTGACAAACTGATCAAATTCACCCTCCTCATTACTTTTAAATAACCATACCGATACAGGATCGGTTTTACTTATTTCGTTGATAAAATCAAACATACTCATATCTGCCACAGCCATATCTGTGGGGTAAAATCTAACAGTTCGATCACGTGGAAATATTGTTACCGCGTTAGTCCATGCGTGTGCGTTATGATCGATAATATTTATTGGAGCTCCTTTCGATTTATATTTCGACTGGTACAGTACTTCTCCCGTTATTGTCGCTACGGCTATTGGAAATTTTAATATTTTTCCTAACTCAGCAACATCTTTTATTGTAGCACCGGTATCCTTAACCGAATCAGCCCACGAGTTTATTTTTTCACGCCTTAAATCAGTTAATCCATTTCCACGCATCGCGTTTGTAAAGTGTTCTATTACTCGTTCAGCTACACAATTTAACCTTGAAAATTTCATCGGTGCTAGTTTATCAACGTTAGGTTTTTTATTTATCTCATAGATTCCATAAATAACTGCTGTTACAGGATATGCTCGTTCATAATACGGTTTATCAATACCAGTCAATAGACCCGGTCTGGAATTTTTACTTAATATGATAGTTTATTATTACCAAGGACAGGATCATACTTGTCACGGATAATCCAACTATCTGTTTCTGTTAATACAATAAATTTTACTCTGAAGAAATATTTTTGATTGCCCTCGTATTCAGCGATGTAGTTAATGATAGTTGCCGCTCGCTTGTCATTCATTGTGGCGTCCGTGACAGTGTTGCGTATAATCTTGAACGTTGACCATGTATGAGATGCACCATCCGTGTAAAATTCTTTCTTAGCGTCATGAATTTTCGAGA
Source organism: Sinohyriopsis cumingii (assembly GCA_028554795.2). Taxonomy (NCBI): domain Eukaryota; kingdom Metazoa; phylum Mollusca; class Bivalvia; order Unionida; family Unionidae; genus Sinohyriopsis; species Sinohyriopsis cumingii. Next base: position 33,821,338 of record CM068829.1, read on the forward strand.
TCAAACTTTTATTTTTCGGATCAACCAGATCTCGTACTGGCAAGTCAGAAGATAATCTGTCAAGGTTGAATTTATACTTAACAGGCCTAGTTTGGGATAATCTCTCAAACTCGTTCATATAATTAAAACAAATATTTAAATAAAGAAAATTATATATATATATACAATGTCCCAATGTAGATGGTTGATGATCGGCTCAGTAAATCGATGCAACAAATCCTGTAGAAAGGAATTTTGTTGGATGCACTCACAAAACATACGACGAGGAAGTCTAGGACCAATACCATGTCTACGGTGTGGTATTGGAGTGCGAGGAAAGACAGAATTATGTGGAAAGTGTGGCGGGAAACGGTTCAGAGAACTTAAAAGATATTATGACAAAAAAAATAATAGCGGTGAAAACGCTATAAAATCCGTGAGGGATTATATATCAAGATTTCAGACAAACAATGATTTAAACATATAATATTATTATAATGGAGCAAAATATATTTGTCCCACATCCTGTCATAACAAACTATGAATCAAATATTAATGGTATCATCAGACACTGCAAGTTGAAGAGACCAGTTGGTTGTATTAATAATGTTGGTTATCTTAGATTTACAGTTGGGAAGAAACATTATCTATGTCATAGATTTACGTACGAGTGTCACAAGGGTTTGATCAATGATGGTCTTGTTATTGATCATATTGACGGGGACACTCAAAACAATAATTTATCCAACCTTCGTGTTGTCACATACAGCGAGAATAATACACGTGGAAATACAGGAAGATATAAGACAATCGGAAAGAGGGGGGTAATTTCTACAAACATAGAAACCGGTAAAGAAATTATGTTTCAGTCTATGAACGCGGCTGCGACATATTTTGATATTAACTCGCGTTCAGTACAAAAAGTAGCAGATAATATAACCAGATCTGCTCTCTCGAAAAAATATAAGCAGAAAATTACATTTCAGTATCAATAACTATCATCACCACATTATTAACTATCATCACCACATTATTAACTATCATCACCACATTGAATTAATTTTTTAATTTATGTCACAGTAGGTCCTCCATACACTACTGAATTTTTGATTACATAAGGGAGATTACTTTGTAATATATAGTTTTCTTCGTAGATGGTTGGTTTTTTATGATCGTAATTAGTCAGTTTAACTAATTACATCGTAACTAATTACATCGTAACTAATTACTCGTAGAAGTATTATTTATGTTTTTTAAATATTTTCCCATCATACAACACATGATAATATTATTGATCCGTAGGAAGCTGTGTGTGAAACAGAAACCGTTGCTCATTGTAATCGACCTGCAGTTGTGCATTAATGCCACTGTTATTATTGATTTTCAGTCTACTTAGGAAACCCGCTACAAATACAGAAACTATTATTCAGAAACTGTTATTATTGATTCTCAGTCTACTTAGGAACCCGCTACAAATACAGAAACTATTATTCAGAAACTTATAAATACAGAAACTGTTATTATCCAGAAACCGCTACAAATACAGAAACTATTATTCAGAAACTGTTATAAATACAGAAACTGTTATTATCCAGAAACCGCTACAAATACAGAAACTGTTAAATACAGAAACCGTTATTATTCAGAAACCGCTGTTTACTGTAAATATTGGTTCCTTAGCTATATAGCTAGCTATATATTAACTTCCGAAACATATGTTCGTAACAATGTTTGATAGCTCGACCAGTATGGTATTGGACTGTGGCGCTCGCGGTCCAGGATCAAACCCCCATGGCTGACAATTTGTCGGTGGTGCGCATAATTGCGATTTTTATAATAGTGGGGGGAACCGCAAGAACCCACCCCGCTCAGCAAAATTCACCCACATATTGACTTGTGGTTGATACATATTTTCGTATCACCCACTGGATTAATTATTGTGGGTGTGATTTTGCTGAGCGTATATGTTTGTACTGTCCTTAGTTAGTGCCGTTTCATTCATAATCTGAGCTCGCTAATACACTCGATAGGGGCTCTTCATTCATTGTATATAACCATTTCATTGTATATCATTCATTTCATTGTATATATCCATTTCCTTAGTTAAGTTATATGTTTGTACTTCATTCATAATCTGAGCTCGCTAATACACTCGATAGGGGCTCTTCATTCATTGTATATAACCATTTCATTGTATATATCCATTTCCTTAGTTAAGTTATATGTTTGTGCCGTCCAAGCATAATCTGAGCTCGCTAATACACTCGATAGGGGCTCTTCATTCTTTGTATATAACCATTTCATTGTATATATCCATTTCCTTAGTTAAGTTATATGTTTGTACCGTCCATGCATAATCTGAGCTCGCTAATACACTCGATAGGGGCTCTTCATTCATAATCTGAGCTCGCTAATACACTCGATAGGGGCTCTTCATTCATAATCTGAGCTCGCTAATACACTCGATAGGAGCTCTTCATTCATTGTATATGTTGTGCTGTCCCTGAAACATCCCGACGAACTCGCTAATACACTCGATAGGTGTTCTAGGGATATTTTTTTATTTTAAAGATTTATATATTATATAATGAACCATGAAAATATCAATGATGTAATTGTCGCTATTAAAAAATTAAAAAAAGATGGAATTAATATATCTGATGAACTTAATCCTGAAAAAATAGTTTCTGACTTTGAGATTTTACAAGAACGTAAAACCATGGGGACACACACACTATCATCTGAATACAGGCTCATGAAACGGATTCAATCGGCAATGTTTCAGTCGCTAGCTACCGTAGAAGATGATCATGTGAAGGAGTTCGTTCCTCTTTCTGCCGCCGTAGAAAGAATTAAGTCGTTATTATCCCACGAGTATGAGGCAAAGAAAACGATTAGTACTCGCATAAGACTATTAAGAAAAATAATGTCAGATCGTGAAACGATCCAAGGTAACCCCGTTACTGGTGAAACGATCCAAGGTAACTTCGTTACTGGTGAAACGATCCAAGGTAACTTCGTTACTGGTGAAACGATCCAAGGTAACTTCGTTACTGGTGATAATGAAAATGAAAGTTTTGGTAACTGGGGTCCAAGTCAACGCTGACCACGTGTATTGGTAGTCAAAATCAAGAAAGTTCTAACCTTGTCAAATTTGTTCCTAATAAATTTTATTTATTAATAATATTATTTTTACTGAATTAATTTTTTTTTTTTTTACTAAAATCAAGAAAAATGCACGAACTACTTGATTTTGACGGGGTAGTTGGTAGTCAAAATCAAAGAAAAATGCACGAACTACTTGATTTCTGACGGGGTAGTTGGTAGTCAAAATCAGGAAAATTGAGCAATTTCGTTGTATTTTAGTAAAAAAAAAAATAAAAATCTCAGTAAAAATAATACTGTTAATAAATAAAATTAATTTATAATAAATAAAATTTGTTAGGAACATTTTGACAAGGTTAGAACTTTCTTGATTTTGACGGGGTAGTTGGTAGTCAAAATCAAGTAGTTCGTGCATTTTTATGTTTCTGACGGGGTAGTTGGTAGTCAAAATCAAGTAGTTCGTGCATTTTTATGTTTCTGAGGGGGTAGTTGGTAGTCAAAATCAAGTAATTTGTACAATTTCAGTAAAAATCAGGAAAATTAATAAATATTATTTTTTTTGTGATAGAAATTTTAATTTTACTTTCATCGACTAGCTTTTTTAGTTGCCTGGGCCGATTAATTTGTACCAAACACAAATTTGTGCTAGTAATAATAAAATTTTTTTTAAGTTGATCGAATTTGATTCTGAAGATCTACGACAAAAGTCCTTAGACAGAAATCCTTAAGACGGAAGTCTTTACGACGGAAGTCTTTACGACTTTACATACAGATTTATTACAAGCTCTTCTTCACGTATGTCAATCAAGCGATTAAGGTGGTCTGTGAGTTTAAAATTGATTCGTGTTAACATATTATTGTGACACCGCAAATACACGGGATTAGTTGGTTCTTGCACGATTAAATTTCCAGGGGGAACTTGTGGTGTGAACGTGTATAGGATGTATCCTTGTTGAGCCTGATTTGATCTTCCGAGATCTATTTGATAGCTGCCATCGATTACGTCACAAACCAGATTGACCGCGACCGTCGGTGTTATATTAACGATCCGCGGGGATACGTGTCTTCCGCCGCCATGTGGATCATTATCATGTCTAAGAACAACTGCTAATGGTGCTAGTTTTTTCCACGCATCGAGTATTTTAGGAAAAAACTCATCAATGACATCATTGACAGATTTTCTTAATTTATCCGGATTATAATCAGGAAACTTAAACGTTACAATGTCAGCTTCGGGTATTTTGTACTTGGCTGCGAAGGATTTTTTATAATCGCTTGATGACTTAAGAACCATATCTCTAATTCTGTTATAGATAACTTCAGAAGAATTAACTATATAATTTAAAACTTCTATGTACCTAATAATATTATCGCGCGCAGATGTTGAATCAAATAAATACTCTTGAAAACTATCACGTAAATTATTTACCTGTATTTCATGGTCTAAGTTTATTGAAGCAAATATAGAATCAATATTCAAAGCAATAACACGTTCATTAAGATTATACAAAAGAGCTCTAGGATCATATACAGGTGTTCCCCCCCCTCCATCCTGGTTTTACTTCTATGTAATCTAACCATTCTGAATTCATTTTAATATCATGACGAAGACTGGTCTTTGACGTAAAATCATCCCGAGTTGGTTCTGGTGGTCCTTTATGCACCGGGGGATTTTCAGGCCATCCTAGCACGGATCTGATTGAAGATTGATAAATATCAACTGCATAATCAGGCGAGTTTATTTCAACCGTCGAGGACAACGTCGGCTCATGAACGTTTATTGATATTTTTGATTCCTTTCCCGTTATTGATTTTATTCTACGCGCAAATTCCTCACCGATCTCTTCAATCTGGTAACTGCCGGTTGGTATTCCAACAACAACCCAGTCAGGTGTTCCATCGGATTTGTTCTTGTTAGTAAATACAAGCGAATTATTTGCTGGTGTACCATTAAATGATTTTGATCTGATATTTGGCCAGCTGTAATATACTCGTAATTGTGCTAGTGCTATTTCTTTTACTGGAATTGCAGTAGGAAAATTAACACTAAATTCAGGATTAGTTGAACTTACCGAGATCATCGTTATCTTTGGCGGAGTTGTGTTGGTCACGATCTGCTGGAGTAATTCTGTCATTATTGATACTTGTATCTTTAATACCTTCATCGTATATTTTGGTCATCATTGAAAATTCGAAATCAGATATAATTCCATCACTGAGACTCGCTGATAACAACGAGGATAATTTCGAGTATGCTACCGTCGCTGTATGTAATTTTATTGTGTAATCGGATAATTTTTCGTTCGTACAAGTACATATTTTTTTTGTGATGATACCAAGCACACCTGCAATAGTTGTTGCTGCTGAAATACAGATAGTTACAGCTACTGGTGCCATCGTTGTCAACGCTGATAATATTACACCGGTTCCAGCAACAACAGCGGATACTGAATAAACAATCACATCAACGATAACCAATCGTCGTCGATATTTTTTTACTTTTACTGTATATTGATCAACTTGATCTTTTAGCGTCGCCTGCCATTCACGCGCTTGATTGTATCTGTATTGTGCACCGTCCATATATATTTTTATACAGTAACCAATTGATGTGCTTCAGCTACAAATTCCAAACACCACCAGTAAGATGTTGCGGTTAATGTCCTATCAGCTGCTTCCAGAATAAATATTTCCTCGGCTCCGATATTTAATATAACAGATACAACCCCGGAAAACCTGTCGGTGGAATGACGCCATGGAAACGTTGTAAATATTTCAAATTTTGCAGCACTAAACACAGACAGCCTGTACACGCCAGTACTTGTTGCGGTATATTTGATGGTATTATTTTGTTTTGACCATGTTGCAAATCCCGATGATACCGTGCATACGATGTTTGTGATATGCCCGGGAGTTATTTCAGCTGGAATTTTAATCAGATTGGTTTTATTGATAATCTCAGGAATTCCCGCTACGATGTCTAGTTGTGTTCGTTTGATCGTGTCTAGGTTACTTTTGATATCAACGAGTTTCATGTCAATGACGGAAGGAGTTCCAAAGAACTTATTTATGGCATCATCGGTTTTCTGAAAATTTCTTCGAAGCCTTGTAAACGCGCCCGTGTGAACGTCATACTCGGCCCGTAGCGTGGATAGTTTTCCATCCACGTCGTCGACGTATAGTTTGTTTGCGACGTCGTTGTCAGATTTTGGAGCTGTTACAGCTACTATTTTGTTCCCGCTCATGTTGAGTTCACCTGTCATTGTGTCACCGGTGTTTCTCACGCGATTAGCAACACGTTTTGCAATTTCATCTCTGATGGTTTTAAGTGACATACTTGAATCTCTGATTCTACCACCGTCAGTAAACACGGGAATATTATCCGTAACTGCACCGAGTACTCGCCGGACTATATCATTCCATTTGATATTGCTGGTTTTTAGTTTACCATATCGATCTTGAAAAATAACAACTTCATCTGGGTCAACTCCAGCAAGGTTCATAATATCAGCGAGGTCATCTTTAGTCGCATACTTTGACAGATCAACGTCGGATTTTATTTTCTTACTAGTAGAAGATCTTCCGTAAATATCAACCATTATAATAAGATCCGTTGTTTAAAATGCTTTACGCGCAACAAATCGGTTGCTTGTATAATCGTGCACGACTTTATGTGGCGGCCTGGATGATTTTGATATTGCGTCGAGTACATTAATTACTTCACGGCCGCATATTGGCGGATCTGTCATTGTTTGTGTGGGTAGCGTTGAATACCAAACTTTGTTGCGTGGAGTGGTGCGACATACTTGATAAATTCAACAGGTGGAGCTAACCCGTACGAATCAAAATAAACAATTCCACGCGGATCAACCGCGTATGATACCCAATGAGTACCAGGTCCAGAACGTTTGTCAAGATTAATAATACCTGTTTCAAGTTTGTTTGGTTGTTTCGGTAATTGATCTCGCATAAAAACACCTCTAAAGGCAGATATTTTTAATTTTTTAGCAGCATCAAGTAAATCAAAATTTGATGCTGGAGCGTCTAACGAAGTGACCCTGGAAGCCTTAGGCCTCTCCCCCAACGAGATCCCGGTAATCTTAGACCGCGTCCCTTTTTTTTGTTATATCGTCCACCAGTAACTTTTTCGAAAACTTTTTTACCCGCCGCTCCAGCAACACCTCCAGCAACACCTAACGCGGCCGCTTTTGCTAAGGCTGGAGCAGCTGCAGCTATTAATGCCGGAATGGCAGCAAGAAATGGAAATATACCACCCGTTTTAACCATGTCTTTGATGGCGCTCGGGGAGAGATGGAATTGAACTCCAGTTTTTGATTCTAGGGCTTTATTGAAATGTTTAATCTGATTATTTGTCAACGATAATTTGTTTGGACCACCACCAATCTGATCTCGTTTTAGTGATATTTTAGTTCCGCATTTGTTGGCGGTTTTTGATTGAAGCTTTTTTACCTGACCCGGGGTCAGAGTAACATTAACATGACTATACGACATTTTGATATAAAATATATTTTTCTAAATAACACGATTAAAGATTTTCCACCGGTGCATCAACGACCCTCATTCGACCACTGCCACCTTCAAGTAACATGGCCTTGTCGCTAAGTATGACCGCGATCGCTTTGTAGGCGCCGCGAACAATTGGTGGACCAGCTATATCAGGAGGAGGGTTAGTAACATGAGCTCGAAAGTGTATATCAACAACAGATTGTTTGGATAAATCAAGATGTTCTAGTGAAAAATAATAAATCGGATATAGACCTGTAAAATCTAGTTGTGATATTTGCAAGCCGGTATCTATATTTTGATCACGTCCCATGAATGACATTAAACGATGATATGCGCGCGCTACATGATTTTGAACAAAATTTAGTTGTATATTTTCTGTTGGTTCTTGATGTCCATTTATCCGTAAGGAAACTTCATTAACTCCAAGGTTGTCAAATATCATATGTGAACGTTGTTGATTATTCGTCCGAGCATTATCTTGTAGTGCAATAAAAATATGTCGTGGTGCAGAAACACCCTGTTGTGATGCTATATGCCATGTAAATAAACCATTAATATTGCTTTGAGCAGCATCTGTGGTTACTGTTAACCATGATAGCAATGATTTGCCGCCTTGATCCATAAAAGATAGTAATTTTTGTTCCTCAGTAATAGATGGAGTCATTACTGGCATCCACAATGAAAGTTTTGATATATTTACTTTACCAGCATCAGCAACACCATCACCTCGCCAGATTGCATCATTATCATCACCTTTTCTTACGAGCACAATTGTGTGTTTAGCTCCAAAGATGACCTTTCTAACATTTCTGCAAAATCCAAAGATGTGAGATAATGGAATTGCACACGAAAAATTTCTATTATTTCCCGACAGCGCTGATCGGCGTTTTGCAAATCCTAGGTTGAAAGTCGGGGCAATATCTTTTATGATTTCAAATTCAGCAGCTGGTCTACCTTCACGGTCTGGGTTGGCACCTTCTGCCTGATTATCAACTGCAGTAGCCCTTGGCGTGTATAACTTGATATACTGATTATGGTTATCGTTGTCGGTGATATCTTTAGCGAACATCATTGTTGGACCAGCTGATCTTGTAAAGTCGTCAGAATATCTCGCCAGACCAATTATTGTTGTAGCAACATCAACATCCTTCTGAATTGATTCAATATTTTTTCCATCAATCATGTATGTGGCGCTATCATACAGTGCCATAATTCCGTTGTTGACAAAACCAACACGCAGATTGGCACCATATGCCGTATTATCCCCCTTTACAAGTGTACCTTCTACTTCAATAAACGCTTCAGCGGGCAAGAAATATCTACTTGTATCATGAACCTGTAATTCGATTCTCCCCGGATGATTTGGTTGTCTTGCGTCATAAGAATAAAACTGATAATCACGTACTGACTCGTACTTAAGGACAGGTGCCTCCATATCAAATGCTGGGTCTGATTCGCGCCTGAACATTTTATTATAGTTACCATTTTTCCAAATGATGATCATCGTCGACGAAGACCGCCCCCTGCTATTAAATTTGCTGTTATATTTTTTTCTGCTTCTTCAGATATCGCCGCTAGTTTTTGATTTGCAGCCTGATTTATTATTTTACTGACATCTGCAGGCATCACCTCAGTACTTGCCAGTTTCACCGGTGATTGTTGTTTTCGTCGCAATAATCGTGATAATCTTTCTTTGATCGCCGAGAACGCCTTACCAGCAACATTGACAATTGCACCAGGAGCTTTATCACGAACAATATCAATAGCCTTCATCGATAATTGTTTTGCGACGGGTGCTACTTTTGGAGCTATCCTCGTGAATAATCCTCGAATGACATCACCAAGTCCATCTCCGTAAATTGCTTCATAGATTGGTAATCGTGAGTTTACCGTTCTAACCTGTGTGGGTTTACGATGATTATCATGCACAATCATCTTATTTTATTTACCATTTATCTAACAACTAGTCATCAACGAGCTCATCAATAAGTTCTCGGTAAACGCCAATATCCATGATACCACCTTGAAATAGTCGCCGACAAATATCAGCTGCTTCATTGGTTATTTCTGGTGAATTATTTCCGGCACGTTTTCCTCCTATGAGAACCTCTAACCGTGACACGTCATTGATGATATTATCAGGACATAAACCAGATCCTGTTTTAGGTTCATCTTGGGGTGGTGGTTGCATTACCGGAGTAGGTACTTCAGTGGTGTCCGGGGGTGATTCACCTTCTCGAAATCCATGTGGTGAACCTGTCGGTGTAAATGTCATTTTCGGTGCAGAAATTTTCTTCGAGAAGGGTGATTTAAGTGACTCTTTAGCCTTTTTAATTTTCGACAACAACCTTTGCTGTGGCGAAGAAGATTGTTGTTGTTCTATTTGTTGCAGAGGTGGAGGAAGCTGATACTGGGAGGACTCTCCTTGTTTTGGTTGTTCCCGTCCCCCTCTAAATCTTTCTACTTCTTCTTTAAGTCTTTTAAATTCTTGACCTCTAGCTTGTTTTTTATTGTAATATACGCGATATATCCATTTAATGAAATCATCATCATTTGTTTTTCCATAAAAGGGTTTTAAAAAATTAGATTTATTAGATATATTTTTTGATATCAACTCAGGTAGTCTCTCTCTTTCAGTGTTTCTAATTTCCTCAACAGCTCCTTCGTTAAATCTTGCAATTAATCTTAAGCTCTCTTCTGCTGTTTTTGGTTCAGATGCAAGTTTTTTTCTCACATCGGCGACTTCAGTACGAAGTTCTCCAATACGTTCAAGTATTTCCTCACCAACAGGTGGAGGCTGAGCCGCAGCTATGCCAGTTGGAAGGTCTCGTAAAATCTCCCTTGTCTGTTTAGTTCTTCTTGCTATTTTTTTTGATACCGGAAGAAGATCTCTTTTGATGACAGTTGTAACTTGTTCAGTAGCTGCAGTGACGGGCTTAAACAGTTTTTTAGTGTCTTCTTCGTACTCAACTTTTGATTCTTGCTGCGCTTGCAGATTTTTTCTAAATGAGTCTCTGACAGGAAGAAATTTTTTAATTGTTTCTAATCGTTCTCGTGCTGTTCTTGCAGTATGAGATTCTGGATGTATCATTTTATTATAACATGATAATTTAATTAATATCAGCAGAAGAGGAATACAGAAGTTTGATGAACTATTACAGAAAAAGAAAGAACATAAATCCAAAAATAGAAAAACCACCATCAGAACTTGAATATTACTTGAAACATAGAACAAATTCCGAAGATTCAGATGAAGATGAAACAGATGAGGAGAAAGGACAGCGAGAACGCGTTGAAAAATATTCATCAAACTTGGTATGGTGGTAAATTAATAGCAGCAGAGAGGGTACCTACCAACGTTGGTCGTCAAAAAAATAAACAAGAAATAAATAAACGCGTAGAGTACTTTATTTTTTCAGCTACTATTTCGAACTGAGGTTTTATTAGCACAATCGGTCATTGCACAAGGAAAGTTCATTTGTAAAATCTGGACCTTTCTACGAGATGATTTATTTGTTTGTTTTATTTGTTTTTGTCGGAATTCTATGGTCTGTTCACCCTCTCTGCTGCTTCTTACCCTCCAAACCCTTAATCAGCTGTTTATTAGATTTGAATTATTTCTGCAATGGCATCAGAAGGGAGAAAATTATTTTTTAATTAATTTGCTCCCATTTGTAGTGTATGTCATTCCAAGATATGTAGTTTAAAAGAATAAATCATTCTTTAATAACTTTAAACTAGAATATCAGCCTATTAAAAATAATTGGTATCGCATTTAAGTAAACCAAACAATGTGGTTAAGCTCCAGTAATACGTAAGATTATTCAAACTAGTGTGTACTCTTTGGTCACATTATGGGATGGTACATTATTTACACTCGTGAAGTGTACTCTTTGGTCACATTATGGGATGGTACATTATTTACACTCGTGGAGTGTACTCTTTGATCACATTATGGGATGGTACATTATTTACACTCGTGGAGTGTACTCTTTGGTCACTTTATAGGATGGTACATTATTTACACTCGTGGAGAGTACTCTTTGGTCACATTACGAGATGGTACATTATTCACATTCGTGGAGAGTACTCTTTGGTCACTTTATAGGATGGCACATTATTTACACTCGTGGAGAGTACACTTTGGTCACATTATGAGATGGTACATTATTTACACTCGTGGAGTGTACTCTCTGGTCACTTTATAGAATGGCACATTATTTACATTCGTGGAGTGTAACCTTTGGTCACTTTATAGTATAGCATATTATTTATGTATTATTATTATTTATAGTATAGCATATTATTTACACTCGTGGAGTGTACTCTTTGGTCATATTGTAGGATGGCACATTATTCTCACTCCAAGAATGGTGTACAGCACAAAAGATGGAACTCCAGTCATATGAGACAAACATATCATAACCTTTGAGGTACAGGGTGCATCTTTTAACCATTGAACACAGCTTCTGACATGAAAATATATCGGACATATGCATATAATACCAATAAATGGAAAATAACCATGATATAAATTGAATAGTTTTAAATAGAATATATTGAAAACAGCATATACTGTAATTAAATTATTTGTAATGGCTTCAATTTGAAATTATGTGATCCATGCTTATATGGGTGTGTGTGTGTGGTTTGCATTTTTTATGTAGCTTTAACAATTTTTCAATCATATGGTTACAATGTTTGTAGTGTGGCAGTTTATACTGATGTCTAGCACTTGGGCATCATGCTGCAGACATGTCCCACCCAGTCACAATATCCTGACACCAGGCCGACCGGCGCTGACACTAACCTCGTAATGCTGAGCGTCAAGCGAAGCAGCTACAAGTAACATTTCTATAAGTCTTTGATATGACTCGACCAGAGATCATAACCACGACATCCCGCATCCGAGGAGGACTATCTAACCACTAGGCCACCGGAGCGGTGAAAGTATTAACAATTCATCTTTACATTTTTGTAAATAGGATCATGAAGAATATATGTATTAATATGTTATAAATATTCACATGCCCGTCTCTATTATTGTCTAGAAAAACGATTTTACTTCTCGGGTTTTTAAAATTTGGGTAAATGTCTAAGGCGACTACATTACAATGCCTGACAGTAAATTTGTCTCAAAATTTCAAAACTTTAACAGTACTGCATTGTCATTTTATATGCATACCAACCAGCCATGTATGTGTACGAGATAAAGTCCGACACTACTTCAAATAGCCCGTATTGTGACATATCTATGTTTGCTTATAAAAGACCGTACACGTCTGCTGAGAAAGTTTGTTTTCTTCACAAAGCAACAATTTTGCCCAAATATGCACTGTTCTTGCTGCAACGCTAATGTTTATCATGCATATTCAATATACCGCTGATGTTACATTTGGTAAAACAATTTGGTCAGGTGTATCGGTTGGCAATCTAAAAGTAAATGTCAAGCGCCTAAACCCTTCTTAATAAATAATCTTTTTGCTTATGCGGTTCATCATTTATTTGTTTACAATGTACATGGCTAGTAGTAGTAACAACACTATTGCTAAAATCAGTAAAGCTCAACTGCACAGTTATATAGAGACTGAATATTTAATTTGAATTTTACTTAGTTCACTATTAGTGTAAACAATAAAGATATTTATCTAGGGATATAAGGTGCCAGACAAGAGTGTAATTATTTCTCCTTCTATTCTTTGTTTAAAATAAGAAAATACAGAAATATTTTACATACAAGTAGACAAAGAAACTAAAAGATAAAAATGCAATACCGGGAAGAATCATTACGGCTAAAGTGAAGTTGCTACGTGTAGATGATTATGTATGTCAGTGTGTTCAAAGTATAAATTGCTATAATAGTCACAAAGTAAATCAAGTTTGGAATATCAGTTCTGAACATTTCAGTTGTGTCCAATCCCCAATTGTATCCAATGTCTTATTAATACGAAACTTATTTTTCAATCCGTTTCATTTAAATCCATACAGGTATATTTAATCCTTTTCCAATTCACAGTAACTGCATTTACCATTATGTATTATCTGACTTTGAGGAAAACAAAAAAATCTTTCAGAAAAACTGAATGCAATAATTACATTAAAATCCCTCAACTTTACATTAGTATTGAAATTTGTATTACTTGTTATCATTAGCTACAAATAAACTAGAACTATTTAATTCAAGATATATATATATATATATATATATATATATATATATATATATATATATATATATATATATATATATATATATATATATATATATATATATATATGTGTGTGTGTGTGTGTGTGTGTGTGTGTTTTGCAATATTTTATAATTAAAGCGTATAATTAACCATCATGGGCCTATTTATGTTGATTATATTATTGATGCTTTTTTTAATGTAAAACCTTTTGTAAACCTAAAACATTCTAATTATACAACCTTGTCAGGTGGCTCGATTTTGAATTTCTTAGTATTTTCCTGCCAAGATGGCTTCTAGTACATTTTGACAGACTAATTTAATAAGGTTTTGAAAGAATCAATAATTATTACGTTATCGAAAAATAAATATTTTCTTAAAACAAACATACACTAAAGACGTCAATTCATTGATATGTTATTTGGTTTTTCTCAACTATGCAACTTTTGAGAAAGTCTTGTCTTTTAAGAAATGTCAAAGCACAAAACAATTTGTATGAGAATTTATTTTCTCTGAAATTGTAGTTAATAAGACAAAGACTGAAATATGTGTATACATTAAGATAAAATTTAAGATTTAATTAAGGCATTTGTTCCATCCATGGTAATGTTTCCATTTGTATAACTATTAGGAGCTGCTTTTAAATACTCTATTATGTCAAGTGAATTTCCATCCCAATTATTATATCCTATATGATATCCTTAACTCGAAAGAATTACACCAATTTTGTACATGTCATTGATAAACTCATGACTTAATTTACATTCGATTCTCTAATAACCAAATTTAAATTTACTGAGTGTTTTCAAATATGGATTTTAAATCCTGAAATCCAATAAACGTTTGGTAACACATCTAATCTAAGAGAAAAATTAATATCATCGAACAAAGACTACGATTTGTGTTGAAATTTAAATGATGTTAAAGAAGACAATACAATAATAAATAAAACTAAATTGGTTTGCTTGACAATTACCAATATATAAAAATGCCAAAAAAAAACATTTTCCGTGCTCGTATTCATGACAGACAAGACAAGAACTATGCTTAAGGTCTGTGAATCACTTGCAACGTGTTTGTATATTTGTGCGAATAACAATATACTTTCAAAACATTATCGCTCAATAGACTTCTTAAAATCTAATTCCAATAATTGGTAATGTATCTGAAGTGATACGAGAGATATTGGAAACAGAAACCTAATATATGAACTGACGGACTACATAAATAAACGTCATGATATAAATGGGTAATAAAAAACGTTTTGTTTGCTTTCTTCTAACTCTCTTTTCTCGCCTGCGATGAACGTCTCAAAAAGCGAGACAGTTGTCATTGTGACATTCCTCCATCCATTATTCTATCCAGAGATAATATTTGGTCAAAGTTTCTTCATAAACGTATGTTCTGTTTCCATCGGGGTATCATTATCAGACATTGCTAAAAGTGCATGAGATGATACGTCATTTATTGACAATCGAGGTCAAACGCACAAACGGTTAAGGTCATGCGTATCACGGCTTTAACATTTTATAGATGGTCAAGAGTTAAACATGTTGAATCTGGAAGTATTATACCTATCTTTGTCATCTGTAAATTGACATTAGTAATAGTAGATATGTTATTTACAGGATATAAATAGACCAGCAGGTGCGAATGTCAAACTGGGCAAGTCAAGTCGTTACATTGATCTGTTTTTTAATGTTTTCACAATCTAAAATTAGGGGTTTTGTCACATGACTATCTAAAAATAAAATTGTCATTTGGATAATTAGTTAAACAAATAATTAAATATATTTCACTTTGCATTGTTGAGACTCTAGGTCTTAATATGTGTTACAGAGAGAATGGAGTTAGCAATTTAAGTACAATCAGCTACAAATGTTTTCTCTAAAATAAAAAGTGAAAATGCAAGAGACACTTGCAGTATTATGAATTAAATCCGAAAATGTCACCTGTCAAAACCATATAGAACATTCTAAATAAATTTCAATATCTTGAATGTCCTGATGTACCATAACGAAGCGATCCACAATGTCTTGGAATGAGTTCAGGATGATCCCAAAGTAGCATATATCCGAAGTCAATGATCACTTAGTGATTCTAATGAATAATTGAAAGAAACAATTCCTCTTGAACTATATCAGAAAACAAATGCAAACTTTGATCAAACAGGGTTCCTACAGACTGACTTAAGACAGGAACGAATTATTTATCATCCAATTCCTATACATTTTCACTGAACCTATAATGTAATAGAGTGTGAATACGTACAAAGAAATGACCTAGTATAACTGTAAACAAGACCGACCTTGACCTTTGCTGCGTGAAAATGTTGTTTACACCTTACAATCATGGACAATAATCAGCCATGTGAACTTTCTCTTTACAGCGTGCAACCACAGACAAAAGTTAAGCACACGATTAAACATGGATAAAAGTATAAATTAAGATTCACTTATAAATGAGTTATGTAATTTCAGGTTACCAATACTACTCGTGAAAAGTTCCAGTTGGATTTAATTTTAAAATGTTTCTCAAGATGGTAAAATAACTCGAACATATAACTAACCAAGCTAATATTGTACGTTCAATTTGCAATATTCATATCTCAAAGTATACACATTTCGCAGAAAATTCGATAGTAATATTAGTTGTTGTAATTATGGTAGCATGAGAAGTAGTACTTGTACTAGGATTAATATCATAAATAGCATCACCATTGCCATTGCTGAACTCCTCCGCCTCCTTCTTCTCACCCCGTATTACTACTAATATAATCAGGCAAGAATTGTTTTATAAATGTGATAATAGTCATGCTTATAATAACACAATCTTACACAGTATAGTACCGTATAATATCTAATGTAGTACTTGTGAATTGGTTCTGGTATGCTCGAATTTTCTGTTTCATCTTATTGAACCGTACGGTCTCCATGTGTAACAATCTTCACTATCCAACTTTTAAAATATATTGCTTAAGTGACAATAACGTATTGTCAACATAAAGATATTGTGTTCAAAATCCATCTTTGTATGCAGTGTAATATTTACATAAAAGTGAACATAAGATCATTTTTAATATATGTAGCATATGAACAGGCGTATGCTTAATTTTAAATCGAAATCTGATCTGTCAGTTTAATAATATATATCAAAGTACAATATGCATGAGTGGACACTGTGGGTAGCACATGCAAAGTCAAAATTATATTCTTATCAATATAAATTATAATAAATACTTAAATATACAAAATACATATTGATTTCACTCTATCTTATTATTGTTGTTTGTTTGTCATCTGAATGTTTGGACATACAACAACAGTACCTAAATTTACAACAAAACTCCACAATATGCTGATAACATATACACACGAATATGATGGTCACATATATTCAGGAATATGTTGGTAACATATATGCACAACTATGCTGGTAACATATAGGCGAATATGCTAGTAACATTTATACAGGAATATACAGGTGACATATATACACATATATGTTGGTAACATATATACATGAATATGCTGGTAACATATATACATGAATATGCTTATAAATCAGATTTGTGTTCAGTTTAAATTAATGGCAATCGATGCTAGTGTATGAAAATCAAATCAATTTGCCGCTCCAACTAGTATTTCTTTCTTTCTTCCCTTTACTATAATTCTTGTTCGGTGATTGGTTAACATTTCTGAACGCGTACAAACATTTACTCGTGAATTATCTGACCAGATGAATGATGCATATCGCTGTCTGCTACTCCATTGATTAGCTGGATAGGGTAGGTATGCAGTGCTGGATAGGGTAGGTATGCAGTGCTGGATAAGGTAGGTATGCAATGCTGGATAGGGTGAGTATGCAGTACTGGATAGGGTAGGTATGCAATGCTGGATAGGGTAGGCATGCAGTGCTGGATAGGGTAGGTATGCAGTGCTGGATAAGGTAGGCATGCAGTGCTGGATAGGGTAGGTATGCAGTGCTGGATAAGGTAGGTATGCAATGCTGGATAGGGTGAGTATGCAGTACTGGATAGGGTATGTATGCAGTGCTGGATAGGGTATGTATGCAGTGCTGGATAGGGAAGGTATGCAGTGCTGGATAAAGGTAGGTATGCAGTGCTGGATAAGGTAGGTATGCAATGCTGGATAAGGTGAGTATGCAGTAATGGATAGGGTAGGTATGAAGTGCTGGATAAGGTAGGTATGCAGTGCTGGATAGGGTAGGTATGCAGTGATGTATAGGGTAGGTATGCAGTGCTGGATAGGGTAGTTATGCAGTGCTGGATAAGGTAGGTATGCAGTGCTGGATAAGGTAGGTATGAAGTGCTGGATATGGTAGGTATGCAGTGATGTATGTGGTATGTATGCAGTGCTGGCTAGAGTAGGTATGCAGTGCTGGATAAAGGTAGGTATGAAGTGCTGGATAGGGTAGGTATGCAGTGCTGGATAGGGTAGGTATGCAGTGATATATAGGGTAGGTATGCAGTGCTGGATAGGGGAGGTATGCAGTGTTGGATAAGGTAGGTATGCAGTGCTGGATATGGTAGATATGAAGTGCTGGATAAGGTAGGTATGCAATGCTGGATAGGGTGAGTGTGCAGTAATGGATAGGGTAGGTGTGCAGTGCTGGATAGGGTAGTTATGTAGTGCTGGATAAGGTAGGTATGCAGTGCTGGATAAGGTAGGTATGAAGTGCTGGATATGGTAGGTATGCAGTGATGTATAGGGTAGGAATGCAGTGCTGGATAGGGTAGGTATGCAGTGCTGGATAAAGGTAGGTATGAAGTGCTGGATAGGGGAGGTATGCAGTCCTGGATAGGGTAGGTATGCAGTGATATATAGGGTAGGTATGCAGTGCTGGATAAGGTAGGTATGCAGTGTTGGATAAGGTAGGTATGCAGTTCTGGATAAGGTAGGTATGCAGTGCTGGATAGGGTAGGTATGCAGTACTGGATAGGGTAGGTATGCAGTGCTGGATAGGGTAGGTATGCAGTGATGCATAGGGTATGTATGCAGTGCTGGATAAAGGTAGGTATGAAGTGCTGGATAGGGGAGGTATGAAGTGCTGGATAGGGTAGGTATGCAGTGATATATAGAGTAGGTATGCAGTGATGGATAGGGGAGGTATGCAGTGTTGGATAAGGTAGATATGCAGTGCTGGATAAGGTAGGTATGCAGTGATGTATAGGATAGGTATGCAGTGATGTATAGGATAGGTATGCAGTGCTGGATAAGGTAGGTATGCAATGCTGGATAGGGTGAGTATGCAGTAATGGATAGGGTAGGTATGCAGTGCTGGATAAGGGTAGGTATGTAGTGCTGGATAAGGTAGGTATGCAGTGCTGGATAGGGTAGGTATGCAGTGATGTATAGGGTAGGTATGCAGTGCTGGATAGGGTAGTTATGCAGTGCTGGATAAGGTAGGTATGCAGTGCTGGATAAGGTAGGTATGAAGTGCTGGATATGGTAGGTATGCATTGATGTATAGGGTAGGTATGCAGTTCTGGATAGGGTAGGTATGCAGTGCTGGATAAAGGTAGGTATGAAGTACTGGATAGGGGAGGTATGCAGTGCTGGATAGGGTAGGTATGCAGTGATATATAGGGTAGGTATGCAGTGCTGGATAGGGGAGTTATGCAGTGTTGGATAAGATAGGTATGCAGTGCTGGATAAGGTAGGCATGCAGTGCTGGATAAGATAGGTATGCAGTGCTGGATAGGGTAGGTATGCAGTACTGGATAGGGTAGGTATGCAGTGATGTATAGGGTATGTATGCAGTGATGGATAGGGTATGTATGCAGTGCTGGATAAAGGTAGGTTTGAAGTGCTGGATAGGGGAGGTATGAAGTGCTGGATAGGGTAGGTATGCAGTGCTGGATAGGGCAGGTATGCAGTGCAAAACTGGGAAGGATTTGATTTAGAACTATGCATGAGTATGTTATAGGTAAACAGTGAATACTTACACGGCATTGTGCATTGGAGTTACCCATGTATATGATTCAGATATTTATTCAGTAAATGTTTGAAAGGCCGTGTGTAGGAAGTTTGCATGGGTCTGATTAATGTGCGTATAGATTGCAAACAGCGAATACAGCATGTGCAAATTATGATACACGTAAAAATGCAGTGTGTGTGTGTGTGTTATTTAGATATATAACGTAGCTTTAACAATTTTTTAGTCACATCGCTACGATGCCTGCATTGTGGCAGTTTAAAGTGATGTATAACACTGGGGCATCATGCAGACATGTAGCATGATGTCCCATGCAGTGACATTATTCCCCTGACTCTGGGCAGACCAGTCCTAACAGTAACCCTTAATGATGAACGCCAAACGAGGCATCTGTTAGTTTAAGTCTTCGGTATGTCTCGGCCGGGGTTCGAACCTGCGATCTCCCATATCCGAATCGGACGCTCCAATCCCTCAGGCCATCGGAGCGGTCATAGTAATGTAGAGTAGACCGGAGAAGCTGATAAGTGAGCAGGGACATATAAGTGAAAATTTGGAATTTAATGTGGCAGAAATACCCATAATTGTGACATAGGTATGTATCCATTTAATAATTGAAGGGCTGCATGTGAGAATTATGCAAGATACTGACACAGTTGAAGTATACAGTGAAGACTGCAGCGTGTGTGTGTGTGATTAGGATTTTTAACGTAGCTTTAACAATGTTTCAATCCTATCGCTGAGCAGCAGAGAGGGTGAACAGACCATAGAATTCCGACAAAATAAATAAAACAAACAAATAAATCATCTCGTAGAAAGGTCCAGATTTTACAAATGAACTTTCCTTGAGATGTTTATTTTTGCAATTACCGATTGTGCTAATAAAACCTCAGTTTGAAATAGTATCTGAAAAAATAAAGTACTCTACGTGTTTATTTATTTCTTGTTTATTTTTTTGACGACCAACGTTGGTAGGTACCCTCTCTGCTGCTCCTCTTCTGCTGATATTAATTAAATTATTATGTTATAATAAAATGGTACATCCAGAATCTCATACTGCAAGAACAGCACGAGAACGATTAGAAACAATTAAAAAATTTCTTCCTGTCAAAGACTCATTTAGAAAAAATCTACAAGCGCAGCAAGAAGCACAAGTTGAGTATGAAGAGGACACTAAAAAACTGTTTAAGCCCGTCACTGCAGCTACTAAGAAAGTTAGAACTGTCATCAAAAAAGATCTTCTTCCGGTATCAAAACAAACTGCAGCTCTGACTGAACAGACAATGGAGATTTTACGAAATCTTCCAACTGACATAGCTGCAGCTCAGCCTCCACCTGTTGGTGAGGAAATACTTGAAGGCGTTGAAGAACTTCGTACTGAAGTCGCCGATGTGAGAAAAAAACTTGCATCTAAATCCAAACCAGCAGGAGAAAACGTAGAATTAATTGCAAAATTTAACGAAGGAGTTGTTGAGGAAATTAGAAAAACTGAAAGAGAGAGATTACCTGAAGCAATATTAAATAGTATATCTAATAAATCTAGTATTTTAAAACCCCGTTATGAAAAAACAAATGATGATAATTTCATTAAATGGATATATCGCGTATATTACAACAAAAAACAAGCTAGAGGTTCAGAATTTGAAAGACTTAAAGAAGAAGTAAAAATACTTTATAGAGAGAGATGGGAACAACCAAAACAAGGAGAGTCCTCCCAGTATCAACTTCCTCCACCTCTGCAACAAATAGAACAACAACAATCTTCGCCGCAGCAAAGGTTGAAGTCGGAACTTAAAAGGACTAAAGAGTCACTTAAAAAAACACCCTCCTCGAAGAAAATTCCTTCACCTTTACGTAAAATTTCTGCACCGGATGTAACATTTACACCGACAGGTTCACCACATGGATTTCGAGAAGGTTCACCCCCGGCCACCACTGAAGTACTTACTCCGGTAATGCAACCACCAGTATTTAAAACACCTCAAGATGAACCTAAAACAGGATCTGGTTTATGTCCTGATAATATCATCAATGACGTATCACGGTTAGAAGTTCTCATAGGAGGAAAACGAGCTGGAAATAATTCACCAGAAATAACCAATGAAGCAGCTGATATTTGTCGGCGACTATTTCAAGGTGGTATCATGGATATCGGCGTTTACCGAGAACTTATTGATGAGCTCGTTGATGACTAGTTGTTAGATAAATGGTAAATAAAATAAGATGATTGTGCATGATAATCATCGTAAACCCACACAGGTTAGAGCGGTAAACTCACGATTACCAATCTATGAAGCAATTTACGGAAATGGACTTGGTGATGTCATCCGAGGATTATTCACGAGGATAGCTCCAAAAGTAGCACCTGTTGCAAAACAATTATCGATGAAGGCTATTGATATTGTTCGTGATAAAGCTCCTGGAGCAATTGTCAATGTTGCTGGTAAGGCGTTCTCGGCGATCAAAGAAAGACTAGCACGATTACTGCGACGAAAACAACAACCACCGGTGAAACTGGCAAGTACTGAGGTGATGCCCTCAGACGTAAGTAAAATAATAAATCAGGCTGCAAATCAAAAACTAGCGGCGATATCTGAAGAAGCAGAAAAAAATATAACGGCAAATTTAATAGAAGGAAGCGGTCTTCGTCGACGATGATTATCATTTGGAAAAATGATAATTATAATAAAAATGTTCAGGCGCGAATCAGACCCAGCATTTGATATGGAGGCACCTGTCCTTAAGTACGAGTCAGTACGTGATTATCAGTTTTATTCTTATGACGCAAGACAACCAAATCATCCGGGGAGAATCGAATTACAGGTTCATGATACAAGTAGATATTTCTTGCCCGCTGAAGCGTTTATTGAAGTAGATGGTACACTTGTAAAGGGGGATGATACGGCATATGGTGCCGATCTGCGTGTTGGTTTTGTCAACAACGGAATTATGGCACTGTTTGATAGCGCCACATACATGATTGATGGAAAAAATATTGAATCAATTCAGAAGGATGTTGATGTTGCTACAACAATAATTGGTCTGGCGAGATATTCTGACGACTTTACAAGATCAGCTGGTCCAACAATGATGTTCGCTAAAGATATCACCGACAACGCCAACCATAATCAGTATATCAAGTTACTCACACCACGGGATACTTCTGTTGCTGATCAGGCAGTAGCTGCCAACCCAGACCGTGAAGGTAGACCAGCTGCTGAATTTGAAATCATAAAAAATATTGCCCCGACTTTCAACTTAGGGTTTGCAACACGCCGATCAGCGCTGTCGGGAGATGATAGAAATTTTTCGTGTGCAATTCCATTATCTCACATCTTTGGATTTTGCAGAATTGTTAGAAAGGTCATCTTTGGAGCTAAACACACAATTGTGCTCGTAAGAAAAGGTAATGATAATGATGCAATCTGGCGAGGTGCTGGTGTTGCTGATGCTGGTAAAGTAGATATAACAAAACTTTCATTGTGGATGCCAGTAATGACTCCATCTATTACTGAGGAACAAAAATTACTATCTT
Organism: Sinohyriopsis cumingii; assembly: GCA_028554795.2. Taxonomy (NCBI): domain Eukaryota; kingdom Metazoa; phylum Mollusca; class Bivalvia; order Unionida; family Unionidae; genus Sinohyriopsis; species Sinohyriopsis cumingii. Next base: position 33,844,627 of record CM068829.1, read on the forward strand.
TTATGGATCAAGGCGGTAAATCATTGCTATCATGGTTAACAGTAACCACAGATGCTGCTCAAAGCAGTATTAATGGTTTATTTACATGGCATATAGCATCACAACAGGGTGTTTCTGCACCACGACATATTTTTATTGCACTACAAGATAATGCTCGGACGAATAATCAACAACGTTCACATATGATATTTGACAACCTTGGAGTTAGTGAAGTTTCTTTACGGATAAATGGACATCAAGAACCAACAGAAAATATACAACTAAATTATGCACAAAATCATGTAGCGCGCGCATATCATCGTTTAATGTCATTCATGGGACGTGATCAAAATATAGATACCGGGTTGCAAATATCACAACTAGATTTTAGAGGTCTATATCCGATTTATTATTTTTCACTAGAACATCTTGATTTATCCAAACAATCTGTTGTTGATATACACTTTCGAGCTCATGTTACTAACCCTCCTCCTGATATAGCTGGTCCACCAATTGTTCGCGGCACCTACAAAGCGATCGCGGTCATACTTAGCGACAAGGCCATGTTACTTGAAGGTGGCAGTGGTCGAATGAGGGTCGTTGATGCACCGGTGGAAAATCTTTAATCGTGTTATTTAGAAAAATATATTTTATATAAAAATGTCGTATAGTCATGTTAATGTTACTCTGACCCCGGGTCAGGTAAAAAAGCTTCAATCAAAAACCGCCAACAAATGCGGAACTAAAATATCACTAAAACGAGATCATATTAGTGGTGGTCCAAACAAATTATCGTTGACAAATAATCAGATTAAACATTTCAATAAAGCCCTAGAATCAAAAACTGGAGTTCAATTCCATCTCTCCTCGAGCGCCATCAAAGACATGGTTAAAACGGGTGGTATATTCCCACTATTTGCGGCCATTCCGGCATTACTAGCTGCGGCTGCTCCAGCCATAACAAAAGCGGCCGCGTTAGGTGCTGTTGGAACAGCCGCTGGAATGGCACTAAAGAAAGCAACAGGGCAGGGGTACAAAAAAAAGGGACGCGGTCTAAGATTACCGGGATCTCGTTGGGGGAGAGGCCTAAGGCTTCCAGGGTCATTTCGTTAAACGTTCCATCATCAAATTTTGATTTACTTGATGCTGCTAAAAAATTAAAAATATCCGCCTTTAGAGGTGTTTTTATGCGAGATCAATTACCGAAACAACCAAACAAACTTGAAACAGGTATTATTAATCTTGACAAACGTTCCGGACCTGGTACTCATTGGGTATCATACGCGGTTGATCCGCGTGGAATTGTTTATTTTGATTCGTACGGGTTAGCTCCACCTGTTGAATTTATCAAGTATGTCGCACCACTCCATGCAACCAGAGGTTCCAAAGTTTGGTATTCAACGCTACCAACACAAACAATGACAGATCCGCCAATATGCGGCCGTGAAGTAATTAATGTACTCGACGCTATATCAAAATCATCCAGGCCACCACATAAAGTCGTGCACGATTATACAAGCAACCGATATGTTGCGCGTAAAACATTTTAAACAACGGATCTTATTATAATGGTTGACATTTACGGAAGATCTTCTACTAGTAAGAAAATAAAATCCGACGTTGATCTGTCAAAGTATGCGACTAAAGATGACCTCGCTGATATTATGAACCTGGCTGGAGTTGACCCAGATGAAGTTGTTATTTTTCAAGATCGATATGGTAAACTAAAAACCAGCAATATCAAATGGAATGATATAGTCCGGCGAGTACTTGGTGCAGTTACAGATAATATTCCCGTGTTTACTGAGAGCGGCAAAATCAGAGATTCAAGTATGTCACTTAAAACCATCAGAGATGAAATTGCAAAAAGTGTTGCTAATCGTATGAAAAACACCGGTGACACAATGATGGGTGAACTCAGCATGAACGGAAATAAAATAGTAGTTTTAGCGGATCCAACATCTGACGAAGATGCAGCAACAAAAAAATACGTCGACGTCAACTATGGCACCGTAGACGGTAAATTATCCACGTTACGGGCCGAATATGATGTTCACGTAACCGGTTTTTTAAGGTTTCGAAGAAATTTTCAGAAAAACGATGATGCCATGAGTAAGTTCTTTGGAACTCCTTCCGTCATTGACATGAAACTCGTTGATATCAAAAATAACCTAGACACGATCAAACGAACACAACTAGACATCGTAACGGGAATTCCTGAGATTATCAGTAAAACCAATCTGATTAAAATTCCAGCTGCAATAACTCCCGGGCATATCACAAACATCGTATGCACGGTATCATCTGGATTTGCAACATGGTCGCAGCAAAATAATACTATCAAATATACCGCAACAGTCACTGGCGTGTACAGGCTGTCTGTGTTTTCCGCCGCTAAGTTTGAAATATTTACAACGTTTCCATGGCGTCATTCCACAGACAGGTTTTCCGGGGTTGTATCTGTTGTATTAAATAGCGGAACCGAAGAAATATTTATTCTGGAAGCAGATGATAAGAAATTAACCGCAACATCCTTCTGGTGGTGTTTGGAATTTGTAGCTGAAACACCTCAATTGGTTACGGCATAAAAATATATATGGACGGTGCGCAATACAGATACAATCAAGCGCGTGAATGGCAGGCTGCGCTAAAAGATCAAGTTGATCAATATACAGTAAAAGTAAAAAAATATCGACGACGATTGGTTATCGTTGATGTGATTGTTTATTCAGTATCCGCTGTTGTTGCTGGAACCGGTGTAATATTATCAGCGTTGACAACGATGGCACCAGTAGCTGTAACTATCTGTATTTCAGCAGCAACAACTATTGCAGGTGTGCTTAGTATCATCACAAAAAAAATATGTACTTGTACGAACGAAAAGTTATCCGATTACAAAATAAAATTACATACAGCGACGGTAGCATACTCGAAATTATCCTCGTTGTTATCAGCGAGTCTCAGTGATGGAATTATATCTGATTTCAAATTTTCAATGATGACCAAAATATACGATGAAGGTATTAAAGATACAAGTATCAATAATGACAGAATTACTCCAGCAGATCGTGACCAACACAACTCCGCCAAAGATAACGATGATCTCGGTAAGTTCAACTAATCCTGAATTTAGTGTTAATTTTCCTATTGCAATTCCAGTAAAAGAAATAGCACTAGCACAATTACGAGTATATTACAGCTGGCCAAATATCAGATCAAAATCATTTAATGGTACACCAGCAAATAATTCGCTCGTATTTACTAACAACAACAAACCCGATGGAACACCTGACTGGGTTGTTGTTGGAATACCAACCGGCAGTTACCAGATTGAAGAGATCGGTGAGGAATTTGCGCGTAGAATAAAATCAATAACAGGAAAGGAATCAAAAATATCAATAAACGTTCATGAGCCGACGTTGTCCTCGACGGTTGAAATAAACTCGCCTGATTATGCAGTTGATATTTATCAATCTTCAATCAGATCCGTGCTAGGTTGGCCGGATGTTCCCCCGGTGTATGAAGGACCACCAGAACCGAAGTTAGATGAATTTCTCACAGATGAAGCAAAATTTATAACAATACCAAAATACCGAAATTTGTACCCGTGGACTGGAAATGAACACTACATTTTAGATGGTAAAAGATATCCTGTGATACCGTTTTCTCTCATCGATTCTGATAGGAAAACTTCAACTGAATTTGTTTACGAAAAAAATTTCAAAATAACAGCAAATACAATTAGAACTGAACACACAACTACATTAACGACATTAGCATATTTACTTAAAAACTATATCCTGGAGTATCCCAATATCAATCTAAAACATCAGATCATTGTAACGATACAACATTTAAATCAAATTGTATTAGATCTTAAATACGCTAATCAGGCTGTTATTAAAATGATAAATGATGGTTCTCCTTGGTCAGAACAAAGCCTCAAACAAATATACATTGATCATTATAAAATAACTGAATCGGATTTATTAAATTTTACACTACCAGGATTTGAAACAGATGAATTAAGAAAAACACTTAAGGATCTTATCAACGAAAACTTCCCTAAAATACATGATGCATGGAGAAAACTAGCACCACCTCCAACTGTTCTCAGATATGATAATGATCCACACGGCGGGGGAAGGCACGTATCCCCGCGGATCGTTAATATAACACCGACGGTCGCGGTCAATCTGGTTTGTGACGTAATCGATGGCAGCTATCAAATAGATCTCGGAAGATCAAATCAAGCTCAACAAGGATACATCCTGTACACGTTTACACCACAAGTTCCCCCTGGAAATTTAATCGTGCAAGAACCAACTAATCCCGTGTATTTGCGGTGTCACAATAATATGTTAACACGAATCAATTTTAAACTCACAGACCACCTTAATCGCTTGATTGACATACGTGAAGAAGAGCTTATAATAAATCTGTATGTAAAGTCGTAAAGACTTCCGTCTTAAGGAGTTTTGTCTTAAGGATTTTTGTCGTAAAGACTTCCGTCGTAAGACTTTATCGTAGATCTTTATGTGGAGGGTTTTTACACGCGAGGATTTCTTAACAGTTAGAAGAACATTTGTAACAGAGATCAGAATCAAATTCGATCAACTTAAAAAAATATTTTATTATTACTAGCATAAATTTGTGTTTGGTACAAATTAATCGGCCTAGGCAACTAAGGCCTAGGCAACTAAGGCCTAGGCAACTAAAAAAGCTAGTCGATGAAAGTAAAATTAAAATTTCTATCACAAAAAAAAATAATATTTATTAAATTTCCTGATTTTACAAATTACTTGATTTTGACTACCAACTACCCCCTCAGAAACATAAAAATGCACGAACTACTTGATTTTGACTACCAACTACCCCGTCAGAAACATAAAAATGCACGAACTACTTGATTTTGACTACCAACTACCCCGTCAAAATCAAGAAAGTTCTAACCTTGTCAAATTGTTCCTAACAAATTTTATTTATTATAAATTAATTTTATTTATTAATAATATTATTTTTACTGAGATTTTTATTTTTTTTTTACTAAAATACAACGAAATTGCTCAATTTTCCTGATTTTGACTACCAACTACCCCGTCAGAAATCAAGTAATTTGTGCATTTTTCTTTGATTTTGACTACCAACTACCCCGTCAGAATCAAGTAATTTGTGCATTTTTCTTGATTTTAGTAAAAAAAAAAAAATCCTCAGTAAAAATAAAATTTATAATAAATAAAATTTATAATAAATAAAATTTATTAGGAACAAATTTGACAAGGTTAGAACTTTCTTGATTTTGACTACCAATACATGTGGTCAGCGTTGACTTGGACCCCAGTTACCAAAACTTTCATTTTCATTATCATCAGTAACGAAGTTACCTTGGATCGTTTCACCAGTAACGAGGTTACCTTGGATCGTTTCATGATCTGACATTATTTTTCTTAATTGTCTTATGCGAGTACTAATCGTTTTCTTTGCCTCATACTCGTGGGATAATAACGACTTAATTCTTTCTACGGCGGTAGAAAGAGGAACGAACTCCTTCACATGATCATCTTCTACGGTAGCTAGCGACTGAAACATTGCCGATTGAATCCGTTTCATGAGCCTGTATTCAGATGATAGTGTGTGTGTCCCCATGGTTTTACGTTCTTGTAAAATCTCAAAGTCAGAAACTATTTTTTCAGGATTAAGTTCATCAGATATATTAATTCCATCTTTTTTTAATTTTTTAATAGCGACAATTACATCATTGATATTTTCATGGTTCATTATATAATATATAAATCTTTAAAATAAAAAAAATATCCCTAGAACACCTATCGAGTGTATTAGCGAGTTCGTCGGGATGTTTCAGGGACAGCACAGCCAAGAACTCGTAGCTTGCCACCGCAATCTACCAAGTTCATTAGGCAAATATTCCCTCTACGAGAGCCCCTAACCCGCCAAACAACGGTCTAGAGGCCCAAGAGGGGGGACGGCACAACCCTCATAAACTCGTAGCTTGCCACCGCAATCTACCAAGTTTATCGGATATACACATAACATATAACTAATTAAGGACAGCACAGTCCTCATTAAACTCGTAGCTTGCCACCGCAATCTACCAAGCTTAGAGGATATACATATAACATATATACAATGAATGAAGAGCCCCTATCGAGTGTATTAGCGAGCTCAGATTATGAATGAAACGGCACTAACTAAGGACAGCACAAGGACAGCACAGTCCTCATTAAACTCGTAGCTTGCCACCGCAATCTACCAAGTTTAGAGGATATACATATAACATATATATAGTGAAATGAATGATATACAATGAAATGGTTATATACAATGAATGAAGAGCCCCTATCGAGTGTATTAGCGAGCTCAGATTATGAATGAAACGGTACTAACTAAGGACAGTACAAACATATACGCTCAGCAAAATCACACCCACAATAATTAATCCAGTGGGTGATACGAAAATATGTATCAACAACCAGTCAGTATTGTGGTTGTGAATTTGCTGAGCGGAGGGGTTCTTGCGGTTCCCCCCACTATTATAAAAATCGCAATTATGCGCACCACCGACAAATTGTCAGCCATGGGGATTCGATCCTGGACCGCGAGCGTCACAGTCCAATACCATACTGATCGAGCTATCAAACATTGTTACGAACATATGTTTCGGAAGTTAATATATAGCTAAGGAACCAATATTTACAGTAAACAGCGGTTTCTGAATCATAACAGTTTCTGTATTTGTAGCGGTTTCTGTATTTATAACAGTTTCTGCATTTATAACAGTTTCTGAATAATAGTTTCTGAATAATAGTTTCTGTATTTATAACAGTTTCTGTATTTGTAGCTGGTTTCTGTATTTAACAGTTTCTGTATTTGTAGCGGTTTCTGGATAATAACAGTTTCTGAATAATAACAGTTTCTGTATTTATAACAGTTTCTGTATTTATAACAGTTTCTGAATAATAGTTTCTGTATTTGTAGCAGACCGAAAATCAATAATATAGTGGCATTAATGCACCAGTCAAAGAACTTTCCAGAATTGTAAGTTCAGTGAACACACAACTGCAGGTCAATTACAATGAGTAACGGTTTCTGTTTCACACACAGCTTCCTACGGATCAATAATATTATCATGTGTTGTATGATGGGAAAATATTTAAAAACCATAAATAATACTTATGAGTCTGTTCGTCGGCACTATACGATGCAATTAGTTAAACTGACTAATTACAATCATAAAAAACCAACCATCTACGAAGAAAACTATATATTACAAAGTAATCTCCCCTTAAATCAAAAATTCAGTAGTGTATGGAGGACCTCTGTGGCATAAATTAAAAAAATTAATTCAATGTGGTGATGATAGTTAATAATGTGGTGATGATAGTTATTGATACTGAAAGATGATTTTCTGCTTATATTTTTTCGAGAGAGCAGATCTGGTTATATTATCTGCTACATTTTGTACTGAACGCGAGTTAATATCAAAATATGTCGCAGCCGCGTTCATAGACTGAAACATAATTTCTTTACCGGTTTCTATGTTTGTAGAAATTACCGCCCTCTTTCCGATTGTCTTACATCTTCCTGTATTACCACATGCAGAGTTCACGCTTCGAGTTGTCACTCGAAGGTTGGATAAATTATTGTTTTGAGGATTTCCATCAATATGATCAATAACAAGACCGTCATTGATCAAACCCTTGTGACACTCGTATGTAAATCTATGACATAGATATCTTCTCTTTCCAACTGTAAATCTAAGATAGCCAGTATTAGAAACATTACCAACTTGTCTCTTCAACTTGTGGTGTCTGATGATACCATTAATATTTGATTCATAGTTTGTTATGACAGGATGTGGGACAAATATATTTTGCTCCATTATAATAATATTATATGTTTAAATCATTGTTTGTCTGAAATCTTGATATATAATCCTCCACGGATTTTATAGCGTTTTCACCGCTATTATTTTTTTTGTCATAATATCTTTTAAGTTCTCTGAACCGTTTCCCGCCACACTTTCCACATAATTTTGTCTTTCCTCGCACTCCAATACCACACCGTAGACATGGTATTGGTCCTAGACTTCCTCGTCGTATGTTTTGTGAGTGCATCCAACAAAATTCCTTTCTACAGGATTTGTTGCATCGATTTACTGAGCCGATCATCAACCATCTGCATTGGGACATTGTATATATATATAATTTTCTTTATTTAAATATTTGTTTTAGTTATATGAACGAGTTTGAGAGATTATCCCAAACTAGGCCTGTTAAGTATAAATTCAACCTTGACAGATTATCTCAATTGCCAGTGCGAGATTTGGTTGATCCGAAAAATAAAAGTTTGATCTCGAAAATTCATGACGCTAAGAAAGAATTTTACACGGATGGTGCATCTCATACATGGTCAACGTTCAAGATTATACGCCCTGACTCCGTCAGGGACACTGACTTTGTCACGGACGCTACAATGAATGACAAGCGAGCGGCAACTATCATTAACTACATCGCTGAATACGAGGGCAATCAAAAATATTTATTCAGAGTAAAATTTATTGTATTAACAGAAACAGATAGTTGGATTATCCGTGACAAATATGATCCTGTCCTTGGCAATAATAAAACTATCATATTAAGTAAAAATTCCAGACCGGGTCTATTGACTGGTATTGATAAACCGTAGTATGAGCGAGCGTATCCTGTAACAGCAGTTATTTATGGAATTTATGAGATAAATAAAAAACCCAACGTTGATAAATTAGCGCCGATGAAATTATCATCCTTGACCTTGTCAAGGTTAAATTGTGTAGCTGAACGAGTAATAGAACACTTTACAAACGCGATGCGTGGAAATGGATTAACTGATTTAAGGCGTGAAAAAATAAACTCGTGGGCTGATTCAGTTAGGGATACCGGTGCTACAATAAAAGATGTTGCTGAGTTAGGAAAAATATTAAAATTTCCAATAACTGTGGCGACAATAACGGGAGAAGTACTGTACCAGTCGAAATATAAATCGAAAGGAGCTCCAATAAATATTATCGATCATAACGCACACGCATGGACTAACGCAGTAACAATATTTCCACGTGATCGAACTGTTAGATTTTATCCCACAGAATTATCTGTGGCAGATATGGCTGTGGCAGATATGAGTATGTTTGATTTTATTAACGAAATAAGTAAAACCGATCCTGTATCGGTATGGTTATTCAAAAGTAATGAGGAGGGTGAATTTGATCAGTTTGTCAAACCAAACGGTGAAATATATCGCACAGAATCCCTCCATGACGAAATGAAAAATCTTGCGAAGTTTTTACAGTGCAAGCACGCGGAAAATACTGACAAATTACTAACTAATTGTTTTACCGTTCCATCTGTTGCGGCTCATTTCGCCAGAGAAAGAAATTCATGGAAACCAACACGATTTGATTTACTCGAGGACGTACGCGCAAGTTGCGTCGAATATGGACATGGCGGATTATGGAATACCAAATACAATTACAATGATGTTATTTCGGTTGATATGGTTGCATGTTATCAAGGAAGTTTTCTGGGATACGGAGATTGTTCTACGTACTTTGAAAGATTTGGTCACCCTACAAACGAGATGACGCGAGTGGCAATTAATGGACCATTACCTGATTTTGATCTGACTGGATTCGCCTGTATTGAGTCGTTCGAGTTTAACGAAAATCTTCACAAGATTTGTTATGTTTGGTTTGGCAGACATTTTTGTGAAAAACGTTGGACACCTATAGTTCTGTTGCGATATATGCTAGATTGTGCGATACTGACATCGTTGGTGGTCAGTGAGGCAATTATATCATATCATGCACAGACCAAAGTTTGGTTGCCCATGTCAGATTCTGAAGTTATTAGCGAGTTTAAGGACGATATTCCTAATAAACTCAAAACCGCAAAAGATCTTGGTAGAAAAATTATAGGTAAATTTACTCAAGGTGGTGCATATGATTATAAAAGACATCACGCACGATTAATTTTAGATGATGCCGAGTACGATTTTATAATCGCTGATACAACGGCGAAAAATACATTTGTAAATCGAGAGAGTGTTTATTTATCCGACGGAACAAAATTAGGTACGATCGTTAGTTACATAAATGACGTATCCCCGCAATATACTCATCTAAGATCTTCCATGTTGGCTTATGTTTCTATAAATTTATTATCGATGATTAATAGATTTCCTGAGGCCGCAGTCAGAGTCGCAACGGACTCGTTTTATATTTCAAGTAAATATTTAGAACCTGTTATGAAATTTACAAGTAATGATGAACGATGGGGTTCGTGGAGAATAAAAAAGGAACTATTACACAATTATGTAGAATCAGCAGATGTTCCAGTGAGAGATGTTTATCGTGAGGGTAATAAAATATCAGAAATGTCGAAAGCACCATCGTTGAGTGATCCAATAACCAGATATAAGACAGTATATCTCAATGGACCTGGTGGATGCGGCAAAACAACTCGAACGATTAATGTTTTTAGAAATTCAGATATAATCGTGCTGACACCCACACATAGACTTGCACGTGAGATGAAACAGCGGCAAGTACAATCGTGTACGTATCATAGTTTCTTTCGATGGCGCGGGGATACATGGACTCCTGAACGGATGGGAGAAAAATATATACCTAAAATAATTATTTGGGATGAGATAAGCACGGTGTCATTAGATACATTAAAAATATTTCTTGATTGGTTGTTGACGAAAAATACCGCCATAATAATGTGTGGCGATCATGGTCAACCGCCGCCTTTTGTTGGACCATCTCCACATGATTGGTTAAAAAATTTCGTTAATTATTACGAAGAAATAGATGATGATCATAGAGCTCTTGATGCAAATTTGAAGGAGTTTAAAAAATTAATCAGATTACAATCAAACAAAATTCAGTGTGAAATAATACGTGGAGTGATCTCAGAGACATCAATGAGTGATTTTTTGAACTCATGGAGACCCACCGATTTGATCGTAGCAAGTAGAAAAATAATCAGAGACGCTTTACAACAACAGTTATTTCAACTACATAAAGAACAATATTCAGAACTACCCGTTCCGTTATGTTATAGACCATCAGATACACGAAAACAGAATATTAATGTTGATATTCCAGGACCCTTGACAGAGTCAAGGAAGCAAAATCTCGTATTAAATGATATTGTCACCGTTGATATCAGTGTGGTCGAAGATGCATTACGCGCTGACAAATCTCCATGGGTGTTGGGATACGCTATGACGATCCACTCGTCACAGGGATTAACTATTTCTGACACACGAGTCTGGATTGTAGACGATCGCATCGAGTGGTCAAATTTAGTTTATTTAGCGGTATCGAGGGTCAGAAATATATCTCAATTACGTAGAATTATAATTCCTGAAATCGTTGATAAATTTAACATCATCGATGATTATATAATAAGAAAAAAATTAATCGGATACAAACAATCTGACAAAAAAAATAAACGTGACTTTGATCTTGATGTTGAATTTATTATTGAGTTAAAACAGCAGCAGAACAATCATTGCACCAGTTGTAATTGTATAATGTTATGGCGGTATTCGAGTAATGATTCAAGACAATTTACCGTAGATAGAAAAGATAATAGTCGCGGTCATACACGAGAAAATACCATGTTAACCTGTCTTGAGTGTAATCGACGTCGGGGTGCTGGCACCCTTGGCGCTAGCGCCTTGGGTGCTAGTTAAGTGATCGAAATCACCGAAGTGATCGCGGCGGTAGTTGTGTATCCGCGGGAATTATTTGTAGTTGTTCACGTGTAAATCCACGTTGAGGAGCAGCAGAATCTAATCTGTAGATTGCAGGTCTGGAAACGCCTACATTTCTTCCAGTGGATCTTGTCACGGTAGATATTTTGTGTGTGGTAACACTCCAAATAGGATCAGTTGCTCTCGCGCTACCACCTTCAAGTTCACCAGGCTCATATAAATATCTGACTGTGACATCACCTAATATTTTTTGTTTTCCAGCATCTTTCCGTTGTGTTGGTATATTTTTTTTTGTGACCGCGCTAATGGGTTTCATGTTGGTTGTTCGTGTGATCTCATTATTTAATGCAGCTATCACGATTGGTAATCTTGCAACCCATTCACGAGATCTTTTATCCTGAATAAATTCCCTCGCGTATTGATATCCAAATAACCGCTCAGCAAGTGTTCGATTAAATCGCTCAACAATTGCTTGATCACGGTGAATTGCAGTATGACCTCGTCGTATTTTGGTATTATGTTGTTTCATCAGCGATGATACTGGACCAAGAAATTCTTTACCAGGATCAACCTGTAGCAGCTGTGGCCATCGCAGACCACCTTGTGGTCCGAGTCCTCGTTGATAAATTCGTTCAAACGCATCGGCTACTTCAGATGATGTTTTCGCTGATAGCGGCTCTGCTTCTTTATATCTACTTGCAACATCAACTACGGTTAGCGCGTACTTGTACGTTTTTCCACGCACAGTATCATGCGGTAAAAACAGAATATCAGCTTGATGAACTTCATTAGGAACACTGACATCGAAATACGAGTATTGAATTTGTTTAGGACGTGGTAGATAAATTTGCCATATTGCTTGTTTAGATAACCACGTTTTAGCAGTAGAATGTTTAACCGATGCTGCATCAGCAAGTTTACCAATTGCTGCTTTGCCTCTCCAGTATCCTCTCGGTGAATAATAAATTGATTCCATTATTAATTACCAGCCCCAATCGCTAATTTACCTTTCATCGAGGATCTTACTAACCAATTAGCTAATGATTCTCTAATATTTTTATTTTTTATAGAATTTAATGAATGAATTAATTTTACATCTGCAATATGCCTATCTTGTAGATTTTTACTTTTATAAGCTACATCATGAGCATGACAAGCTCGATCAATAGCGTTTATTGGTTCCTCGCCTGGTTTTGGTTGATCTTGATTATCGAGCCTGATATCGAGTCTGGTACCAGGACCGCAATAATTATATCCTGGTTGATGTTTTTCTCCGCTGTATTTAGCCCATGGAGCACCTGGAAACTTTGACATCAAATTAGCAATATCACCACCCCGCTTATTAGGTAAAAATGAAAATTTCTTTCTACAGCAGACAGAACATTTTCCACCGTACGCTATTTTTTTATTTTTTGTTGTAACTGTAGCTAAATCAATAGTTGGAGTTTTAACTTTACAGCGTAAACAATATAAATTCATGTTATAATATATATGGATATAATTGATTTCTCAGCAACTCGGCAACGAGAGCCAGTTAAGCATCATCCTGCGCTACCGAACTCCATCAGAATGATTATCATAGGACCATCTGGATCGGGTAAGACGCAATTATTACTTAATCTGATAATGAGATGGTTGAAATGGGATAAGTTGTATTTAGTAGCACCATCCGTTGATGATCAACGATGTTATGATGTACTTAAAGATTTCAATGAAAACGCGCGATTACTGGATGAAGATACTGATGTTATAGAGTTTATAACCGATATTGATGAAGCACCATCCGTAGATTCCATAGACGGATTTATTAATAATTTAGTTGTATACGACGATGTGATGCTAGATAAACAATCAAATCCAGCCAGAATATTTTCCCGAGGGAGACATAAAAATACAGACGTGATCTATGTTACTCAACGATATACACAAATTCCGAAGGTGATCAGAGACAACTGCAACATTTTAGTTGTGTTTAATGGCGTAGACACACACACGTTGCGAAATATTCATCAAACATGGTGTGGTGGTGACATGGATATAATTAAATTCAAAAATTTCTTCTCACGAGCGCAAGCTACCCCGCATGGATTTATAACAATAAATTTACATGATCCAAGAACAAGATATCGTGTGGGTATTGATAAAATATTTGGGTAACAGGGGGAGCAGCAGAGAGGGTACCTACCAACGTTGGTCGTCAAAAAAATAAACAAGAAATAAATAAACACGTAGAGTACTTTATTTTTTCAGATACTATTTCAAACTGAGGTTTTATTAGCACAATCGGTAATTGCAAAAATAAACATCTCAAGGAAAGTTCATTTGTAAAATCTGGACCTTTCTACGAGATGATTTATTTGTTTGTTTTATTTATTTTGTCGGAATTCTATGGTCTGTTCACCCTCTCTGCTGCTCGCTGTGATGTCTGCAGTGTGACAGTTTATAGTGATGTCTAGCACTGGGGCATCATGCCGCAAACATGAAGCATGATGTCCCACCCAGTCACATTATCCTGACACCAGGCTGACCAGTCCTAACACTGACACCAGCCGCCAGTCCTAACACGAACCTCCTAATGCTGAGCGCCTAGCGAGACAGCTTTTAGTACCATTTTTGTAAGTCTTTGATATGACTCGGCCGGGATTTGAACCCACGATCTCCAGCTTCCGAGGCGGACGCTCTAACCACTAGGCCACCGGAGCGGTTGACTTCAGCGTGTAGGAAACCAGTATTGGTCTAATACACTAAGTACATAGTGAAAACTGAGATGGTTGTGTGAAACTTACACGTGGGTCTAATACAGGTAGGTATAGAGTGAAGACTGGAAACACGTTGTGTAAGAATTACGCAGGAGATGTACTTTATGTACTCGTTGATGAGCCGAGTCAAACTGCAAAAAACAAAAATAAAAACAAAAATCATGATCTGCCGAAGCATAATGCGACTGTAGATCAGAGTCTATGCTGTTTTATCTACAGGTTACTCCCAACAACTTGCACATATCCAGATCTGCCGGCGCGTGATGCAATGGCAGATCGGCTTATGTGCATTTTGCAGTTGGACTCGTTTCATAAGCGAGTAAATAGGGTATATTCATAGACATGCGCTGGACCTTTGAAGGTTGTGCTTGAGAATTATTCATGAATCTGATGTAGGCAGATAAGCAGTGAAAACGGAGACGAGTTCCTGTACAACTGTTTCTTGTCTCAGACACTGACAGTCGAGAATATACACAATCATACAAAGAATGCTGAAATGTATAACCAACAAATATTTTAAAAAGTAACATTTGTTTTTTAGCTGAACAGTTGGTTTGAGTATTCGAGATTTTTCCTTATTCAGCTTAGCAGCATTTTGTCATTATTAATTACATTGATGAACGCTCCGGTGACCTAGTGTTTAGAGCGTCTGCCTCGGAAGCGGGAGGTCGTGGGTTTGAACCTCGACCGAATCATACCAAAGACTTACAAAAATGATACTAACAACTGCCTCGCTTGGCGCTCAGCATTAAGAGGTTAGTGATAGGACTGGTCGGCCTGGTGGCAGGATAATGTGACTGGGTGGGACATCATGCTACGTGTCTGCGGCACGATGCCCCAGTGCTAGACATCACTATAAACTGCCACACTGCAGAAAGTGTAGCAATATGACTGACAAATTGTTAACTGTTATATTAAAAATCACACACACATACACACACAGACACTTACATTGTTTCTTAAGCTTAATATTCAACTCCATGTGGAATCAGTGCTCCTGTTTTCCTCTCTCATCAATGAGCTTTGAAATTTTAGACAACATGTCATAAACATTGTCCTAATCAGATGGACGGTTAAACAGATTCATCACAAGAGGAACATCCGTATCGACTACACAAGCATATTATGCAACGAACGACTGTCTGGTTTTATCTGGTTGAGTGGTCCAACTCTCAAAAAACACCTATTGTCCAGCTCTGAAAAAAATATGAATATTCCAGAAACGTTCTCATATCTTTATTACACTACACTGGTCAACAGTGAAATCATTACTGACTTGAAAAGGCCCTAATCTGTAGTATTTTGGTGTGCCGAACACGAATATAACCGTGAAAAATTTGTATTGGCTCTCGTTTTGAAGATATTCATATACCTCATTTTCTATGTTTCACTGTGTAAATTTCTCCAGTAGGACTGCAGCAACATCCGGAATAATGATGTAACATTGCATAATACCATCATGCTCACATCATCCACAGTTGATTGCATCATTTTCTGATGCAATGCAATACTAATGCCATGCGGCTGCTGAAGTAAGTTGACGTCAGCAGTGTACTATACATGTGTAGGCCTATTATACTAATGCCAGGCGGCTGCTGAAGCTGACGTAAGCAGTGTACTATATAAAGCCCAATCAGATAGGTTCAGCATTTAAAATATTTTAGACGTTGTGCGAGACAGTTCAAGCTACTGTTATATAAAACTTATTATTTTATCCATTTACGTACAATAAAGAACAGTAATGCCTCGAAAGTGTGTTAATACCGCGGACAATTTTTGCTATATTTGTGGGGAAGTGACATTTGCCAACCAGAAGAAAAGTATCAATTCTCAAGTGAAGAAGGCATATCATCTTTACTTCGGATGCAAGGTTGGTGACCAAGACAAGCCTTGGGCTCCGCATATATGCTGTGCTACATGTACAACACAGCTTTCACAGTGGTTGAATTGCAAAAGGTCATCAATGCCGTTTGCAGTCCCAATGGTGTGGAGAGAGCCAAGCAACCACCTAAATGACTGTTACTTCTGCTTGGTTCCTCCTCTTTCCGGCGGAATAACGAAGCGAAAGAAGTCGAGAATAGTCTACCCAAACATTCCGTCTGCATTGAGACCAGTTCCACATGGTGAGGGACTTCCTATTCCAGAACCTCCAGCAGAATATTCTCTTGATTCATCTGACGAAGACAAAGGTGAGTCGACCTGTTCTTCTCCTGGTCCATCAGCATGCAGTGATCCAGATTTTCACTGTGGTGCATCATCAACCCCACACAGAATAACACAGGAAGAACTAAATGACCTGATTCGTGATTTGGACTTATCAAAGAACAAGGCAGAATTGCTAGGATCAAGACTCCAACAATGGAATCTTCTAGAAGAAGATGTCACAATTACTGCATATCGAAAGCGCCACGAGCAATTGGAGCCTTTCTTCAGAAAGGAAAGTAATCTGATATTCTGTTCCGATATTGAGGGCCTCATGAATGCTTTAAAAATCACTCATGACCCACAAGAATGGAGACTATTTGTGGACTCTTCGAAACTGAGTCTCAGGGCTGTGCTTTTGCACAATGGAAACATTCTTCCATCTATTCCAGTAGCGTATGCTGTCCACATGAAAGAGACATACGATAACTTAAGGCAGCTACTGAATTCCATTGAGTATAACAAGTACAGCTGGCACCTCTGTGGTGATTTGAAGGTAGTTGCCCTTTTAATGGGACTGCAGCAAGGATATACAAAATACATGTGTTTCTTATGCGAGTGGGATAGCCGAGCAAGGGAAATGCACTACATGAGGAAGGAATGGACTCACAGGCAGAATGTAGCCATTGGAGAGAAGAATATCCAACACCCAGCTCTGGTTGAGGCTCAGAAAATCTTGCTACCACCCCTTCACATCAAACTAGGTTTGATGAAGAACTTCGTGAAAGCCATTGACCGGACTTTGCCAGCATTCCGATACCTGCATGAAAAATTCCCTCGACTCAGCGAAGCAAAGATTAAAGAGGGAGTTTTTGTGGGTCCTCAGATTCGAGAGCTTTTCAAAGATGACCGGTTCAACAACTTGCTGGAAGGTGACGCGAAACAAGCATGGAATGCTTTTCGCCTAGTTTCTACAAACTTCCTCGGAAATGTTAGGGCAGAAAACTATAAGGAACTAGTAGAAGACATGTTGATGAAGTATAAGAAACTTGGCTGCAATATGTCTCTAAAGATTCACTTCCTTCATTCCCATTTGGATTTCTTTCCTAGCAACTGTGGTATTGTTAGTGATGAACACGGCGAACGTTTTCATCAAGATATCGCAACAATGGAACAAAGATACCAGGGAAAATGGTCCACTACAATGCTGGCTGACTACTGCTGGACACTCCTCCCGAACAGCTGTACAAGAGACAGGCGAAGAAATCTAAGATGTAGTCAATGACTTGATTTTTTATAGGTAGGCTATTACAGTTGACCTTTTACTATTGGAATGCATTTCGTTATGTAAACATTAATTTCTTGCAGATTACAAAAAAACTAGAGCCAATTTTGCAATTTGACTGTCATATTCGTGTTCAGCACATAAAAATTGATAAGAATTGACTAATTTTATTTCAGTAACATGACTTTTGTAAAAATTTGTTGTCCAGTGCTATTTATGATAAGTGTAAATCTTTCCAAGGTGTAACATGAAAAATTGGAGCAGAATGGACACATCTGTACTTCTTAAATTTTTTAAAGAGAAACCTCCTTAACTAATATATTTTTGGAAACTTATAACAACACCAGTACAGAAGAACAAATAGAAGTATATACTGGTGATGATTCTGATTAGAAATAAGTAGCCCTCTGTGAACAATGTATGGCAGGGGTGCACAATCCCTGGCCCACGGGCCTGATCCGGCCAGCGAACGTTTTCTGCCTGGCCCTCAGGGATAATTAAAACAACAGACAAATCTGGCCCTTGAACAGCAATTATCTTAAAGAAGTTAGTGCATGCAGCCCTCCAGTGGACGAAGAAAATGCAATTTGGCCTTGGCCGAAAAGGGTTGTGCACCTCTAATGTATGGTAACTAAAGAAAGGGTTTTTCTTCCTCTAAAGTTATTTTGGAACCATTATTTTATAATAAAAATAATGCTATAATCAACGATTGTAAATGTTTGTATCTAAAACATGTAGGCATTATACTGTATTATATTTTTCCCCAAATACTCTCCTGTAACGCGTGCCAATTCTGCTACAAAACAACAATATTAATCATTAGATATTCACATTTATATACATTATCTTTGGCTATTTTGTTTAAACGTTATTTTTTATCTCGATTAAAAAAGTGAAATATTTTCCTAATTGTATAGTATTACTGTCATCCACCTGACTAGAGGTGTGTGTGTGTGTGTGTGTGTGTGTATCTGTGTGTGTGTGTGTGTGTGTGTTTGAATTTTATTTTTTAAGCATCTTTAACAATTTGTCAGTCATATTGCTACACTTTCTGCAGTGTGGCAGTTTATAGTGATGTCTAGCACTGGGGCATCATGGTGCAGACATGTAGCATGATGACCCACCCAGTCATATTATCCTGACACCAGTCCGACCAGTGCTGACACTAACCTCTAAATGCTGAGCGTCTAGCTGTTTGTACCATTTTTATAAGTCTTTGGTATTACTCGGCCAAGGTTCGAACCCGCTACTTCCCGCATCCGATGCTAACGAGAAGTAATTCCATGCATATATATCATGACAAATCGTCTGTAATGTTGTCTTCAATAATCTGTTCAAATTAAGCCGTCTGTAAAAT
Source organism: Sinohyriopsis cumingii (assembly GCA_028554795.2). Lineage (NCBI taxonomy): Eukaryota > Metazoa > Mollusca > Bivalvia > Unionida > Unionidae > Sinohyriopsis > Sinohyriopsis cumingii. Next base: position 33,863,927 of record CM068829.1, read on the forward strand.
TAATATATAAAACTATCGTTCTTAATAGGAAGTAAATTAAATGATGTGTTCTCAATGGTAAAAAGAACCTAATTTATACACGTATGGATATCTTGTGTTCTATAATTGTATCATATAATATTCAATTTGGAAAACATATGTACTATGCAGGTCAATTTATTGCTTGTCAGCCATGATTTTGTGGCGTCCTATATATACATCCTGTGACAAGTACCTGTTAGAATGGGAAGTGATAGAGAAATTAACATTTTACAGACAGCTAAGAAAATGCTCGACAGAAATAACTCTGTAACCCATCACTTTGTAGCAAATACAATTAATTAATTTTGCTTGAAACGTTTCAAATTCGTGTTATAGAAATGTGTTTCATAGATGTATACCATCGTAAACATTTTGAATGCGGCCACTAATATCTGAGAATATAATGTTTCTTATTATTACTCTTCCTATCTTTTGTCTGCGATCAAGTAAGTCTATAAAAGAAAAGGCTGATGTGCTGTTATTAATCCTCGGATGCGGGAGGTCGTGGGTTCGATCCCCGGCCGAGTCATACCAAAGACTTACAAAAACGTACTAACAGTTGCCTCGCTTGGCGCTCAGCTTTAAGAGGTTAGTGTTAGGACTGGTCGGCCCGGTGTCAGGATAATGTGACTGGGTGGGACATCATGCTACATGTCTGCGGCATGATGCCCCAGTGCAAGACATCACTAAAAACTGCCACATTGCAGACATCGTAGCGATATGACTGAAAAATTGTTAAAGCTACGTTAAAAATCTAAATCACACACACACACACACACTGTTATTAATCATCTTGAAACTGACTTCTTAACGATGCTTCGATAAAACATCAGCGTGGGGCTTGCTACTGTGTGATGGTGCCGGAATCAGACTTATTATTATACACCTATCCATTTTTACTCAAGAAAGCGCCATAATTGTACCGTTATTATCTAAATATCGGCAGAAACAATATTCTCATTTCCCAGAATCCCTATCACCTTACTCTCACATTATGCTACTGGTCCTAAAGATGTTCTCTAGCGACGGAATTCTGACACTAACAACAATTATCACCGCAGAACATTTGCTTTATATTTGAAATATCTCAAAGGTCCAAATATGGTTTGTGTCATGGCAACAACAAAAAAGTAGTTATTCCTTACTGTTGAAGCTGTAAATAGAGCTGCAATATTCTTCTGAAGAAGGATCACAATCGGAAAATACCGACATAACATTAAGCACATTAACGGAAATTCATGATTGTTAACGCTGCAGCGTTTACTGAATAATGAATGCATTTGAAAACAAAATATTGAAGATTTGTTTAGAGACGTGTTCCACATGTAGATTATGGACAATAATGCGATTCTGCTATCGAAACTTAATTATTTTCTTGACAATATCGCTTAACCTGACACGAAAGTAAACCAGGTCCTTATATTTGCTGAGCATTCCAATTTGTAAACGGTTTGAAAACGAAACCTCTGTGAGGAAAAACTAATAGTGTTGAGGAACGATTTAGAAACTAGTTTTCATCATCCTCATGGTGCAAATTTAGTAATATGAGTAAAATTGCTGTTACAGAACCTGATGGCCATATCTTTAGGTTTATTTGTCTGTCACGACGTCTGATGGCATCGAATACGAGCCTGATCCTTTATACAACTTGTCACAGGTCAACTGACATGTACTTTCATGCGAATAATTATCCATACAGTATGATTATTGATTATTTATTTGTATATAATTATACTGTTTCAATTATTGCTCTTAAGTTATTGCTTTTATTGAATTCTTAGTATCTAGTTATAATATTTATTAAAAGCGTTCTTTCTAATTATACAATGTTTAATTTTTCTAATTATTTCGCTTTTATTATATCATTATTTTATTATGTTAGTTTTATTTAGTAATATTTCGAAATCAGCGGCATGTCTGTTTCTTAAATGGACAAGTCAAAGACCTTTCAACTTCGAGTGCATGGCCTTCATAGTATTCCAAAATTTGGAGTTATTGACGTGGTTGCATGTATTGCCCAAATTGTTTCCATTTTTGTTTTTGACAGATGAATATTATATTTATTGTATATAATGTCTGCAGTTGCTTTGATTAATGTCACTCCATCTTAGATAATTAGATTATTGTATTATAAGCAATGTAATAAATTAGAATAGGCTTTTTTGCTTTACAAATTACAACAGAATCGTCTAACAGTATACATTACCAATGTACATTTGGTATAGGATGCTTTTGATATTCTTTGAGTATATATGTGAATTCCCTTTAATTGCCTTTTAATGTACTAAAATATGCATGGTTTGAGGCAATGTTTATTTTAGACCTCGTTTAGAAAGAGAAAATGTTATTATCATTATTATTAATATTATTATTATTATTATTATTATTATTATTGTTAGTAGTAGTAGTAGTAGTAGTAGTAGTATTTAAGAGCAGTATGTGTATCTTTGAGATGGGATCTTGGACAAAATTTCTAAAGACAGTACTAACCAGAATGCAGCTCAGCTGAAGTATGTGTTGGAAAACACGTGCTACAATACAGAATAAACAAATTCGATTGGATAAGGACTTCGTTTTGTCATCTTCGCTAGCCATGGTTCAGATATGTTAACCCAATCTACACCTTGACTGATCGAACAGATAGTTTAGTGCTTCAGGTCAATGAATGTCATTGGATGGGGCGGCAAGCCACTGCATCCGATCAAAATTGACTTGTTCAAATTTGAACATTCTTCCTACATGATCGAGAAAAGGGAAGCACGCAATTGTAATGTATTCACAAATAAGCAATTTTCCAATGCTGGTCCGTATTTTAATACAATTACGTCCTTTGCCTCAAATACGCCTGTTGTGACTTTGCTCTTTTACGTAGCATACTTTCGATGTTAAACTTACAAAGTATCCTTTTGAAGCCCATTGCCTCTACCATTTTCGACTGATGTACAAAGCACCTATGTTGCACAGTACTGGTTAGTTGGCATTTCATATTAAGGGAGGCAACAGTGGAATCCAAGATATGTCGCTAGGACAAAGCATTGAAATATTTGATCGATGCGCCAAACTGTAGATAGGGTTAACATATCGAAATCGTGCCTAGCGAAGATATCGTTTTCAGTAAAGTAACGAGAATATTAAAAAAAATATTATTTTAAATGAAGACTATAGATAGTATATATTATATCGGTATAGATATATTGAAATCGTTTTAGGTGTGCAAAATAAGAACATGATTTTCTAATAATAAATTTGTATGAATCTTTTGCTGTGATGTTTTAATCTGGGTCATCCCCAGAAACGCACTCAAATCTTCTATCTAAAATGGTTAATAGTGTTAGAACGGAACGAAAATCATATACATGTTTACATTTTGTGTAGACCGTGTACTAATTTTTATTTATTTTGTTATCTGGATTAAATTTTCTTAATTTTGTTTTTAACTAAAGGGAAATTTAGAGCTCTGACATTTACTATATTCATCCAGTAGATTCTTTGCAGAATTGATATTTCCCTTGAACTGACTGCCCGCCATCTGTTGAAAGAAATGACATCCTTGGTAATCTAAGCGATTTCAAGTAGCCGGCGTGTGCAGAATAGTACAATGAACAGTTTGAAAATTATACGTAATCAAGAAAATACACGGAATAACTGGCACTCATAGTATTAAAATATGTACACCTACCTATACTTATGCAACTGGATGAATGTTGATCTACAGGGTGGCGAACGTTTTCGTTTCAAAAGGAGGCAAATCCTACTGGAGCTGAACGCTCCCTAATAGCCAGCAAACACATCATTCTGTCATCATCCTCATTTCTCTTTTGCTGTCACCATCTTTAAAAATAATATACGTGTAGTTGAACCTGGACTTCTTTCATTACTTTCTAAAAACTTTTACTCGGTATTTGCTTTTAAAAAAAAGTCTGACTGATAGACTGGTATTTGAGGAAAGAACCAAATTATTCTGCCTTAAATACACATAACTGTACGTACTGCTTATAGACTCCGGGTCAGAGATATTACAGCAGCAGAGAAGTTGTACAGACCAGAGTTTCCAGACCAAATAAACCTTCCTACGAGAACTTTCTCCGTAGAAGCCTCAGAAAGCAAAAATAACGCCTTCTACGAGAGCTAATTTTCATGCATTTCAGACCAAGTGCATCGGGTGGTCGCGCCGGTGTGTTAGTAAATATAGCATCCGAGACAGGAAAAATAAATGAAGGGAATAATTTTTGTTTTTTGTTGCAACTTGGGGCTGCTTTTTCATGAATAAATTTGATCGAGACCAATTCGATACCAACTGCGTGGATCGTGAAGATTTATCGTGATGAAACCATGCGGCGTTGCCTGAGCGCGGCTGAATAAATTTTTAAACTTATTTATGTCCATGTCGCCGTTACACCAGGTCTGATGAATATTTCTCAGCGTGTGCGTGTCCACGCCATTGAACACCGATAAAATATTACAATTATCTCTAATCACCTTTGGAATCTGCGTATATCTCTGTGTTACGTAAATAACATCGGTGTTCTTGTGTCTGCCACGCGAGAATATCCTAGCCGGGTTGGTCTGCTTGTCCAGCATAACGTCATCGAATACAACAAGATTATTAACATCGCCGTCCAAATTTTCCACGGATGGAGCTTCATTGATGTCTGTGATGAATTCGATTGTACCTTCGTCGGTATTGTCGCTAAATTCCTTTAACACCTGATAACATCGCTGATCGTCAACGGATTGTGCAACTAAATACAACTTGTCCCATTTCAGCCATCGCATAATCAAATTCAATAACAATTGTGTCTTACCAGATCCAGATGGACCAATGATTATCATTCTAATCGAATTCGGTAATATCGCATGACGTTTCACCTGCTCGCGTCGTTTCGTGGCTGAAAAATCAATTACATTCATGTTACTAGAATACATGGATCTATATTGTGTGAAGTGCCGCAAACACACAGCTACAATAAATCCAACCGAAATCGTTACACGCAACAACAGAAATGCAATCGCAGGAGAATGCGAAGTTTGCAAGACACGCAAGTTCAGATTTGTAAAAAAAGAAAACTAGAAGAACCGGAGGAGACATTTCCGCCTCCTTGACAAATCTACCTGGAACGCCCTGGGCAAAATATCCCGGAGAAAAGCATCTACCTGGATATAATTATTGTGGACCCGGAACAAGGCTCGATATCAGACTCGACGATAATGACCAACCATTTCAGGGTGAAAATCCGGTAAACGCTATCGATAAAGCTTGTTACTACCACGATCTTGCATATCGCAGCGGAGATTTACAACAAAGGCATCTCGCTGATATCAAGCTAATTCACGCATTAGACGCGATTCCTAATAAAAGTTTCAAAGAGAAATTAGCAACCTGGCTGGTAAAAGGCGCGATGAAAGGTAAATTAGTACTCGGCGCTGATAAATAATATGGAGCAGATATATTATTCTCCGCGAGGATTTTGGCTAGGAAAATCAGCGATTGCCAAACTCGCCAAGGCCGCTAAAGTAAAACAATCCGTCGCTGAATCGTGGCTATCGAAACAGGCAATTTGGCAAATATATCTTCCTCCGCCTAAGAAAATACCATACGCAAGTTTCACTGTCAGTGTCCCTAATGAGGTCCATCAAGCGGATCTTATGTTTCTTCCTCACGATACCGTTGACGGCGTCACGTACAAATATGTTCTGACAATCGTTGATATCGCTAGTAGGTATAAAGAAGCAGAGCCGTTATCGAATAAAACAGCAACGGAAATTGCAAAGGCATTTAACGAAATTTATTCACGATCCCCGTTAACATGGCCGAATCTTCTCCAGGTTGATCCGGGTCGAGAATTTCTTGGCGCGGTTACTTCATTGATGAAGAAGAATAATGTGAAAATCCAACGCGGTATTGTAGGTGTTCATCACAATCAAGCTATCGTTGAAAGATTCAATAAAACGCTCGCGGAACGATTATTCGGATATCAGTACGCGCGCGAGTTTATTCAAGATAATCGATCTCACGATTGGGTATCAAGATTGCCTCATGTAATTAACGCGCTAAATAACGAGACGACTCGAACAATAGCAATGAAACCCGCAATTGCAATTACAAAATCGAATATACCCCTAAAGCGAGATTCCACAATTCAGCCTGTACTAGGTAGCGTCACAGTCAGGTATTTATATAAAGAAGGCGAGGCTGAAGGAGGAAGAAAAAGAGCAACCGACCCAACCTGGAGCGTTACAACGCACAAAATATCTGCCGTGACAAGATCGTCAGGAAGACCAGCGATTTATATCCTAGATTCGTTAGCGCCACAACGCGGATTTACCAAAGAAGAATTGCAAATAGTACCAGAAGATACTCAACTACCGCCAGCGTCACTTATGTAGTTTACTCGAATTCGTCCTAGCTGAGATAATTTTCTTACTCTCGATACGGCCAAATATACCAAATTTGACCAAGATATTCTATCATCGACGATCCAAACTTGTCCATCTACGGTCAATCCCTGCGACGAGTGTATCGTTGTTGCGTAGCCTAATTTCCACGGTGATTTTTCTGCATTTAACGCTTCATTAACGAGACTAATATCAACGAAGATAATATCATTCAAGACCAAGTTTTTTTCTTTTCCGCATGGCAAAGTAACGTCGATATTTTGTCGTCGAGTATTAGCGGGCCTATAGCATAACGGTACCTGCAGCGTTGGAAATTTCTCGCAATGCAGCTTGAATAGCATTTCCTGAATATTATCACGAATAATTTTTCTACTAGCAACGATCAAATGATCGGGACGCCACAAATTTAGAAAATCGTTCATCGGAGTCTCGTTGATTATTCTTCTCATTACGTCACACTGAATCTTATTCGGCTGTAATCGAATCAATTTCTTAAATTCGGTCAACAAATATCTGTAGATCTATAATCAGCGTCGATTTCCTCGTAATAATCAACGAAGTTTCTGAGCCATTCGTGAGGCGATTCGCCATCGATAGGATTAGGTTGGCCGTGATCTCCGCACATTATTACAGCGGTATTTTTTCCTTCCAGCCAAGCTAATATCGATTTTAGTATATCTAAATTTACCGTGCAAATCTCATCGAATATTATAATCTTGTTGACATATTTGTCTCCCATTCGCACCGAGTCCCATGATCCACCGCTGTATTTGAAATAACTGTGATACGTGCACGAATTAACGCCACGCTGCTTTATTTCTCGCGCTAATCTATGTGTCGGAGTCAATACAATCATATCGGAGTTCGTAAATAAATTTATTACTCGCGTTGTTTTACCGCTACCACCAGGACCATTTAGGTAGACGAATTTGCTGCGTGAAATTGGGTCAAATGCAGATGCGGCTGTCGAAGATTCCAGAATCGAAGATTCTCCAAATTTACCTTGGTGAAATTCATCGCGATCTTCAACATCAGCGTCTTCGCAATAATCTAGAATATCCTCGTTTTTTATTCTCCACGTCCCCCAGGAGCTACCATCGGTGATTAAATTTTTCAGCCTATCTTGGTATTTTTTATCGATATAAAACGAATCTGTTGCGACTCTTACCGCGATATCAGAAAATTTGTTTATCATCGAGAGCAAATTTAAACTAACATAAGCGAGCATCGATGATCGTAAATGCGTAGATTGCGCTGATTCTCCGTCAAGGTAGCTAATCACGGTACCTAACTTTGCTCCATCAATCATAATATTCTCTCTATTACAAAATATTCCTCGTGATACCGTATCGGCGATTATAAAATCCATCTCGGCGTCGTTGATAAATAATCTAGCGTGCCGGTGTTTATGATCAACAGATCCACCTTGAGTAAATTTGCCAATTATTTTTCTTCCTATATCTTTCGCGTTATCACAATCTGTCGGTAGCCACACATCGGTCTGTTTCCTATACGATATAATCGCCTCGCTCACCGTCAACGACACTAACATCGACGAATCCAGCATATATCTCAATAACACCGTAGGGACCCAGCGACGCTGAGATAAATGCCTACCGAACCAAATGTAGCAAATTTTATGTAAATTTTCAGCAAACTCGAACGACGTTACACAAGCGAATCCGGTCATGATAAAATCAGGCAACGGTCCGTTAATTGCTACTCTTGTCATCTCGCTGGTAGGATGGCCGAATTTAGCAAAATAATCTGCACAATCGCCATATCCAAGGAAACTTCCAGGATAACACGCGCTCATGTCAACGGAAATCATATCTTCGAAATCGTACTTGGTATTCCACAATCCGCCATGGCCGTATTCGATACAACTAAGTTGAATATCAGCGAGATATTCATTCCTCGTAGGCTTCCATGAGTTTTTTTCTCTAGCGGCATGAGCGGCCACAGACGGAACTGTAAAGCAATTCGTTAGCAACTGGTCGGGATTCGACGAATATTTCACCGCGAGATTTTTCATCGACTCGTGTAATATTTCGTCCCTGTAAATATCACCGCATGGTAGAATAAATTGATCGTATTTTTCTTCACTCGAAAATAACCATATCGATATTGGATCAGATGCGCTTAATTTTTTGATAAATCTGAACATGGCATCGGAATTATTATTCTCAACATCCGCCGTGGAAAATTCCACGGGATAAAATTTGACAATACGATCTCGTGGAAATATCATTACCGACTGTGACCACGCATGTGAATTGTGATCGACAATCTCGATTGGTGCTCCTCGGGATCTATACGGTGATGAGTATAATATTTCTCCCGATAACGTTTTCACCGTAATTGGAAATTTAAGTTTCTTGCTCAACGCAGCTACATCATCCACCGATGCACCATTAGCGACAGTCTTCGCCCACGCATTAATTTTATCTAGCCTTAATTGTGTTAAACCAGATCCACGTCGGGCGTTTTTCATGTGCTCGATAACACGCTCGGCCGCGCAATTTATCATTGGCGATTCTTTCATCGCAGGTAGGTTTTTTACGTCCGGATTGTTATTCAGCCGATAAATTCCATAAACAACTGCGCTGGCTGGATAGGATCTAGCATAATAAGGACCATCGATTCCAAGTAATAATCCGGGCTTAGAATTTTTATCGAGAACAACGTTTTTCTTACCGCCACGCACAGGATCTCGTTTATCGCGAATAATCCAAGTATCATCAGGCATTTGTGCGATAAATTTTATTCCAAAGATAAATCGCTCTTCTTTGTGTTCGTTTTTTATGTGCTCGATTATTTTCTTAGCTCGCTCCAGATTCATCGTAGCATCAATAGAATTTGTTTTCCAAGTCGACCAAGTGTGAATCGCTCCATCGTCGAAAAATTCTTTTTTCGCTCGGTCAACTTCAGGAATAATATATTCTGCCTCATCAAGATCAAATGCGTCCATCGATTATATTTTAGACATATGTTTAAATTATAATGAGTAAATGCAAATGGATACTAATCGGCTCAACAAAATTCTGTGACAAATCCTGCAGAGGCGATTATTGCGGTGCTCATATACATGCGATTCGGCGTGGCAGTAAAGGACCACAACGTTGCTTAGTTTGCCAAGTTGGCACGCGAGGAAAAACTCGATTGTGTCTGGCTTGTGGAGGAAAAAATTATCGGGAATTACGGCGATATTATGAAAAAAGATCCTCGTCAGTTATAACATGCGAAGAAGATTATATTAATCGATTCAAAGCAAATAACGATTTAGACATATAGATTATCATATATGAGCCTGAAATCAGCGATTCCAGAAACAACAATGACACACGAGTTTAAATCTCATCCAACGATCGAGGGATACGAAGCGTCGTCTGATGGTGTCGTTAGGCATATCAAAACGAAAAATCAAGTCGGTAATGTTAATAGATCTGGATATCTCAAATTTACCGTCGGTAATGATAAAAAACGAAGATGTACGACTTATTTCTGTCACAGGTTCGTATACGAGTGTTTTCACGGACCAATAAAAATCGGTCTTGTTATCGACCACATTGACGGAAATAAACTTAACAACAAACTATCCAATCTTCGCGCGGTAACTCAAAGTGTAAATTGTAAATTTAATGGCGGATATCGATCAGCTAAGGCGGTAAAATCATTAAATCGAGAAACAAATGAAGAAATTGTATTCACGTCGATGAACGCCGCCGCAAGGTATTTTGGTATTAATCAAGCCTCGGTGCTACGTGCGGCAGAAAAAATTCAAAATGCAACATTTTCATATAAATTCGGCGAGTGGATCAAATCTTCTTATATTCCGATAATATCCGATTCGGAAGGTGAAATCGAAAATTTTTGAAATTGAAGATTACAAATATAAATATAAATGAATGAAGAAAACGTAAATAACATCATCGAAGCCATCGAGGATCTGAAAAATAAAAATGTAAATTTATCTTCTGATTTGGACGCAGGTAAAATCCGGTCCGAATTTGAAACGATCGTCCAAGGAAAACTCGAATACAGGTACACGCTACCATCTGAATACAAGTTTATAAAGAAAATCCAGATTGCCATGTACCAATCGCTTGCGTCTGTCAGCGATGATCAAATCGAGGATTTCGTTAAATTATCGACGCTGGTAGAAAAAGTAAGGTCGAGTTTATCAGACGAGTACGAGTCGAGAAAAATTACAAGTTCGCGCGTCAGGCAGCTAAAAAAGCTGGTCGATGAGAGTAAAATTAAAATCGAAGATTCCTGATTCTTGCCACAAAAAAAAACAAAATTTTAAGAATCTTCGATTCTAATTTTTATTATTTTTTTTTAATTTATTTTACTGAAATTGTGCAATTTTCTTATTTCTGACTACCATTTACCCCATCAAATTTACTAAATTATATAATTTACTCAATTTGACGGGTATTTACCCCAGCAGATTCACGAAATTATATAAATTACACAATTTGTTGGGTATTTACCTCATCAAAAACATAAAATTACACAAATTTCTTAATTTCCCTGATTTTTATTATTTTTTTTTATTATTTACTAAATTAATTTATTTACTGAAATTGTACAATTTTCTTAATTTTGACGGGTATTTACCCCATCAAAAACATAAAATTATATAAATTACTCAATTTGACGGGTATTTACCCCAACAGATTTACGAAATTATATAAATTACTCAATTTGACGGGTATTTACCCCATCAAAATTGAGTAATTTACTAATTTTGAAAAATTTCCTGGTTTTTATTTATTTTTTTTTTGGTTATTTTTCTCTGGCGGGCAGATTTAAGAATCTTCGATTCTACGATCTCACCAGCAAGTTGATACTCAGTGTTTCCCCGCGTATATCAAGCAAATTTCCATTCTGGTCCGTCAGTTTGAAATTTATCTTCGACAATAATCGATTGTGACATCGCAGGTAAAACGGATTTACTGGCTCTTTTATTATCAAAAAACCCGGAGAGGCGCTAGGTGAAAACGAATATAAGATAAATCCCTGCTGTGCCTGCTCTGACACAGACGAATCCACGTTGTAGCTACCTTCAACGACGTCCGCGTGAAGATAAATCGCGATAACCTCCGTTATATTGACGATACCCGGCGAGATATGCCGTCCCCCTTCCGTTTGATCATTATTGTGTTTGAGAATTGATTCTGATTGTATTTTTTTAGTCCACGCGGCATGTAATTTCGGAAATAACTCATCGATGGTATCAGTGACGGATTTTCTCATTTTATCAACATCATAATCGGGAAATTTGAAATTTGATAGCGCTTCTTCGGATGGTCCAAATACTCTCATGAATTTTTGTTTTTCTCCTGAATTTCTGATCAACGTGAAGCTGCTAATAGGAAGAACATAATCGGCAATTGATATATCGTCGATTATCGCCCGAATGAACATGTTGAGATAATATTCAACATCATTCGCGAGTTGATTTAAAATCTTCACGCGTTCGATAATTTCGCTACATGAACCTGATTTATTTAAGATGCATTCATGAAAGGATTCTCGTAGTAAATTTAATTGTAATTTATGTTCTTGATTAAATTCGTCGATGGTTTTTCTTACCAAGATACCATCTATGGGAAATATCCCGCTAATGTTGGTAGCGTCGAAGACTTCGACATTTGGAGGAATTTTGGGAAGAGGCAACCACGAGAGAATTCTTTCGTCCCTAAAAGTAAAAGCGAACATCACCAAGTTAAATTTGTGGCTATTCATGAGATTGATGGCATTGTGGATCAGAGGCTTGTGTTTGATATTTCCGTACCATCCTTCGTCGGTGATAAAATCTGATTTTTTTGGCTCCGGTAGTTCTGGAGGAGCTTCCTCGTGCCAACCTGGAATAAAAACATCTGGTTTTTCTGGTTTTTCCAGAGGTGGGATTTCAGGCCAACCTAGCACTGTCCTAATCGATGATTGGTAAATATCGACGATATATGGCTATTTTACCTCGATTATCGATGACAGCGTTGGTTCGTGTGCTAATATTTTTATTCCTGGATTAGCATCGCCGGTTATATTTGATATCCTACTGGTAAATTCCTTATCTAGTTGCTCAATTTCGTAACTGCCTGTTGGTATGCCAACGACGATCCAATCGGGAGTTCCATCAGGTTTGTTTTTATTGGCAAAAACAAGCGAATTATTTGACAATAATTTACCGAATGGTTTTGATCTAACATTGGGCCAGCTATTATAGACGCGTAACTGTGACAGCGCAATTTCCTTGACGCTAATTGGTATTGGAAAATCGATACTAAATTCTGGCCTGGTTGAGCTTGCCGATATCAGCGTTGTTATCGGTGGTGTCGTGTTTGTCACGATTTGAGTTAGTTCCGACATTATTGATATTCATTTGTTCAATCTCAGAATAGATATTTACCATCACGGAAAATTCGAGATCGGATATAACTCCGTCGTTGAGACTTTCAGAAAGCAGCGATGATAATTTCGAATACGCTTCGTTGACCTGGGATAGTTTACTCGTGTATAGAGACAATTTTTCGTTTGTGCATGAGGATATTTTTTTTGCGATAATATTGAGAACACCGGCGATTGTCGTTGTCGATGAGATTATTATCGTTGCTATGATCGGCGCGATTGTTGTTACCGCGGATAAGATTATACCTGCACCGGCGACTATTGCACTTACCGCGTACACAGCAACATCGATGGCAACTAATCTACGCTGGTATTTTTTTATTTTTGTTTGATATTCGTCGAGGAGCTTTTTTAGCGAATCCTGCCATGAACGCGCCTGATTATATCGATAATCCGATGCGGTCATTTATTAGTTAGTTTATCTAACCAATTGGATATATTCCGGATAAATATTCGAAAATTACTTGACAATCGGCCATCATCATGGTTCTAATTAGTGGTTCTAGCCTAAAAGTTTTTGTTGTATTTTTAAATATAGTAATAACAAAAAGCCAGGATAATATTCACGAAGATCAGAACCATCGTCCATTATTACATTGAATTTTGTCATAAAGGAGATAATATATACTCGATATACGCCAGTAATTGGCGAAGTAAAGCTAAATGTGTTATTCTCAGGTGTCCACTCAACATCTTGTATTTTTACCACAAATGGTACATGACAACTAATATTTTTTGTTTCTACCTCCGCTGGTATCGAAATACGCGCTAATATTCCAAGATTCATTGACGATATTGTTGTGTTAATATCGCTAATTTTTGTAGTTGCGTCAAGAAGTTTCGCACTTAAATCTCGAATTTCTCCGTCGTACAACGATACATCGATCTTTTGACGCGCCAATTCACGTACCACGTTAATTTCCTCGTTGATTTTAGTAATATCCTCGTTGAATTGTTTCGTTTTCTCGCTGATATCATCGTGCGATGTTTTATTGCTTTTCTGACTCATTACGATATTTATTTCGGTAATATCGGCGAGAATATTAGTAATATCCTCGTTGATTTTTCTTACTTTATCGCTAAAATCGTCATGCGATGCTTGATCGGCTTTTTTCTTTGCTAGTTCGTTTGCGGCGGAGGAAGTATCGCTGGATGTTTTTATATCTTCCTCGACTTTTTTACTAAATTTAGTTAAGGTATCGTCGAGTTTTTTAAGATCGTTATTTAGCCTGTTAAGTCTTTTTGTCACTCTGTCCTGAAGATCGTCGTATAATGTTTTATCGGCCTTCAGAAGCAACGTTGCTGATAACTCGTTGTCCTTTTTTTCCACATCCGCGATATTAGCCTTCAGGGGTAACTTCGCTATAATATCGGCGATATCAGCGATGGATTTTGATACCGAATCTGACAGGCTAGTAAATTGATTAATGCGATCGTTATATTCGTCTCGCTTGATTATATCAGTTATTTTGACGTTGCTTGTTTGTAATCTCCCTTCGCGGCTCTGAAAAATAGCAACTTCGCCAGGATCTACTTCTGACAGCGACAGAAGATTATTAATATCATCTCTGGTGGCGAATTTTGATGTATCAACGTCGTCTACCTCCTTCTTCCTGTAGAGGAATCTTCCGTAAATATCAACCATGATATTTATCTACGGCGTATTTAAATACGATCCTATGATACGGGTCGGATGATTTTGAAATTGCGTCGAGGACATCAATTGATTCTGGGCCGCATATCGGTGGATCCATTAACGTCTGCGTCGGAAGTGTCGAATACCAAATCGGAATATTTAACTTTGACACGTAATTGACGAATTCTTTTGGTGGAGCTAGTCCATACGAGTCAAAATAAACAACTTCACGAGGATTAATCGCGTAGGCGACCCAGTGTGTGCCAGGGCCGGTATTTGAATCGAGATTTATTATTCCTGTCTCGGTAGAATTTGGTTTTTCTGGTAGTTGATCCCGCATAAATACGCCTCTGAAAAAAATTTTTTTTTTTTCTTTGCTTCGTTGAATAAATCTAAATTTGAATAGGCCGTGCTAATCTTAGGCCGGATCCGTATGGGGGGCGTCTTAGATAAAGGCCGCTTCCCTTTTTTTTACCATATCGCCCTCCCATTACTTTGTGTACTAGTTTGTCGCCTACAGCTCCGGCCGCACCTAATCCTATCGCTTTTGCAATTGCCGGAAGAGCCCCGGATAATAATCCAGGAATAGCGGCTAGGAAAGGGAAAATTCCGCCCGTTTTGACCATGTCTCTGATGGCACCTATACTAAGATTCACATGAACGCCAGAATTTGCTGATTTGGCTTTGGTGAAACGTTCACGTTGACTCTTAGTTAGCGACAGTTTGTTAGGCCCGCCCTGAATTTGATCGTTTTTCAGGGTTAATTTCACACCGCATCGCTTTGCTGTTGCTGTTTGAAGTTTTTTCATCTGACCCGGGGTCAGAGTTACGCTGACGTGTTCGTATGGCATATTAATAATCGTTTAATCTAAATTTAGAAAATCTAGATTTTGTTACATTTTCTCGACAGGCGCGTCGATGACTCTCATTCTGCCGCTGATTCCTTCCAGGATCATTGTTCTATCGCTGAGAATAACCGCAATTGCTTTATGTAAAACACCTCCAGTGTTAATTCTAGCCTTGAAATGGATATCAACGACGGATTGTTTCACCAGATCAAGATGCTCCAGGGAAAAGTAATAGATAGGATAAAGTTTATTAAAATCTAGCTGTGATATTTGCAATCCGGTATCGATATTTTGATCACGACCCATGAAACTTAACAAGCGATGATACGCGCGGGCCGTCGAGTAATTTTCAAAATCAATCGATATTTCCTCCGATGGTTCTTGTTGCCCGTTTATCCTCAACGATACGTTTGTTGCGCCGATACTATCAAATATCATGTGGCTGTACATTTGATGATATCTACTGATACGCAAAAAAGCGATAAAGATATGCCTAGGCGCAGAGGTACCTTGCTGCGATGCAATACGCCAGGTAAAATCACCATTAATATTGGTGTTTATGGAATCTGTTGTTGTTGTCAGCCATGACATGACAGATTTACCGCCTTGGTTCATAAATGACAATAATTTTTCTTCTTCGATCATTGATGGGGTTATCGCTGGCATCCACAAGGTAAATTTGAGTAACTTTACCTGGCCGCCATTATTCGCGGCATCATTGGCATGTGGCAAACCAGTAGCGGCATCAATAGTACCTTCTCGCCAGATATCATCGTCGCTATTCCCCTTTCTGACGAATATAACGGTATGTTTTGCTCCGTAGATAATTTTCCTGAAATGCCTACAAAATCCGAATATATGGGATAACGGAATAGCACAAGAGAATCTTCTGTTACCTGCTGCTAGCATAGACTTTCGCGTGAAAAATCCGAGATTGTAGTTGCGATTGGTGTTAATTATCATATCTTCGATGTCAGCAGGAGCAGCGGGATTGGCACGATCAACCGATCTTCTGACGTTGTACTGGGTATGATCAGCATGGTCGGAATTATCTTTGGCGAACATCATACTAGGGCCAGCTGATCTAGTAAAATCATCCGAGTATCTAGCTAGGCCTATTATCGTCGTTGCCAAATCAACATCATTAGTAATTGACTCAATCTCTCTTCCGTCGATCATGTAAGTGACGTTTTTGAATAATGCCATAATACCGTTGTTAACAAATCCGACCCTAAAATCTGCTGCATAGGCGGTATTATCCGTTTTAAGAATTTCCCCAACAACTTCGATATACGCCTCAGATGGAAGAAAATATCTTGTTGTATCGTGAACTTGAATTTCCAAGCGATTATTTGTATTTGGTTCAACTGCGTCGTATGAGAAATACTGGAAATCACGCACGGATGTGTCTCTACCTACAGGCTCGTCCATGTCGAACACTTCGTTTGGCACTTGTGCGAACATTTATTATTAAGAATTTCATCTAAAACGAAGACCGCTACCTGATATGAAACTTGTGTTCGCTACTTCCTTTGCTACTTCCTTTGCTAGATTTGTGTTAGCAACTTCCTACGCTAGGTCATTTATTTTTTTATTTGCTGCGTCGTTTATAGCTTTACTGATCTCGGGGGGCATTTCGCTGGTGCTAGGTAATTTGACGGGTTGCTTTTTTTTACGCACCAAATTTGATATTTTACCTTGACAAAATCGAAGCCTTTACTGGCCAAATTACCAACGCCAGAGATGACAGTCTCTCCAATTTTTCCTATTGCTTTTGACGCAATTTGTTTGGCTGCGGGTCCGATTTTAGGGACTACTCGCGTGACGAGGCTTTTAACGATGTCACCGAATCCATTGCCGTGAATATATTTGTATACGGGCAATCGAGAGTTAACTATGCGGACCTGTCTAGGTCTGCGCTGATGTTTGTGAACAATCATGTTATTTCAATTGTGTTGTTTTAATCGATGAGTTCGTCAACGAGCTCCTTGTAAATGTAGGAATCGATGACACCGCCGCGAAACAATCGCTGACAAATATCTGAGGCCTCGTTGATTATTTCACGAGAATTGTTTCCAGCTCGTTTTCCTCCGATTAATATTTCGAGGCGAGATACATCGTTGACGACGCTGTCAGGGCAAATGGTATATCCGCTTCCTGTTTTTGGTTCTGGAGGTAGTTCACTGTGCCATGATGATATTATATCTTCCTCCTCTTCTTCTTTCGGTTCCTTCGGTTTTTCTGTTTCTTTTATTTTTTCTAGAAAATGTTGGTAATCCGGATCACCAAGATCAACGCGCTTTTTAACTGAAGCAAAATATACCGCGGGAATCCAATTTTCTTCGGTATATTTACCAACATTTTTGGGATATAAATATTTATCACTTTCTTTGAAACCATATTTGGCAACGTTGATTAGATTATCCTCACTCTTTCTGATATGCTCGAGAGTATCTTTTGTAAAATATACATAAGGCGAAGTTCCTGCGATGCTGACTCTCCTCGTTGTAGGAAATTCTGAAGATGTGTCGGTGGATTTTATTTGTTTTGGTCTTGCCCCCAATTCCTGCGGTTGTGGTCCTATCGATTTTCCTATGTTGAATAAATGCCTCGCATTTGCTGCTTCTAAAAAACGAGAATAAATAGGATCCGATTTCATCGCCCGGGGTGAATTAACTCTAGCTCGGTATATTTTATTATACCAAATGTCTCGCGATTTAATTTTTTTCAATCCGTCTTCTGTTAAAAAACTCGCCCTACTGTTAAAAGAATCTTCCGCAAACGCACCAAGTGCATCAATATTATCACTAAACAAATCAAATTGTTTCGTCATTGTGCTCCAACCACCATCAGTAAATTTTTCTTTTATTACATCTCGAGGTTCTCTCCCCCGACTATCCTCCTCTTCTTCTTCTTCTTGCTGTGGTTGTTCTTGTGGCGCTTGTGCTTGTGCTTGTACTTGCTGCAATTGTTCTTGCCGCGCTTGTGCTTGTGCTTGTACTTGTCCTTGGCGAATTTGTTCAAGCTGACCTGGCACTAATCGAGTATGTTCCTCAATATTTTTCACCATGGGATAAATTCCACTTTTCATGATATCCTTATCTTTTTTCTCACCAAATACGACTCGCTCGACTGTTTCGGTAACTGGACTTAACAATCTCGACGATAAATCGGTAAAATGATACTTCGCGTCTTCGTAATCACGAACTTTTTTCTTAAAAAATTCCTTTGCTGGAATAAGTTTCCTTACTGACGCTAATTGTTCTCGCGCTAATCTAGCAGAATGAGGCTCTCCAACTGTGCTAGTTTTCTGACTCATATTATTTTCAAGTATATTATTTTAATGCGACGTAAAATTGGCCAAAGCAGCCCCAAGTTGCAAAAAAAAACAAAAATTATTCCCTTCATTTATTTTTCCTGTCTCGGATGCTATATTTACTAACACACCGGCGCGACCACCCGATGCACTTGGTCTGAAATGCATGAAAATTAGCTCTCGTAGAAGGCGTTATTTTTGCTTTCTGAGGCTTCTACGGAGAAAGTTCTCGTAGGAAGGTTTATTTGGTCTGGAAACTCTGGTCTGTACAACTTCCCTGCTGCTATATTACAGAAAAAACCAAGTTAATGTTCACTGAAACCTAATAGGCAAATATACATTTAGCTCTGTATGACTGACCATATCATTCCTAGTGTTTTATTCCAACGTGTTTCGCAGCCACTTTCACGCTTATTAAAATCAGGATGATCCCTGTCGACATGCAAATATGCTCATATGAATCGTGTGCTTCTAAATAACAAATATGAGTATCTACTCTGATATGCGAGTCTACAGAGGGAAGTTGTACAAGCTTTCCAGCAAACATTATTGTTAAAAATTTAATTCCTTTCGATCTTGTGTATTTGATTTACACGTATGTCTTGTCGGTACTTATAGCTTGCTTGTGTGCATACAGTTTGAATCCTCTCTTCCGTACAACCTATGACTGCACGCTTAAATATTGAGAAAGGTTCAGAAAACAGAGAACAAACGTTGATGACAGAGTAAACAAACGCTTTATGTCAAGGCTAGGCCTCGGGCGGTTGAGTGGTCTAAGACTATCGTGTGGTTTCGAGTCTCGGGCTCGGCCAACGTGGGTATGTGAGAAAGCTTGCCAGTAGCTTCCCGCGGTTCGGTGATTTATGCTGGGGTTATCCTGGGTTCTTCCTCCACCATATTTACTGGTCGCCATCTATATCCTGTTATATGCTGAAAACTGGCGTAAAATCCATAGTATGAACAACAGCAGCTGGTCAGGGTGGATATCCTGTAGCCTGTTTATTCTTCCATTCGAAAGAGTTTTCATGATGCAGCGTTAATGTTAGCGTACATAATTTTGTGATTGCTTTTTACTTGTGGCATACACTTTAATTAAATGTAGTTTTTCAATTCAATTCCTTAAAATGAAATATAGTGTGTGTTCCTTTTAGCATTATTGTATCGACCAATGTGCAATAAATAGCAAACAAATATCTTAGACTACGGCTGGCTAAAATATTATGTGACGGCAGACCTATCCTTGAATTGCAAACTTTCCGAAATTCAGACTGCGAATTTACTTGAAAATCTCAAGACGGTATGCTTGCGTGTAGCTAGATAATACTTGCCCTCAATTTTCAGATAAAACTACTTTTTTGTTATAAAAAAAAATCATTCAGCAAATTATTAAGTAAATTAAGTGAAACTAATGACTGAGACTTGAGTAGTCAGTATGGAATGTCTGTCAGTTTAGCATATGATTTGAATCATTATGGGATGTCTGACCGTTTTGGATACGATTTGAATCAGTATGATATGTCTGACAGTTTAGCATGTCATTTTAATCAGTATGGGATGTCTGACCGTTTTGGATACGATTTGAATCAATATAGGATGTCTGACCGTTTTGGATACGATTTGCGTCAGTATGATGTCTGACAGTGTACGTCTGATTTGATTCATTAAAGGATTCTGACAGTTGTGCATATGCATGCGAGCTGAATAAATGTATGCTGTCTGACAGTTGTGCATGCGATTTGAGTCAGTGTAGGATGTCTAATAGTTCTGCATGCGATCTGAGTCAGTGTGTGGTGCCTGACAGTTGTGCATGCGATTTGAGTCAGTGTAGGATGTGTGATAGTTGTGCATGCCATGTTAGTCAATGTAGGTTGTATGACATCTTTGGATGCGATTTGGATAATATTTGTTAGAAATTAAGCAGAATATGCTTTTCAAATGAGTTGACCACAACGACTAAATACTAAGTTGTTTCATGACCTCACCCCACCCGATGACTAAATACTAAGTTGTTTCATTACCCCATCCCACCCCACACCCGATGTCCCTAGCTGACTCCAAACATTACTAAAAAAAGCGTGACGTTTTTTTTTTATGCCAACAATCCATGTAGTTGGGCCACTAAATCTTTTCATTACAGAAGCCCAGCCGATCAAGCATAAGTTTCTCCGACTTCTATAAAGACACACTAAATGTTCTCTCTCTCTCTCTCTCTCTCTCTCTCTCTCAAACACACACACACCCATACCCATACCGACTCACAGTTATCCTTTGCC
This sequence comes from Sinohyriopsis cumingii, assembly GCA_028554795.2. Lineage (NCBI taxonomy): Eukaryota > Metazoa > Mollusca > Bivalvia > Unionida > Unionidae > Sinohyriopsis > Sinohyriopsis cumingii. The sequence goes on from CM068829.1 coordinate 33,884,834, forward strand.
TAACAAAGTTCAGTGTATGCCTCTATACATCAATGAGAAGGCTCACTTATACTCACTCATTTCAGGTCCTTGTCCCCGTTGGTATAATACGGAATCCCAAAACCATGGCGAATTCAGAGGTCAAGTCGATAAATTTACCTTCTATATGCAGGTTGTCACATACATGGGATAATGTCCTTTAGTTGACCATATTAATGAATAATTACGTAAAATTATTTTGCTACTAAATCAATATGACCCGTTCATTTATATATTAAGCATGACATGTTGCTGGGATGTAAATAAAATGCTTTAAAATGACATATAATAAGATCTTCTACACAATACACGCTTTCGCGTGACCTTTAACCTCGCCATCGTTTCGCTGTCGAGTACATGTATCAGTGTCGCGTTTCAGGTAGTAAATAGAGTATTATTAAATTTTACCTGACGCTATGTGCTTTACATCCTCTGTCAATCAGGAAGTAACAAACATACCGTGTGCGGGACAGGATCTACAAAGCTTTGATATCAGTGCTAGGAAATGGATACATATTGTAAGAGAATTATAATTTTCCTATTTGGATTAGCCGCCGTCCGAAAAGTCTTCGCTGGTAAGATTAACTGTTATAACTACCTGTACTTCTAACTTAAGACAGTGTTTTAGCACTAGCATTCAATGACCTAACTGTAAAAACCGGTTGCAAAATTGGTGTAAATAATGTATACATATCCATATTTTCATTCCCACTTTATGTCCCCACGCTCACCGCATATTACATTCTGCACACTGACATCATGCCTCCAGCCAACTCCTCATCCCGTTATCTCAAATCATCATTCCCGTTATCTCAAATCCTCATTCCCGTTGTCTCAAATACTTTTGAGCAAGAACGTATGGCTTATTTCCAGATTAGGTGTGCAGCCTGGAGTAAGCTATTGCTGTTACGGGTTTTATCCCCATTTTTCAGCGCATGATACTTTACATGGCGGCCAGTATAACGATTGGAGGAAAAACCCTTAAAATCCCAGGTAAGAACCACCGACCCACGGGAAGCAACCGACACAGTTTTTCACATACCCACAATGGCCGAGCCCATGCCTCGAACCCACACGAACAGAAGTGAGATGATACTGATCGGTATAGGCAAGCGCTTGAGACCACTCGGCCACCTGGGGCCCCAGTATGCCGAATTAATATAAATTTATGTTACTAATAGAGGAACCAAACTCATAAAAACTGAAAAGAAGGAGATACTAACTTCGCTCAAGTGAAAGAATATGAAAGCTTGCAAACTGCGCTTAACCTTGAGTTTGGTGTTCGAAGAGTTTCAGTCATTAAGGGGGCCCCCGCTGATATTACGGTGCTTAATCGGATATTACGGTGTCTGAAGTGATGTTACCTTGCCTAATCTGACGTTACGTTGCATGATCAGATACTACAGTTTTTAATCTGATAGTATGGTAGGTCATCTGATATTACGGTGAGTAAACTGATATTACGGTGAGTAAACTGATATTATTGGGAGCAAACCGACATTACGATGAGTAAACTGATATTACGATGAGTAAACGAATATTACGGTGAGCAAACTGATCTTACGGAGAGTAAATAGATTTACGGTGAGTAAACTGATACTACTGGGAGCAAACTGATATTACGAAGAGTAAACTGATATTACTGATAGTAAACTGATATTACGGAGAGTAAACAGATATTACGGTGAGTAAACTGATATTACTGTGAGTAAACTGATATTATTGAGAGTAAACTGATATTACGGAGCCTGTTCTGATAATAGCAGGCCTAATATTGATGGAAGTTAAACAAAAACGAGAAAAGAGCTATCATCGCGTCAACATGACGCTAATATATTAGAAATTTAGAAATTAGACATCAGGAAATGAAACATATTGCTTTTAAAAACTGTGTTACCCACATAAATGATATATGTGATTAGTTACTCATCAGCATTATTTAAACATTATAGTATATTCAACATCGCAATAAGGAATTGATACGGATTTGAGAATATACAACCTATTCCTCTTTCAGCATCTTTTCAATTCTCGATCTTTCTCCCAGCATGGAAAAGTGTTTCTCATGTCGAGTAACTAGGAGCAAGTGATACAAGGTACCGTGTTCACAAGACTTTCATAAAATTGAACAATAACCCTCAATGTTCTTAAGATAAGGAATTCTCTGGATACTCTCATATTTAAATGTTTAGTAATGTGTGATAGGAATAATCATGCGATATGTATTAAATGCTTAGCAATGTGTGATAGGAATAATCATGTGCATCAGATGTTTGGGTCATGTTTTTGGTACTTGGCATAAAATACCGATCTTTGGCTTAGAAACGTGTACCAATGCGAAATGTGAAGCAAGGAAAACCATGCAAGTGTGCATGTAAAGTCTCGTGAATGTGTGGTTGTTACTTGATTAACGAAAATGTATTTATTGCAAGGGCGCATTAACTAACCCTTATGTTGATAACAGAAGGTGTCTTAAGGTCCTTTGACATTTAGGGGAAACTTCGACCTCAAGCCTGCCTCCCGCCAGAGAGAGAGAGAGAGAGAGAGAGAGAACAAACACATCGGATAAAAAGAGACAAAATATTGGATATTACGAAGCACGTCGCAACGTCCCATTTGGTATTTCATGCAATATTTTCCTCGAATATAGAGATTTGGCACTTCAAGGCAGAGGCACCATTTTCAGTACAACTTTTATTATATAGTATGCTAAAATTATTTAGCATTATGCGTGTACAACTGCTTGCTATTGTAGTGGAACTTCAGAGTCTACAGAATGAGTGGCATTTGTACCTTTCTTGAAAAGAATCTGAGCACATTTATATAATCTACATCCAATGCATTCTACTTCATTTTACACCGTATCTTCCAGAAACTGACTATAACCTTAAATATACATTGTTTACGGATACGCCCAGGCATGAAATATCCATTGTTTAAGGATACGCAAAGGCATGAAATATACCTTGTTTAAGGATACTCCCTGACATGCTGGATCCATGTTATATTTGTCTAGTTTCTCATATTTAAAATAGCTAAAAAGACTTAGGTGAGGTACAAAGTCCAAACAAAGCAGCTTAACAATGTATCGCAATAGGTTCAAGAACAGGTTACAATAATGATTTGAGATGCATAGCGCCGCTTTTCAAAGGTATTTTGTTTGTCTGGCTCACTTAATAAAGTGATGGAAAAGAATGGAATTGTTATTCTCCGCTTATCTATGCTTACTCTGTAATTGTACATACCTCACGAATGACGCTAAATTATAAATATGTCCGTTCCTGGAGATTTCTCTTCCTCACCTAACCTTTGGGCCTCCCTCCATTATCCAATTCCTCTTCATAACTACCTTCCTCTTCTCCTCTTCCTCTTCGTCTGCAAATTAAATATAGATATTTTTCTTTGAAATCGTATGAATGCACTGACACACAGCAAAGGATGTTGATAAGGTCTTCTTTTTGATTTCAACTTTCATGTATGTTGTTGTCAGTAATTTCACAATACCATCCGTCTGTCCGCTCTTTACCTAGTCCATCTCTATCACAGGACAGTTCATAATTTCTTGCATGTACGCCATAATGTTATAGCTCCACAATAATTACCTGTCGGTTCTGACATTTCTTTAAAAAAGAAAAAGTATGTCCGAGTCCAGTAGAGAAACGGTGAAGTGGGATACACAAATAGTGCATTATGAATTAGTACGAATTAATACGTTCAGACAATGCATGATGCATGCAAACCTATTTTGCGAATAGTCTATAACAACGAGAATATTCCAATAAAACATTAAATTTACATATCGGTTTTGTTAAGCGATAGATAAACAAAATCTTAAAGTGTCATTGGGATATGACATGAAAGGAACCAACAAAGTACACACCTAACCGTTACATTTTATGGTAGCATTTGATTTAATTTGGCAACAAAAGATTGATATGTCATTAATGTTGACTGGTTTTCGCATACGATTATGGTTAAAACGGTTTAGGAGACTGAATTGCTCTGTAACTAAACCATACGGTAACCAATAAGAAATTTGGTACTCGCTTTACAAGGAAATACCGTTCCATATTAATTTCGCTTCCTTCTTCTCTTCTTTCGTTCTTCTTTTATTTTCTTCCTGCTTTTTTCTTCTCATTTTCTGAACTTTATACACAATGTCTAACACAATTTAATTAAGAGAATTATGCATATTTAATTTGCATGATTTCTTAGGTTTATATATGATATTGATAATGTAACATTATTTGTTGGATTTTACCTTGTCCAGAATCAAGTTCATTTTTTATCTGACCCGAATCATTGATTTTCTTATTCTGTAAACAACTAATACATAGCTAAATAGCTTAACTAATAGTATGGATTAACTGTTTCGATTGTTATTTTTTTTTCAGAGTCAAGGACTTTGTGTTTATTACATTTTATATTCTAACTATAACTGATATTTATTCTAGTGAATATTACGAAGATTCTAGAAGTTCAAGTTGTTTTCCATTATGTAATATTATTTTGTAGAAAATGCTAATTGTGACCTGAGGTCAAGTAAAAGACTATATAAACTTGTTTACATGATGTTATTGATTCGTGATGTATGATCTTAGCAGAATCAGTTATATTATTCTTGTGTTGAAAAATTCGTTTGGGCTGGAAGTTTATTTGTTCATGTTATTTAATTCTCGTGAATCTTCTTAAGAACTATAAAGTGATCAAGAAAAATACTATTCTTGGAAATGGAGACTTAAATTTACAGACATATTTCAGGTAAAGATACATTCTTGGATTGAATTATTGTGATCCAACAAAAGACTGTTTGCACATCGCCACACTATAAGCCACGACATATATACCAACACTTCCAGCGTTGGATTAAATTTGGATTTCTGCTAAAATTTATTCAGAACTTTAATCATTAGGACTTGTGTTTGCATGTCTAGGATTAAATGGAATACCGTTAATTCTTTTTTCTTACATTTTCACTTTGTATTCTATAGCCATAAATTATTTGCTGAATTTTGCAAACCTTGTTGCTTGTTGCCTTTATCCTCGTCTTCTATTAACTCCTTCGTTAATTATCTGTGTGCTTTATATAACGAGTCTAAATGTTATTCTTTAACAATTTCGGCAATTAATTTAGAAATAGTGCCTTTGAACAATCTCTACCACTAGTTCCATCACCCATCCACCATTTTATTTTGATATTTCTTGTTGCGTTATTTTTTTAAACATTTTTTAGAGGAGAGATTTTTTGACAATGGTTAATAAAAGATTCATTATGCATAATTCAGTATCATTCATTAAGCTGGAGTCGCATTATAGAAGTTGGTAGAGCGGTGGACTAGCAACCCATAGTTGAGGGTTCGATGCGAGCAAGAGCAACAATTATTCATTATGCAGTTATATAATCCAGAAAACTAATCGTAGAAAGTTAAATGGAAATTTGCCATTGCACATCATTACTTGCATTAATATAATTGCTGGCCATATCAACATGGAGATGCCACTGAACTATTCCTATGCCATGAAGTTGATCCTCAACGAAGATGGTGCCGATCTGACTTCAAAAGATAGTCGCTATTACAACCACTTTAAAACTCTTTGTATTGCCAACCTCCTTGAAGAAATCACTGTATTGGCGTGGTTCCTTACATAGATACACTTATTTCGCACCGATCTGCCGTCCAAAATGACCAATGTGGTAGCAATTTATTTATATTTATTTCGTATCGCCTCTCCTCCTAATCAGTTGGTAGAATCATCATGGGAAATTGTTTATATCTGATGTCTTATATGACTACCACTGTAACCATAATTGAAATCTTGCTGTCGGAATTTCTACTCAATCTATCTTATTTTTCACAAAAATATTTTGTCAATATGTCGTTTGCCCTTGCCTTATATATGTCGATTAGGTTTCCCAGATTGTCATCTAATCCTCTTGCTATCCTTGCTGTCCTGGTGGGATCTGGGGTTCTCGTTAAACACTTTCAGCAATTTGTAGCTGGTCTTAAATGAAAACAAGACCTCATAAAATCACATCAGCGGCCATCTTGAATATGTTGTTGTGGATAATTTTCGTAACCGGATGGTTCATTTGATGAAGTTTTTACTAAGAAGATTTTACATTATCAAATTGTTCATGAATTGTAATGTGCCAGTCTTCCACCATAGTGGCCATTTTTACAATCGTTATATCTTATTCCATTTGTATGATAAGTTGCATCAACATGGCTTGTTTCCTGAAACATTTTATGCAGGAGATGTTTACTCAGTAAAGAAGCTGATGCAGGTTTGATAACCAACATGGCAACACTGTTGTGAATGAGTTTAAAACCTGAGCTACTGGAGCTTGGGGTCAAAGGTGATTTACTATCTTGTAGTACTTCATTCAATGAATTGTACAAAAAGCCACTTGGATTTTGAACGGGCTTTGTATTTCTTGCGGGGATAGGGGGTCTTTTTCTTATAGTTGTTTACCATTGTATTTGAAATGGATTGTTAGCATAAGAACACAAGTTTTATCAAGCTCTGTGTGTGGAAATCTCTTAAATATCCATTCAATGTGAGTGTAGGTCACATGGTCAAACGTTGCGTTTTGAAGCAGAATGTGTGGTGAATATTCAACTTACAAATACCATTAATCAAGAATTGTAACCAATCGAAGCATGTGTGCATATCTGGAGAGTAGCTGAGATTATATAAATGATCTTCTGTCCATTAGATCAAATTTTAAAGACCACGAAAATCAATTTCGTACTGCGGTTCTTTTGAGAATATGTTAACCCAAATGAAAGAAAAAATGTTTACTTAATCCGATTAGTTGGAGCTTCAGGGTTGGTGTCACTACTCAGAGTCAAAAAAGAATAAAACGAAGAAAGAAATGAGAATCAGTGGATTTATACACATTCGTAGTATAGTGCGTTATTCCTCTGAGCTAATATCTGTTCCAATTTTTGTGTTCAATTTGAGAAAATTACCCAGGCACGAGACAGTGGGCATTATAATTTTAAAAAACGACAAGGCAAAACTAAATTAATATTTTCTCATTATCATCATCTGGATTTTTATTCAAAAATATTTGAGCATTAAAGAGCGAAACAATATAGTGTTCGATATTTTGATTGCACGTTCTACTCTTGTTTGTACTTACAAATGAGATTTTGCTCTCTTTTGCTTCAGTTTGCAGCCTAGGTTATTGGGGAAAGAACTGTGAGAAGCAATGTGGAAACTGTGCTGGCAATGGATCCTGCTCCTACGTCACAGGGTATTGTGACAACAACTGCATTTCTGGATGGACAGAGCCGTCGTGTACAAAAGGTATACAACTTTCTTTCCAAAGCAAATTGAAGACAATTTATAACAAAACATCCTACTGGAGTTTTGTGAATTTTTTGTACAGAGCGAATGAATGTCGAAAATGAGACTCATGCATACGTACAGTACAAAGAAGTTCCATGAAAGCCAAGTTTCGCCTGGTCAGATAGTGAACCAGATTACGTATCGATTAGAGTTATTGTAAGCAACTATCGTATATTCAGAGCCATATTGCTCCCAAACTTAGAGTCCAGTATATAGCAAACTGAAGACCACATTTTAAAATCTAAGGGCCCAGGTTTAGAAATTGAAGGTCTTGGAAGCTGGAGCTCACACTACTGAGACCTCTGTCGTTTTTAGACACACCCTACGTTTGTATAATTGAATTTGAAATCGTGAAATTGTTTATACAAACTATTCTGGCTTCCATTATAGATACAATATATAGACTGCAGCAAAATTTTTAAGGGTTCTAAATGTTAGTGCGTTAGCGCGTTGTGTAACAAAGTTCCTTATGAGTGAACAGTACGTTAGTGCACTCCTCAAAATTATTCCACATTGACTTCTACAGACTTCATCAGTTTATTATCTCATTGTAAAATGTCACTTTTTACTCAACTTTTTCGTATGTATGCTTGTTCATGCACTGGAACACTGTATTCCAACAATATCGCGAGTAGTATATTGGGATACCTTAGCGTCAATGGAAAGCCCAGTCAAAACGGTGGTGGGAATGTTTATCGTCAGGACTTTTCAGAACCACCCCCACCCCCGGGAATGTTTAGTGTCAAGGGTAATCGAACATGGGACTGTATAGCGTCATGGGAATGTGGGGTTGTTGTGTAGGGTAGCGGGATGCGGGTAAGTTCAGCTAGGTCAGCGGGTAGTGGGTAGCGGGATGCGGGTGGCAGGTAAGCTCAGCTAGTCCAGCGGGTAGCGGGTAGCGGGAGGCAGGTAAGTTCAGCTAGTTCAGCGGGTAGCGGGTTTCGGATAAGTTCAGCTAGTTCATAAACTATAATAATAAAACAGCGATTTGCGGGGCGGAACATATAACTTCTTTATAGACAGAAAAATAAACATACGACACATACATAGATTGATGAACATGAATCTATCACACAAAAACTATCCAACCGACTAAAAAACTTTTTAGGCAAGAAATCAAATCTTTTCTTTCAAGGCATATGCGTAGCCCTGAAAAGGGCCTTTGGGGAATTTTTTTTTTCTTCTAATTTCTTCTATTCGTCCACCAGCTTCTTTTTTTGCCCTACACTCTTGGCTTCTTCTTTTTACATTTTTCCTCCTCCTGTTTTCTTTCTCCTCCTATTTCTTCGTTTGAATTTCTTCTTCATTTTATACTATTTTTATTACACTCTTTCATATTCTGTATGTCCTTTGTGTCATTTTTCTCCTCGTTTTCTTCTTTATTTTTGTATCACGTGTTCCTTGGTCTTTTTAAATTGGTCAATTCTATTTTTAAAATGTGTGGACTATAGGCCCCTTTTTCTATTCTCACTAGTAGCACTACCACCATGCCTATCGTATCCACCAATTCCTGTAATTTAAAAATGTTATCTATATGGTTGCTTGCCATTCTCTTCTTTGGTTATTCCGTGTAGAATGGCGCAAATGACATACGCTGCAGTTTATATTTGTCAGACACGGACGTGATTGAAAATATCCCTTACACTGACTTCACATATCATCTACTATCTAGACAAACGTATGTGAACTCATACAAACCCCAAAATATACTATCCACACACGGAAAAAGAAGGAACAAAAATATTATATACTATCAATAAACCCCCAAATCTACTATCCACACAGGGGAAGAGGAAAAACAATCAGAAAATTACTATCCACACACGGAAAGAAGAAACAACTGTTATATACTATCCATAACCCCAAAATCTACTATCCACACACAAGAAGAGGATACAATTACAATACATACTATCCACACACAGGAAGAGGAAAAAAGTACAACATCTGCTATCCACACAAGCTAACTCATACAAATACGCATACATACACACATACATACAAACGTACGCGAATGCACACACACACAGACACACACACAGACACACACACACACACACACATATATATATATATATATATATATATATATATATATATATATATATATATATATATATATATATATATATATATATATATATCGTATCTTATTCAGGCCTGCATACAGATGTATATAGTCCTTGAAATATAACTCGATACAGCGTCCTTTACTCGAATGTATATTTTAGTTACAAGCTAAACGTTTCTTAAAGGAGTTCCACACTGATGGTTCTTCGATGAAAATATTTAAAGGAATTCAGCCTTGGTGGTTCTTAGAAGAAAATTTACTCGAAGCAGTAAATAAAAGTAGCTCAGGTTAAAGTTGATGTTCTTAATATAATAGTAGGACAAGGACGCAAATAAGTAAGTAGAGCAAAAACAACTGTAATAAAACATACACATATTAATTTTACATTGAATTATGTACGCAATTAGGAGTGACACGAAGAAGACAGTACATACATATATTACATTCACATTTTGTCAAAGTGAATAATCCTATAACTTAGGTAAAGTTAAATAAACATGCACATCCAACATTCCATATTGAGAAATTAATAGAAATGCATTTCTTTTTTTCAAACTATGATAGTCGCTGTTTTATGTTATTGTCATATAGGGTAGTAGTGATTGGTGTGGAGAAATGGGATAAGATTTTTGTTGATTTATCATAGATTTTGATTAAAATACAAATTTCTAAATACCAGTATATACTTTGCATGCAAATTGTTCGTTTAGTCCCAATCGGACATGTTCTTTTATGTCTCAGCAAATTCTTTTAATTGTGCTCTTCATGGTACTGCAAAAAGTTATAAAACGTCCAAGGAATTAACATCGTAAAATAAAACTAAATATTGCGTCGATAGCTGCTTACATGATACTATATCGTCCTCAACGAAAACAGTTTTCGACTCGGATTATATTTTGTATTTACTACTCACATTATGAAGTCTCACGATATTCTACACACACACACACACATACACACACACACACACACACACATATATATATATATGTGTGTGTGTGTGTGTCTGTGTCTGTGTCTGTGTGTGCATTCGCGTACGTTTGTATGTATGTGTGTATGTATGCGTATTTACTCGATTAAATTGATATAACAGAAAATTAGCAGCCTGTTTCTGGAGAGGCACATCATTTGAATGTTGCCATTTCATTGGACATGCAGTTGTTTATTAAGAATTCGTCACGTATTGATACACGTTAGTCGATATATGTAAACCTTGAAATATTTTTATAGACACTCTTTTTCTTAGAGTGTCAGAAAGGAACATTTGGCAATAGATGCAATGGATCTTGTGGGCACTGTCTGAACGGAAACGTTAGTTGTAATAGTGCAACCGGACATTGTATAGAGGGATGTGAGAGAGAATGGATTGGTATAATGTGTAAAGACGGTATGTCTTATTTAAGAAAAGCTTTCCTAAGTTATTTCTATTACCGGTGATTTCAGAATATATTAAATTGAAACTAAATAATACGGGTACCTACTTTCAAGATAATGTTGACGGAAAGCTAAATTATCAAGCATTTTTACGTCTTCATTGTAAAATAGATTTCTCCACAAATTGATTAGTGCACAGTTCTTTGTTTTTTCATAGTTAAAGCTAAAACTTACTTAAAGGAGTTCCACACTGATGGTTCTTCGATGAAAATATTTAAAGGAATTCAGGCTTGGTGGTTCTTAGAATAAACTTTACCCGAAACACTAAATCAACGTAGGTCAGTTTAAAGTTGATGGTTTTAATATAATAGTGGGACAAAGACGCAAATAAATGTAATTATTTACAGCAATGCACACCAGCTTTGACAAAACCATTGAATGTTACGAAATGTTTAGGAATTATATACTGTGGTATGGTAACAACAACGATTTCATTGATCCATAAAGCTCTACGCTAATAAAGAATTAAAAAGACCATTTTATGCCTTAATAAACCAACTAATTTCATCTATAATGTGCCATTGTTTAACTAGATTATATTTCAAATGAACTACATGAATAATATCGTTTGTTTGATGAGGCAAAACAAAACCCCAATCTAATGTATTCAGAAAAATAAGAATTGATCATGTTTGCCATAAGCTACGAAATAAAGGAAACCCCTACCTGTATTATTGACAATGATTAGACCAGAAATTAATGTAAAAGGCTCTAATTATCTGCGCTATTAAAAAAGTGCAGTGCGATGGTAATCGTAAACCACGATAAGGAGAGGTACATAACTTACACTATGCTCCAAACCATTTATGACAGCTGCATTCTTTACCAAAAGAACTGATTATAGTTTCTTATCTACTGGAATTGTTATTATAAACTTTATTAGATGATTGTTCAAAATGTGGAAAGGTTAAAGAAACTTGTGACAACTTTCCGATATAAAAATCATTCTGTTAGAATGTGATAAAGGAACATACGGCTGTTGATGCAACAAAATATGTGGCTAGTGTTTGACCATCAATAACAGTTGTTCAACATCAGACGAACTATACCAATATGACTGTGAAGCTGTGTGAGCAAGCATTCCAATCTGCAACTGCAGCTATACTTTGAAACAAACTTTATCTTTTGCTAGCTTGATCTTGTTCCCAGAATTAATTTTCCTGGCACATGGTTTTCTGTTTGATTAGTGTCACGTTTATGTGAAAATCGTTCGTTAAATATCCTAAAACGTCACGCTATATATGTATTGGAATTATTATATAAGTAAGCATAATTGTAATCTCTCATCAGTATATTTCAGGAAATATCAGATCATCCCTTAGTTGTGTGTAACGTTAGCTGGTTTCCGTGTTACTTTTCAGAACGTTTATTAGATACTGAAAGGCGTTATAATGATTGAAATATGTTCAGTGACTATTAGTGTCCAATATTAATTTTATATATTTAAATTTTTTCTTCTAATTTAATAATTTTGTCTCATGAAACATTCATTTAAATGAAAAATATATGGCATGTTGCATATTATGTAGTGATAATAACGCTGATTGTTTTCAATATTCACCATATTTCTCAGTATGCGGGAAAACTGCTTAGTGACGTCCACAGTTTTTCCGATGAAAAAGTAGAAGATACAAATCTTCGGAAATTTCAGAGAGGTGCAATGTGAGACCAAGATTTTCCTATATAGAAGGAACATCTTCATTTTACCTGTACATTATTTAATCGTTACCTGTACATTAATTAATCGTTAAAATGAACTAAGACGCTTAGTTAAAGATAGCTTTGCTTACAAAGTGTCAAGGTGTTTGCTTTTCAAATTAATATTGGTAATATAATCTAAGGAATATATTATCTCTGTAAAGTTACATTCAACAAAGTATCTGGATTTTCAGAATTTAAATATTTCTTCCGCAAGAAAATATCAGACTGGGATCAAAAGGTGTAATGACCACATAGCCTTTCATTCAAGGTAAATTACAAATTGTTACTATCCTATAATTTTATAACGTATTTTTGTTAGGTTGCAATATAGGATCATACGGCTACGGATGTAACGAAACATGTGGCATGTGTTTTAATGGCACCAACAGCTGTTCTGCAATCGACGGACAGTGCAAGGTCGGTTGTGAAGCTGGATGGCAGGGAAGAACTTGTAAGCAGGGTATGTCACATTCCATCTGAAAATGGAATTGTAATTTCGAACAATCTATTAGTTGCCATTGTCAAAGTAAATATGTACGAACTACTGTCATAGTCTTTGCAATGCATTATTAAGATATTTTTAACAAAGGCAGTGAGCTTCTGGCATTTACACATTTAATTTTGTCTGCAACAAAATACTCCACATATATGGAACAGTACACTGTTCATGAAACCTTTCTTTCAAGGGAAATTTTAAATGCGTTTTTATCCTAAAATGCTGTGAAATATATTGTTTCCTCTAAGGATGCGATACAAGGAGATAGGAGCTGTAGGATTTCATAGTGGTATACTCCAATATCGTAACCTAAATGGAAACAAATATGTAACATAATTTTTAGATAGTAAAATATTTAATAAACCATGTGGCATGTGTTTTAGCGGAAGAACATCTGTTCAACGATTGATGAAGAATGCAAGGTCAGTCGTGAAGGCAGTTGACTGCATATAACTTGTAAACAGGGTATGTCACATACCGTTGGAAAATACAGCTGTAATCGTAACCATTATGTAAGTTGTCGTATTCAAAGTAAATCTGTACATCATGCAGGTATATTTCCCGGTATGCTTTTTCTTTGTGAAGGTGGTGGTAACAAAGCCAACGAGTTGTAGAATTTAAACATTTTCCGCAAGGACATACTATACAGGGATGGGACGGAAAAAAAATGTTTAAATAGCGTTCTTTTTAAGAAAAGTAAGGATAGTGTTTAACCTAAATTAATGTGAAATCATTTGCTTCCTTTAGAATGCAATAAAGGAGCATACGGCTACGGATGTAATGAAACTTGTGGCATGTGTTTTAGCGGCAACAATAGTTGTTCAGCGATTAATGGACTGTGCCAGGTCGGTTGCGAAGCTGGATGGTGGGGAGCAACGTGCAAACAAGGTATATTACATTCGGAAAATGCGGATATAGTCTCGAATAGACTGTATGTTGTCATTTTCAAAATAAATGTACCATTAATACTAGTACAATCCACTGAAAATACATTATTATTTCAAGAAAAAGAATCTAAAGTTTCGTAATTTTATTTGTTTATTGCAAGATAATGTCCTACAAGGAGTATGGGTGAAATAGTCGACCTGTCTTTCTTAAGAAAATAATAGTTATGTTTATTCGCAAATGCAGGTTCGTTTTTTGTTTCGTTTTGGCATGTGTAAAACGAACATGTAGCTACAAGTCTGATGAAACTTGTGGTATGTGTTTAGCGGCAAATGTTGGGTGATACATGGATGGTTGCAGTTCGTTGGGAAAGTTGGGTGGCGGGGAGTACTTTTAAACCGTGCGTGGCATATTCTATTTGAATAACAAATTTTAAGTTGTGATTATCAAAATAAATCTGCACATTACTCCAGTATAATGCCCGAAATGTATTATATTTGAAGGATTGCTTTCAACAAAGAATCATTATTTTCAGAAATTAAATATTGTTTGCACAAGAAAATACTCAGATGAGAAGTTACAAAACCCATACATCCTCTTTCAAAGGAATTCGCAATTTGTGTTAATGACAAAATGCCACTTTGCATTTTATTTTCGTGTAGAGTGCGATAACGGAGCATATGGCTACGGGTGTAATAAAACCTGTGGAATGTGTTTTAGTGGCAACAACAGCTGTTCAAGTATTGATGGACAGTGTAAGGTCTGTTGTGAAGCTGGATGGCAGGGAGGAACGTGCAAAGAGGGTATATCGCATTCCATTGGAAAATGCAGATATAATTACTACCAAAAATATAAATTGTCATTATTAACGTAACATACGTACATACTACTATTATATTGTTTGCATTGCGATATTTAGATATTGTTAACAACGGCAATGAGTTTCTGGATTGTAAACATTTCTTTTTGTCCACAAGAAAATACTCCATATCGATGGGAATATAAACTGTTTATTGGGCATTTTTATTCAGGGAAATATTAAAAATGTGTTTATCCAACAATTCTGTGAAACAAATTGTTTCTACTAAGGAACATAATCTGCAGGGATGGGAAGGAAAATACTATTTATAGCGTTCCTTTAGAAAAGTTTTAAGAATAGTGTTTATCTTAAAATAATGTGAAATCATTTGCTTCCTTTAGAATGCAATAAAGGAGCATACGGCTACGGATGTAATGAAACTTGTGGCATGTGTTTATACGGCAACAATAGTTGTTCAGCGATTAATGGACAGTGCCATGTCGGTTGCGAAGCTGGATGGTGGGGAGCAACGTGCAAACAAGGTATATCATATTCGGAAATTGCCGATATAGTCTCGAATAGACTGTATGTTGTCATTTTCAAAATAAAATTGGACTTAATACTAGTACAATCCACTAAAATGCATTATTGTTAAGAATCTGGAGTTTCGTAATTTGATTTGTTTGTGCAAGACAATGCCCTACAAGGAGTATGGATGAAATGTTCAACCAGTCTTCCTTGCAAAGAAACTAACAGTTATGTTTATTTGCTAATGCAGTTTTGTATTTCGTTTCCTTTATGGCATGTGTAAAACAAACATGTAGCTACCAGTATAATTAAATGTTTGGCATGTATTTTAACGGGAACAACAAATATTTAGTGACATGCTGATGGTGACTGATCGTTTCGCAAGCTGGATGGTTGTGAGTACTTGTAAACCAAGCGTTGTGTATTCCATTAGAATACCAAATTGTAAGTTGTGATTATCAAAGTAATTGCTCACATAACTCCAGAATAATGTCCGAAATGTAGCATGTTTGAACGACTGCTTTCAACAAAGAATCTGGATTTTCAGAAATTAAATATTGTTTGCACAATAACATACTCTAATGAAAAGTTACAAAAGCCACACATCCTCTTTCAAAGGAATTCGCAATTTGTGTTAATAACAAAATGCCACTTTGTATTTTGTTTTCGTTCAGAGTGCGGTAAAGGAGCATATGGTTACGGGTGTAATGAAACCTGTGGAATGTGTTTTAGTGGCAACAACAGCTGTTCAAGTGTCGATGGACATTGCAAGGTCGGTTGTGAAGCTGGATGGCAGGGAAGAACTTGTAAACAGGGTACGTCATATTCAATTGGAAAATGCAGATATAATCGCAACCATACTGTAAGTTGTCAAAATCATAATAGATATGCACATACGTCTAGTACATCGCCTAGAATATACATTGCCTTTGAACAGTTACTTTTCGCATAATTTCGGAATGTTCAGAATCCAAGTAGGTTTTTGTGCACAGAAGATACTCTGCTTGGATGAGAAAGTTGAATACGAATACAATATTATTTCAGAGCTAATTGAAAGATTTAGTGAATCCTAAAATGCTGTTTGGCATTATGCCTTTTTAGCATGCCAGAAAGGAACATATGGCTACGGATGCAATAGTATCTGTGGCATGTGTATAAACGGCAATAGCAGCTGTTCAACGATTGACGGAGAGTGCAAGCTCGGTTGTAAATCTGGGTGGCGGAGAGAAGTTTGCAAAGAGGGTATGCCATATTCCATTTTGAAAATGTATACATTATCTCGAACAAAATATACTTTGTCATTATTTTAGCTCTGATGTTCCTACGCGTTTATCTAAAAAATTTAACGTCGAAGTGAATTCATCGTGACTAATATTTCTGTACTTTTTGAATCAGAGGATGTACTTTTTTGATTTTGCATTTGGAAATTAGGTTTGAAATAACATGGGAAGAATCATCAGTATATTTCAATAAATGATAATTTATATGCTTATGCTCAAAATCTTTATCTACATTTTTTTGATGTTGTGTTACTATGTGTCTTTGCCGCGATTACTTAGCACTGGATTCGTCTTTGATTCGATGCCATTAAAGTATTATATTTGTTATAATGATTATGGTAATACAACTTTAAGGAAAATCTTAATGAGTTTTTTCCTTATCGCAGAAATCAATAAAAGAAAATAAAGGGAATTATATTATACTGGAACGAGTGAGATTTTTTATATGAATTGCGCTTTATGAGAGCATGAAATATTTTACTTGCATTTGTTCGTGGAACGTGTAAGAAAAGTGATGCGGAAGATGTCAGAATGCGAAAACCGAACTTCAAGCAACAAAAGAACAATCTAAAATGAAAGATTATTGTAATGTTTCTCATATAAATTTGATATAAATCTCGGCGAATATTTACCATCTGTTTACAAGAGCACTGATTTCGATTTTTAAAATTTTCTTTGACGCAGGATTGCTCTGAGAATACTGCATGTTCATTATAATTTATTTTTAGTACGTATTGTCCTAACACTACTGGATCCAAATTTCATTAATTGTTGGATTTAAATATATATTTATTCTGCAAGTTTCGTCTTGAATTACCACGTGACCGTAAAGCACGTAGTCACAAGGAAAGAAGTGCACATCTGTTCAAAAAGCTTGTTTTTTGTCCTATTTTTTAAGAATGAGAAAGGGGAATATGGGGTTTTGTGTGAAACAAAATGTAGGTATCTGTTTAAACGGTGTCATTATTCGTTTCTTGAGCGACAGATGGGCAGTGCTTGCACGGTTTTGAAGCTTGATGGTGGGGAGGAACTTGTAAACTTAGAAATCTAAGGCAACATAATGCAATGCGCAACAGGCTGGACTTTGTCATCTGTTTGATATTGTATTCTGGGACATGTATTTTTCCTCGTTCATTTGAGCTAGAATTAATCGTGATTTTAAATAACAGTAGGTCCACTCTATGCAATACTATAGTCAAGGTGTTTAAGTAATTTAAGTAAGTTATTTTATGATGTTGATATAAGGAAACGGAATTTATCTACGTAAGATGTAGATAATTCTGATTAATTTAAGGCATGTTATGTTGAGGGTTACAATTAAGTGAAAAGTAAAGATTTGCGTATCAATTAATTGCGACACAATCATCAATTGCGCACTACTTCTCTACACCTAATTATATTCAAGCATACTGTGTTTTTTTCGTCTTTCGTATAAGAAGGTTTTGAAGTGAATATATGTCATTAAAGACTATTGCAACAGTGTGACCTTTCTTTTTTGTAGGGTTCTAAATATGAAGCTGACAATATGAAGTATTTCGCATGTGTCTTGCTAGTCCTGCTTTATCGTGATAAAGTTAGGGGATCGAAGACCACTTAAAAATATACAACAGTATAACAGCGTATACCATATCGTTGCAAGTGTCTATGATCTATCAATTATACCGACAGTTCATGTGAACCAAATGACAACTTGAGTGATTCTGTATAGGTAATGCAGTTATTTATTTTTTTGAATACTCATGAAGTAAACCACGTCATATATATTATTGAAATCAGACATATGATAATATGGTTCATGGCAATAACATTTTGAAAAGAACCAGATGAAATATCAATGTGACTCTAATATCATCATATTATTTATAAACCATATTTATTTCTTGTGAAACAAAATTGGATATATTTACTTCACGATGTAATCACATTCTGGTTATACGCATTGAATATAGGACTTGATGCCATACTAAAACTCCATGAAAAGTATATTATCGGGTAATATATTAAAATAATGCTTTCTTGTCGTATATTTAGGAGTTTTATGTATATTTAATTTACATTAGTTTTAGTATTTTTTATCTATATTCATTATGCGCTATAGATAATTGTATTTTGTACCTATGGTTTGAAATTAAGTAACAGAAGAAGAAAGAAAAAAACGTTTGCAAAAGTTAAAATCAATTTATTTTTCAAAGATATGATTTAAAAGGCGCGAGGAACTTCCAGTTATATGAGGTGAATCAAAACTAATCCTTAAAAAGGTATATGGAAGACGTAGATAAATGAAAGGTTCCTGATAAATTCAAAACCAGAAATGATCAGGCGATCCAGCGTCACTGATGTTGTGATGATAGCGTTGTACAGATTTTCTTCGAATAATGTATAACAGATCTAGAATAGTATTATAGTGCAACCAATGACCGCCTTCTATTTACACTGAACAGTACAAACAAACGTTTTACCTCTTATCTAAATACAGCATAAAACACGTCTGCAGATATTACAAAAAGAACACAATAAATAGGAATGATTTCAAAATTGGACCTAATATCATTGCTCAGCTCTCTCTTTATACACACCATCCATTGCATCTGTATTTCACAATCGACCTCACGTGAGAGACACCACCACTCATTTTGCGTCGATTTTGCTCATCCATATGACCTAGCCCAACCAATAGAAAGTTACTTAAATATTCTAGAAACCTCGAAATCCCATCCGAAATTGAGAAATTAAGACATATGCGCCATCAAGTGTTATTATCAAGAGTATTATTAATACTTGTCAACACATAAGTAAGCACCTATTTATAGATCCTATGTAACTAATAAACTCTTAAGATCATATCACGTATGCAAAATGAACCTCTTTCATTTACAAATGCATAACTGTTGTTTACAGATTGCAAGAATGTTACCTTTGCAAATGTATTATCAATGCAAACAAAATATTTCTGCATAAGGAGCAAACGAATGTTTATTTGTTTATGATATACTCTTATACTGAAAACTTGGATTAATTATTATTTTTTGTTGTTTTGATTTGTTTTGACTTGTTTTTCTTCTTCCTCCAAAAGACAAATAGATATAAAAGAAGCAAACCAATCATGCGTTTATTATAAAGATTTATAATTAAATTGATTCGACAAATTACAGGCTAAAAAGAAGTGATTACGTCACCCGTTATTCAAATGTTTTCTAAATAAGTCTTGGTGATGTTTTCTAAATACGTCTTGGTGTTCTGTTTTCAACTAGATTTTATTGTAGAATATAAGTCCTTGACTATTGACTTTGAACGTGTTTCTGTGCAGTTAGAAGTGGATTATGTTCTTGTGACTATTATGAATATTTCATGGAAGTCTTACATAGGCAGGCCACTGTTTCTGGCCTATCTACAAGAACATTCCTTATTAATTTATGGAATTTTAAGCAAGTGTTATATCACTCGTTGTTCATATTTCCTTTTGTCGCACCTTTAAAAAATAGTTTTGGATTGATTATTTCATTTGGATTTGTACATATGCATGCAACCTGAAACATTAATTATTAGACAAAAGATTTCCATTATTACCAATTTTCATAAAGTTTAGTTGTTCCGTTAACTTATATGGTCAATTAAACTGAATTCGAAGCGTAACCAAAACCTTTGATTCAGGAACCGGAGAGAATTTGATGCCATACTATTTTATCTCAGAATTATTGCTTTCCCTGCAATAAAGTTGTAAAATATAGGTCAAATATATTCAATACATGGCATAACTGATGACTTTAATCTTTCTTTTTTTAATATTATTCACTGAACTAAAAGCCAAGGTGAGCTTACAGACACTTTAATCAAGGGCGTTAACTATTCCAGAACCTTTTTGGGTCTATTAGTAGAAGGGTTAATCGCAATCGGCATGAGCAGATGTAGTTGTAGTAGTAGTAGTAGTAGTAGTAGAAGAAGAAGTAGTATAATTAGTAGTAGTAGTAGTAGTAGTAGAAGAAGAAGTAGTATCATAATAAATTTGTCACTTCTGAATAATTTAATTGAAATGGCTGAAATACAGTGGAGAAAAGAATATTATGTTTAATGGCATACAACAAATATGGTAAACAGTAGCACAGAAAATAGGGATACCAATGTGATATCTGACGATACTCTTATTTATCAAATATTAAAATGATCCCCTCCAAGTGTGATAAACTACAATATTAATGATATGTGATTGATCAACTGGCACTCCGTTTTATATTCTACTGGAAGCCAATGCCATTTGACCCTACTTGAAATCATATCTAAAGTGTAGTTCTCATCTATAAAGCTTGACTTCCGAATACGGTCGCTTTCGTTTTGCCAATGTAATACAATTGGATTTATTGTATTTCAGCAATTGTACCAGAGAATATCCAGGTGCATTATAATAAGCGTGAGCACATATTTTTTGTTGTGGAAAATTTAAGGTCAAATTCAAAGCAAGGATAAGGATAATAAGGACGGGCATAATTAATCACAAATACATAACATTCATTCTTTAAGTCGCAGCAACATGGACATGATGGCTATATTAGGAAGACACTACTAGCGAAAAGAGAACCGACTGAGAACTATTTAAATTGGTATAAAGCATTAGACGCAATGGAAAGTAACATTCAAAACATTGCATCATATCTTCAAACTTCTAAAGCTCAAAAAATTAAAAAATGTTTAGAATAAATCTTGGATGAATTGTTGAAATAACTTACATTTCTGAAACTGAATATGAAGTTTTTCAGATTTATATTTAACTCTGCTTTGTTGAAATTGTTAAAAATGCATATCTTCAAGACAAATAGATAAGAATTAAAGAAGTTCGCACATGACTGTGTTAAATATAAAGTTCTCGGTTAAATACATTATCTGTTGACATTAACATTAGGGGTTACTCTTTGCTATCACTGAACCGAATATGACAGACCAGCGTTCCCAAGCCTAACCACATTACCTGATGGACAGAACTCGGAAGGCCCTATTTTATCATATGACAGGAATAACCATTTCTTGTCACATACAGCTCTACCTGAAAGATGGAAAAAAACATTATTTCCGTCTTTCTATAATATAGACGAAGGATGGTGACTCGTACAGATTATTTCTCTGTGTTCACCTGGGTGACCACCCGTTTCTGGAATATTATTAGGTTACATTTCTCGTATAACTGTCGACATTGCTTCTGAAGTCTCCAGAAAAACTATTCATACTTGTCAGTCTCCACTATTTATTTGAGGGTAGTAAAGTAAGTTAAAAAGGTGCTATAACGGTATATGTATCGTGTGAAGTTCTATATGACTCACTGTTATGCGTTGGGGTGGGATGCTCCCAATATTTATTTGAATTACTGAGGAATTCCCATCCTGGCTCGTTTTTGTAGGAAGTGAAATTAGTAATAGAGAGAGGTAAAGCTCCGAGCCCCAAGTCAGCAATACCCACAATTAAATTATTAAGAACACAAAGGTGAAATCCAAAAGAATAACAATTTAATACAAATTAAACGATATTAATTTATCAACCAATCTACTTCCTCTCGACCATGTGACAACCTATTTCATCACGTGAATTTAGTGTGAGATGGCTTTCCCCTGTACTTGGTTTCTACTCATCTGAGTTTACTACGCCAATTGCATTCCTCCTTCCGGCGTTCTCCAAGTCTTCCTGTCCTCCTCTCCTTTTGTCTTCCTTTCTCCTCCTCCTTTTCTTTCTCTCTTTCCTTCAACGAGGCTTGTTCCCCGCCTAATTCTGTTCTCTATTTCTCCTTCCGGCGTTCTCCGCCTATCTCTATCCTGTCTCTCTGAGACTCGGGACGTCACTACTCTGTCCCCAAAAGCTTCCTACGAAAAACACAAGGACGTTAGCATTTGTGTTAGCCATCTCCCGCACACTAAATCAACAATCAATCATCAGATTAAGGTTATATACATCTTTGGTCACGCATTCGTGTGCATCGAAAAACACACACGTTCTGATAAAAACAGCGTTGCAATAAGAACGGTATCCTACTTATCATACAGAAATCACTAAAGTGCGCCACATCAATATATATATATATATATATATATATATATATATATATATATATATATATATATATATATATATATATATATATATATATTTTTTTTTTTTTTTTCTTAATCTCATTATTCTCAACAATATCACAATAATCCGACGCATTTCTGTACATTACACTCCCACAAGTGTACACAAATATTCAAATATTCATATTATTTAAATTTACACACTGCAGCCATTTTACAAACTACCATTTAATTCACAATGGCAAAATCTAGAATATCACATGAATAAATATACTAGTTTACTACGAAATAACTAAATAGCGAAATACAATACTAATTCTGACGAGCGAGCAATCTACATAATCAAAGCTCATTTCTCAAGTACATATGTAAATTAAATAATACAAGCATAATTCTACGTGCTAACGATTCTAGTAAGTAAATATACATAGTGCACTTAATTACATTTACGTAACATTCTGCAACAATCGAGCAAATAACTCACTGACCTTTACGAAGCTTTCTGTCCTTAGAATGTACTAATAGTTTTCCCGCCAAATCACGAGTGGGTCCCTCGGAGTGAGTATATTCTGCTTTACCAGTACGACGGCTTACGAATCACTAACTCGTTATCAGTTCAAGTGACTGTTAAATTCTGGTTCGAATTGATGGCCCCACCCTTCCTCAGTTATGATCGGATATCAATTCTAGCCCCAGTCTGTCCAGTTTAACAGACGAGCCTCAGGCCATCTGCCAAGCGGAGAGATTTACAATAGCATCGAGGGTCCTTTGTTCTTAGAACAAAGCTTTTAACATCCATATGTTAACACCTAACGAAGGGTTCTTGTACAAACAAAATAGCCGTAACAGTGCAGGGTCGAAATACTCCTTGCGCTAACCCATTCCTTTGTTCCTGACTTACGTAATCGCTGGCAGGCAAACGTGACATATTGCAATGTTTGCATTTTCGCACCGCTAGTTTTTGTCCATATGACATCGATTGGTAATATACTTTGTCCCTGTTGTACAGTTTTGATGGTTTATGTATGTATTTAACTAACAGCTTGGGTGGTATCGGTATAGCGAGCTGGACTATTCATGTCAATTGTTTATTGTTTTGTGTACCTGTTTGCAGACAAGTCACTCAAGATGAAAAAGATGACCACAGTGTAAGGTCGTGGTGAAGAACCATGAAACCTGCCATGAGGATGTTTGCTCTAATATGTTTATTCCGAGCAGGATATTTTAAGTATCCATCCTATTTCTCAACTGATGACCAGTTATATTTTAGACGTATAGATGTTTTCCTTATCCCCTGTGAAGATAAAGAATACACTTTCAACGGTTACCATTATTACATATCAGCTTGTGCGGGAGGTCGTGGGTTCGATCCCCGGCCGAGTCATACCAGAGACTTAAAAAATGGTACTAACAGCTGCCTCGCTTGGCGTTCAGCATTAAGAGGTTAGTGTTAGGACTGGTCGGCCTGGTGTTAGGATCATATGACTGGGTGGGACATCATGCTACATGTCTGCGGCATGATGCCCCAGTGCTAGACATCACTATAAACTGCCACATTGCAGATATCGTAGCGATATGACTGAAAAATTGTTAAAGGTACGTTAAAAATCAAAATCACACCTCACACATATCAGCTTGTAACTATGTATGTACTGCCATTACTTTGCTTGTAACTATGTATGTACTCCCATTACGGCTCTATTGCATTAAGTGTGATATTCAGAAAGATTTCTCTTCAAATCTTACGAGTGAATTCGATGAATCTAGTACAGTTTTGAATCAAATCTGGTAGCTCATTGACCACAAGTCCTTATTCTACCTATGCACCGATTTAGAAATGTTGAAGTCGGGCGTATGGAATTACTTCATGACTTTGTAGACTGATCCATATAGAAAGTTGTACAATAATTGCTGTACTAGGTCCCGGTTTTCAACCAACCGATTCAGTCGGCCGGAAACGTAATGCACGATCGAAATGACTATGAGTCTGTCACATAATGGCTCCTAGATCGACATTTCGTACTGCGACGGTTTCGTATGGCCAGACGTATCAAGTGGGACAACCGTAGAAATACTGTGCATATTCGTTGAACCGGCATCACATATTAGGCGGTGCATTTAACTGTCCGGTCTGGCCCAGCTCGATTCCGTTTTACGAGAATTGCAAACGGCTGGCTTTGCTATAGTACCGAATTAGAAGAAATGTTAACGAATGTTGATGGCTGATTCATCATTACGTTATGACATTCTGTATCATTGGAAGTAAAACAAACGTACGAGGACAATTCTCTGCAACAACATCCTTTTTATGGCAAGGCGATGTATAGGCCGTCATATGAACCTAAATTCCATATACGTTTTCACACGGTATCACAGAAATAGATTCGCTTCTGCTCCTGCGAAGTAATGTACCAACTATGCGCCCTTCTCTTTGGCCTCAATCTCAGATCGAAACGTTAGGCAGCGTCATATTCCATTGCGAAATAGTTTTCTTCTACAGTGACGGAGGCATACTTCAAAAATGTTCAGTAAGTTCGGTATGTTTTCACAATTTGGGTAACATTGTCTATCTCAACTAAAATTTACGATGGATAGTCCATATGTACAAATTAGATCTTATTTATTCACAACACTTTATTTATTAAGGTATGAGGATTCTAACTCTGTCAAACTAGTTCGCCTTTCGCCCAAACACATCGACAGTATCGATTACTCTTGAGGACATCCGCCAGGACGTTCATTTCGGCGAGGGAGTTTATTCAACTCCTCGTCCTGCTCAACGCCAGGTGGACATCATACCTCACTCGGACAGGTGTATGTGTACTCTCCGCAGATGACCCTTCTGCTATATTGCAGCCTGACATCCGGTCTCTTCGATCACCAGAATTCCATTTCAATCAAAGTCAGAAATATATACAAGTATGTTTATATATATATATATATATATATATATATATATATATATATATATATATATATATATATATATATATATATACCTCAAACAAGGCCTGGAGTGGCTAACGTAACGAAAGCCCTTACAAGTCCCACAACCGGAAATATTAATCTGATTGCATGTCTGTTTGTCTGTCTGGAGCCTATACGTGCGACCGAAGTTTGCGACAGTGATCCACAGGTGGGTTCTGTTAGAGAATGCTATTCACATCAGTCTCGTGGAAATGAAACACCTCCCAAGCGTGAATGGAATGCATCCAAAGGAAAACAAACCTGATAGTGTCTTATATTACGGTCGTAGTGCAAAACATCTTCAAACAAAGGGACGGGCAAAAAGATAACAGAATCTTTGCGTTATGGCATATAAATACCTTCGTTAGTCTGCCCATTGCTATATAAAGATGGAATTCCGATAAACCACTTGCAGGCTCAGTGTCCTGGCGGATTCGTTATTAAGGAGAGGCGATCTGATCCATGCAAAGTGTTTTCTCCATCGACAAATCTTCCATCTATTCTGCTTCTTATGAGGCTGACCGTCCTAAACCTATTCGCGACTTGGTGGAGCAAACAAACTGCCCACCTGTGTCCGTCAATTCCCTTCCACAGACGCATGGGCTTTCAACGCCAGTTCAGTAAGATCATATTCGTTCCCTCCAGAGGTTTAATACCGAAATTAATCGCATACGTCTGATTGCCCCTCTCCGAAAGAAGGGGTCTTTGATTAATGATCTGCTCGATTGGAGAATTGAAGTACCTAGGAACATCGTAGCGACGCACACGATTCTTGTGCAGCTGAAGTCGCTATAATTATGTCCGTGTCAAGATAAACTCACGCCTAGTTCTTGTCGACGTTTCAATTGTTGAAATAATCGCGATACTTAGACAATTTCTATTTTGAGGCATAAATATTGATGTGTCAAGTTAACGAAGTCAGACCACCCTAAGTCCCCATCTTTATCATTTGTTTTTCCTATCTCAAGACAAACAGGTAGCCACGATCACAATCAAGAGATACCAATCTATCATTTAAGACACGTTCATGAGTGAAATAAGAGGCGACAGTGGCAGTAATAAGGACGTGTACAACTTGTACAGTTTCCTCAAATCAAGGCCACCCTTGCATACCTTGTTGCCAAATGGAATCTCTCCAGAGTATATACATGGTTCAATTTGTCTAAGTTGATGTTTTGTCTTCATCCTCGCTAAGACGGTTATCATGCAAGATATTTGCTTCCTGACAAAACTAACAGCAGCTTGTAGAATGAGGAAGGACCATGTGCCATTTGTGTGTTCTAAGTACAAGTATATCCGTTTTCGATTAATTTGTACTAATGCGCAACTTAGCTACGTTTCTATAAACTGGGTAATGTCTATTGTCAACTAATACATAACTATTTCCTCTCTCTCTCACTGATTGTTCCGTCGTGGGTGGCGAAGATGCGGTACCATGTATAAACTCTCAGATGCTAGCTGAGATCAGATCTGGCCCTCGGATGGGCGGGGCTCAAGGCAGCATGCGGGGTCCAAGGTAGCAATCGATGGGTACGGGGCCTCAAGCGAAAACATTGCATTGCGGAGTAGCGAGCGGTCCAAGGCTGTTGCTTCCTTCGCCTTACCCTAGGACCGACCCTGACTAAGATTATCTAAGGTGGTGGTTATAGACCTTTCTTGTCGCTCTAGTCAGGAAAGCAAGACATAATCCTAAAAACTGTCCACTTGTCTGATAATATATATATATATATATATATATATATATATATATATATATATATATATATATATATATATATATACATACTCCAATATGAGTTATTTCCACAAGCTTAAACTTTGAACGTGTTGCCTCAATCCAAAACATGGTGTACTTAGTTGGCGAGTACGTTCATTCTGATTTATCCAGTTTGTGCGTGGGTCATATGACCAACTAATGGTGAGATCTGAATCCTTTTGGGCCACTTGATAGTTGTACAGACATGTACCATATCTGTTCACGTCAGCCCAGGCATAACCTTACAATTTTCGCTTGATTCGCCCGGGATCCTTTAATATACGTATTCTCCCGTTTTGCAAATCCTCATATTAGAAGTTCATTCGTGCAGTGACACAATCTGGCTGACATAGGGACAGTTTGGACGCTCAAACATTTCCTCTTCCTCTCAGCTATTCTCCGGATGTGGATGTGACTGGGTAATGTAAACGTTATTACCTTCCTGTATATCATATATATATATATATATATATATATATATATATATATATATATATATATATATATATATATATATATAGGCGGGATAATGTTTTTAGTCTTTCAGGGAGTAGAGAATAGCAACTAATTTTAATTTTTGAACGCGCATGCATTGCCAGAGAAATATACTTTGACCCCCTTTGCATTGTTAAGTTATGCAAAAGACGGGGCAACGGATCCCGGAAAAAATGAGGGGGGAAACTTAAGTAGAGCAAACTGTTATCTGGATTTTCTCGAGTCTCTGCGCTCTATCGAATTGCCGATTCGACCCTCAAAAACTCCAGGATTTCTTAGAATAGTAGCGAACTATAATGGTCTTAGTAATTGCGGCAAAGCATGCTACTAATGTTATACGTCTGTAAATATACTTCTATATATTTTACAATGTAAGGACGTAGCTAGAGAAATCTCTCTGAAAGTATTTTATAACTTCCAGTATCATAGTTTTGAACACTCAGCAGCATAGGTAAGATATTTAAGTTGGGGGAAACGTTAATAAGCTAATAGAGTGTAAAGAAGAACATGTGGCATTCTGAATACTATATGTAGCAACCTTAATTCAAATATAAATTAATAACCTAAAGTATATGTGTAAGTAAATAGGTATCTTACCTTATGGTATGTTGTCGGAAGTATCGGAAGCTACAGAAGAGCTCAACATATGTTTGTATAGTAATTCGACTCTTAATAGTATGAGTATATCTGGTAGAACTATAATAACTTGTTACTCGATTTCAAAATATTACAGAAAATAATATGCGTTGAGGAAAGTCTCTAGCTGATAATTGTGTTTTATCTGTATATCTATATGTGTATGTATTTCAAAGCTGTCAAATAGTGGATTAATATCTCTCACCTATTGTGTATACTGGTATGTGTACGCTAGACAACATAGTATGCTGACATGTATTTCTAGTGTAAGTTTAGTATGATATAAGCTGGTAATAGGTAATACTGGAAGCATACTTTCCGCAACTTCCACAGTCGGTAAATATTCAGAGACGTCACTGAAAGCACGACTGCAGCAAGACTTTATAAAAGGAACTAGGTCTAATGTGTCAGTCTGTTTATTAGTTGACATGGTATACCATCCGTCATCAATACAACATACTGCTGACTAATCGTCTTGATTTGAAAGATAGTATCAGTAGCTTACCAGTAGCAGCATTTATTCCGTAGTATTGACATTGTTAGCTTTGCAAAAAATGGTGCGATTATTATGAGAGAGATATAAACAGACACAGTAAATATAGCTTCTATTGAAGAAACTGACTACAGTTGTATAGGTCACTTACTGACCGGTTTCCAGCCTCTTTGTATATTGTGTGCCTGTCTGTTTGTCTGTCTCTCAAGAAACAAAGCCAAACAAACGACGTCGAAAGTAATATTTATTGAGGAAAGTCTCAAGCTGTTTCTTGTGTTCATTAGATCAAAAGAGTTTGTTCAGTGTGAATAATCCGTAAAACAGAATACACTGGTATTTATTATATATTGCTTAATGAGCTGTGAACTATTACTACGCTTCCAGAATTGATATCGCCACAGTGACGATATCACCTTAGCAGCGACTTTCTTTTAAAATATGTAAAGACGGAATATACATCTATGTTATCAACGAGACGGTGCTATCCAAAATATACCTAGAATCGGATTTAAGCAACAATAAGAAGGATTCAAGTATTAATGTTTTAAAAGAGGTTTGCTCAATAAATATTGCATATTGACAGTGACTGAACTTGACATGACCTGTTTCTATTTGATATTAAGTAACATCCACACAATCTCGTATACGTGTTACACTCTACGACAAGAGGTAAAAGCATTTTAGGAGAAACGTTTTGATTAAATAAAGTAATAAAACTGATTACATAGCGATTTTAATTATCATCACACCTGTAACCGTATTTGGAAGCGATGGAGCAATCGGAAAAAATAGTGTTGATGCTAACCAAAAGTATGTACTGATCAACAATAAGGGGCAGGTGCCGATTACTAAGCTAGACTACAACCTTCCTAAAAGCCATACAATTCAAGCTTAAATGTAGAAATAAACATACTAGAAAACAAAAATTCCCACAAGTAAACTCATGAACATTAAAGTCTTTAACTTACAACTGTTACGTTCTTACGTACATGGGCTACGACTGCTATATGATGTTGTTACATTTTGAAACCCTGCTGTGACTATGTTAACTTATAAATGCAAGCAATAAATATATTAGCAAAAACACAAATCTCATCCTTCTCTTATTAAAATACAGTCCTTAATTTGACAAATAACACAAAACTGAAGTGTTATATCAGCGAGTTGAAATAAAAAGTACTTTCTTCTGAAATTGGCGTCAATTTCGAACAGATGCCAGCTGCTTTGAGAGAGACGGCATTTACTACTCGTGTTATCGGCTCTACACATTGTGAGAAGCATGGAAATGGTACTCTTTAAACCAAGGACAAGAGCCCAGCTTTTCTAGTGAGCGGTATCGCCTTATGGGTTCGCGCCAATGGCAGCCCTTCTGACACGTAAAAAGCCGCCATATTGTTCCTGACAAGATGAGCAGACGAAATCACGGCTACGAGGGCGTTCTTACGGCAATTAACTCCAACAACGTCTGTATCTACGACGAATCTATGGAAAGCAAATTTTACACCATTGCTGCCACATGCCGAATTATTTCTCAATTATTTCCCTGTCTTTAAGCTATTAACATGCACTGGTAATTCAGATTTTCTCGACTTTAACTTTTACAGGATTAACTTAATCGCGTCATACAATGTGTTCTAAAATTCTACCTCAATCAAGGCAAAACTCACTTTTACCTGATTTGATTTATCTGCACTGTATCTCGGCCGTGGTATTGTCAACATTGACGTCGATAGTGTGTATTTTTATATACATCAAGCTTGCTACAAATGACTTCACAGGCATCATGGCATTGTAAAATGCTCCCTAAACTATTTGGAGTGGAAGGGCTCACCGTGTGTGGTAAATGATCTTTTTCGTCTGGTATTAAATATCTAAACATTCAAAGCTGCACAATCGCTTTTGGTGTTTGGCGCACCAAAAGGAAAACTTCAATATAGTTTGCTAAAGCTTCATCGAGTTATGTGACCAATTTCCCACGACTTCATGTGACCTTAAAGGAGACAGCATATGCTGTTGAGTCATTTGGATAATCTGATTTTAAACAAAACACAGTCGTACACAATATTTCGAGGAGAACAATGCTTCGGTAACCTTCGCTCTTTAGTCATCAACGTGGTCAAAAACATCTCCGGCGCGATATTTTATTTGCTTTGATGATAACGAAAGTCATCTTGCATTCCAATTGTCCCACTCTGCTTAATAAAACCCAGTATTGCAAATTAATGTTGTATTAAATAACGTCCTAGTAGTCTAGTTTGATAGGTGGCTATAGCACATGTAATCTCACCAGTGCAAGTATCTTTCAGCAGCTCTTATTGTCAATAGGTTTTTTATGAGATCATCCCAAACTAACCGGCCAGTAACCGGCCAGTAACTATTGACGTTCTCTATGGTTATTAAAACATGCACATGGTTGAAAAGGTAATACAGGCTGTCTTTCGACGAATGATCTCAAATTACAAAGCTACATCCCTGCAAGTCAGCATCACGCTTACTGACTACAGCTGACGTTTTTCTCTAAGTACCTCGTTGGATCGTAAAGTCTTACCCGAGCTTTACGGAACTTGCACACTCACGATACCTAATTATCAATGCCCAGCTACTTTATCGCCACCTTGCACAGAAAAACTCAGATGGAATATATTTGATGGAAAAACAACACACATCGTGGTGCTATTGATACGTATCGTGCACGAACGACATTCTCCTGTTAGTCTTATATAATGCATCATCTGACTATAAATTAAAGTGCGAAAACATTCTCACACTATGAATCTAACACGAACTCCAAAAAGAAGTTTGCATATTTCTTAAATGAATACAGAAAGCTTGTTAAGTAGTTGTTTTGAGCCGTCTGAGTGTAGGACACGAGATGCATCTTCTCTTTCTTGTCTTCTGTGTCTAGCTAAGTCCCCACACGTTCCTGGAGCACGAGCCGACCTAGTAGTTGAGTCCGGCCTACCCTCCATGCTACACTAGCTAAGGAAATAGATGCAAGCGAGCGTGAAGCATGGAATGAAGACGGTGCAAAGCCTAAGCATTGCCTATCGCTCTCTGCCTATTACACACTTTTGGAACTCATGTCTGTGTGTGTGTGTGTGTGTGTGTGTGTGTGCGTGTGTGTGTGTGTGTGTGTGTGTGTGTATGTGTGTCTGCGTGTGTGATTATGATTTTTAAATTAGCTTTAACAAGTTTTCAGTCGCTACGATGTCTGCAGTGTGGCATTTTTTAGTGATGTCTAGCATTGGGGCATCATGTCTCAGACATGTAACGTGATGTTTCTCCCAGTCACATTATCCTGGCACCAGGCCGACCAGTCCTAATACTAACCTCTTAATGATGAGCGCCAAGCGAGGAAGCTGTTAGTGCCATTGTTGTAAGTCTTTGGTATGACTAGCCCGGGGATTGAAGCCACGACCTTCCGCATCCGAGGCGGACGCTCGAACCACTAGGCCAACGGAGCGGTATCATGTGTGGGTAACATAAGTATGGATAGTTATGGTTGGTCTTGAAAGGATTGTTTTTCCCTTTCACAGCCAGCCGGTTTTGATTAATATTCGATTATTACATTATTTACTTCTTCTTTCCAAAATTTCATCTCACTACATTTTATATGAGACGTCGCTGTATGAATAGGTTACAGTGATGCAGCTCTCGGGTAAATGTACCAGTTCTCATGTGCCACTTGGGTCTATGTACTAGTCCTCATGTGACACTCATGGTGTTTTGCGTTTGAGACTCCTGTAATAGATCATATTATGATATAGGTGTTTCTACATATTGCACATAAATTTTGAAATCTGAGTTGTATCAATTTCATCAGATAAATTCTGATCCATAATTGTACAACGAATTTGTAATGTATCTGTATTAAATACCATGGACAAAATTACTGTGCATAATTTTTTCAGAGCAATATACAGTTTACTATCTTTCTTCTGACCTGTTTCTGATAATTTGACACGCTTTTATCCAAAGAGTTGTACCTTACAATGCAGCTCAAAAATATCATATCTGAGTTAGCAATGCATACAGCAACCATGTTAACACTTACTTATCATACACGAATTTAGATATACATTGGTCAATAACTACTGCAAGTACAACATATTCTAGACTATGGAGAGAAAGGTATAGTGAGGATATCACTTTAAATCTCTTGTTAGTTACATATTTTGCGACAAAAACTTTCAAGGTAAGTTACACTTTAAGATTTTATCTTTGTTATTAGGAAATGGTACTTAACGTGTTACGGTGACGAAAAACACTTTACTGGCTTACAGTATATAAAAAGCTACTGTGGAAAAGATATTTTCTATACTGTGCATTTCTAATTTGTATTGGTTCGAATAATGGCTATTATATACTCATCCATTCGTGACCTTTGGTTCTATTTCAGTGTTTTATAATGTAACATCAGGAACTTACAAGTCCCTTTATACACGGAAATATTATCAATGAACATTCCAATTCCTCAATCGATATGGAGCATGGCGGGAAAAATATATTTGATATTTCAATTTTTTGCCGTATTCGGCCACGTTTTCAGTTTCACCATTTAGTCTTTAAAATTTGAAATAAACTATTTTCTATAGTGGTATTGATATAGAATACAATGAGTCAGCAAATCAAGCAGCAAAATGAAAAAATGTGTTAAATGCTGATGGATACCGCTGGAGAATGAATATATATTTTGTACTTTTCATACATAGAAATTAGTTTCTTTCTTAAAGTGTAAATGGGTATAATTATTGCTGCTGTGTATTTTTTTTTTTATTCTTATCTTCATGTTAGGAAAATGTAAAGCAAACTTTAAAACAACTATTCTTCTATGTCATCATGACTCACGTACCATAATCGACTTGCAGGTAACTTTGGAATAATTCATTTTCAGAGTGCGACAATGGAACGTACGGTCGTGAATGTGCAGAAATATGCGGTAACTGCTTGAAAGGGACAAGCAGTTGTTCAAAGATAGACGGGAAGTGTATAGACGACTGTGAATGTGGATGGTATGGAGAAACATGTAAAATTGGTATGTCGCATTGTTTTGGCAAATTAAAATGCCAAATTAGATATAATGGATTGTAAGCTGTCCTCAGTACACGCAAATAAAGTTAAGGGAGTATTCTCCTATTAGAGGATCGTCGATTGATGAATTATTAGATTTCGCTTTCGTAAACATAGTTAAGATACAGTTCCGAAATATTTTTTATTTAATATCTGAATTAATTTATTTGTACACATGTATCTGTAGCATGCAATATCGTTTGCGGGTGTCTAAAGGTGTCAGATTTTCACACTATCTTGTCACAAAGTATAGCATTTGTATGTGGGTATCACTTGAATCGGATAAATATGAAGAAAATGATCAAAGTAATCTCTCTTTTTCAAAGTTGAAAACAAGTGAGCTATCGATATATTTGGTTGGAAATAATAAGTTAATTAGATCTACCATTGGCAAGAGTTTTTCCAGAAAGTACAAGGTCTCACTGTTTTCTGGGTCCATTTAATTAACGTTGCTCTTCCTTACCACAGTCACTCCAGAAGGTGTATCTAGCTCTGACTTCGATAATTTGTCATTCCTCAGCTAGCTATTTTCAATCAGGGCTGAAATCTCGATATTGAATATGGCCAGTTCTCTGCCAACCAGAGCTATTATTCTGTTTGGTAAGCCACACAGAGAGGGGTCCATCATTAATTACAATAGCCCAAAACTGGCCAAAAGGATACCTTTTAATTAGGTGAATTGAATGGCGGATATTACAACAAACAAAAAGATATCATCTGTAGGTACAGTGTACTAAATAAATAGATATGAATTAGCTATGCATGCAGATACATAACAACAAACCTAAAGAACATATTATTTCACAAAATATCTCCGTAGGGAGAAAGCAATATATACGTATTAAGAGCAAATTAAGAAGATAAAATCAGATGTGAAATTCAAAACTGCATTCAATGGTCAGTTAAAAATATTTCCAAGATAACTGAATATACAACTCAATATATATGCTTAAAAGCTTGATAAATATGCGCAGCTAAATTACTTAAAATTCTTATATTCTGGGTTCTTGTGAGATATAGAAAGTCAAGCACATATATTCTTTTTCTCAAATGATTATCTCTATATTTGGCCCTTAAATCTTTACACAATACGCGTTCAAGAACAAAATGATATTCCTCTACAAGGAGGACACACCCAGAACAAAATCTATAATGATATGATTTATATTGTCTCATCCATACACGGGCTTATCGTCGAGTATGTGAGAGGAAAATAAATTGAATAAAATATGCTATCGTTGTTACTTCTGTGAAATGTTTTGCCAGCTAGATTAAAAGTTTATTTGCTTTATTAGTACCGTTTTTACATGGCTCTATTGCTTTGCGTATGTTGACATATGCGCTAACAATTTAAAACAGGTTTTGACCAGAACTAGATTCTTTGTGTAAAGATATTACCTGTGCCTTATAGTTGTGTGAGAACCACAATGAAACTGAATCATGCCTGAAGGCTTAAGGTTTTGTATAATCTGTCCTAGAATTAAAATTTTAAGATTGTATTGTTGATAATTTTCAGTTCATTCAAGACTAATTTGTACCTCATTGCTAGGTAATTAGCAACAACTCTTCTCCATTTGAAGGTATATATTTGAACTATTGGGGCATAATGATTGTTTACGGTTTGTTCCAGAAGAGTGTTTGCTCTACACTGAATTGAACTTTATTCATTCGCTACTTGGGATGAGGTGATATGTTATGAAGTCAAGGTAAACGACGTATCTTTGAACACATATAATTTAGACATGCACCCTTTCCCTCAGTCATGGTGTTCTTGATCACAAGTTTCTGTAAAATCTAAACGTTGTCATAAAACTACACCATTTTTTATTAAGCGTTCATTTATATTATCTCATTGGAATACCAACAGGGATTTGAAAACGTGGTCATGTCAGCAAGCTCCTTTCATGAGTATATTTTTTACATCCGTGGAGTTACAATTCATCAAAAGGACAGGTTGGGATTGGATGATAGTTTCACAGTATATTGTCTTCGCTAAGTAAAGTGGCAAAACAATGTATTATTCAAATAAAAAGTAAAAGTAAATTCTTCTTGTCTTGTTGTTCTGGTAAATGACCTCATAAAGAGGGTGCCATAAATGTACACTCCTATTTGTTATTTTGTTCCTAACTAATGGACCTATACGTAGTGTAGACTTTCATCTTTCAGACTCTTCAGAAAAGCAGATGCAATCGTGTCCCGGTTTAAATGCACCTGCTATAGGAGGATCAGTTGGCGGAATATGTGTGATTGCCATCATCGTTAACATCATCACGGTTGCTGTCTTAAAGAAAAGACTGTAAGTGTCTCTCTAGACTTTGTGATATTATTGTAGACTTTCATGGTGGAAAATTGTATAGCACAACTTGGATGTATGAATTAAAACGTCATACATCTTAGGCATGGTGTACTTAGCAGCACTACTAGTGGAGTTTGGTCATTTTTTATTGGAAAAAATATACAGTACTATGCAATTGCTTCTTAAAGATTGCAATTTTAAACATAATTAACCATCAGAAGTCTTCCTTAAGTTAACTAATAAATGATTTCAAACAGACTTCTGATATCAGTCCGTATGTTATTACCATCAGAGGAAAAACGGAGGCAATATATATGTCGCTTCGCTAATGAAATTACAGTTGATTGTTAGGGATATGACTAATATTAAACGTAATAGTGATCCTTTCCTTTGCATAACAACTGAAACTCAAGCTTGCAAAAACGTTTTTCAATGTATAAAACTTTATAATATGGTATGTTGCAAATACTGATGAATTGTGTTTCCCTGTGTAGAATGGCAATCTCTCTTGCAGTACTAAGTAATATTTAGCATTGCAACATCTGTTAATGAAACGTGTCTTATCAACACACTAGTATCGGAACTTGCTTTAGTAAACCAAACTATTTATATAGAAGCAAAGGCTTCTGAAAGCCAAATTCCTTGAATAATAACTCTAGAAAGGATCAAAATTCGTACATCTTATTTAAATTATTATATCTTCATTTTTGAAACAGGACCGATGCACAATTTTCATTTCTAGTGGTCTAGTTGTACTAAATATTTATGAATGTTGTTTCATCAATTAAGATGTATATTGAACAAGGAATAACGTGCAAATTTAAATGTGTGCTTCCATATTTTCATTCTTTTGAAGATGCAACGTAATACATGGCAAATAAATTAGTAATAACATAATAGCAGTCACAGTTTTATCCATAAACATAATGAAAATGTATTTTCAATGTATAGTATTCATTTTCAGAACTATTATACATGTTTGTGGATATAGTGTATCTTAAATGTTTGACATGATTATAAAAATATAGGCATCTCAAAATATTTGATGTCATATTGGTTTTCCCATTTTGCTACATTACTACTAGTACTGCTAATACTACTACTACTACTACTACTACTAATAATAATAATAATAAAGCAAATTAATACATTATTTATATTCTTCATATGTCAGCGTTGGTGAGGGTGATTATTGATCCATTAACAGTTCTATTTACACTCCAATGCAGGGGAAAACCTGTAACAAATTTATCGGAGTGGTTGTGTCACCCTGTAAGGTTTAATATCACAGGCGTGCTGAGCAAGACAAAGGAACGTAGAATATCGTGTTCTTCAAGTCATGCTTATTTGTCATGACATTAATATCCCATTCACGGTTTTAAAGAAACAGTGAGAGGTCGCTAATTAACTGATGTGCACGGCCATTTGTTATCCTCGTGACTTTAATCTTGAAAATATGTCGTTTCTTATATTTGACGATAATTTGTGCAGGGTTGTCTAATGCTTCTAAGCACACTATTCTTTATTGACTAGGAACAGAGACACCAGTGACAAGGAAATGCAAATGGGAACGGTCAACCACGATTACGTAAATCTTGCCAGTCCCAGCACAGGAAACGTTATCCGTAAGAGAACACACACACACACACACACACACACACACACACACACACACACACACGCACACACACACAACGACTTAACGATACGAATCTTAGAACAATAGTGAACCATTCACAGCAATGCTTTGAGAGAACAATAACATATACTTACATAACGAGTATGTATGGGAATATGTATCAATTTAGTTGGTGCTATATTACCACCATATTTTGCAAATACACTGTTTATTAATTTATAATTATTGATAACGACTGTACTATGAGATATTTTTATTACATGCTAATTCCTCATAAATATAAAGTTTGTTTTTAAAGGAAGGCAGGATAGTTTGCATAGCAGTAATACATACCTAGCGTTATTGCCTTACATACATCTTCTGTGACGAAAGTACCCTCGTAAATGCCCATTGTTCGGTACTATCTTTGGATGGGAAGTTCCATAACATCTAGAACAAAAAGAACACAGACGCTGTCTGATTCCAACTTTATAGGCTCATGCACGACACCCCACCTCTCTTTCCAGAAGGGACGGCATGTGTCAGGCATATGCTGTTGCTGTGGTAGGGTTTAACGCCATTTTCCAGCACACGATAGGCTATACATGGCGGCCAGTATTAATGGTGGAGGAAGAACCCGGGAAAACCCCGGAAAAAAAAAAACACCGACCCACGCGAAGCTACTGGCAAGCTGCCTCACATACCCAAATTAGCCGAATCCGAGACTCAAACCCACGCAGACAGAGGTGAGATGGCAGTGATCCGTAACGGAGAGCGCTTTAGACCACTTGGCCTCTCGGGGTTCCGATTCAGGCATATGCAAATACGTTATTGTAAAGATTTCTTTTTCGGTATGCATTGATTTATATCAGAAATTTAATCTTTTTGCTGTATTCATTGAGCTATATAATTCCAAGTCCTTGTTAACTGAGTGTTATTCTGAGCTTTCTAAGATTTGAGGACCTTCAATTTGAAAGTTTTGCTGTGTTAAATCGAGAGGTCCTCAAATTATAGTATACCGTAGTATTACGCTCCGGTGGCCTAGTGGTTAGAGCTTCGGCCTCGGATGCGGGATGTCTTGGGTTCGATCCCCGGCCGAGTCATACCAAAGACTTATGCAAATGGTAGTAGCAGCTGCCTCGTTTGCCAGTATTACGAGGTTAGTGTTACGACTGGTCGGTCTGGTGTCAGGATAATGCGACTGGGTGGGACATCATGCTACATAGCTGCGGCATGAGCCCCAGTGTTAGACATCGCTATAAAGTGACACACTGCAGACGTCGTAGCAATATGAATGAAAAAAAATGTTAAAGCTGAGTGAAAAATACAAATCACACACACACATGTATCTGCAGCCTCTTTTGCCATCCGAGCATGTATCTTGTTAGCATACTATATAATGGATATTCCTGAAATTTACGCTAATTCTTGACTACACCTTGTCTTGATTCCTAGCATAGTAGACATAGTAACATATATTGATTCA
Organism: Sinohyriopsis cumingii; assembly: GCA_028554795.2. Lineage (NCBI taxonomy): Eukaryota > Metazoa > Mollusca > Bivalvia > Unionida > Unionidae > Sinohyriopsis > Sinohyriopsis cumingii. Next base: position 33,924,269 of record CM068829.1, read on the forward strand.
TATAATATAATGAATAATTCAGATTCATCATCATCGATATTTGTATCAGTGTCAGAAAATATTTTGAATTTCAGGAGGAAACAAATTTCGGAATGTTGCAAATATGTGAAAATGTGGATACAAAAAGATCAATGCGATAAGTACCCTTTGTATTTGGCGTATTCTCATTGTGCATGCATCGACGGCTGTTAATTCTGATATTTGTGGTCCATTGAAGTTTGGGACCTTGCCGAGTGAGCTTTTCGAACCTCCCTAAAAAGGGAGAGCAAGGACGAGAATATATAAGTTCTGAGAACGGAACTACAATCATATCAAAGTCATCTGGACGGTTATCGACGTTCACTTACCAGTGGCCTGTAAATGGGACCCCACCGTCGGTAATGAGACAAGGTTTAGGTCAATAGCTCACCCACAAATCTGTCTCGACTCGTCTGATATGCTTGAGTGTTAATAATTATTGTTTAGTAGGAAATTTTGTGTCCAGGTTATTTACTTAGTGATATTAGTCTATTAAACAGATAAGAGTCCCTATATAGGTATTAACCAATCTTTGACCACCATAAATAATTCAAAGAGACGTGGTTCTTGGTTTTTAGCTTAGTTGATGCCAGAGGCGTAGTAGTAAGTCGTATGCATTCCATATTTAGAATCTTGCACGTCGGCGTCAAATTCAAAGGATGCGAACGATCCAATCAGATAAAATAGATTAGATAGCTATGACTCAATGGAGCTGAGTCTAACAATGAAGCTGGAATGTTTGGGGAGTGAGCTAAAACAGTTGGGTAGAGAGAAGACGTATCAGTGGCTGAGTGTTATCGACGTCGCTTTGAGAAATCCGTGGGGATTGAATTTAACTCGTTAAGGAATTGGAATTTGAGAGCTTCGAAAGGAAGCTTTTCAGGGAGCCAACGAAGGAGCAGCCTAGAAGAGTTAAAGTAACTAGGGAGAAGGAAGGACAGTAGGAGAAAGAAAGTAAAGAATAGAGATGGAGAATCAGAAAAACGTTGAATGAGAGACAGATGAGTACAAAAACGATCCAAGAACGATTGATACTCTAGCAAGCAAATAATAGACTTTCACATGAGGTGCTAAATTGTTAAATGTTGTTCGACCAACAAAATCAAAAGCTATGAGAATATTATTGAGTAGAGATTGACACCTTGTGTTCAGTGTACTTACCATATGTATTCTCTACATTGATATGCATTTATAAAGTTTTATATTTATTGATAACTTATGCTAATGTATATGTTTATAGTGTTGGCCTTGGCTCGAAAAACGTAATGCACATTTGTAGGCCGTATTATTCTTGATATTGTGACATGGAGCTTATCAGTCCATCGCCGAGATGAACTGTTGTTGTTCGTGAGAAATAAAAACCTTGAAATTATGCATATTGCCGCTCAATGGGTCTTACTTAAATAAAACAAAACATTCATCATTGAATGATATGAGAGCTGCATTTGTGGCAGACGTACACTACTTCCCCTTCTATTACATTTCGTCTTAAGATCTTTCCTTTGGGTCATATTGTTACGCACAAAAAATAGTTCGAACAGCAACAAACGTACAGTAGTAGAGATTCCTACTGTCAGGATGAGTAGAAGAATTACCAGATTGTTAGGTTTTCAGCTTCCTTCCAAACTATAGTGACCGATAGTATGTTCATGCTAATATAATATAGAGATTTGGGGGTTGTTGGGTAGATTTGTATTTTAATTTACAATAGCCACCTGGCACTATTGCTAGCTTCCCTCCTACCACTCCCTCTAATGTCCAAAGCGTGGTCCATATTAAAATAAAAGAGGAGGGATGTCTTGCATTGACCTTTTACGTGAAAGTGAGTGGGTTTGTGTTTGTTCGAATCTAGATGTTACGTTCGTCACAAGATATGTAAGCAAAAGAATAGAGATAAATAAGAATTACTCTAACCCCACACTTCTTGCGAAATACTTAAGAAACGTGAGTCAAAATCTATTTACTTTTCGAAAAAGTTTAGAAAAGTTGCTAAATTAAATAACATGGAAAAATTGGACAGAACATTACTTTAATACGTAATCCGATTTAAGGATATGCCGCACTTTATCTATCTATCTATATATTTATCAATCTATCTATCTATCTATCTATATATATATCTATATATATATATATATATATATATATATATATATATATATATATATATATATATATATATATTTATGAAGCCTAGTGTGGTTGAATCTAGTGAAACCACATAACACATTCAACAAATGAGATTTTTGTTTATAATGCAAAATAATTGATGAATGAATCGAACATTCTACTCAGGCACGAAAGGTTTAGCAAGAAGAATCTGTCATTCTTAACAGATTCAGTCAGAGCACTGATGTCCAACAAGTAATCTTGTATGTCATTGTTGTCGTGGGGATGGTTTTAGCGCCATATTTGGGCACATGGCGGACACTTAGCTGGTGGTGGAGGAACCAGGGAAAATCCTTGGAAGAACCATCTATCCAGACGAGAAACTACTGGCAAGCTTTGTCACACACCCATTATGGCCGCGACTCGAACCCATGTAGACAGAGGTGAGATGTCAGTCATCTGTAAAGGAGAGCGCTTAAAATTAATTTAGCCACCTGGAGCCCCATCTTGTATCTCAACGGATATAATCTATTCATGGAATGTGTCAGCATTTGGTGTTAAGTGCAATGAATTTGTCAACATATATAGTCAATTAGGGGAATTATAAACAAGCATGTATAATATAGCGATATATCAACAGATCTAGTGGATTAATGGAATTATCAGGAAGTATCTTCTATATACTATTAATCAAAAGGTAAGATGATGTATTATATAAATTGTCACAAATATAGTGATATTGATGTTTAGGCTTAAACCCTAATTCATTTGTTTGATCAAAATAGATATTTATCATGTTACATTAAGGTGATGAGAAACAGCTGTTTACAACTCCAAATCTCCATACGAATGGTTAAGGAACAACCTATTGTGGTACGTTCCTCCCAGACCGCCGAAGGATTCCTAAAGAACCTCGCTGCCCCGTAATTTGTTGGTCCAGAACGTTTGACCCCCATAAAAAATAAATGAACATCGTTCCTCGAACCAACTACACTGAATAGCTATATCTACTTAGTTCACCAGTTATACGATCCCACAAAGTTCGACAACTCCATGTAATAGCTCTACAAAACTATCGAGACTGATCTGTATTATGACAATACAGACGCGTTTTGGGACGTAATTATTACTATCATGGCCATGTCCACCACCGGAGGATTTGAGATAAAACGGGTTCCCAGCTGACAGTTTTTGTGTGTGCAAATAACAGAACAATTTTTTTTTGAAAAATAAATTATCGAGATTAAAACTAACACACATCCAGTAACGATGCTCGAAGCAACGAAACCCACCTACATTTTCATCCCTGATAGATAGGCATGTTCGCACAAACAGTTATATGTAACTATTCCTTGGTAAACAAAGACTGGTGCACAATAATAATTATAGTTCAAGACGGCTTTGAATGAGTAAATTTCCTCTGAATAATGAGCGTGAAACAATTCTTAATAGAATATTAAATCCTATGTTCATATATTTGCACTAATATTGTAACACAACATTTATTCATACATATTGAGAAGGAGAGCAAGCTTGTGATAATAAGACCATTTACATATTTGTCTACAACATTTGTATTTTTCTCTATTTAGAGTCGGTCATCGGAGGTGACAATGCAAGAGAAGGATTTCAGACAGGATATACAGAATATGAGGTACGGTTGAAGTACCGTTAAACACAATATAATTTAGGAGTAAGCTTTCATGAAATTATATAATTTATTATCGATTAGTAAAAGTACTGTATTGTAGCTCATATATAGTGATTCGTGTCAGGTGCCTCTTATTTTCTTGTAAGGTTGGAACGTATAGTATTTTGAATCCTAAATGTCCTATCAAAGTCCAAATATATAGATTGTCCTTATTAAATATAACAGTCTTGAATGTCATGATGTATGACAATGATATAATCCAGAATGTCTTTGAAAGAGTCCTTAACCCGAAATTAATTTTTTTAGTTTAAAAGGTCAGTGAGCACTTAGTAAATCCAATTAATAATTTGAATTAAATATTTCATCTCAAATCATATCTGAACGCAACTACGAACCTTCATCATATAATTCAAAAGACTGATATAAAACAGGATTAATACTTGTTTACCGAAATCATCTATATAATAATTTCACTTGAGCTAAGACACAAACGAATATCCAGTGAAAAAACACAGATATTGAGCTCAAACTAAACAAGAATCTTGTCGATGTCTTAGAAGTATAATACAAATCAAGTAGACATTATTTTTGGTCAGGGACTAAGGTGAATCACACAATATAAACTGAATATACATAAAAGTTAGGATGTTTAGTTACGTTGGTTGTATATTTGACTATAACGTTTACTCTTTATTAATACTCACTGGGTTCTACTAAAAAGTCATAGATTATGCGAGAAGATGTATTTCATTTTTGTGCATCGTTGTATATCGTTGTATATCGTTGTATATCGTATCTCTAGCTTCATGTGACATTCCGTTAGTAATTTTAAAACTTTAAAATGTACATCCAAAATTATATTAAAGGATTAATATATAAGAAAATACAAGGACACGGGAAAACTTACATATTCACTTGAAAGTGGATAAAGCTATTTAGAACCTTGGCTTTGTGATGCATGTCAAAGATCTTTTTGGTCTAAAACGTCGAGAAGATGATTCATCTTTGTATTAACATACAAACTGTGGAGAAAATTTAATTGATGGCCAGTCGAGAGACATCAAAGAAACTGTACAAAATACAAACAAATCAATTTAGGAATTACTCCACAGGCAAAATAATAATAATTTATTTTCTCTCATACTTTTGCATTCTAAGGTTATTTACTGTGTTAGCTTATGCAGTTAGCTAAACTATAGATTGACAAACGCCAGTAGGTAAACATAGGTAGTGTGACATAATCAAGATCCCTTAAACAGGGGATCATACAGAGTAATGACGCATACCTGTAAAACCCTCAAAGTGTAAACATAATGATTTTACTATTGTTTGAAAAAATTGGAGATTCGAGTATAATTAATACCTAACTTTTTTAAAATCACATTAAATTTCTGAAATTTCATTTAATTATTATCAAACATGCCACGAAAATTGTCTGACTTGTCATTATTTAATTGTCTACTATGTTGCTGATTTGAACCAACGTATGGGCCCAATGAAACAGTAATAACCTGGAAAATAAGGAACTTATCACGGGAACGTGTTTTAATAATTCTAGCAAAAACTTACTATGCATAATCAAATCTGTTCAGATTGAAATCATTTTACAATTTCATTATTTCCAACACATTTGTTAATCAGTCAGTAATATTGTGACAAACAGTGCATATACAAACTCACTCTTTTACCGCCACACGTATACTTTATCGCACCTTTTTCCTTAATATTTGAAAATTGTAAATCTGGTCCTCTGACTTTTAAACCCAAGAGGTATGAACAAACGGCACAAAGCTAGTCTCTCCACCAAATGATTAAAATATTATGAGGAGAAAAGTGCTGGTTAGCTTACAGCGTAGGAGTACCAATGTTGGTGATCCCTCGCACAATCATTCTCATTATGAACCTTCTTCGTATACCGTTCAGTTAAGGGCGAAGGTTATCACAAGGTTTGATCACCATCCTATTAAAATAAATTGCGAGCCTACTGAGAAATAAACGTTATCCAGGAAAGTCTCCTTTACTTGCAACAAATGCTTCACGGAAGATAAAAAAGTTACATTTTGTGCTAAGTCTTTGTCGCTACAAATTAAAGCTGAATAAATAAAATGCCACTGGATCTTAGACCTTGACATATTGCTTAGTATAATATTATGGATATTTATTCTTGTCCATGATAAATATGATTCATTTAACATCTGAATATAGCAACTAACGACACTACCCATGTTCCAAGTCTGAGGATTTGATTGATAAAGAAGAAACCATAACCGTGTTCGATGTCTGAGGACATAATTCATCGGGAAGAGGTTAAATCCTACCGGTATTTGTATCATACTAATGTTGTGTATCAAATGCCCACCTTACATGATGATATTTGAAAGTACTAAAGGTAAATTCAGTTCAACGTCCATATATAACGTTTCTTCATCTTAAACGAGAGAAATTACACTTTGTTTCTTTTCTGTTACAGAAACTGCAAGACAGAGGGAGAATGGAAGGGTCTGCTTATTGTACGATAAATTACATGGAAACAGGTCAGTAGCGGTCAGAGGATCTTCTTAAGCCTATTTTTCGCGTTTACCTTTTCTTTATTTATGGAAATATTTTTGGTCAAAACATGTCCTGTTAAACATGCTCTTTTATGATTAAAACATTATGATGAATATTTATAAACCTTAACGTACGCATCAAGAGTGAACAGAAATTATTATAGCGGTCAGAGGATGTTCTTAAGATTATTGTTTGCGTTTACCTTTTCCTTTTTTAGGGACAAATATGGTTTGTCAATACATATCGTGTTAAACATGCTCTTTATGATTAAAACATTCAGATAAAGAATTTTTAACTTATGGTACGCATCATGAGAAAACTAAAATTATTCTATTTTATTCAGATGAATCAAATGAAAACAGTGGAGAGGGATTCGGAATAGAGGCAGGCGTAGGCATGAACAGTGATGTTAAAGCGCTACAGTCGGTTGATAGAGAGTTGAAAGACTTGGACAAAAGGAGAAACGATTTAATTAGACAGAAGGAGGAAATTCAAACAAGACTAAGAACAACACAGACTAAAACAAATTGAAATATGTATTCGCTGTTCAAAACAAATTTTGTAGTTAGTTGGATGTTTCGTATACGTAACTACGCAACTTTGATTATGCACAAAAGTGTATAAAAGTACTGCTTTGCATTCCTAGAACCAAACTTGAATCTCATGTATCGGAATATAATATTTATAGTATATTGATATTTCCTTTTTATGTTCATTTATCAGAATGTTATATTATATTCAGATTTATGTGCTATCATGAATGCATTATATACTAAAAGAATGTATATAAGATACCTGAAATTATTACATGTGTCTAATGACGGTTTCCAATATCGATCTACGCATTCACCTGCTTAATTTGGGAGTTGAGGAAATCTTTTCGACTGTGAATTTGGAACATAACTAACATTGTATCAAACGATCGGTTGTCGCATTGCTATTAAAATATTTAAGGGTTAGTGTTGGCAAGTTCTTCTCGTGCTTTTGCCTCCATATTAGAGTACATCTTATGTGATTAGAAACTGAATCATGTAAAATAAAATAAAATACTCATTTTTTTAACTCAAAGAGATTTTAAACATTTTAAATAAAGATTTTACACCGTTAGAAGAGTTACCATCTTGACCTTTCTGTATTTCAAACACTATAGCCTTCCTAAATATCAGTTTGCGGGAGTAAATATGAAATTATTAATGACACATGACCCAGGCCATAATCTCCAAAAAGATGAAAACATTAGCAACTGATTGTTTTAAAGCTTGTTTTAATCAACCAAATTAAAAAAGATCGACAAAATAAATTTGAGTAAAGTACAATGAGCGAGACTGCATATGAAACCGATTCTGATATTTGCTACATACCTTAAAAGGAAATACTGAATAAAGAATAGTTACACATAGAAGCTTTTACGTCAACCAAGCATATTTCCAAAAACATGCAATGTTTTAGGTGAAACCCTGTTAAAGTCAAACAAAGACGTGAAACATTTAGAAGATGCATTTCGAAACAACGAAATCGATGATCCAAAGCAGATCATCTTATTCTATAAGAAAGTTAAGAGATGCAGATAACATGTGGGTGTACATAAATATACTAATATGTGTAAAGTAATACACAAAGGAAACACAATTGATATTTCACACATTAACAATTTATATCTGTTTGATATTTTACTTTTTCCATAAATATATTCAGTAAATCATGTAATAACTGTATCTATTTGATATTACTTTTACTTCTGTTATCGATTTACTATACTCGAGAATTTGTATTTGTACATAAATTTTGGTCCACTTGATATTATGGTTTGGTAAAGTACCACTTAAATATAGAGCGGCGGAGAAACGAAACAGATGAACACCGAAACTGTGACGTTAAAATATTATTTGAAATACATTTTATTCATTGGGCCAAGACTCTCAAGTGCTTTACTATTTTTTAATCCGTATATGTTTATTCGTAATATATAGTTCTAAGGATACGTAATATCGTTCCATTCTTTTTGCCATTTTCATATTGTTGAAAATCCATTGAAACAAGAAATAAAAGAACATGACAATGATATCGTGGATTTTGTGATTGAAGATTACTTAACATAACCGTTCAGAATTATTATATATTTTTTAATTTCAAGACTAATTTAGGGTTCGTCGTTTATACGGAAAGAGTGACCAACCGATAATCCCGATGCTACCAAGCCTTGCTTCTTATGAGCTTCTTAGCATGAGATATAGAGACAATACAATCACTATAGTAACTCTGGGTGTCATTCTCTTCTTACACATAACTGGTTAAGACCTATTTTAGCGACAAAAAGTAACGTTGTGAGCAGCAACGTTAGGAAAAGCATGCACCCAGTCATACATTCCATTCCAACTGGATCTGACACTAAACTAGACGGTACATCAACAGTTTTATGTGTTAACCAGAGTCCGATTCTAGCTGATGGATGTTATAGTACACAAAGTATTGTCTTTAAGAGCTGAAGTGCTAGCATGAATATAAATAATAATAATAATAATAATAATAATAATGATAATAATAATTTGACTTTGTATAGCGTCTGATCTTTAGAAGCTCTAAGCGCATTACAACATTAGACAACACCTATAACATAAAAAAGATATATAAAGATATGATTACAAAAACAAACAACATGAAATTAGAAAACATAAAAAACATGCTGAGACTATTTAAGGTAGGAAACATTATTAGGTCTTTAAGGTTGTTCTTGCAGTAGGAATAAGTGAATTTTGAGAGCACCTTTGAATGGGATCACTGTGACTTTGTCTCTAAGTTTAGTGGGCAATTCATTCCACGTTGCTGGGCCTGGCATGCAAAAGAACGCTGTCCATATGACTTTGCTTTCATAGTGGGCATACTGATGAGACGATTGTCGGAAGAGGAGCGTACGTATCCTGCTGATGTGTACACATGGGTGAGGACAGATAGGTATGTTGGGCTAGAGTCCGTCAGTGAAATGTAGGACACAATGTTGGGTGTCATCAGCGTAGAATTGGTGAGACACTGGATGATGATCTATGACACTTGAGAGCGGCTGAGAGTATAAAATGAAGGGAACAGGTCCAAGAACAGATCTCTGTGGAACAGCACAACATATATCAACTGGACTGGAGTGTATTCCATTTGCAGACAGACACAATATAACATGGTCTATTGTGTCAAATGCTGCAGACAAATCAAGGAGGGTTAGGACTGCAATATTTCCGCTATCCAAAGCGGAGAGAATGCCAGTAACTACTTTTAGAAGAGTAGTTTCAGTACTGTGGAAAGGGCGATATGCATAGTTTACATTGCTAAAAAGACTGTTTGAATTCAGATGAGATACAAGCTGGGATAGAACCACCGTTACCTGTCTGATTTTATCTCTAGAGCATATGCCAAAGCATGAAGAAGTCATATTATTTTTTTTATTTTCTTACTTTCCTGTCGCAGTGTTATGATTGTTTTCTTATATTTTCTCTTATAATGAGAAACGAAGCTTCTCCAGTTTTAGAAGACTTAATCCCCTGCAACAGTACTTAATACAATTCTTTGACAGATTATTGAAATACCTAACATATCCCTTGTCTTGTAAATGAACGACCGACACTCTAAAATAGCACTTGTCCTTTAAATAATCGTCCGCAATTTTAACTTGTACTTCAAATAAACAGCCGACATTCCCACCATCACTTGTTATTTCAATGAACGACCGACACTAGTCACTGAAGGATGAGAAGATCCCAAAGTACTCCTCTGTACTGACAATTGTTTGCCTTATCTAGTCTGTCAATAAGTATATATGTGCATTTTGAAAAGAACAGACTAGCAATGAATATAAGATAGTTAGCTTAAGAAAATATCAATAATATCAACATAGATACAGTTGTTCTAAAGCAAAAACGTCATTATGTTAGAAATTTCTGTATATTAGGGTTTCTGATATGATGTCATACTGTCCGAAGGGACGTTTCATGAAGTGTTCAAAAGGCAAAATGACTAGCTAGACATATAGGAAACTACACTTTCGCATAACTAAATAATAATTGCTGGTAGCAAGAACAAAAAATCATGTGAGTTTCTATCAGCGAATGTATGCCGATTGCAGGGTAATAAATAAATAAAACGAGGTTGTTGAGACCAATCTAAAATTTTAGCAAAACAGATGAAAGACGTTAAGAACAACATTTATAGAGACCAGACACACAAAAAAACACAAACAAAAACAAATGGAAAATATGAGAAAATTGTTTCTCACATGAATTCGTCTACTGCTGTTATTCTGGAGCCACGACACCCTACTCTATATATATATGTGTGTGTGTGTGTGTGTGTGTGTGTGTGTGTGTGTGTGAGAGAGAGAGAGATAGTGAGTGAGAGAGAGAGAGAGGAGAGATGAAAAAAGGAAGGTTACTCAAGTAGTTTTGACCGTATTAGAAGAACAGATCTTGGCCTTTAAAAGTAATAGCTATAAGTGTAACGTGGACTGAATCGTGGAAAGAACGAAAGAAAGAAGGATACATAAAAAACAGCATGAAAGAGATACCAGTGTTTATTGTTCCTCACATGAACTCGGATACAGCCACTATTCTTGAACGACAACAACGCAATGGCGAGGAGGGTGGTAGTGGAATGCAAACATATTACTCGAGTAGCTCTGACTGTACGGGAAGTGCAGATATTGGCATATAAGGTTAATAATAGCTATACTTGCGTAGTGGAGTGAATCCTATAAAAACAGAACAAACAAATCAAGAACATTTATTATTCATATGTAACGACAGTTCGAATTATGCCTAGCTGCTGGAAGTACTACTTGCTATCTGCACACCCCAGAACGTAAGCTTTCCCCCACAGTCACACTAGGGAAGACAATCTAGCAGCAAGCAGAGGAAATTACGAGCGAATGGCACTTCAGATGCAGATTATAGACTGTAAAGATGAGCTCTTCTCTTCTACTTCGAAATTGTCTAATGTTCAACTCGTAAACTTGGATAACTGCGATAGGATGGTTGAGAGAAATAGAAAAAGAAGTAGAATATAGAGAATACAAATAAACAGAAAAGAGTCATCACCATTGTAACAATGGTGCGTCTCTGACTGGAGTATTCAATCCTAAAAAGTGTTAATAAAAGTAAATTTTAACTGGATATTCACGATTCTACAATAATTGAAAATGCAGATTAAACAAATACCAAAAAAAACCTGAAACAAAACTCTTATGTTAAATGAAAGGACGTGAATCGACACCCGTTAATATTGCTTCCTTTTAATGAATTACCATTTATAACAATGTGGTCTGTCTTTGATTTTACTCCATTTAATTTGTTTTTATAGAATGCATCTAGAACACCATTTATACAGTTTTAGAGGGAACTGACTTATTCATATCGAATTTTAATTAGCTCAATAAGCATCAAAACAACCAAGTAGAGTACCTAGGTGCATTTAATTATCGCTACTTTTATAAATTATCATAAGTGGCCATTTACCTCTGGACAAAGTTGTGCACTTTCATCAAGGGTAATGTATCGCAAAGCAGGCTCCTATTAAAAAAACAAAGTAGTGTAACCAAAATAACGCGCGGTTTGAATAACATGTACAACAAGACAAAATCCCCTTGCAGGTTTAGTGGTACAGACATGAAAGAAATACCGTCACATTTACAATGCATTCGTAGTTTGTCGATTCGCAAGGAAACAAAATTAAGCTGTCTGTCTTAGTCCGCCAATTCTGATTAGCTGCTTCTGTGTGTCCTTGAAAATGGCATTTAACTACCATTCTAACGGTATGATATATCCAATAATGTGTTATACATTTCGTTGAAGCAAGAAAAACCACGCAAAACCCTTAGCTGCATTGAATTGTATTAATATGTATGGCATATAACATAAATACTTCAAAACAAAATTATCTGTGTGAAACAAAACACTATTTTGGTATTTGGATGATTTGAAAGATAATGGTTTTCTTGCTAAAAGTTTATTTGGATTGGGTTTGGTGTGTTTATCTCTCTCTGAACATATATTGTAAACCCAGTCATATTTCGGACCACGTTTCCAAGAAATTCCTTGATATGGATTGTTATTAGAAGATTATGTCGCGTTAAAAAAGAAGTACTGTAAGACAAATGGCAGATAGTGCATTGGCTAATCTAAGTATCAAAGAATTTAGTTGTAAAGATTGTAATGTATGAAAAGGGATGCGAGAAAAACTCAATTTGTAAAAAAAATTGAAATTATTTGAATTTGAGTATTTTGAAACAAAATACACTTTACGTAAAGTAAATATCATTAATATTACAATAGACACGATGGTTTTAATGTATGATACTAACAACTTAATTACTGTATATATTCCATTCCATTACATCTTCCACGACGACGTCATAATGTCTGAGGGGGTGTTTTCTTTTGTAGTTTAAGAACAAATGGTTCACCAGCCATATAGGCCAACTAAACTTTCGGATATCTAACTAACATTATGTCGTTTTAAGAAAAAGACAGAAGAAATGAGTTCCTATCATCAAATGTATATTGGTTACAAAGGTTTTGTTTTCAATAATGAAATTATACTTTCAAAGGGTTCAGTAGGGGTTACATAGTCACACTATTGAAAACAGCAACAGCAATAATGCAAATAATGCTAATAATGCTACTAATGTTAATAATAATAATAATAATAATAATAATAATAAATTATTTTTAATTAATGTGATACCATATGTGCGACAATATTGTTCAATACATCTGAAAACGTTGGCAAATTATCTTTCGCTTTGAAGATTGATTCAAATTATGCAAAAGATAAAGGATTTACTCGATAAATCAAGTTATAGTGAAAACATTTTTACATTATCACATTTATGTTTCAATTTTACCATGGCATTACTGGATCCTAGGAAGCTTGTAGTGGGCGCAATTGACTTTGGCACTACCTTCTCGAGTTGGGCCTTTTCATTCACACATGACTACCAATGTAATCCGACAAAGATGTCTATCAAATCCTGGAACCGTGGGAACGGCATTTCACAAAAAGCCTCGACCACGGTTCTCATTCGTGCTGATGGTAAGACTTTGGAAGAATTTGGATATAAGGCGGAGGACATGTATGCAAAATTGGTGGCGGCTGATGAGCACCATCAATGGTGCTACTTCACAAGACTTAAGATGGCTGTCTATTCGGATACGGTATGGCTAGAAATTTCCATCTTTAACCAAATTATGCAAGACCATCAAAAGCCTGGAATGATCTCATGCTACGTATCATTTTTAAATCATTGAACAGCAAAATTATATGAGACAGTAATACGACTCTACGGTCTTAAACGAAGTTACAGAAAAGAGCGAAAACCAACAAGATTTGTAAAATTCAACAAATAATTTATTTCCCTGGAAAACAAATCGAAAATTTAAAAAGACCTTAAATTATTGCAAATGAAATATCAATAGCCCAAAAGTTCCATCTCCAGTCTTAATGAATACAGTTCTAATTAAATTCCTGTGGTGTTCGAAATAAGATAAGGAGCTAAAGGTGTTGATGTGCCTGTAGTCTTGAATGTATTAATGTACTAGTGGCTAGATGTGTGATGGTGTTCTAACAGTCTTCCAATTAATGACAATAATATTCTCTAAGCTGTCATTATCTGAATTCACTATAATTCCATCTTAATGTTTCTATCCAATAATATTATTGATCACTTTTGCAATTCCAGAAAATCATTTTGAATGAATAGTTCCACCCAAATCAAAAACTCAACAGAACAAAACAACTGATTCTGTTTCTAATGTTATCACAAGAATGAATAATGTTTCCAGTAAACAAGATTATATATAAAAACAACTAAGACAAAAAATTAGATCGAGGAAGTATGGTCAAAGTTCATTTCCAGAAAATTCTAAGTTGTAAATACATAAAATCTGTTACTAACATTATAATTAGAACTTGCGAAACATCAGGTACAGCAGGTTCTTCCTGGGGTAATTTCAATATCTTAGACCCAGACCCAAATAAACACGTTTGCGCTTATTGATAGTTATCCTAATATAGAACCCACACTCCATCAGAAATATCAAATATATATTATTTGTTTACAACATAAAACTACTATCAATGTCCCTAGTCCTGTACACAGTGAACGTAATCTTGATTTTGGACAAGGTCAGGTACAAAATACAATTGTACATAACATATTATCAAGGAGAAAAGAAAGTATCAAATACAAATGAAATATACCTAAAATCTACTTCTTATTGCATAGACTAATAGTATTTGCTGCTCATGCATCTACAAAATATGTTGTGATACTAGTAACTAACTTACTTAAATATTTTTTTAGCGCAGTGACATAGGTCGCTACCTTTAGAATCGAGTAAATTGAATTCATTAGATTTCCGTTTATAACAAATCGGTTGATATCAATGAAACCTCAAAGTCCAAACTGAATTAACTAAAACATTTAAGCAGAAATATAGACTTCAGAGTACCATATATATCGTGCCATAGATTAGACGAGGCAGGGCATTATTTAGAGATATTTATGTACTGTTCTTTTTGCATAATCTAACGAGAGTAAGTCCGAAAAGAGACTAATTAAGAAGGTTGCCAAGAGGCAAATTATAAAGGATGCCGTTGGTCAAATATAAACTATGCTCGCCGATAGCTGATAACAGGTTACCGCTAACCTAGAACTTAGGTGCAAATAAGTGATGCGATTTTACTTTTCGTGTTTAACTAAAATTCATGCTCTCTCATTCTCGATTGATCGATGGATCGAAAGATTCAGGCACATGTATCAAGAGTTGCCAGACATGTACTTCAACCAGTTATGCGCTATTATGAATAATTCACATTTATATTTAATTTATAAATTGTACACGGTGAGTCCAACGTCCCCAAGCGTGGTATCATAATGTATCTAAAGTAAAAATACAAACTAGACAAAATTATGCCCGACGTCTCAACACACTAATCATATGGCAATAGGTATTGGAGAGAGGATGATTATCTAGTGTCATTTCTAAGATGTACAATTAACCATATCATGGCGACATGAGAAAATCTATCAGAAGATCGTTGGCCGTCTTTGACGTAAACTTTCATCCTTCTATAAATAGCTACAATGAGCATAAAATGAAAATACAAGACCAATGTTTCGCTTGATAGTAGTGTATAATATGATATAAAATATTAGTGGATATGACGAGCGTATAATTGCTATTAATATACAGATGAGAACAAAACATATTACGATTATGAATCCTATTAATAATATTCCAACTGGATTTAAGTGCATGCAATGAAACACTGTTTAAAAGTTGACTCAAACAAAATTCCAACAATCAACAATTCTTGAATGAGAATCTACACTTCCAACAGGGACACTCACATAATGGTCTAATCTATAAATCGATGTCACAATAACTGTCTACATAATAACTGGTATAATTCATGTGCAGGATCCAGATTATATAGAATGGGTAAATTATTTTACCAATACTTAACAGCAAAACGTAGATCACACATGTTTGAAATTAATTCCCTTTCAGCCAAGGGCTTCGATACCCATTCCTGAAGCCCACAGAATTAAAAATCCAGTCAACAATAACTCAGTTTAATATGAAGTAGTCCAGATTCAAAACAATGTGGAGGAAACCCCTGATACCAGTTTTTCACTGGTGCAAAAAAAAATCCTTTGAGGATCATGTAACCCTTAACCAAATTTGCACTTCCATACAGTGTACTTTAATGATAGTTAACCTTCAAGCCCAATTAGCAAGACTACTACAGGAACTCTCCGTGCAAAACTCAAATTGTCTTCACATTATACAAATGAATAAACCTCGTACAAACAATAGTGTGCCAGAAACTCCGGACAATAAAATACACGAACATGTCATATGACCAAAATACAATAGTCTGTCAGGGCACCTTGACCATACCCAAATCGGGTGTTAGGAAAAAAGCAGTATACATACAAACAGATAGAACTTCACCAATTAAAGAAGATGACTCTCTTCTGCAGGTGATACATGGGCATAGCCAAACACCAGTTAAAGCACATACTGTAAAATCTGACAGTTATGTTTCTCACTCAACATCAAACCAGGTACAGAAGGAACTGCTCTAAAGACACAACCAGCTTCCAATTACACAAAACATACAGCTAAATTAAATAAAAATGCTGCATACAGCAGTCGCAATTCTTTTAGTCAGTCTAGTCATGTAAATCAAGTACTTGTAGTCCAAGCAGTGCATTGTCAAAACCATCAACATAACTAAAGACAGATCTCTTCTCACAGGATCATCAATAATCAAAGGAGTTAGAACAAGACGAATTTTTAAACTGATGTAAAAACCCACAGAGGTGCAAAAATTAATAATATTACAGAGAAAATATTGGAAATGGATATGCCTCCATATCATACTATAATTCTTCTCATTGATGGCAATAATTACCGTAATGGCCAATCTCTAGAGGATGACGATAAGTGTTTGTTGTATTCCATTGTGTAAATTAATCATCTCAGGTGTACCGCTTAGAAGGGATGTACTTGTGACTCCACTAAATGCAAGCCTAAGTACGTTGTGTGAAAATTTCCAATTGCTCTTTGTTCCGCAATACAGGACTCTCTTCAACGACAATCAAGATACGGTGTTTATAGCTTACTTCATTTGTATGAGAAAATATTAACGAGTTTTTCGGATGGATATACTGCACGACCATGAGAGTGCAGTATATCCATCCGACAAAATTCGTTCATATTTACCCATATAAATGCAGCATCCTTTTTCATTATATGCTCCTTTTCTTATTCTACCTAAGGCTTAATTATGTAAACACAAATACACTACAAGAAACAAAGTAACTGAATGTATACCATATTCCAAACTAAATAATCAAGCACAGATTCATCAGTACACAACAACATTATTAATGCGCACATAACTCCGCCAATATAAATTTGAACTTAGTCGCGCTCTAGACATCACTTTCGAAAGAAAATTGCGTTTATTTTGTGTCTACTAAAAATTAAAATTTAGATTCATATTGTGAATGAATGCGCATTTGCAACGACTTTTCTATTTAGTCTGGACTGAATAGATTTTGGCATTTTTTAGATTCTGCTAAATTTTGCGATAATGACTGGATTTATCTGTGTCAATTCTACTTGAAGTGCATCTGATTTCAGCAGTGAATTAGCAGCATATTGACAATTGCAAGTGACCGCTCCGGTGGCCTAGTGGCAAGAGCGTCCGCCTCGGATGCGGGAGGTCGTGGGTTCGATCCCCGGCCGAGTCATACCAAAGACTTACAAAATGGTACTAACAGCTGCCTCGCTTGGCACTCAGCATTAAGAGGTTAGTGTTAGGACTGGTCGGCCTGGTGTCAGGATAATGTGACTGGGTGGGACATCATGCTACATGTCTGCGGCATGATGCCCCAGTGCTAGACATCACTATAAACTGCCACATTGCAGACATCGTAGCGATATGACTGAAAAATTGTTAAAGCTACGTTAAAAATCAAAATCACATCACATCACAAATCACAATTGCAAGTGTGTTTCTGTTCTGTCATTGAATGTTAGAAAATTGAATGTAAGACAAATATGAAGTCTTTCAATTGCAATTATCAAAAAGACGCTATGGAAGATAATGTTTATTTCATTTTGAGTGCAGTAAAGTGGATGTAATTGCACTTGGAATACAACATAAATTACAGTACAATTTCGAAAAGTGTAATCAAGCTTGAGAACCCATGACATGGTTCATGTAATGCGGATTTGCAGAACTAAGAAAGTGCATTTTGAGGAAAGTCAGGCTGTAAAACTGTAAGGATATTTTTTGCCATTCTTATTACCAGCTAAAGAAGACAGTTTATACCTTGCCACTTGCATGTTATTTATAGTGACCCCGTAATTTTATGACCTCTCTGGCGTCTATCACTGGCCTAAATATAAAACATTGTATGAAAAACGTTAACGCGGAATACGGTAAAGCAGCTGTTATGTGGCAGTCCACGAAACATCTGCTTTTGTTCATTCATAAACAAACTTAATCAACTGAAGCGTAAAGCATCTACTACGTGAGTGTACACGATTTGTTTACAAAGTAGTTCCTAATGCAGTATCGGGCACACTTGTCGTGCACATGAGTACAATATGAAGTGAACGTGAGTGCAATATCGTAAATTACTGCACTATTCTGACAATGTAAAGTTAACGGAGAAAAAAATGAGCCTATAATAAACCTAAATATTATACCAGCGAGACCAAATCCACTTGCTCAATAGAAGTAGTGCCTTGTTCCTGAAGAATATTTTTGACCAATGCATAAGACTTATTAAAGGGGTTAGGCATGAGTCAGAAAATTGTTTGTATTGTGGAGAACATGGTCATGTTACACATCAGTGTCTGCACGGAAAACAGATTTTGTGCTATGTTTGTCATGATCTAGGACATAAACCACCGTCATACACATGCCAATATGTAGAAGGCAATGAAGTAGAGGCAACACATATCCAACAACAAACTGGATTAGAATATATGTATACTTTTCAATATAACTATTATAATTATTTAGACAGGTTTCAGGCACTATCTGATATGTGTGGAAAGTGCGACTTGTTAACATGTAACCAACTATGTGATAATGTTAAAGTTACTTCTTAATCTCAGAGGCATCTCAAGTGTCTAATATGTCAAGTGATTCTTGTGCAGATGTAAATCAGTCTCATATTGTGCATTCTGATTATCAACCTCTACCACATGTGGTCATGGTACAGCAGATGATTATTGTATGTTATCTTCACTTGTTTATGTAAATAATCAATGTGATGAAAATATATATTAAGTCTAAAAAACAACACATTGCATACTATCTGAAAATCAATCCTCTGATCAAAACTGTCCTGTGCTTGGCCTCTGTAAGTAGTCAACTTAAATATCCAACACATCCTCTCTAAACTGAATTTTATTAAATTAAAGTTACAGCAAACTTGAACAGTCAGTATTCTAGGTCTGTGTGAAACCTTTCTCTCTGATGATACTGATGATTTGGTTCTCCAAATACTGGGGTTCAACTTTAATAGAAATGATATGGTATCCAGGGGGTGGATGCTTTTCTCAGTGTAGACAGTTCCATTCATTATAACAGTTGTGTCGATATAGGAACTATTGGGATGGAGAGTATCTGGATCAAGGAATCATTTGCCCAACTAAAGCCAATACGCTTATGTTCAGTTTACAGACCACCTCGTTATACAGCTGATTGCACTGATAAGTTTGAGGTGGAAAATCAGAAAGCCTTGCTTAAGGAAGATTTAAGCACAAATTATATTAAGTGATTTTAATACTGACTACATGAAAACTCGACCATTAACATGCATAAGTAACTTTAAAACTGACAACTTTGCACAATTAATTAACACCTCAGCTAGAGTAACAGATAAATGTGCTACCATCATTGATCATATTTATGCTAATAAACCTGACTACACCAGTGAAATTAATGTGCCAGTGTTTGCACTGAGTAACTTCTATCAAGTCTGTATAACTAGACATGTTCCAAAATCAGCTAAAAATGGTCAACACATTGATATACGAAACAGGGACTTAAACAAGTTTGATGAGGAAAAGCTCTTAATTGATTTAATTTTCAAACCCTTCCACTCAGCATGCAATATAGCTGTTGTCAACATTACCTTTGACAAACGGTAGCAGATATTAAATGCAGTCGTAGACAAACATACCCCAATTAAAACAAAAAGAATTAAACCCCAAATTACACTCAAGTTGATTACCCCTCAGATCAATGAGACTAGGCACCTAAAACATACTTTCCACAAGAAAAAAAGAGACGAAAACTATAGAAAGTGGAATGGTAAAGCGAAGCACCTGATAGATAAGGCAAAATAAGACAAATATAAATGAGCTATTAATGAAAGTAAAGCTACCAAGACATTGTGGAATCATCTAAAAGAGCTGAACTCACCCCAAAACAGTTGTTATTACCCTATACATCAGCAAAATCATGACATAGCAACATCTGTAAAAGACATTTTGAAATGTTCAATGATGTTTTCACAAGTATCTCCAGTAACTGTATTCAGAACCAGAAAAACATTTAAATTGAGCTTGATGCTATTCTATCATTTATAAGAGCTAAAAGTCTTCATGATAATGTTTCCAGTAGCTAATGTTAATGAAGCTGATGTTTTTGGTATGCTCAATAATTTGAGTAATAATAGATCCTCTGGTTTGGATGGTATTGGTCTACGTTTTATTAAAATTACTGCACCAGTAATTACAAAGTCATTAACGCATATCCTATATTTGTGTAAATTTCCATAAACCTTGCAATGTACACAGGTTACACCTATCTCTAACAAAGGAGAAAATGAGGATCCAGAGCATTACATACCAATATACATTATACCTGTATTATCAAAATTATTTGAAAAGCAAATGGACATGCGGGTCTATAAGTGTTTTGAAAGTTACCCTCTATTTCATAAAGAACAATCAGGATTTAGAACGTACCGCTCGTGCCATACAAAACTAACCAAATTATCAGATCTTGGGCTAAAAGAAATAAATAATAGTCGTAAGACTGTGCCTGTTTTCCTTGACTCGAAAAATGCCTTTGATCTTGTGGATCATGAATTCTGCTGCAAAAGTTTAATTGTCACTGTTTTGGCAATCCTTCTTTAAAATGGTTTAGACCATATTTAAACCAAAATATCTCAACTAGTAAGCATTGCAATATTAGCTCAAAAATTCGCACTATTCATCCAGGAGTTCCACAAGGCTCAGTTTTAGGCACTTGCCTCTTTCTTACTTATGTAAATGACCTATCATTAAATAATGCATCCACAAATACAGATTGTTTGCAGATTATGCAATGAATGTTTGTAGACGATGCAATATTGTATACATCTAGTTATGATACTGAAGTTATCCATACATGATTAGGCTCAGACCTTATTACAGTTCATAATTGGGCACAGCGAAATAGGATGGTAGTTAATGAAGGTAAAAAAATTGTATGATTTTGGGGACATCAAAAAAGCTACACAAGCTAGGGAACCCGGAACTATATCTTACAATAGGTAATCATCCGTTCGAAAACGTCAAACATGAAAAATGTGTGGGTGTGTCTGTAGATAATAAGGTATAATGAGATGACCATATTCACAAGCGTCAAACATGAAAAATGTGTGGGTGTGTCTGTAGATAATAAGGTATAATGAGATGACCATATTCACAAGTTGGGGGTGCGTGGCCTGGGCCTGACGTCCCGTTTGCCAAAGGAAAGTGAAGCGTCTCTCATAGCCCCTCCTTCCCAGGTGTAGTGATCGCCGCAGGACCACTGTCTCGCTCTGCGGGGCAGGAGGTTACTTGCATATGGCCTCTCCTACACTATTGTGTCCACAGCAGCACCTTCACGCGGTGCCCCCTGTTTTAACATAGCCTGCTGTGTGGCGCGACCGAGTACCCGGCGGTATAACTGGGTGGGCAGACTGGGCTCATTAGCCTTGGCAGGCAACCAGTCTAAGAGAAGGGAAACTCTGACCCCAAACCCGGGCAGATGAAGCTCGTTAACCTTGTCAGGCAGTTCATCTAGGAGAAGGAAACTCTGATTCAAAACCAACCAAGTCCCATCCATTGGATTATGGCTCCACTGCCTTGTGGATATCTTCGGGAGAAGGAAAGGCTACGGGAGTAAACCCAGACAGAAAATCAGGAGTGGAGCCCTTAAGGCGGCTGGGGGTCGACTGCGACCTCCTTCCGGCAGCTCCTGCATCCAAACTGTTGCCAAATGTCATGCTCAGCATTCCTTTGGACCCCAAAAGCAAGGACGAGAGGGGGATCCTGACGTCTGGGCAGCCCAGGATCTCCATATTCCACGCCCAGGCTTGCGCCCTGGAGAGGACACTCCAGTCTCGCTACTGAGTGAGGAAACAACACGGAAGCTGACAGTTTACCGGTTATAAGTCCCACCCGATTGGCGTAGGGAAGGGGCGCCACGGGTCAGCTTTGACGGTGGGAGGGATCATCGTGTCCCACTGGCCAACTATCGCCCGCCTCAAGCCGGGCAGCCCCCGGTCAATAAGGTGTTGACCCGCCATCGTCTGCCTGCTCCAGTGGGTGTCTGGAGCTCAGTGTGTTGTTCAGCATGACAAGCAGACGGTAATTCCACACCAGACAAAAGAAACAAGAAACCAATAAAGAAGACTCCAGCTCTTCGATTTGCAAGCTGGAATGTGCGCACCATGTGTACAGGCATCTCCGACGACCTCAGAGAAGTGGACGACACCAGAAAGACGGCCATTATCGATAGAGAACTCACCAGACTAAATATCAGCATAGCTGCCCTCCAGGAAACCAGGCTCGCCTCTAGTGGCTCCCTCAGAGAGGAAAACTACACCTTCTTCTGGAAGGGTCGAGAACCTGAGGAGCCCCGTCAGCACGGAGTGGGCTTTGCCATCAAAAACAATCTCCTGGCCTCGGTTGAACCTCCAACAGGGGGCACTGAGCGTCTCTTGTCCATCCGCCTCACCACTACTTCAGGTCCTGTCAACATCATCAGTGTCTACGCTCCAACCCTCACGTCATCAGAAGACGTGAAGGATCAGTTCTATGGGCAGCTGGACGAACAGATCAAAGGATGCCCCAAAAATGAACCACTATTCCTCCTCGGCGACTTTAATGCCAGAGTAGGTGCGGACCACGAGTCCTGGCCTACCTGCCTC
Source organism: Sinohyriopsis cumingii (assembly GCA_028554795.2). NCBI lineage: Eukaryota > Metazoa > Mollusca > Bivalvia > Unionida > Unionidae > Sinohyriopsis > Sinohyriopsis cumingii. The sequence goes on from CM068829.1 coordinate 33,947,356, forward strand.
GGATATCATGGCACTGGAAAGACCAACGAAAACGGCCAGAGACTGCTGGAGCTATGCACCTACCATGGCCTGTGCATCACAAACACCTTCTTCAAGTGTAAGCCACAACACAAAGTGTCATGGAAACACCCCAGATCTCATCACTGGCACCAACTCGACTTGGTCATCACCAGGCGCTCTGCCCTTAACAGCGTCCTCTCCACCAGAACCTACCACAGTGCAGACTGTGACTCCGACCATGCCCTTGTGAGCAGCAGAGTGCGATTACAGCCACATGTGCTACACCGCACAAAACCAAAAGGATGTCCTCGCATAAACACTGCACAGATGTCAGTCCCTGCCAAGGTGGAGGAGTATGTGTCTGCCCTGAACAAGGCTCTCCAGGACCTGCCTGAGTATGACGCTACAGCCAAGTGGAACGCCATGAAGGGTGCCATCTACAGTACAGCTATGTCAACGTTTGGCAAGAAGGAACGACCCAGCCAGGACTGGTTCAATGCACACCTATCAAGGATGGAACCACAAATCGAGGAGAAACGAAAAGCCTTCATAGCTTACAAAAAATGCCCTAATGAACGGACGCTTGCTGCTCTCAGAAGTGCCCGAAGTAACACCCAACGCATTGCTAGACAGTGTGCGAACGAGTACTGGCAACAACTGTGTGAAGGGATCCAGCGAAGTGCCGAGTCCGGACACATCCAAGGCATGTACAGTGGCATCAAGAAGGCTCTAGGCCCTACAGTGAAAGGGGTCGCTCCCCTGAAATCCCTGACGGGAGAGAAGATCACAGACCGTGGGCAACAGATGGCCAGATGGGTGGAGCACTACTCAGAACTATACTCCCGAGAAACGTCAGTCACTGATGCAGCCCTCAGCAGCATAAAGAATCTGCCCACCATGGAAGAGCTCGACAAAGTACCAACCTTAGAGGAGCTCAGCAAAGCAATCGACTGCCTTCCAAACGACAAAGCACCAGGTAGTGACAGCATCCCACCCGAAGCTATCAAACGTGGAAAACCAGCATTGATTAAACCACTGCACGAGCTACTTTGCCGCTGCTGGGAGGAAGGAGTAGTCCCCCAAGACATGCGTGATGCCACAATTGTGACCCTTTACAAAAACAAGGGCGACCGCAGTGACTGTAATAATTACAGAGGGATCTCGCTCTTGAGTATTGTTGGTAAAGTGTACGCCCGCATCATACTCAACAGGCTGCAGTTGCTGGCAGACCGTGTGTACCCGGAATCACAGTGCGGCTTCAGAGCAGGCAGGTCGACGACAGACATGATCTTCTCCCTACGACAACTCCAAGAGAAGAGCAGAGAGCAAGGTCAACCACTCTACATGATGTTCATCGACCTCACCAAGGCCTTTGACTTGGTCAGCAGGAAGGGCCTTTTTGAACTTCTGAGTAAGATCGGTTGCCCCCCAAAACTCCTCAGCATGATAATCTCTTTCCATGCAGATATGAAGGGAACAGTCATGTATGATGGATCATCCTCAACTTCCTTCCCAATTAACAGTGGTGTGAAGCAGGGCTGCGTGCTGGCACCAACACTTTTTGGGATCTTCTTCTCCCTGCTCCTGTCCTACGCCTTCGACACGTCCACGGATGGCATATATCTACACACCAGGTCTGATGGGAGCCTGTTCAACCTGGCACGACTGCGCTCAAAGACCAAAGTAAGAGCTGTGCTCATCAGGGAGATGCTTTTTGCAGATGACGCAGCTCTTGTGGCCCACACCGAGGAAGCCCTCCAGAGACTGGGAGACCGTTTTGCTGTTGCCTGCACGCACTTTGGTCTCACAATCAGCTTGGAAAAAACAAATGTCAGCGTGCAAGATACCACCATTGCCCCTTCAATCAAAATCAACGGTGTCACCCTGGAAGCAGTCAACAACTTTACCTACCTAGGGTCAACCATCAGCAACACTCTCTCAATTGATATGGAGCTGGACAGAAGGCTTGGAAAGGCAAACACCATCATGGCTCGATTAACAAAGAGGGTTTGGGAAAACAACGCGCTGACAGAGCACACCAAGGTCCAAGTCTACCAGGCCTGCGTTCTCAGCACCCTTCTATATGGAAGTGAGACGTGGAGTACCTACATGAGGCAAGAACGCCGGCTCAACTCCTTCCATATACGGTGCCTAAAACGGATCCTGAAAATCAGCTGGCAAGACCGTGTTCCACACAGCGGGATCCTGCAGCGTGCAAGAACCCCCAGCATGTACTCCCTGCTAATTAAACGCCGCCTTCGATGGCTGGGTCACGTCCGACGCATGGAGGATGGAAGGCTGCCAAAGGACATCTTATATGGACAGCTGGCCACTGGCATGAGAAGAGTCGGACGCCCCTCACTCCGTTTCAAAGATGTGTGCAAGAGGGACATGAAGGCATGCAACATTTCACCCGATGGCTGGGAAGAGCTGGCTGAGGACCGAGGCACCTGGAGACTGATGGTAAACAATGGCATATCAGTCGCTGATGCAAGGAGAGGCCAGTTGGTGGCAGAGAAACGTAAGAGAAAGAAGAACGCAACAGCAACCACAGTAATGCAGCCTTCCCAGTATGTCTGCACCAACTGCAGTAGGGACTGTCACTCACGTATAGGCCTGCAGAGCCACAGCAGACGTTGCCAACAGAGACAGGCAACACCCCAAGGGCGCTATTCGCATGGTCTTTCGAGACCGAGTCGCCAATGATGATATTCACAAGCTTACTAAAACACTGTCATCCAAATTGTGCTATTTAGCAAAATGAAGAAATATGTACGGATGGAAACTCGCAATCTGTAATACAAGTCATATTTTCTTCGAACAATGGATTATTGTTTAACTGTATGGGAAAACTGTGCCTAATCTCTGCTTGACATGATTATTAAATGTCAGCAACTGGCAGCTCGCATAATTTTAGATGCATCTATTGATCATCCCTCAAAAGCATTGTTTAAAGAAACAGAATGGTTCACAATATAAAGGTAGATTTTAACAATGCAGTTCTTGTATATAAATGTCTCTATGGAGTTGAACCATAGTATCTTCAGGACACACGGTACTAATTATACGGAAGAACTGTGAACCAGTCTAGAAATGGGTGAAGAAATAATAGGGTATTTACAGGTTTGGTGGTCCATAATTGGTTAATAATGAAAATTAAAATTTTAGGAAAAATATCTTTTGAGAGCTTATCCTATATGTAATGTAAAAAAAATTGACAAATTTCTACTGATGCAATTTTAGCATTTTTACAGGCTTGACTCAGGAGTACTCAATACTGAAAGTAGCACCTGATTCATTTGGTGCAGAATCAATAACACGTGTTTCATGCACATGTATGTAAACAAAGTGCCGCGGGTCATATGGTGTTCTCCACACATAAGCTTGTACCAAGGTTAGATGTGCATGAAGAATTATAGGTGTCATTATCAGCACCCATAAATTTTAAGTTATTGAATTTTGAATATGATAGTGTTTCCATATGTTTACCATTGGAGTGGAATTAATACCGTGAATCCTTCAGGATGTAGTCAGGCATTTTTCAACACAGTACCAGATGATATCAATATCACATGGAAACATTCAAACACCAAAACCATGAACAGAGCAATTTTAATAGAGCTTCCAATACTCTGGTACAGTTATGTAGAACTAGCTTTTACTACATGCACAATATGAAAATATTACAGTATTTAAAAAGAAATATTATGAGTTATGTATGATTTCTAATAGGTTATAATGTAATTTAGTATTTTAATACTAAATACGTTAAAATAAACAATAATTACTGCAATCGTTCATATAATGCACATTGTTATACTGTTCTTAATAGGGCCTCAAGGGAGAATAATCCTTTACTAAATAAATCATCCACTATGAATAAAATATTATTATTATTATTATTATTATTACGCAATAGCTATTACAAAATTTCAGCGACTAAATCGAAGAAAATGAATAGCTGATTAAATGGGAAGGGAACTACCCGCGATGACCGTCATATGCCTCGTAATTGATCACCTCAGAAAATATTTTTTACTCCAATGTTGCAGTAAAATTTCGGGTGCAGTTTTGAATTATGGCATTCAATGGGTCCTGACTGTCCCAGCGATATGGAATGACAAAGCTAGGCGGTTCATGCGTGAAACTGCAACCGCGGTATTTTCAATGTACACACTTTTCTTCTTTTCTTTCCTTTTTCATAGTTGTCGAATGTGATCGTTCACAATGAAAATAATTCTAATATAAAAGAGTAATTTTGACAGACCTCAATTTCAAAATTTGTTGGAACTTTCTGCAAGTACTGATAGCAAGAATCGGGGGACTGAAGGAAACTATTATAGTTATCGAATGAAGTTGGAGAATATATTCATTAATATATTTTGAACTTTTTTAAAAACATCTTCCAAACAAAAATATTTGAAGTCAACATAAATTGTAGATAAAAAATGCATGACGTAACGTTTGAGAAAAATGAGAATTTTTTTATATATGATTAGTCTTAAAGCAGTAAGAACTATAATTGAGATTTTTTGCAAAGGGTTCCTGTTAGATACACAAATTGTGACTCCTCAAAGGTTTAAATGATTTCCTAAGTTGTGTGCAATTATTAAATGCTCATTGTGTCTTCGAGATCGCTAAAATTGTTTTAAGTCTGTTTCCATGGCATGAAACGTAGATAATATAATTTACCACCAAACACTCCATGATCGTTAACAACGGAAAATTGGATTCAGCAAGGAAATTATCTCATGATATTAAAGCTTTTCTCCTGGAACTCTATTCATTTACTACCTTATGGAAATGCAAGGTATTGATCTATAAGAAAGAAAACAAATAATCTTATACAATTTAAATAAACAAGGATGTGACTTGCATTTTCTCCTTTTTAAGTAGATAGCAAAGCTTCAACTCAGTACTGAAAACATAAGTTTCAATATCAACACCTTTAATCTCCAACCACAAAGCAAAGCATGTGTACTCATTTATTGGTATGAAAACTTAAGTTGACAGACAATTACGGTGTAGGTCAATCTTAATTGAAACAGATTAAGTACAAAAGCGCCTGGCATAGCATTTTGTTCGAAAATGGAATCTTTTATTTAGTAGTGTACATTTTTATAATAATGATCTAATATGATCGTCAGTTTTCCCTTGTCTATAAAGAGAAAAGCCTTATACAATCCAACATCATCATTGAAGAACTTTGCTTGGCATTTTGATTTTCTCGAATATATTTTCAGACGCAATTAAACACAGATATTAAATTATGAAATAATAATAATAAAAACTGTATTCACTTCCAGGCCTGAATACCAGCTGAATATCTTACCATCGCACTTGAACCAGAGGTAGCATCCATCTACTGTATACAGATCCCCCTACAGTCCGTGACAGCATGGGGGAAGAAGGCCCTTGTTCCGCTTCCCGAAGATACTCGATTTATAGTGATTGTTGCTGGAGCTGTATATATAAAGTTGGCGACTTGTTGAATATGTTTTCATATGAAATGAAAGTTTTGCCAGATTAAATTAAGCTGATAAAAACTTTTCCGATTGAGCCTTTATCAATATAAATTATCAGCTTCATCACTTAAAGCGTATCTATCGATTGCGCTAGAGAGGTCCCCATAGGCTCTATACGAGGATCCAGGAAACTCAGCTGAAAAACACTTGCAACTTCGTTGTAATGTGAATAACATGATCTAAAAACCTTCACTGCGTAAACTTTTGACATAGCATTGTTAGGATAGCCAACAGGTGCCCGGAACAGATGTTCAAATTGTAAAAGTACAAGCTGCGCCATAAGTGCCAAACAATGATCTACCGTAATTTGCATAGTTACACAACGTGTATATATATATATATATATATATATATATATATATATATATATATATATATATATATATGCGCTCAAATGATGATCTGTCAATCGCTTTTAAATTCTGCTAATACGAGTAAAACTACCTTAATCGATTTGTTGAAAGTTTAAAAGTTTAGGTCGAAATTTCAATACTCCTATTCAATTTAATAGCAGAGAGGGCTACACGATGAAGATTATATTGAGTACTTAGTGGTATAGAACAGTTCTGATGGTTGGCTGTGGCATTCTTCTTCTGGGATACTTCGAATTATGTTTGCAACAAAGATAAAACAGTTTCACAGCATCTCCCGAATGTTGTTAATTTGATGATGAAAGTGGTGTGACGGCGGTACAACATTACCTTGTGAGTTTAACTCTTAAACTGTATATTCTATTTTAATTGAGAATTATGTGCAGGGTATTGTCGTTTTAGCTCAGCAACCTGAATGGCAGTAGAGACTAATTAAATGAAACGTAGGCATGCCGACAAAGACAGCAGTTTAATACCTTGTCATAATTTTCTTGAACTATCATTACTCTGCATTAATTTCTTAAAGTCTTCTTCAAGTTCAGGTGTGATAAATCTTGACCAATTTTCCCTGTCTCATACAGAGTGTTTGGTCGAATGTTTCCTGGCTCTTATGAGTCCAGTTCTAACTGTATTGATTTATGCTTTTTCCTGGTGTTTCCCTAACAGAATGCTGAAATTTTTGTTGCATTTGCTCACCAGCCACTTCTGAACCCTACATGAGGATAGACATTCCATTCACTTGTTCTTATGCATTATCACAGGATTACACTGGATGATAGATTCAAGCAAAGTATGTTTTATGGTGCAAGATGACGTTTACACTATCAAAGTATGTGACCATAATCACATAACCGCAGAAAAACAAGACTTGTACAGAAATATTGTAAATTAAACTTTAAATATTACAAAATTATCCAACTTTTTATGAATAATTTATCCAGTTATGATATTCGTTATGTTTATCATGGAATCGGTCAAGCAGGATGCAATAAAATAGGTAGTAATTAAAACTAACACAGACGAAACGTATATATCATTTAGCGATTACTTTGTATTATACAAATTCTGTAAAGACCGAAGCGAGACAATAGTTAAAGCAAGGATCGGGTTCTTCGATAGTTATCGATGTATGTAATCGGGGTTCGTTGATAGTTATCTATGTGTGAGATCTGGTTTCGTTTTAAATGTATTCGTAACGACATTTACCGTTTTAATACATGAACATATGAACTCTAAATGTATCCGTAAAGACATTTATCCCTATATTTATTTCAACAGATTTAAAGTTGTTCTAAACATTTATTTTTCCAATTGAACTTTATTACACCACTCTTGTTAACTCAATCATTCCCGGTAACGATTATCATGAACCTTATCTCACAGAGTGATCAAGGTTATTAAGATGTGAAGAAAGACACATCAATATCAAGCAATAATTTTATAGACTTCAGACATGTCTACATGACATTATTATAGCTCTCCTAGAATATAACAAATGACATAAATACTTACTATTAAATCAAATTGTTAGCAAATTAAGGTATGTTACGGACAGCCGAAAGTGGAATTAAAGGAGAAATAACTATGGGCCCAATTAGATAAGCGAAAACAATCTGTTAATAGTATACTGGTACTGAATGAAAAACTACAATGACCAATGAATACAGCAAAAACGACGTAAACATCTTTTACTATGCATATCGAGCATAAGAACTTGTACGATGCGGCGATAAGTAAATACAATCCTGTGAACAATGTTTGATGAGCATCAAAGGAGGAAATAGAATGGATTAATAGACACTTAAATAATGCAGAGGATAATACAGATGGCGGCATATTAGAACTTGAGTAGGAGATATCGAAAGGTATGCATAGCAATTTCAAGGGCTACCCTCTATCTCCAGAGAAATATATTGCCTAGAGTGTATGTACGCTGCTTTAAGAAGAACGGAAAGCAGGAAAACCATCTGTACCAAAATTACTTTTTGCCAGAAACAGATAACATAATACGGTAATCATTACAGAAAATTAAAGCTTTACCTTAATTTAGGTTTGAAGTTGGAAAAATTCCACAGCGTTTTCCAGCCTGAACAGTAACCATGCCTGCAGTCAATGTGAACGCTATTGGAAGCCCAAAGACAACACACGATTTCGACCAAGACTTTTTCAAATGGATGAATAACATTATTTCGCTAAATAGTGGAGAATCGCCCTAAACTAATTTAACAACATGTATATAAGAAAAGGAATAAACTAAAGATGACACATCGATATTTTGCCAGCAGCAAGATAATTGATAACGAAACGGTTTTGACCTGATCAAAGCAAACAGTAATAATGGATGTAACCAAAAGAGTGATGATGGGACAGAAGGGTCCTTTCTGTTTCCGAAAAAACCTGTTAATCACAACATAAAGTGGATTGAATCTGTGGGATCGAATAGGGTGAGGGATTGGAAAGTTCTAAATCCTCCCAAATCCCGCAGAAAGCTCAATGGTGCATATGAAAAGAGGAATAGAAAGAGCGTAAGTAAAATATATCAAAGACAGGGTGAAGACTTTGATCAAACTCATTATTGATCATTATTATAACCAATAGGAACTCAAAAGTATTTTTTAAAAAAAGAAATATATTAGGTATTACTCTGGAACGTTTATCATGTATAGGTGTATAAGTTTGTAGAATAAGTCATATATATATATATATATATATATATATATATATATATATATATATATATATACCTTATTTACAGTATATATCGAAACAGAATACGAGTATTTCTTTCCTGTCCCAGAACTTATGAAAAAAAAAAATTGTCAAGGTATATGTCCTAAGACTTAAGAAACGAAATAATTTTGTGTTTAATATGTGCACCAAGCCCCCCCTCCCACCTGCACGGTACGATAAAATAGATAAGCGAAACACTTATTTGAACATAAAATGAAAGAAACTAAAGTTGCATTGCTATCATTTATTCCTTCTTTTTCATCATGCGAAATGTATTCAAGAAAAAAATATCCATGAACTCCGTATGTGTAGCAGATGTCGGCTGGCGTATCCATCCTTACTATGGTATGTATCGCTTATGTGAGATAACAAAATCGGAAATGAGACGCGAATATCACCCGATTGCTTGTATGCATCTGCCATCCATGCATGACACGTTATAAGGTGCAAAATGACCCAGATTGTATTGTATAAAAGTTAACTATACGAAGGTATCTGGCACATAAAAATCACTATTTGACAATACATTCACTCTAAGTCCAAATGATGTTTTCGCTAGCATGGTTACAAAAGTATTATTAAAGCGAGTTATTGCTGTGTATAATATTTAGCTTACGTAGATGAATGAACGTTTGTATCAATTATGATCACATATAGTAAACAAATAGAAGCCCGGCAGATGAATAAACACAACATTGCTTAAACTTACAGACATGATAACAAATAAAAATGTTATTTTATTACCAAGCAAGCCAACCCCGGAAACTGACTTTGGATTCTTTTCAGTGTGCCGATTTTTTTTTTATGAAGTAGACACATAAGGAAGCCAACTTTGGTTCATTTGGATTCTTTTAAGTGTCGTTTCCTTTTTTCTTACAAAGTCGGTCAACATAGGGAAGCCAGCATTTATTCCTATTTACCTGTATTAATGGGAATTTTTTGAAATAAATTGAAACAATGGAACAGTTCTGAAAGCAAAACAATCTAGTGCGTCGTGCAGGCACATCGATATAAGGCTGACTAGTAAATTAGTTTTCAATAATTTGACCTAAATGTTCCCTATCTATAGTTTATAGCGTTTTATTTTTGACAACAGGAACCATGTACGTCGTCTTATGTGGATATATGTACGTCATTTCCGGTTGGCGTCCTCTCTAGGTGGGAAATAGTAGCTAAGGGGAAGTAACAGTTTTGTTTACTTCTATTTCGAGTAATGAAAATATTATTTCTTCTTTACACTTGATACTTTTTTAAATTCGTTTTGTGCGAGTATAAATACTTTTAATCATGTAATGCAAATCTGATCTAGAAAGAAAAATGTTATAGTATTAGCTACACCATTCGTTACAAGTCTACCTTCCACTTCAATAAACGCCTCAGCGGGTAAAAAATATCTACTTGTATCATGAACTTGTACGCGGTTGATCCACGTGGAATCGTTTATTTTGATTCATTTGGGTTATCTCCACCGCATAAGTTTATCAAATATGTTGCACCACTTCACGCGCAAGCTTGGTATTCAACGGTAACCACACAAACAATGACAGATCCTCCAATATGTGGCCGTGAGGCAATTAATGTACTTAACGCTATATCAAAATCATCCAAACCGCCACATAAAGTCGTGCATGATTATACAAGCAACTGATTCGTTTTAAACAGATCTTAGATTTTATATAATGGTTGATATTTACGGAAGATGATCTTCTTCACGCGTTAAGAAAAAGCCCAACGACGTTGATCTGTCGAAGTACGTGACTAAAGATGAACTCGCTGATAATATGAACCTGGCTGGGGTTGACCCAGATGAGGTTGTTATTTTTCAGGATCGATATGGTAAACTAAAAACCAGCAATGTCAAATGGAATTATATAATTCGACGAGTACTTGGTGCAGTTACGGATAATGTCCCTGTGTTAACTGACAGCGGCAGAATCAAGGATTCAAGTATATCGTGTACAACCATCATAGATCAAATTACAGCAAGTGTTGCTAATCGCGTGAAAAATACCGGTGACACAATGACGGGTGAACTCAGCATGAACGGGAATACGATAGTAGTTTTAAGAGATCCAACATCCGAAGATGCCGCAACAAAATAATATCGTAAACTATCCACGCTGCGGGCCGAGTATGATGTGCACGTTGGCGCTTTTGGAAGATTTCGAAGACATTTTCAAAAAACCGATGAATCCATAGATAAATTCTTCGGCACTCCGCACGCCGTTCATCTAAAACTCGTTGATATCAAAACTAACATCGACACGATCAAAAAAACACAGCAAGACATCATAGCCTGAGATTGTTAATAAAACCAGTTTGATTAAAATTGCAGCCGGAATAACTCCCGGGCATATTAGCAGCATCGTATACACGGTTTCATCTGGATTCGGAACTTGGTCGCAGCAAAATAAAACTATCAAACATACCACAACAGTCACCGGCATGTACAGGCTGTCTGTGTTCAGTGCTGCAATATTTGAAATATTTACAACGTATCCATGGCGTCATTCAACTGATAAGTTTTCCGGGGTTGTATCTGTTATATTAAATAGCGGAAGCGAAGAAACTTTTATTCTGGAAGCAGCTGATAAGAAATTAACCGCAACATCTTACTGGTGGTGTTTGGAAGTTGTAGCTGGAACACCTCAATTATTTACTGCATAAAATATAATGAGTACCACAATCGACGATGCATCTCAATACAGGTACAATCAAGCGCGTGAATGGCAAACGAACTTAAAAGATCGAGTCAAACAATACACGGTAAAAGTAAAGAAATATCGACGACGACTAGTTATCGTCGACGTAATCGTTTATTCAGCATCAGCTGTTGTTGCTGGAACCGGTGTGATATTATCAACAATGGCAATGATGGCACCAGCACCTGTAACTATTTGTATTTCAGCTACAACAACGATTGCAGATGTGCTCAATATCACTGCAAAAAAAATATGTACTTGCACGAATGAAAAATTATCCGATTACATGATATGATTACATACAGCGACGGTCGCATACTCGAAGTTATCTTCGTTGTTATCAGCGGGTGTCAGTGATGGAATTATATCTGATTTTGAGTTTTTAGAAATGATTAAAATATATAACAGTGCTGTTAAAGGTACGAGTATTAATAATGACGGAATTATTCCAGCAGATCCTGACGAACACAACCCCACACAAGACCACGATGATCTCGGTAAGCTCCGACTGTGATTCGCGCAAATGAAATTGCACTAGCGCAATTACGAGTATATTACAGCTAGCCAAATATCAGATCAAAATTATTTAATGGTACACCAGCAAATAATTCGCTTGTATTTGCTAATAAAAATAAACCCGACGAAACACCTGATTGGGTCGTTGTTGGAATACCAACTGGCAGTTATGAGGTCGAGGAAATCAATGAGGAATTTGCGCGTAGAATAAAATCAATAACCGGAAAAGAATCAAAAATATCGATTAACGTTCATGAGCCGACGTATCTTCTGCAATCGAAATAAACTCTCCTGATTATGTCGTTGATATTTATCAGTCCACGATAAGATCCGTACTAGGTTGGCCGGATGTTCCCCCAGTGCGTGAAGGACCGCCAGGACCAAAATTAATTGAATTTCTCACGGACGAAACAAAGTTCATAACAACACCAGAATACCGAAATTTTTATCCATGGACTGGTAGGGATAATTACATTTTGAAAGATGGTAAAATATATCCGAAGGTAACATTTTCTATTATTGATATTGATAGAAAAAATTTAACTAATATTGTTTATGAAAGAGATTTCAGATCAAAGGCTAACGAAATTAAAATTGAATACACAACTACATTAACGACATTTGCAAGTTCAGTTAAAAACTATATCCTGGAGTATCTCAATACCAATCTAAAACATCAGATCATTGCAACGATACAACATTTAAATCAAATTGTATTAGATCTTAAATATTTTAATCAGACTATTATTGAGGTAATAAATGCTAATATTTAGATAGATAAAAGAGAAAAAAGTATCAAACAAGCATATAGTGATCATTATAAAATAACTGATTTAGATTTATTAAATTTTGCACTACCAGGATTTGAAACCGGCGAATTGATAAGATCACTCAATGATCATGTCGCGAAAAACTTTCCTGAAATACTAGCTGTGTGGAGAAAAATAGCCCCACCAGCAACTGTTTTTAGATACAATAACGATCTACACGGCGGCGGTTGACATGTATCTCCGGGAATCGTTAATATAACTTCAACGGTCGCGGTTAATTTAGTTTGTGACATAATCGATAGCAGCTATCAAATAGATCTCGGAAAATCAAATCAGGCTCAACAAGGATAAATTTTATACACGTTCACACCACAAGTACCCCCTGGGGATTTGATCGTGCAACTGCCAAACAATCTTGTTTATCTGCGGTGTCATAATAATATGTAAACACGAATAAATTTCAAACTAACAGACCACATAGGACGATTAATTGACCTGCGTGGGGAGGAATTGATTGTCAATTTGTATGTAAGATCGTAGATCTTTATCTTATGATTTCTGTCATAAGACTTTATCGTAGATTTTTCAAAAATATTGTAGTTATTCTGAAATATTTTAATTTATCAGAAATATTTTGTTTTATCAGAAATATTTTAATTTATCAGAAATATTGTATTTATTCAGAAATATTTTATTTTTATCAGAAATATTTTATTTTTATCAGAAATAATTTATTTTATCAGAAATATTATATTTTATCAGAGATATTGTATTTTATGAGAAATATTTTACTTTATCAGAAATTGATATGTTGGTTGATACTCAAAATCGTGTAAATTGATCAGTTTGTTAATTCTGATGGGTATTTAGGTACTCAAAATCGTGTAAATCAATCAGTTTTGTAAAAATACTACAAAAAATATCCTTTTATTCTGAAATATTTTATTGCGAAATATTATTTTTTATTCAGAGATTGATATGGTGATTGGTACTCATAATTAATAAAATCAATCAGTTTTGCAAATAATACTACCAAAAAAATATCCTATTATTCTGATGTATTTTTTTATCAGAAATTGATATGGTGATTGGTACTCAAAATCATGCAAATCGATCAGTTTCTTAATTCTGATGGGTATTTAGGTACTCAAAATCATGCAAATCAATCAGTTTGTTAATTCTAATGGGTATTTCGGTACTCACAATCGTGCAAATCAATCAGTTTGTTAATTTTGACTAGTAAATGGGTACTCAAAATCGTGTAAATCGATCAGTTTTGCAAGTAATCTGAAATATTTTATTCTGAAATAATTATTATAATCTGAAATATTTTATTGTGAAATATTTCATTGATTCAGAAATTGATATGGTGATTGATACTCAAAATCGTGCAAATCAATCAGGTTTGCAAAAATTACTACAAAACAATATTTTATTACTTGATACATTTTTTATCAGAAATTGATATGGTGATTGGTACTCAAAATCATGCAAATCAATCAGTTTGTTAATCCTGATATGTTGTTTGGTACTCAAAATGATACAAATCAATCAGTTTGTTAATCCTGATATGGTGTTTGGTACTCAAAATCATGCATATTGATCAAGTTTTATGGAAAATAAAATATTTCAGAATAAATATAAAATATTTCAGAATAAATAAAATATTTCTGATAAAATAAAATATTACACGTGTTCGGTCGTTTCACCAACGAAGTTACTTTGTTTCTTTTCACCAACGAAGTTACTCGCTGGCATAATTTTTCTTAATTGTCTTATACGAGTTCTAATCGTTTTCTTTGTCTCGTATACGTGGGATAACTCCGATCTAACTTTTTCTACTGCGGCAGAGAGAGGAACGAATTCCTTGACCTGATGATCTTTTACTGCAGCTAGTGACCGGAACATCGCCGCCTGAATTCGTTTTATGAACTTGTTTTCAGACTACAGGGTAAAATCACCATCATTTTTACGTTCTTGTAAGATTTCAAAATCAGAAATAATCTTTTCAGGATTCAGTTCATGAGATATATTAATGCTGTCTTTTTCTAATTTTTTAATAGCAACAGTTACATCATTGATATTTTCATAGTTCATTATTTAGTATATATATATATATATATATATATATATATATATATATATATATATATATATATATATATATATATATATAATAAAAAATCCCCTATGAACCTCTATTCGACTCTTTTAGCAAGTTCAACGGGCACAGCACAACATATAGCATTTACATATTTACAACCCAGAACTTGTAGCTTGCCACCGCATTCTACCAAGTTCAACGGGCACAGCACAACATATAGTATTTACATATTTACAACCCAGAACTCGTAGCGTGCCACCGCATTCTACCAAGTTCAACGGGAACACGAAACACTACCCCCTATGAGAACCCCTAACCCGTCAAACAACGGTCTAGATGCCCAAAAGATGCGTTTAATGAAGACTGCACAACATATAGTATTTACAACATATAGTATTTGCAAGGACAGCACAACATATACAGAATATTTACAATGAATGACATGGAATATTTACAATGAATGAATGACGGCACAAACATACAATGAATGAATATACAATGAATGACATGAAATATATACAATGAATGACATGGGATATATACAATGAATGACATGGAATATTTACAATGAATTAATGACGGCACAACATATACCGGGGGGCCTTCACTACGTTCAACAGTTTTTGAAACCCACTCATATAATCAGCCCGTGGGTGATACAAAACATGTATCTACCACCAGTGATGTGGCAGGTGGGTGTCTTTTCTGTTGAGTTTTGAGGCTTCAGGCGGAGCTCCCCAATTAATTATAAAAATCGCAAATATGCGTAACCACCGACCAGTTGTCAGCCATGGGGATTCCATCGCCAGACCTCAAGTATTACGGTCCGATACGTTGTCAACTGAGCTATCGAATCATCTTACAATATACGTTTTAGAAATTATTATATAGCTACAGTTTTTGAATAGATTGTAGAGTTATGCATATTTCTACCTTAAAACAGCGGTTTCTGAATAGATTTTAAATATGTATGCATTAAAACAGCGGTTTATGAATATATTGTAAATATTTATGTATTATAACAGCAGTTTCTGAATATATTGTAAATATCTGCATTAGCAACGTGTTCTGCCAAGATTTCTGGTAACAGATTGTAAATATCTACACTCAAACAGCGTGTTCTGCCCTGATAAAATATATACATGCTACCACTGCATTATTAAACGTTTTTACCTACAGATCGGTTTGTATATTTATATATATACAGCGGTTCCCAAACAGATTGCAAATATCTGCATTAAAACTGCGCGTTCTGCCTCGATTTCACGTAACAGATCCAAAAATAACTCCGCTATATTGTACGATGGGAAATACGTTTATTTTTTCATTTTGTAAGCTAAAAACCATAAATATCCTTCTACAAGTATAATTATTGATATTAATTACGACGTAGATGGTTAATTGACTAATTACGACCATAAAATCAGAAATCTACTGATATATATATATATATATATATATATATATATATATATATATATATATATATATATATATATATATATATATACAGAGAATTATCTCAATTTCGCATGAGTCAAAATATAATTAGTATAAAAGTGAAGCTTTCTCCTAAAAAGGATAAATAATTAAAAAATAGTTAATAAATATAATTCGAGGTAGTGATGATAGTTTATATCATTAACAATATTAGAATATGATTCCTTGTTTATATTTCTCGGAGACAGTGGATTTGGTTATATTTTTCGCGACAAATTGTACTGAAGGCGGATTAATATAAAAATATTTCGCAGCAGAATTTATTGATTGAAATATAATTTCTTCGCCAGTTTCTATGTTTGTAGATTTTACCGCCCTCTTTCCGCTTGTTTTACATCTCCCAGTATTACCACGTGTATTATTCTCGCTCTGGGTGACAGCTCGAAGGTTGGATAAATTGTTATTTTGAGGATTCCCGTCAATATGATCGATCACAAGACCGTCTTTGATCAACCCCTTGTGACATTCATACACAAATCGATGACAGAGATAAGGTTTCTTCCCAGCAGTAAACAATAGGTGACCAGTATTATTAATGTAACCAACTGGTAATTTCTTCTGACAATTTCTGATCATACCATCAATATTTGATTCAAAGCTTGTTATTGAAAGATGTGGGACAATTTCATTTTGCTCCATTATACAGTAATATCATTTGTTTAAATCATAATTTGTTTGAAAACTTAGTTAGATAATCCTCCACGGATTTTATAGCGTTGTCATTGACGTTATTTTTTTATCATAATATCTTTTAAGCTCTCTGTATCGTTTACAACCACAACTGTGTTTTTTTATCGTACTCCAGCACCACATCGCAGACATGGTATTGGTCCTAAGCTTCCACGGTGAACGTTTTGCATGTGTTGTCCGCAGAATTCCTTCCTGCAGGGCTTATTACAACGAGTTAATGATCCGATCATCAACCATTTGCACTGAGACATTGTATATATAATATTGTTTATTTAAATACTTGTCTGAAATATAATATGGATGAATTTGAGAGATTATCCCGAATAAGGCCTTGGAAAACAAGTAAATTCAACCTCGACAGGATATCTCCTGACGTGCCGATGCGAGATTTTGTTGATCGGAAAAATAAAGATTTGATCAATAAAATTCACGACGCCAAGAAAGAATTTCAGATGCAGATGGTGCATCTCATGTCTGGTCAACGTTCAAGATTATTCGCAATGGCAAAGTCAAGGCCAAAGGTATCATCGATGCTACGATGAATGATAAAAGAGCAGCAGCTACTATTAAATAGATAATGATATAATAGATTCCATTTGGGACTATGAAACGCATTACGTTAGAAATGGGGGCCCCGAGTGGCCGAGTGATCTAAAGCGTTCTCCGTTACGGATCACTGCCATCTCACCGCTGTCTGCGTGGGTTCGAGTCTCGGATTCGGCTAATGTTGGTATGTGAGAAAGCTTGCCAGTAGCTTCTCGTGGGTCGGTGGTTCTTTCCGGGGTTTTCCCGGGTTCTTCCTCCACCATTAATACTGGCCGCCATGTATAGCCTATCGTGTGCTGAAAAATGGCGTTAATCCCTAAAACAACAACAACAACAACTGTCAGCGACAACATATTTTGACTACCTGCGATCAGGTTATGTTTTAGCGTTATTATGGTTCCGGATCTTTTACCGACGCGGATTGTAGTTTTTAAATCTGACCCGGAGGCAGACTGACATTAACATAATGGTATGACGTTTATAAATATCCCATGATTTTAAATCATGGCGGTGATCTAACTACAATTACATATTTTCAACTGGAGCGTCAATAACTCTCATTCATCCACCAACACCTTCGAGTAACATTGATTTATCAGTCAGTATAACAGCGATTGCTTTATAGCCACC
This sequence comes from Sinohyriopsis cumingii, assembly GCA_028554795.2. Taxonomy (NCBI): domain Eukaryota; kingdom Metazoa; phylum Mollusca; class Bivalvia; order Unionida; family Unionidae; genus Sinohyriopsis; species Sinohyriopsis cumingii. The sequence goes on from CM068829.1 coordinate 33,965,440, forward strand.
AGGGGGTAGTCGAGATACGCGAGCTCAGAAGTGTATATCAACGATATACTGCCTGAATACAATTAAATGCTCCAACGAAAAATAACAGATCGGATAAAGCTTTGTGAAATCTCGCTGAGATATCTGCAAACCAGTATCAACATTTTGATCACGTCCCATAAATGTCATCAGCCGATGATATGCACGTGCTGCATGATTGTGTTCAAAATTGAAGGTTCCTGATGTCCTTTATGCTGAAAGCAATTTTAGAAATTCCAAGTGCGTCAAATACCACTGGATTTCCTTCCTGTGAGTCTAACCTGGCATTTTCCTGAAATGCGATGAATATACGTCGTGGTGCCGACACCCCCTGTTGTGATGCTTACTGCCATGTGAACAATCCAGCACCATTACCCTGAATACTGAGTTGATAAAAGACAGCAATTGCTGTTCTTCAGCAATCGATGGAGTCATTACTGGCATCCACAGCGATAGTTTTGTTAATATTACTTTACCAGCGTCAAATGCGTTGGGTCACCAGATTGCATCATTGTCAGTGGCTTTTCTAACAAGTACCACTGTACGTTTAGGGGCGAATATATCCTTTCTAACATATCTGCAAAATCCAAAGATATGAGACAGTGGAATTGCACATGAAAACTCTTCATCGTCGCCTATCTGCATGCGGTAAATCCTAAGTTCAAATTTCCATTCACTGATGCAATTTCATTGTTACGTTTCTGTTTTCTGGATGATCAGTTGTGTCCTTCGCAAGCGTCATTGTTGGACCGGCCGATCTCGTATAATCATCACTGTATCAAGACCAAGTATCTTTGTGGCAACGTCGACCTTTTCAAGACACGATTCATATTGTTCTGTCAAATATGTTTATACCGCTGTTAAACACGCCATGCCACCATTGTTAATAAAACAAACTCGATCACCATTTATGTATGCTGTACCATCTGCTTTTAAAAATCTAACTTCGACCTCGATAAAAGCCACAGCGGGCAAGAAATATCTACTTGTATCCTGAACATGGAAATTCGATTCTTCCACGTGCGTTAGGTACACGCTCATCATAAGAATAATACCGATAATCACGCACATACTCTTCTTTGAGAACTGACGCGTCCATGTCAAAGCTGGGCCAGATCCACGTCTGAAAATGTTATTTTAATTGCCATGATCTAAATCATGGTCATCTAACACGAAGACCATTTCCTGCTATCAGACTTGCAGTTATATTTTTTCTTTTTCTTTTTCTCATAGTGGCACACCAGCCAGCTCTTCGTGCTTTTGATTTGCGGCTTGATTTATTATTTTACTGACATTTACACTCAAACTTTCGGTGCTTTGTAATTTTACTTTTGGTTGAAGTTTTTGTCGTATTATTCGTGCTAGTCTAGCCTTGACTGCCTAGAATGCTTTACCGGCAACATCACCAACAGCACCAATACCTTTATCGCGAACAAAGTCAATAGCTTTCATTCCTAGTTGTTTTACAATCGATATTGCTTTTAGGGCTATCATTCTGAATAAAACCTGAACAACATCGCCGAACCTATAACCGTAAATCGCTTTATTAGTTGGTAATCGCGAATTCATCACCCTGACCATTACAGGTCCGCGTCGAGCATTATGTATCATCTTATTTATTATTTATTTATCTAATCACTGTAGTAATCATCAACGATTTCATCCATAAGTTCCCGGTAAACACCGATGTCCATGACACCGCCTGTAAACAATCTTCGACAAATATCAACTGCTTCATTAATAATTTATGGAGAGTTATTTTCAGCACGTTTCCTTCCTATGAGAATTTCTAGTCGTTCTACGTAAGAAAGAACGTTGCCAGAACAAGCAATAAAAGGAAAACCACTTCCAGAAGCGCTGGTATCAGGTGCATCGTAACATTCTTCTTTAGCTTTCCTAGAAGATTGAGATTTATTGTGGAGGAATTCGCAAATGAGATTGTTGTTGTTCTATCTGTTGTTGCGGTGGAAGAAGTTGATATGAGAGTTCTTGCTGCGGTGAAAAATATTGTTTTTGTTGACGTTTTTGTTGTTGAAGTTGTTTCATGGCCATATTATGAAGTGTTTGTACTATTTTAGGAAGAATTACGAACTCTGAATCATCATATTTGGCTTGTTTTTGTTGTAATATATGCGATATATAAAGTTAATAAGATTATCACTGGTTACATTTTCATGATTAGTTTTCATAAATATACTTTCTAATATTTGTTTAGGTAATTCTTGTTCTTCAGTATTTTCAATTTCTTCGTCTATACCCTCCTTACATTTTCCTTGGACACATCAACCACCAAAATATTGTCCCTATTTCGCCTTCGTTTGCTACTTAAATAGTCCAATAGCACAATGTTGTTCACACTACATGAAAACAGACACTGATTCGTCCAAAGTAGACTCGATTTATTCATTAAAACGAAGAACAAAGGAACACAGAATGGAATATTATGCATGGTTAAAGTCCTTCAGTACGTTAAGTACTTTGATATTAAACCTATACATGTATAACTGCAGTTCATGCAGCTTAAATAACAGTATGACATATGTAGATTTCAAAATTCTGCATTTAAGACAGAATAACAAAATCACTAAATTTAAAACAAAACGTTTCATTATTGATCGTGTCTCAGTCGAATATAATTGTACTGTCGCGTTTGAAAGAATTGTTAGCGACGATGAACTCGCTGACACACTAAGAAGAATTTGATACAAAATAGTTCCATGAGTAGTATTAGTAAATATAATGAGCGTTGTATTACATTCCACTGCTATATTACTAACGGCACAGCATATATTCTTAGCTGAATAGATAATGGTTGCTTTCTACTTAGGTTTTGGTTATGTTTAGAAGTCTGTGGCAGTGTAAGCGGCTCCATAGTTAAGTTGGTTAGATCGCCGGTCTTGTAAACTGCAAGTCGAGAGTTCGAATCCCTCTAGAGCCATTTGGGATCTTTTTAGGTTCGAATTGCCTTGGGCGTAGGTTGCCGGTTGGAATCAAACTGGATCTCTTAAACTGAAGCTTTAAAGATTTCATATGGTTTTTCTTTTTCTTAGTTTTGTTAATCTTGGTATCATTTGCCTAATACACACGAAATAATGTCATAATATTCGTGACGTAAGCTATGTGAATCGGGAACTCACAGTGTTTAAAATCACCATTAATCTGTAATAATTGCAAACCGATCTAAGGTATGTATGTCTTGCATACTGTGTTTTTTCCAGACCCTGTTTAGTAAGAATATCCTCTCTTCTCTGAAGCACCTATTTTAAGTATCCATGAAATTCTACAAGCTCTAGGGCGGCTCAGATTTCTTCAAAGAACTATCAGAAACACATTTACAATGTTGACATTAGCTAGCTGGAAACGGAACGAAGTCTTTTTACACTTATATCAAGAAATAATTATTATGAAAAAAGATAAGAAGCCAGCTGTACACCGGCTAGTCAACATTCAAACCAATATCCTGTCCATCCTACAAAAAATTAAAAATAAATCTGTATACATTTGGCAACGTACTTGTCCTCGCTATTCCTATTCCGCGAATACACATATAGATACACACACACACACACACACACACACACACACATGCACACACACACACACACACACACAAAGAGAGAGAGAGTTGTTCTTGTTGTAGGGTTTAACGCCATTTTTCAGCACACGATAGGTTATACATGGCGGCCAGTATTAATAGTAGAGGAAGAACCCGGGTAAACCCCGGAAAAAACCACCGACCCACGAGAAGCTACTGGAAAGCTTTCTCACATACCTACATTGGCCGAATCCGAGACTCGAACCCACGCAGACAGAGGTGAGATGGCAGTGATCCGTAACGGAGAGCGCTTTAGACCATTTGGTCACTCGGGGCGAGAGAGAGAGAGAGAGACAGAGAGAGACAGAGAGAGAGAGAGAGAGAGAGAGAATTTTGCTGTCCTGGGACTATGGCTCTCGTTATGTTACTAGTGATTATGAATGATAAATAAGTTTTCTCTCCCTAATTAGTAGTGATATGCCATTTTAACAAAACTGAAGACCTTAAAATATTGCAGACCAAAAACTGTGTTAAAATATGTCGGTCTCTTAGCTCTACTAACGTTATTTTTATGTTTTTGACATAAATGTGTTATATTTGGGGGTATCACGATGATGTGTCTGACAGAGTACATGAAGTCTTACCAAAAATGGTTTGATAGTGTCTTTTGATTTACCTGGAGACTGCTGGTATAATTACCCCAAAACAATTTGCACATCATTTTATACTTTGGAGACAATTTAAAATTAAGTATGCAAATAATCATATTAAAAACAAAATTTAGCTCACGGCCTTCTATGCCTGTGTGTCTATCTCTTATATATATATATTTTATTGCAAAGGTAATGGGTGATACTTGAGGGAACCTCAAGGATAAGGCAGAATCATGGCATACCTGATCACAAAAAATAATAATAATGAGACAATGAGCAATCAGAATGAAACGAATTGAAACCAAAAATGTAGTTAAAGGAAACTAAGCTTATTAATTGGAATAAAATGCTTAATAATGATAAGTTATAAATAATGTATAAATGAATTTAAATAATCGCCATATTTTGCATATATTAACGTTTTGACTTTGGGAAGCTGTAATGAAACTGCAACTTTTCTTCTTTTAAACTTTTTTATAAACTGTAATTTCTATTGTTTAACAATTTACCAGAAAGAGTTCAGTTGTATGTAGCAGGCTAAAATGAGTTACCACGATACATGAAAGTTAAAATACAACTATACTACAGCATTTTTCAAGCTTAATTTGAAATATTGATTGACACCTAACCTTACCTTACCATGGTTATGGCGTAATGTATAATGTCAGTATGGAATTGAAATCAATACAACTGAATGCAAACAGTAGATTGATTTTTAAGTCACGACGTTTTATTTCCTTTTCATCAATCAAGATGCCCATTGTAAGCGACGAACATGTCGGCTGATACGTTGTGATCTCATTCCTTGATTAACTATTGGCAATTTCGAAATTATGAAGTGAGAAAATCATAATGTGAGCAAATGCACTACACAGTGAAACAAATAAATGAATCTAAGATCATTCTTCTTGAAAGACATACATTTTAGTTTCATTCATCGTGAATATGAGAATTAACTGCTTTGTTTTTAGTATTAAATACTGTTTTCTTTGTAAACGGTGAAATTTCCATCATGGACCGTTTTAGAGTTTACTTCCTATGTGCTCTACATGCGACTGTTTAGCTTTAAATTGCAATGCTGTAACAGTCAAATAGATCAGCGTGACCCAGGCTTACGATAGGAGTCGGGCCGCAATTATTATTTCATGATCAGTTCCCAAAAATGTAGTCTATATCTGTTGTTTGTAGAATATATTGCTCTCTTTGTTTTTGAGATTTTAGCGTTCTTGATAATGATTAAAACCAAAGTTGTGTTATTTAAAGCAATGAGTGTGTTTGTCTGTGTGTGTTTTTAATGCAGGCTTGTTGTAGGTGGACTAAAAGGTAATAATGTGAGCTATCGTTTTTCACTACCAGTGCACAAATTGTTATAAGTTGCATAGATCCAAGCTGATACTTGTCTTAAATGTCATTCATTGGTCACGTTTGCGGTATAAAACCTGTGCATGTGTTACTCGTCTGATGCAAATGCATACATGGCATATATTCTGCAGAGTTGTCTGAAAGATTCCACTCTTTTTTGTCTCTGTTTCCACCCTTTGTCTCTCTATGTTTGTCTAACGTTACCAAAGCGGAGGAAAGTGTACCATTTTATTTACGGATACACATTTCAAAAACGACTATCTAATATTTCCCCATACAAACATATGCCTTCAATAACCAGAAAGAAATATTGAAAGTCTATATATGGTTAGTCAATGATTAAGAATATTATTGTTTACAGACCAAACATTGAAAATGTCTCCAAGCTGAGTTACCGCATGACTTCAAACGTTTATGTATGCTACATTTGACGTTTGAGGGGGAAATAGGTGCATGGGAGGTAGTAGGTTAATAATATCCCCTTTGCAAGGTGTCGAAAGGTAGTGTCTACCTGTTACATCACATCCTGTAACTCTGCTTAGCCAGGACATGAAAACTAAAAATGTAAATGATTACCGCAATATTGATCCACCGTATTTTTCGTGTTGTGCAAAGGCCTCAGGCTGCTCGATTATCATACATTTTTAACTCGTGTGGTGGAAATACAATTTCAAACAACTTACTCAAAAGATTGTACGTTTCCCCAAGTTCATATGTGTGCAACTTTATAATCTGCGTTTTCTTGTCTCGAGTATTTTCCTTGAAAAAAGCTGATAAAATAAACAGTTCATATTCAACATATTAATTTCGTGACGAACAGTAAGTAATATATAAATACACCTATTAATGCAATGCAAACAAATATTTCATTCATGTCGCGTATGTATCGATATATTTTTCTTCATTTCCAGCCTTATATTCGAGAAGGTGTTTATTCTAAATTCATGAAGTTCATGCAATAATATTTAAAGTACTAATTTCTCAAATAAATAAATAAATAAATAAATAAATAAATAAATAAATACATAAAATGAAATAAATAAATAAAGAAATAAACTAAATATTTACTATCAATTCAGCAGTGATGCATAATTACTACAAGCACAACTAATTGGTCAGAACGATGTCCCCTATAAAATGTGAGGTATTTTCATTTCAACGATATAATTAATGATTCTTCTGTATTTCTTTTGTTTGACTGTCTCCTTTGGCAAAAAAACTTAAAATACACAATACCCGGAGGGGGTTCAAACTTTAAATGTATACCTCGAAACTTTCAAAACAGCCGAATTCATAATTGCTACGATTTTTGATCACATGTTTTAGCATGTTTTATCTCTTCCTTTGCTTCCTTAAAATATCCAAATCATCTAACAGTAAATACCGATAGAGGTTATTTGATCTTACATGATGGTAACCCAGTGTCAACTAATATTATTTTAACCTCTTGTCATTCTTCAATGATCAATGTTTCACAATTTGTTCCTTCCATATATCTTAACTGGTTTTGCATCGACATAGATCTCGTATGTTTGTTCGTTTCCTTTTCGTCCATCTGTTCCAACTTCTTGTCATTTATATTTGTTTCCAGGTTATATCCTTGTGCGTTCTATTTATTTGCTATATTAGTTTGTCTTTGTATGGAGACGATAAGCAAATTAAGGATGTAGTAACTGTAGATGATTTCACTAGTCATACTAACTTTCATCACAGCAAAAGATCACATCTTCACGACAACATGGCTGAATTATAAATGTGTGGTATATATTTTTTGACTGAAAAATATGCAATGAATAATAAAAGATCACATTTTCACTACAATAGGAAATGAGTGGTAAATGTGCAAATGAACATAGTCCTGGACCTGACACTTTTTGCTGTTGTTAGCTCCTGTAAACCATTGAAAAAAATACAAGTCGTTCTCTAATCTAACTAAATGCAGCTAGTATCTGTGTGGATTATGGAGTTGATATAAATAACGACGATGAAACATACTAAAGAATTAGTTTTATCAAAGATTGAAGTTTATATTTTTTAAGATTTCATGATAGGAACAATTAAAATGTCGAAACTTTACTCGTTAATAAGAAGACATAACATACGATCAATTTATATACTGAAAGATGAAACGTTTATAGTAATTGAAGAATAATTAATTTTGAAACCTTAAAACAAGCCATTGCAGATATTGATAATAATGAAATATGCTATATAGCAAGTGTAATTTCATCAGGTGAAGTTACGCGTATATATGAACATACAGTGAATAATATTTTTTTTTACATGTTAATAATAAAGGAATGCGTCAACTCATATGCTGTGAATATAAAGGTAGTTATCGTTCTTATACATAATAACATTGTGTTAAATCAGTGGTATCACGTCATAGAAGATTGTCTAGAACTTGTACAAGTCAGCAAGACCATGCAATATACGCTTGTCTAGAACTTGTGCAAGTCAGCAAGACCATGCAATAAACGCTTGTCTTAATCTTGTATAAATGATTAGGATCATGTAATACACTTTTGTCCACGATTTTTGTAAGTCAGTACTGCAATTGTATGCACATTTGTCTAGAACGTTATTATTATTCTGACGTCTACCGTCTTTATTACTTTAACGGATTAGGACCTTGCGTTAGTAAGTGTGTATTGACTAATATTTAAAGGATTTCTGACATACCAAGTGAGTGTTTGCTTATTCGTTCGTTCAGTCAGTCAATCAATATATCGATCATTTAAACTGACAATGAGATAGAGAGGAGAGAACTGAAGTAGTATAAGGGGTGAGATTAGCGACAATGGGAATTAGCATTAAAAACAACCCCTGGGTAAGATTAGCGACAATGGAAATTTAACATTAACCACCCTGGGTAAGATTAGCGACAATGGAAATTTAACATGGGCAAAAAACCCTGGGTAAGATTAGCGACAATGGAATTTAACATTGGAGAAAGGAAAAAAAAAGGAAATATTGATTTTAGCGACAAAGGCATTCGAACAACGAAAAAAAAATATCAATTCTAGGGACAAAGGCAATTGAACATGGGTAATAGAGTTTGGGTTTGTCTAGGGACAAGGGGAACTGAACATGGGAATAAAGTGTGGGTTTGTCTATGGACAAAGGGGAATTGAACATGTTAGAAAAAAAAACTACTTTAGGGACAAGGGGAATAGAACATGGGATTTTTTTTTTTTTAAAAAAATTTATAAAGGGGTAGGCAATCGAAAGGCTATCTCTTTTCGAGAAATGTGGGTGGCCCTGAAAAGGGCCTTTGGATTTATGTTAATATTAATATTAACATAGACGGCATCTGTCACATCTTCTTCTTCTTAAACTCCTTCTAACTGCAGGTCCATACACAAGTACCCTCTTGAGGCATCCTTGTCTTTCTATGTAAACTCTTCTCATCCATAGACTAGTATCTGTCCTATCAACAACAGTCCACTTGGACCGGACATACATGAGCATGTCCGTCCTAAACATCATTGAAGACACAAGGCTGGATGATTCAACTGTGGTCCACATCGTGAGGCGACGAGAACAGGTGAATCAATGCAGTGAACTGCGCTTATTTATAGGTAGAGAAAGGATTGAAACGAATTGAGTTCATTCACCAATCCGAACACGCGTTACAAAATTCAGTCAGTCCGCATCCAATCCGAAGAGAGCAGTCTGTGACGTCATGTGGTCTATATAGATTCGCTAGCGCCTGTGTGCTGTCAATCTATGCGACAGTGATTCAACATGACGGAAACTCAGAAAACGATCCATTTGGGTGCACCAGTAGTGGAGACCGCCCAAGGGAACCCGGACTTACTTTCAGAAGAGGTACATTTGGATTTTGTGGACTTTCTTACCTCGCAAGAATTTGTTCCGGAAACTTCGTCTCATTCCTCATTACCGCAAGTGGAGAATTTTAGACAGAGACAGAAAGAAGAATTGGAGAAATTTATGCAACGACAAAAGGAAGCGGAACAAGCTTTTCTCCTACAGCAACAGCAACAGCAACAAGAAGAGGTAAGAAAAAAACAACAACAAGAAGAAGTAGCAGCAAAGAAACAAGAGGGTGAAAATCAAACGGCTACGGTACTGTTGGACATTTTAGCAGAGTTAAGAAGTCTGAAACAAATGTATCAGACTTCTTTATCACGACCGAAGAGAATACGACCTTCCCGAGCTAAACACGCCAACCCTGTGACTAAGCCTATCGTACCACCCTTAGTGATTTCAACCCAATCATCATCATCAGAAGTAGGCCTCGGCCGTGGCAAAGGCTTAAGACAGTTAAAGTTGATTGCTTAAACTCAGCCCTACACCAAAAAAGGCCCTTTTCAGGGCCACCCACTTCTCTCGAAAAGAGATAGCCTTTCAATTTGCCAATGACTCAAAAATCAACAAAAAAACCCATTTTACTCTTATAGTACATGTCTGTGTATGAGTGCGTGAGTGTAGCTTCTTATTTTAAAATCAAAACTCAAAGACACTTACCTTATATAATTAATGTATTCTTTTCTCCATAGTTACAATCCAATTCACAGTTCACAGAACACTTTATAAATTACATTCACTTCTTCTGTTTCTTTTTTTACTCTCTCTTTCTTTTTCAATTTCGTCACCGTCACAGTCTTTTCCTCCTCTTCCTCCTCACTTTCTTCCCTTCTTCTTTTCTTCACCTGGCTGCTTTCATCCTCTGAAGAATCTCTCTCTTCTTCTGAAGAATCCCTCTTTTCTTCCGACTCATCTTGTTTCTTTTTTGGGCAATCTGGAGACCAATGTTCTTTTTCTTTACAATAATAACAGGTATCTTGACTTTTCTCTTTTCTAGCCCCTGTTTTTGTTCTTTTTTGACGGTCTGGACACTCTGAAGACCAATGTCCTTTCTTCTGACAGATATAGCAAGTATCTTGACTTTTATCTCGAAAGGAAGGAGAGTAGTCCGTCGGCTGGTCTGAAGAGAATTTTCTAATGACCCCTCGCAAAGCTCTGATGAAACGTTCCATCTGGGTAGTCTCTTCCATCGTTGTGCTCGGTTTGAGAGTGAAATGAATAGTGAAAGGACAAGACACACACCCTTTTTATATACGCTGGTTTGCCATGACTATAAATTAGTCTGTGGTGTTTAAACTTGAGTCATTTGACGTTTTGCACTCAAGATGAAACGATCCTATTCATTCGAGAAGAAAGAAGAAGAAAGTAGGAGGCAGAAACGTGATCTATCGCCTCGTACCAGAGCTGAAGTCTTGGCACAAATTCATGCCAGTGATTTTGAAGAGGACATGAGTGAACCAGAATCCGAACCCTCTAAACAAAGTTCACCACTCTTAGTCAACCCTGAAAAGTACTATTCCATTCGAGAGACGGAAAAGCGCTCCTCTAGAAAATTTAGAACCACGGCTTACACCTACACAGTGAAGTTTAAAGATTTCAAGTCCGAAGTACCATTGGAGAAAGCAGAAGGGTTTATCACCGAGATGTGGGATTCTTTGCTCACCGCACTCAAGCGACAATGTCAACCGAAAGAAGACGATCGCTTGACACTATCCATAGATCACGACAGCTTGAAATCCCCTGTTTGGATCGAGTTTAGCAGACCCGCAGAACTAACCCCTTCCAAAGTCATGGACAAGATTCAACACGTACAACAATCTAATGACCAGTTTGACATCACCGATGGTAAAGCCACACTGAAAATGGCCCACGTCTCTCCTCCTCAAGGGACCGGACAACGCAATAAGGTGTTATTGGTGAACGACCTTCGCAGCAGCAAAAAGAGTCTCGTCCAAATTCACAATTCTCAAGACCAGATGTGTTTAGCCCGAGCCATCGTGGTGGGACGAACCTATGCCAACAAGAACGACACGGTAGAATGGAAAAGAGCCTGGAAAACTATTCAACGATCCGACCGAGCCAAACAACGAAACGAAGCAGAACTCCTGTTACAACAAGCCGGACTGTCCAAAGACACACCTTGTGGCATTTCTGAGATGCAGAAATTGCAAGATGTCCTAGCTCCACTCTACACCTTGAAAGTGCACCCTCAAGAAATGCGCGGACCTCTGTTGTTTCGAGGGAAAGACTTTAAGGACGGAAAATACATTCATGTCTATTATCACGATGACCATTTCGATACCATTACCAGTATCACTGGATTCCTGGGATACAGTTATTACTGTGATAAATGTGACTATGGCTATAACAATCGAGAGCAACACAAACATTGCGGATGGAAATGCCCAGGATGTTTGGCCTCTCCACCCTGTCTGAGCGAAGGACAAGAAAGAGTACAATGTCCTGCTTGTCTGCGCACGTTTGTCAGCCCTGCCTGTTACCAACAACATCTGAAGACGCAAGGTTCACAGCAGATATGTGCTTGTCAACTGCTGAGATTGTGCCCTACGTGTCGAAAAGGCCTACGTACCAATAATACCAAGGCACACGTATGTTCAGGAAAGAAAAAATGTCACATTTGTCACCACATCGTGGACTTGGAACACCAATGCTACGTGCAAAAATACCAACCCCCACCAGAGAAAGAGGACGGTCACAAGAAGAAAGGCAATTTCATCTTTTCGATTTTGAATGCATGCAAGAGACTGGCATTCACATTCCTAATTTCTGCGTGGCTCATCGAGCGTGCGAGAAGTGCACTCAAGAACCTATCTTCAGTCATTGCCCTCACTGCAGCAAGATTCCCGGAGGGCGTGAAAAAATCTTTCGAGGACCGAACACGTTAGCCGATTTTGCCCAATGGGTCTTAGATCCCATCGACAAGACGTGGAGCCAAGAGGACATCGAACGTTACGGAGATTGTCATCGTCATGCCACGGTGATGGCTCACAATTTCTCCGGATACGATGGACAGTTTCTTTTGAGGTACTATACGGAACATGGCACCGAACGTCCTAAAGTCACTTTGAACGGAGCCAAAATCATTTTCATGCAAGTGGGACAAGTGCAGTTTAAAGATTCGATGAGTTACTTGGCCATGCCTTTGAGTCGAATGCCTAAAACGTTTGGAATGACAGAAATGGCTAAAGGTTATTTTCCTCACTTTTTCAATACGGAAGCCAATCAACACGCCGTTCTACCCCATTTGCCTGAGGCTCACTATTACGACCCCGACAACATGCGTACCGAACAACGAGAAGCTTTCTACGCTTGGTACCAGACTCACGCCTCCTACCCTTTCGACTTTCAGGAAGAAATGCTAAAGTATTGTCGTTCTGACGTGGACATTTTACGGCGTTGCTGTGGAAAATTTCGAGAACTGTTCATGGAACACGGAAGGGTCGATCCTTTGAAAGAAGCTTGCACCATTGCCAAAGCGTGTTCCTTAGTGTATCGACAACGATTCATGCCTGAAAACACCGTGGCTGTCATCAGTCCTCAAACGACCCACTATGTCAAACGTCAATACTCGGTCAAAGCCCTACATTGGTTACGTTACTTGTGCGACAAGGAAGACAAATGGATTCAGCATGCCCGCAACGGAGGAGGCGAAAAGACCATCGGAACGTATTCGGTCGATGGCTGGGACTTAGAAAACCCGAAGATCGTGTACGAGTTTAACGGTTGCTTATTTCACGGATGTCCCGTCTGTTACCCTGATCGTAGCACTAAAAATCAGTTTTTACAACGAACCATGGAAGACTTGTACGAGGACACTTGTCAGCGACGCCTAAAGTTAGAACAGCAAGGATACCAAGTGGTGGAAATGTGGGAACACGAGTACGATCACCGTATGAAAACCGATCCCGAGTTTAAACGTGCCGTGGAAAGTTACAAGCTGATGGCCCCCCTAAACCCGAGGGATAGTTTGTACGGAGGAAGGACCAATGCCACCTGTTTGCTGTACCAAGCCGACGAAGAGAAAGGAGAAGAAATCAAATACTTGGACGTGTATTCGCTGTATCCTTACGTGTGCAAATATTGTCCCTTTCCTGCAGGGCACCCACAATTGTTCATGGAACACATCAACCTGAAAAACATTCGACAATACGAAGGCTTGATCAAGTGTAAAGTTTTGCCTCCCACGAACCTATACCATCCCGTCTTACCTCACCATTGTCAAGGCAAACTGATCTTTCCATTGTGCCGTACTTGTGCCGAAACGTGCAACCAAGACCAACCTTGTCAGCACACCCAGGAAGAACGTGCCTTGACGGGAACCTGGGTCAGCGTAGAATTGTTCAAAGCTCTGGACATGGGATACCAACTGTTAGAAGTGTACGAAATTTGCCACTTTCCCAAGACACAACAATACCACAAGGGTGACCCCAGTCAGAAAGGCATTTTCGCCGACTACGTGGATGCCTTTTTGAAACTGAAGCAAGGAGCCAGCGGCTATCCTTCCTGGTGTCACACTTCCGAAGACGAAAAGACATTCAAAGAGAAATACTATGAACAAGAAAGCATCTCTTTAGACCACATCGAGAAAAACGAAGGCAGGCGGTCGTTTGCCAAAGTGATGTTAAATTGCTTGTGGGGTAAAATGGCACAACGACCGTGTTTACCCAAGACGGAATATTTGACAGAATCTTCCCGCTACTTCAGATGATTCACGACAAAACCAAATACATGAAACACGTGGACGTCGTTCGCGAGGATTTGATCTTGGTCAATTACGAAGAAGATCTGGACTTTGTACAAGACGACCCCTTTGGAAATGTCATCATTGCGGCTTACGTGACAGCTCATGCTCGCTTAAAATTGTACGAAGCTTTAGAACTGTTAGGGGAACGTGTCCTGTACTTTGACACGGACAGTTGCATTTACATCGATCACCCGAGTCAACAGCACCCTGACATCGAAGGAAATCGTTTAGGAGCCTGGACAGACGAGCATCCCGACGACAAGATTCTAAGTTTCGTCAGTGGTGGTCCCAAAACTTACGGCTACGAATACCGGGACCCACAAGGAGAATTGCACACGACGTGTAAAGTGAAAGGATTGACTCTGAATTATCGTACCAGTCGTGTGGTGAACTTTGGGGTATTGAAAGAAGCCTTGCAATCGGGAGAGGATGCAAACTTTAAAGTGACCACCTATCAACCGAACAAAATTGTACGTTTACCCACTCACTACATCGTCAGTCGACCCTTGGAAAAAGTCTATCAAATCGTGTACCAGAAGCGAGTGCGACTTCCCAATCATTTCACCTTACCGCATGGACACGTCGGTATTGGTCTGTATATAAAAAGGAACCCTAGGCAAGATCGATAGTTCATTGTGACTACCAAGACCGAGCGAACAAGATGAATACACAAAACAAGTTTAGACAGGCACAATTCAAGTGTGGGGCTTCTGAAGTGGAATGCGATTGTGAGCCTTGCGACTTTTCAACCTGTGTTAGTGACGGTGCCAGAAGAACCCGTCACCCAGGACGGGACTGTCGTGGACAGGCCTGAAAGACCCTTTCTGGAGGACACTTGTGTGACCTTACCCCCTACTATAGAACTGGTTAGAACATTGCCCAAAACATGTTGTACAGACACTTGTGTTTATTCCACGTTAATGGTTATCATGTGCCTTTTATCCTTATACTTAAGCCTTTGACTTTTATGCATTTTTGTCTTTCGTATTCATGTTTGAAACATTCAATAAACGTGTTCTGAAAAAAAGTATATAAACTCTTGTCTTGTTTGTTTTCGTGTCACAAGTGACATTTCTCACACTATGGCTACATCTGCTGTCTCTGCTCCCTCTTCCTCTAGTGTCAAAGTCATCGACGAACACTTAGATCGTGCCAGTTGGGAGGCTTTGTATCTTCGCCATCCCTTTAACATGCTCATTGCTGGACCTAGCGGTTCAGGCAAAACCGAATTCGTCAAACGTTTGATCGAACATAAACATCATTTGATCGATCGGCCCCCTCAACGGATCGTGTGGTGTTACAAAGAGTGGCAATCGGCGTACAGCCTCTTGCGAGAAAGTCAAGGTGATTCCATCGTGTTTGTGGAAGGCATTCCTAAAGAAGACGACGGCATCGTCTCTGACTCCCGTCTAACCCATTTGGTCATTTTTGACGACATGTTAGGAGAAGACGAAGAAGAAATTAAACTGTGGTTCACGCGCAAAGGGCATCACCGTAATGCCAGTGTCGTTCACATCACCCAAAAATTTGTTTCAACAAAGTAAAGCCCATCGCACCATCAGTCTCAATGCGCATTACGTGGTCTTGTTTAAAAGCCCTCGAGATAAATCGCAAGTGCAAGTCTTAGCCAAACAGTTAGGAACGCCTTGGTTGACTCAGGCGTACGACGATGCCACTGATACTCCACACTCCTATTTACTCGTCGATTTGAAACCTACGACCCCCGATGATTTGCGATTTCGTACCCACTTGTTTCACCACTGGTGCCAAGACGGAGGGCCTGTCCTGCACACGTCTCCGTCCTCGACTTAATTTCACTCCACATAAAAAAATCTATAAAAACCTCAGACCCTTTTTCGTCTGTCTCACACAACGTCAACATGACGTCCCTTCAGTCGCATCTTCCCGTCAAATTGATTCGTGCCTTGTATGGCATCAGTCGAGAAAAAAATCCACAAATACGAGGTCGTGTCTTAGAAGCTAGTCTCAAAGAAGTCTTACGATGGTTTACGGTGACGGCACGTCAATTACTCCAAGGAATCATTCAGATTCCTCATCAAACCAAACGCTTTTTCGATCGAAACAAAGTCGCTTTGGTCCAACTGGCCGATCCCCGCATCGACACTCAAACCAAAAAACAAATCATTTTGAAACCTGGAGGGAGCGGTGCTCTAGGAGGGGTCATCATTCGCTCTCTCTTAAGATGGGATCCTAATGCCCCCAAACTTCTCCCCAAGAAAAACGTCCAACGAAGCCCCAAGAAGAAGAAAAAGACCAGGTCCCCAAGAAGAACTTCTCCAGTGGCGGGACCCTCCTCTTATCAGACACCACCCCAGAAAACGAAAAGAAGCCCCCAGAAAAAGAAACAGAGAAAAAGTCCCCAGAGAAAGAAAAGTCCACAGAAGAAAACTAGTCGCAAGAGGGGCACTTCGGCCAGGACGCAACTTTACACTCGCAAACCACGACCTGCCACGGCGGTGACCGCATCTCCGGCAGCCTCACGTTCATCCACTTCTCCGTTGATGACACCAAGAACTGAAGAGTACTTGGAGACGTTGATCACACCAAGAACTTCTCCGTTGATGACCCCAATAATTACTTCCCCAGTGGTAGGACCCTCCAATTTAGTGGCAGTAGCTGCTGCTCACAAAGTACCTTCTCCCAAAATCAAAGTTCAAGAAAGATCGGGCATGTTACAAAGTTTACTGGATTTGTTCAAAAGCAAGAACTGGCTCGATTTAGTCCGTTACGTACCCCTGCACGACGTGTCATGCCTGTCCTCAAATTGATACGACGTAAAGACAATCAGTGGCGACGCGTTCCAGTATAAAAAAGGTGTGTGACCAAGTAGGGTATCAGTGTTTTTTGGTGCTCCTGAAGACTCAAAGATGTCACCCTCCAGAAAACCCCAAGGAAAGAAAAGAAAAGGACTACCACCACGTTTAATCCAACATGGGGACAAGTTATCTGTCCTGTCCAAAGCTTCTCCACCTCTACGAAAAAAACTCATTCAATCGGCCTCCAAAGAGGTCATCGATACCGTGTGCGAATGTTGTTTGAACGTTTTGAAAGGCACGATCCCTTTGTCCAAACACCAGAAACAATGCTTAAGCAAACATCGTCACGTTCTTCGCCAAATGGTTCAAAAGAAAATTCCGATTCGTCAAAAAAAGAAGATGCTGGTCCAACGTGGAGGCATTTTACCTCTCTTGTTAGGCCCCTTACTGAAAGGAGTCTTGGGAACCATGTTGGGAGGACTGGTGGGAGCAAGATAAAAAGGCCCTCGGAAGTTCCAAGATTTCAGAATCGACCCCTGACAACCCCATGGAAGGACGAAAACTAGCTTTAGTGCCTTACAAACGATGGATGGAATACCATCAGTGGCAAGAACAACGCACCCCGCATTTACCTCCCAATCCCCATTTGAGCGAGATGTCCCAGTTACAACACGAATTGCAGTCCTTGATGTATCGCCAAGATTTGTCCGAAACAGAAAATTCGCAAAAGTACGGTCAACTCTTGCAACGACTGCAACTCTTTCACCAGAAAGCTTTAGACGAAACAGCTCTACCCACTCTGAAAGATTTTAAGACCTTGATGAAAAGTCCAGCACCATCACCAGTACCAGTACCAGTACCAGTACCACCACTACCAGTGACCAAGACAGAAAAAGGAGAAGAAGAAGAAGGGTTTCAAACTCCACCAGAAAAAGTACGCAAGTTAACAACACCACCTACTTCCAGAATTGGATGGATTAAAAAGATGATGGCCACCCCTTCTTCATCACAAGAGAAAAAGAAAGTGAATACAGAAGTGAAGACAGAAGTGAAACAAGAATCGATATCCCCCGCTCAGACATCCTCCTCTTCAACACCTATTGCCGGTCGCACACGCAAAGCATTGCAATCCAAGAAAATACCCCAAGAGAAAAAGAGTAGCATCCTCCAAGAGTGGGTATCTTATTAACACACCAACCAACACAAAAATTGGAAAAGTCTTAGCCAGCATTTACTACGATCCCTCCCATCCTGCAGGTTACGCAGGAGTTCAAAAATTGTATCGTGCTGCCAAAACGCGACTGAAAAGTCTCCGTTTACCTCAAGTGCAACGATGGTTACAAGAACAAGCTACCTACACTTTACACAAACCCATTCGACGCAAGTTTGCCAGAAGTCGCACCCGAGTAGAAGGCATCGATCATCAATGGCAAGCCGATTTAGCCGATGTCTCTCATTTGGCCAGCTACAATCGTGGCTACAAATATTTGTTTTGTGTCATCGACGTCTTTTCCAAATTTGCCTGGGTCGTGCCCTTGACTTCCAAATCGATCAGCGAGTTAGTGCGAGCCCTGCAACGAGTGTTGAAACAAAGCTATCGTCACCCTCTTCGATGGCAAACGGACAAAGGCACCGAATTTCTGAACCAAGCTTTCCAAAAAGAATTAAAGAAACGTGACATTCATTTTTTTACCACCGAGAATCCCGAAACCAAAGCCAGCATCGTGGAACGTTTCCAACGCACATTGAAAGAACGCATGTGGAAATATTTTACGCATCACCACACTCTGAAGTACATCGACATCTTACCGCACCTGGTGCAAGCGTACAACCAATCTTACCATCGAAGTATCGGACGTGCCCCGCAAGACGTGACTCCCGACAACGAAGTTTTTGGTGTTTGAGCGTCTGACGAGGGCTGTCCACAAGAAAAGTGGAGAGTTGGCCGTAGGAGATTGGGTGCGCATTGGCAAAACCAAACGCACTTTCGACAAAGGTTACTTACCTAACTGGACGACCGAATTGTTTCGTGTCACTGGACGAGTGCATGGTCGTCATCCTGCCGTCTATAAATTGGAAGACATGAACGGAGAAGTGCTCAAAGGAACGTTTTATTTGCCCGAGTTACAACGTGTCACCAAAAAAGAAGACGACGTGTACGACATCGAAAGCATTCTCGAACGCAGAACCCGTAAAGTGGGCAAACGACGTGTCAAAGAAGTCAAAGTACGTTGGAAAGGATATCCACCCAGTTTTGATTCTTGGATCGACGCTTCGCAAGTCATCGACTACAAAAAGAAGTGACCATCATGCCCTTTCACACAGACGCAGCTACGTCAACCACTCCTCCTTCACTTAGTTCTTCTGTGCAAGATTTACAAAAACAACTCTTGTGGGTGTGGTGTGGAGAACGTGTGCCTAAAACGCAAATCGTCTTTTTCTGCCAAATCTTCGTGGTGTATTGTGTCATCGGGGCAGCCATTGCCAATTTGTGTTTGCAACAAGGAGACAAACAATTGTGGACCATTTTATTGAGCAGTTGCATCGGTTACCTGCTTCCTAATCCCTCCCTGAAATTCTCCTCGAACGGGAACCACGGGAACCTTGTGTCCAGTGCCAGTGCCAGTCACCACTCCACCAACAATCACAACCAGAACCCCATTTTAGGCGGACACACGCCTCTGACATCCACTAACCCCTCGGACAGCCACAGAACTCTGGAATTATGAGTCACCAAAACCAATTTTACTTAACCTTACCCAGTGACAGTTCCATGGAGGTGTTCCCCAACAACACGTTGTGCTGTTACACGGCCAAATTACCTCAAGCCATCCAGTTAGATCACGAAGCCCATTGGGAAGTGGCTTTAGTAGAAATAATTCACCCTACACAAATCCAAAACATCACCGAAAAGCAGAACACTTTTGAGGTCGAAATCCTGAACCAACAATTACAAGAAGCCATGAATGACATCGGGTTTTCAGGGGACACAAGACCATCCAACAATTGACCCTTCAATATCTACACCTTGAAAATTCCGGCAGGGTTTTATTTTAGTGGTCAACATTTGGTGGACACCATTACTTCCAGGTTCGAGTTAGCCTTTGGCAAAGCCCTGAACAGAGTCAAAAAAGTGTCACCCTGGAGTACCATAAAGTGGCCCGTCGCTTACTGATGAAATTTCAGGATACCCAAACGTTGTCCATCAGTTTTAATTGTGACTTGTTTGATATTTTAGGTGGAGACGCAAAAATGGCTCCAAATTTTAAACCGAAGATCAACAGCAATACGGAATTTTACAAGTTTTTTCGATTCCCTGTAGAACTGAACCAAGGACTGAATTTGATGTTCGTGTACTCCGATGTGGTGGAGTATAACGTGGTGGGACACACCTCTGTACCGTTACTGCCTGTCATTCCTTTCAAAGTGGATATTACCACGACCAGTGACCAGGAAGGTGGAAACACCTATCACGTCCACCGGGAATTTGTGCATCCTCATTATTTGCCTGTGAGCAAGTCGTATTTGGACACGGTCAATATTGCTATAAAAGGAGAATTGGGACAAAGTATTCCATTCACCAAAGGAAAAGTCACGGTGAAACTCCGTTTTCGAAAACGGTTCTCTCACGACTCGTAAGTCATGTATCCAGTGTATCGAGGGGTTGCTCGACAGCGAGGACACGGTTTAGGAGATATGTTTAAATCGGCCTTTCGTTCGGTGGCCCCAGTGTTGAAACCGATGGTGACACGCGGATTGCACGCCTTGAAAGGTGCGGCACTGACCCAAGGCAAAGAATTTCTCCAAAATGTCATCATCGACAAACAAAACCCTAAAGAAGCCTTCATGAGGGCAGGCAAAAATGTCTTGCTGCAAACAGGCAAAGACCTTTTGGGCCGACGCGAAACACCTATAAATGCCCTGCACGCTACCGAGTCAGGCATTCAGCAAGGACAAGGCAGAAAGAGACGACGAAGAAAACACCCTTTCACCAGACTTCAATCTAGAAAGGCAAAGAAAAGAAGAATCGTTCGAGACTTAGACGTTTTCGATTATTGAGACACAGCAACAAAAAAAAATGATGCACCGAGAGTCTTGCGCCTGTTCCAAGACGGAACTGGATCTGTTTGCCATGCCACCCATCATGATGACCATGCAAGAATCCCAATGGGTGGAATTTCATCCCGTCTCCTCATTGACCGATTCCGCTCCCATCGAGTTTGAAATCAAAGGACAGCCCGAAGATTACATCGATTTGAATAGCAGTTACTTGTACTTGAAAGTCAAAGTTCAAGATAAGGATGGAAATGCTATAGACACTGAGCCAGTAGCTCCCGTCAACAATTTCATGCATTCCTTGTTTAGCGGAGTGGACTTGTACTTGAATAACAAACTAGTCAGTAGCAGCATGGATACTTACCCTTATCGAGCGTACCTGGAAAATCTCTTGACGTACGGAATAGACGCCAAGAACACTCATCTCAATGGCTGTGTGGTATGGGAAGCTGACGATGCAGGCGAATTTGAAACATTCAAAACTGATACAACCAAAGACCACAATGCGGGATTTGTAGAACGAAGAGACAGAATCAAAGACGGACACAGTTTAGAACTGATGGATCGTTTGCATTTGGACATGTGGTTGCAAGAAAAGTATTTGCTGAACGGGGTGGATGTCCGCCTGAGACTGAATCGCAGCAGTGCCGCTTTCCATTTAATAGCTGATAGTGACGATAATTACAAAACCAAAATCCAAGAAGCCAGACTCTACGTACGCCGTGTGGAAGTGTTACCTAAAGTTGGAAACGACATCAGTCAGACGTTGAGCAGAACGACCGCCAAGTATCCGATCCGACGCATAGAAGTGAAAACCTTCACCATTCCTAGGGGACAGCGATCCATGATTGAAGATCATCTGTTCCAAGGACAGTTACCCAAACGTTTGGTTGTTGGTATGGTCGAGAATACAGCCTTCAACGGAGCTATCGCTAAAAATCCTTTCTACTTTCAACACTTTGACGTGTCCAAGATCGAAGTCAGTCGCGATGGCAAGACCTTGTGTACCCGACCTTTCGAACCTAACTTTGACAAGAAGAATTACTTGAGGTCGTACTTGTCCCTGTACGAAGCCACGGGACAGTTAGGAACCAACACCAGTCACGGCATTACGTACGAGGATTATGCAGGAGGATACGCATTGTGGGATTTCGATTTCACTCCAGACCAAGGCAGCGACGAGGGACATTTCCACCCTATAAAATCTGGCCAGATTCGTGTGGAAATTCAGTTTGCAAAGCCACTGGACGAGACAGTGAGCGTCATCCTGTATGCAGAATTCGATAATACCATAGAAATCAACAGTTTGAGAGAAGTCATTCTAGACTATTAGAAGCTATGGAAGACTGTTCTCCCTCTTTATCTAGTGGAGAAGCTTTGAAGATGGAATGTGAGGAGACCGTGGAAGGAGAATCCCAACACAAAGACGAAAAGGACATCGTGATCAAGTCGAGATGTCCAGAACAAGAACAGCAATTGGTCTCCTACTGTGCTACATACCTGGCAGACACAATTACGATATGGATGAAGCATGATTACTATGGATGTCAAAACATCAGTCAAGAAGAAAAATTCAACGAATATCTGGACGAAGCTTGGAGTCTGTTTAAAAAAGACGTGTTACGTTGGTGGTATAAAGACTTGCGTGAACATTTCTGTCCTCCATTAACGACTCGAGACATCCATTACATCAATGCCCTCTTTGACAAATTCAAAGAGAAAGTCGAGATCGAAATTGATCACTTATTATCAGCAAAAGAACATTTAGTGACTTATTTTGATCGTGATTTTTCTAGAAACGACGAGAAAGTGAATCGTTGATTTTGTGACTAGTATGCTTATTTTGTTCTCTTCAGCTAGGAAACGTAGTGTCCATCCATGACTCAATGACTTGCAACAGTGGAAATCACAATTTCATTCACAACGTTGCCCACCCTGTTTAAAGTAGAGTGTAAATTGAAAAAAAATGTTTGTCATTTGAAAAAAATGTTTGATGTTATATTGTTGGATTATTGTTAAACAATGTTAGAGTTGTTGGTCAATGTTAAGTGATTTTGAATAAAAATTGTTGTGTTTTGAAAAAAATGCCTTTGTGGTTTGTTTGGTTATAAGAATGTTGATTTATGCTCTTTGACTTCTTACTATCCCTCTCATGACACTCATTGAACGTTGCGGCTCGAAAACCGTAGAGGGATGTTTTCCTTCACGTCCGCGCTTTGACTTTAAGAACCGGGTTGTTTCCAGTCTAACCATCCATTATCAACTCATCCTCCTACGAAGATGTGCTCCAAACTAGCTAAGCTAAACGAAGCCTACGTGAATTTGCATAGGGTCAGACACAGTCTGATACCGAAGCCAGAAGAGATAGAGAATGTGAGAATGTTAAAAGTTACTGAAGACCTGATAGAAGAGCTCTTCAGAGAAGAAGTGAACAGGGAGAAAGAAGAATGGACAGAGAAGTACAGACTTCAGAGACAGCAGCAGCAACAGCAACAACAACAGCAACAGCAGCAGCAACAGCAACCTGAACCTGACAGAGGCTTTGTCGATTGTCGTATCGACACCAAAGAGTTCTTCTTCTCTTTCCGAAGAAGCAGACCTATTGCCAGAAAGTCTATCCTCAGAGGACATCGCATTCTTAGAAACTAAAAGATTGCCATAGCAAACAAAAAAGGACAAAAAAAACCCCAGCCCTTTTCAGGGCTACCCAATACTCTAGAAAAGAAATAACCATCAATTTGCCAGTATGTGTAGGTAGTAAGAGTGTATGTGTTTGTGTGTTTGTGTTTGTGTGTTTGTGTTTGTAACGGATGAAGTAGGCTGGTGTGGATAGTAGAATAAGATGATGATTTTTGGTGTTTGAGGTGTGGGGAGAGTAGATTTGGGGGGTTTGATTGGATTGCTTTGCGTATGTGGATAGTCTATTGAAGTGATTAATGAAATAATTTTTTTAGAATAGGAATGGGTAGTATAAAAAAGTGAGCGAGTGTTTCTTTTAGGTCCGCGCGTTGTTTTGGTCATGATCTAGGTAAGATCAATTTTATGTTTTTTAGGGGGATGTTTTCCTTCACGTCCGCGCTTTTACTATAAATTGAAACTCGCTGGGCAGTCTAGCTACCCTTGTTGATTGATCAACACCAGAATGAATAGCAGAATAAGCAAACTTCTTGAACTCCAGATACATCTGGAATATGTCAGGCGCCTGTTAAATGAACTGGCCGCGGAGGCTATAGTAGAAGAGGAAAGAATAAAGAAGGAAGAGGAGGAGAGAAGACAGAGGGAAGAGGTGGAAAAGAAAATAGGAGAGAGGATGTCGTACAATATTCCAGAGACAGAGGATTGGGGTTCTGAAGCGAATCATCCTCCCTCTGCGCTCCCAAGAAGAAAGGTGAAAGGAGACTGGGGAAGAAGATGCGTGTGTGGCGCCAGGCCAGGAAGGTGCCATCATTAGATAGGTGCATCTGGAGTTCAAAAACAAACAACCCTTTTAAGGGCTACCCAATACTCTAGAAAAGAAATAACCATCAATTTGCCAATGTGTGTAGGTAGAGTAGTGTGAATATAAACACTCACTCTTTTTTTTAGTGTGAGGGTATGTGTTTGTGTGTTTGTGTTTGTAAGCACTCAAGTACGTGGGTGTGAATAGTAGATTATGGGTTTGTTTATTGTTTCTTAGCGTATGTGGATAGTATAGTTCGGGTTTTGTAACCTTTCATGTATGATTGTGTGGATAGTAGATTATGGATTTTGTTTTAATGATTTGCGTGTGTAAATAGTAGATGTGGGGTTTGTTGATTGCTGGTTCACGTATGTGGATAGTAGATTATATGACATGAGAAAGAAGGGGGATGTTTTCCTTCACGTCCGCGCGTTGTTTGGTCATGATCTAGGTAAGATCAATTTTATGTCTTGGGGGATGTTTTCAATCACGTCCGCGCTTTAAGTATAAAACTAACAGTGTTTGCCATTGCAGCCCATTCTACGGAATAAGCAAGCAAGAAGATGCCAGCAGCTTCAGCTTTGTATAACAACCTTATGGGAAGTTGGTATTGGATGGTGGATGGATTGAATGTAGCAGAAAGGCTTGAACAGGAATGGAGGCATGCAGTGACAAAAGACTTCGTCTCAAGACAAGTAACCAGCCTCCACTTAGCCATCAATATTGTAAAATAAATGATAGAGGATGAGGAGAAGAGAATCAGAGGTTTAATTAACCCACCGTATGTTAAAGTGGGTAAGTTGAAAGAAGCCATAGTTTATGTGACGAGTGTAAGGTGTTATTTAGAAGACATTCTAGAATGGACAGATTGGTCTTTTGTGAAGTGGGGCTTAGACAAGCTTAAGAAAGCCGAAGAAGTAATGAGAAATGTGCTGACCGAAGAGGTCAAGAAGATCAAAGAAAAGTGGTCAAAGGAAAGAAAAGAAGAAGAAAATAGAAAGAAAAAGGAAGAACTAGAGAAACTAAACTCAAACTGGATGAAAATCCAAGAGAAGTTCCGAGCCATGGGTCACCCGGACTGGATGCCGAAAACAGAAAAGAAGAAGAAGAAAGGAATGATGGAAAAAATAAGAGGATGGTGGAAGAAGTTAAGGAGTTAGAAGAAGAAGAAGAAAAAACCCAAAGGCCCTTTTCAGGGCCACCCATATTTCTCGAAAAGAGAATGACTTTCCATTGCCTACCCCTTTATAAAAAATTTTTAAAAAAAAAAATCCCATGTTCAATTCCCCTTGTCCCTAAAGTAGTTTTTTTTCTAACATGTTCAATTCCCCTTTGTCCATAGACAAACCCACACTTTATTCCCATGTTCAATTCCCCTTGTCCCTAGACAGACCCAAACTCTATTCCCATGTTCAATTGCCTTTGTCCCTAGAATCGATATTTTTTTCTTCCATTGTTCGAATGCCTTTGTCGCTAAAATCAATATTTCCTTTTTTTCCTTTCTCCAAGGTTAAATTCCATTGTCGCTAATCTTACCCAGGGTTTCTGGCCCATGTTAAATTTCCATTGTCGCTAATCTTACCCAGGGTGGTTAATGTTAAATTTCCATTGTCGCTAATCTTACCCAGGGGGTGTTTTTAATGCTAATTCCCATTGTCGCTAATCTCACCTCCTTATACTACTAACTGAGGTAACCTCTTTCATGTATAAAAAATCTTTTTGTTTATATCTCTTTTTTATTAGCATGATTAACATTATGTTCTTTCTATAGGTGTTTTGTTTAGAGAAGATGTAATTGACAGAACGTTATGTTAGATACAGGTTACGTGTACTTTATATTCAGTGAAAACGGAGAAAAGGATAATACAACAACATAAAATATCAGGGGAAGTTATTCCTAATAAACTCAAAATACTTCCTGTCATTACATTTGTACTCGTTTTATAAATACAACGCAGATTACATATGCTATATTTCATCCAAAAGCCACACGCCAACCTGGTATCAGTTATATCCGCATCCTTTATTAAAATTATAATTGAAAACTGGAGGAATAAGTCGTCAGAAATTGCATCAATGTAAATATAGAATGGAATCGAATGCCAGTGCAAAATACACAGATCAATCAAACTGGCATCGTCTCCAAATAGCTAAGTTAAATATTTATATGAGCGAGAGAGAGAGAGAGAGAGAGAGAGAGAGAGAGAGAGAGAGAGAGAGAAAGAGTTTAACCTATATTTACCCTGAAGTATGATTAAGGCAAAGGTGACACTTCATAGCCTATCTGTAAGCTTTAACATTGAAAACCGGATAAACCTAGATACTGTCTAAGTACTTCCTGGTTAGTTATAAAGTGTTAGGTACGATTAAGGTTGACGTACACGATCCAATATTTCGTGTGTTCAACATGAACAGAACACGTTAAAATCTTTTGTTAAACAAATTTAACAATTTGTATGTACTAACTGTACCAAGAACTTCATGTGTGATTGAAATGTTTCCTGTCGGATTAGAGAAATTATCATTTGCTTCCGTGTCGACACTGTTCAGAATGGACCACGTGCCATTGATAGCATATATTGCTTTTATATTCCTTGTACATTGCCACACCGCTAGATGTAAGTATATTTGATTTTATTAACTTTAAACATTTTATTGTGATATATTTTGATATTGGAGATAGAGACTTTGATTTACCAGTATGCCTTGATTCTTTTATAGCAGCAGCAAGATATTTCATATGGCAAGCTAATCTAGTTCAAGGAATATATGTCTAATGCACTGTGAACCAAGCAATATATGGTCAAAGTGCAAACGAGTAAATCTTTAATTTAGTTTTATGCAAGTTGATATTGGAAGTCAAGGCTAAATGGCTCTCGCTATCTATCTATCTATCTATCTATCTATCTATCTATCTATGTTGTTTTTATGATGGGGTACAAACGTGATTGCATATGATGACTCATAAGCAGGACGCTTCAATGACATTTTTTAAAGACGGAAACATAATTAGCTAAGAACTAATCTACAATGAGGCCCTCATAAAAAGGAATTCGCAGTAATTGGAGTAAAAGTGGCTGTTAACACATCAGTGAGAAATCATAAAAATTCTTCCGTCGAAGGTTGACT
This sequence comes from Sinohyriopsis cumingii, assembly GCA_028554795.2. Taxonomy (NCBI): domain Eukaryota; kingdom Metazoa; phylum Mollusca; class Bivalvia; order Unionida; family Unionidae; genus Sinohyriopsis; species Sinohyriopsis cumingii. The sequence goes on from CM068829.1 coordinate 33,993,005, forward strand.
CTCCTATAAATTAGATATCAATGAAGCGTTTATGTATAAAGAATGACCGCAATAGCCCAAATGTAAACGTACTCTATAATCTAATGGCATGCGTTCTGCTTGACATCCTTTATTAAGTTGCAAGTTTCTCGAAATCCGCTGGACGAATTTTCTTTAAACTTTTTACTGATGTTCGAAAGGTGTCTTACTTTGATACTGTACACGATGCGTTGAAATCATAGTCCTCTCAGTAAGGGTTCCTTGAGTACCATCTATTGATACAGTTTATTAACATTTGCGTATTTTTTCACTGCCGTTACCCCCTAAGGTGCCCCTAATTTTGCTGTTTTGTCTTCACGAAATTCGTGAGAAATTCTGTTTAGGTAGACTCTCCTAGAGATAAAACATCAATGAAAGCGTGTTTTTCATAGCCAATATCCCTAAGGTGCCTCTCATTTCGCTATATCCTGTTCATGAAATTTGTCAAGATTGCCTTCGTAGGTGGACTCTATCTCCTAGAGATAAAATTTAAATGAAGGGTTCATGTATAAAGAGTGGACGTAATAGCGCATATGTAAACGTACCATATAATCGTACCGTAAGTGTTCTGCTTGAGGTCCTTTATTTAGTTGGGAGTTTTTCTAAATCGGCTTGACGCATTCTCCTGAATCTTTTCCTGCTGTTAACAAATGTCCTTATTTCAATACTCTCTAACAGGCGTTAAATCTAAATCCTTCTAGCAAGGGTTTAATGAGTACGGACTATTTATAAAGTTTATTCACATTTGCGTATCTTTCGTACCTGGCACCCTCTAATGCGCCCTTTTCTCGCTGTTTCGTTTTCACGAAATTTCTCAGGGCTTCCTCAGTAGGTGGACTTTGTTCCTAGAGAATAATTATCAATGTTCATGTATAAAGAGACGACGCAATTGTCCAAATGTAAACGTACAATATAATCTTATGGCATGTGTTTTGCTAGACTTTCTTCATTTAGTTGCAAGTTTCTCGACTTGACGAATTTTCCTTAAACTATTTGTTGCTGTTAGAAATAGGTCTCAGTTTGTTGCTGTCCAAGAGGCGTTGAAATCAGAGTCCTCTAAGTAAGAGTTCCTTGAGTACAAACTATTGATGAGTTTATTAATAATTGCGTGGTTTTCGTACCCGGTATCCCCTAAGGCGCCCTTATTTCGCTGTTTCGTCTTCACGAAATTCGTCAATACTTATCGTAGGTGGACTTAATCTCCAAGTGAAAAAACACAAATGAAGGGTTCACGTGTAAAGAGTGGAGGTAATTGTCCAAATGTAACGTACAATATAATCTTACTGCATTTGTTCTGCTCGACTTCCTTTCTTTAGTTGCAAGTTTCTCGAATTCGGCTTTACGAATTTCCTTTCAACTGTTTCTGCTCTTAGAAAAGGGTCTTATTTCCATACTGTTTAAGAGGCAATGAAATCAAAGTACTCCAAGTATCTGTTCCATGAGTACAGACTACTAAAGCAGTTTATTAACATTTAGGTGTTTAGGTGTTTTCCATAGCCGGTACCCCATAAGGCGCCCCATATGTCCCTGATTCCTCTTTACCAAATTCGTTAGGGCTTCCTTTGTAGGTAGATTCTATCTCCTAGAAATAACATATCAATGAAGGGTTCATATAACAAGAGTGGACACAATGGCCCAAATGATTACGTACGATATAATCTTACGGCATGTTTTCTTCTTGACATGCATTATTAAGTCGCGAGTGTGTCGACATCGGCTCGACATATTTTTTTATAACTTTTTTTTTGTCTGCTAGAATGGGGACTGTGCCGGATACGGCGCGATGAAATCAAAATCCTCTAAGTAATGGTTCCATTCTTACAAACTATTGATACAGCTTATTAACACTGCGTGTTTCGTCTTCACAAAATTCGTGACGACGTTCTTCGTAGGCGGACTCTATATCCTTGAGATAAAATATCAATGAAGGGTTAATGTATAACGAGTGGCCGTAATGACCCAAATCAAAACGAACGATACAATCTTACGGAATGTGTTCTGCTTAACTTCCTTTATTTTCTTCGTGAGTTTCTCATAATCGGCTAGAGGAATCTTCTTGAGAATATTTCTGCTATTAGAAAGGGGCCTTACTTCGATACTGTACTAGAGGGGTTGAAATCAATATCCTCTAAGTAAGGGTTCAATGAGTACAAACCATCAATACAGTCTATTATCTTTTGTACTCCCTAAGACTATTTTTGGGTTTCTATGCGTTTGCTTACGTATGTGGATAATATATGATCTTTTTATTTCCTTCCCTTCTATATTGATAGTAGATATTGGGGTTATTTTCTTCCCCTATTCGCTGATAGTAGGGTGAGTGTGTTTGTATGCCTTGGCCTACGTTTGTGTGTTGACATCTACTGTGTGTTGACAGTAGATGTTGGGTTTGTATGCGTTCCCATACGTATGTGGATAGTATATAATGGTTTCTGTTTGTCCCTTTTGTGTGGATAGTAGATTTTGGTGAGGACAGTATATAATAGCTTTTTCATTCCCTTCTGTGCGGACATTAGAAAATATGTGAAATTAGTATAAGGGTTGTTTTCGTTCAAGCCGAGCGTTCGTCATTCGTGCCATTCAACATTAAATATATATCCATGGCTACCAAAGATATTGACAAGTTGAAGAAGTTGCAAGACATTCTTGACAACTTAAACATGATAGAAAATATGCTGGTAAAACTGGGTGATGATTATTAATACAGTGCCTTCCATTAAAAACGGGGATCAACAACTTGAGAAAGTTAAAAGTAATGTTGAGAGAGATGATAAACGAAGAAATGAAGTTAATGGAGGATGACGAGGATGGATTAGTAATATGGGAATGGAACGAAAATATAGAAAAGGAAGAAGAAAATTTTACAGGCAGTAAAGAAGAGGAGGAGGAAAAGAATGAGAAGAAAAAGAAGAAAGTGTAGGACAGTTAATAAGAAGCTGTTGGAGGAAAAGGAGAAATTAGAAAACAAAGAAGAAGAAAACCAAAATCCTTTTTTCAAGGTCTCTCATATGTCTCGTAAAGAGTTGCTCTCTTGCCTAAAATATTTTCAGTCGATTTTATAATTTATATATGATAGATTTATGTTAATAAATTTATGTATGTGTCGTATGTGTCTTATGTCTATGTCCCGTCAGTTCCACCCCGCAAAGCGTTATTATGCGTATAGTTTATGAGCTAATTCAACTTAACCGTCACCCGCTACTCGTCACCCGCTACCCACGGAACTAGCTGCACTTAATCGCTCCCAGCTACTTGTTTTTGTCCCGCCGTCACTGTTTGCTACTTGGCCCGATTGAGGTCAGCCCCTTGCGCCATTGTTGCCCATGTCCAGTACCGTGACGTAACCCACCTGTTTTATTCCTATTGTCCCTATACAAAACCCAATATTTTGTATTGTAGCTATAGTGGCTCAGAGGATCTTATAATGCTGATTCCTATTTTCGCTATAATTTTTGTCGCTATAGTGGCCCCTATGAATGCTAATTGTTTCTCCTCTGATTAAGGGTAAAATCACAACATATTATATATATACATATATATATATATATATATATATATATATATATATATATATATATATATATATATATATATATATATATATAAATTTACTGGCAAAAATAATAAATAAATAAATAAATAATAACATATCAAAGATCAAAGGCTAATTCTATGTCCTAAAGTATAAATTAAAAGATAAGTAGTCATCATAGTACACGAATTTGCTATGTGAAGTTAATTGCATTATAAGTTCTGATCTGAAAAACTGCGACTAATGTAGGACGATTAAGCTGACACCATGTGAAAGACATTCTTCTGATATTAGTGAGTTTTTTCATAAAAATGGAAGTGTTGACACTAAAATCCCATAGTTTGCAAAACTATTGTGTGGTACTATGAGGCGCTGTAATAGCGGAAAAAAGCCGGTCAGTGGAGAAAGTTGCATTTGAACTTTCATTGTCATATGTCGAGAAATCTAATATCACGTGTTGGATCAAATTCCATTGACGTAAAGTTTTTTTTTTCTCTATCGAGATATTAGATTTTATTTCTTGAATCATACAGTGGTAGCTTAAAGTTATATTTCCGATGTCGACGTTTTACAGTGTATGTTTTGAATTACACCGCGGTGGCTGACATTTCAATATCATATGTCGAGAATCCGCAATTCACACATTGTATGTAACTGTTTGTGATTAAAGTTCCATTTCATATGGCGAATATTTAGATTCCATCTGTTGAATATCACAGCAACGATAAGCAGCATCCTTGTTTAAAAATAATGCGGTCCGTTCGTATTAATACTCGATATTATTTTGAATTGTTAAAGTGGACATTGTGTGATGTTACTTTTAACACCAACACATCATGTCAACATTTAGAAGAAAAAAAAATATGAAAAGTACAATAAATTGTCCGATCATCGCTGTGTAAATCAACAGATACAATCTAAAAACTCTAGATACGAAACGGAACTTTTAGCACAATCAATTTGATTCAGCATGTGAAATAGAAACTCTTGATATTTGACATTAAAAATTTAACATCCGCCGTGTAATTCAAACATACAATCTAAACACTTGACATTGGACATAGTATAACACTTTCCAGAATCGAAGAAGTTAACAGCCAGCAAAACAAGGCTCCTCCGAAAGTAGTCATGTGAGCATGGGCAAATTTTATGCTTTGCACAACAGAAATTTGCAAATGTTCTCTACTTACTATTGCAATTAGTTTAAATTACAATTAGGATATATATTAGACTGACCTTAGCAATTAAAGAGAGTCACCACACACACACATACAAACACACACACACACACACACTCACACACACACACACATATATATATATATATATATATATATATATATATATATATATATATATATATATATATATATATATATATATATATATATATATATATATATATATATATATATATATATATATATATATATATATATATATATATATATATATATATATATATATATCTTTATTAGTGTCTGTGCGTGTTTCTATACTTGTTGTTCCTTGCGGGAATTTATCTTGCAAACTTAAAATTCTTTTAATACTGCCTTTACACTGGTATAATATCGTTCCAAATTTCTCAATAAAACATGATGCGTTATCATGGAGCCTGAAATGTAACTGCTTGATAAAGTACGTCTATCAAATATTAAATAAACTTTTCTTTGTCTATCAAGTATCATTTATTTCCCCCCAAAAGGTACTTCCATGACTCATTATAGCATATATTGCCTGTTTGCTTCCCGAGTTTTAAAGGAAAAACGGAAAGCATTAAATTAAGCCTTTCGATTCTACAGCCTTCCGTTTTCCGAAAGTATGTACTTTGTATTGTGGAGTACTATGGTGTGCTCATTGGGCATATTCAGGAAGTTGGGCTCTTATTCTGTGTGACATTATCTGCACAGCCATTTCTGAAGGTTGCGTGATTAAATTCAATCCGACAGATATTTTTTTTTTTGTTTTTTGGTGTGGGGGACGCGTTGTGGATTGGGGTGATTGGGGTAATGGGACATATATTGATTTAGTATTGGAAACGTAGTCATTCCATTACGTGTTGAATTCGGTAGTTATTTGAGGTTTCAATAGGGATTTTGAAGTACTGCGTGCCTTAGAGAATTCAACATCATGGATATTACCTTAATAACTACATCCCCGAAATGTTGAACGTGAAATAATTGTATAAAATATGTGATGATGATGATCCTAAAAAGCATACATAACGCAGCAGTTTATACAGATTATATTTCATGGTAGCATACATTATGCTGCTTAAGAAATTTCTGTATTTCAAAAATCGACCACCCTATAAACTGAATTTTGAACAGTTCATGAAAAACTAACTGTACCTGTATGTTTTGCTGAGTTAGTCAATGACTGTCTAATTTGTTCATATTTGTTTTGAGACAGATTATGCCATATCATCATTGCACCATGGATACAAGACCTGTAGCGAAGCAGGATTCTTGTCATATAGGTAATACACAAGTTTGTAATGTAGGCAAATCATAAAGGATTATGACATCACTAAAACAATTCTTGTGTTTGCTTCTCATGCAGCTAAGCCGTTCTAGCATCTTTAAAGTTCTGAACTAACAGCTTCTACTAGGCTGTTTTTTAACTTTGAGAAATTAATCAAAGTGCAATACGGTACCTTAGAACCTATCATCTCCGTCCTACTTGAGTCTATAGTGATACAAATATAATGTTCAATTTCCATAGATACCCATTGTGTCATCGGTAACGTCGTAACTTTAAATTTCCATATGAACGTAATACCTAACCGACCGCCCCTCCATCCATTTCCCTAATATGGCTCAACTCAGCATTCCATATTAAATCGCCCCCTCCCCCATCACTACACACAGAATTAGAACTTATATCGTCCGGACTACATTGAATGCACGGATATGAAAAAAATAAAGTCGGTGAATTTTACCAAGGACCAGAGATCGCAATTTTATGATATATTTTGGAGACCTCAATTTAGAGTTTCTTTATATATTTATCCATCACAACATTCCTCTGTAAAACTAATTATCAATTACTCCAGGTCAGCCCATTTTGCATGTCCTACCATCTTTCCAGCCCACCCTACGATTTCTCCAGCTCACCCTAAGATCTCTCCAACTCGCCTTCTTTAGCTAACATTACTATTTCTCAAGCTCGCCATACAATCTCTCTAGCTTGCCCTATAATATCTGCAGTTCTTCTTCTCAACTTATATGAACTGTTTGTTCAGGTCGCCCGTAAACCTTTCTCCATTTAACCCTACTGACTCTCAAGCTCGCTCTATTATTTCTTCAGATCTTCCTGCAGTCTCTCCAGTTCGCTCTATTATTGTTTCAGATCTCCTTGCAATCTCCAGCTCACTGTACGATCTCTCCTGCTCACCCGCACGATTGCTCCAGTTCACTCTATAATCTTTCCTGTTCGCCATAAGAATTTTTCAGCTAGCCCTACAATCTCTCCAGCTCACCCCTAGATCTCGTTAGCTCCCGCTACATTCTCTCCAGCTCACTTTCCACATCTCACCCTACGATCACTCTAGCTGGCCGTAAAATCTATCCAGCTGACGCTATGATCATTATAGTTCGCCCTACGCTGTCTCCTGCTCATCGTATGATCCCTCCAGCTCGTGCTACTCTCTCTTGAGCTCACCATGCAAACTCAATATGTCATCGTCGACAGATCTCCCCATGATTTTCTCAACTCGCCCTAAAATCTTCAGCTCACCCTACTATCTCTTTAGCTTGCCGTACAATCTATCCAGCTTATCTTACGATCTCTCTGCGTCGCCCTGCAATCTCTCCAGCTCACCTTATGATCTCTCCAGTTCACCAGTGATCTCTCCAGCTTGCCCTGAAATCTCTCCAGCGCACCTTACTATCGTGGTATCTCACCCTACAATCTTTCTAGCTCACCCTACGATTTCTCTGTCTCACCCAAAAATCTCTCCAGCTCACCCATTGATCTATGTAGTTTTCTCTGCTGCTTGCTCTAAACTATCTAGCTCATCCAACGCTCTTTCCAGTTTGCAATACAATCTAACTAGCTCACCTTACGACTATCCAGGTCAACACAGATCTCTAAGGCATGCCCAGCATTGTCTCCAGCACACCCTACGATTTCTGCAACTTGCACTAAACTCTTCAGCTCATCTAACACTCTATAGTTTGCAATACAATATATCTAGCTCACCTTACGATGATGTAGGTCAACAAAGACCTCCATAGATCGCCCAACATTCACTCCAACTCACCCTACGATCTGTCTAACTCGCCTTATCTGGCTCACCTTATGAACGCTCAATCGCATCCACACTATTGTCATAACAGGCCTGGACAGTTTGAGTGGGATGCCGAGACAAAATGAAGACATTTTTCAGAGGGAAGGCAAACAAAATATACACTTACTCAATAAACAAGAACACTTGAGACATTACTTATGAATGAATCTGAAAACAACTCCTCTCCTAAAAATTTTAGGATGATTCGCACAGCAGCAGGGGGGGGGTGTGTGAACAGACCAAGGTTTTTGCACCGAATAAAGGCTCCCACGAGATAATTATCCGTAGAAACCTTAATTTGTCAAATAAAAACCTTCTACGGGACGTTATTTTCGATCCGGTCATGTCCGTGAACGCCATATCGGTTCACCCACATTGCTGCATCCTAATTGAGGCAAATCTTAAAATATCTTGTCAAGGCCGATTCGTAATTTTTTTATGATGTTTAAATGAAATTATTGGTATATTAATATTAATGGATGTCGGAGAATCATATTCGGCTAGATTATCTCGAGAGCTACAAGAGGCAATAAAACAGTATGTTCCCTTGAGAGAATCTGTTAGTAAAAAATGCGTGCCATCGATGACGCAAAACGAGGATTTAGAGAATCGACTGAGTTGTTATTTGAACCAGTAAGTACAACCACTGAGCGAGTTTTACTTGGAGATGTTAAAGATGCTGATGTGAGAAAACCGGGTATTCTTCCAGTGCTGAAAAGAATCGAAGAACAAACTTGACCTGCGCCTGCAATTGCACCTGTAGATGTACCTGCAGCTGCAGTTCTAATTCCACGTCGTCGAGGTCGACCTGCAGGTAAAGGTAAAATTCAACCTAAATTTAAACCTCAGGTTGGACTTAAAGCTCAAGCTGAGGATGAAGAATTTGAAGACATAGATGAAGAAGAGGAACAATCTGCTGGTGGAGTTCGCGCGATTGAAAAATTTACCCAAAATAGTATTAACGGTAAAAGAGCAACTAAAATTGTTGATGATCTAGCTAAAATAGCTATAGCGTCATATGATCAACGAGATCTTTTAAAACTTGAATACGCCAATAAATCTGTAGGTCGTAATGAATGGTACAGATGGATATTTAAGGTCCATTATAATCTTAATCAGGCTAGAAAAACTGATCCTAGATTTATTAATTTTTCTAATGCAATAGATAGAGTTTTATATCAACTACAAGAACAACCTTTACAGCAACCTTAACAACAACCTTTACAACAACCTTCACAGCAGGTAAAAAAATCTACCAGATATCTATTTACCAATGATGCTCTTGATACTTTCGAAAATAAAAATAAATTGACTAATATTGCTGCATTTGAATATGAAGATAAAGAGAAATATTAAAACCGCAACATTCCAAAAAATTAACGCCTTTTAATTGGGCTCCTTCAGTATATTTTGCTGCTAAGAATGAACCTTATAATTTAGATGATACCGGATTCAAGGAATTTCAAAAAAAAGTATATATTAAAAGAATGCAATTGCAGCAGAACAACAATTGCAGCAGCAACAACCTCAAGAAGAACCTCAAGAAGAACCTCAACAAGAACCTTATAATTTACTGAAAGATCTTGGTGGCACCGGTAGCGGTTATAATTCTATTTGCCCAGATAGCGTCGTCAACGACGTTTCTCGGCTAGAGGTTCTTGTTGGAGAAAAACGAGATGGAAACAAATCACGGGAAATAACCAACGAGGCAACTGATATTTGTCAGCGATTATTTCGCGGTGGTATCATTGATGTTCACGTTTATAGAAATTTAATTGATGAAATTATCGACGACCACAGCGATTAGTTAGATAAATGATAATTAGATAAAATGATAGTTCACAAAAATCATCGTAAACCTGGTGAACGCGCGGTTGCCCATGTATAAAGTTACCTACGGAGATGGCTTTGGTGACGTTGCTAGTGGATTTATTTCAAGAATAGCTCCTAAAGCCGGAGATCTTTTAAAACAATTAGCGATGAAAATTATGGGAGTAGTTCGTGATAAAGTTGCTTCTACCGTCGGTGATCTTGCTGGTAAGGCTTTTGGTACCGTCAGAGACAAAATAATGAATTTAGTAAGAAAAAAACCTATCGCTGCTGCTCCGGTTAAATTACCTAGCACCGCGGTTTTGCCTAGCGATGTTAGTAAGATAATAAATAGTGCAGTAAATCAAAAACTAACAAAATTAGTAAATCAAGAAATTAGTAAAGTACAAGAGGCTGATAAATTAGAAAATTATAAAACCAACTGTATGATAAATACCAGCGATATATCGGGAAGTGGTCTTCGTTTTAGAAGATAATCTTTATAATAAAATGTTTGCGCGGATATCTAATGAGGCATTCAACATGGATGAGGAAATAACAAAGGATGATTCTGTTCGTGATTTTCAGTATTATTCATATGATGCAAAAACACCAAATCAATCTGGGCGAATTGAACTTCAGGTTCACGACACAAGCAGATATTTTTTACCATCTGAGGCTTTTATTGAGGTTGAAGGAGAACTTACAACAGTTAACGTTGCTGCTGGAGTATTAGTTCCGTATGTGGCAAATGTTAAAGTTGGATTTGTCAACAACGGTATTATGGCTTTATTCAAAAGCGCCACATATATGATTGATGGAAGAGAAATTGAGGCAATTAGTGATAACGTCGATATTGCTACGACAATTATAGCTCTAGTTAGATACTCAGATGACTTTACCAGATCAGCCGGCCCAAGTATGATGTTTGCCAAGGATCATGCACAGTTTGAAGTAAGACAACCACGAAATCGTGCCACTCCTCCTGTTGATCAGATCTTGAGAATATGATCAGCAAGACCAATAATGATTATAATCTAGGATTTGCTACACGTAATAAAATGTTTTCAGGTGAACGCAGAAGATTTTCGTGTTCTATTCCATTATCTCACATATTTGGATTTTGTAGAAATTTTAAAAAGGAAATTTTTGGAGCTAAGCATACAATTGTTCTTCATCGAAAAAATAATAGCAATGATGCTATTTGGAGGAAGGATATTGTCGGTGTTGCTAATGGCGCAGTAACATTATCTAAACTCTCATTGTGGATGCCAGTGATGACCCCATCAATTGTTGAGGAAAATAAATTATTTTCTTTCATGAATCAAGGTGGTAAATCAGTGATATCGTGGTTGACAACGAGTACGGATAGCACTCCTTTTAACGTACCAAGTACTTTTACCTGGCATATGTCATCACAACAGGGTATTTCTGTGATAAGACATATATTTGTTGCTCTTCAAAGAGCTAATAGAACAGGCGGAGATAATCAAATACGTAGTCATGCGATATTTGACAATGTAGGTGTTACTGAAGTATCGTTTAGAATAAATGGACATCAAGAGCCGTCCGAGGATATATCGTTGAATTTTGAAAATGATAACATTTCAGTTGCTCGTGCATATTACAGATTATTAAGTTTTATGGGACGAGATCAAAATATTGACACAGGCCTGCAAATATCACAGTTAGATTTTATGACATTGTATCCGATCTATTATTTTTCACTAGAACATCTACATTTGATGAGACAATCCGTCGTTGATATACATTTTAAAGCCAAATTAAGTAATGCAGTTGGAGAAAATTACAGAGCATTTGCTGTAATGCTTAGAGATAAAACTATGATTCTTGAAGGTATTGGTGGCAGAATGAGAATCATTGACTCGCCGGTAGAAAAAATGTGAGATCAATTTAAATCATCAATATAATTATAATGCCATACGATCACGTTAGTGTGACTCTGACTCCGGGTGAGGTAAAAAAACTCCAATCAAGTACAACAAAATTGACGTTGAAAAACGCTCAAATTCAAAATGGTCTCAATAAATTGTCGCTAACTAAAACTCAGCATAAAAATTTTACAAAAGCCAAATCGGCAAATACTGGCGTCCAGGTTGAACTTAGTTCAAGTGCAATTAATGACATGGTTAAAACAGGTGGAATCTTTCCGCTTCTCGCTGGGTTGCTGCCGGCGTTATTAGCGGTAGGAAAAGCAGCCGGGTTAGGTGCTGCTGGATACGCTGGTAGTAAAATAGCACAAAAAATAACAGGAGGCAAGTACGGTAAAAAAAAGGACTCGGCCTAAGATTGCAAGGATCCCGTTACGGACGCGGCCTAAGGTTGCCAGGAACGCTGCGGTAATAAACGTCACACCGATGTCATATTTTGATTTGGCTAAAGAAGCAAAAACAAAAAAAAAATAAAATTTTTAAGAGGCGTATTTATGCTAGATCAGTTACCAGATCGACCAAATTTGAACGAATCTGGAATTATAAACTTAGATTCACAATCAGGTCCTGGCACGCACTGGGTTTCTTATTCGATAAACCCGCGTGAAATTATTTACTTTGACTTGTACGGGTTAGCGCCACCGAATGAGTTTCTAAATTATGCAAGACAATTAAATATTCCAATTTGGTATTCAACGTTACCTACGCAGACGCTAACCGATCCGCCAATATGCGGCAGCGAAGCCATTAATGTCCTTGATGCGATATCAAAATCATCTCAGCCGCATCACAAAGTCGTACTTAGATATACATCCGACAAATTAAATCAACCGCGATTAAATAATGGTTGACATTTACGGGAGAACTTTGTTGTCGCGATTATTGAGAAAAAAACCAATCGATGTCGATTTATCTAAGTACGCAACCAAAGAAGACGCTAATAAGCTTCTATCGATATCAGGAATAGATCCTGACGAGGTTGTTATTTTTCAAGATCAACATGGAAATTAAAAACCAGCAACATCAAATTAGCTGATATAATTCGGCGAACCGAATATAACGCACATATAAGTGATTTCACAAATGCTCAAGAAGAAATTAATGAAATCAACGAGAGAGCCGCCGAGGTAAATAAAAACGCCGCTAAAGTCTTCAAAGATACCGCTGAAACTATTGAAAATATTAATGAATCTATTAGACAAACTAATCAAGTGGCCATCCAAACCAGCTCGGTGACCAACGTAGCTATTAGGCGAGTTGATGAAACCGCCGCTGAAACAAATAGAAAAATATCTGAAATTAATAAAAAAAATTACTAGCATCGAAGCAACCATTGAAACACTTAAAGGATTTGAAGCAATGATACCTGGGGTTATCGCGAAAACTAGCTTTATTAAGATTCCACCGGCAATAACTTCTGCGCAGGTCAATAATATCACTTTTATCCTATCCACGGGAGAATTAACGTGGACGCAAGAAAATAAAACTATCAAATACACAGCGCCGGTTACTGGCGTGTATCGGTTATATGTGTTCTCGAAAACTAGATTTAGAATCACAACCAAAGAATATGACTGGAAACATATTAATGAGCGATTCCTTGGATTTTTAAATATTTTAATGAACAAGGACGTCGAAGAAACGTTTACCTTAGAACCGCCTGAGAAAGCAGTACTAACCGCGCCAGTACCATCGTGGTGTGCTATGGAATTTATCGTTGAAACTCATAAATTGTTCACAATATAAATTAATATAAATGACACCGTCCGATTACAGATACAATCAGGCTCGCGAGTGGCAAAATTCATTAAAACTCATCATAGATACGTACCAGGCAAAGACAAAAAAATATCAGCGACGATTAGTTATCATCGACGTTGTTGTTTATTCGGTGTCGGCCGTCGTTGCTGGATCTGGAATAATATTATCCGCGATAACAATGATGGCGCCGGTTATAGTTACAATTTGTATTTGTGCGACAACGATGCTCGCTGGAGTCCTTAATATTATTGCAAAAAAAATATCATCATGCACGAGTGAAAAATTATCCTCGCATGCGGTAAAATTATGCGCGGCAACGATCGCGTAAACGAAATTATATTCGTTGCTATCAGAAAGTCTCAACGACGGAGTTATATCTGATTATTAATTTTCCGCGATGATAAAAATTTAATCGCAGGCTGATATTAAAGTTACAGATAATAATAATGTCGGAATTATCTCAGATCGTGACAAACACGACCCCGCGAGTAACAACGATGATATCGGCAAGCTCGACTAAGCCGGAATTTAACATCAATTTTCCGATAGCAATTCCCGTTAGCGAAATTGCGCCGTTGCAGCTGCGCGTTTATTACAGCTGGCCTAATATAAGATCGGCATCATTTGGTGGTCTATCGTCAAATAACTCACTTGTTTTCGCTAATAAAAATAAACCCGATGGTACTCCAGATTGGACCGTTGTCGGATTACCAACAGGTAGTTATGAAGTCGAACAAATCAATGATGAGTTATTATATAGAATAAAAAATATAACCGGAGATGAACCAGGAATAAAAATAACCGTACATGAACCGACGTTAACTTCAATCATTGAAGCAAAATCTTCGAATGTTGCTGATATTTATCAATCCACGAAAAGAACCGTTCTAGGTTGGCCTGAAATTGCGCCAATACATCCACCGGAGCAACCAGAACCTAAAAAATCCGATTATATTACAGGTGGGAAAATATTTTCTCATGGTCATTACGAAAAACCATTGGCGTATCCATATGATCAGTCAAGGCGAACAATCTATGGCGGTATGTATAATCCGGATTATATGAGAGATTTACGTGAATCGATGCATAAATATAAGAAGTGGAGTTCCACATTTCATTTCGAAAATAGCCCATTGTGGACATTTACTTTTTATTATCCGGATGGTAGTGGATCTACAGGTTATACTTTTAATCAAATTACTGAGACATTCAAGCAGATTACTAAAGATCTTAAAAAACAACTACAGTTACTACGGAAATATTTTCAGGAATGTATATTTAATATATCAAGTTCATGTAGCGAGATCATCGAAATAGTAAGAAAACTAGATACATTCGCGTACGACATGGAAAGTACCAATTATTACCTAGTTCAGGCAATAATAAATGAAAAAATCAACAATAAACAAAACTTTTTAGACAAATACAAGTTAACCGAGGCGACGCTGCCAAATTTTAAATTTCCCGGTTATACCACACCTAAATTAAGAAAATCCGTCACTGACGCTATTGATGAGTTTTTTTTCAATTACACGCCGCGTGGAAAAAAAAACCTAACACCACCAAGTATATTTAAGCATAATAATAACCCAGACAGAGAAGGCCAGCATATTTCACCAGGTATCATAAATATAACAACCGTCGTCGCAGTCAATCTTAACTGTGACGCCGTCGAAAACAGCTTTAGCGCCGACGCAACAGTGTCAAATCAAGCTAAGCAAGGATTTATTCTTTATTCATTTTCGCCGACAACCTCTCCAGGATCCTTAATTGTGCAAGAACCAGTCAATCCGATTTTTCTGCGGTGCCATAATAATGTGCTATCGAGAATTAATTTCAAATTAACTGATCAGGAAGGAATTTACTTGATATGGGCGGAGAAACGTTAAGCATCAATTTGTTAGTGAGATCCTAAGGATCTTAAAATCTTAAACCTCTCTATGTAAAAAAAAACCAACAAAAAATAAATAGATAAAAACCAATAAATATTAGCAAAAATATCTTTTTTTTAATTTTCACAATTTTGAGTGGGTAATTGGTAGTCAAAATCAAGCAATTTGTATAAATTTTATAATTTGAGTGGGTAATTGGAAAAATCAAGCAATTTGTATTTTGATGGGGGTATTTACATGAAATTTCAGTAAAAAAAAAACCCAAATAATTTCAGTAAATAAATAATTCCAGTAAATTTTACTTTTTGTCATTTACTATTTTTCATAATTGCCTTGCGCGAGTATTAATCACTTTTTTGCTTCATATTCGTCAGACAACTCTGATCTTATCTTCCCGATGGCAATCGATAACGGAGCAAAATCTTTTATTAATGACTCATCAACGGATGTCAGCGACTGATACATCGCTGACTGAATTTTTTTAATATATTTATATTCAGCCGGCAAAACGTATCTGCCCTCGTGTTTGCTTTGCGCGAGCGTCTCAGAGTCAACGATGATCTCCTCGGCATCTAACTCGTCTGATAATATTATTTCTTTAATTTTTAATTTCTCAATAGCGTCAATTACATTACTGATATTTTCTTCATTCATTATAGTAAATATTATATTTCTAATGCAACAAAATGTAAATATAATATTTTTAAAACAAAATTAATCTAAAATCAGTGGAACATAATAAAATTTGATCCATTCTCCAAATTTGTACGAGAACGATGATTTTTGTATTTTTTCTGCATCTCGTCGCACTGAGTTTGAATTAATACTAAAATATTTACCAGCAGATGTCATAGATTGAAATATTATCTCTTCGCCGGTTTCCGTGTTTACTGATTTAACAGCTTTGGATTCTCTGCGTCCGCCGGTATTTCCCCGCGAAGAATTCTCGTTTGGCGTAAATCGCTTGAAGGTTTGACATGGAGTTATTCATTTTCTTTCCGTCAATATGATCGATTACAAGGCCATTTTTTATTGGTCCCTTAAAACATTCAAAAATGAAACGGTGATTTGAATAATTTTTATCTTCAGTATTGGATCTAAATCTGAGATAACCAGCATTATCAACAGTACCAACTGGATTTTTTGTTTTGCAATGCCTGACAACACCGTCGCATGATGATTTGTAGTTGTCAGCGATTGGGTGCTTCATGAATGTTGGATTCATATAGTAAATATCATTTGTCTAAATCAAAGTTTGCTTTGAAACCTATTTAGATAATCTTCTTCGCTTTTGATGGCATTATCGCCAGCGACTGATTTTTTGTCATAATGTCGTTTAAGTTCTCGGTAGCGTTTCCCGTACAATTTGAGCAAATGCGAGTTTCACCTCGCAATCCAACATTACATTTTATGCATCTTAGCGTTCCATAATTGCGAACTCGAATTTCCTGCATATGCTCACAGCAAAATTCACGCTTGCAGATTTTTCGCAGCATAATAACGAACCGACCAATACCCATTTGCAACGATTCATTATTGTATTAGATATTTGTCTAAAATATAACATGGAATTGTTTGACCTTGACCAAACAGACATTGACATATATGACACTAATAAATCCAAGGAAGAATTTCTTAGCGACGGAGCAATTCATACATGGTCAACTTGGAAAACAAACGAAAGGTATTATTGATTACATTAAAACTAACCACGGTGATGAGAAATTTATATTTTGATTAAAATGTATCGCACAAATGTCCGACGACGTCTGGGTTATTCGAGATAAACGTGATCCTGTAATTAGGGGGAAAAAATGTCATTTTATCCGCTAGCTCGAAGCCGGGTTTGTTAACGGTACAGACAAACCATACTACGATAGATCTTATCCAGTTACCGCGGTTGTTTATGGAATTTATCGGTTAAATAATCGACCAGATGTTAAAAATCTACCCCCGATGAAATTGTCTTCGATAAACTGTGTAGCTGAGCGAGTAATAGAGCATTTAAAAAACGCAAAACGTGGATCCGGTTTGACTTCGTTACGGTTATCTTTGATAAATACCTGGGCGAAATCAGTCGCTGACGGCGCGTCAATAAACGACGCTGCCGAGTTGTCGGGAAAATTAAAATTTCCAATAACAGTAAAGTCGCTATCGGGAGAAATTTTATATGATTCTCCGTATAAATCTCGAGAAGCGCCAATTAGCATAATCGATCATAATTCTCATGCGTGGACGAGCGCGGTAACGATATTTCCGCGTGATCGTACTGTTAAATTTTATTCGGAAAATTCTGCAAATTCCGCGGAAATGTTCGATTTTATTTACAAAATAAGCAAATCGGATCCATTATCGGTGTGGCTGTTTCGCAGCGATGACGAATACGACCAATTCGTGCGGCCTAACGGTGACGTGTATAGATATAAGCTGCTTCATGACTTGATGAGCGAGCTGGCGGAAAAATATTCGATAAATTCCAATCAATTATCTAGTTGTTTTACTGTTCCATCAGTTGCTGCTCATGCTGCCAGGGAAAGAAATTTTTGGAAGCCAACGCGGCACGAGTTTCTCAAAGATATCCAGATGAGTTGCATCGAATACGGTCACGGCGGATTATGGAATACCAAATATAATTATCTTAATATGATATCATTTGACATGGTTGCGTGTTATCCCGGAAGTGTTCTAGGATATGGCGATTGTGTTAAATAATTTGCTCAATTTGGGCATCCCTGCAGCGAAATGACGCGAGTATCAATTAACGGCCCGCTGCAAGATTTTCCCATTACCGGATTCGCCCGCGTTGTATCGTTTAAATTTGCCGATAATTTACATAAAATCTGTTATGTTTGGTCTGGCAGGCATTTCTCGCAACGACGCTGGGTTCATACGGCACTGCCTCGTTATATGCTAGATTCGGCCATGTTAACGTCGCTGACGGTCAGTGAAGCAGTTATATCGTATAAAAAACAAACTGAAGTCTGGTTGCCAACTGATCACGACAACGCGAAAGATCTAGGTAGGAGAATAATTGGCAAATTTACCGAAGGTGGCGCGTACGATCATCAACGACATCATTGCAGGTTAATAATTAACGACGCCGAATTAGATTTTATAATTGCTGATACAAACTGAAAAAAATACATTTTGTAGTCGAGAAAATATTCATCTTAGCGAAGGAACGAAATTAGGTACCGTCGTTAGTTATCTTGATGGAGAATCACCTCAATATACTCATTTAAGATGCTCTATGCTTGCATATGTAAGTATAAATTTACTTTCCATGATAAATAAATTTCCTAATAACGCAGTTAGAGTAGCTCATCATTCTACGTTGACAGAAAATATTCATCGTTGTTGGAAAATGTATCTGGTAATGGTTCATGGGGCACGTGGAGAGTAAAAGACGAAGATATTCTTGATTATTGCGAATCCGATGACGTCATGGACGCTGACGAATATCATTGTGGTGAAATTAACGAAATATTAACGTTGACGTGCCAGGGCAAGAAAGGAAAATTTTGGTATTAAATGACATCGTTGCCGTTAATATTAAATCAGTCAAAGGTGCACTAAGTGCAAATAAATCCCCGTGGACGCTTGGATATGCAATGACAATTCATTCATCGTAGGGATTAACCATAGATAGTAGCGTCTGGATCGTTGACGATCGCATAGAATGGTCAAATTTGGTCTATTTAGCCGTATATAGAGTTAGAAAAATATCTCAGTTGGCGCTAATAGTTTTAGATGCTACGATGACTAACGATGAAACCTGAGAGGATATAATTAGGAAAAAATTGTCCAGTTATAGTCAGTTTGATAAAAAATATAATCTCAAATTTGACCTTGACGTGGACGCGATAATGATGTTAAAAAAAAATCAGGACAATCACTGCGCCATCTGTAATTGTATAATGGCGTGGAAATATAAAAAAAATGATCCTCGACAATTTACCGTGAATATAAAATATAATAATCTCGGCCATAACCGAGAAAATGTCACATTGGCGTGCTTAGAATGCAAGAGGCGCGTTACCTAAGTGATTTAGGTGGTAATTGAGTATCTGCGGGAATTATTTGTAATTCTTCACGAGTGAATCCACGCTGAGGAGCTAACGAATCAAGAAAATAAATTGCCGGCTTTCCTGACGATCTTGTCACGGCAGATATTTTATGTGATGTAACACTCCAGACTGGATCGGTCGCTCTTTCTCGGCCACTTTCAGCTTCACCGTGTTTATATAAATATCGAACAATTATACTACCTAAAACTGGCCGAGTTGAAAAATAGCGTCGTTGAATTGGTATAATTGCCTTCGTAATTGCTATTGCCGGTTTAGTTTTTATTGTTCTCGTTGGCTCGTTATTTATCGCGTCAATTACATGAGGTAATCGCTGCACCCATTCCTGAGATCGCTCATCAGAAATAAATTCCCTCGCATACTGATATCCAAATAATCGCTCAGCAAGCGTTTTATTAAATCGCTCAACAATCGTTTGATCTCGATGGATTTCAACATGCCCGCGCCGTATATTTGTATTATTTTTTCATTATCGATGAAACCGCGCTAAGAAATTCTCTACCAGGATCAACTTGAAGTAAATTTGGCCAGGTTAAAGGTCCTTGTTGATAAACTCTATCAAATGCGTTTGCAACTTCGGTGGCTGTTTTAGTTACTAATGGCTCTGCTTCTTTGTATCTGCTAGCGATGTCAACGACGGTTAGTACATATTTGTAAGTTTTACCGTCAACGACGTCGTGAGG
This sequence comes from Sinohyriopsis cumingii, assembly GCA_028554795.2. Lineage (NCBI taxonomy): Eukaryota > Metazoa > Mollusca > Bivalvia > Unionida > Unionidae > Sinohyriopsis > Sinohyriopsis cumingii. The sequence continues at coordinate 34,013,028 of CM068829.1, forward strand.
AAGAAACATTATATCGGCCTGATGAACTTCATTAGGTACACTAACGTCGAAATGTGCGTGTTCAATTCGTTTTGGCGGAGGAAGATAAATCTGCCAAACTGCCTGCTTAGATAACCACGACGCTGCAACGGGAATTTTTACTTTAGCTGCTTTGGCAAGTTTGGCAATGGCTGATTTACCACGCCAAAATCCAACCGGAGAATAATAAATTGACACCATTATTTTCTAACCAGCACAAAATAATAATTTACCTTTCATTGCGCTTTTAATTATCCAGCTAGGTAATTTTTCTCTGATATTTTTGTTGGGTATTGAATTTAGTGCGTGAATCAAATTTACATCAGCGAGATGTCTTTGTTGAATATCGCCGCTTCGATAAGCAATATCATGAATAAGACACGCATCATCGATGGCGTTTAGGGGTTCCTTGCCGGATTTTGGCATATCATTGTCAAGTCTAAGATCAAGTCGAGTTCCCGGTCCGCAATAATTATATCCGGGAAGATGTTTTTCTCCAGGATATTTCGCCCAAGGAGAGCCAGGTAAATTAATTAATCCTGATGCGATATCACCGCCGTGTCGCTTTTTTTATCCGATTTTTTTTTGTTTAATAAATCTAAATTTTTTTGTTCCACATACTTCGCACGTGCCTGTTCCAGCTAATTTATTATTGCGCGTCGTAACAGTATTTAAACCGATTCTGCCTGTACGTGAACGACATTTAACACAATATAAATCCATGATAATTATATCATGAATGTAATTGATTTTTCTGCCACAAAAAAACGTGAACCAGTTAAACATCATGCGGCGCTACCAAATTCGATTAGAATGACAATAATTGGCCCATTAGGATCTGGCAAAACTCAGTTGTTGTTGAATTTGATAATGAGATGGTTGAAATGGGACAAATTATATTTAGTTGCACCAAGCGTCGACTATCAACGATGCTATGAAGTATTAAAGGATTTTAACGAAAACGCGTCGTTGATAAGTGAAAATGTTATTGAATTTATCACCGATATCAATGATGCGCCAGCCGTTGATGATCTTAACGGAGAAATTAATAATTTAGTTGTGTACGACGACGTTATGTTCGATAAACAAGCAAATCCGTCTAGGATATTTTCTCGTGGACGACATAAAAATGCTGACGTTATTTACGTAACTCAGCGGTATACACAAATGCCAAAGGTAATTAGAGATAATTGTAACATTCTAGCGGTATTTAACGGCGTTCACACACACACGCTAAGAAATATTCATCAAACGTGGTGCAACGGTGACATGGATATAATTAAATTCAAAAATCTGTTTAGTTATGCCCAGCTAACTCCACATGGATTTATAACGATAAATTTACATGATCCACGAGCACGATATCGAATCGGCCTTGACAGGATATTTTAAGATTTGCCTCAGTTAGGATGCAGCAATGTGGGTGAACCGATATGGCGTTCACGGACATGACCGGGTCGAAAATAACGTCCCGTAGAAGGTTTTTATTTGACACATTAAGGATTCTACGGATAATTATCTCGTGGGAGCATTTATTCGGTGAAAAAACCTTGGTCTGTTCACCCTCCCTGCTGCTTTCGCACTATTAAAAAGGAATACATGTAACTTAACACATTAACACAACGCCAGCAAATAAATAAACGTCGCATTTCTCCACCAACTTGGCAGAATTGACACGTGACACATACAACTGCTGTGTAAAATTAACTTTTTGAATTATTTTATCATGTAAAATGGAAACATGCTCTTAATGTCATTCAATTGCAAGCTAAATTACTCGAGAATTTCATTACATTCTTCAATGATGGAAATAAATGAACTACCAGTAAAGTGAAACGTTGCGTAATGCGGAGCACCGGAAATAATTACTGCGTTAAACCGGAAATACAGCGCACCTCTAGTGATTACTGACCATAATGTCAATTCATGCAATAATGCGTCATTCTCTGAGTTTTGTCCCTAACACAGAGACTAAGCCTCTGGATATTAATTTAAAATCAAGATCGATAATCCCACGATTTTGTCCTAGGGTCTTAATTGGAAACAATCGAGATCCATAGTCCTATCAACATAACCCATGGGTTTAACTCGATCATTACTTGTAAAGCAACACCCACCAGTATTTCATATGCACACCAGCTGGGCATATATTTCTGGTATTTCATGCATTCCTTTTGTTAAGGTAATGCATTCACACAGCTGGTACACTGAACATTCGTAACTAAACTTTAGTACAAGTTTATTTTTCTCCATTTCTTAAAAATTGAAATTATATTAGCTAATAATGTCAAACATTGCGTCTGTGCATAGTTGTATTTGAACAGAATAGATTTGTCTCTTATAATTTAATGGTAAACGAGACAACTCATTATAATTGTCAGAACCTAAGATTTTAACATGCAGATAAAGATTGAGATCGAGATCATTGTATCATTGTTCTTAGCTATGCAAGAGGGTAATGGTTCCCTTTGCACCTTTCAAATGACTATATAATGGTAAAGTCCAGGTGAATTCACATGTTATATAAACAATACATAAAGACTTTCCCAAACCATATATAAAATCTTTCCAAACCATAAATAAAGACTTTCCAAACCATATATAAAGACTTTCCAAACCATATATAAAGACTTTCCTAAACCATATATAAAGATATTACAGACCATATAAGGTCATTTAATGTGTAATTGCTGTCGAGTTAGGCACCCTGAAATTTTCTGTGTTACATTTCGATCAAAAGAAGTTCTCATTTCGCGAACTTTTTAAAGGTTCTGATAATCCGTGTACGACTTAAATGTCTCATTGATCTTGTAAAACCAGAGAAGATATTGTATTCTGTCTTTAAAATAAATGTCCAGTACGAAGCTAGAGCATTTGTTGTTTTTATGCTGATTGTTCACTGTCACATTATAAGATGTAAGTATATTAATCTTATATTTATCATATGGTTGGAATATGTGATCTCGACCCGAAATAAATGCATGTTGAAGATTCTGGAAAATGTTTCCTTTGGCCATGAGGTTTATTATTTTTCTAACAGTAGTATGATGGTTAGTCATTTAAAATAGTACAGCTAATACTTTATAGGATTGTTCACTTATGTCGCAGTGTAGTGATGGAATGTACTTAAAGTAGGCAAAGTCTTTAACCTGTCCTTATACATACTGACTTTGCAATCAATTTATTTACATAATAATTTTCTTTTAGCAGAGGCTGCTTTCTTTCTTTATTGACATTATTTCATAACTTACCTATTTCATTCTAATTCTCAGTACAGATATTTAATCCATGTTTCCATTTGTTATCCCTAATATGTCTATTTCTTACACCCAGCCTAGAACCGTGTATAGAGTGTTAAATAAAATACACTGAGCCAAATTGTAACACAGCCACTTATATTAGTTTATTAAATTTGTGTAATGCATAGACTGTTTCAAGAGTCTACGACACTACAGTTCGGTCAAGGTATATAATCTCTATGATCAAAGCAATACAACTTCATTTATCATTGAATCAACTCTTAAAATACATCAAATCCTATTATTGGAACTAATAATAATGATTAGCATATTTATATAAACCAGAGCAGATATACCATTATATGGTGACATTATTGGTTTCAACGTGGCAGCTTGGAATGTCGTGTGCGGTACTATTTTTAGAATACAATCCGCATTGCTACAGTTTCTACATTTATTTCTCAGTACTGAACTTTCCCTGTGTTCAAATGATAATAAATCATAATTTATTCTAAAGTACCTTCAAACATGAACTCACGAAGAAGTTTTTGTCCTAGGTTATCCGGCACTTTTTGAGAAGCTGGATATAAATAAAGCACCATTCATTGGGTCACATATTTAACTACCGGATCGGCATCAATGCCTCATTACTCACTGTTCACTGTCGTCGAAACATACAGACTACCACACCATAATGCTCAAATTCTAAAGAATAAACAATTACCTTTACATCAACAACAAGAATACCTCAATGTAACTCTTGCATCACCACCAATTGGAGACGGGGGAAATGCTCCCAACAACAACAATTTATTCGATCTCTTTAAAGGTTTGTTCCTAGTTTGAACTTAGCTTAACAGAAACGTGCGATCTAAACTAAGCCTAATGGAATTCCCAACAAGTAAAATATTACAAATCCTCTAAGAAATTAATGCAGATAACAGTCCATATATAAGGTGGCAAAGTCAGCCTCTGTTTGGATTGAGCACATAGAGTCTGACCATAATATAATAGCAAAATTGTGTAATATAAGGAAGAATTTGTAGAGAAACTTCCAAGCAAACTGTAAAAAGAGTATTTCATATTCTTTTTAGTACTTGATTTGTATAGTTTAGTTGTAGCATCGAATATCAACCCAATCAGCTTTTTGCACAACCAGTTTAGATTGATAGTTCGTCCAAGTTGTGTACCTTACACCCAGGTACATAGTAAAACTTGAAAGATAACACAATGAATAAGGTTTGCAAAAAAGAAAGATGTATGAACTTTCTTCATTTAAATTTCTAGTTAAAGAATGAATATTTTCGTTTTTGTTTTGTCCATGATAAGACATAACCTAATACTGTCGAGTTTGATGTATTTTAAATATTTCCTCTCAACCTTTACACTTTAATGTCTTTATTTAAAACAATATCCTTCTTGTTAAATATCCACTGACTTCGTCATAGCGATTTCTTTCGTTACTTGACCATTTTCTAATGAACAGTCGAACCCTTTGTGATGTTGTCCTGGCTCTTCACTTCGAAACCCCTGTAACTTTTCATTTACACACTGACCAAAAGAGTACTACAAAATAATGAATATAGTTACTTCACCCTTAGGAAACAGTCGAAATCGCTTACGGAGGTGCACAAAGTTTTACAGTTCTTACAGTCGAAAAAGTAAAGTTCTTGCAGTCAATAAATTCAAGAAAGTTTAGGTCAACATCTATATTTTCGGACAGAATGTTGAACGAAGAATTTTTAAAAGAATATGACGTGGATATTGAAGGAAGGAAAAATCCAAACACAGTACAATGGTATCAAGAAGTCAATTTGACATTGAAGGCCTGGTCAGAAATGACCTGTTTTTCTAAGAGCAGCGGAATTATATCGCACCTGCTGTTTTGTGACAAATTACTGAAATTGTTCCAGGGCTACTTTAATTACTAAGTTTATGAATGTCGTCTGAGATTTAGCTTTCAGTAAGTAGGGTGGAAGAAACAGGCACCCATTAAAGAGGCAGTTGATATTCCTTATCTCAAATTGCCGCAATCATCGATCGTAAAATTTCAGACCGATACAAACATGTCGCAGAGTTTGTCTCATTATTCAGCCTTCTACAATCACATTTCAGCGTGTTTTCATCAAATAAATATAAATCACCATTTAAGTTTGTCCACGCAGGGTAGATACTTTACGTGCAATGGGCTTTTGGTCAAGCCAAGGATCATTCAATCTATGTAAAGCCGTGAGGGCTTGGAACGTATTTGACTCAATTCATTTACAATTATACTAGGAATATGTAGTAAACAAATTGGATTACAAAACAAAATGCTGCTTAAAATTTGTAACTGTGTGTAACTTTTACCGCCCTATAGTAACACGTGTCACTTTACTGGTAGTACTATTTGACCAACGATTCCAAATCTCTCTTACATCTTAACTCATTGCTATTATGAGTTTTTAATTCGTGTAAGCTGTGTTTCTAAAGCAGATGACATGTAATAATATCTACCTTCGCTACCCAAGGTTCCGATAACCCTATCTACACCTTGGCATATCGAGCAGATATTTATGTGCTTCGAGTCTGTCAATTTCATTAGATGCGGCGGCAAGACACCGCATCCAATCAACATTTAAGTTCGTCAACTTTAAATATTGTTCCTACGTGATCTAAACAAGGGGAGCCCACAACTTGAATTGACTAATAAATAAGCAAATTTTCCAATGCCTGTCCGAGCAGCAGAGAGGGTGAACATACATTTTGCTAGAACTTAATTTTTTCAAAAATTAGGCGTCCTACGAAAACGAAAAAATAAGGTCAAAACGCTAAACCAAAGCATCTAACTTACGGAGAGTTTCTCTAATTGGATTAGTTTATTTTTTACTTTATTTTTGTCTTTAGTGTTTTCCAAAAGTATACGCGCGTGTTTACCCACTGCGAATGAAATAATTCAGAAAGATACGGGATCTAGCGAATGGGTTGCAAGATTATCGAGTGTGATAAATGCATTAAATAATGAAATTACTCGAACAACTGCCATGAAACATATTAATGCGATTTTAAAAACATATACCAATAAAACGACATGAATTTTCAAAACAACCAGAATTAGGTAATGTTACTGTATGATATTTATATGAACCCGGCGAACTTGTAGGTGGTAAAAAAGAGCGACTGATCCTATTTAGAGTATTACAACACACAAAATTTCTAGCGTTGTAAGATCTACGGGTAGACCTGCAATCAACAGATTAAATTCATCTGCTCCTCAACGTGGATTTGTGCACGAGCAATTGTTAGTGATTCCTTAAGACATACACTTACCAACGCATTTAGTTTTGTCAATTATCACATCGACGTCGATTAGATTCAAGGCAGGTCACCTTTACATTTTCGTGTGTGTGACCAAAATTACTGTTAATCATGTCTGCAGGAAATTGTCTTGGATTATTAAGAATATTGTTCCACAATATTACTGCGTTGCTGCTCGCACAATGATTATTTTGCTGTTGTTTCAATGTCATGATAAATTCAGCATCGAGGTCACAGTCACGCTTATTTGTTTGTCATGTTGTTTATAACTATCTTTTTTTCTTATTATATTATTATCAATAACATCGCCAAAACCGAGACACTACGATACAAACCAAATTTGGCCATTAGATACGATCATCGACGATCCAAACATTTGCATCTTAGATGGTTAATCATTGTGATGAATAGTCACTGCGTATTCTAGCGTCCATGGAGTTTTTTCCATGGTTAACGCACACTCAACAACATTGAAAGGAGCTAAAACGCTATCGTTTAATACAATATTTTGTTTTTTCTGACCATTCTGGTATATCAACTTCGATATTTTGTCGTCGCGTATATGCTGGTCTATAACACAATGGTACGGGTAGATGTGAAGATATTTCTTTATGTAACATAAATAATTATTGCTGAAGTGTACCACGAACTATCCCTCTACTTGCAACTATCAAATCATTAGGTCCAAATATTGGTAATAGGAGTTTCTGAAATTATTTCACGCATTATTTCACATTGAATTTTATTCGGATGTAGTCAGATTAATTTCTTAAAATCTCTTAATTATGGATCAAGTGCTCTATGATCATCAGTTATTTCTTCATAATAATCTATAACATTCCTCAGACATTCGTATGGAGATAGTCTAGCAAAAGGCCGTGGTTGACCATGATGTACAAGTGCCGATAAGTAGTTGTTTTGACAATCCCGTACTCTTGTTGATATAAAACGAATCCGTGGCGACAGGAAACTCAGAAACTCTTTTTATCATCGATACTAGATTTATCGAAACGTACGTGTGCACTGAAGATCTAAAATGAGTAAACTGCGGTGACTCATCATCAATATAACTCACAATTGTACCTAATTTAGCTCCGTTTGATAAATTAACATTACCTAGACTTACAAACGAATTTCTATTCGTCGTATCAGCAGTTATAAAATCGAGTTCAGCATCATCTATAATCAACCTTCTACAATGTCGTTTATCATCATATGATGCTCCCTGGGTAAATATTCCGATTATTTTTCTGCCAAGATCTTTTGTGATTTTATTCTCAAAATCAGTTATATCAAGATTTTCATCATTAGATTATTTCTTTTACTGTGGTAACCAAACTTGTTTCTGAGGACGATATGAAAGAATTGCTTCACTTACAATCGACGATAATATTATTTTTACATCGAGCATATGCCGTAATAATACTGTTGGTACACACATTTTTCTGAAAAATATTTGCCAAACCAGACATAACCAATCGGATGGAGATTTTCAGCAAAACTTAAATAACATGATGCAAGCGAATCCAGTCAGGTCAAAATCCGTAATGGTCGATTTATCGATATTCTGGTCATTTCATGTGTGCGATGTCCAAATCGCTCAAAATACTTAGAACAATTTCCCATACCAAGAAAACTTCCATGATAAAATGCAACCGTATCAATTGAGATAGCATTTCTATACTCGTATTTAGTATTCCATAAACCACCGTGTCCATATTCGAAACAACTGCGTTGTATTTCTTCAAGAAAATCCAATCGTAGTCGTTTCCACGTATTTTTCTCTCTAGCAAAATGAGCAGCAACTGAAGGAAAGGTAAAACAATTACGCAGTAATTGTTCAGCTCTGGCATCGTCGGAGTCACGAGTATAATTCTACGCAAGATTCTTCATTTCTTCATGGAGAGTTCCTGTGAGATAAATATATCCATTAGGCCTACAAGCTGAACACAATTTCCATTAGCGGAACTTTACAACAGCCACATGGATACAGGATCATTATTACTTATTTCTTTAATAAAATCAAATATATCTCCTCGGTAAAATTTAACAGCTCGATTTCTTGGAAATATTGTTAATGCATTAGTCCACGCATGCACATTATTATCAATAATTTCAATCGAAGCTCCTTTCGATTTATACTTTGATTCGTATAAAATGTATCCGGTTATTGTTCTTATAGTTATTAGAACTTTTAATTTCTTTCCTAATTCGTTGACGTCTTTGACATATGCTCCGGCATCTTTAAATATTTCTCTCCACTCGTTTATTATTTTACGTCTTTTGTCCGTTAAACCATTTCCACGCTTCGCGTTCGTGAAATGTTCCGTTACTCGTTCGGCTATACAATTTATTTTTGAAAATTTAATCGGTTTTAGATTACTGATGGTAGGTTTATCGTTTATCGGATAAATTCCATAAATATTCGCGGTTGCAGGAAACGCTCTTTGATAATTATGGTTTTTCAGTACCAATCAACATTTATGGTTTGTAATTTTTACCTGATTCGGCATTTGCTTATTATGAATGTCAAGGTCACGTTTGTCACTAATAATCCAAGTAGTATTGTTTGTTTCTACTAATTCAATAAACTTATGAAAAAAATATCTTCGATTGTCGAGATAATTAATAATCTTCACTGCTCGTTTGTCGTTGATTGTAGCATCGATAACACGATCAGTGTTGTTTATGATTTTAAACGTCGATCGCACATGAGATGCACCATCTTTACCAGAAGAATTCTTGGCGTCATGAATAGTATTAATCCAACTTTTATTCATCAGATGAACCAAGACTCGCATCTGTAGGTCAGGGGATATTCTGTCAATATTAAATTTATCTTTAGAAGACTTTATCTTAATCTCTTTTAATTCTTCCATATTATAATAAAGACAAGTATATATTTAAATTGAATCATTATGTTTATAGATAAAATTATTCAAACAAAGAACAAATGCAGTTGGCTTATGATAGGTTCTACAACTCCTTGTGACAAATCTTGTGTAAACGAATTCTACGGATACCATTTACAAAGTTTACAGAGCGGGAGTTTAGGCCCAAAACCGTGTTTGAAGTGTGGTGATGGAGTTAGAGGAAAAAGACAGTTGTGTGTGCATAGTTGTAGGTTAAAAATACAGGGAACTGAAAAGACATTGTGATAAAAATATAAAACTGATGATAATGACAGTCATAAGAAATATGAAAGATTATCTAGCTAGATTTTGAAACTAATAATTTAGACAAATAATATACATAAATGAAGCAAAAGGAATTTGTGAGACATCCCATTATATCGTGATGGTATCATTAGACAATGTCGGCTAAAAACACAGTCGGTAATGTCACTAATACTGGTTATCTCATGATCAATACTAAGTGGAATAAACATTATTCCAGTCATAGGTTGGTATACAAGTGGTTTTTTTTTTTGGGGGGGGGGGTACCCGAAGACGGTTTTGTGATCGATCATATTGATGGAGAAAAACTCAATAACTTTTTATATAATTTGAAAACCATTACACAAAGCCAGAATAGCAGATTTGGAAATACTGGTAAAGATTAAAAAATCACAAGGCTTTTTAAGTTTGTAAATACAGAAACTGGCGAAGAAATAATATCTCAATCAAGGAACACATCTGGCAAATATTTTGATATTTTCTTGCGTTCGGTGAAACATGTTGCAGATAATATTACCAGATAGGCGTTTTCGAAGAAATATGACAAACAAAAAATTATATTTCATTATTGTTATGAGAAAGCTCTCTCTGGTAGGGTAATTAAGTAGTTGTTACTATTTTTTGTGTCATTATACTTATTGTTAAAATAACTGTGATACAACACTTATTTTATCATTTTGATTTTGAAGGGGATAACTCCGTCAAGAATACGTAGATCGGTTAAATGGTTATGTCGACTTTTTTTTACAATAGTATTCGCTTACAAATAAATCATTTTTTGGAATTAATTGTTTCCCCATCGGTATTTTCAAAGAAATACAAAGGTATGTTACTTCAGAGTATTACTCTTTTGTACGATCGAGAAATTCAATGTCAACGACATTCATTGGACTAAGTTCCCTGATATGATCCTTGACACAGTCAATGAAAAAACTCTTTCAGCTAGTGTAAAGTCTGATATCTTGTAAAATAATTTTTATTTATTGATGAATAATGGGTTTTGGGATTAGTTTTAAAGAAACATTACCTTTATCTTTCTGAATCTGTCAAGTTTCTGGCTTCATCAAGATTTAGTCATCCATAATAATTAACAAAAAAGAAACATGCAAACTATCCAATACGCCACGCCTATTGCGTGAGCTACTTTTGGATTTCTAAGTATTAGTTAGGTTATATAGCATAGGACCCTTTCTATCATTGTGGATCCTCCCTAATTGCTCGAAATTCCTGGGGTTGATTTTACGAGAGGGTGTGCAGAAATATTAAACATAGAGAAGGCTAGCGTATATGTTCTGTGCCGTCATTAGAATTAAGTTAGACTGTATGTTGTGCAGTCTATAGAATAAAGTTAGATACGATTGTATGTTTTGCGTCCTTAGAATTAATTTAATGTTTTTTATCGTCCTTAGAATTAAGCTAGACCAGATTGCATGTTGTGCCGTCCTTAGAATTAAGATTGTATGTAAATAGCTTAAGCATGAAATATAAATAATCTACGCTGTAAATAGTTTTTTTAAATTTAAATTTACAATTTATTATATGATGAACTACGAAAATACAAAATCAAAACATTAAAACATACATTGATCAGTATAAAATATTTTATGAACTAAATCCCGAAAAAAAAATTGTGATTTTGAATCAATACAACAACAAAAATTTGAAAATAAATTCACACTATCTGCAGAATACAAATTAATGAATCTGATTCAGCAAGCTGTGTTTCAATCTTTGGCTGCAGTGGAGAAAACGGAAGTTGATAAATTCGTCTCGCTTTCAAGCTCGATCGAAAAAATTAGGTTGAAATTATCTCACGAATACGAAAGGAAAATTATTATAAACACACATGTTAGACAATTAAGAAAGATTATGTCAGATCATGAAAACTAAAGTGCTGTCAGTGACTGTACTGATTGTGTCTATGAGAATCAGTAAAAAAATATGGATTTTGTGTGTATTTCTGTTTAACATATGAAATTGTCATCAATCTGAAGAATTAGATTAAAAAAATTAAGTTGATAAAATTCAGTACATGAATGCATATAATTCGTAACCTGATTTATATCACACGTACTCATAATAATATGTTCTCGCTGCAATTAATTTCATTTTTCCTGCGTTAGCAAAAATGTTTAATTGCCGTATTCATGAATAATTATATTAACACTTAATTGTTCTGTATTGACTTGGGACGGTGTCATTATTGTTCTGATGGCGTTTTCAAACGCGTCTTTGTCGTGTATAAAAACTTTCACATGCTGGTACATTATATGATACCTCTTGATTACATAATGTATTGTAAAACACTCTTCATGATAAAAATCGTTACGATTAAAGGACTATGGTCTTACGTAGAGATTTATATTCAGATTTCCATTGCTTAAATCAATTAAGTGTACGGATTGGTCAGTAAGTTTGAAATCTATTCCTGATAATAATGGATTACGACACCGTAGATAAACTGGTTTGACCAGTTCTTGTACAATTAAATATATAGGAGGTACTTGAGTAGTAAATGTATATAAAATATATCCTTGTTTAGCCTGACTGGATGTTTCAAGATCTATTTGATAGCTGCCATCACTTGGATCACATACAAGATTGACTACGATCGTTGAAGTTATATTTACAAGTCCTGGTGAAATATGTATGTCGCCACCGTATGGATTATTGTTATGTTTTAGAATATTCGATGATCGGGCTTCAACGATTTTAGGAAAGTTTTCATTGATAAGATTGTTGACTGATTTTTTTATTTTGTCAGTTCTAAATTCCGGTATTATAAATTTTGGTAATTCTAATTCATCATTTATTTCATAATGATTGAGAAATACTTCTTTTAGTGTAGTATCAGAATCTATTCTCCTTGTTTCTGTTCTGTATTCTGAACTGATGTTTTGATCAAAAATAACTTCTTTAATAATAAGACAGTTAGCATATTCAATATCTGATACAATTTGATTTAAGTTTTGTATTGTTTCAATGATTTGATGTTTTACATTGTTGCTATAATGTTGTATAATACTAGAAAATATATTGTGTAGATTGTTAAGCACGCGTGTATGTTCAAGTATAATTTTATCAGGAAACGTTTTTATGAAATAACCGATATATGGAAAAGGTTTTTCTTCATATATATCATTTACTGTTCTACCAAATTTTTGAACTTTTTTTACCATCAGTTGTAGTAAAATATTTTTCAGGATGTTCTAGACCATCTTGAAAATGTATTCTTCCTCTTCCCACCAACCACCACAGAAGGTCTCCTCGATATTTTGGAGTTGTTATAAATATTTGTTTTGTCCGTAAGAAATTAATTTAACTTTGGTTATGATGGTCTTTTATACTCTTGAGGAATTTATGGTCATTCTAAAACAGATCTAATTAACGATTGCTAAATATCTACAACGTAATCTGGAGAATATATTTCAGTTGCAGATGATAAAGTTGGCTCATGACCTGATATAGCTATTTTAGATTCTTTTTCCGGTCTAGATTTTTTTCTGCGCTGAAATTCATCATTGATTTGTTCGATTTGATAGATACCTGCTGACATTCCGATAACTTGCCAATCGGGAGTTCCATCATCCTTTTTTATTTGCAAGTACAAGCGAAATATTTGCTGGTAATCCGCCGAATGATTTTGGCTGATATATGGCCAACTATGATATACTCGTAATTGTGCTAGCGCTATTTCTTTTGCAGTTGGAAAGTTAATATTAAATTCTGGATTAGTTGAATTTACCGATATCATCTCTAAGGCCTAAAGATATTAACAAAGACAATTTATAATAAGCTGTTGTTGCTGTATGTAGTTTCATTATGTATTCATGCCATTTAGTATTTGTGCATGTTGATATTGTCTTGCGATGATATTAAGAATACCGGCAATTGTTGTTTCAGCTGAAAACAAATTGTTATAACTGCTGGTGATGTCATTGTTATTGTTGATAGCAATACGTTCGTTCCAGCGATAACAACAGACGCAGAATAAACAATTATATCAATAGCAGTTATGCGTCTATTATATTTGTTTAAATTCTATTGTACGCTTTTTATAGTTTTTTTTTAAATTTAAATTTACAATTTATTATATAATGAATTACGAAAATACAAAATCAAAACATTAAAATATAGATTGATCAATATAAATTTTATTGTATATTTATCAATGATATATTTTAGTTTTGTTTGCCATTCACGTACTTGATTATACATATAATGGTGTGGTGCAACATCACGTTGAATGTTGATCAGAAGGCTCGTTATTTAATTAAATAACGAGCCTTCTCTAAAATTGTTACGAAGATTTGAAAACATATTTACGTGAACGTCATACTTAGCTCATAGCGTGGTTGATTTAGTATATACTGTATTATAGTTATTGTCTACATATTTTTTTTGTTGCGGCATTTTCAACAAATGTTGGATCTCTTTAAACAACTATTTTATTTCCATTCATGCTGAGTTCACCTGTCATTGCATCACCGGTAAATAGTAAACGATTAGGAACACTTTTCGCAATTTCATTTCTAATAGTTGCGATTGATATATTTGAGTCACTGATTCTACGAACTATACCATTTCGTTTGATATTACTCGTCTTTAAAACACCGTATTTATCCTGAAAAACAACAACTTCTTCTCGGTCAACTCCAAGGAGGTTCATAATATCGGCAAGTTCATCTTTAATTGCGTAATTTGGCACAACCAATATCATCTTTTTTCTTGTCTTTGACAGAAGAAGATCATCAGTAAATATAAACCATTATATTTACTGCTAGTGTATAAATTAACAATTCTATTTTCAAGAAGATCAGATCTTGAACCATCATTTAATACATTAATTACTTCACGAGCACATATTGGGGGATCGGTTATTGTTTGTCTTGGTAATTTGAATACGAGCCTGAAATTTTCATTGCTTACATAACTTATAAATATTTTGGTGGAGCCAATCCATACGAATAAAAAAAACAATTCCACGTGAATCAATTGCGTATGCCAACCAATAAGTGCCAGGACCAGAACTATTATTAATATTAATGATACCTGTTACATTATTATTTGGTTGTTTCGGTAATTGATCACGCATAAAAAACCTCTAAAATGTTTGATATTTACATTTTTAGCAGCATCAAGTAAATCAAAATTTGACATTGGAATAATTAACGAAGTGTTCCTGGAAGTCTAAGACTTTCTCCGCATCGATAAGGAGTTCCTGGAAGTCTTAGACCTTTCCCTCTTTTATAAATCCTTGTCCTATTGCTCTCTTTATTGCCATTCCAGCAGCAGTTCAAACAACACCAAGTGTTTTTGCTACAGCTCGGGCTGCATATGTTATTAATGCTGGTATAGCTGCAAGAAGTGGAAATATACCAACTGTTTTAAATGAGTTTGTATTGGCACCCGCAGAAAGATTGAGTTTAACGCCTGTTTTTGATTGTTTGGCGCTATTCAAATGCTTGAGTTGACGTTCTGACAATGATTGTTTTTTTTTGACCACCTGTGATCTGATCCTTTTCTTGTGATATTTGCATTCCAGTTCTTTGCTGAATTTGATTGAAGGTTTTTAATTTGACCAGGAGTCAGACTGACACTAATGTGATGATATGACATTATAATATCGCAAATGATTTAATTACATGTTTAGAAAATATTTCACATTTTCCGCTGGGACGTCAATGACTCTAATTCATTCACCAACACCTTCGTGTAAGATTGCTTTGTTGCTGAGTATAACATCAAGTGCTTTATAATTAGGAACAGCTCCAGCGTCTCTATTTACTCGAGCTCGAAAGTGAATATCAACGTCTGATTGTCTCGATAAATCAAGATGTTCCAGACCAAAGTAATAAATCGGATACATATTGATAAAATCTAGTTGTGATATTTGCAAACAAGTACCTATATTTTGATCACGTCCCATAAATGTCATTAACCGATGATATGCACGTGCTACATGATTTAATTAAAAATGTAATAATATATCTTCAGCTGGTTCTTGATGTCCATTTATCCTCATTGAAACCTCAATAACTCCTAGTTTATCAAATATCATTAGACATTCTTCTTGCCCGTTTACTCGTTCAGTATTTTACAAAACAATGAAAATATGCCTTGGCGCAGAAACACCTTGCTAGGATGCTATATGACATGTGGATAAACCATTGAATGTACTTTGAGCACTGTCTGTAGTTGTTATTAACATTGATAATAATGATTTACCGCCTTGTTCCATAAAAGAAAGCGCTTTTTGTTCCTCGGCAATCGTTCGAGCAATTACCGGCATCCACACCGAAAGTTTTGTTAGTAATGCTTTACCAGCATCAACACTAACACCTTCTCGCCAAATAGCATCATCGTCAGTAGACTTTCTTACAAGGACAACGGTATGCTTGGCCCCGAAAATAACCATTCTAAAACATTTCTGCAAAATCCAAAGATGGGAGACATTGGAATTAAGCATGAAAATTTTCTATTACCTCTTAACATTGATTGACGTTTTGTAAAACATAATTTGAAGCATGCATTAACGTTGATCATTAGATGCTGTGCATCAACATCAGCGGTGTTTTTTCGTTTTTCTATATTATAATGTCTGTTGTCAGGAAAGTCAGAAGTGTCTTCAGCAAACATCATTGACGGGCCAGTTTATTTTGGTATGATCATCAGAATATCGTGCTAGATCTATTATTGTTGTAGGAACATCTACGACTTTTTGAATATTTTCAATATGTTTTCCATCAATAATGTAGGTAGCACTGTCAACCAACGCCATGATGCCGTTATTAACGAAACTAATTATATTATTGGCATTATATTCTGTATTATCAACTTTTAAACGTTCCATTTTTACTTCAATAAACGCTTCAGCAGGTAAGAAATATCTGCTTGTATCTTGAGTTTGTAATTAAATTCCACCACGCTGATCTGGTTGTCTGCTTCATAAGAATAATACTGATAATCGCGCACAGATTCATCTTTGATAACTGACGCATCTATTTCAAATGCTGCATCTGATACACGTTTGAACAATGAATTATAATTGTTATCGTCTAACAAGAAGACCTCTTCGGGAATATCCATTTCATGCTATCAAACTTGAAGCTATTTTTTTCTGCTTCATCAGCCAACTCTGACAGTTTTTGATTTACAGCTTGATTTATTATTTTACTGACATTTGCAGGCATAACTTCACTGCTGGCCAGTTTCACTGGTAGCTGTGATTTTCGTCGAATTAATCATGTTAGTATATCCTTGATTGCCGAAAATGCTCTACCGGCAATATCACCAACCGTGCTGTGAATTTGTTCACGAAAAGCTTCGATAGATTTCATTCCCAGTTGTTTTGCAATCGGTATTGCTTTTTGGGCCATCCTTCTGAATAAATCCTGGACAACAACGCCGAGTCCACTTCCGTAAGTCGCTCTATAGGTTGGAAATCGTGAATTTCCTACCCTAACTATTACAGGCCCACGGTGAGCATTATGTACAATCATCTTATTTTATTGTCATTGCATCTAATTACTCCAAATCACTGCGATAATTATTAGCAATTTCATTGGTGAGAGATCGATAAAGGTTTATGTCCCTAATACCGCCAGTAAATACATTTTGACAAATATCAGAGATTTCATTAATGATTTCCGCAGAATTATTTCCATCACGTTTTCGTCCAATCAGTATTTCTAATCCATCTACGTCGACAAGAACATTGTTAGGACAAGAAATAAAACCACTTCATTTGTAGTTAGGGAGGAAAATCCAGTTGCAGTTGCGCCAAAAGAATCATCGTCAGAATCTTTCTTTCGCTCAATAGATCCATCACATTTTCTTTGTCTTCTTACATCGCGGACAAATTCACGATAATCACGGTCACATGCGAAAGGTTGTTTTTGTTTTGTGTAAACAGGATATATATCTTTAGCCCAATCATCTTCATTTTGCCAGGATTTAAGAATTTTACATTTTACATATTTTAATGTTTTATTATATTCCCCTGCGGCAATCAATACTGCAGTATCATAATGTTTTTCTTGTTGATAGATTCAGTACCTTCAGCTGTAAATGCGTTCCTAATATTAATTAATTCTGGAAATTCTACAGACTATTGTGGCAGAGACAACTTATACTAATACTTGGAACTACTGCATTGTGAATGAAATACACATCTGAGGCAAACGAGGTTGCAGGCCTGGCTTTATATCCTAAGATTCGGAGAGACAGACATTTCAGAGTGTCACGTGCTCCTTACGGTACTAACACCAGAGAAGGACGGTCATTTGAAAGATTAAATAGCTCCGAAGCCCAAGTCAGTAAGACCGACGGTCTAGGTGTATAAAATATAAAAATATAAAGTAAAAGGTATAATAATTAAATGAACTATTTCATGGTATTCAACAATTATAGGACAATTTTTCCACGCAATTTCGTTTAATCAGAACAAAGATCTAATCAAATTGCCAGCTATTTCATCACGCGAACTTAAAGGTGAGAGTGTTTCCGTCTCGTATTCCTTCTCTGTGAATCATCTGCAACTGTTGCCTTGTCGGTACTTCCAGTACCCTTGCTCCATTCTCCCGGTCCTGCGCCTTCACACAACTGCCTATTGTTTTGGCCCTGCACCTTCTCACAACTGCCTTTTCTCCCAGATCTCAACGTCTTCTTTCTAATCTTCGAGTGGTGCCCTATCCCATCATGAAAGCTTCCACAGGAGCCCTTGTTCCAAAATATCGTCCGAATTTCCCAGAACTCCTTTGTTCCTGTCTTTTTTACGAGTGAAGAATTTGCTCTCGAAGTACAGTGATGTTTCTTGAGTCACGTCAAAACTTGTACTGATTCTTCCATAATGAATGTAACAGGATAATGTCTGCGTGAGTGGATACCGATGGTCTATTTGAAAACTACCTCGGGTAGTAGCACTGACATGTTATAATGTCGGGTTTTCCGGCCTCTAAGCCTAAGCCGACCGGTGACATCACTGGCTGATTACAAAATAAACACAGTTTCTCACCATGCAAGATTCTCTTTGAATTGACCGCGCACTTGACTGTGACACAATGACCAAGTCATGGACAGGTAGTTTCCTTGTTTCAGAATCGGTCTAAAGTCATAATATTATGTAACACGCATTGACATTATCCAAAGTACTTTGAGTTACAAATTCTGTCAGAAGACATGTATAATATGAGGCAGAAATTGTTAGCAAATTTTCTCACACAACGTGACACCCGCACGCTTAAGAATCAAATCGGGATTTTAGTTATAGAAAATTTGCTCCGTCATGCAAATATATGTCTTTACACGATATTTGAACAGAACAAAATCCTAACAAGGCTAGATGCTAACTAAGGAGACTCATATACAGCACAATATTCGAGGATTCTACTGATCTAACTTAGACGTTTTGGTACTCCTACTCATGAAATCTGCACCGACATTCTCGGTGCCCTTAGGGGATCTGATCTGCATTCGGTACTGCCGTAAGCGACCTCCTCATCAGCATTGGCAAATCCTACCCTTTGTGAAAGTTTATATCCATGGTATCATATTGTCAATTACCATCTTGAGAAATAACAACATTGTTTTCTGCCATAGTAAAAGAAACTGAGTGCTTTCGGTTACGGAGCGTAAAAAAAATATGTATGTTAATGTATCGAACCTCAACTGAATCTATGCTTAAGAATATTCAGATCTCTCCAGATCGTGGGTTAAAGTTTTCGAAATGTAAACGTTTTTATTAATTTCTACAAACAGAATTAAGATTTAAGATGACACCAAAACTCAGCACCGATTTCTTTTATATATATCCAATTTGTTGAGTTGACCATATTTTCAGTACTTGTGACGATCAATGTTCCTTGACTCTATACGATACATCATGACAAATGTCAAAAAGCCAGTGATAAACACACTGAGGTGCAAGCCGGACGCTCTTAAGCTGGTTATATAGGATATTAGTCAAATCTAAACTTGATTTTATATAAATTTTGTACGGATCAATATTCCAATTTACATCGGATGCTTGATCCAATAGACAATTAGTGAATTCGACTTTGCGAGCATTTATAACTTCCTTTACAGGAAGCCTATATGCTGACGCAATGAATAGTCACCGCAGATGAAGGACACATGCTCTTCGGTACAATATCAAACTATCCTCGAGTCTATCCAGTTCCGTATACGATGTCGTCTTTGGACCCAAAATGCCAAACCTTGCACAATCGGACACCACATTTAATCTTTTGAAATATGAAGTCGCCATTGTCTAGAAGGTGGAAAAAATCAATCGTACCAGTACTTCAACATTATCCATTCCCAAAAAATAACCAAAATAATATTTTCTCTACCAAAATCCCAAACCCGTCTCAAATCATGTGATTCTGCAGGCACATTGGAATGAAATACAATCCTGGCATGCTGGTCATACGTCTTGAAATAAAGGCGGTTCAAAAGATGGAGACAATGTTGCAGCTCTGGTACTGTCTCCAGGACGTTAAGGATACACTTTTCATGTTTAAAGAAGAAATAATAGCCATGCTCAAGGAATTGAATTATAACGAAACCTCTTAAAAGCTTGTTTCATTATCGTTTCAGATTTGTTCTACACTAGTCGCCTTGCAAAGTTAAATTTTAAATTCAAATTTTCTTTAATATACTACGCCTTACAGAAACATGATTTCCTCATGAAATCTAGGAAAGGAATTCTTTTCGTTTGGCTGCTTCGTCACATGGTTATTTAATGTAATGGGATGCTATACATTATTGTTTATGGTGGTGAGAGAGAGAGATAAATCTGCCTTTCAGTCACCCATTTTTAAATACAACGACTTGAAGCAAGCTCGAGCATCCTAGGCCACATGAACGAGGGACCAATATGTTTTTTAAATACACAGTCAATAACCATTTCATGTACGTAATAAGCATATTAACCGTTCTGCGATATTAAAGGAATAATAAAATTGTAACAATACAATTATTTTGTTTTGTTTCTTATTTCACTTGATGTTCAATTTATGAATGAAACCTGAGCATCGCACATTAATATGCAATGTCTTAATATTATGAACGCGCATAAACAAAACTTAGATTGCAAAATATAATGGAATGTTACATAGCCAATGAAAAACAACGAAATATTGATAGGAGAAACAAATATTTATATTAAGGAAAATACGATTCAACGCATCAAGAGAAACTGACGTTACAGTTATGAAAAGATGCACCAGGTCAGAAACAAATTACTCGGATGTGGTCTTTAATGGCAATTGGGTTGTCTTTAGATGATGCTGTCATTGCCAAAGAAATATATGTGGGGGTGGGGGTGTAGATTTGGAACTAGTGTGCATCAAGATTGAAGAATATTCGTTTTGTTCATTCACACTTAGTTTAGAGTCGTATGCCTGTTTTTGATGACATATTTGTTATGTCCAATAGGTTGGATACTTGTATTAGGTGAGACTCAAACCTTTGAGAGTGTGGAAGGTTTATTTGTTGTTACCCTGATGGAATGAGTCGTGAATCCCTTTGAAGTCATGCATTTGCAGTTGCAACCTTCATCAACATTCCCAGGGCGTTGTGTCTCATAGTCTTGGATATTACCTGAAAATAAGAACTGCTATTAATTTTGAAATCGCTGTGTTTCAAGAGATGCCAAGTATGGGATATATCAATGTTACTATGTGCGACTAAAATTACACCGTTTATATGAAATATAACATATTCATGAACCTACTGATTGATAAAATGCATCAAAAGGAAGTGTGAAATGCTCTCTCTCTCTCTCTCTCTCTCTCTCTCTCTCTCTCTCTCTCTCTCTCTCTATCTGGCTCTATATTTGTCTTGCAATTTCTAGTCTTTGGATTTTGGTGGTGGCTACAGTAGGTATTTTTAAAATTTTTATTTTGAATGAGAGCTATATCTAGCCGTCACATTTACACATAGAAATAAAAAGTTCACTAATACAGTCATTGAATAAGTGTGGATGGGTATTTTCTATTTTCCTAGGCTCTTTCTTCATCGCTCATCGCCCTCTCCGAACATTGTTTCCTCTCGTAGCGTGCCGCTTTTGTATTGTTCTGATTTTCAATGAACTTTTCCACGTCACCTGGATTTATGTGTAGATCTCTTGCCTCCACCTTTATTTCTTCCTCAAACGGTTGAAGAAGTAATATGTTGGAAGCGTCAAAATTTTGGACGCAGTCAGCGTTCATTACCATGTTTATTTCGAATTATATAAAAGTAATTCTTTTACCGTGGGTATGTATTCACGATATGATGAAACGGTAAATATTGTTACTTTATTCCGGTCAATACCGCTGGGTATTGACAGGTAGCAACAATGTTAAACTAATGGGAATTTATATGAAGTATACAGATGTCATCAATCGGATGCCACGCATTTTAGTTTACAATTACGATGCTTGGTATTGAAACCTTGTATAATATACAACTTCTCCACCTGTTTCCTTCTACATTTCACCCTCAGTGAAGCCATCTTCAAGTTTCTATGTTAGCCAAGAGTTATAAGTGCTTGCTTGTCCTTTAACATATATAATACTAATGATGGATTCGTGTATATTCTAATTTTTCATTTCACTTCAAATTCTCACAGGCTAGACTTACCGACTATAGCTAATAATTACTCTTAGTTATTTACCCTTGTCCCACATCAAGCCCAGAGTTGCTTAGGTCTTTTGAAAATCTCCTATATGTGGCCTCTAATTTGCAATTATTTTGCGGCCGTCAAAGTGTACCAAAAAGACTATAACTTCCTTGGTAATCAATTTACAACAGGAAAGCATTTGAAAATTTCCCGTCCACTTGTACAATAAAGTTGAGACCAGTGTAATATTAATGCTACCAGGGAAAATTATTAGTGAAATGTATAAAAATGTAAATGATAAGCTGTCATTTGTTTGGATTATGCATACACATTCTTAAGGATAATGGTACTTGTGCAGGTTATTGTTAATTTTCATCCATGATGCCTTTCAGGATTTATTTAAGATACAAAGTTTAAGCTATTATTACTTTTACTTTTCACACTGGAAACTACAGTTAGAAGCGTTTAAACAGCATATCATAACGTTTCGCTCATTTTAGTATGTCACACAGTTAATTTACCTTCACAATTGTCCCTTGTATTCGACACATAACACTTAATGCAACCTTCTCGAATTGTATAAAACGTTTTCTTGAAGCTAATAAGTATGTATGATCCCTTAAATTAACACTGTAACACTTTTGTATTTGATTTCAAGATTTTTCTTTTTTCCATCCCGAGTCCCGATTGTAAGCTTTGTGGCATTATTATCAGCTGTAAGTGTACTTCCCAGGGTTGAATATCTACTATCCGTCAATACTCATAGACAACAACGTTCTAGTTTTGTTATCTAGGACAACTTGTCTCCATGTTTATCTTTATGACTGTCGAAAATTGATCCTTATGAACATTTTACTTTTTGCCGAAAACACATTGAAAACTTTAAATAACAAAACGGAACAGTGGACCAAGTTATTGTTACTTGTTAGAGCAACCCTACAGTAGATGCCATGAAACCTAGATGTTATATTCAATTTTATTAACTGCTGAATAAATTTGCAGATCATTCGGTATAGCGTAAGTCTTTTTATCCTGTGGTTACTGTTAATTTTGGAGATCTACTCTTATTCGTTTACACGTCTTCAGATGAACCCTTCACCTCAGAAGTCCCTAGTCAGCTTAAGCAGTCAGTCCCTACATTCTCGTTGCCCTTAATATAATATACCTGGACTTGGTACTGTTGCAAAAATAATGACCATCTCATTAATCGTCCTTTAGTTAACTTAGCTAAATAGGCGAGTGGTTGGTGGTTAGTTTCTAAAATAAATTTTCGTCCATACAGGTAAAGTTGGAATTTAGATATCCCAAAGATAATTGCCAAGCATTCTTTCTCAGAGACTGAATAACTGCGTTCTGCAGTTGACGATTTCCGGCTACTATATGCAACTCGGAATAGGTTTCCGCCTTGCTCTTGTAATACCAGTGCCCCTAAACCTCTATCACAAACGTCAGTACGTAAGACAAAATCTCGTGTCACATCAGACAATTTCGCTACTGCGTATGACGTCAGTGTGTCCTTTAACGTCTGAAATGGTTGTTCACGTGCGTCTGTCCTTATTACTTTCAAAGGAGCTTATTTTCCGAGTCAAGTCAGTCAATGGACTAGCAATAGCACTGAAGTTAGCAAGATTTCGACAATAATACCCTGCCAGTCCCAAGAAAGATCGAACGTCCGGCTTACTTGTCGGTCGTACTGCGTCCCTAAGTTGGTCGACCTTTGAACTATCTGGGTTTAACGTGTCTTCGCTGAAGGTATGACCTAGGTAGGCTAGTTTCCTAAACCCTGTATGGCACTTAGATGGTTGTGCGGTCAGTCCCGTTTGTCGAAGTCGCTCCAAAAAATTTTCAGCAAATGATATGATCACCCCATGTAGCTGTCGCTAAGAGTAAATCGTCCATGAAATTTGAAACTCCATTCCCCTTAACGGTTCAAGTATTTTTCTCATCATACGCCTGAAGACACTCGGCGCATTCTGGACCCCGAATAGCTTGACTGTCCACTGGTAGGTCCCATCTGGAGATGCGAAAGCCACTTTTGATCTATCCTCACTTCGAACTGAAATTTTCCAGTATACCCTGGACAGATCGATTTTCGAAACATACTTCTCGTTGGTAACCCCGGCTAATATGGACTCAAGGTCAGTTAAAAGTTTTACTTGGAATTCCGTGATCCTGTTCAACTTCCAGTAATCGACGCGAAATATGTGTGTACTGTCTTTCTTCTGCAAAAACGCAACAGGAGAGCTATACGCCGACTCAGATGATTATATAACTCCCAGGCCTATCATAGTTTGAATTTCATTTCGGACAGTTTCTAATTTCGCATAGGGTAGCGGATATGGTTTCAACTTCTCTGGCCTCTCATTCAGTAACTTCAGGGTGAAGTCCCCCAACTCCGTCTCGCCAGCTCATTCGTTAACGTCCCGTCAAGGACAACGTCGACGTATGTTTCTTCCCTCGTCAAAGGACAACTATGAGTACTTCCGCCTCTCCTCCGTTGGCGTCTAGTTCATCAGTTAAAGCCGTAGAAGCCACGAACTATGTGGGTGTCTCTCTTTCACGGTATGGTTTCAGGACATTTACGTGGTACATCTTCTTCTTGTCTCCTTCCCGGATACGGTAGTTCTGCCCACCCTTTTTCTCGGTTACCACGAATGGTCCCTTCTTTGAGACTTGAGGTTTGCTGAGCTCTATTGGTAGCAACAACAACACCTTGTCCCCACCTAGAAGTGACGTTCCTTCGTCTTTTAATTGTTGTATTTGGCTTGACGCCCACATGCGTCTGAGAGATTCTTCTGAGCCAATTTAAATACCTCCACCAACTTGTTGCGGAGATAAACAACATGCTGGTATGTTGTCCGCACTTCCTCGGATGTTTGTCCATCCGTTATTAATTGCTTTTATTGAGCCATGGGTCCCCTGACTGTCGTCCCATAGACTAATTCAAAAGGCGAAAAACCCAATCTAGCCTTGGTACCCCTCGATACTCAAAAGTATTGCGGGAAGGTATCGATCCAAATCCCTGGAACGATCTTCACAGGTCTTCTTGAAAGCGTGTTTCAATGTTGCATTGAAACGCACCACCAGACCATTGCACTGTGGTTGATACTGGGTAGTCGTTGTTGTTGTTGAGTTTAATTATAGTGGCGTGCGCACAATTGTGCATGTGCCACGTTTTGCTGACTCCACTGAAGACTGCTAGTTGTTCGTGGGGAAGGGGATGATGCCACCACCTACAGGTATTTATGGATTTAAGGAACCCTGATAGTTTGGCCTCAATCTGTGGGTCCATAAAGGTCCCTTACAGTTGAATGGTTGACGGTCATTAGTGGGAAGGAGAGCTCGGGAAAGGTCCTGCTTGCTTTACATCGCTGGTTTCTTGTTGCATTTGCCTGGTGTTTCTTGCGATTTTACTTTTTTCGATTTTTTTTCTTCAAAAATTTCTAAAAGGAGGGGGGATGTTCTTTGCTGTTTATAGAGGTTCTTACTAGAAATCACGTATGAAGAGAGATTTTCAAGGTCACAATGATATTACTAGTCGAGGTGTTTAGGTGTGTTTCCTACGTTATGTTTTTTATAAGTTTTTAGATATTACCTCTTTAAGTTATTTATTAATTAATGTTTTTAGAGATTGAATGTTATTTATACTTTATTTAGCAACAGAATGGAGCCCTAGCCGATTACACGGCTCGTTAAAGACATCTAGGACCTGAATCCTAGCTGATTACACTCGTTTCGTTTAGGAAATCTAGGACATCCGATTTTGCGGTTTCCTTAGTTTTTTATAGGTACTTCGTAAGTGAATTGTTTATTAATACTTTTATAAAATTGAATGAAATGCTATGGGTTTTTATTTGGTGGCTTCTAAATTTATTTAGCTAGTTACTGGGTCTTTTGGTTTTGTGGGGATATTAATTATATTTTGTTCCTAAGTCCTGCTGAGTCTATAAATTGATTTATATTTTTATATGCTGATTGTTTATTTGTATTAGAGTCCATAAGTAACTCTGATTATGTGTGTGGTGATCCAATTTATTTTTGGTTTTTGATAAATACTTTCCGAGCGGGTTGTCATTTTGGGTTTATATTGAATACGTGGTGTAGATCTTGGGTGGTGTGGCAGTTAAGCAGTTAATGGTTGCTGGTTTGAGTGCTATAAACCTTCCAAAACTGCTTGCTAGTTTAGTTTTCCCAGTTATTATCTTGTTTATGGTTTTCTATTCTAAAGAGGTACCCTTAGGTAACACTATGTTCCTATCTACTTTTTTGGGGGTTTCATGGTGCTTTTTACCTTTTGTGGAGGAGTTCCAATAATCTTGCCCTCTTTGGTCTATATATGTGCGAAGCTTATTGCTTCTGTAGAGCTATAGTTAAGCTTGATAGAGATTTTATCTCCTCGTTTGGTTTTTGCAACTTTGTATGCTGTTTCGTTGCCAGAGATTCCAACGTGCAATGGTATCCACATGAGCTCGACTAATTGATGTGCTGTGGTGATATCGTTAATTAATTGGCATGCTCTGTCGAGAAATTGTTCCCTAGAGTGTGTATTGTGATTTTGGATCGATTTGATAACGCTTAGGGAATCGCTTATAATGACTGCTTTAGGTATTTGGTTGTCTTTGATCCATTGTAGTGATTCAAGTATAGCTCAGAATTCAGTGGTGTAAATGGAGCAATAGTCAGGTAATCTGGATCCCGTTTGTATATTGAATTCAGTGATGACTATCGCTGCTGCTGTTCCTTTTGAGTTGTTTGTTTTTGATCCATCGGTATATATTTTAACAAAGTCCGGGTAGTTTTGGTTGATTTCGTTTACCAGTACAGGTTTTAGTATGTGTTTTTGTCCTTCTTTATTGCCTAATTTGGTAGCTTCAATGTCAATCCTTGGTGATTTTTGTAACCATGGTGATTTGTTCTGGTCTGTATTGTTTTTTTTATATTTAGTAGAGGTATCTTTTCTCTTAGTTCAAGGATTACTTTGCCACTTTGTGTGATGGGTATGATTTTAGGCTTGAAGACAGCTTTACACTTATTTATAGCTAATTTGGTGGGATGGTTGTATGGGTGGGTATCTAATCGAATGGAGTATTGGAGGAGCAGTTCTTGCCTACGTAATTTTAAAGGTAGTTCTCCTGTTAGTGTTTGTAGTTCTTCTAATGATGTTGAGGGGTGTGTTCCTGTGCATAATAGTATGGCGTTTCTCTGGATAGTGTCAAGTTTTTGTAGTACAGGTTGCTTAGCCGAGTTATATGCTTGGCAACCGTAATCCAGTTTTGATATATTTAGGGTTTTATATATCATGAGGAGTGTTTTCTGGTTGGATCCCCAGTCAGTCCCTGTGATGTTCTTGAGTAAATTGAGATCTTTGTTACAATTCTGGGTGAGTTGTTCAATGTGCTGTTTCCATGTGAGGTGGTTGTCAAAGAACATTCTTAGGAATTTTACTACTGTTACGTATTTGATTTTGTATATGGAAGTTTGGATAGGCTAGGTTTTTATTTCGTTTGGGGGTGAATATCATTGCTACAGTTTTTTCATGAGATATTTTGAAACCCCATTTTCCGCCCATCTTCCTATGTTGTATACCCTGTGCTGGATTTCTTTAACTACTGTGTTATTGGCAGGATTTCCATTCCAATTTTTGGGGCTGAGATAGTTACTTTCCCTGTTATGGCTTTTGTCTTGTCCCATATTTGTTTTGAGTTTGATTTTAGTCTCAGTTTAGAACAAAAGGTTTGCCATAGACTAATTTTAGTAGTTTTTATAGTCTGTTTTAGTGCTTTTTCTTTATCTTTATATTGCGAGAAGTAGATACAAATTTTGGTGCGTTTATATTTATTTAAGGCCATTTTCTTTTGTCTTTATGTGCCATAGTGCACTGTTTAGTCCACCATGGTACAGGGTTTTTATTTTGGATATTAGTTGTCTTCACTCAACAAATTTAGCTAAGTGGTCCAGTTCGTTAGATAACTCGTCCTAACCAACTGATTTAAATTCTCTAACTAATTGTATGTATGTCGCCATCCTGGTCTACCTGTACAGTGATATCAGAATTAAGTCCTTTTCCTATACTTAAGTTTTACTGCCCTTGTATGGGCTACTCAATTAATCCAGACTATTCCCTCATGAACAATAATAACGGGCAGTACACAACTGAAATTTCGTCCACAAATTAAGTGTAAGGCATACACACTAACAAGGCGTAATTACTACTGCGTGGTTGGCCTAAATATGTCTTGTACCAAGAGATTACAAAGGTAATTCTTCACTTTACTTCACAACTTTAGAATACAACCTAACAACAAGGTATGTGCCTCAATTTCTTACAATATTTTCATAACAATATGAAAAGAAATGGCAAGAAAAATAGCATGCACAAAATATAAAAAATAAGCAGTCAATGATTCGATTCACTCAGATCTTTATTTCTTGACAAGTACTATGGAAATTATCAATGTTTAGAAAATTATCAATGTTTAGATACTTATTATATTGTATATCTGCTCAGACTCCTTACTAGAATAAAAATGTTCTGATTCCGGACAAGGCCCCACTTTGTAACGACCCCCTCTTTATAAAGTGTGTGCGTTGATTGGCGGATTGTACTTTCTTTCAAGGTGTCCGATTTATTCGGTTCTCGTTATCTAGGAGATGATCGCCTCCGGTGTTATTCCTCGGATCGCATAAACTTATAGGTGGAATAAATGGAGATCTGAGCAGATATAAAGAACAGAATGACTCGAGCCCCGTACATAAAAATCAAAATTTAATCAATTACATAAACTATGGTGATAATACAATACATTAGGTAGATACAGTTCCTTTTGGAATTAATCTTTCACCGAAATTTCAAACTCAAATATATTTATTAAAATAGCCGATCTGTTTACTAATATAATTTTTTCATCATACTATCCAGTGAACAATCGAAGTCGATGCCTTGTACAATTGCATAATTTGATTAGCTATAGTTCACTCTAATTTCACTGTAGCTGTTCTCTGTCCTTTCTCATTTTCTTTTCCTTCCTTTCTCTTTTTCTCTCCAACCTTCCTACTGTTTTGCCTCCCTTCGGCCCTCAAACGTTTTGTGGGTAGGTGGATATGTAAGCAGTTAGATATACATATATTTGGATACGTCAGTGCGTATGTACATCCGAGGATACGTCTCAGAATACGTCTAAAGAATTATTTTCACCCTTTCTGCCTTCAAGCGTTACTTGCTTCTACCACCAAAGTATTGTGTCTGTCGACCTTTCAGACATCCGTTCCCTTTCACAATTTTGTTACGGGAGAATTTCTTCCAAATTTACTCTCAAAGTCCCTTGTACAGTTACACTTGCAGCAAATCTTAGACTAATCAGGTTTTTCGATGAGGCGACATTTAAAACTAGGGAATTTTGTGTGGGAAACACGCCCACTATTTAGCTTAACCAATGAGAATTAAATATGTTTATTGCCTTTTGTCTAGGAGCCAAAATTGCTGTCAGCTTGCAGTTCCAGGTTTTCGACTAACGGTTTCTGGAATTTTTGAAGTTTGACAGTTCCACTATGAAATCGAAGTTGGCCCTGTCCCTACAGCATGTCTGGCTGTTAGATAAACGAAAGCTTAATTAAGAAATCTCTACCTTTACCGACCAGACATTAGAAATGATTGCACTATAGCGAGTTAACAAACGCCTGTCCCCATAAATCTAATTAATTGTTCTCTGGCCGAAACTAATGTGCTTTTCAAAGGTCGACATAAATTTGCCCGCTCACAATACACCTTTTCTTAATTAATTTTAAATAACCTCCATAATATCAGTAAAACTATATGCTATGTGTTTAACGTTTGCAAGCTCTAAGTATTTTCGTCCGCGTCAGACAGTGTAATAAGACAAATAAATCCATAGATGTAATCACTTCTTTCGCGTTTGACCACCGTGTTGCTGTGAACCAACTTACAATTGATACTGGTTACCGCGTCAAATCAAATCGTGGTGGCAGTTCCGTATTCACTGAAATCACCTGCAATTCCTTTTGCATAAATGCTAGATTGAGAGTGTTTGGTCCGCTAGGAGATGATGGCAACACTAAGAAATGTATTGATTGCTTTAGAGTATCAGTCCGTTTCAAAATTGTGATTAGTCCACGGATAATAGCGTGACTGTTGTGTGACGTTGGTGTCCACCATCTAAATCACCAGGTGCAAACAAATATCGATCTCCGAGTGATTGTTATGTTGGTGGCTCAATGATTGTGAAAGAAACAGTAATGTCTTTTCTGCCAAATCGCAGTGGCGTTTTTTAATCTAGTCGTATGCCTTAGTTTTTCAATGCTGTTTTGATCAATGGTACTGGTGCTATCTAATCCTGGGATCGCTCTGGCCTCATTTATAATTTATACTGATGACTGAATAACCGTTGAGCAAGAGCGCGATTAAATCCGCTCAAGCGTATATGAGACACTTGCAGAATCTGTTGTTGTCAACGGCTCCGCTTCGTTATACATGCTAACAACATCGACAATGGTTAGCGCCTTACCTATATATCGATCCAAACACGTGAAATCGTTCTTGGGTGATGGTAAATAAATTTGCCAAAGCGCTTGTCTGGCCAACTATCCTCGGACATTCCCACGATCTTGGCTGCACTGGCGAACTGTTCAAACGTGGCTGCATCTCTCCAGAATCCCACACGGATTATATAATCTTTTAGATAACATCAGGCTTCTTTCTTTGTTTGTTTGTTTATTTTTGTTGGTATGATTATTGTTAATGAGTGCACATTCTCTTCCACAACTTAATGCAATCTTGGTTTTAATATGCCTTCTTTGACGACCATTCTTGCGATTTATTTTCCCGCCATGCTGGATTAATAGCATTTAAGTCATGGATGAGATCCACGTTGGCGCAATGACATTTACATACATCGTTTAATGCTTCATAAGCAAGGTCATATCGGTAACACGCACCATCAGCACGGTTGATAGGTGCTTCAGTAGACTTTGGTTATTTGTAGAGTAAGCACTGTATCCTGCTCACAGTACCTGTATCCAGAAAGATGTTCTTCATCCGGATTTTTACCGCATGGTGTCCCTGGTTACTTTCTAAATGCTAACGCAATCTCATCTTTTTCAAAACGTGTTTGCGGATTTTCAGGTGAACATGAACGTTTTTGCTCCACATCTAGCACAAGTTCCACTAATCGTTGTTCGTACATTACGTCTTTGAACGCGAGTTCGATTTGTGGTACGTGTTTTGGCGCGAAATCATGCACAGCTTAAAGAAATGATCATATTTATAAATGCTGTATTATTGTTCAATGTTTTCACGCAATAACGATTCCCAGACTTTTTCGACACTGAAAGAAACACTAAAACCGTGCAAAAGGACTTTCCATATTCAGGTCGTGCACTAATCGTTGGCCCTGTTGGACAAGGAAAAACGCAACTGTTGATGAATATGGTTGTACGATGGTTAGCCAGGATCGGTTGTACGTGATTACACCATCGGCTTATGTTGCAGTTCGTAATATGGCCAAACGTGTAAAGGAATATCAAACTAACCACTAGTGCAATTTCAGAAGTCATCACACGTTTGCTAGGAGCGATTGAAAAGGCCAAAGAAGATGTTGATAAAATTAGAGAATCCCCTGGAATGATCGCCAAATGCATGCCTAAACTGGTTGAAGACGTTATAGAGGCAATTGCGAAAATACCATACCTGCTACTCTATTAAACAAATCGCCGTTTAAAACCCAACCTCATTTCTTTAACGGAGAAACTCGTGAGGTGATTTTATAAATGCTATGCGTGTCGCTCTTCATAGACCTCCAGACTGGGAAAAGTAAATGATAACAAAATGATTAAAGATAAATTATGCATGGCCTAAAACGATATCGAGGCAAATATTCTGGAAGGAAACAAGCTAAAGATGATTAGTGGGCTTATTTTTTACAGGCATATAATTAGTATGTGAAGAAGAGTACTGAAGAAGGTGATGGGTTATGAGCAGATTATATGGAAATATTTGCACCTCATCCATTGACGCACAACAATCGCAGCAAAATTACCTCAGTCAATCACTGTAACCAAAGAAGAACAACGATTAAAA
This sequence comes from Sinohyriopsis cumingii, assembly GCA_028554795.2. NCBI lineage: Eukaryota > Metazoa > Mollusca > Bivalvia > Unionida > Unionidae > Sinohyriopsis > Sinohyriopsis cumingii. The sequence continues at coordinate 34,045,458 of CM068829.1, forward strand.
CAATTTAAGTTCTTGCTAGCACATCAATACCGAATTCGCCTGAGACTGCGATGATTACACTAGAACCGCCGGTCCAGCAATGCTGTTTGTCAAGAATGTAACAAATAATACAGTTCATACACGGTACACATCAGCTCTTGTTAGTCCTATATTTTAGAGCCAAACCTTGCTGCTCAAACAGCCACAGTCCTTGATTCAAGTCCAAATTTGAACCTTGGATTTTCACAGCGTCAATCACATCTCATTTGTAATTCAATTACATTTTCGCACGCAACTCCCCTCAGTGTTATCTTTTGGTCGTCTAGAAATATTCGCAAAGTTATATTTGGAGCAAAACACACATTAACTATGCTTCATAAAAGCAACTCTAACAAAGTAGTTTGAGGTATCGGATGTGGACGTGATAGCATTGTATTATAATGGTTATGGTTACAGATGCCTGTGTTATCCCCATCACATTCTACAGAATCACATATGTTATCGATTATACAGTCCTAAACCACATCAACGTTCTCATTTTACGCACATACCGGAGACGCACATACCACCGATGCGAAACGTTTCCGTTGCAAATAAGTATTAAACATGGTCTTCATGCACCATAGCATGTGTTTGGGGCGTTTCCAAATGTAAATAAACTAGTCAATAACATAGTAATATGATATGTGATACCTTAGGAGTGACAAAAGTTTCGTTACTGTTAAACGGCCATCAAAAAACTTCTGAAATGTTCGGCTTTAATATGCAGTAGCCACTCCTCGTATTGCATGTTCATATGTTCATATCACAATCTGTTGTCGCATATGGACCAGCATCAAAACACTTGTCTGCTAATTTCCCAACAAAACATTCGTAGGTTGTACCCGAGTTATTCATGTTTACTTTAACACTTGCAATTGTCCAGACAGTCTGCCATTGACATATATTTTCATACACTTGTAGATACCCGTGGTGATAATTACAGATGCTATGCTGTTATAATAACGGACAAAACACTGTTTTTGGAGTGTGCTAGTGGTCGAATGCGGATCTTAGATGCACGTGCTGTAATTCGTAGAATTCATAGTTAAACCTATTACGCATTTAGATAATATTGTCCTATCAGGAAGTAAAAGTCGACCTTAGTGAAAATCAATTTGTGAAAACAAAAAGCAATCAGAAACAATTGTGGGGTCACACTGAACCTTCCTCAGGCAAAATTATCTGGAAATGTCCTGTGAGGCGGACACAAGCACAACTCAGCTTAATCTTGGCCAAGCACAATAAATCTCAGAGATATTAACGTTTTCCACGTCTGAGGCAATACAAATGCAAAACAACGGTGAAGTGGAATTGTTCCATTCCCTGCAGCGATTCCAGCATTGTTGGCAATAGCCGCTCTGGAGGTTGCAAAATCGGCAGATTTAGAAGCAGTCTGAACTGCATCAGGAGTGGACTTGAAAAGGCGTTGGATGGACGCATATTGTCTCGCAGCCGTATTAAAAGGTAGAAACCTTTGAATTTAGGGCATGAGTCGTCGAATATCATCGGGCAGAGGTCTTCGATTAAGAGGTGGCAGAAGGCCCTGTCGTTGACTAATCCGTTGACTAATCTTAATTTACTTGCGATGGCAAAATCAAACTGTTTGATGTCGTTTGTATGTAACCTTAACTTACATAGATGGTGCCACGTAGACGTGAAACTGGCATAGTTTATCTGGATTTATCAACATGCCTCTGACACACGTTGGACTGCATGCCTAAGAACACCTCTTGTTAATTATTGATCCCAGTTTATGTCAACTCGACTACACCGTGCTGATGTGAATTTAACCTAACGTGCCACCAAAGCGGATTTGTCTAAGACTACTAATCATGTTGTTGGAGTCGAAACAGGTGAGCTTGTGATTTTTGAAGATCAAACTTGTAAACTTTAAATCTATATTTTTTCTAATAAAAGTATTTGCCATTTCTGCTAGTAAAATAAATAATTAGCTGGAAGTGCATGTGTATGTTGCGCCTACGCAGGATGATATGGCAAGACAAGGTCTTCCTGTTATGTAATTCAAATACATGCTTGTATTATTAATTGTAAAACTATGGCGGAGCCTCATTCTGCCTGGCGTGAAAAATAATAATCGAAGTCATTACTTTCGACTGTTTGTATAAAGGTATTTGGCTGTAGAAACGTGTCCTTATTATATGACGATAACTTCAATTGTCCGAGCTTGTAACTTGCGCTACATTTCCAAAATCTATTTGGCGACGTCATGATACCCACATAATAATGAATCTATAACCACATGTTGATAAGTGTGCATATATTAGTACCACGGATCCAGCCGAATTGAAATGAAGATTTAGTTGTCAATAAATAGAAGTGACAGCCATTAATAAATGTTCATGTTCCGGTGACATTTATGTAGGCTATCCACCTCTCAGAGTAAGATGTGCATTTCTTGTTTAGGGAAACGTTACCTTCAGAAACGCTTTGTTTCGAATGACGTTTTCCTGTTTGACTGAATGAAAGCTTGGATTTTATTTATCAAAGAACTGGTTAACTCTATATAATCTCACTTAGCTGTCTTTCATGTCTTTTAACTGACAAGGAAATCTTGATTTTAAGCTTACCTTATATCGTATGTTCATTAATGATTGTATGCAAGACAAATGGTTCCTTGCGTAGTTTCGTTTATATATACAAGTTCAAAATCAATTTGCTCATTTTGACAACGATACAAGAGCAGTTAATATCTATAAAATACCAATAAAATCTAAGAAACATTTATACTGGATACAGAATACTAACTTTTAAAGAGATTTTTTGCTATGGCGTCAACCGGAATGATAATTTGAAGGAAACAAAACAACAAAATATAATAAGAACAAGACAAAGACACAAATCACGTCGAACAATGTGATTGTAAACGTAACACAAATAAAAAAGACCGTTCTGTGTAATTATCATACTTTCTAATTATAACAAGGATTCTATCTTGTAAACAATTGGAACCTTCCAGAATGAAAATTTCTTTAGGTAATAGTTATTTTGGAGAAAATGCCATTTTTGACCTGAGGTCATGAAGAAGACTAGATAATCTTGTTTTTTGGAGAGAATAAAAAAATATGCGTATTTTAAAATCTGAGCAGAATCAGTCAGATTATTATTGTGCCCAGTTTTTAATTTGGGTCGGAATTTATTTATTCAAATTATTTAATTCTATTGACCCTTTTTGGGAAAACAAAGTGACACAAAATAACATTCTTGGAAAGAGTGATTTGGATTCATAGTGAAATTTAAATAAGGATATATTCAGGGATTGCAATATCTCAATTTACAAAAGACTGGTGGTACATCACTAAGACACAGGCCACCACTGGCACATAAAACATTCCAAGCTTAAGATTTATTTTCGAATATCATTAAAGTGTATTCAGAACTTTAAATATTAGGACTTGTTTTATACATTCCATGATTATATGGGATTTATTTCTCAATACAGTATGATCTAGTTTTACTTTTTCAGTTTGTATTCCAGGGAAAAAAGTTGTTTTCGAATTTTACAAAACTTGCATTTTCCCATTTTTTCCATTACTTATTTTAATTCCATCAAGTTGTAATAGTATGTATGTATGTATGTATGTATGTATGTATGTATGTATGTACTTACGTGCGTACGTGTGTGTGTATGTATGCAGGTATGTATGTACGTTCGTACTTACGTCTGTCTGTGTGTGTATATATGTATGTGTGTATATATGTATGTATGTATGTATGTATGTATGTATGTATGTATGTATGTATGTATGTATGTATGTATGTATGTATGTGTGTATGTATGTATGTATATATGTATGTCTGTATGTATGTATGTGTGTATGTATGTATGTATGTGTGTATGTGTGTATATTTATATATGTATGCATTTTCTCTTCAACTGTAAGAATAACTAGTTATGTTGTTTGTTTTAGGTTTCAATTTCGCTGTGAATAAATCTGCTTATCAGTCGTCAACATTGACTTACAACAATTTCATCTGGACGGCTGATAAGGCTGTAGATGGTAATACAGATGGAAGAGATCCTGTTTCATCCAGGACCTGTTCTTCAACAGAACTTCGTTGGGACAACCACACATGGGAGGTGGATATTGGCGTCCTGATTATTGTAAAGACCATCATGGTTTATGAAAGAAGTGATGGTAGTAAGTTTTCTTCATTATTAGAATACATATACATCTTCTCTCGTCTAAATGACTATTTTTACAAAGCTTCAGCAAACATAATATTAAGCCCTAAAACTAAGTCGAACGTAAGAAAAGTACCGACATTCATTTCGTAGTTTTACATACCCTCATTTGTTCTATTGAATATGTGATAGCATAATTGCAAAACATCTTTGTCAATGTGTATGTATCAATAATCATATTTAAATCATAATAAATGAAGATAACAAACAGTGAAGTAATATATATACACTCTTTTTGCAGACAAAGGAATGCATGTTGCTTGTCTCATACAGGATTCCACCGTCTCAAAGACCTATATCATATATATGTAAAAGCAGTGAGAAAATGTCATTAAACGAAACATTCGCATATAACTCAACGTTGTCTATGTTTATATATGTTAAAATAACCATATACATTGAAAAACATATGAATAATTATTCTAAAAGGACAATTTCTACTTTAGATGATCAACTTTCCGGTTTTAATGTATTCATCGGCAATGCTACGAAGCCATGGACTGCGAATCAACCGTTAATAGAAGTACAGCCAATCAACACTCGACATACATTTAGAGTTCATGATTCTTTAGCCCGGTTTGTATCAGTGATACGACAAAACAATAACATTCTTGTTATTTGTGAGGTTGTGGTCGATGGTGGTAAGTGTACTGTCATATATATGTACAAAATTATATCTTTATTGATAATGGAAGGACAATACATTTAATGCTTTGTATTCAGCTCATCGTTGTTCGAATAATCTATTTCAATGAAAATGTCATTTATTCAACGCGGATGTGATTTACCACTTTCTCTATCTTCTGGGTCTAGCTTCACTCAAAATACATGTAGAGTATATAAACGCTACATGTTATTAAAACTTCGGCTTTTGTTCAAAGGTGAAACCACAAATCTTAGCAGTCATACACATTGAAGGTACAGTTCAGTGTAAAATGTTTGCCAAACATTGATGCCCGTAACATTGCTACAACTCTAGGTCAAAATTAAGAAATAGGAATAAGAAAAACCAGTACTTTAAATAAAATGAACAAGTTATGTATTCCTCTACCATCCCAAATAATCCTAAGTGTCTTATCACAAGTCCAACATTAAAGAATAGTTCAATAATTTACAATAGTCGCAATTGTTCTGATGTACCACACTAATGCAATACAAAATGATTCCGAACGAGTACACAATCATTCAAAAGTAATGCGATAATACAGTCAATGATCTCTTAGTAATTTCATGAGTAGTTTACAAAAAGAACTCTCGACTTATATCTCGATACCGTCGGAAACTCTGATAATGAATGGATTCCAGGGAATTAATTAATGAATTATTCGTGTTTTAAGTCCCTATTTATAAATATTTTCACTTGCTGTAGATGTGAGCCATTTCAGCGGAAACCTTCAATCAATTTGCAAACAAGCCGTGCCAAAAATGTTTCGAACACAAAAGTTGTGCCAATATCACTCTTCACTTCATTTTGAAAGTTCTCATGTTTTATTTATGAGGGAAAAATAGTACTTTTTGGACTTTTGTTCTATCTGAGGTGACTTCAGATGGAAATCATTTATACATCGAGGTATCAAAAGAATTTCAATGTATCATCTGTTTTAAAGGACGTGTTAAAAAGCAATGATGCAAGCTGATTATTGTTGACTTGATTTAGAAAGGACCTTGATAAATACCTCATCCTCGAGAGTAAATTAATGGAACATGTCACAGTATTTCAGCTTGAAAATATGTTAAAATTGTTAAATTCCCTTTAGGGTTAAAAGTCCATGTACTACAAATTCTTGATAAATATAGACTATCCTTCCATAGTTAAAAATATTTATTACAAATTTCCTTGCCAGAACTCGGATATTTTATTCACGAGGAGCATAATTAGATCTAATAAGATCTCGTTTATGTTGATCAGACTTTATACAAATTTTTTTTGACAATTACAGTATCATATATTCTGCACTTGTAAAATGTAATTTCAAAGTGTCGTGTACTTTCTGAAACATACAATTGGCATTTGTGCACTTGTCTTCAGATATTTCTTCTCGTTATGATGATAAGACATTGACATACGGGGTCGATGAAGGATTTAACTTTGAAAGTGACAACACATAACCGTAAATTCACAAAGTAAGAATTTGAATTTAGCGTTTAATGGACGGCTTGCAATCTCTACTGAAGAGGTTAGAAAAAAAATTGGGCAATGATATCAATTTCTAGCCATATGTTTCAAGTGAAATTGTGTATGTGCGCCTGTTAGTGAGAGACACACATCACGAAAGAGATTTATCGGGTTCACTCTGAACAACCTTACAAGCAAAGCAAAAACAACTGCAAAAACATACACCTAGTAATTTTACATTCAATTATGTACACAAGTAGGAGTGACAGGAAGGAGACAGTGTAGAGATATATTATACTCATCCTTTTACAAAGTGAATAATCCTATAGCTATGAAAAGATAAATAAACGTACGCATCGAACATTCCATATTGAGAAAATAATAGAAATGCATTACTTTTTTTAAACTGCAATATTCGCTGTTTTATGTTAGGATCACATAGGGTAGTAGAGCTTAGTGTGGGGGAATGGGAGAAGATTTTTGTTGATTTATCATAGATTTTGATTAAAAGACAGATTTCTAAGTACCAGTATATACTTTGCATTCTGATCTTTCATTTAGTCTCCATCGGATATGTTCTTGTATGTCTCATCAAACTGTTTTAATGATGCATTTCATGGTGCTACAAAAAGTTACAAAACATCAAAGGCATCAACAACTTAAAATAAAACTAAATATTGCAACGAAAGCTGCGAACATGGAAACTACACCGTTCTCAACGCAAACATTTTTCGACTCGAATTATATTTTGTATTTACTTATTACAAGATGAAGTCTCATGATATTCACACCCACACACACACACAGACACCTCCCATATATATATATATATATATATATATATATATATATATATATATATATATATATATATATATATAAATATATATATATAAAGAGAGAGACAGAGAGAGCTAGATATCGAATCAAATTCAGGTCTGCATACAAATGTATATGGTATTTGAAACCTAACTCGATACAACATCATTTGTCTTCATTATGATGCTATAACCTTGGTGGTACTTAGATGAAAATGTTTAAAGGAATTCAGCCTTTGTGGTTCGTAGAATAAAATGTACCCGAATCACTATTTAAAAGTAGCTCAATTTAAAGTGAATGTTCTTAATATAATCGTGGAAAGAAGACGCGAATAAATGGAATCATTTTAAGCAATGCACGCCATATTTGACACAAACTATTGAATGATACGACATTTTAGGAATTATATACTTTGGTATGGTAACAAAAACGATTTCATTGATCCATAAAGTTAGATACAAATGAAGCATTGAAAACACCATTTCAGGCCTTAATAAATCAAATAATGTCATCTATAATGTGTCATTGTTTAACTTGATTATATTTAAAATGAATTACAGGAAGTATATCGTTTATTTGATGAGGCAAAAAAAACCACCAATCTAATGCATGCAAGAACATGAGAATTGATCATGGTTGCCAGAAGTTACAAAAGACAGAAAACACATACCTGTATCATTGACAATGATTACACCTGAAATTAATGTAAAAGGCTCTAATTATTTGCGCTATTAAAAAAGTGCAGTTCGATGGTAATTATAAAGCACGATAAGGAGAGGTACATAACCTACACTACGCTCCACACCATTTATGACAGCTGCATTCTTTTTCGAAAGAACTGATTATAGTTTTATATCTATTGGAATTGTTATTACAAGCTTTATTAAATCATTGTTCAAAATTTGGTTAGATTAAAACAACTTTTGACAACTATCTGGTGTGAAAATTATTCTGTTAGAATGTGATAAAGGAACACACACATATATATACATATATATATATATATATATATATATATATATATATATATATATATATATATATATATATATATATATATATATATATATATATATATATATATATATATATATATATATATATATATATATATATATATATACAGGTCTTCATATAGATATATATGGTCCTTGAACCCGACATCGATACAAAATCTTTTTCTTGATTATAATGCTATAACAGAAATTTTAAGAGCCTGTTTCCGGAGAGGTACATCAGATGAATGGTGTTATATCATTGGACAGGCAGTTGATTATTACCATTTGGTCACGTATTGGTACACATAACTCGATATATGTAAACCTTGAAATACTTGTGATAGAAAAACTTTTTTCTTAGAGTGTCAGAAAGGAACATTTGGCGATGGATGCAATGGCATTTGTGGGCACTGTCTTAACGGCAACGATAGTTGTAATAGTACCACCGGACATTGTGTACAGGGATGTGAGAGAGGATGGAGTGGTATAACGTGTAAAGAGGGTATGTCTTATTTAACTAAAGCTTTCCTAAGTTATTTCTAACTACCGGTTATTACTTCATTCTAGTATATTGAAAGAACATAATATGGGGAACCTACTTTTAAGATAATTTTGGTGAAAAATAAATATCAAGAAAAATAAATATCAAACATTTTTACGTCTTTATTGTAAAATAGATTTCTCCTCAAACTGATTAGTGAACAGTTTTATTGCATTTTTTAATTACAAGCCAAAAGGTGCTTAAAGGAGCTCTGCCTTGTTGGTACTTAGATGAAAATGTTTAAAGGAATTCAGTCTTATTGGTTCTTAGAAGAAAATGTACCCGAAAAACTATTTAAAGGTAGCTCAGTTTATAGTGAATGTACTTAATAAAATAGTGGGAAGAAGACGCGAGTAAATGGAACTATTTTAAGCTGTGCACGTCATCTTTGACAAAAACCATTGAATGATACAACATTTTAGGAATTTTATACTGTGGTATGGTAACAACAACGATTTCATTGATCCGTAAAGTTATATGCAAATGAAGTATTGAAAAGACCATTTCGTGCCTTAATAAATCAAATAATTTCATCTATAATGTGTCATTGTATAACTTGATTATATTTAAAATGAACTACAGGAAGTATATCGTTTATTTGATGAGGCAAAAAAAAACCCCACACCAATCTAATGCATGCAAGAACATGCGAATTGATCATGGTTGCCAGAAGTTACGAAAGACAGAAAACCACATCCTGTATCATAGACTATGATTACACCTGAAATTAATGTAAAAGGCTCTAATTATTTGCCCTGTTAAAACTCAGACTATGCTCCAAACCATTTATGACAGATGTATTCTTTTCCAGAAGAACTATCTGGTGTGAAAATTATTCTGTTTTAATGTGATAAAGGAACACACACTCATACACACACTCATATATATATATGTATATATATATATATATATATATATATATATATATATATATATATATATATATATATATATATATATATATATATATATATATATATATATATATATATATATATATATATATATATATATATATATATATATATATATATTCAAATACAGGTCTGCTTATAGATATATATGGTCCTTGCAACCTAACTCAATACAACATCATTTCCTTGATTATGATGCCATAACTGAAATTGTAAGAGCCTGTTTCCGGAGAGGTACATCAGCTGAATGTTGTTATATCATTGGACAGGCAGCTTATTATTACCATTTGGTCATGTATTGATACACATTAGTCGATATATGTAAACCTTGAAATACTTGTGATTGAAAAACTCTTTTTCTTAGAGTGTCAGAAAGGAACATTTGGCGATTGATGCAATGGAACTTGTGGGCACTGTCTTAACAGCAACGTTAGGTGTAATAGTAAAACCGGATACTGTATAGAGGGATGTGAGAGAGAATGGAGTGGTATAACGTGTAAAGATTGTACGTCTTATTTAACTAAACCTTTCCTAAGTTATTTGTAATTAGCGGTTGTTCAGCATTCTAGTATATTAAAAGAAAATAACATGGGGAACCTATTTCAAGATAATTTTGGTGAAAAATAAAATTATCAAACATGTTTCCGTCTTTATTATAAAATAGATTTCTCCACAAACTGATTAGTGCACAGTTTTGTTTTGTACCTTTTAATTACAAGCTAAAATGTACTTAAAGGAGTTCTGCCTTGATGGTTCTTAGAATAAAATGTACCCGAAGCACTATTTAAAAGTAGCTCAGTTTAAAGTGAATGTTCTTAATAGAATAGTGGTAAGAAGACTCGAATAAATTGAATTATTTTAAGCAATGCACGTCATCTTTGACAAAAAACATTGAATGACACGACATTTTAGGAATTATATATTGTGGTATGGTAACAAAAACGATTTCATTGATCAATAAAGTTATATGCAAATAAAGCATCGAAAAGACTATTTAATGTTTTAATGAATCAACTAATGTCATCTAAAAGGTGTCGTTGTTTAAATAGATTATATTTCAAATGAACTACAGGAAATATATCATTTATTTGATGAGGCAAAACAAACACCAATCTAAAGCATGCAAGAATATGAGAATTGATCATGGTTGCCAAAAGTTACGAAAAGACAAAAACCCATTCCTGTATCAAACTCTTTTTCTTAGAGTGTCAGAAAGGAACATTTGGCGATGGATGCATTGAAACTTGTGGGAACTGTCTTAACGGCAACATTAGTTGTAATGGTACAACCGGACATTGTATAGCGGGATGTCAGAGAGGATGGAGTGGTATAACGTGTAAAGACGGTACGCCTTATTTAAGTTAAGCGTTCCTAAGTTATTTGAAATTACCTGTGATTACAGCAAACTATTAAATTAAAACACAATAACACGGGGAACCTGCTGTCAAGATAATTTTGGTGAAAATCAAAGTATATTAGCATTTTACTTCCTTATTGTAAAATAGATTTATCCACAATTTGATTAGTGGTCAGTTCTTTGTATGTTTTGGTTACAAGCTAAAAGGTGCTTAATAGAGTTCTGACTTGATGGTTCTTAAATGAAAATGTTTAAAGGAATTCAGCCTTTGTGGTTCGTAGAAGAAAATGTACCCGAAGTACTATTTAAAAGTAACTCAGTTTAAAGTGAATGTTCCTAATAGAATAGTGGAAAGAAGACGCGAATACATGGAATGATTTTAAGCAATGCACGTCATCTTTGGCATAAAACATTGAATGATACCGCATTTTTAGGAATTATATACTGTGTTATGGTAACAACGACGATTTCAGTGATTCATAAAGTTGTATGTGAATGAAGCGTTGAAAAGACGATTTCATGTCTTACTGAATAACCTAATTTCATCTATAAGGTCTCATTGTTTAACTAGATTATATTTCCAAAGAACTTCAGGAAATATATCGTTGATTTGATGAGGCAAAAAAATATCAACAACACCAATCTAATGCATGCAAGAATATGAGAATTGATCATGGTTGCCAGAGGTTACGAAATAAAGGAAACCACTACCTGTATTATTGTCAATGATTACACCGGAAATTAATGTATAAGGCTCTAATTATTTGCGCAATTAAAAAAGTGCAGTTCGATGGTAATCGTAAAGCACGATAAGGAGAGGTACATAACTTATATTATGCTCCAAACTATTTATGACAGCTGCATTCTTTTCGAAAAGAACTGATTATATTTTCTTATCTATTGGAATTGTTGTTATAAGCTTTATTGGATCATTGTTCAAAATGCTGTAAGATTAAAACAACTTGTGACAACTATCTGATGTTAAAAATTATTCTGTTAGAATATGATAAAGGAACATACGGCTGTTGATGCAACAAAATATGTAGCATGTGTTTAACCATCAATAACAGTTGTTCAACAGCAGATGAACTATACCAATATGAATGTGAAGCAGTGTGAACAAGCATTCCAATCTGCAGCTGCAGCTATACTCTGAAACAAGCTATTAGTTTTTGCTAGTTTGATCTTGTTCCCAGAGTTAATTTTCCTGGAACATGGTCGCTTTTTTATTGGTGTCATGCTTATGTGAAAATCGTTCTTTAAATATCGTAAAACGTCACGCTATATATGTATGGGAATTCTTAATAAGTAAGCATAATTGAAGTCTCTCATCGTATATTTCAGGAGATATGAGCTACTATCTTAGTTGTGTATAACGTTAGCTGGTTCCCGTGTTACGTTTCAGAACCTTTATTAGATACTGAAAGGCTTTATTAGGATTGAAATATGTTCAATGACCCTTATATTCCTAAATTATGTTTATAGTTTTAAAAAGAATTTCAAATTTTAATAATTTTGTCTCATAAAACATTCATTTAAATGAAAATTATCAGACATGTTATATAGTGATAATAACGCTGATTGTTTTCAATATTCACCATATGTTCTTCATATGCGGGAAAACTGCATACTATTGTCTACAGTTTTTCGGATTAGAAAGTAGAAGTTAGAAATCTTCGGAAAATTTAAATAGGTGCAATGTGGGACCACAATTTACCTCTGCATGAGGAACAACTTAATTTTTCCTCTACAGAAGGAACAATCCCAATCGTTAAAATGAGCTAAGACGCTTAGTCAAGGACTGCGTTCCTTACAAAGTGTTAATAAGGTTTGCTTTTCAAAATAATACCGGTAATATAATCTAGTGAATATATTATCTCTGTAAAGTGTCTTGATTTTCAGAATTTAATTTTTTCCGCGAGAAATTTTCTAACTTAGTTTTGTTAGGTTGCAAGATAGGAGCATACGGCTACGGCTACGGATGTAATGAAACATGTAGCAGCTGCTCTGAGATTGACGGATAGTGCAAGCTCGGTTGTGAAACTGGATGGCAGGGAGGAACTTGTAAACAGAGTATGTCACATTCCATCCGAAAATGGAATTGTAATTTTGAGCAATCTGTAAGATGTCATTACTAAAGTAACATATGTACATACTACTATTACATGTTTGGCAATTGGATATTTGATATTGTTAACAAAGGCAATGAGTTTCTTGAATTTAAACATTTGATTTTGTTCCACGTGGATGAGAAAATACACTGTTCTTGGAGCCCTTGTATCAAGGGAAATATTAAAAGTGTGTTTATCCTAAATTCCGTGAAATGTATTGTTGTCTCTAAGGATGCGATAAAAGAGCATATGGCGTACGACATAGGAGATAGGAGCAGCCAGATTCCATAGCCATGTACTCCTATACAGTATCCTAAATGGAAACAAATATGTGACATCATTTTTAGATAATAAAATGTTTAATAAACCATGTGGCATGCGTTTTAGCGTTCCTTTAAAAAAAGTAAGAAAGGGGTTTATCCTCAAATAAAGTGAAATAATTTGTTTCTTTTATAATGCAATAATGGAGCATACGGCCACGGATGTAATAAAACTTGAGGCATGTGTTTAGCGGCAACAATAACTGTGCAACGATTAATGGACAGTGCCAAATCGGTTGCGAAGCTTGATGGTGGGGAACAACGTGCAAACAAGTTATGATACATTCGGAAAATGCGGATATAGTCTCGAATAGACTGTGTGCTTCATTTTCAAAACAATTGCACTTAATACTAGTATAATCCAATAAAAATGCATTATGTTTTCAATAATAAGAATCTGGAGTTTCGTAATTTGATTAATTTAGTGCAAGACTAAACCTACAAGGAGTATGGGTGAAATGTTCATGCACTTTTTCTTTCAAAGAAAATAAAAGTTAGTTTTATTCGCAGATGTAGTTTCGTATTTCGTTTCTTTTTTGCACGTGTAAGACGAACATAAAGCGACAAGTCTGATTACACTTGTGGCATGTGTTTTAGAGGCAACAACACATGTTCAGCGACAGGTGGAATGTGACAGGTCATTTGAAAAACAGGATGGCGGGGAGTACTTATACACCGTGCGTTGTATATTCCATTAGAATAACAAATTGTATCAAAGTAAATCTGCTCATAACTCCAGAATAATGCCCGAAATGTGTTATATGTGAACGACTGCTTTCAACAAAGAATCTGGATTTTCAGAAATTAAATATTATTTGTACAAGAACATGCTCTGATGAGAAATTACAAAACACGTACATTCTCTTTCAAAGGAATATGCAATTTGTGTTAATGTCAAAATGCCACTTTGTATTTCGTTTTCGCATAGTGTGCGATAAAGGAGCTTATGGATACGGGTGGAATGTGTTTTAGTGGCAACAACAGTTGTTCAGGTATTGACTGACATTGCAAGGTCGGTTGTGAAGCTGGATGACAGGGTATGTCACATTCAATTGGAAAATGCAGATATAATCGAAACCATACTGTAAGTTGTCAAAATCATAATAGATATGCACATAGGACTAGTACATCGCCTGGAATGCATTACATTTTTCAGCTACTTTTAGCAAAACTTTGGAATGTTCAGAATGCAGGTAGTTTTCTTGTGCACAGAAGATACTCTGTTTGGATGAGAAAGTTGAATATGAATAGAATTTTATTTCAAAGCTAATTAAAAGATTTAGTGAATCCTAAAATGCTGTTTGGCATTTTGTCTTTTCAACATGCCAGAAAGCATGGGTATGGATGCAATAGTACATGTGGCATGTGTTTAAATAACAGCTGTTCAACGATTGACGGAGAGTGCATGCTCGGTTGTAAAGCTGGGTGGCGGGGAGAAACAGGGTGTGTCATATTCTATTTTAAAAACGTATATATTATCTCCACTTTGTCATTATTTTAGGTCTTTTATTCCTGGGCTTTTATCTAAAAGATGTAACGCCGAAGTGAAATCATCGTGAGAAATGTTTCTGTACTTTTTGAATAAGAGGATGCACATTTTTGATTTTGCATTTGTAAATTAAGTTTGAAATAACGGGGAAAGGATCATCAGTATGTTTCAATAAATGATAGTTTATATGCTTATGCTCAAACTTTTCCGCACAATTTTCCTAAACATGTGCTACTATATGTCTTTGCCGTGATTACTAATCACTGGATTCGTCTTTGATTCGATGCCATTAAAGTGTTCTATTTGTTATAATAATAATGGTAATAAAACTTCAAGGAAAATCTTAATGGTTTTTTCTTGTCACAGTAATTAATAAACGAAAATAAAGGGAATTATTTTATACTGTAACAAGTGAGATTTTTTATATATGAATTGCGCATAATGAGAGCATGAAATATTTTGCTTGCATTTGTTCGTGAAAGATGTAAGAAAAATGATGCGGAAGATATCAAAATACGAAAACCGAACTTCAAGCAGCAAGATCACAATCTAAAATGAAAGATTATTGTAACGTTTCTCGTATAAATTTGATAATAATCTATGCGAATATGTACCACCTGTTTATAACAGCACTGATATCTATTTTTAAAAATCGCCTTGACGCAGGATTGCTCTGAATATACTTCAGGTCCATTATAATTTCCTTTTAGTACGTATTGTCCTAACAATACTATATCCAAATTTCATTAGTTATTGGATTTAAATATATATTTATTCTGCAAGAACAGTTTTGTCTGGAATTTCCACGTGACCATAGAGCACGTAGTCACAAGGAAAGAAGAAGTGCACATCTGTTGAGAAAGCTTGTTTTTTGTCCTTTTTTAAGAATGAGAAAGGGAAATATGAGGTTTTACGTGAAAGAAATTAACATATCTGTTTAAACGGTGTCATTTTTCGTTTGTTGAGCGACAGATGGGCAGTGCTTAAGCCGTTGTGTAGCTTGATGGTGGGGAGGAACGTGTAAACTTAGGTAGTCAGAAATCTAAGGCAAACTAATACAATGCGTAAGTGGCTGGACTTTGTCATTCGTTTGATATTTTATTCTGAGGCATGTATTTGTCTTCCTTAATGTTAGAAAGAATTAATCGTGATTTTAAATAACATTTGGTCCACTGTATACAATAATATAGTCTAGGTATTTAAGTAATTTAAGCCAGTTGTTTAATGATGTTTATTTCAGTAAAACGGAACTTATCTACTTAAGATGTAGTTAATTCTGATTAATTTAAGACGTGCTATGTTGAGGGTTACAATTAACTGAAAGGTAAAGGTTTACGTATCAATTAATTGCGGAAAATCTTCAATCGCGCACTACTTCTCTACACCAAATTATATTCAAGCAGAATGTAGTTTTTCTTTCGTGCAAAAGGTTTTGAAGTGAATATATGTCATTAAAGACTATTGCAACATTGTGTGACCTTTCTTTTTGGTAAGGGTTCTAAATATTTAGCTGACAATATGAAGTATTTTGCATGCGTGGTGCCAGTCCCGTTTTTTCGTGATAAAGTTAGGGGATCGAAGACCACTTAGAAAATATACAACAATGTAACAGCATATATCACATCATTGCAAGGGACTATGCTCTATCAGATATACCATCAGTTCATATGAACCAAATGACAACTTGATGGATTCTCTATAGGCAATGCAGTTAATTTTTTTGAATATTCATGAAGTAAATAACGTCAGATATATTTATTGAAATCGAACATGCGAATGTGGTTCATGGCAATAACATTTTGAAAAGAACCAGAGGAAATATCAGTGTGACTATAGGATCATCATATTATTTACAAACCATATTTATTTATTGTGAAACAAAATTGGATATATTTATTTTATGATGTAATCACATTCAGGTATTACACATTGAATATAGGACTTGATAACATACAAAAACTCCATGAAAGGTGCATTACCGGGTAATATATTAAAAATAAAACATAAGACGAGATTCGTTTCGTAACGCTTTCTTGTCGCTCATTTTCTGAGTGTTATGTATATATAATTTAAATTTGTTTTAGTATTTTGATTTCTTTTCATTATGCGCTATGGTTAATTGTATTTTGGACTTAACCTTGTCAAAAATCATTCATTTTATACCTGACCTGACTCATTGATTTAGGTTTTGTAGCTGTTTTGAACCTATGGTCGTAAATTAAATAACAGGGGAAAAAAAAAACAAATAACGTTTGCAAAAGTTGAAAAATAATTTATGTTTCAAAGATATGATTGAAAAAACGCAATTAACTTCCAGTATTATGAGGTGATCAAAACTGATCCTTATAAAGGTATATGAAAGAGGTAGAAAAATGAAAGGTTCCTGATAAATTGCAAAACCGGAAATGGTCATCCAACGTCCCTGATGTTGTGAAGATAGCGTTGTACAGATTTTCTTCGAATAATGTATAACAGTTCCTGAATAATAGTATAGTGCAACCAATGAGTACTTTCTATTTCCACTGAACATTGCAAACAAACATTTTACCTCTTATCTAAGTACAGCATAAAACACGTCTGCAGATATTACAAAAAGCACACAATAAATCTGAATGACTTCAAAATCGGACTGAAACTGATTGTTCAGCTCTCACCTTATATATCTATTGCAACTGTATTTCGCAGTAGACCTCACGAAACCACTCCTTTTGCGTCGATTTTGCGTATCCATATGACCTAGCAAAACCAATAGGAAGTTAATAATTATTCTAGAAACGTCGAAACCCCATTCGTCACTGAAAAATTAAGACATATGTGCCATCAAGTGTAATTATCAAGAGCATTATTAATAATTGTCATTACATACGTAAGCATCTATTTATAGATCATATTTAACTACTACATACGTAAGCATCTATTTATAGATCATATTTAACTACTACACTATTTATAGATCATATTTAACTAATACACTCTTAAGATCATACCACGTATGCAAAAATTAGCCTCTTCCATTTACAAATGCACGACTGTTGCTTACAGATTGCAAGAATGTTACTTCTGCAAATGCATTATCCATGCAAATAAATAAATTGTTGTTTTGATTTGTTTTGACTTGTTTTTCTTCTTCTTCCAAAAGGCAAATAGATATAAAAGAAGCACACCAATCATGTGTTTATTAAAAAGATTTATAATTAAATTGATTTGAGAAATTATAGGCTACAAAGAAGTGATTATGTCATCTATTATACAAATGTTGTCTAAGTACGTCTTGGTGTTCTGTTTTCAACCAGATTATTTTATAGAATATAAATCCTTGACTGTTGACTTTGAACGTGTTTCTGTGCAGTTTGAAGTGGTTTATGTTCTTGTGACTATTATGTCTATTTCCTGGAAGGGTTACATAAGCAGGCCATTGTTTCTAGCCTATCTAGGTGAACATTCCTTGTTGATTTATAGAATTTTAAGCAAGTGTTATATCACGCATGGTTTCATAATAACCTTTGGGGGCACCTTTAAAAAATAGTTTCGGATTGATTATTTCATTTGGATTTGTACATATGTAGGCAAACTGAAATATTAATTATTAGACGAAATATTTCCATTATTACCAATTTTCATAAAGTTTAGTTGTTCCGTAAGTTTATATGGTCGATAAAACTGATTTCGGAGCGTAACCAAAACCATTGATTCCGGAACCGGAGAGAATTTGACGCTATGATATTTTATCTTAGAATTATTGCTTTCTCTGCTATCACTTTGTAAAATATAGGTCGAAGATCTTCATTACATGGCATAATTGATGACTTTAGTCTTCGTTTCTTCTTTATCATTATTCACTGAATTAGAAACATAGGTGAAACCTAGGTGAACTTACAGACACTTCAGACAAGGGCGCTAACTATTCCAGAGCCTTTTTGAGTTTGTCGGTAGAAAGGTGAATCGCTTTCGGCACGAGTAGATGTAGTTGTAGTAGTAATAATATTAGTAGTAGTAGTAGAAGTAGTATCTTAATAAATTTGTCCCTTTTAAATAATGTAATAGAAGTGGCTGAAATATAGTCGAGAAAAAATATTTGATTGATGTGCTGTTGCATAAAACAAAGATTATAAACAGTAGTACAGAAAATAGGGATACAAATGTGATATCTCACGATATTCTTATTTATCAAATGTTCAAAAGATCCCATCCAAGTGTGATACACCACAATATTGATGATTTGTAATTGATCAACTGGCATCCCGTTTTGTATTCTACTGGAAGCCAATGCCATTTCATCCTACTTCAAATCATATCTAAAGTGTAGTTCTCATCTATAAAGCTTGACTTACTTCCGAATATGGTCGCTTTCGTTTTGCCTATGATCTTCAATTGAATTTATTGTATTTCAGCAATTGTACCAGTGAATATCCAGGAGCAATATAATAAGCGTGAGCATACTTTTTTGTTGAAAATTAAAGGTCAAGTTCAAAGCAATGTAAAGGATAACAAGGACGGGCATAATTAATCATAAATACATAACATCCATTCTTTAAGTCACAGCAACATGGATATGACGGCTATATCAGGAAGACAAAACTAGTGAAAATAGAACCGAATGAGAAATATTTAAATTGGTATAAAGCATTAGACGCGATGGAAATTAACGTTCAGAACATTGCATCAATCTTCAAATTTCGAAAGCTCGAAAAAGTAAAAATGATTAGAATAAATCTTGGATGAACTGTTGAAATAACTTACATTTCTGAAACTGAATATGAAGATTTTTCAGATTTATATTTAACTCTGCTTTGTTGAAATTATTAAAAATGCATGTCTTCTAGACAACTAAATAAGAATTAAAGAAGCAAGTTCGCACATGACTGTGGTGAATATAAAGTTCTCGGTTAAATACATTTCCTGTTCACATTAACATTAGGGGTTACTCTTTGCTATCACTGAACCGAATATGATAGACCAGCGTTTACAAGCCTAACCACATTACCTGCTGGACATAACTCGGTAGGCCCTATTTTATCATATGACAGGTTGAGTCTTTTCCTGTCACATACAGCTCTACCTGAAAGAAGGAGAAAAGAAACATTATTTCCGTCTTTATATAATATAGATGAAGGACGGTGACTCGTACAGATTATTTCACCGTGTTCACCTGGGTGACCACCCGTTTCTGGAATATTATTAGGTTAAATTTCTCTTATAACTGTCGACATTGCTTCTGAAGAATCCAGAAAAACTATTACTAATTGTCAGTCTCCACTATTTATTTGTGGGTAGTAAAGTGTGTTAAAAAGGTGTTATAACGGTGCAGTTATTGTAGTGTTTGCATTTTCGCACCGCTAGTTATTGTCCATGAGACATCAATTGGTAATACACTTTCTCCCCGTTGTACAGTTTTGTTTGGTTTATTTATGTATTTAACGCACTGCTTAGGTCGTATCGGTATAGCGAGCTCGACTATTCATGACAATTGTTTATTGTTGTGTGTACCTGTTTGCAGACAAGTCACTCAAATGCAAGAGATACCCACATGTTAAGGTAGTGGTGAAGAACTGTGAAACCTGCATCATGTTGAGGATGTTTGCTCTTATGTTTTTCTTCCGACCACGATATTTTAAATATCCATCCTAATTCTGAACTGATGACCAGTAATATTTTAGACGTATATATGTTGCCCTTATCCCCTGTGAAGATAATAAATAAAATTTCAACGGTTATCATTAGTACATATCAGCTTATAACTGTGGATGTCCTCCCATTACGGTTCTGTTGGCATCAGGTGTGATATTCAGAAAGCCTTCTCTTCAAACCTTAGGACGAGCGGATTCGATTAATCTAGTACAGTTTTTAATCAAATTTGTCAGCCTACTGACCACAAGTCCTTATCATAACATATGCACCGATTTAGGAATGTTGAAGTCTGGCGTATGGAATTACTTCCCGACTGTGTCGACTGATCCATAAAGTTGCACAATAATTGCCGTACTACGTACTGGTTTTCAACAAACCGATTCAGTCGGCCGGAAACGTAATGCCTATGATGTTCAATTGATCTTCAACGGGGACGATCGAAACGACTATGAATCTGTCATATAATGGCTCGTAGATCGACATTTCGTACTGCGACGGTTTCCTGTAACTAGCCGTATCAAGTGGGACAACCGTAGAAATACTACCCATATTCGTTGAACCGGCATCACACGTTAGGCCGTACCTTTAACTGCTCGGTCTGGCCCAGCATGATTCCTTTCTACGAGAGTTGCACACGGCTGACTTTGCTAGAGTACCAAATTAGAAGAACTGTTTACGCATGATAATGACTGATTCATCATTACATTATGACTTCATGTAGCATTGGAAGTAAAACAAACTTACGAGGACAATACTCTGCAACAACAACATCCTTTCCATGGCAAGGCGTGGTATAGGCCGCCATACGAACCTAAATTCCGTCTACGTTTTCACACGGTATCACGGACATAGATTGGCCTCTGCTCCTGCGATGTAATGTACCAATTATGCGCCCTTCTGATTGGCCTCAGTCTCAGCCGTATGGTCCTTGATTGAGGCCTTAGGCACTTTTATATTCCATTGCAGGACTTTCTCTTTTACAGTGACGGAGGCATGATTCAAAATGTTTAGTAAGTGCGGTATTGTTTCACCATTTGGGCAACATTGTCTATTTCAACTAAAGTTTACAATGGATAGTAAATATGGACAAGTCAGACCTTATTTATTCACAACACTTTGTTTATTAAGATATGGGAATTCTAGCTCTGTTCACCCAAACACATCGACAGTATCGATTACTCTTAAAAGAAGACATCAGCCAGGACGTTCATTTCGGCGGAGGGGTTTATTCAGCTCCTCGTCCTACTCAATGCCAGGTGAAACTGTTATACTTCACTCGGCCAGCTTTATACGTACCCTCCGTATATGACCCTTCTGCTATATTGCAGCCTGACCTCCGGTTGCTTCGATCACCAGATTTCAATTTCGAGTAAAGTCGGAAATAGACACAAGGCATGGAGTGGCTAGTGTAAGGAATACCCTTAGAAGTCCCACAACCGGACATAATCTGATCACACGTCCGTTTGTCTGTCTGGAGTCTATACGTGCGACCGAAGTTTGCGACAGTGATCCGTATGTGGGTTCTGTAAGAGAATTCTATTTACATCAGTCTCGTGGAAATGAAACACTTCCCACGCTTATGCATCCGAAGGAAAACAAATCTGATAATGTTGTATATTACGGTCGTAGCGGAAAGCATCTTCCAACAAGGGGACGGGCAAAACGATAACGGAATATTTGCGTTATGGCATGGAAATACCTTTGTTGGCCTGCCCAGTGACATATAAACTTGGAATTCCGATATACCACTTGCAAGCTCATTGTCTCGGCCGAATTGCTATTAAGGAGAGGCGATCTGATCCATACAAAGTGTTTTCTCCATCGATCAATCTTCCATCTCTTCTGCTTGTTATTAGGCTGACCGTCCAAACTTATTTACGACCTGGTGGAGTAAACAAACTGCCCGACTGTGTCCCTCAATTCCCTTCCACAGACGCATGGGCTTTCAACGCCAGTTCAATTAGATCATATTCGTTCCCTCCAGAGGTTCTAATACCGAAATTAATCGCGTACATTTGATTCCTCTCTACGATAGAAGGGATCCTTGATTAATGATCGGCTCGATTGGAGAATGGACGTGCTTAGGAACATAGTAGCGACGCCCACGATTCTCGTGCAGCTGAGGTCGATATTATTCTATCCGTGTCAGGATAAACTCACGCCAGGTTCTTCTCGACGTTTCGATTGTTGAAATAAGCGCGATACTTAGACAAAATTCTCTATTTTGAGGCATAAATAGTGAAGTGTAAAGTTAACGAAGTCAGACCACCCTCAGTCCCCATATTTAACTTATTTTTTCCTCTCTCAAAACAAAAAGGTAGCCACGATCACAATCAAGAGATACCAATATATGATTTAAGACACGCTCGTGCGTGTTATAAGAGCCGACCGAGGCATTAATAAGGACCTTTACAACCTGTACACTTTCCTCAAATCAAGGCCACGCTTGCATACGTTGTTGCCAAATGGAATCTCTCCCGAGTCTATACATGGTTCGATTCGTCTAAGTTGATGTTCTGTCTTCATCCTCGCTAAGACAGTTATCACGCAAGATATTTGCTTCCTGACAGAACTAACATCAGCTTGTAGAATGAGGAAGTAACATGTGCCGTTCGTGTGTTCTAAGTACAAGTATTTCTGTTTTCAATTAATTTGTACTAACGACGCAACTTAGTTACGCTTTTACAAACTGATTATTGTCTATTGGCAACCAATATATAACTATTTCCTCTCTCTCTCATTGATTGTTCCGTCGTGGGAGGCAAATATGCAGTATCATGTATAAACTCGCAAATGCTAGCTAAAATCAGCTCCCGCAATCGGATGGGCGGGGCCCAAGGCAGCATGCGCGGTCCAAGGTAGCAATCGATGAATCCCAAGCCAAAAATAACTGCATTGCGGAGTAGCGAGTGATTCAATGCGGTTGCCTCGTTCCCCTTACCCTAGGGTTGGCCCTGACTCAGATTATCTGAGGTGGTGGTTATAGACTCTTCTTCTCGCTTAAGTCAAGAAAGAAAGACCTTATCCCAAAAGGCTGTCCGCTTGCCTGTGTGGGATAATATATAGACATACTCCAATATGAGCGATTTCCACCAGCTTTGCCTTTGAACTTGTTGCCTCAATACAAGACATGGTGTAGTTAGCTGGCGGGCACGCTAAATCTGATTTATCCAGTTTGTACGTGGGTTATATGACCTAGCAATGGAAAGACGAATCCGTTCGGGACACTTGTTAGTTGTACAGACACGAACCATATCTGTTCACGTCAGCCCAGGCATAACCTTACAACTTTCGCTTGATTCGCCCGAGATCCTTTAATTTACATATTCTCCTGTTATGCAAATCCTCAGGTTAGAAGTTCATTCGTTCAGTGAAGCGATTCGGGTGACATAGGGAGAATTTGGACGCTCAAACATTTCCTCTTCCTCTGAGCTATTCTCTGGATGTTAATGTGACTGGGTAATGTAAACGTTTTTCACGTCATGTATATATATATATATGTATATATATATATATATATATACATATATATATATATATATATATATATATATATATATATATATATATATATATATATATATATATATATATATATATATATATATATATATATATATATATATATGGACGGGATAATGTTTTTAGTATTTCAGGGAGGAGATAATAACAATTATTTTAATATGAACGCGCATGCATTGCCAGTGAAATATAATTTATTAAACTATTTCCTTTTCGAGAACATTATAGTTTGCACAACTACTTTGACCGCCTTTGAATTGTTAAGTTATGCAAAAGCCGGGGCAAGGGATCCCCGAACAATTGAGGGCGGAAACATAAGTACAGCAAACTGTTATCTGAATTTTCTCGAGTTTCTCAACGTGGTCAAAAACATCTAGGGCGCGATATTTTATTTGCTTTGATGATAACGAGAATCATGTTGCATTCCAATTGTCCTACTCTGCTTAATAAACCCAAGAATTGCAAATTAATGTTGTTTTCATTAACCTTCTAGTAGTCTAGTTTGATTGGTGACTATAGCATATGTGACCTCACCAGTGCAAGTACCTTTCAGCAGCTCTTATCATCAATAGGTTTATTGTGAGATCATCCCCTACTAACCCGCCATTAACCGGCCAATAACTATTGAAGTTCTCGATGGTTATTAAAACATGCACATAGTTGAAAAGGTAATACAGGCTTACCTTCAACGAATGGCCTCAAATTACAGAGCGGCGTCCATGAAAGTCAGCATCACGCTCACTGACCACAACTGACGTTTTTCTCAAAGTATCTCTTTAGATTGTAAAGTCTTATTCGAGCTTTAGGAGCTGGAACACTCACGACGCCTAATACTCTAGTTTTTATCAACGCCCAGCTGCTTTATCGCCACCTTGCATACAGAAACTCAGATGGAATATATCTGATGGAAAAACAACACATATTGCTGTCTCTTTTGGAAGCATCGTGGTGCTATTTATACGTAACGTGCACGAACGACATTCGCCTGTTAATATTCTAGAACTGTATCATCTGACTATAAACTGAAGTGCGAAAACATTACTCACACTATTAATCTAGGCAGTCTTCGGTTCTTTCATCACAGCCTTTTATTGTTACCTCCGGGGCCAAAACCCTGTATCGCTGGTCACTGGTGTGGCGGGATTGGAATATTATCAACAATTACTGCTGACCTCCATTGTGATTGATTTTAGCCCATATATCTAAGCTATCGTTTGATCTCTCTAGTACTGTTTTTGTATCAGCCAGGGTGGAATCAGTGCCGAAACAATGTTTAACACGATCGCAGACACATGTCAACACTATAACGTCATCTCTGAGGAAGAGTTCAAAGCCTGTCCTCGATGAACATACTGACTTAAACAAAAAATCTCCAAATGTGCGTAGTTTGTTACGAACGAAAAGAGCTATTATTTTATTACAATTAGTAAACAAGGCAATAAAGTACTAAATCGCAGGGACAAACAGGCTTTAATAAATTAAACTTGACAACCTTTTTGTTCAGACCATTGTCAGTCTGTATTATGCACCACGTTAGAACACCAGCTCCAAAACGAAGTTTGCATATTTATCAAATGAATACAGAAAGCTTGTCAGGTAGTTGTTTTGAGCCGTCTGAGTGTAGGACACAAGATGCATCTTCCCTATCTTGTCTTCTGTGTCTACTTAAGTCCCCACACGCTCCTGGAGCACGAGCCGACCTAGTATTTGAGTCGCAACAAGCGAAAGACAGACTCGGGCGTACTTTCCATGCTACACTAACTAAGGAAATAGATGCAAGTGAGCGTGAAACATGGAATGAAAAGCCTACGCATCCTCTATCACTCTATGCCTATGACACACTTTTGGAACTCATGTGTGTGTGTGTGTGTGTGTGTGTGTGTGATTTGGATTTTAAGCGTAGCTTTAACACGTTTTCAATCATATCGCTACGATGTCGGCAGTGTGACAGTTTTTAGTGATATCTAGCACTGGGGCATCATGTCGCAGACACGTAGCGCGATGTCCCACCCAGTCACATTATCCTGGCACCAGGCCGACCAGTCCGAACGCTAACCTCGTAATGCTGAGCGCCAAGCGAGGAAGCTGTTAGTACCATTTTTGTAAGTCTTTGGTATGACTCAGCCGGGGATCGAACCCACGACCTCCCGCATCCGAGGCGGACGCTTTAACCACAAGGCCACCGGAGCGGTCTCATGTATGGGGAATATATATTTGGATATTTATGTTTGGTCCTTAACGGATTGTTTTTCCCTTTCACAGCCAGCCGGTTTTGATTAATATTCCATTGTTCATTTACTTCTTGTTTCCAACATTTCATCTCACTACATTATATATTAGTAACAGTGATGCAGCTCTCGAGCCAATGTACCAGTCCTCATGTGCCCCTTGGGCCAATGTGCTAGTCCTCATGTGACACTCGTGGTGGTTTGCGTTTGAAACTCCTGTAATAGATCATTTTACGATATAGGTGTTTCTACATATTGCACATACATTTTCAACCCTGAGTTGTATCAGTTTCGTCAGATAAATTCTGATCCATAAATGTACAACGAATTTGGAATGTATCTGTACTAAATAACGTGGACATAATGAATGTGCATAACATTTTCAGAGCAATAGACAGTTTACTATATTTCTTCTATCATGTTTCTGAATATTGGACACGCTTTCTTCCAAAGAGTAGTACCTTACAGTGCAGCTCAAAAATATCTTATCTAAGTTACAATAACCATGTTACGACTAACTGAGTATAAACGAATTCAGATATACATTGGTTAATCCCGACTGCAAGTACAACATATTCAAGACTGTGGACAGCAGGTGATAGTGGGGATATCACTTCTCATGTCTTGTTAGTTACATGTTTTGCGAATTCACAAAACCTTTCAGGGTAAGGTACACTTTAAGACTGGATCTTTGTTATTAGGAAATGGTACTTAACGTGTTACATGAATGAAAACACTTTACTGGCTTACAGTATATAAAAAGCTACTGTAGCAAATTTATTTTTTATACTGTGTATTTCTAATTTGTATTGGTTCAAATAATGAATATTATATATTCACCCATTCTAGACATGTGGTTCTTTTACAGTGTTTTATAATGTAACATCAGGCACTTACAAGGTCCTTTATGCACGGAAATTTTATCAATGAACATTCGAATTCCTCAATGGCGTAAAAAATATATTTGTATCAACGGGTTGATTCAGTTTGAGTAAAACCGCTGTGTACTATGCAGATAAACGAATAAAAAAAACTTTATTTCTTGTATTCATGGCGATGCGAAAATTCCGCTAATTTTTTAGGTACATCAAACCATAAGACCTCTGCGAATACAGGCGATGACACTATTGAAGTGCAGTCATTTTAAATTTTCAAGTGTTTAAGTGTTTAAGTGTATATATTACTATTTGAATCGGCAGCCAGACAATTAATGATATTTAATTTTTTTTTTTTTTTGCCGTATTCGGTCATGTTTTCAGTATCACCATTGACAAAGCCTTTACAATTCGAAATAATCTACTTTCTATAGTGGCATCGATATAGAATACAATGGGTTAACGAATCAAGCAGCAAAATGATAAAATATAGTATGCAGTGCATTAACTGCTGGAGGATACCGCTGGAGAATTAATATATATTTCGAAATGTTCATACATAGAAATTAGTAAATAAATGAAGTCAATTAAGCATGCGATATGTTTCTTTCTTAGAGTGTAAATGGGTCTAATTATTGCTGCTGAGTATTTTTTCAGTCCTATATTCAAGTTAGAAAAAAATTTATGCAAATTTTAAAACAACTTTTCTTCTATGTCATCATAACACACGTACCATAATCGACTTGCAGGTAACTTTGGTTAATTCATTTTCAGAGTGCAACAATGGCACATACGGTCGTGAATGTGCAGAAATATGTGGTAACTGCTTGAAAGGGACAAGCAGCTGTTCAAAGATAGACGGGAAGTGTATAGACGGCTGTGAATGTGGATGGCGTGGAGAAACATGTAAAATTGGTATGTCGCATTGTTTTGGCAAATTAAAAAATAAAAATGCCAAATTAGATATAATGGATTGTAAACTGTACACGCAGATACAGTTGTGGGACTATACTCCTATCAGAGTATCATCGATTAATGAATTATCAGATTTCGCTTTCCTTATATAATTTGGCGGTATTAATTTTATTAGTATTTAATCTGTGATCTTATTCGTCTAATATGCCACGTGGTACGCACCTAGTATATTTCAAACTGACGTGCCAGTGCATACATTTAAGATAAAAAGCTGGGATATCAAACGCTCAAGAGAATTAATTTCTTTCTGGAGTAAATAACCTTTGCTCATATAAAACATAACAATACTACAAGCCGCGCTAAAAATCCAATATTTATAAATAGAAAAAAGTCACGATATAAAATAATTGCGGAACAAATGTCATTTCGTGCTTCAAGCTGCACTAATCTTTGCCATGAAGAGAATGTTTACAATATTATTATCAAGAATGTGCCTCGGATATACCACGGTCAGTTATTAATGTAGCACCAGTAAGCGTCAACTCGGATATTAAGGTATAAATTATCTATTTCAGTAAGAGTTGTATGAAAAACATTAGAAAGTTTGAATCTTATTTTGTAATTCTTTTTCTTAGGGACGTTTGTTTAATAAGCCAAGGAGGAATAAAACTGTGGCTAACGTTTGAATAACAACAACTATTGCTAATAGACGCACGGACGGTGTTATCACGGTTGTGAAATTAATCGAGTGTTAAAAAATGTTAGACCAGTTCTGTTCGTTTTCGTAAACAAAGTTAAGATACAGTTCCGACATATGTTTTAATTTAATATCTGAATTCATTTATTTGTACACATGTATCTGTAGCACGCAATAGCGTTTGCGGGTGTTGGAAAGGTGCAATATTTTCACACTATCTTGTCACAAAGTATAGCAATTGTATCAGACAAATATGAAGAAAATTTTCAAAGTAATATATCGTTTTCAAAGTTGCAAATAAGTGAGCTATATATATATGTTTGGTTGCAAATGTTAAGATTATTAGATCTACCTTTGGCTAGAGATTTGCCAGAAAGTACAAGCTCTCAATGTTTTCTAGTTCCATTTAATTAACTCTATTTCTAATTAAAAATATCCTAAAGATCAAAATATTTCATATTTCTCTAAAACAATGTCCCTCTGGCTCCCTTGAAAAATGAGGAATTCAATTATTTTGTCTGGCAAAGGCAAAATAGCTGTTATATTTATACTATAAACGCATCGTATTTTTTATATACAGAAGGTAATGCAGTGTAGTATGGTTCAACCTACTAGATTCGTGTTTGTAAAAGGCCTATACATTAACTTCGGACCAAAATATTCAAATTGTTTTTAAAACATTCGAATAAAATCAACCGCTTTTATGGAATGAACAACTGATTTCATGGAATGAACATGTAATTGAAGTCATTCGCATATAAATAAATGTCAAACTAATTTCGTCTCTTTATTTCAACCGATGTTTGCGTAATTATGCTAACAAAGTGAACAAATATGTACAAAATTGAAATATTTATATTATGGCACGAACATCAAACCAGATCACTTATATGTAGAAACACAAATATCTGCACGATTTCATTTGTAGCATTTGTTTGATTGTACTACATTGACTTTTATAAAGGGCATGTCTTGCAAATAGATGTTAAAAGGTATGTACCAAACTGAATAATTGATATTATCTCATGAACATTTAATCAAGCGTTGCTCGTCCTTCAAATTCAAAGATGCCTATGGCATTCTAACTCGTTTAATTTACGTGAGTACGTGAGTGGCCGATAAGGCTAACATGTGATCTTGTCTATCCGTGGCTTACACGACATGATACGCCTCTTTGGTTTGCTTGTTTAACAAAGGACGTGCTCCAGTTCTTATAATTACGATGCTCACCCTTATGCATTGCCTCTGCAATTCTTCTCTGTTCAAAGTCTTAAGCTCAAGTATGAGAAAGACTGCGTGATGTTATTCGCCCCTGTACCAGATGGTTCAAAGACTCAAGTCAGTGTTGAATTGTTTCAGGTATAACGGGAGGGAACCTTAGAAGCGTTTCTACTGACCGCCCAGAGATTGCATTCCTTCTTTCAGATCGCCGTTAGATATATTATTTGTTAGTCGCTATTTTGGCATTCTGAAGATATGATCTGCCAATGTCAACTGTGATCTCTTCTGCATAGTGTGGATGCTTAGAATGCCTGACCGTGTAAGATCCTTTGTGTCTGTGACCATGTCATACCATATTATGCTCATCGGATTCATCAGGCAGCCCATGTGATAAGGTTTCATCTTCTTTGCATGGTGTCTGTACACGATTCAGACTTCCTAAGCTTGTGGCAGGTTTAGCAATATAACGACATTGTGCACCTTCTGTATTTATTTAGACTGATACATCTGTGCTCCAACACATTTGCACAGTGTCTAACAAGACTACTCTTGGTTTACATTTTCTGACGTTTGTTTCATCATTCGTGTAGACTGCATGTGACACTCCAATTTCCAAGATTGGTGGATTTATTCATTGTCATTTCGGTTAAGCCTTTTACGGCGTTGGCTGCCTTTAAGTAAGTGTTCTCTGGTGCAGAATGGCCTTACCTATTTATTCTAGATACTGACTTTGAGATCAAAGTTATCGCAAATTGAAGCAAATGGTTCATAGCATCTTGCATGTCGGAATCAGATTTGTCATTCAAGGAACACTCGTCAACAAATATGTCATGAACAGTCATTTGTAATTTCGTATTCGCCTGTAGCGTCCTCAAATTGAAAAGTTTGCCGTTAAGTTGCTATTTCATTTCAATCCCAGTGTCATAGTCAAGGATGTATTCATAAGCCTGACAGAGAACATTATACTAAAAAATGAATAGGTTCAGAGCCAACACACACCTTTGCTTGACTCCATTGGTGACTGGGAATTGTTCAGATGAGCATGTAATATGGAATTGCCCAAACCATCATGATGACGTGTTCTGTGCAATCATATTTCGCTATGATCTTTCAAAGTCCTCCATTGCTGACTGTGAGAAAGGTTTTTGTATGGTCGATGAATGTTGTGTACATGCTGGCGTTCTATTGCTCACATTTTTCTTGGAGTTTACAAGCTCCAAACACCATGTCTGTTAATGCGGCCCTTTGTCCTTTCCTGAAGATACACTTATTCTCAGCTCAGGCAGAAACCTTTCATCAATGTAATGTACAGGGCAATGCACCAGACCTCTGTTTATTTTTTCCGCCTATTGAAAACAAAGCGATGCCCTTATGGTTTCCGTAAGATTGCCTGTTGCCTTTTACGCTGGTAAAAGTGGACAATGAGGCATCCTTATACACCTGTAGTATAATTCCCCAAGTCCACATTGACTACAAGAGCTCGGTCAGCCTAGTTGCTATATGCGAAACTATGCATTGTAGACTTCTGCTAATATTGGATCTATTTTAAGTGCTTTGACAGAAGATCAATTGCGTTCAAAGTTTCAGTCATGCTGGATGATCAGCAAACGATATTCATTTCCACTAGGAGCAGTCAGCCAACTATCTAGGCATACATATATAGATGATTGTTCATTGAGAGGGTTCTTTTAGTGTTCTGTCCATCTTTTAAAGTATTGTTGTTTTGTCGGTTAGTAGTATATCCCTCTCAGCACTCGGTACTGGAGAGGTTCATCGTCTCTGTGGCCCTTAGATTATAATTTAAAGCAACATGTACATTCTTGATGTACTTTCTATGCTCATATGCTTTAATCCACCTTTCTTAATTCTCTACCTTCAGTCATACAGCCTCCGAATTTGCATTAGACAGTCGTCCTGTCTTTGGGGAAGGCTGGCTTCTTGAATGACGACGTGTTGTCATCCAAATAGGCCGATATTTTGTACTAGGAAGTGTCTGCATGGCAGCTTTGTTCTCATAAAAACAGTATTGATGTTTACATGTATTAGGAGAGTTTTGGGTAGAACTAAGTACACATAATCTACAAAGAGGGTCCAGTTGCAAAGTTGCATGTCTTTATCCAGACAGTGGAAATCTCATTTAGGTTCACGTCGCTCTTCCTTACCACAGAAACTCCAGAAGGTGTGTCTAGCTCTTACTTAGATGAGTTGTCATTCTTCAGCAAGCTATTTTCAATCAGGGATGCTATCTCGATATTGGATATGGTCATTTCTCTGCCAACCAGAGCTATTACTTTATTTGGTAAGCCACACAAGTTTATGTAAACTGGAAACGTTGTCACAAAACTGTGCCATTTTTGATTAAGCATTCATTGATATTTTCTTATTGAAATATCAGCAGGGATTTGAAAACGTGGTCATGTCAGCAAGCTCCTTTCAAGAGTGTATTTAATACATCCGTGGAGTTACAATTCATCAAAGGACAGGTTGGGATTGGATGATAGTTCCACAGTATATTGTCTTCGCTAAGTACAGTGGCAAAATAATGTATTATTCAAATAAAAAGTAATAGTACATTCTTCTTGTCTTATTGCTCTGGTAAATGACCCCATAAAGAGAATGACATAAATATACACTTTTATTTGTTATTTTGTTCCTAACTAATGGACATATAAGTAGTATAGACTTTCATTTTGCAGACTCGTCAGAAAAGCAGATGGAATCGTATCCCGCTGTAAATGCACCTGCTATAGGAGGATCCGTTGGCGGAATATGTGTGATTGCCATCATCGTTAACATCATCACGGTTGCTGTCTTGAAGAAAAGACTGTAAGTGTCTCACTAGACTTTGTGATATTATTGTAGACTTTCATGGTGGGAAATTGTATAGCATAACATGGATGTATTAATTAATACGTCATACACCGTAGGCATGACTGGTTTACTTAGCAGCACTACTAGTGGATTTTGATCATAATTTAGAGGAAACAATATACAGTACTGTGCAATAGCTTCTTAAAGATTGCAATTTTAGATACAATTATCGAGCAGCTGTCTTCTTTAAATAACTAATAAATGAATTCAAACTTGCCTTGATAGCAATCCGTATTTTATTACAATCAGAGGAAAAATAGAGGCAATATAATTGTCGCTTCTTTAATGAAATTACAGTTGATTGCTTGGGATATGACTAATATTATACGTATGAGTGATTGTTTCCTTTGCATAACAACTGAAACTGAAACTTGCAAAAACGTCTTTCAATGTGTACAACTATATAATATGGTCTGTTGCAAATGCTGATGACTTATGTGTCCCTAAGTAGAAACGCAATCTCTCTTGAATTGCTAAGTAATATTTAGCATTACAGCATATGTTAATGTTTCTTATCAACACACCAGTAAAGGAACTTGTTTTGTAAACCAAACTGTTTATATAGAAGCAAGGGCTTCTGAAAGCCACATTCCTTGAATAATAATTCTAGAAAGGATCGAAATTCGTACATCTTATTTAAATTATTATATCTTCATTTCTAAAACAGGACCTATGCACACTTTTTCTTTTGAGTTGTCTAGTTGTACTAAATATTTATGAATGTTTTTTCATCAGTTAAGATGTATATTTAACAAGAAATAACGTGCATATTTAAATGTGTGTTTCCATATTTTCATTCTCTTGAAGACAACGTAACGAATGGTAAATATGTTGGTAATACTATAATAACAGTCACACTTTTTTCCGTAAACATAATAAAAATGTACTTTCAAAGATAAGCATTCATTATAAGAACTATTATATATGTTTGTGGATATACTGTATCATAAATGTTTGACATCATTATAAAGATATAGGCATTTCAACATATTAGATGTCAGTTTGGATTTCCCATTTTGTTATTACTACTACTACTACTACTACTACTACTAATAATAATAATAATAGAGCAAATTAATACATTATCAATATTCTTGATATGTCAGCGTTGGTGAGGGTAATTATTGATGCATGAACAGTTATATTTACACTCCATAGCAGGCTAAAACCTATAACAAATGTATCGGGGTGGTTGTGTCACCCTGTCAGGTTTAATATCACAGGTGTGCTGAGCAAGATAAAGAAACGTAGAATGCCATGTTCTTTAAGTCATGCTATGTGTCATGATATTAATATCCTATTAACGGATTTTAAGAGACAGTGAGAGGTCGCTAATTAATTGATGCGCACGGTCATTTGTTATCCACGTGACTTTAAGAGCTTGAATATATGTCGTTGCTTATATTTGTCAATAATTTGTGTATGTGTGTGTAAAGTTTCCAAGCACACTTTTCTTTATTGACTAGGAACAAAGACACTAGAGACAATGAAATGCAAATGGGAAAGGTCAACCACGATATGGCTAGTCATTACGTAAATCTTGCCAGTTCCAACACAGGAAACGTTATTCGTAAGAGAACACACACACACACACACACACAGCGACCTAACGATAAGAATCGTATGACAGTTGTGAACCATTCACATAAACGCTTTGACAGATTAATGACATAGATCTACATAACGAGTATGTATATGAATATGTATCAATTTCGTTGGTGCTATATTATCACCATATTCTCGAACTACACCGTTTATTAATTTACATGGTATTATTGATAAGGACTGCACTATGATATATTTGTATTATATGCTGATTCCACATAAATATGACGTTTGTTTCGAAAGGAAGGCAGGATAGTTTCAATGGAAGTAACGATACTCGAAACAACGAAACCCACCACCATTTTCATCCCTGATATATAGGCATGTTCGTACAAACAGTTGTATGTAACTATTCATGAAACAAAGACTGGTGCACAATGATATTAATATTTCAAGACGGCTTTGAATGATTATATTTTCTCTTAATAATGAGCATGAAACAATTCATAATCGAATATGAAATCCTAAGTTCATTTATTTGCACTAATATTGTAACACAACATTCATCCGTACATATTGAGAAGGAGAGCAAGATTGAGATAATAAAACCATTTACATATTTGTCTACAACATTTGTATTTTTCTCTATTTAGAGTCGGTCAACGGAGGTGACAATGCAGGAGAAGGATTTCAAACAGGATATACAGAATATGAGGTAAGGTTGAAGTACCGTTTAAAAAAGATGTATAATTTTGGAGTAAGCTTTCATAAAATTATATAATGTATTATCGATTAGTAAAATTACTGTATTGTAGTCATATATAGAGATTCGTGTCTGGTGCCTCTTCTTTTCTTATTAGGTTAGACCATTGCTATTTAATCCAGAGGCGAAAGAAATGCTGACGGTTGTATAACTTGCATCTGTTCCAACGGACTAGAGACGGATCAAGTCAGTACGAAGGAAGCTTTATTGGTTTAATACATGATAATGCATCTTACTTCTAACACATAGACAAACCTGTTTTTTATATGGTTCTTTGGCCACACTCGTTTATAATTTTATAATTTTATATTATACAATAATAATTATATAATATAAAGTGAATTTATAGACATACTATCATTGTAGCTTTAGGTACTGAGATGAATAACTTAGCTTTTTAAACAGGGATGTTTTTATTCTTTAGCCATCTCACCGGATATGTTACGAATCTAGAGTTGTTAACTATTTACCGCAAGGGAAGTAAAACAAACAATGAGCAAACAATGTATTGCTCTAACTTACAAAGTGAAGATTTAAAAGGAACGTATAGTATTTTGAATTCTAAATGTCCTGTCAAAGTCCAAATATACAGATTGTCCCTAATTAAATATAACAGTCCTGAATGTCATGATGTATAACAGTGATATAATCCAGAATGTCTTTGAAAGAGTCCTTAACCCGAAATTAAATATTTAGTTTAAAAGGTCAATGAGCATGTTGTAAATCCAATGAATAATTTAAATAAATATTTCCTCTCAAATCATATATGAACACAACTAAATTATATTTTATATTGTTCAAAAGACTGATATAAAACAGGATAAATAATTGTTTACCGAAATATTCTATACGATAATTTCACTTGGGCTAAGACAAAAAAGAATTTCCAGTGGAAAAACACAGATAATGAGATCAAATCAAAACAAGAATCTTATGAACTTCTTAGAAGTATGATAAAAGTCAGGTAGACATTCTTAGTCAGGGACTAAGGTGATGTACACAATATAAATTGAATATACATAAAAGTTAGGATGTTTAGTTAAGCTGGTTGTATATTTGATTACAACGTTTACTCTGTATTGATACCGTCAGGGTTCTACTAAAAAGTCATAGTTTATGTGATAAGATGTATTTCATTTTTGTATATCGTTGTATATCGTATCTCTAGCTTCATGTGACATTCCAGTGGTAATTTTAAAACTTTAAAATGTACATCCAAAATAATATTAAAGGATTAATATATAAGAAAATAGAAGGACACGGGAAAACATTTGAAAGGGGATACAGCTATTAAAATCCTCAGCTTTGTAATGCATGTGGAAGATCCTTTTTGTCCAATACGTATTCATATTTGTATTAACATACAACATTTGGAGAAAATTTAATTGATGGCCAGTCAAGAGACATCAAAGAAACTGTATAAAATACAAACAAATCAAATTCGGAATTACTCCACAGACAAGAGAATAACAATTAAGTTTCTCACATACGTTTGAATTCTAAGGTTGTTTAGTGTGTTAGCTTATGCAGTTAGCTAGACTATAAATTGACAAAGGCCAGTTGGTAAACATAGGCCGTGTGACATAATCAAGAGCCATTAAATACGGGAACATACAGAGTAATGGCATATACTGTAAAACCCTCAAAGTGTATGCATAATAAATTTACTATTGTCTGAAAAAGTTGGAATCTTATTGAATTAACATTTGCATAATTATTAATATCTAATTTTATTTAATCACATAAACTTTCTGAAATTCAATTTAATTATTGCCACACATGCCACGAAAATTGTCTGACTTGTCCTTATTTAATTGTCTACTAAGCTGCTTATTTGAACCTATGTATGGGCAAAACGAAACAGTAATAACCTGGAAAACAAGGAAATTATCAAGGGAACGTGTTTCAATAATTCTAGCAAAAACTTACTATGCATAATCAAATCTGTTCAGATTGAAATCATTTTACAATTTCATTATTTCCAACACATTTGTTAATCAGTCAGTAATATTGTGACAAACAGTGCATATACAAAGTCACTGTTTTACCGCCACACGTATACGTTATCACACCTTTTTCCTAAATATTTGAAAAATGTAAATCTGGTCCTCTGACTTTTAAACCCAAGAGGAAAAAACAAACGGCACAAAGCTAGTCTCTCCACCTAATGATTACAATATTTTGAGGAGAAAAGTGCTGGTTAGCTTACAGCGTAGGAGTACCAATGGTGGTGATCCCTCGCACAATCATTCTCATTATGAACCTTCTTCGTATACCGTTCAGTTAAGGGCGAAGGTTATCACAAGGTTTTGATCACCATCCTATTAAAATAAATTCCGAGCCTACTGAAAAGTACACGTTATCCAGGAAAGTCACCTTTACTTGCAACAAGTGCTTCATGGAAGCTAAAAAAAGCTACATTTTGTGCTAAGTCTTTGTCGCTACTAATTAAAGCTGAAGGAATAACATGCCACTGAATCTTGCACCTTGACATACTGCCTAGGATATTTATTCTCGTCCATGACAAATATGGTTTATTTAAACTCCGAATAAAGCAACTAACGACACTACCTATGTTCCAAGTCTGAGGATTTGATTGATAAAGAAGAAACCATAACCGTGTTCGATGTCTGAGGACATAAATTCATCGGGAAGAGGTTAAATCCCTCCGGTATTTGTATCATCCTAATGTTGTGTATCAAATATCCACCTTACATGATGATGTTTGAAAGTACCAAAGGTAAATTCAGTTCAACGTCCATATATAACGTTTCTTCATCTTAAACGAGAGATATTACACTTTGTTTCTTTTCTGTTACAGAAACTACAAGACAGAGGGAGAATCGAAGGGTCTGCTTATTGTGCGATAAATTACATTGAAACAGGTAAGTTGTGGTCAGAGGATATTCATAAGATTATTTTTTTAGCGTTTACCTTTTCCTTTTTTATGGACAAATATGGTTTGTCCAGACATATCGTGTTAAACATGCTCTTTACGATTAAAACATTCAGATGAAGATTTTTAAACTTATGGTACGCATCATGAGTAAACTAAAATTATTCTATTTTATTCAGATGAATCAAATGAAAACAGTGGAGAGGGATTCGGAATAGAGACAGGCGTAGGCATGAACAGTGATGTTAAGACGCTACGGTCGGTTGAAAGAGAGCTGAAAGCTTTGGACAAAAGGAAAAACGATTTAATTAGACAGAAGGAAGAAATTCAAACAAGACTAAGAACAACACAGACTATAACAAATTGAAATATGTATTCGCTGTTCAAAACAAATGTTTCATGTTTATGTTCATTTGTCAGAATGTTATATTATATTCAGATTTATGTGTTATCATGAATGCATTATATACTAAAAGAATGTTTATAAGATATTCTGAACTTATTACATACGTCACATGTAGGTTTCCAATATCGGTATATGCATTCACCTGCTTAATTTGGGAGTTGAGGGAATCTTTTTGACTCTCAATTTAAACATAACTAACACTGTATTTAAGGGTTAGTACCTAAAACTACAATGCTGTTTGACTCCATATTAGAGTAAATCTTATATTATTAGACACTGAGTCATTTAGACTTAAATAAAATACTCATTTTCAGAAACTCAGAGACATTTTCAAACACTTTAAACAAAGTTTTTATACCGTTAGAAATGCTACCATCTTGACCTCTCAATCACTAAAGCCTTTCTACATATTATTTTGTGGAAGGATTAGTGACATATGACCCAGACCATAACGTCCAAAAAGATGAAAACATTACGAACTGATTGTCTTAAAGCTTGTTTTAATCAACAAAATTAAAAATAATCGACAAAATAAATCTGAGTAAATTACAACGCGCGAGAAAATATATGTACCCGATTCTAATATTTGCTATATACCTTAAAAGGAAAGACTAAATATATAATAGTTATGCATAGCTTTTACGGTACACGAAGCAGAGTTCAATAAACATGTAATGTTTTAGGTGAAGCATTGTTCATGTCAAACAAAGATGTGAAACATTTAGAAGATATATTTCGAAACAACAAAATCGATGATCCAAAGCATATCACATTATTAAATAAGAAAACTAAGATATGCAGATAACACGAGGGTGTACATAAATATGATAATATGTGTAAAGTCATACAGAAAGGAAACCAAATTGCTATTTCACACATTAAAATGTATATATGTTTGAGATTATACTGTTTCCATAAATAAGTTCAGTAAATCATTTAATAACTGTATATATTTGATATTATATTTTACTACTGATATCGATTTACTATACTCAAAAATTTGTATTTACACATAAAGTTTGGTCCATTTGATATTATAGTTTAGTAAAGTACCACTTAAATATCCAGCGACGGAAAAACTAAGCAGATAAACACCGAAACTGTGACCTTAAAATATTATTTTAAAATATTAAAATCTAAAAGCAAGCAGAAGAGATTACGAGCGATTGGCACTTAAGAGGCATATTATAGACGGCAAAGATGAGCTCTTGCCTGCTAATTCAAAACATTGTCTAATGTTCAACTCGTTAACTTGGATAACGGGGATAGAATAGTTGAGAGAAATAGAAAAAGAAGTAGAATATAGAGAAAGAAATTAAACAGAATATTATTTGAAATATATGTCATGCATTGGGGCAAGAATCTCAAGTGCTTTACTACATTTTAATCCATATATATACGTATTCGTAATATAAAGTTTTAGGAATACGTCATATCGTTCCATATTTGTTGACATTTTTATATTGTTGTAAATCCTTTGAAGCAAGAGATAAAAGAACATGACAATGATATCGTGGATTTTGTGACTGAAGATCATTTAACATAACCGATGCTACCAAGCCTTGCTTCTTAGCATGAGATAAAGAGACAATACAATTGTTTTATTAACTCTGGGTGTCATTCTCTTATTACACATAACTAAATAGGAAATTTATTTAGCGACAAAGAGTAACTTTGTGAGCAGTGACGTTAAGGAAAGCATGCACCCAGTTATACATCCCATTCCAATGGCTCTACGAATCGTGGCGTAGGGATCAGACACTAAACTTGACGGTACATCAACAGTTGTGTGTGTTAACCATAATCAGATTTTAGCTGGATGGATGTTGTAATGCACAGTCACACTAAGGAAGACAATCTAGAAGCAATCAGCGTTATTGTTGTTAATGTTGTGTTTAACGCCATTTATCAGCATACGATAGGCTATGCATGTCGGCCAGTATTAGTGATGGACGAAGAATCCGGGAAAAACCCGGGAAGAACCACCGACCCACGAGAAGCTACAGGCAAGCTTTCTGACATACCCACATTGGCCGAATCCTAGACTCGAACCCACGCAGCCATAGGTGAGATGGCAGTGATCCGTAACGGAGAGCGCTTTAGGCCATTCGGCCACTATTTATGTGGTATTTTGCAAGCAGTAGCTGCAACTACTAGCCAACAACTGATGTTTCTTCTAGAAGCTATGACCAACACATCCCACTGCTTGCACTACATATGTTATATGGATTATGAAAAATAATATTTTCTTCTCAATATTTTTATCCGGTCAACAAATGGATTAGGTTATAATCATCGATAAACAGATAAATAATGAAAAGACTAAATAGTTTACAGACAGGTAGAGAAACAGAAATACAGGTAGAGAAACTATCGGACAGGTAGAGAAACATACAGACAGGTAGAGATATCGACAAAATCTGATACAGAAATAGGCAGAGAGACATAGAAAAAGACAGAGAAATAGAAATAGACATACAGAAAAAAGACATACCAATAGAAAAACAGACAGACATATAAAGAAATAGACAGATATATAGAGAAATAGATCGATTTATAGATAGATATAATATCACTTTTTTAATTTAAAATTGCAGTGAAATATTTGATGGATAGTGAAACATGTTTTGCAATGATATATACCACAATTCCGGTCTTAAGGAACATTATTAAATATAAGTGCATAGCAATCTAATCTGTAATTAATCTATATTTTACCCTACTAGCATCTGATCAACGTAAGCGACAAAGTTAAATACAAATATATGTTTCTGGTGGCATTGTACTTGTACAGGTACCCATTTCAAAATATGATTATCATGTCAGGTGTTTTCATCGTCATTTATACACTGAATAGGTCATTTACCCGTGAAGCTACCTTCGTCAGCCTCGTGAGTAGTAAAGTGGGACGATATAGCGTCAATGGGAATTAGCATTAAAAACACCCCTGGGACGATATAGCGTCTATGCAAATTTAACATTAACCACCCTGGGACGATATAGCGTCTATGCAAATTTGACATGGACGAAAACCCCTGGGACGATAGAGTGTCAAGGGGAATTTAACATGGGAATATGGGACTGTTGAGCGTCAAGGGGAAATGGAACAGTGTCAGGACCCTATTTTAATATGGTCCCGACCTAATGGGTCTATGGAAATGGAACAGGGGAGAGGGATATAACACGCACACACATACACACACACACACAAATAAAATAAAAATGGGGTAGGCAATTGAAAGTCAATCTCTTTTCGAGAGATAGGAGTGGCCCTGAAAAGGGCCTTTGGTTTTCGTCTTCTTCTATTTCCTCCACTTCTTAATCCATCCCCTTATCTTTCCTAATAATCCTTTCTTCTTCTTTATATCTGACTCTGGTAACCAGTCAGGATGGCCCAACTCTCTAAACTTGGTCTGTATCTTCATCCAATTCTGATTTAGCCTCTCAAACTCTGTTTCTTTTTGTTTTCCTGATCTTTTTTGTCTTTGCTCCATGTCTCTTTAATCTTCTTTACTTCTTCCTCCATTACTTTTCTCATCAGATCTTCCCCTTTCTTCATCTTGTCCAACCCCCATTTTATATTACTCCACTCTGTCCAGTACAATATCTTTTCTAGGAAGCACCGGACTTGGATGACATGATCCAGTGCTTCCTTCAAACTTCCCACTCTGAAATAAGGTGGGTCAATGAAGCCTCTTGACTTATTGACTTCTTCTTCTATCATCCCTGCTATGATATCTTTCTGCCTTTAGGCCTTGAACTTGACTGGTTACCAAGTCTTTCATATCTCCATGCCTCCATTCCTCTTCTATTCTTCCTACAACATATTCTACATCCATTATCCAAAAATAGATGTCTCTCAATAGATTAAATAAAACTGATACTTGAGTCATTTTGTCTCGGTTATTCCGTGGAATGGTTCGAACAACAAACGTTGTGGGTTCTTATAGTTAAAGCGCGGACGTGAAGGAAAACATCCCCTAAAACAAAATTTATATTACCTAGATCATCACTTAAAACGCGCGGACGTGAAGGAAAACATCCCCTACTTTTCTCATCTCATATTATCTACTATCCACATATGCGAAGCAACAATAAACAAATCCATAATCTACTATCCACACAAACGTACGTGAGCGCTTACAAAACCCCAAAATCTACCATTCACACAAACCTACTTTATCACTTACAAACACAAATACATACACTCACACTAGGAAAAAAAAGTGAGTGTTTATATTCACACTACTCTACATACACACATTGGCAAATGGAATACTATTTCTTTTCTAACGGTTTGGGTAGCCCTGAAAAGGGCTGTTTGTTTTTTAAACTTCAGGGCACCTGGTTAATGACGGCAACTTCCAGGCCTGGAACCACACACACATCTTCTACTCCAATCTTTCCAGTTGACAATTTTGACTGGGAGCGCAGAGGGAGGATGATTGGCTTCATCACCCCAATCCTCTGTCTCTGGTATCTTGTAAGCCATCCTCTCTCCTATTTTCTTTTCCTCCACTTCCCTCTCTCTTCTCTCCTCCTCTTCCTTCTTTATTCTTTCCTCTTCTAATATGGCCTCCGCGGCCAGTTCATTTACTATGCACCTGGCATATTCCAGGTGCATCTGGAGTTCTAGCAGTTCCATAATCCTTGTAGTCATTGTCTTGCTTTTAAAAGGTTGACGATGGGTAGCCCAACTGACGATTAGTTTTCAATTTATACTAAAAGCGCGGACGTGAAAAAAAAACATCCCCCTAAAACCCAAAATTTATATTATCTAGAACATGACCAAACAACTCGCGGACCTAAAAGAAACACTCACTGACTTTTGTATACTACCCATCACTATTCTAAAAAAAATTCATTAAACAAATAATATACTATCCACATACGCAAAGCAGTCATATCAAACCCCAAATCTACTATCCACGCACGTCAAACAGCAAAAAAAATTATCATAATCTACTATCCACACAAACGTACTTGAGCACTTATAATCACTCACACATATATAAACATATACAATCACACCAGAAAAGAGTGAGTGTTTATATTCACACTATTCTACATACACACATTTTCAAATCGATTGCTATTTCTTTTCTAGAGGTTGGGGTAGCCCTGAAAAGGGCTGTTTTTGCTTGCGTGAAGTTGAAGCTAGGGCGATCTTTTATATTCTAAGACTTTCTGACAATAGGTCTGCTTCTTCGGAAAGAGAAGAAGAACTCTTTGGTATCGATACGACAATCGACAAAGCCTCTGTCAGGTTCAGGTTGCTGCTGCTGCTGTTATTGTTGTTGTTGTTGTTGTTGCTGCTCTCTCTGCTGTTTCTGAAGTCTGTACTTATCTGTCCATTCTTCTTTCTACCTGTTAATTTCTTCTATGAAGAGATCTTCTATCAGGTCTTCAGTGACTTTTAACATTCTCACATTCTCTATCTCTTCAGGCTTCGGTATCAGACTGTGTCTGACCCTATGCAAATTCACGTATGCTTCGTTTAGCTTAGCTAGTCTGGAGCACATCTTCGTAGGAGGATGAGTCGACAATAAATGGTTAGACTGGAAACTTCCCCGTTTTTTTAAAGTCAAAGCGCGGACGTGATGGAAAACATCCCTATACGGTTTTCGAGCCGGAACGTTCAATGAGTGTATGTGAGAGATAATAAGAAGTCAAAGAGCATGAATCAAGATTCCTATAGCCAAACAAAAGACAAAGGCATTTTTTTTTCAAAACACATTTTTTATTCAAAATAACTTATCACTAACAAACAGCTATAACATTTTTAACAATAATCCAACAATATAACATCAAACATTTTTTTTTCAAATACCAAACATTTTTTTTCAGTTAACACATTATTTTGGA
The DNA here is from genome assembly GCA_028554795.2 of Sinohyriopsis cumingii. Lineage (NCBI taxonomy): Eukaryota > Metazoa > Mollusca > Bivalvia > Unionida > Unionidae > Sinohyriopsis > Sinohyriopsis cumingii. The sequence continues at coordinate 34,089,780 of CM068829.1, forward strand.
CAGGGCTGACAACGTTGTGAATGAAATTGTGATTTCCACTGTTGGAAGTCATTAGACCATTGATGGACACTATGTTTCCTAGGTTGAGACAAAAGACCAGTATAATAGTCACAAAACCATCGATCTACTTTCACATCGTTTCAAGAAGAAGAACGAGGATCAAACTGATTCACTAAATGTTCTAAGGAATAGCCCCGACTGCGATGATGCAGAAAATACACACAATATTGTCCACACACCAAGGAATCTGTGCCTTGTAATTTCACATTATTGAATCGGGTGGTCTGAGCATTTCTTCTCATAAAGTCAATGATATCGTCTTCCAAAGGGGGCAATCCATACGAATCGAAATATTCCACACATCCTTCTTGAGGAAAGTAGACGGCTACCCAGTGGGTTCCTGGGAGATGACTGTCGTCCGTGTTGATCACATAAGCTTGATGGTCTTGAGGTTTGCGATGAGGGAGTTCATCTTTAGCACAGACGACAGGATTCCAAGAAGCTGTATAAGAACTGTGGTTCAAAAGGTAATAAAGTTCCCAGGTATCCATGTTTTGTGTGTTTTTTTTCTTCTTCTTCACAGGTAATAATACGTGATCAATTCGATCCTGACTTTTTGCTTGAAAATGTCTGACAAATAACCGTTTCTTCGCTTCGTCTCACCACTCTGATTCAGGAGAGCTTCGATACGATGGATCTCTTGAGTGGTTAATGGTGGACAAGAATGTTCACACAAGTCTTTATACCACTGGTGCAACACGACTTCGTCCGAGATGAGACTCCAAGCTTCGTCCAGAAACTCGTCCAATTTTTCTTCTTGGCTCAGCATCAGGCATTTATCGTGTTGAATTTGACTGGGATGATCGTTTTGACATCCATAGCACTCTTTCTTGATCAATTACGTCATTCTTTCGACCAAGTGTTTGGCAAAACAGGAGACTAAATGGGCTTTTTGTTCTGGCCATATAGACTTCATCATGACAGCCTCTTCGTCTTTATCTTGGGATTCTTCCACGGTCTCCTCACATTTCATCTTCAAAGTTTCTCCACTAGGTAAAGAGGGATAACAGTCTTTCATGGCTTCTAATAATCTAGAATGACTTCTCTCAAACTGTTGATTTCTATAGTATTATCGAATTCTGCATACAGGATGACGTTCACCGTTTCATCAGGTTCTCGTTTTGCAAACTGAATTTCCACACGAATCTGGCCTGATTTTATAGGGTGAAAATGTCCCTCGTCGCTGCCATGGTCTGAAGTGAAATCAAAAGCCCACAAAGCATAGCCTCCTGCATAATCTTCGTACGTAATGCCGTGACTGGTGTTGGTTCCTAACTGTCCGGTGGCTTCGTGCAGGGACAAGTACGATCTCAAGTAATTCTTGTTGTCAAAGTCAGGTTCAAAAGGTCGGGTACACAAGGTCTTGCCATCGCGACTGACTTCAATCTTGGACACGCCAAAGTGTTAAAAGTAGAAAGGATTTTTAACGATAGCTCCATTGAAGGCTGTATTCTCGACGATACCAACGATCAAACGTTTGGGTAACTGTCCTTGGAACAGATGATCTCGATCATGGATCGTTGCCCCTTGGGAATGATGAAGGTTTTCACTTCCACGCGACGTATCGGATACTTGGCGGTCGTTCTGCTCAACGTCTGACTGATGTCGTTATCCACTTTAGGTAACACTTCCACGCGTCGTACGTAGAGTCTAGCTTCTTGGATTTTGGTTTTGTAATCGTCATCTCTAGCCGTTAAATGGAAAGCGGTACTGCTACGATTCAGTCTCAAGCGGACATCCACCCCATTCAGCAAATACTTCTTTTGCAACCACATATCCAAATGCAAACGATCCATCAGTTCTAAACTTTTATTGAGTCCCATGATTTTGTTTCTTCGTTCTACAAATCCCTCAGTGTATTCTTTCTTTTTATCAGTTGTATCAGTTTCCAATAATTCAAACTGGTTTGCGTCGTCAGCTTCCCATACCACACAGACATTGAGATGAGTGTTCTTGGCGTCAATTCCGTACGTCAAGAAATTTTCCAGGTAGGCACGATAAGGGTAAATATCCATGCTGCTCCTGACTAGTTTGTTATTCAAGTACAAGTCCACTCCACTGAACAAGGAATGCATGAAATTGTTGACGGGAGCTACTGCTTCAGTGTCTATAGGGCCTCTAGTCTTATCTAGAACTTTGACTTTCAGGTACAAGTAACTGCTATTCAGATCGATGTAATCTTCGGGCTGTCCTTTGATTTCAAACTCGATGGGAGCGGAATCGGTCAAAGAGGAGACGGGGTGAAACTCCACCCACTGGGATTCTTGCATGGTCATCATGGTGGGGGGCATGGCAAACAGATCCAGTTCCGACTTGGAACAAGCGCAAGACTCTCGGTGCATCATTTTTTCTCTTTCTCAATACTTCAATAATCGAAAACGTCTAAGTCTTGAACGGTTTTCTATTCTTTGTTTTTCTAGTTTTAGAAGTGTGAAATCTGGTAAAAGGGTGTTTTCTTCCTCGTCTCTTTCTGCCTTGTCCTTGCTGTGAAATGTCTGACTCGGTAGCGTGCAGGGCATTTAAAGGCGTTTCTCTTCGACCCAAAAGGTCTTTGCCTGTTTGCAACAAGATATTTTTGCCTGCCCTCAAGAAAGTTTCTTTGAGGATTTGTTTGTCGATGATGACATTTTGGAGAAATTCTTTACCGTGTGTCAGTGCCGCATCTTTCAAGGCGTGAAATCCGCGTGTCACCATCGGTTTCAACACCGGGGCCACCGAACGAAAAGCTGATTTTAGCATATCTCCTAAACCGTGTCCTCGCTGTCGAGCAACGCATCGGTTCACTGGATACATGACTTACAACTCGTGAGAGAACCGTTTTCGAAAATGGAGTTTCACCGTGACTTTCCCTTTTGTGAATGAAATATTTTGTCCCAAATCTCCTTTTATAGCAATGTTGACCGTCTCCAAATAAGACTTGCTGACCGGCAAATAATGAGGATGTACAAATTCGCGGTGGACGTGATAGGTGTTTCCACCTTCCTCGTCAGCGGCCTTGGCAGAATCCACCTTGAAAGGAATGACACGCAGTAATGGCACATAGGTGTGTCCCACCACGTTATACTCCACCACATCGGAGTACACAAATATCAAATTCAGTCCTTGGTTAAGTTCTACCGGGGTGCGAAAATACTTGGCAAAAGAATCGTTGTCGGAAATGACTACTAATTCGACTTTTTCTTGTTCTACTTTCTTCCTCAGTTCCACGTCCCCGCCCAACATGACACACAATTCAGGGCAAAATAAGAAAGACATGATTTTACCCCCCCTCAGGAAACTTCATCAGGAAGCGACGAGCTGTTTTGTGGTACTCCAGGGTGACACTTTTTTTGACACTCTCCAAAGCTTTCCCAAACACGACATTAAACCTGGAGGCTATGGTGCTGACCAAATGTTGACCACTAAAATAATAGCCTGAGGGAATGGACAAGTGATAGTCGGTCCACTGTGGATTTTTCGTGTTAGGGGATTTTATTATATATTTGACGTGGGTATCCAAGTACTGTTGCATTGGCTCGTCATGAACTTCCACCGTAAAAATATTTTGATTGGGAAGGACATTGAGGACTTGGGTCGGGTGAATGATTTCTACTAAAGCCATTTCCCAATGGGCTTCGTGATCTAATTGGATAGCTTCAGATAATTTGGCCGTGTAACAGCACAACGTGTTATGGGGAAACACCTCCATAGAACTGTCACTAGGTAAGGTTAAGTAAAATTGGTTTTGGTGACTCATAATTCCAGAGTTCTGTGGCTGTCCGAGGGGTTACTGGAAGTCAGAGGCGTGTCTCCGCCCAAAATGGGGTTGTTGTTATTGGAGCGGTGACTGGCACTGACACTGGACACAAGGTTCCCGTTGTTCCCGTTCGAGGTGAATTTCAGGGAGGGATTAGGAAGCAGGTAACCGATGCAACTGCTCAATAAAATGGTCCACAATTGTTTGTCTCCTTGTTGCAAACTCAAATTGGCAATGGCTGCCCGGATGACACAACACACCGCTAAGATTTGGCAGAAAAAGACGATTTGCATTTTAGGCACACGTTCTCCACACCACACCCACAAGGGTTGTTTTTGTAAATCTTGCAGAGAAAACTGGGTGAAGGAGTGGTCGCCGTAGCTGCGTCTGTGTGAAAGGGCATGATGGTCACTTTTTATAGTCGATGACTTGCGAAGCGTCGATCCAAGAATCAAAACTGGGTGGATATCCTTTCCAATGTACTTTGACTTCTTTGACACGTGGTTTGCCCACATTACGGGTTCTGCGTTCGAGAATGCTTTCGATGTCGTACACGTCGTCTTCTTTTTTGGTGACACGTTGTAACTCGGGCAAATGAAACGTTCCTTTGAGCACTTCTCCGTTCATGTCTTCCAATTTATAGACGGCAGGATCACGACCATGCACTCGTCTTGTGACACGAAACAATTCGGTGGTCGAGTTAGGTAAGTAACCTTTGTTGAAAGTGCGTTTGGTTTGGTTTTGCCAATGCGTACCCAATCTCCTACCACCAACACTTCACTTTTTTGGGGGGCAGCTCTCGTCGGGGACGTACGAAACAGGCGATCAGACACCAGCACTTCGATCTCGGGAGTCACCTCTTGCTGGGCACGTCCAATGCTTCGATGGTAAGATTGGTTGTACGCTTGCACCAGGTGCGGTAAGATGTCGATGTACGTCATAGTGTGGTGATGCGTAAAATATTTCCACATGCGTTCTTTCAAAGTGCGTTGAACACGTTCCGCGATGCTGGCTTTGGTTTCAGGATTCTCAGGTGGTAAAAAATGAATGTCACGTTTCTTTAATTCTTTTTGGAAAGCTTGGTTCAGAAATTCGGTACCTTTGTCCGTTTGCCATCGAAGAGGGTGACGACCGCTTTGTTTCAATACTCGTTGCAGGGCTCGCACTAACTCACTGCTCGATTTGGAAGTCAAGGGCAAGACCCAGGCAAATTTGGAAAAGACGTCGATGACACAAAACAAATATTCGTAACCGGGATTGTAGCTAGCCAAATGAGAGACATCAGCTAAATCGGCTTGCCACTGATGATCGATGCCTTCCACTCGGGTGCGACTTCTGGAAATCTTGCGCCGAATGTGTTTTTGTAAAGTGTAAGTAGCTTGTTCTTGTAACCATCGTTGCACTTGAGGTAAACGGAGACTTTTTAGTCGCGTTTTGGCAGCACGATACCATTTTTGAACTCCTGCGTAACCTGCAGGATGAGAGGGATCGTAGCAAATGCTGGCTAAGACTTTTTCCATTTGTTGGTTTGTGTGTTAATAAGGCACCTTCTCTTGGAAGATGCTACTCTTTTTCTCTTGGGGTATTTTCTTGGATTGTAATGCTTTCCGTGTGCGACCGGCAATAGGTGTCGAGGAGAAGAATGCCCGAACAGGAGATATTTTTTCTTGTTTCACTTCTGTCTTCACCTTCCTTTTCTCTTCTGATGAAGAAGGGGTGGTCATCATCTTTTTAATCCATCCAATTCTGGAGGTAGGTGGTGTTCTTAACTTAAGTAATTTTTACTGGTGGAATTTGAAACCCTTCCTCTTCTTCTTCTCCTTTTTCTGTCTTGGTCACTGGTAGTAGTAGTAGTGGTGGTGGCAGTGATGGTGCTGGACTTTTAATCAAGGTCTTAAAGTCTTTCAGAGTGGGAAGAGCTGTTTCGTCTAAAGCTTTTTGGTGAAAGAGTTGCAGTCGTTGCAAGAGTTGGCCGTACTTTTGCGATTTTTCTGTTTCGGACAAATCTTGGCGATCCATTAAGGACTGCAATTCGTGTTGTAACTGGGACATCCCGCTCAAATGGGGATTGGGAGGTAAATGCGGGGTGCGTTTTTCTTGCCAACGACGGTATTCCATCCATCGTTTGTAAGGCACTAAACCTAGTTTTCGTCCTTCCATGGGATGTCAGGGGCCGATTCTGAGATCTTGGGGCTCCAGAGGTCCTTTTTATCTTGCTCCCATCAGTCCATCCCAACACGGTTCCCAAGACTCCTTTCAGTAATGGGCCTAACAAGAGGGGTAAAATTCCTCCACGTTGGACCAATATCTTCTTCTTTTGTCCGATGGGGATTTTCTTTTGAAACATTTGACGCAGAACGTGACGATGTTAGCCTAAGCATTGTTTCTGGTGTTTAGACAAAGGGATCGTGCCTTTCAAGACGTTCAAACAACATTCGCACACAGTATCGATGACCTCTTTGGAGGCCGTTTGAATGAGATTTTTTTGTAGGGGTGGAGAAGCTTTGGACAGGACAGATAACATGTCCCCATGTTTGACTAAACGTGGAGGCAGTCCTTTCCTTTTCTTTCCTTGGGGTTTAGAAGAGGAATGTTTTCGGGAGGGGGGGCATTTTTTCTTGTGGGTTCCGGGACATTCACCAAAGAGACACTAACGTCGATGATTTAACACACGCCCTTTTATCTTTATTAGGGGACTATCTCTTGCTCATAAAGATGACAATGTTTTTCCCAAAATCGCCATGGAATCCTTCCATTTATTGAGGCCTCTTTTTCTTGGAACGACCGTGTCTTTTCTTAGGGTAACGTCGATGCTTCGTTAAGCGCTTTGTCAGATGACGAGTCTGCCTTTGTCTCTTTGTTTTTTTACCTCTTGGAGGTGACATTGTTTGGAAGTTCACTGATACCCTTACTTGGGCGCAGGTCTTTTTTATACTGGAACCCTTCGCCACTGATTGTCTTTACGTCGTATCAAGTTGAGGACATGCATGACACGTCGTGCAGGGGTACGTAATGGACTAAATCGAGCCAGTTCTTGCTTGGACAAATCCAGTAAACTTTGTAACATGCCCGATCTATCTTGGACTTTGATTTAGGAGCAGGTACTTTGTGAGCCGTGGCCACTGCCGCTAAATGGGAAGGTCCTGCCACTGGGGAATTTCTTGGGGTAATCAACGGAGAAGTTCTTGGTGTGATCAACGTCTCCAAATACTTTTCAGTTCTTGGTGTCATCAACGGAGAAGTGACTGAACCTGAGGTTACCGGAGACGCGGTCACCGCCGTGGCAGGTCGTGGTTTGCGAGTGTAAGGTTGCGTCCTGGCCGAAGTAACTCTCTTGCGACTAGTTTTCTTCTGTGGGATTTTCTTTTTCTGGGGACTTTTTCTCTGTTTCTTTTTCTGGGGGCTTTTCTTTTTCCGGGGTGGTGTCTGGTAAGAGGAGGGTCCCGCCACTGGAGAAGTTCTTGGAGACACGGGTCTCCTTGGGGACCTGGTCTTGACACCGTGGCTCTTTTTCTTCTTCTTGGAGCTTCGCTTGATTTCTTTTTTCTTGGGGAGAACTTTGGGAGTATTAGGATCCCATCTTAAGAGAGAGCGAATGATGACCCCTCCTAAAGTACCGCTCCCTCCAGGTTTTAAAATGATTTGTTTTTTGGTTTGTGAGTCGATGCGGGGATCGGCCAGTTGGGTCAAAGCGACTTTGTTTCGATCAAAAAAGCGTTTGGTTTGATGAGGAATCTGAATGAACCATTGCAGTAATTGACGTGCTGTCACCGTGAACCATCGTAAGACTTCTTTGAGACTAGCTTCTAAGACAAGAACTCGTATTTGTGGATTTTGTTCTCGACTGATGCCATGCAAGGCACGAATCAATTTGACGGGAAGATGTGATGGAAGGGACGTCATGTTCACACTGTGTGAGACAGACGAAAAGTGTTTGATGTTGTTTTAGATTGTGTTGAGTGAAGTTAAGTCGAAGACGGAGACGTGTACAGGACAGGCCCTCCGTCTTGACACCAGTGGTGAAACAATTGGGTACGAAATCGCAAATCCTCGGGGGTCGTAGGTTTCAAATCGACAAGTAAATAGGCGTGTGGAGTATCAGTGGCATCGTCGTACGCCTGAGTCAGCCAAGGCGTTCCTAACTGTTTGGCTAAGACTTGCACTTGCGATTTATCTCCAGGGCTTTTGAACAAGGCCACGTAATGCGCATTGAGACTGATTGTGCGATGGGCTTTTCTTTGTTAAAACAAATTTTGGGTGATGTAAACGACACTGGCATTACGATGATGCCCTTTGCGCGTAAACCACAGTTTAATTTCTTCTTCGTTTTCTCCTAACATGTCGTCGAAAATGACCAAATGGGTTTGACAGGAGTCAGAGACGATTCCGTCGTCTTCTTTAGGAATGCCTTCCACAAACACGATCGAATCGCGATGACTTTCTCGCAAGAGGCTGTACGTCGAATGCCACTCTTTGTAACACCACACGATGCGTTGAGGTGGACGATCGATCAAATGATGTTTATGTTCGATCAAACGTTTGACGAATTCGGTTTTGCCTGAACCGCTAGGTCCAGTAATGAGCATGTTAAAGGGATGACGAAGATACAAAGCCTCCCAACTGGCACGATCTAAGTGTTCGTCGATGACTTTGACAGTAGAGGAAGAGGGAGCAGACACAGCAGAGGTAGACATAGTGTTAGGAATGTCACTTGTGACACGAAAACAGAAAAGACAAGAGTTTATATACTTTTTCAGGACACGTTTATTGAATGTTTTAAACATGAACACGAAATCCAAAAGTACATAAAAGCAAAAGGCTTAAGTACAACGATAAAAGGCACATCGAAACTATCAACGTGGAATAGAAACAAGTGTCTGTACAACATATTTTCGGTAAGGTTCTGACCAGTTCTATAGGGGGTAAGGTCACACAAGTGTCCTCCCGAAAGGGTCTTTGATGCATGTTCACGACAGTCCTGTCCTGGGTGACGGGTTCTTCTTCTCCTGGCACTGTCACTAACACAGGTTGAAAAGTAACTTTATTCCTTGAACAACTCTCGTGCATACTGGGCCACTTCTTGGGTCCAAGCCTCAAAATCCCATTCTTTCCAGGCACGGACATCTGTCCAGTGGGGGTGTAATTCACAAGCTACACACACATCGTCATACACGTCTTGGGTAGCTAAAAGTTGACGAATCTTTTTTCCCGTAGAGGTCGAGAAGAATCCAGATGAAAACGCAAGGCTTTCAGTAAAAGGAGTCTTACGTGACCATTTAAGGCCAGTTGGGTGGTAAGTACTGATCGTAAAGAGTCCACAAGGAATCTGCTGGTAAACGAAATCCCAAAAAACAAGTCACTAAGACACACACCACTTGTCGACCCAAACTGAATGGATATAGTTCTTGTAATAATTGATGGTAATGATCCACGGTTTGAATATGGTCACTGAGTTCCTTCCACGGAATCTCTTCAATCAATTGTGACATAAGCCGTGGCATGGATTCCTGATTTTATAGTCTCTTTATTTCGGAAGCAATAAAAGTACTTTCTAACTTGACATCTTCGTTCTCCAGTTGGGAATCTAAATCTTGCATACTGTAACCTACACTTCAGAGTTTGTTTAGATGTTTCCTCTTCCGCTAAGCAGATTCCACGTAAAATTTGTTGGTAATCCTTTCACTCGTCTTCCTCAATGCGTTGCTCTAGGTGAATCTCGAAGTAACCAAAATTATGAACATTTCGTTCATTCACTAACTCAGAGTGTTGAACAAGGTCTGACCACTGGAACAATTTCTGACGAATCAGTCCTCTCATACCATTCAGGTACCAGTGGTTCAAACACCAGTGACGTAACGGATGCAACTGTTCTTTACGTTTGACTTGTATTTTGACCAGCTCTGGGTAAATGCGTTCTCTCAACTCCACAGATAAAGCACGAATGTTCTCTTGCAAAGTATCCATAAACAGGTCAGACGAAATCCTCTTTTGTCTGACACAAGAAATCTACCGTTTGGACAGACATGGTTTTACTTCAGTGTAGAATTTAAATCGTTTAATCACTAATTTACACATTACAATTCGTTCAGAAGTTTCCTCTTTCACTAAGTTGACATTGTGTAAAAGATGTTGGTAATTCGTTAACTCTTCCTCTGGAATTCGATGCAGTATGTTTACAATGTAGTAGATAGAATCATCAATAGCAAACCAATCCTTTTTAAAACCAGAGGATCGTTGATCAATGTCTGTCCAATGGAACACTTTCAACTGAATCAGTCCTTGTATAGCATTCAGGTACCAGTGGTTCAAACACCGGTGACGTAACGGATGCAATTGTTCTTTATGTTTCACTTGTATTTTGACCAGATCTCGTTAAATCCTTTCTCTCAACTCCACAGGCAAAGCACGAATGTTGTCTTGTAAAATATCCATAAACAGGTTATGGTAAGTTACTTTAATGTCTCGGTCCCACTAAGGGTAAGTAATGACAATTCGGTGACCATCGAGCATGTTCCAGGTAGGCCGAATCTTGTGGTTCCCAGTGGTGAAGTGACACATCGCAACTGAAGCACTTGACTTTATCTCCTTCGCCCAAGTAGAAAAATCCGGTTCTGGCTAATTCTTCGGGGGTCGGGCCTCCCAAATACTTAGGCCATTTTCCTTTGAACGATTGAAGACGATTTCAAAGTCGCAGTATTCCGACAAACGCACAGGGAACGAATATTCGTCTTTCACATGTTCGTTTCAATGAGGGTTGGGTGACATGGACAGGAGTTTGCTCAGGGCTGGATGACATCCGTAGGGGGGGTGTAAACGTGAAGGTTGACATGCACCTTTAAAACGAAACCCAGTAAAGTGTCCAAGAGGACGAGCGGCGTCGCTTTCGCATCCCTCAGGTTTGGCACGCACCGCATCACTTTTCATGATTGGGGTAGTGAGAACAAAGTTCCCATGATGCTTTATGGCATCGCTAAGTTCACAGCGTACAGCATCATTCCCATCGCAAGGCTCACAATCGCATTCCACTTCAGAAGCCCCACATTTCAAGTGTGCCTGTCTGAAATTGTTTTGTGTTTCTCTGAAAGTATTCATCTTGTTCGCTTGGTCTTGGTAGTCACAATTAACTATCGATCTTGCCTAGGGTTCCTTTTTATATACAGACCAATACCAACATGTCCATATGGTAAGGTGAAATGATTGGGAAGTAGCACTCGCTTCTGATACACGATTAGACTTTTTCCGAGGGTCGACTGACGATGTCGTGAGTTGGTAAACGTAAAATCTTGTTCGGTTGATAGGTGGTCACTTTAAAGTGGTCATCATTTCCAGAGTGTAAGGCGTCTTTCAATACGCCAAAGTTGACCACTCGACTGGTACGATAATTCAGAGTCAATCCTTTCACTTTGCACTTCGTGTGCACTTCTCCTTGTTTGTCCCGGTATTCGTAGCCGTAATTGTTAGGACCGCCACTGGCAAAACTTAGAATCTTATCGTCGGGGTGTTCGTCTGTCCAGGCTCCTAAACGGTGTCCTTCAATGTCAGGGTGATGTTGAGTCGGGTGATGGATGTAAATGCAACTGTCCGTGTCAAAGTACAGGACACGTTCCCCTAACAGTTCTAAAGCTTCGTACAATTTTAAGCGAGCATGAGCTGTCACGTAAGCCGCAATGATGATATTTCCAAAGGGGTCGTCTTGTACAAAGTCCAGATTGACCAAGATCAAATTATAGCGAACGACGTCCACGTGTTTCATGAATTTGGTTTTGTCGTGAATCATCTGAAAATATCGGGAAGGTTCGGTCAAATATTCCGTCTTGGGTAAACACGGTCGTTGTGCCATTTTGCCCCACAAGCAATTTAACATCACTTTGGCAAACGATCGCCTGCCTTCGTTTTTTCTCGATGTGATCTAAAGTGATGCCTTCTTGTGCCCAGTATTTCTCTTTGAATGTCTTTTGGTCTTCGGGAGTGTGATACCAGGACGGATAGCCGCTGGCTTCTTGTTTCAGTTTCAAAAAGGCATCCAAGTAGTCTGCGAAAATGCCTTTCTGCGTGGGGTCATCTTTGTGGTATTGTTGTGTCTTGGGAAAGTGACAAATTTTGTATATTTCTAACAGCTGGTATCCCATGTCCAGAGCTTTGAACAATTCTACGCTGACCCAGGTTCCCGTCAAGGCCCGTTCTTCCTGGGTGTGCTGACAAGTCTGGTCCTGGTTGCACGTTTCGGCACAAGTACGGCACAAAGGAAACATCAGATTGCTTTGGCAATGGTGAGGTAAGACGGAATGGTACAAGTCCGTGGGACGCAAAACTTTGCACTTGATCAAGCCTTCGTATTGTCGAATGCTTTTCAGGTCGATGTGTTCCGTCAGCAATTGCGGGTGCCCTGCATGAAAGCGACACTATTTGCACACGTAGTGATACAGCGAACACACATCCAAGTATTGATTTCTTCTCCATTTTCTTCGTCGGCTTGGTACAGCAAACATGTGGCATTGGTCCTTCCTCCGTACAAACTATCCCTCGGGTTCAGGGAGTCCATGAACTGGTAACTTTCCACGAGACGTTTAAACTCGTGATCGGTTTTCAAACGGTGATCGTATTCGTGTTCCCGCAGTTCCACCACTTGGTATCCTTCCTGTTCTAACTTTAGGGGTCGCTGAGAAGTGGTCTGGTAAAAGTCTTCCATGGTTCGTTGTAAAAACTGATTTTTAGTGCCAAGGTCAGGGTAACAGACGGGACATCCGTGAAATAAGCAACCGTTAAACTCGTACACGATCTTGGGGTTTTCTAAGTCCCAGCCATCGACCGAATGCGTTCGGATGGTCTTTTCGACCCCTCCTTTGCGGACATGCTAAATCCATTTGTCATCCTTGTCGCACAAGTAATGTAACCAGCGTAGGGCTTTGACCGAGTATTGACGTTTGTCATAGTTGGTCGTTTGAGGACTGATGACAGCCAAGGTGTTTTCAGGCATGAATCGTTGCCGGTACGCTAAGAAACACGCTTTGGCAACGGTGCAAGCTTCTTTCAAAGGATCGACCCCTCCGTGTTCCATGAACAGTTCTCGAAATTTTCCACAGCATCGACGTAAAATGTCCACGTCGGAACGGCAATACTTTAACATTTCTTCCTGAAAGTCGAAAGGGTCTGAGACGTGAGCCTGGTACCAAGCGTAGAAAGCTTCTCGTTGTTCGGTACGCATGTTGTCGGGGTCGTAGTCTTTAGCCTCAGGCAAATGGGGTAGAACAGCATGTTGATTGGCTTCGGTATTGAAAAAGTGAGGAAAATACCCTTTAGCCATTTCTGTCATTCCAAACGTTTTAGACGTTCGACTCAAAGGCATGGCCAAGTAACTCATCGAATCTTTAAACTGCACTTCTCCCACTTGCATGAAAATGATTTTGGCTCCGTTCAAAGTGCCTTTAGGATGCTCGGTGCCTTGTTCCGTAAAGTATCTCAGAAGAAACTGTCCATCGTATCCCGAGAATTTGTAAGCCATCTCCGTGGCATGACGATGACAATCTCCGTAACGTTCGATGTCCTCTTGGCTCCACGTCTTGTCGATGGGGTCTAAGACCCATTGAGCGAAATCGGCTAGCGTGTTCGGTCCTCGAAAGATTTGTTCACGTCCTCCAGGAATCTTGCTGCAGTGAGGGCAATGACTCACGATAAGTTCTTGAATGCACTTCTCGCACGCTCGATGAGCCACGTAGAAATCAGGAATATGAATACCGGTCTCTTGCATGCATTCGAAATCGAAAAAGATGAGATTGCCTTTTGTCTTCTTGTGACCGTCCTTTTTCTCTGGTTGAGGTTGGTATTTTTGCACTTAGCACTGGTGTTCCAAGTCCACGATGTGGTGACAAATGTGACATTTTTTCTTTCCTCGACATACGTGTGCCTTGACATTATTGGTACATATACCTTGTCCACACGTAGGCCACAATCTCAGCAGTTGACAAGCACATTTCTTCTGTGAACCTTGCGTCTTCAGATGTTGAAGGTAACATGAAGTGCTGACAAACGTGCGCAGACAAGCAGGACAGTGCACCAGTTCTTGCCCTTCGTTCAGACAGGGTGGAGAGGCCAAACATCCTGAGCCTTTCGATCCGCAATGTTTGTGTTACTCTCGATTATTATAACCATAGTCACATTTCTCACAGTAATAACCGTATTCCAGGAATGCGGTGATACTGGTAATGGTATCGAAATGTTCATCGTGATGATAGAGGTGAATGTATTTTCCATCCTTAAAATCTTTCCCTCGAAACAACAGAGGTCCACGCACTTCTTGAGGATAAAATTTCAAGGTGTAGCGTGGAGCTAGGATATCTAGCAATCTTTGCATCTCAGGAATGCCACAGGGTGTGTCTTTGGGCAAGCCGGCTTGTTGTAACAGGAGTTCTGCTTCATTTCGTTGTTTGGCCCGGTCCGATTGTTGAATAGTTTTCCAGGCCCTTTTTCATTCTGCCGTGTCGTTCTTGTCGGCATAGGTTCGTCTCACCAAGATAGCCCTGGCTAAACACATCTGGTCTTGAGAATTGTGAATTTGGACGAGGCTACGCTTAATGCTGCGAAGGTCGTTCACCAATAAGGTCTTTTTGCGTTGTCCGGTCCCTTGAGGAGGAGAGAAGTGGGTCATAAACAGTGTGGTTTTTCCGTCGGTGATGTCAAACTGGTCATTGGATTGTTGCACGTGTTGAATTTTGTCCATGACTTTGAAAGGGGTCAATTTTGCAGGGCTGCTAAACTCGATCCAAACAGGGGATTTCAAGCCGTCGTGTTGTATGGAAAGTCTCAAGCGATCGTCTTCTTTGGCTTTACATTGTTGCTTGAGTGTGGTGAGCAAAGAATCCCACATCTCGATGATGAACCCCTTTGCTTTCTCTAACGGTACGTCGGACTTGAAATTTTTAAACTTCACCCTGTATGTGTAAGCCGTGGTTCTAAATTTTCTAGAGGAGCGCTTTTCTGTCTCTTGAATGGAATAGTACTTTTCAGGGTTGACTAAGGGTGGTGAACTTTGTTTAGAGGAAGACTCTCTAGGCTTGAATTCTGGTTCACTCATGTCCTCTTCAAAATCACTGGTATGAATTTGTGCCATAACTTCAGCTCTGGCACAAGGCGATAGATCACGTGTCTGCTTCTTACTTTCTTCTTTCTTCTCAAATGAATTTGATCGTTTCATCTTGAGTGCAAAACGTCAAATGACTAAAGTCTAAACACCATGGGCTACTTTATAGTCATGGCAGACCAGTGTATATAAAGGGTATGTGTCTTGTCCTTTCACTATTCATTTCACTCTGAAACCGAGTAGAACGATGGAAGAGACTACCCAGATCGAACGTTTCATCAGAGCTTTGCGAGAGGTCATTAGAAAATTTTCTTCAGACCAGCCTTCGGACTACTCTTCTTCCTTGCGAGATAAAAGTCAAGATACTTGCTATATCTGTCAGAAAAAAGGGCATTGGTCTTCAGAGTATCCAGGCCGTCAAAAAACCAAAACAGGGGTTGAAAGAGACAAACGTCAAGATACCTGTTATCATTGTCAAGAAAAAGGACACTGGTCTCCAGATTGCCCAAAAAAAAAAACAAGAGGAGTCAGAAGAAGAGAGGGATTCTTCAGAGAAAGAAGAAGAGGAAGAAGAGGAGGAGGAAAGCAGACAGGTAAAGAAAAAGAAACAGGAGAAGAAAAGAAGAAGGAAAAAAGTGAGGAGGAAGAAGAGGAAAAGACTGTGACTGTGAAGAAATTTATAAAACAGAGAGAGTAAATAATGAGACAGAGGAAGTCTATGAACTTTTTTAAAGTGTTTTGTTGTGAATTGTGAATTGAATTGTAAATATTTACAAAATAATAAATTAATTATAAAAGGTAAGTGTCTTTGCGTTTTTGATTTTAAAATAAGAACCTATACTCACGCACTCATACACAGACACGTACTATTGGGGTAAAATGGGGCTTTTTTTAGTTATTGGCAATTTAAAGTCAATCTCTTTTCGAGAGATAGGGGTGGCCCTGAAAAGGGCCTTTTTTGGTGTAGGGGTGAATTTAAGCAATCAACTTTAACTGCCTTAAGCCTTTGCCACGGCCAAGGCCTACTTCTGATGATGATGATTTGGTTGAAATCACTAAGGGTGGTACGGTAGGCTTAGTCACAGGGTTGAAGTCTTTAGCTCGGCAAGGTCGTATTCTCTTCGGTCGTGATAAAGAAGTCTGATGCATTTGTATCAGGCTTCTTAATTCCGCTAAAATGTACAACAGTACCGTGACGATTTGACTTTCACCCTCTTGTTTCTTTGCTGCTGCTTCTTCTTCTTCTTGTTTTTTTCTTACCTGTTCTTCTTGCTGTTGTTGCTGTAGGAGAAAAGCTTGTTCTGCTTCCTTTTGCTGCTGTATAAATTTCTCCAATTCTTCTTTCTGTCTCTGTCTAAAATTCTCCACGTGTGGTAATGAAGGAGAAGGTTCTGGAACAAATTCTTGCGAGGTAAGAAAATCCACATAATCCCAATTCACCAAGTAAGTGCTGGTTCCCTTGTGTAGTCTCAACGGCTGGTGCACCCCAATTGATCGTTTTCTGAGTTTCCGTCATGTTGAAAAACTGTCGCATGGATTGACTGCGCACAGGCGATAGCGAATCTATATAGACTACGTGACGTCACAGACTGCTCTCTTCGGATTGGATGTGGGCTGACTGAATTTTGTAACTTGTGTTTGGATTGTTCAACGAACTCAATCCGTTTCAATCCTTCCTCTCCCTATAAATAAGTACAGTTCACTGCATTCCTTCACCTGTTACTCGGCGCCTCAAGATGTGGACCGACGTACAATTTTCCACGCTTGTGTCTTCGATTATGTTCCGGACGGACATACCCATGTATGTCCGATCCAACTGGACAGTTGTCCATAGGACAGACAGAAGTCTATGGTTACGTAGGATCTATGTAGAACGTCAAGGATGCCTCAAAAGAGTGTTAATCCATGGTCCTACAGTGAGACGCAGCCTAAGGACAAGAAGAAGACCAATGCGGTGCCCTCTGTGTTAATATACCCTTAATATTAACATAAAACCAAAGGCCCTTTTCAGGGCCACTCCTATCTCTCGAAAAGACCTTGACTTTCATTGCCTACCCCTTTTTATTTATTTTTTTTTATTTAAAAAAAAATAGAGACCCCTCCCTGTTTGAATTTTCGCCTGTTCCATTTCCATAGACCCATCAGGTCGGGACCCTATTAAAATAGGGTCCCGACCCTGTTCCATTTCCCCTTGACGTTCAACAGTCCCATATTCCCATGTTAAATTCCCCTTGACGCTATATCGTCCCAGGGGTTTTCGTCCATGTTAAATTTACATAGACGCTATATCGTCCCAGGGTGGTTAATGCTAAATTTACATAGACGCTATATCGTCCAAGGGGTGTTTTTAATGCTAATTCCCACTGACGCTATATCGTCCCACTTTACTACTCTCGTGTACACTCTAGCTTATTAACTTCCCTGTCGGCTGAGAGCACTCTTAAAACGAGAATTATACACCAAGTGAGCCAGACGTTTTTACTTTTCAAGCATGGAGTTTTTAGCAGGTTTGGTGTAAATGTGAGAATGGTAGGTAAATTTGTGTATTCTTCACAACTGCATAGATTTAAATTTACATCATAATTGAGTAAAATCATAACAGCAAACTGGGATTGGTCTCTACACGGTCACACTGTCGGTACAGCGTAGGATGGTTTCAGTTATGGTCGTAATTGCTGCGCTTGGTTGTTATTGGGCTGATTTAACATACAAATTCCGCTTGATACAATAATGCCTAATGTCCCATACTAACTCAGACAAGTAATCATAATCATGTTCATCTATGCAGTCAAGTAGAGGAGACAGAGTTTCATATATTGAATAAATAAAACAAAGGCAATGGAGACGATAGTTATACGAACCCGAGTCCAAAGTACAATAGAAGAAGAGTGAACCACCCACATTTCCAGGAATCAGGGGCGTGATTCTAATAATTATGAGAATCTTTAAAAATGTTTCGAACTATCGTATTTTATTGCCATTGCATCTAATATCTTTCGCCATGCATCGACCTAGACTTTTCACATCATCCTAGCCGACCATGAAGGTCTTAATTATGTGACTGAACAACAAGATTGATTGATTTATTGAATGACCAGGGGCTGACCCAGAATATCGTTTCGGGATGGTGTAAACAAGTCGGAAAAGGATCTGTGGGATAGAGCCCATATACATAGACATAGACAAATTGTATTTAAAGTCAGAAATTCTTTACATAATAAGAAACATTAGGTTGCTGGAGGTAGTTGAAACAGGTGGGGCATTTATGACTTAATTTAACCATCAAATTGATAAGGAAAAACTAACTATAGGAAATGCTCCCATTGTTTCATTTTTTGGCGGGTCTGCTCCACTACCAAATATCAATGAGGACATGTTTCGTATATTTGCATATTATAATGAGATAATTACTCAGTACACCATCTTCTAAAATAAATCATTATTACCCTACAAAGGTTTCGTGAAAGTGATTGGCATTTGGGGGTCCAAGTTATTTATTATAAACGATCTAAATATTCGTCTAAACATTCCATAGGAATTTCAGATGTGTTTTAGATTTACTACTACCACTGCTCTCTCTCTCTCTCTCTCTCTCTCTCTCTCTCTCTCTCTCTCATAGCAACGTAAGGCTTAGTGCTATCACGTAAAGTCATTCCAGTCACGTATAGATTATTACGAGAAACGTTTAACAGAGTCAATAGACCGCACCAACTAAGCCCTTACCTTACACAGTGAAAGATATATACAATTAATTACCATGTAGGTAATCGTTATCTTATTTAGTCATTTCTTCTTCCTATATATATATATATATATATATATATATATATATATATATATATATATATAAAGAGAGAGAGAGAGAGAGAGAGAGAGAGAGAGAGTTAGAGAGAGAGAGAGAGAAACAAAATACATAACTGATATTGTGTTGAATTTACAAATTTATTTCTTTTCATGAAGCTATTCATCTCGCACACACATACACACGCACATACGAAATTCAACAACAAACTTTATTTACCTCGAATAAAAAGTGAAGGATTAAAAGGAACTTTCCGTATTGCGAATTAAATCCTAAATGATCTTAAAAGTTGTATCATAGGTCAAAAGTAGAGAGAATCACAGAAGTGTTCCGAATGAATTCCAATCTTGAATGTGCTGATGTACCAATAGACTGTAATATTATTGAAGTGCTAACAGTTGTGATGTATCACTATGATATCATTTAAAATGTCTCTAAATAAATTCACAATAATCCCCATAATAATAATTTACATCAGGTAAACCAGGAAATGCCGGTGAGAAAACAAGTGTCCTTAACTCAAAAGTCAAGTAAACATGTTTAGCTACAAGTAATAATTATCTTAAATATAATCTACAATCATTGACGAAAACTAATTTTGTTATATATATATATATATATATATATATATATATATATATATATATATATATATATATATATATATATATACTCTTCTTTTAGGTATTAATTATCAACTGCTTATGAAAGAATCAAATTTGAATTTAGTCGTAAGTATGCACCTGAACGAACTTGTATAAGGTGACAAATCTTTGTGTCCTTATGAATTGGTGTGGTTTATATAGAGGTCAGTGCGATCATAGAACTGCACATTGAGGTTTCAGCTGTAGCAGGTGTCATTATATATTAATTTGAAAAAATAAGGACTATACCAATTATGCCAGGCGCACAGCCACAGATGAAGGATCACGAGGCAATCGTTGTAAAGAGCCTCGTCAAAGAAACATCACAATATTCGACACATTATGTTCGATGGAAAGACGACAATCAACACCCGTTCCCGTTAATTGCTTCCTTTTAATGAATTACCATTTATAACAATGTGGTCTGACCTGGGTTTTACTCCAATTAGTTTTGTATTTATAGAATGCATATAGAGAACAGCATTTATACAGTTTTAAAGGGAACTGACTTCTTTCATATTTTTGTCGAATTTTAACTAGCTTAATAAATATTACAATGAGCATTTTAAAGTACCTAGGTGCATTTAATTATTCTTACTTATATAAGGCATCATACATGGACATTTACCTCTGGAAAAAATTGTTTACGTTCATCAAGGGTAATGTAGCGCAAAGCAGGCTCCTATTAAAAAATCAAAGTAGTGTAACCAAAATAAGACACAATCCCCTTGCAGGTTTATTGGTACAGACATGAAATACTGTCACATTTAAAATACATTCTTAGTTTGTGGACTCGCAAGGAACAAATTTTAAGATGTCTGTCTTAGTTCGCCAATTCTTTTTAGCTGCTTCTGTGTGTCCTTGGTAATGTCATTTAGCTGCCATTCTAACGGCATACACTAATGTGTTATAAATTGCGTTGAAAGGAAGAAAAACCACATAAAACCCTTAGCTGCTTTGAATTGTATTAATATGTATGGTATATAACATAAATACTTCAAAACAAAAATGTCTGTGTTAAACATAACACTATTTAGGTCTTTGGAAGATTTGAAAAGATAATGGTTTTCTTGCTAAAAGTTTATTTGGATTTTGTTTGATGCGTTTATCGCTCTCTGAACGTATATCGTATACCCAGCCATATTTAGGACCACGTTTCCAAGAACGTCCTTGATATGGAATGTTATTAGAAGATTATGTCATGTTACAAAAGAAGTACTCTAAAGAAAATGACAGAGAGTGCACTGGCTAATCTAAGTATCAAATGATTTAGTTGTAAAGATTGTAATGTATGAAAAGGGATGCGAGTAAAAAGTCCATTCGTAAATAAAATTGAAATTTTTTGATTTTGAGCATTTTGAAACGAAATTCCTGAATATAATAAAGTTTAATTAAAGTAAATATCATTAATATTACAATATATACTATGGTTTTATTGCATGATAGGAACAACTTAATTACTGTACATATTCCATTACATTACATCTTCCACGATGACGTCATAGTGTCTGAGGGGGTGGGGATTTTTTGAGTAGTTTAAGAACAAAATAATTCACCAGCCATATATGCCACCTAAACTTTGGGATATCTAAATAACATTCTGTTGTTTTAAGACAAAGACAGAACAAATGAGTTCCTATCAAGAAAGGTATATTGGTTACACAGGTTTTGTTTATAATATTGAAATTATACTCTCAAAGGGTCCAGTGGGGGCTAAATGGTCACACTATTGAAAAGAACAACAGCATTAATATAATAATAATAATAATAATAATAATAATAATAATAATAATTGTTATAATAATAGTACATTATTTTTATTTAATGTGATACAATATGCGCGACAATTGTGTTCAATACATCTGAAAACGTTGGGCAAATTCTCTTACGCTTTGAAGAGTGATTCAAATTATGCAAAAGATAAAGCATTTACTCGATACATCTAGATGTCATGAAAACACTTTTCCATTCTCAAATTTACGTTTCAATTTTACCAAGGCATCATTGGATCCTAGGAAGGTTGTAGTGGCCGCAATTGACTTTGGCACTACCTTCTCGAGTTGGGCCTTTTCATTCACACATGACTACCAATGTTTATCAGATGAAGATGTCTATCCAGTCCTGGAGCAGTGGGAAAGGCATTTCACAAAAGTCCCCGACCACGGTTCTCATTCGTCCTGATGGCAAGACGTTGGAAGCATTTGGATACAAGGCGTAGGACATGTATGCAGAACTGGTGGCCGCTGCTGAGCACCGTCAATGGCACTACTTCAGTTGATTTAAGATAGCTCTCTATTCGGATAGGGTATGGCTAGAAATTTCCATTTTTAACCAAATTATGCATAACCATAAAAAACCGGAATGATCGTATGCTACGTGTCGTTTTTAAACCATTGAACTACAAAATTATATGAGACAGTAGTACGAATCTACGGTCTTAGACGAAATTACAGAAAAGAGCGAAAACCAACAAGATTTGTAAAATTAAATAAATAATTTATTTCCCTGGAAAACAAAGTGAAATTTTAAAAAGACCTTACAGTATTGCAAATGAAATATCAATAGCCCAGAAGTTCTATCACCAGTCCTAATGAATACATTTCTAATTAAATTCCCGTGGTGATCGAAATAAGATCAGGCGCTGAAAGTATTGATGTGCCTGTAGTCTTAAATGTACTAATTTACTAGTGGCCTGATGTGTGATGGTGATCTAACAATCTTCCAACTAATCACAATAATATACTCCAAGTCGTCTTTATCTGAATTGACTATGATTCCAAAATAATGTTTCTACCCAATAATATTATTAACCACTTGTGTAATTCCAGAAAATAATTTTGAAATAAATAGTTCCACCCAAATCAAAAACTGAAAACTACAAAATAACTAATTCTGTTTCTAATGTTATCACAAGAATGTATACTATTTCCAATAAACAAGATTGTATATAAAAACAGCTAAGACAAGATTAGATCCAGGACGTAGAAGCAAGGTTCATTTCAAGAAAACGCTAAGTTGTAAACACATGAAAGCTGTTACTAATATTATAATTAAAACTTGCGAAACATCAGGTGCATCAGGTTTTTCATGGGGGAATTTCAATATATTAGACCCAGACCCAACTAAACACGTTTGCGTTTATTGATAGTTATCCTAATATTGAATCCACACTCCATCAGAAATATGAAATATGTATTTTTTGTTTACAACATAAAACTAGCATCAATGTCCTTAGTCCGGTACACAGTGAACTTAATCTTGATTTTGGACAAGGTCAGGTACAAAATACAATTTTACATAGCATAGTATCATGGAGAAAAGAAAATAACAAATACAAATGAAATATGCATAAAATCGTTTTCTTATTGCATGGACTGATTGTATCTGCTGCACATGCATCTACAAAATACGTTGTGATACGATTAACTAATTTACTTAAATATTTGTTTTAGCGCAGTGACTTAGGTCGCTACCCTTTAGATTAGAGTAAATTGAATTATATCAGATTCATTTTATTTCCGTTGATACTAAATCGGTTGTTATCAAGGAAACCTCAAAGTCCAAACTGAAAAAAACTAAAATCTTTAATCAGAAATATAGACTACAGATCACCATATAAATCGTGCCATAGATTCGACCCGGATGGGCATTATTTATAGATATTTATCTACTATTCTTTTTGCATAATCTAAAGAGAGTAAATCCGAAAAGAGTCCAATAATGAAGGTTACCAAGAGGCAAATTATAAATGCTGCCTTTGGTCAAATATAAACTATGCGCGCCAATAGCTGATAACAGGCTACCGCCTAACCTAGAACTTAGGTGCAAATAAATGATGCGATTTTACCTTTCGTGTTTACCTCTCTCTCTCTCTCTCTCTCTCTCTCTCTCGGTCGCTCGATCGAAAGCTTCAGTCACATGTATCAATAGTTGCCAGACATGTACTTCAACCAGTTACATTTATGCGCTATTATGAATAATTCACATTTATATTTAATTTATAAATTGTACACGGTGAGTCCAACGTCCCCAAGCGTGGTATCATAATGTATCGGAAGTATAAAAGAACGAACTAGACAAAATTATGCCCGACGTCTCAACACACTAAAAGTATGGTAATACGTATGGGTAAGAGGAGGATTATGTAGTGTCGTTTCTATGAGGTACAATTAACCATATCAAGGCTACATGAGAAAATCTATCAGAAGACCGTTGGTCGTCTTTGACGTAAACTTTTATCATTCTATAAATAGCAAGCTAAAATGAGCATACAATGAAAAGACAAGACCAATGTTTTGCCTAATACTAGTATATAATATGATAGAAGATATTAGTGGATTGAACGGGCATGTAAATGCTATTAATATACAGATGAGAACAAAACATATTACGATTATGTATCTTATTTATAATATTCCCACTGGATTTAAGTGCATGCAATGAAATAATGTTTAAAATTCGACTCAAACAAAATTCCAACAATCAAGAAATTCTTGAATGAGAATCTACACTTTCATCAGGGACACTCACATAATGGACTAATCTATAAATCGACGGATGGATGTTCTACCAGAGTAACTCTTTACATAGCAACTGGTAAAATTCATGTACATGGTCCAGATTATATTGAATGGGTTAATTGTTTTGTCAATACTTAACAGCAAATCGTAGATCATACAGGTTTGAAATTAATAACTCTCAGCCAAGGGATTCGACACCCATTCCTGAAGCCCACAGAACTAAAAATCCAGTCAACAATAACTTAATATCAAATAATCCAGATTGAAAGCAATGTGGAGGAAACCCGTGATCCCTGTTTTGGATAGGTGCAACAAATTCATTTGAGGATCATGTAACCCATAACCGAATTCACACATCCATACAGTGTATAGTAATGATAATTAATCGCCAGGCCCAAGTAGCAAGGTTACTACAGGAACTCTCCGTGCTAAACTCAAGTTGTCTTCACATTATACAAATGGATAAACCAAGTACAAAAAATAGTGTGCAGCTAAATTAAATAAAAATACTACATAGAGCAGTCGCAATTCTTTTAGTCAGACTAGTCATGGAAATCAAGTAGTTGTAGTCCAGGCAGTGCATTGTCAAACATAACAACATAAATAAAGACAGATCTCATCTCCTAGGATCATCAATAATCAAAGGTGTTAGAACAATACGATTTGTAAACTGATGTAAAAACCCAAAGAGGTGCAAAAATTAATAATATTACAGAGAATATAATGGAAATGGATATGTCTCCATATCGTACTGTAATTCTTCTCACTGGTGGCAATAATTACCGTAATGGTCAGTCTTTAGAGGATGACGATAAATATTTTGTTGTATGTCATTGTGTAAATTAAGGGATGTACTTGTGACTCGAATAAATGAAAGCCTAAAGTACGCTGTGTGAAACTTTCCAATAGCTCTTTGTTCCGCAGTACAGGACTTTCTTCAAAGACAATGAAGGTTCGGTGTTTATATGTTACTTCATATGTATGCGAAAATATGAACGAGTTTTTCGCATGGATATATTGCACAACCTTGGGAGTGAAGTATATCCATACGACGAAAATCGTTCATGTTTTCACATACAAATGCAGTAGCCTTTGTAGTATATGTTCAATTTTTTATTCTACCTAAGGCTTAATTATATAAACAAAGCTACACTACAACAAAGAAAGTAACTGAATGTATGCCGTATTCCAAACTAAATAAACAAACGCATATTTATCAGTACATAACAACATTATTAATGCGAACGTAACTCTAACCATGGAAATTTGAACTAGTCGCGCGCTAGACATCACTTTCGAAAGAAAATGGCGTGCGTTTTCTAGGGGGGTGGGGTCTCCTTAAAATTAAAATTTAGATTCATACTGTGAATGAATGCGCATTGCAATGAATTTTCAATTAAGGATGCACTGAATAGATTTTGACATGTTTATAGATTCTACTAAATTTTGCGATTATGACTTGATTTATCTGAGTCAATTATACGTGAAGCACATCTGATTTCAGCAGCGATGTAGCAGCGTATTGACATCGGCAAGTGTGTTTCTTATTCTGTCATTGAATGTTTGAAATCATAATGTTGGTACATATGAAGTCTTTTAATTGCAATTATCAAAAAGACGCTATGGAAGATACTGTTTATTTCATTTTGAGTGCATTAAGGAGGATGTAATTGCACTTGGAATATAGTCGAAATTACAGTATAATTTTGAAAAGTGTAATCAAGCTTGAGAACCCATGACATGGCTCATGTAATTCGGATTTGCAGAACTAAGAAAGTGCATTTTGAGGACATTCAGGCTGTAAAACTGTAAGGATATTTTTTGGCATTCTTATTAGAAGCTAAAGAAGACAGTTTATACCTGGCCACTTGCATGTTATTTGTAGTGACCCCGCAATTTTATGACTTGTCTGGCGTCTATCACTGGCCTAAATCCAAAACATTGTATCAAAAAGATTAACGCGGAATGAGGCAAATCAGCTGGTATGTGGCTGTCCACGAAACATCTGCTTATGTTCATTTAGAAACAAATTTGATCAACCGAAGCGTAAAGCATCTACTACGTGAGTGTAAACGAATTGTTTACAAAATGGTTTCTAATACACTATTGTGCATACGTGTCGTACACGTGAGTAAAATATTAAATGAACGTGAGTGCAATATCGTAAAATACTGCACTATTCTGACACTGTAAAGTTCACGAGAAACAAATGAGCCTATATTTAACCTTAATATTATACCAGAGAGACCAAATCCACTTGCCGAATAGAATTAGTGCCTTGCTCCTGAAGAATATTGACCAATGTATAAGACTTATTTAAGAGGTTAGGCAAGACTCAGAAAATTGTTTGTATTGTGAAGAGCATAGTCATGTAACACAGCATTGTCTGGACGGAAAACATATATTGTGCTATGTTTGTAACGATCTAAGACATAAACAAAAGTCATACACATACCAGTAGGTAGAAGGCAATGAAGTAGAGGCATATGCAACACATATCCAACAACAAACTGGATTAGAATATATGTATACTTTTCAATATAACTATTACAATTATTTAAACAGTTTTCAGACACTATCTAATATGTGTGGAATATGCGACTTGTTAAAATGTAACCAACAATGTGATAATGTTAAAGTTACTTCTTAATCTCAGAGGCATCTCAAGTGTCTAATATGTCAAATGATTCTTGTGCATAGGTAAATCAGTCTCATATTGTGCATTCTGGTATATTAAACTCTACCACATGTGGTCATGGTACAGCAGACTGGTCTTGTATGTTATCTTCACTTGTTTATGTAAATAATCATTGTGATGAAGATATATTAAGTCTACAAAACAACACATTGCATACTGTCTGAAAAGCTATCCTCTGATCAAAACTGTCCTGTGCTTGGCCTCTGCAAGTAATCAACTTAAATATCCAACACATCCTCTCTAAATTGAATTTGATTAAATTAATTTTACAGCAAACTTGATCAGTCAGTATTCTAGGTCTGTGTGAAACCTTTCTCTCTGATGATACTGATGATTTGGCTCTACTCAGCAGAATCAAGAAATATGTAAGTATGGAAACTCGCAATCTGTACTACAAGTCATATTTCCTTCCAACAATGGATTATTGTTTAACTGTATGGGGAAACTGGGCCAAATATCTGCTTGACAGGATTAATAAATGTTAGAAACGGGCATCTCGCTTAATTTTCATCTATTGATCATCCCTCAAAAGCATTGTTTACAGAAATAGAATGGTTCACACTATAAAGGGTAGATTTTGACAAGGCAGTTCTTGTATATAAATGTCTACATGGAGCTGAATCATAGTATCTTCAGGACTTTTTCAACACAGTACCCGTTGAGATCAATATTACATGGAAACATTCAAACACCAAAACCATCAACATAGCAATTTTAATAGAGCTTCTAATATTCTGGTACAGATATATAGAACTAGATTCCACTAAATGCACAATATGAAAATAGTACAGTATTTAAGAAGAGGTACTATGAGTTATGTATGTTTTCTAATAGGTTACAATGGAATTTAGTATTTTGATACTAAATACGTTAAAGTAAACAATAATTACTGCAATCTTTCATATAACGCACATTGTTATACTGTTCCTATTTAGGGCGTCAAGGGAGAATAGTCCTTGACTAAATAAATTATCCTCTATGAATAAAGTATTATTATTATTATTATTATTACGCGAGAGCTATTAAAAACTTTCAGGGACTAAATCGAAGAAAAGAAATAGCTGATGAAATGGGAAGGGAACTACCCGCGATGACCGTCATTTGCCTCGTAATTGATCACCTCAGAAAGGACCTTTTACTCCAATGTTGCAGTCAAATTTTGGGTGCAGTGTCAGAGGATAGCATTCACTGGGTCCTGACTGTCACAGCGATATGGAATGACAAAGCTAGACGGTTTATGCGTAAAGCTGCAACCGTGGTATTTCATAGCTGTCGAATGTGATCGTTCACAATGAAAATAACTCTAATATGAAAGAATAATTTTCACAGACCTCAAATTAAAACCGTTGAGTTTTAAAATTTGTTGGAATTTTCTGCAAGTACTGATAGAATGAATCGGGGGACTGAAGGAAACTATTATAGTTATAGACTGAATTTGGAGAATATATTCATAAATATCTTTTGAACTATTTTTAAAAGAATCTTGCAAACAAAATTTTTTGAATTCAACATAAATTTTAGATTTAAAAATGCATGACGTAACTTTTGAGACAAAATTAAAGACTGATAGTAAATTACGAAATAATAATAATAAAGACTGTATTCACTTCCAGGCCGGAATACCAGATGAACATCTTATTATCGCACTAGAACTAGAAACAGCATCCATCTGCTATTTACAGATCCCCCTACAGTCCATGACAGCAGGCGGCAAGAAGGCCATTGTTCTTCTTCCCAAAGGCACTCGATAGTGAGTGATGCTGGGGGTATATCCACTGAATAATAAGTAGGAGTACTTGCATACTTTCAGCTGGGAGCATATATATATATATATATATATATATATATATATATATATATATATATATATATATATAATGTTGGTGACTTGTTAAGTATGTTTTTATATCAAACAAAAGTGTTGCCCGATTAAATTAAGTTGATACAAACTTTTCAGAATGAGCCGTTATAAATATAAATTATCAGCTTCATCACCTATAGCGTAGCTATTGACTGCGCTAGAGAGGTCCCTGTAAGCTCTGTACTAGGATCCAGGAAACTCAGCTGCATAAACACTTGCAACTTCGTTATATGTGAATAATATAATCTAAAAACCTTTACTGCTTAAGCATTTGACATAGCATTGTTGGTCAAGTCAACAAGTGCCCGGAAGAGATATTTAAACTGTAAAAGTACAAACTGCGCAATAAGTTCGATGGCAAAGTGTCAATCAATGATCTACCATAATTAGCATAATTCCACAACGTGTGTGTGTGTATATATATATATATATATATATATATATATATATATATATATCCTTAAAACAAATTTAATTTCAAGAAAAAATTATTTTATCAGGTAACGCACAAATGATCATCTGTCGATCACTTTTAATTTCTGCTAATACAAAAAAAGTTAACTTAATCGATTTTTTGAAGGTTTAAAAGCTTAGGAGGTCGAAATGTCAATATTCTTATTCAATTTAATAGCATAGGGGGTTACACGATAAAAATCATATTGAGTACTGAGTGGTACAGAACAGATTTGATGGTTGGCTGTGACATTCTACTTCTGGGATACTACGAATTATGTTTGCAGCAAAGATAAAACAGTCTCACGGCATCTCTGGAATGTTGTTAATTTGATGATGAAAGTGGTCTGACGGTGGTACAGCATTACCTTTTGGGTTTAACTCTTAAATTGTATATTCTATTTTAACTGAGTTTTGGGTGCAGGGTGTTGTTGTTTTAGCTCAGTAACCTGAATAGCATTAGAGACTAATTAGATGAAACGTTTGCATGCATACAAAGACAGCAGTTTAATACCATGTCATTATTTTCTTGAACTATTATTCCTCTGCATTAATTTATTAAAGTCTTCTTCAAGTTCAGGTGTGAGAAATCTGGGCCAATTTTCTCTGTCTCAACCATATCTTTTGGTCGAATTTTTCCTAGTCTTTGAGTCCAGGTCTAACTGTATTGATTTATGATTTTTCCTGATTTTCCCAAAGAGAAGGCTGAACTTTTCGTCACATTTGCTCACCACCCACTTCCGAACCCTACATGGGGATAGACATTCCACTCACTTGTTCTTTTGTCTTATGACAGGATTACACGGGATGATATATTCAAGCAAAGTAGGTTTTATGGAGCAAAATGACGCTTACACTTTCAAAGTTAGTGACCATAATCACATAACCGCAGAAAAACAAATCTTGAACAGAAATAATGCAAATTAAACTTTAAATATTACAAAATTATCCAACGTTTTATTAATCATTTATCCAGTTATGGTATTCGTATGTTTATCATGGAATCGGTCAAGCAGGATGCAGTAAAATAGGTAGTAATTATAACTAACACAAACGGAACGTATATATCATTTAGCTATTACTTTGCATTATACAAATTCAGTAAAGAACGAAGCGAGACAATAGTTAAGCAAGGATCGGGTTCTTCGATAGTTATCGATGTATGGAATCGGGGTTCGTTAATAGTTATCTATGTGTGAGATCTGGTTTCGTTGATAATTATGAATGCATTGAACCGGATGCATTGAACGTTATTGATATGTGGATTAATTAATGAGAGCAATGTACTAATAAGTTAGATGATATACTATTTTATTCAGAGAAGCGAGTTGTTGGAACGTATGACTTTTAAATGTATTCGTAAAGACATTTACCCTTATTAATACTTGAACATATGAAGGCTACATTTATCCGTAAAGACATTTGCCCCTATATTTATTTCAACAGACTTAAAGGTTGTTCTAAACATGTATTGTTCCAATTTAACTTTATAACACCACTTTTTTAACTCAATTATTCCTGGTAACGATTATTAATATGTGCACGATATATCGGACTACATGAACCTGATCTCACAGAGTGATCAAGGTTATTAAGATGTAAAGAAAGACACATCAATATCAAACAATAATTGTGTAGACTTCAGACATGTCTACATGACATTATTATATCCCTCCTAGAATATAGTACATGACATAGATACTTACTATTAAATCAAATTGTTAGCAAAGTACGGTATGTTACTGATAGAAATGATAAATAAATATTACCCAGTTAGATACGAGAAAACAATCTGCTAATAGTATACTGGTACTGAATGAAAAACTACAATGACGATGAATACAGCAAAACGAAGTAAACATATTTTGTTATGTATATCGTGCATATGAACTTGCACGATGTGGCTATGAGTAAATACATCCCTGTGAACATTGTTTGATGAGCATCGAAGGAGGAAATCGAATGAATCAATAACACTTATATATTGCAGAGGATAATAAATATGGTGGCATGCTAAAACTTGAGCAGGATATATCAAAAGGAATGCGTAGCAATTTCAAGGACTACCCTCTAACTCCAGAGAAATATATTGCCTAGAGTGTATGTACGCTGCTTTGCTCACAGAAGAACGGAACGCAGAAAACCATCTGTACCAAAATTACTTTTTACCAGAAACAGATAAATACATGATGGTAAAGCTTACAGTAAATTAAAGCTTTGCCTTAAGTTAGGTTTGAAGCTGGAAAAAATCCACAGCATTTTCCAGCCTGAACAGTAACCATGCCTGCAGTAGTAAGTCAATGTGAACGCTATCCCAAGCCCAATGACAACACATGATTTCGACCAAGACTTTTTTCAGCTGGATGAATAACATTATTTCGCTAAATAGGCGGAGAATCGCCTTAAACTAATTTAGCAACATGTATAGATGAAACGGAATAAACTAAAAATGACAATTATCGATATTTTGCCAGCAGCAAGATAATTGATAACGAAACGGTTTTGACCTGATCAAATAAAACAGTAATAATGGATGTAACCAAAAGAGTGATGATGGGACAGAAGGGTCCTTTCTTTTTCCGCAAAGCCCTGTTTACCACCAACAGAAAGTGGATTAAAGCCGTCGGATCGAATAGGGTGAGAGATGGGAAAGTTCTAAATCCTCCTAAATCCCGTAGAAAGAGGAATAGAAAGTCAAATATATCAAATACAGGGTGTAGACTTTGGTCAAACTCATTATAGACCATAATTATAACCAATAGGAACTCAAAAGGATTTAAAAAATGAAATAATAGGTATTACTCTGGAACGTTTATCATGTATAGGTGTATAAGTTTGTAGAATCAGTCATATATATACATACATACATACATACATATATATATATATATATATATATATATATATATATATATATATATATATATATATATATATATATATATATACCTTATTTAAAGAACATATCGGAACACAATACGATTATTTTTTTCCTGTCCCAGAACTTATGGTGAAAACAATTTCGTCAAGGTATATGTCCCAAGACTTAAGAAACGAAATACTTTTGCGTTGAATTTGTGCCCCCCCCCCCCCCCCCCCCGCCCACCCCCGCATCTGCACGGTACAAAAACATAGATAAACAAAACACTTATTTGAACATAAAATTAAAGAAACTAACATTGCATTGTTATCATTTATTCTTTCTTTTTTCATCATGCGAAATATATTCAAGAAAATATTATCCATTAACTCCGTATGTGTAGCAGATGTCGGCTGGTGTATCCATCCTTAATGTGGTGTGCATCGCTTATGTCAGATAACAAAATCGCAAATGAGGTGCGAATATCACCCAATTGCTTGAAGGCCTGATACATTATAAGAACAAATACTAATTTTATTTTTTTTACCAAGCAACCCCGGAAACTGACTTTGGATTCATTTCAGTGTGCCGATTTTTTGTTATGAAGTCGGTCGTCATAAGGAAGCCAACTTTGGTTCCTTTTGATTCTTTTAAGTGTGCCGATTCCTTTTTTTTTTTAACAAAGTCGATCGACATAGGGAAGCCAGCATTTATTCCTTTTTACCTGTATTAACGGGAATTGTAAAAAAAAATTGGAACAATGAAACAGTTTTGAAAGCGAAACAATCTAGTGCGTCGTGCACGTACATCGATAAGATGATGAACAGTAAATTAGTTTTCAATAGTTTGATATAAATGTTCCCTATCTATAGTTTATAGCGTCTTATTTTTGACAACAAGAACCATGTACTTCGTCTTATGTGGATAAATGTACGTCATTTCCGGTTGGCGTCCTCTGTAGGTGGGAAATCATAGCTAAGGGGAAATAACAGTGTTGTTTCCTTCTATTTCGAGTAATCAAATTATTATTTCTTCTTTACACTTGATACGTTTTTAAAATTCGTTTTGTGCGAGTATAAATACTTGTAATCATGTAATGCAAAATTTGATGTAGAAAGAAAAATGATATAGTATGACCGGTGACCTTTAAATCAGAGTAGTATTTATTGATGTGATTGTTTTTAATTTTTTCTGAATCGGGGTAAGCTCGAGGTATGTTTTTGTGCTTCTTTTTGTGTGGCTTCGGGTGAAGAATGCTTGAAGTATTTTCATTTCTCTCACCGTTCATAACAATGGATTGGTAATGTTCTACTTTTGAGGTTTCAGTTCGAGAAATAGAATGGCAGCCTCAGTTTTATTTTACTTCATAAGCACGTTACTTCATAAACAACTTATGCAATATTATGCATGGTTTAAACATTTCTGGTAAAATAACGTTCAATGCTAATAAAACTATAAATATGAATGATATGTTTATTGTCACATTCTTGGGAGCTGAAAGAACGGTTACATTCAAAAACCGTCAGAAAAGGGACTCGTCAATGGAACGAGTGATAAGTTGAATGTTTAAGTATCTATTAGAAGGGAATATTACATTATCCTCAAGTGTTATATTACAAGGGGCACAACATTGATTAAGTGTTGAATAAAGATAATGGTTACCTATAACACATATAGATTATTGCTTAGCTAATGATGTTGTTTTAATAGCATAGCTGAAAACATTAGGAATATATGGCTCCATAGCTCAGCTGGTTAGAGCGCCAGTCTCGTAAAGTGGAAGTCAAGAGTTCAATTCCCTCTGGAGCCAAATACTTTTATTACTTTCAATGTCCAAATCTTGCCCATTTACATGGACTTTTAAGAGTTAGAAATGCTTTCGGTGTAGGATGATGGTTGGAACTACAACGAATCGATTTTTGGCTTATAAATACTTATAGGTTTATGCGAGGATTTATGTTTCTTTTCGTAGAACATTGTAGAAACTGTCAGTTACCGAATCAGACATGAGACAACACCACAAAGTTCGTTACAATCTTTGTGATTCGGAATCTAACAGTTTCTACGCAGAGGTGTCCCCATTTGCTCTTTTAATTGCAGTCCGAATTTACTCTTGACTTGTTTATTGTTGATTTTGTCATGTCGTTCCTTGTCTGACTTTCCAAACCATGCCAAGTAAAATTATTCTCTCATTTTTGAATCATCTATTTTAAGCAGTCAAGAAATTATACAATGCCTAACACCATTATGTTTTCTTAAATGAACTATCATAACAATTGTTACAATGTTCATATAAGCAACATAGAAACAGAAAGTGGTATTGTGTACACAAACAAATAATTAGTATTTCTTGACATAGCTTCTTCGGGACATTTTGTCCTCATTTTATTTTTAGGAGACAGTGAAATAATGCAATCAAGTAACCATATGTAAAATATGTTTGAGGTCACATGCATGTAAGTCTTTTGCGTCTATGTGTTATCTGGAATTGTTTGGCTAATATAAATAGATTATTCGTTGGGGCTTATCGGTGAAATCACAGACACACGATGTACTTAATTAACGAAAATAAGCATTATGAATAACACGACCGAACCAATTTGAAACAAACTGAAACCGAAAATGTATGAAACTGAAAATAACAGGTACTAGCTGGATTAGATGTTTATCAATACTAAATTATACCTAGTAAAAATAGATGATGAAATTAATGCCATCTTTAGCTCATCATGAACTTAATGTCATCTTTAGCTCATGTTAGTTGCCGAATCACATAGCAAATAACGCCCAAAGGGCGTAATGTAAGATGTGTGTGTCGGCAACTGACAGTTTATACCACGATAAAATCATAACAAACAGCGTTAACCTATTATAATTGCAACCCTTTATAATTGTATTTATTTTTTCACTGTTATTTTTTAAAATAAATATATCTAATCAGTTTTAGAACCTGTTTAAGCGTACGAATTTTTGTTGAGGCGTTTGCTACGTAGCTATTTATAGAACAGGGGATTCTTCATCTGCAACGTAATGGCTACGTCATAATCAAACAAAAAACTCTATCCATGATACACGATCTAAGTTCTGAACATTCCAAAGCATGGTCTTAATCTTTTAGCTAAATTGGCATTCTGCGATCTGATTAGAAGTCCAATATTCAAAGCAATGGATTTATTGTTTTGTTTGACATACGAATGACTCTTGGATTTGATTTTATCACCAGTTCATTGTGACTTGGCCAAATTTGAATTGTCCAGACACGTGAGTAACCAGTTGTCTCGTCTTTACATTTATTTTCGCGTTAATTAACAAATTAGGCTACATACACATTAAATTAACATTGTCGGTAAATGGTTGTATTGATGACGGCCTAATAGTCAAACAGTGCAACACACTGACATAGACAGTTACGATTGGCGTGTAGGACACACGGTACTAATTATACGGAAGAACTGTGAAGCAGTCTATAAATGGGTGAAGAAATAATAGAGTATTTACAGGTTTGGTGGTCCATAATTGGTTAATAATGAAAATTAAAATTTTAGGAAAAATATCTTTTGAGAGCTTATCCTATATGTAATGTAAAACAAATATTGACAAATTTATACTGATGCAATTTTAGCATTTTTACAGGCTTGACTCAGGAGTACTCAATACTGAAAGTAGCACCTGATTCATTTGGTGCAGAATCAATAACACGTGTTTCATGCACATGTATGTAAACAAATTGCCGCGGGTCATATGGTGTTCTCCACACATAAGCTTGCACCAAGGTTAGATGTGCACGAAAAATTATAGGTGTCATTATCAGCACCCATAAATTTTAAGTTATTGAATTTTGAATATGATAGTGTTTCCATATGTTTACCATTGGAGTGGAATTAGTACCGTGAGTTCTATATGCGACCTATACCATAATAGGAGTTTGTTGTTTCCATGGTTACCACGTGCATACAGGGTATCAATTTGGTGGTTTTTACATATGACAATCATAATGGAGTCTTTTTATCATGGTTTGCTCGTGATTTTGGAGAAAAATTCTATACAAAAGACAGATGGGGATGGTTTTATACACTGGAGAGTGGAAGCAGATAGCTCAGGCCATAGGGAAAAGAGCATAGTATGGCCTGATGGCAGAATTTCATATGATGGTACCCATAGATTGGCCTATATGGTTAAATACCATTTAACACATGCAACAATTCCCCAAAAGGGGGTGGGGGTGGGGGAGATTTAATATGTAAGCCACTTATTTCACAATCACTTATGTATCCGTACTGATCATTTAACTTTAGAGACACACTCAGCAGATCAAAGCAGAGAACATTGTAAAAATAAGGACTGTGCACAAAACTGCACATGCTGCATTGCCTCAACCTGTAAATTGAATTATTATATGTCGAGTCACATTGAATATCAATTATACCGGTCTTATTTCTTATCCTAGAATTAAACTCCTTGACACCTATTCTATGTTCAGCATGTTTCTCATATTGGTACATTACATTTTTGGGCAAACAGTATTGGAACTTTTCTGCATTCCTTTTGTTGAGGGAGCAGGGAGGGATATTTTCACTTAAAATAATAGTTTTCAACCCTTCAGTCCCAATATAAGTCTGCAAAAGTCCTATCTGTATTGCATTCTTTACACAGGCAGTTTTTCTTCCCCATCCTCTCTTCATACAGTTGAAACATTCTTGATGTATAACTGCATGGTGAACATACTGCTCTCTCCCACCAAACCAGATCTCTTTTTTCTTCATGTACCAAGTCCCATGATAGAAAACCTTCATACTCAGGGTGTTGCAACTTGTGGTCTCTGAACACATTATTCCAAATCTCAGCATTTGATTACTGCGTGCACTAAGCGATATGTGTTTTGTTCACCATATATGTTGTTGTGAATAAATGAAAACAAGCTTCATGTCAGAAATATGGTTTTATATTTGAAACAAAAGCTATTTATAAAACCTACATTGCTCTGTTCTTACCATCAAGTAATAGTAAGGAATCATTTAGCTGTAAATTAGAGCTTGCTATTTGGTTTGCCAAATCAAGGTGTATTACCTCCCCTTTGACTGTAATTGAGTGATTGCAATGTTTGTTTTGTTTCTCTTTTGTTCAATAATGTATGCATTTTTTCAGCTTTATATTAAAAAGTAAGTAATTTAACACTGCTTATAGTGGAAAGTAGGCACAGTAATGATTTTGAGACTTTTTCTTAACTTTTTATGAGCTTTGGGTAAATGTAGGTATATATTTATGTATTAGACAACTTCAATATGCAATTCAATTCTATTACTTAAATTTAACAAGTAGTGTATTTAGTGACAATTTTTATCAGTGTCTGCATATTGCATAGAGACATGAACTTGTCTTGGCATAGCAAAGTTTTTCACACATTTCTCCACCTCCATCATACTTAATAGCTTGAGTCATAACAGTTTGTGCATACACTTTCTGTCTCCAACATCAATGTCAGCATTATAGGAACTTTGGATAGCTTTTTTAAATTTGTCTCTTGATGTCCTTATGTAACATACCTCATGTTGATGTGTTATTTGGGTTGATACACATTTCCCCTCACCCCTTGTTGTGGGGAACATTACCAGGCTTGAAGAAGTTGCTCTGTCTATTCTTTGCTTATTCACCCTTCCCCATAGTTTTATACTAAAAAGTAGCACTATGTTATTTAATTATTCAGTTTAATAAAGCTTATGGAACTCTTCCTTGGCTTTTATACCTTTTTATTAACATTTGGGGGTCATGAATCACATGTGATGATAGTTTAAATAAGTTTGGAATATCAGCATCTCTTGATGCTTCATGGGTGTGTGTATTTGTTTTAGTCACAAAAGGGCAATGGCCTCTTATCATTTTGACCTGTCATGTAGCACACTTATTTGTTTTGTTTGATTGATGTGAATAGGGATGCACTGTATCTTATTTCTGTGAGAGTCAGCAAGAAAAGAAATGCAATTTTGAAATTTAAAACATTTAAAACTTGTCTTATAGCCAGTAAGAGATGAAAATACAATGCGTCATGTAATTTGATACCCTGTGATGTCATACTTGCTGATGTCAGCATGCTTGTGTTTCTTTTGTGTAGCATGCATGCCATAGAAAGATAACATGAAGATACAAAGGCAGAAAACAATTATTTTAATAACAAGAATAAGCCATTAATAAGTACAATACAACACAGCAACATGTAATGCGGATGCAATTTAACTATAGATATTGGTATCACATATAATGCTATTGCACTATTATCCATGCACAAGCATGGCCAATTCTTTCTTACAATTATGCTCTAATATCAAGGAGTAAAATACAACTTTTTCAAAAAAAATTAAATCTGGTTATAGGACACACGGTACTAATTATACGGAAGAACTGTGAAGCAGTCTATAAATGGGTGAAGAAATAATAGAGTATTTACAGGTTTGGTGGTCCATAATTGGTTAATAATGAAAATTAAAATTTTAGGAAAAATATCTTTTGAGAGCTTATCCTATATGTAATGTAAAACAAATATTGACAAATTTATACTGATGCAATTTTAGCATTTTTACAGGCTTGACTCAGGAGTACTCAATACTGAAAGTAGCACCTGATTCATTTGGTGCAGAATCAATAACACGTGTTTCATGCACATGTATGTAAACAAATTGCCACGGGTCATATGGTGTTCTCCACACATAAGCTTGCACCAAGGTTAGATGTGCACGAAAAATTATAGGTGTCATTATCAGCACCCATAAATTTTAAGTTATTGAATTTTGAATATGATAGTGTTTCCATATGTTTACCATTGGAGTGGAATTAGTACCGTGAGTCCTGTAACGGATCTCCCGCCCATCCCCACATCGTAACTATCAACATCGGCGTCTTACCTTGTATGATTGTGAATCCAATAGTTATAATGTTAGTCGTTGACTACCCTCGTCCTAATTCCTATATCCATTTAACATATTGTTTTAAATTAATTTGTAACGAGCTGCATTGAACGTGCTTTAACCCCAAAGTTCTTGGCAGATTTTGAGTTTCGCAACATTTCCTTTTGTGTTATTTGATTCTGTCAAATCAATTTGTTAAAAATAAAATATAAACTAAG
Source organism: Sinohyriopsis cumingii (assembly GCA_028554795.2). Taxonomy (NCBI): domain Eukaryota; kingdom Metazoa; phylum Mollusca; class Bivalvia; order Unionida; family Unionidae; genus Sinohyriopsis; species Sinohyriopsis cumingii. The sequence continues at coordinate 34,128,608 of CM068829.1, forward strand.
CGTTTTCATTTCATTTTAAGGGCATGCAGTTTGTATATCTTCCAATTCAGTGTTTAGGTTTGTTACTTTCCATGTGACTATTTATAGAAGTTAATATAAAGTAGTTCTCCCTACAGTTTATACAGAAATAGACGCATTTGAGTCTGATCACATGATTATGTTCTGACCAATGGAAATCTTCCCTTCATTTATCAACAGATGGAACTGAAATTACATGATATATAAATGTTTTTTTAGATGAATTATACCTTGATTAACACACACACACACACACACACACACACACACACACACGCGCGCGCGACCGATAATATCAAGGCTATCAATCTCGACTTTAGGATATTATCTTTCCGAGGGACGAGTACAAGGCTTGGTCTTACCATATCGAGATGGCTTTATCTCCGAGTTCCTTATCACAAATAAGGAAGTTACTGCGAAGTTTCTGAGTACATGAAAATATGAAGGAGGACAGCAGTTAGACATAACATCAATTTCGTTACCAATTTAGTACATGCAAGTCAGTACAATTGGTATATAAATATTAGATATTAGTTTTGTAATGATTTAATAATAATTGTAAAACTGTGGCACACAGGGCCCTATGTAACATTAGAAACTTATACAAGTTTGGGTCAAAGAATGACGTTATCGAAAATGAAAGTGTACTGAGCGAAAATCGTGATAGAACTCTATATGCATTCTGTAAGCTTTTTTTCTTTTACCTAAATGTTTGCAGTATAAGGGACAGGAGGCAAACGTTGATCCCATCCAACCTGCCCAAATTCGTACTCTACATATGTGCACAAAATTGAAAATGTATAGCCAGTTCAGGGTACCGCAAGAGAATACGGTTGGGGATGACAGAGAACAGTTTTGAATTGAACTTTTCAAAGCTACTAAATCCTTTTGAGCTAATTAGTAGCAATCGTGTGTTGGTAGATATACTTTACGAAATTAAGAGCCGATCAATAAGTTTCGTCAGGGGGTGGGGGTGGGGGTGGTGCTAGAGTTTAACTTGAAGTATTATCTTTATAACAACACTGTCCATCAAGGCTTCACTAACTAGCGAATACATGTTTTCTGTGATCCGAATAACCTAATTGTCTTTGGGACCTCACGTTAATTAGGTCGATTAGCTAGTTAATTGTTAATTCTCATTCTAACCGCCACTGGCGTGCTCTAGCTGAAATGTAGAAACGGAGGTTTCTTGACTATCGTAAACATTACAATTTTCTTCAAAAGGACAAAGTCAAAATTCGATTCAATAACCATTTGAAGAAGAGTATGTGAATATCAATTCAAGTGATTTTTAAAACTGGATTCATTACGCACAGAAGTCTTGAAAATACAAAATTAAAATCATAAACCTCCAAAACAAAGGCTGTAGGACCTCAATCATAATGACATAAGGTAGATACAAAACCCGTGAACTTAATTAAAGGCTTGTTTTAGATTTGAAATTTAGATCTACAGATATAAATTTCCAAGTGAAAGAAAGAAAGTCAGGTGATGAATGAGATTCAAACTTCCCACCTATAAAGCGTGCATTACACGCTGGGACTCGAACACGTAATCCTGGTATTAAATATCCCAAAGTTAACCGCAGAATGGGGTGAAAACACAAAACCTTAAAAAAGCCTTCAGTTACAACAATCGACTCCAGTTGACTAGGCGCACCATATTTTCCTTTTTCAGTAAGAATAGGACTGATCATCCATCCGACTGAATTATGGAGCTACCGTTACTGCATATAGCATATATGTGTTTTTTTAAAAAAAATAAAACAATAGAAACAATGTTTAGTACTTTGATTGCGTTAGAACTGCCAGTAGTTGAAATGCCAGCTACATCTTTTTGAATGTATGATTTATTCTTAGTTGTTCATAATGAAATAGATAATAAAATGCATTAGTAGTATTATTGTTTTATTTTATTTTTCAAATTACCTTTAGTTTTCGTGTGCTTTGAACAGTCGAAACATGCAGTGTAGTAAATGTCCTATTTTTGTACACGTGTACTGGATATATAGATTACAAAAGACCATGTGATTTGAAATAACCTAACCACACCTTCATTAATGAATTCATTGTTATAACGCGATTGTGGGATGACAATACGTAGGGTCAACTCGCTATGATATAAATGTATTGATGCTTTCCATATTTATCGATGATTCGTTACAGTCCGGCTTTGGAAAAAACATTATGTTTCAATGTGACTGAATGTACCTTTATTTATGTTGTATAAATGGAATTATCCGCAGAAATATTTACTATTGAGAAGTACTTTCAATTACTACTTTGGCTGCATATGTTATAATTTGCTTGATTGGGCACATTCGGTGTTATATCGATATAAAAAAATTGAAACGGGCACAGCTTGAGAGCTTTTGCTTGCCAGAGTTGAATATTCAACAACAAATTATTAAAGAAAAAAAAAAGAAAATTTCTGTCCATTACTATTTATATGGCTCCATAGCTCTAATAAACTGGACGTCGAGGGTTCGAATCCCACTGGAGCCTTCGCATATTTTTTCATTTTCACAATACCATACGCCGAAGAGGTTAAAAACTCAAATTTGTATTTGAAATGACCCACGAAACATATAATTGTTCAACTGAGGTTACTCACTCGTAATAGTGATCACAACAGTTTAAACACAGCACCAATATGTCGCGAAGATCCCTGCTTGCACTTTGGACCTTGTAAGTTTAGTGAAAATTTAGAAACTAAAATAAAATTGTTTGTTCTAGTATCATTTTATTAAAGACCTGTTTGCAATTTCCGCAATGAATGCACGAAAATCAAATCTGTTATAAGGTGTAGTTTTTGAAATCATTATATAGTACATGTTGTGATCGTCAAAATAGGTACACGAACGTTTAAGATCCTAGGGTTTTGAACAACCATTTTAACTTGTTGTCTAGGTTTTTCTTGAGCGCAGTGTTCGTACATTAACGAAAAGGTCATGCCGATATTAGATGACTCACTAAGTGTTTCTATATATGCGTATTGTTTTTATATTACGCAGAAAGGTCATGGCAATATCTGCTCACTCACTAACTGTTTCTGTACAAGCGATGATAATTGTATTTGGTAGCAATATGCAGGTGTAAATGCAACCGATATACAAATCTTATTAAAGAGCTTCCCAAAAAATGTGCCATGTTGAAAGCACCATTATAATGATCATGTTCTATTTCGAGTATATCTCCATTTATAACATTCCCACTTCTCCGCAGCGAGTACCATTATTGAATCTGATACAGTTCAATCAATTACATGTATTGTGCAATGGAATTGTTATGAAGTTGTTGCCTTGCTTAAGGTCATACTGACAGGACAAGACACACGAAAAGCTATGGAATTGTCATGAAGTTGTTGCCTTGCGTAAGGTCATAGAGACAGGACAAGACACATGTAATGTACTATGGAACTGAAATGAAGTTTAAGGTTATGCAGACAGGACGAGATAAATTTTTTCACCTAAGTATTAAACCAAGGTTTTAGCCATATCTTTATTCATGAAAATCGAGATTTGTAAATGGTAGTTTCAATTAAAATGGTAGCCTGAATTGAAACATTGTACACCAATGTTGAAATGGTAGTCTTAACTGAAACATTGTACACCAATCTTGAAATGGTAGTCTGAATTTAAAAATTGTACACCAATGTTAAAATGGTAATCTTAACTGAAACATTGTACACCAATGTTAAAATGGTAGTCTTAACTGAAACATTGTACACCAATGTTAAAATGGTAGTCTCAACTGAAACATTGTTGACCAATATTTCAAATCACATGGCCAGCAAATAGTTATGTTGGTTTTTAACAGCTATGCATTTAAGCACATTAAATAGGTTTGAAAACTTAAGAGAGTCCAAAATACAGAAAATAACAAATGATCGATGGTACGTCAGTTACTTAGTCTTAGATACTAATTAATTATTAACCATTATTAGGTACGGTCACTATGAATTAAGAATTATTTTCTGTCGCAAGGACATTTGATTCACTCTCTTAATTTTCATTCTCTAAAAATTCAAATAGTTAGGGTGACTGTTTGCACTTTGAGGTAATAAATAGGCAGTATTAAACCAAACATACAAAAAAGGACTGAAACATAACCTGATAATTTCGTTAGGACTAGCAACGCATGTGATACACTTATATTACATGTATACAAGACATCATAATATGCGCAGTAGGTTGCCTCACTTTGGAAGGATAATACCACTGCCACATTAATCTAAATTTGGTGGTAAAATGTACAATTCGATAGTTATATCACACTCAGTTATACAATGGATAAAGTCAATAATGTGGAGATTTTATACAGTATGTTGGAGAAGAATGGCATGAATTCATTCCATGAGGAGGCGTAGGTCAGGCTGACGACGGTGCAAGGTAATCTGGTTGTTTATACCTCATCTTCATAGGATTTAAATCAGTATATATATATATATATATATATATATATATATATATATATATATATATATATATAATGTATAATCAAATCAACGTCAGTGTGTAGGAATGTGCGAAGACTATTGGCTAAGGTTTATATTACCTTGGGGTCAAAACATCCCTCCGGTACTGATATATTTCAAGAGAGTACGAACTTTGTGCAGCCTGAGATGACCTTTAAAATTAGCCTCACGCTATGCATATCTATACCTTTTATAATTCCTGGTACATGATTTTAATGTAAGTTTTATAACTTTTATTCATAGCTGTAAAATGTACAGATTTATCTATAGTTTGCTTTTGCCCACGAGTTATGGGCCTGTTAAGAACGTGAAATTACATAGTATCTATAAATGGATGCTTATGTATGTTTGACAAGAACTAATAATAGCCTTTGTGACAGCTTCTGGTTAATTTCTCATTGGGTGACAACATAGAAAAATTAATTCCCCATTCGTTGGGCTAAGTCACATGACTAGGAAAATTTCGCAATTTATTGCGTAGTATGATCTATCACATAGGGTTCTATTGTCGTACTTTAATGTGTATATAAGGAGAGAACGTATCAATCAGATTTGCTCCTATTTTAGAGTCGTTCTGATTTCTTGTGTTCCTGTTATACCTCTGCAGTTATGTTGTACTTAGATATTATTTGTTATGATTGTTAAGAGTTGGTAGAAAGATCTAATTCCATTCTTTGGATTATAATATTATTCTGGAACCGTTGTAAATATTTGAATTATGTTTATTACACATGCATAATCTTAATGGGAATATTTAAACTTTATTTCAGTTTGTTTGTTTGTTTGTTTGTTTGAGGAAAATGATTATTTCTTCAAAGATGAAGAAACTTTCCTTTATCTGGGTTACGTATGTGGCATTTAGAATGAAAATAAAAATGACTTAGCTAACTGACATAACATCAAACCGCTAGTGATTAAACCTGTGATGGATATTTAATTGCACACTATTTGAATTAATGTTCCGGGATAATAATGATGTTATAATGACCATAGTACAATATTAACTTCATCTCCTGGCATATCGTGTCATTCTCTTCAATTTCTTAAAATACATGTACCAAGATAAAAATACTACAAATCAGCAAAGTATAAGCTGGTTTAAAAACAAGGTTCAAAACAATTCTCTCCGTCAACTCTAAGATTATCAATTGTTCTTAGTTCTTAAAATTTCATGAACAAGCCGAAAATAAGAGTTGGTAGATCATAAGGGAAATAGCGAGCACGTAGGTAGAATATTAACGTGGTGTCATGTGTTAGTTTTCTGTCTGTTTCAAATTTTAAGAAAGCTGTGATTTTCACTTATACAAAGTGAAACAAAGAGTGAATTTTGTGTACCTGTGCCTAAGCGAAATATTGATTGCGCTAATGTGATTTGAGAAATAAGATGTAATTATGACAGACTATGCGTCGATGTACGTGAACGAGTTAATACTAGTAAGAAATATATTTTATTGGATGCACTGTATTCCTTAGCATAATTTTCCCGACTTACAGGTACAACATAATTAAAATAAATTTGCTTCACGTGCATCTGGTTAGGTAGCATATGAAGTCATGAAAGAAGTTTTCAACGAAAGTATGCCACTAGACTAGATGTCACAAAATTCATATGAAAAATCTTGTTGCAGTTGAAAATTTGCTACAGCTGTGAATTATTTAAAATACAAATTTTAAAAGAGGTCTAGAACCATTTGGACGAAAACTATAAACATTGTTCTAAGTGTATAAAGTAGACCTTTTATAGGTTTGTTACGAGTCTACGATCTTAAAATAAGTAACAGAAAAAATTAAAAAGCTAGAAGCTTTGTACATTTATCAAAGTGAAAATAAAAATGAAATAACTTATCTGTATTCTGTTATCAATATTTGATTTAAGTTATATTTGATTTAATTTAATTGTTTGTAAGTTTTACAATATTTTTATTTTTATTTCATTACATGTTCAATAATGTAAGTTAGTTTACTGGAATTTGAAACTTTCCAGAAATTAGTTTGACCTGACTGTTTAGTCGAAAACACCTAATAATAGAACTTTCTATCTTTTAGCTGACCTGTTTCCTGGCTTTGATTAAGAATCAAGTAAACATCTTCATTTTTTATTTAATTTTACGTGGGATGCATATAATGAGATCGAGGTTGTACTGAAATACGTGACCTTATGCATGTAAATAGCTTCAAAACTGTTCTGGAATGTTATCCAGTGACCCTCATATGGATATCTTTTTTGCGCCTTATTTGACTGTATAACCGTTGTCTATAGAGAAATTAGTAATTGGGGGTTTGACACTGGAAGGTGTTTATTTGTGACCAATTTGAAGTTACATTTTAATTTGTATTCAAATTATTTGGATTCTAAAAGATTAATTCTTTTTCCTTGACATATTTGATAGCTCACACGTAATTTTTGGACAAAGACATTTCTTTAAGTTTTATTCGGAAGTTCAAGCAAATATTTTTTGTATATCAACAAAGAACTGTAGATACTACAACACTATACTCGTTATAGTATTCGTCATCGCCATTAATTTTGGCTTCTTCATCTGGACTCGAACTTGAATTCATTAGAACATTTCATTAATAGGGCTTCTAAAATTTAATTTGTAGATTATTCTTGGATTTTTTTCTTGATTTTACAGTGTTTTTCCAGAGAAATATATTATTTGTTAACTTTTTCAACGTTTGTTGTTTTCACTCTTTCTTTGTTAATGTTTATTAGAGCCTAAACACGCATTATAATAATTGCGAATTAAATCCCAAAATAATCTTAGAATTACGGACACGAGTCTCAATAATTTAAAATTCTGAATGAACCTTAATACAAATCCTAATTAAGTCCAACGCTAAATATGCTTTTTTGCCTGTAATGTGTTGTTGTGCCAATAGTCTTTTGTTGACAAACAGTACTATAATTCCGGTTTTGAATTCACTATAAATCGCATTATTTGTATCTGCCCAAGAGTATTAGTTTTTATGAGCACTTTGTATGTCCAGAGAAAATATTAACTAAAATAAATAAATAGTTTTAAGAAATAAATTCCAGCCCAACCGAACACTGAACACAACAATAGTATCAATTGACTCTGCTAGCTTTTAAGAACCAATTAATACTTGTTCCCAGTAACAAGATTATATAGTCTTCAACTAGGGTCACATTAAGCAGTTTCTATAAAATAAAGACAAAAACATTACTTAATGAAAATAACCTTCCAGAACGTTCTTAAAGTTTACAAAATATATTTGCCATTTGTAGCAGTTTGTTCCTAAAATTATAATATATAACCTGGACAATATTAGGAACACCAGGTAACTTGTGGGGTAATCCCAATAACTTAGGCAAAACCCCAAATAAACACATTTACTTCTATTAGTAATGATCCTCATAATCAACACATACACATAGATCATATTTTAGGTAAGTATCATTTGTTTATTGAATGCAATAGAAAACAATAATTTAGGTCAAGTAGAAAAAAAACTTGATTTTGGACACCTTTAAGTGATGGTTCGGGTTAAATTCGTTTATTATATATTTTTGTACTTTTAATTTTGTCTGATTTGAAATAAATTCGAAGTATGCTTTTTTGGCTTCGGGTATAGAATGCTTAAAACGTATTTTTCTCTATTGTACATTTAGATTACCGTGAATATGTAGTTTTCTAAGAGGACATTGACGCTAAAAACATGCATGGATAAAAGCAATTCATGCCGATTTAACAATATTACCATATAAATAGCTTTCAATGTTTAAATTTATGACAGACCAAGAAAATCACTAAAAATTAAAATAACAAATCCTTTCATATTGATTTTAGCTCAGTTTAGGTTGTTTGTATTGTCACATTCATGACAGCTAAAATAATGGTTATCATCGATGAACTTGATAAATTAAGAAGTTTTGGACGAAAAAAGGCCAATGAATTTATAACAAATAGGCGAATGGATGTATACAAAATAGGCCAGTGAATGTATTCGTCCATATAACGAGTGTTACCTTATACTCTTAATTATATGGTTAAAGAGAACATTGCATAATTTCTGATTTACTAATCTCGTAGCCTATTTTCCTAGCTGAATATATAATGGTTATCCATGAAAGTCAGCTTGCTGTAGTTTCAAAGTCAATGGCAAAGTATAAAAAGAGATTTTGCTTGGGCGGCTCCATAACTCAGCTGGTTAAAGCACCCGTCTCGAAAACTGGAAGCTGAGATTTTGAATCCCTCTGTAGCCGATTATTTTATTTGCGATCTACAAGAGTTCAAAATGCCTAAGGTGTAGGTTGAGGATTTGTGTCAAACTGGATGACCTGATTTTAAGTTTTCAAAATTTTAAAGTTTGATAGAAGTTTGATTTTGTTGTTCATCATCACATCAGATGCCTAACACACATCACTTGTCTTGATTTTCTATCAAAGATAATGGTGCATGTAGGGATGTTCCTCAAGGGAAATGCTTAAATATGGCACACTGATCACATAAATAAAAATAATAAAAATATAAACGAATTAAAATGTAAAGAATTGAAACATAGGATGTACGTACTGGAAATTAAGCGTTGTATTAGAATAGGCAGGTTGTAATGAATTATAATAATGTAAGAATGATGACAAAATTAACCTCATCTGTAGATGATTGTAACTTGTTGACTTTGGCAAGCTGCATTGAAGTGTAACCTTGACAGCAGTAAAGAAATATTAAAATGCACAAACAGCTTCTTTTGTATAGCATCTTTTAAAAACTGAGCGTTGTACAATTAATTAATTAATTAATTAATCTTAGCATCTGAGACCATTGACTTTAAATCTGAATGGCGTGTCTATTAATAAAGCTTATCAAGATTATTTTAAAAAGTAAAACTATGAAATTAAAATTTAAAAACATGTCTTTCGTAAACTTTAAAAAAATATCTAGCCAAAAATGCCCATTTTTGGTGTATGCTCATTTTTATCATCGTATATGTATTTACACGCCATATAAAGGTAAAATAGAGAGTCTTTTAAACTTCTCTCAGAGAAAGTATTGTTCAGTATCAGAATGGGCCATTCATTAGAAACACAATAAGACACAATTCTGTTTGATACTGTGACTACATGATATTTACATTATTTTTATGGATTCTAAATTCATCAACGAGGCTCAGTTAGATGTATCAGAATGTTCAAAACATAATGATGGAGAAACAACAATTCAATTTGCCTATTTTACAAACAAATTTCGGAAATTTAAACTGAAAATTTCAACTACACTAATTGACCAATATATTATTTATGTTTTCTCCAAAGTATTGTCCTGAAACCTAATTTTCAAGCAAAATACACGCATGCAATAAACCTCATATTTGTACGTTTTCTATCTTTTAAAATTATACAATCGAAATGGTTAAAATTGTATAATTAGGTATTTCGCGATAATGTCACATAGATTTAATTCAAAACATTATTGCTTTTTGCTATTATGGGTTTTGTAAGAAGATAGATTAAATGTGACTAAAGTAAATTACATCTTTAAATTTCATAAAAATGGATAATAATGAATATTCAAACATTAAAATCATTTTAAGTTGTGCAGTTAATACAATTCTATAAATAACAGTGTCCAACTCAAAATATAAGCACGAAAGTTTAAAATGTTCAAGCCTTTTTAGTTACTCCAAAAAATAACTGTTCATCAAATCTATAATTGTGTTCACTCAGTTTCGTTGGTTCCCTTTTGGTCATTAAAATATGGCATGAAACTATTACAAATAATTTGTTTATCCTTATTAAACGCTTATATAAGTGATTTTTTAAAAATTTTTTATGTATGTGACAGTTGAACATTATCATTGTTATCATGATCTTTTATCTGTCAATCATTATGACTTATTTTATAGGAAGGCGAAATGATTACATTGTTATGCTTAATTAATGTAATTCACGAACGTTTTGGAATAACTAAAGTATTTTAATGAAATTTGTTTGTTACGTAGAATGGTAATATATGTGTAGTAGTGTTAAACGCGGAAATTTTGTAAAGTTCAAAAAACTGAAATGCACACTTATGTGGACGATTGAAGAGACATAAACGTGACATAAACGTATATACAGTCTCACACATAAATAAACATCGCTTTTTAGCCGATGGAAGAGAGGGTACTGTTTACGTGTACTGTTTAGGTAACGTATGTATTTCACTTACGTGAAGCAAATGCATTGTTAATTAATTCCATTTTGTCATCAAATTGTCTGAATAGCCGTTCAGATTTTCCAGATGGAACAAGAGTTTCATCTTTACAAAGGTTATTTTGTTCTTCAAACCATATAAGATGAGATTGTTGTGATCCACATCAATTTCTTTTATCTTCATAGGTACCACTTTACAGCGTAAACGGCAGATGCACAGTATCTTTTTTTAAAATCCACCCAAAACAGGCTATGAGGTGTCTTTGTCACAAATTGTAAGAGTCCATGGCTAAGTCTGTCTGTAGAGATGGACGGGTAATGTAAGATGGGTCACTCACAGTGACTGACGAAATACCCTAGTCTGGTGAAGTGGCAAGAGAAGTTCTGAGTGGTCTTGCTGAAGGAGGTTTCACGGGTCATCAACTTTTTAGGGTCATCCGTGATGCCAACTGCGTGAAGTTTCATTGTGTTTGTTCCAGAAAGAAATCGAGTTCGTTTGGACCAAATGAATCATACAAACACAATGTGTGAAAGATGGAAATTTTTGAAATAAATTAATAAAGAAAATATAATTATTCTCTCACGCTCTCAACATACGTTTAACCAAATCACTCTATGCAAACATTCACACATTGAAAATAAACACAAAAATATGAATTCAGTATGAAATACAGATTCAAGAAACCTAATGAACCGCAGATACGTTTCAGATAATAATATGCACTGTAAGAGAGATTCACGTATCTCACGTATGGACTACGTTTAAGATTCAAATAATCTTAAGGTATTCAAATGTGTTTCAAATAATGTTACGCACTGTAAGTGAGATTCACATCATCTCCTGGAATACAACTAAGATTCAAAATAACCCGATAAACATGAAAATGTACCCAACTGAAACAACAATTGGAACAAACATTTGTTAATTGACCCTTGCACAGTCGTAAGATTCATAAACTGATAAGCCGCACAGTTTCACCGCGTCATTGGGTTGGCCCACACTTTTATCGGCCGCTTCACGGATCCACCACATGTACAGTCATACGTATACACACGTACATACAGAATTAATCACCCTTGAATTAGCTACGTCTACATTCGTGGCTCCACTACATGTACAGACATATGTAAAGACATACATACGTATCAGCCGCACGCAGCCCTAAATAATCTGGAAAGTCTAGTCAGCTCTAGACAGATCTAGTCAACTCTAGTCAGGTCTAATCAGCTCTAGTCTGCTCTCATCATCATCATCATCATCATCATCATCATCATCATCATCATCATCAGTCTCATGACCTAGTGTGGTCTTCGAAGCACTGTGCTGCTGAAGATCTGACCAGTTCCCTCCACTTGTCTCGATCATGTGCCAATGCCCGTGTCTCCGCAAAACGTTCCTGGTCCATTATGTGATGTTGTCAGTCCACTTTTTCTCTGTCTACTTCTCCTTCTGCCACCCTAGACGTTGCCCTGCAGGACTGTTGTGGATAGACTGTTGGCTCTAGTGACATGGCCATACCATTTCAGCTTTCTCTTTTTGACGGTGGTGAGGAGGTCCTCATATTGGCTTACATCGCGCCTGATGGTGTTACGCCCTTTTTCAATTGTGATGTGGTCCATGTAAGAGATGCCAAGGTTGGTTCTGTAACATCTCACTTCAAGTGACTTGATTCTTCGTTGTAATTCTGCTGTCCGAGTCCATGCCTCACATGAGCACAAAGAGACTGAGATGACAAGAGCGCGCAATAGTCTGATTTTAGTTTTCAGACACATATTATTTTCTCTCCAGATGGGTCTTAGCTTTGACATAGCTGCCATTGTTTGTGCTGCTCTTGACAAACTCCTGCTCTTAATCCCTCTTCGGTGATTATGGAACCAAGATATTTAAACTGGCTCACTGTTTCCAGTTCATGTCCTCTGACTTTAATCTTGGCTGAGATTTGTTTGCCACTATTTGTCATCAGTTTTGTTCTCTCGGCTCTTCTATCATGTGAAATCTGGAAGATGTTTCATCCAGGTTCTTCAATAAGGTGGCAAGCTCGTCTCTACTGTCTGCCAACCCATCAATGTCGTCTGCAAACCTGATGTTGTAGATGTTACGCCCTCCAGTGCTGACTGTCGCACAGTGGTTTTCCAGGGCTTCAATTATGATGCGCTCTAAGTAGATGTTGAAAAGCGTCGGTGACAGGAGACAGCCTTGACGCACTCCGACTGTAGTCTGGAACCAGTCCCGCACAGAACCTTGGGCAATTACTACACTAGTAACTTTGGCGTACAGCTGTTTGATGGTATAGGTTAACTTTTGACCCATGTTATACTTCTTCACTGCGGCCCACAATGCCTCATACCACACTCTGTCAAAGGCCTTTTTGAAATCTATGAACATATGATAGATGTCTTGTTGGTGTTGCGAGTACTTTTCGCATAGAACCCTGAGATTGAAAATTTGTTCTGTTGAGCTTCTCCCACTCCGGAAACCGGCATGTTCCTCAGCGATTATTTCTCCTGCTTGAGGTTTCATTCTTTTCAATATGATCTTCACCATTACCTTACTAGCAGGGCTGATAAAACTGATAGTTTTGTAATTTTGGCACATCTGGAGATTGAATAGTTTGAGAATTGTTACAATCAGTGACTGGGTCCATTGTGTTGGCCATTCACCTGCCGGCCAGATATTGTTGCAGATTTTTTTTAGTAGTGTTTCACTGGTTCTCACTCATTTTTGATAAGTTCACCTGAGATGTTGTCTACTCCAGCTGCCTTCCCATTCTTCAGTGCTCTTATTGCTGATTCCACCTCTCCTTTAAGAATGGGGAAGTTATCATCATTTGAGGAGTTTAGAACTTCAAGCGCCTCTGGGTCTCCTGTGGATGGATGGTTGTAAAGTTTTTTGCAATACTCAGTCCACCTCTCTGCAATGTCACTCGCTTCTGTGAGGCACTTCCCATTTTTGTCTTGAATGGTACTGACTTTTGGTTGTTTCTGTCTGGTGAGGACTTTCACAGTTAGGAATACCGTTTTGGTGTTATTCTTTATCAGACGTTTCTCCATTTCTTTGCACTTTTGTCCAATCCAATTTTATTTTGCTTTGCTCAAGTTGTTTCTGATATTCGTGTTTAATTCTCGGTACTCCATTGCTCCTGTTGTGTGTCTGGTGTTTTTGAGTTCTCACACAACTTCAGAATTTCTTCTGTAACACAGGGCTTTTCCTTCGGGCGATGGAGGCCAATGATGTCCTTGGCAGCTGCTTTTCATGACTGTGTTGAAGGTGTCTGTCATCTCATTGACACCAACATCCGCCACAAGGAGTGGAGCCAATTTTCCTCCAATTGTGGCTTTGAATGACGTGCAGATGTTAGGGTCCTTCGGTTGTTCAAGGTTGAATTTGAGCCTGATGTTCTTTGGTTTGTTAATGTTCTTCAGCCTCATTCGGAAGTTCATAATCACGAGGTCGTGATTACTTCCAACATCAGCACCTGGCAATGTCCTTGTTTTTGCTCTATTGATGCCAGATTGGACCAGTATATAGTCGATCTGGTTGTGATGGATTCAATTTGGTGAGTACCATGTCCAGCATCGTGAAGCTTTATGTTGTTCCAGGGTGTTGGCTAGTACCAAGTTGTTGTAGCTTGCAACCTCGAGCAGCCGTCACCCTCTTTTATTCGTAAGCTCATTGCAAGAAGGTCTACAATGTTCTTCCCAGTATTTTAGAACATCTTTGCCAACTTTGGCATTCCAGTCTCCTTGGACGACGAGGATGTCTTTTTTACTGACCATGTTTAGAATACCTTGTAGTTTGTTGTAAAACTCCTCTATTTCTTCATCATCATGATCGGTAGTTGGAGCATAAACTTGGATAATTGTGATGTTAAAGGGAGATCCTTTCAGACGAATGTAAATAATTCTGCTAGATATGGGGCAGCATTCAAGCACAGATCCCTTGATGGCTTTGTTTGCAAGGAAGCCAACACCATTTATGGACTTGTAACACTCTCCACTATATTATAATATATGCCCATCTTCGGCTTGCTGTTCTCCTAGGGTTTTCCATCTAACTTCACAGAGTCCCGGAATGCGCCATGTGTAGTGTTCCAGCTCATGTGTCAACTCTTGGAGTCTTCCAATTTGCCCCAGAGTTCTAATGTTCCAGGTGGCGATGGCAATGCTGTCTCTCGCTCTGATTTTATGCATAGTACCAGTAGCACACTTGTCACCTCCGTCCTAGTGGACAAAGGCAGGCGCGGTTCTTGTTGACCCAGACGACGACAGATCCGATGAAGCGTACTTCATTCATACTTGATTTTGCTCCCCATTCCTGAAACCACTGATACTTGTCAAAGCAAAACGTAAATGTCAATCAGAATTGTTAATTTAAATTGCCTACCTATATGGGTCCCATAGCAGTTAAGGTGAAAAACAATTGGACTGTCTCGTCGTTGTTGTCCTGGGTGGTTTTTCTTGTTTTTGTATATACTTTTGTATATTTTTTATACTGATAATTCTGGCGCAGATACAAGTTTCAGCAAGCAAACCTAGCCGTCCATCCCCACGTGTTCCGTAGATTTATATGTCTTTCTCACGTATTTATTGGTAAAGTATGTAATAATAGGCATCATTTCCGCTAAAATTTGTCAAAATCTTAGATTTCCCAAGATTTGTTTTGAGACATATGTTATACATGATTACCTTTTGGAAGGGTTTATATGATGTGATGTGATTTTTTATTTTTAACGTAGCTTTAAAAATTTTTCAGTCATATCCCTACGATGTCTGCAATGTGGCAGTTTATAGTGATGTCTAGCACTGGGGCATCATGCCGCAGACATGTAGCATGATGTCCCACACAGTCACATTATCCTGACACCAGGCCGACCAGTCCTAACACTAACCTCTTAATGCTGAACACCAAGCGAGGAAGCTGTTAGTACCATTTTTTAAGTCTCTGGTATGACTCGGCCGGGGATCGAACCCACGACCTCCCGCATCCGAGGCGGACACTCTAACCACAAGGCCACCTGAGCGGTAGGAAGGGTTTATTAAAATCTTTGATTTTAATTTCATAGAGATTTGACCGAGTAATGTAAGTGTAAAATATTTTATAAGCAATTAGCATCACAGCATATGGGATGCATGAAAATGATGTGCATAAACACTAGGCATAATAAAACGCACTAGTAAAGTTTGTATGCTAAGAACAACAAGAGTTTCAACATCCCCACCATTCAAAAAAGGCCGTTAATAAAATAGATTACGTATGTATCATGACCTTAGCGACCTGCATTCTGAGGCCGCGAGAATGGATATTCTGTGGATAATTATTCAAATATTGCTTTTATTTATCTCACCGAGTATAGACTATTGATTCAGAGACGTTTAAATTAAATCTCAAGGTTTAGATTTTATCTTTATTTGAGAGAATTGCCTTGCATTTACACTGGAGACAGTACCGTAGGCATTTATACACCCCATTTAGGTTGCGATGTTTTCAGATGCAAGATTTATTTATTGTTACATTTATTTTTTTAATGCCAGACGTGTGTTGATATAAGAAAAGTGTATGCAACAAGGAAAGAAACGTTTCTAATCAGTTAAGATGTCAGCGACATTAATTTAGGCCTTATACGTGAATCTGGGTACTATAAGGCTAATAATATTTGTTTACAAGCCTATATACATGACACATAATGAGACGGTCCATATGGCGACGTTCTGGAGCGGTTCGTTCAGTCTGTTCACTACGTTATTTTACACGATTAGAGAATGAAAAACAATTGAAAAGTATAGGCGAAAGAGACGACATTTGCATTACCCTGGACTTTTAACGTGGATATAAGACAACAGCAAATGAAGTAAGTTAAACGCAAAATGATTGGCTGTGGCATTAACTGACACCGTACGTGTTTAAGGCTTACATTATTTTAATAAATTCTACTGATACCTGACTTTGAGGCATACTCTCTGGTAACGATATATTAATACATTTTACTGACACTGTACAGCTTTGATGCATACGCTGTGGGCACATTATATTAACACCTTCTACTGACACTGTATGACTTTGAGGCATACGCTCTGGTAGCAATATAATACTACATTCTATTAACACCGTATGGCTTTGAGGCATACGCTGTGGTTACGTTATATTAATACATTCTACCGACACTTTATGACTTTGAGGCATTCGCTCTGGTAACAATATATTAATACATTCTGCTGACACCGTCCCACTTTGAGGCATACGCTGTGATCACATTATATTAATACATTCTACTGAATATGTACGGCTTTGATGCATAAGGTGTGGTCGCATTATATAAATACATTCTACTGACACAGTACGGCTCTGAGGCATACGCAGTGGTAACATTATATTAACACATTCTACTGACATAGTACGGCTTTGAGGCATACGCAGTGGTAACATTATATAAATACATTCTACTGATACAGTACGGCTTTGAGCCATAAGCTGTGGTCGCATTATATTAATACATTTTACTGAGACAGTACGGCTTTGAGGCACACGATGTGGTTGTATTATATTAATACATTCTACTGACACTGTACGGCTTTGAGTCATACGCTGTGGTCACATTTTGAGGCATATGTTGTAGTCACATTATATTAATACATTCTACTAACACTGTTTAGAATACAACCAAACAGACTACTTTAATTAACTTGGCACAGTTGATTTCAATACATTTTTGCTCGCTAAAGAAAGAAAAATTCATATTTGGTTGGAAGTCTTGGATTCAGATCTTCTCATTTAGTTAATGACATCAGATATATTTATACGCAGAGGTCATCTCTTAGGCACATGCTAGATTGAATGCGCTTGAAATATGTCAAAATGTTATTTCAATCATGAATTATTTCATTAATGGTAAAATATTTTAAATTAATATTTTTCGTTCTTACTCCCACATACTGTTGGCTACTAATTGTTGTGAGAATGTCTAACCATACCCTCCCCACATTGCCATAACTGTATGATAGCTAGTGTACCTTATTAGTTCCTTATCCTGTAAAATACTGAACATGATCTGATAAACATACTTCTGGAAACCTCCTATATTTGGAGATAAACTGTCACTTTAGTTCATGTCCATTGGTTCATATATCTGAATGTCACTATGTTTAGTTTAATATTGTTTCTTAAGCTTTCAAATTGAATGTTATGTTGACATAGCCATATCAAGTACAGGTTTATGTTCTTTACCTATACCTAACTGATCTAGGCGATTATATATCTATCTTCAGATCTGATATGATATTTAGAACAAAAAGGAAGGGTTGTTTTAACTTGGATACTATCGGGAGGCAGGTCGTGATACTAAAGGAAACGTGAGAAATATTGTATGTACCAAGAATAATTCGCCAGGATTCGGTCATACCATCACGTAGATGCTTCGTATCGTAAAGAAATGGATATGTTCTTCATCAGATAGATTAAAACCGCTGAGTAAAACCATTGATCCGTAAGGCAGAGCTTCAATGGTGCTTTATTTCCTATTGCAGGGCCATCTTTTATGGTTATTGACATTAAATCGCATTGATTTTTCGCCATAAAACATGGTACTAATCCAATCACTGTGGGAAATTAGAGTGTGATCCTATCTTTACTAACAATTGCCTGATTACAATCCATTTGAAACATGTGTTTCTGTTTCTCTAGATTTCGTGTGTCACTACCAGTTCTCAAATTGTTATAAGTTGCATAGGTCAAGAGGTAAGGTGGTAATTTAATTATTGACCTCGAAAGTAAGCATGGTGTTGGAATGGAATTAGTACCCAGGTGGTTTCCAACTCTCGATCTCCAAACCAAACAGTTAACGGCGATAATGGTACTACACCATTCTTCATATATGATAACGTATGAGATAGCATTGTAATTCATTTGCGTATTTAATGTAGTGACAATCTCCAATGGACTAAATGACTACTATCAGCTCTTCATATTGTTAACATACTGTACTATTAACTGCCATTTATTTATATAATTTAGTCGTCCATACATCCTCTTGAAGGAGCACGTAAATAATGAGACCACATATATTTGTGATTCGATCACTCTAATTCGTCTCTTAGAATGCCATAATGTCTGAAGAGGGTTCTGTTCTGCAAATCCAAATTTATCAACATCAGCTAAAAGTTAATATTTGTGATTTGAGGAGTATGGAGCTTGTATCCAAGATTCTAATAAATCTTGGACACCTCAACCAGCAAAATATAACTATCAGAAATTTTGTCTTCACATTAAATAAGTTAGCTAGGATATCAAGCTCTTATTATACAGAGGGAAAATACAAACGGATTATGGGGATTGCAGATGTAAGAATGATATTTACAAAAGAAGATACCTAACGGTTATTGAGTCCGCCTTGGATGCAGGGGATCGCGGGTTCGAACCACGACCGAATCATACGTGGTCAGACGCAGTTTGAGGAAGAGAAGAAGACCCATGCGTAGTTTCGTACGATAAATCAATTGCAGTAATATAAACCACAAAGGTCCTTTTCAGGGCCATTCGAATGCCTCAAAAAGATATATCATCCGTTGCCAGGCTTATGTATTTGTTTGTATATGTCTATATTTGTGTTTGTCTATGATCTGCTTGTCTTTATAAACGAAAAACTGTCCCTAAACTGGCCCTATACATTTCCCCTGTCCATAGACAAGCCCATGTTAAATTTCCCTTTTCCCTAGACAGGCCCACACTGTTAAATTACCGTTGTCCCTAGACAGACCACAATATTGAATTCCCATTGTCTCTAGACGTACCAATTTTGTTAAATTCCCATTAACCTATTTGGCCAACCACTTGTTTTAACATGAAGTCAAATTGTTCCTTTTTCGCCCCCACTTACTACTTATATAGTCCAATAGCACAATGTTGTTCACACTACATGAGAACACACATTCGTCCAAATTTGAAACTCGTTTTATTCAGGTGTTTCTTAATATGGCGAATCCATTGGAAAATGTCTGGATTGTTAGTCTTGGTCGAAACTTGGTGGTATAGACGCTTCCTGTAAGGCTTTGTGTGGTATCGATCTTTGCTTTACGACGATGCGTATTTAAGTTGTTTAGGTCTGTTGCACAAATTTTTTTAATCGCCGATCTGAAATAATTTTGTCGTCGTGTAATTTTGCAGAATCGGTTTAAATTGGTTTATTACTTATTTTTGAGTTTTGTTTACTCTTTCTGATTTGGTATATTTTGAACTATTTTTGTATTGATCTTTATGTTGCTTTGCGTGACGAATGCTTGAAATTTGTATTCCTCTTTGTATTTTGTCATTTATATGGCTCAGCTTCAGTGGTAGTTAAAGTCATTAAAACAAAGAAGAAAGAAAAGGAACCAAAATGGAGTATTATGCATCGGTAAAGTCCTTCAGTACTTTAAGTACTTTGATGTTAACCCTATACATGTATAACTGCAGTTCATACGGACAAAATAACAGTATCACACAAGTAGATTTAAAATTCTGCATTTAAGACAGACGAACAAAAATCACGAAATTTAAAACAAGAAGTTTCATTATTGATTTTATCTCAGTCAAATATAATTGTACTGTCGCATTTGAAAGAATGGTTAGCGACGATGAACTCGCTGACACGTTAAGAAGCATTTGCTACAAAATAGTTCCATGAATAGTATTAGTAAATGTAATGAGCGTTGTATTACACTCCACTGCTATTTTATTAACGGCACAGCATATATTCTTAGCTGAATAGATAACGATTGCATACGACCGACATAGCTTTATACTTAGATTTTGGTCATGTTTAGAAGTCTGTGGCAAAGTAGATGGCTCCATAGTTCAGTTGGTTAGAGCGCCAGTCTTGTAAACTGGAAGCTGATAGTTCGAATCCCTTTGGAACCATTGGTTACATAAGAACACGATCAAATCGTCTCAATTTATTTGGGATCTTCTTATGTTTGAAATTTCTTGCGGGTAGGTTGCCGGTTGAAATCAAACTGGATTTCTTGATTCAAGTCTTTTAAACTTTCAAGATTCATAAAGTAGAATACAATTGTTTTTTCTTTTTCTTAATTTTTTAATCTTTGTATCAGTTGTCTAATACACACGAAATAATGTCATAATGTTCGTGACGTAAGTTATATGAATCTGGAACTCACAGTGTTGAAAATAACCATTAATCTGTAATAATTGCAAACCGATCTAAGTTACGTTTGTCTTGCATATTCTGTTTTTCAAGACCGTGTTTAGTAAAAATATCCTCCCTTCTCTGAAGCATCTATTTTAAGTATCCAAGAAAATATACAAGCTCTAGGAAGGCTCAGATTTCTTCACAACACTATCAGAACAACATTTACAATGCTGACATTAGCTAGCTTGAAAAGAAACGAAGTCTATTTTTACTTATATCAAGAAAAAAATTATTATTTAAAAAGATGTGAAGTCGGCTTTACATCGGAAATTGTATGTGCGATAGATCTTGCTAATCAACATTGGAATCAAAGAAAAGTCATCCTACAAAGATTTGAAAATAAATCTGCATAAATCTGGCAACGTAATTGTCCTCGCTATGAACATTGGGCGAATAGAGAGAGAGAGAGAGAGAGAGAGAGGGAGAGAGAGAGAGAGAGAGAATTTTGCTGCCATGGGATTATGGCCCTCGCCCTTTTACTAGTGCTTATAACTGATACATACTTTTTCTCTCCCAAATTGGTAGTGATTAACCTATCTTTTAAAAAACTGAAGACCTTAAAGTATTGAAGACCAAAAATTGTGTTAAAATATATCCTTATCTTAGCACTATTAATCTTATTTTATGTTTTTGACGTAAATATGTTATATTTGACGGCATCACTAGGATGTGTCTGACAGAGTAAAGGACTACTTACCAACAATATTTGGATAGTGCCTTTTGATTTACCTGGAGACTGCTGGTATAATTACCCCATGACATTTGGCACCTCATTTTAAACTTTGGAGACACTTTCAAACTAAGTATGCAACTAATCATATTAAAAACAAAATTTAGCTCACGTTTGTTACCTCTGTTGTGTTTATCTCTTACATACACATTTTATAGCAAAGGTAATGGATTATACTTGGGGGATCCTCAAGGAAAAAGCAGAATCATGGCATAAATGATCACAGAAAATAAAAATAATGACACAATGAGCGAATCAGAATGTAACGAATTGAAACCGAAAATAGTGTTAAAGGAATAAAAGCTTATTAATTGGAACAAAATGCATAGTAATGATAAATTATAACTAATGTATAAATGATTTTGAAATAATCGCCATATTTTCAGATATTAACGTGTTGACTTTGGCAAGCTGTAATTTGTCACCGTGACTAATTTAAAAAAGCTTAGCATAAACACATTTTTTTCTTTTAAATTTTTGTATAAACTGTGATTTCTATTGTTAAAGAATTTACGATAAAGCGTTATATTGTATATAGCAGGCTAAAATGAGTTACCACGATACATGAAAGTCAAAATGCAACTGTACTTCAGCATTTCGCAAGTTTAATTTAAAATATTATTTGACATCTAACCTTACCTTTACGATGTTTATGGCGTAATTGATCATGTCAGTATGGAATTCAAATCAATACAACTGAATGCAAACAGTAGATTGACTTTTAGTCACACCGTTTTATTTCTTTTTCGTCGGTCAAAGTGTATATTGTAACCCACGATCATGTCGGCGGATAAGTTTTGATTTCATTCCTTGATTAATTTTTGGCATTTTCGAAATTATGAAATAAGAAACTCATAATGTGAGCAAATGCACTACACAGTGAAAAGAAATAAATTTATCTGAGATCATTCCTCTTGAAAGACATACATTATAGTTTCATTTATCTTGAATAGGAGAATTAACTTCTTTGTTTTCTAATTTAATAATTATTTTCTTTGCAAATGGTGAAAATTCCATAATGGACCGTTTTAGTGTTTACTTCTTATATTCTCTGTCTGAGCATAGTTAGCTTAAAATTGCAAAGCTATAGCAGTCAAAGAGATCTGCGTGACCCAGGCTTACGATATGACTCGGGCCGCATGATCAGTACCCAAAAATGTAGTCCTTATCTGTTGTTTGTAGAATTGTGCTCTTTCTTTGATTTTGGCCTTGACCGTCAATTTAGATTTTAGAGTTCTTGATAATGATTAAAACTAAATATGTATTCTTTAAAGCAATGAGTGTGTTTGTCTGTGCATGTTTTTAACGCAGGCTTGTTGTAAGTGGACTACAAAGAAATAATATGAGCTATCGTTCTTCACTACCAGTGCACAAATTGTTATAAGGTACATAGTGCCAAGCTGACACTTGTCTTACATATCATTCATTGGTCACGTTTGTGGTATAAAACCTGTACGTGTTTTACTCGTCTGATGCAAATGCATGACTGACATCTGGTCTGCAGAGTTGTGTGAAAGTTTCCACTCTTTTCTGTCTCTGTTTCCATCCCTTTTCTCTCTATGTTATCTAATATTACCAAAGACATAGGAAACTGTACCATTTTTGTTTTTGCGGAAATACATATTAAGGGAGAATATATAATAATTCCCCAAACAAATATATGCCTTCCTTAACCGGAATGAAATGCTGGCAGTCTACATATGGCTAGTCAATGATTTACAATATTATTGTTTACAGAGCAAACCTTGAAAATATAGACAAATTAGAGTTAGCACATGACTTAAACGTATGCGTATACTACTTTTGACGTTTAAGGGGAAAACAAGGTGCATGGAAGGTAATAGATTCATAATATATCCTTTATAAGGTATCGAAAGGTACTGTCTCCCTGCTACATCACAATCTGAAACTGTTTAGTTAGGACATCTAACTAAAAAGGTGAATGATTAGCGCAAGTGAAGGAGGCGTGTGTGTGTTGCATTCATAATTTATTTGTGATGTGGCTGTAAGCAACACTTAATGAATAGTCACAATGTCTTTATTATTTACTCATGTCCTGATCTCATTTATACATATTACTTCAGCAACTCTGTACAGTCTTACATTTTAAAGAAAGTCGCCAATATTTGGTTACATGCTTAACAATCCTAATGCGAGTTAAAGACAAACAATTAATAATTTCCCACGAGCTAAGTAATTATTTCCCATTTCTAAAATTAATTTGCACGATTATGTGATGCAAGGTAAAAAGCAAGTTGTAGGTGTTAAAGGGTAGTGGCAGTAGACACAAGAATGTCATACAGGCTGTATTGGGCTATGTGGTTGTCCACAGATAATCTCTTCAACACCTTTGAACAAACGGTCCTTCCTGCAAAGCACAACTATGGATTTCTGCATGAAACTACTCAATATAAATCCTAGTCAAACTGCTCACCAAAGAACATATTGAAACAACGACACTAGCTGAGGTTATTGTACCCCGGCAACAGTCGTCAATACAATTGTTCCTCTAATTTTGTTTTAGAAAAATATGTGGATCAAGAACTGCTGGCAACATAAATTGCACATAGCCAAGCTAGAAAATGACATTCGTCTTCAATGCTCCCATTATACAGACAAAGGACAGATTTCTGCAAGATTTTTTCCATGAAATTATTTTATCGACATATCGGAACTACTTCGGTCCAATGACTACAACATGGCTGCGCACTACATGCAGATGTGATGGTGTTTACATTGATTGCTGGAAAGGATAGACGTATTAGAAACCTGATCGTTTGAATAAATGACCAAACTTCCGGAAACTCTGCGACATTTGGGCATATGGAACCACCGTATCTTTCCTGTTGTGCAAAAGCTCAAGGCTTTACGAGTATCATTCATTCTTAAAATGTGTGGTTGAAATACACCTGCAAGCACATTACTCAAAATATTTGACGTTTCCCCAAATGTTCATCTGTGTGCAGCTTTATAATCTGGGTTTTCTTGTCTCCAGTATTTTTATTGAAAAAAGCTGACAAAACAAACAGTTAATGTTCAACATATTAACTTCGTGACTAACAGTAAGTAAAATATAAATACACATATTGATGCAATGCAAACAAAAACTTCATTCATGGCGCGCATGTATCAATATTTTGTTCTTCATTTCCAGCCTTATATTCGAGAAGGTTCTTATTCTAAATTTATGAAGTTCATGCAATTTTATTTAAATTATTAATTTCTCAAATAAATAAATAAATATATAAAAAATAAAATAAATAGTTAATATCAATTCATCAGGGATGCTTAATTACAACAAGCAAAATTAATTTGTCAGAACGATGTCCGCAATAAAAAATGAGGTATTTTCATTCCAACGATATAACGATTCTTTTGTAAATCTTTTGTTTGATTTTCTCCTTTGGCTATAAACTTAGAATGCTCAATACCCAGAGGGAGTTCAGACTTTAAATTTGATACCTCGTACTCCATAATTGATTGCTATAATGTAACTTCAGATATCGTAATTTATAACTAAGACTTGAATCGCCAAATTAAGAAAATAACATATCATTCGCTTCTACATATCATTGACGTGCTTATATAATTATTGTCTTTTATATGGCTTATTGTGTCTACAGTGCATTGTTATCTTGTCCCTAATCAAATGTTAAAAATATGTAATTCATTAATTTTATCAAACAATATGAGATTACTTATGGTCATTTTGTTGTTCAATTCAATGTTCAATGGCCAATTTCGACTTTTACACGTAAAACGACGCTATTTGGTCATATCTATTTCCGTTATTTAAAGCACCTATTTTATTTGACAATTAAATCTTTTGATTCCTTCGTCACACCTTTGATCTTTTTTGCCAAATTCGTAAATGTTAACTTGTTCGACAAAAATTATTAACTACTTGCTTTTACGTGTTGAAGATTGCTCAACGTCAACATGAAGTTTGTTCTAAAACTCTTCAAAGGTAATACCTTTCATAGTTTTAATATTTTTCCTGCTTACATTAGTTTCAGATAAATGTGTCTTTTTCAAAGGAATAAAGATTTCGCCATTCCATTAACATTTATGTCTTATCTGTTATCGTTTATTCTTTGTTCATTTTAGTTAAAGTCTTCTTTTGTAAGTTTGAAAGGCTAAAAATGATAACAGTTATTTAATTATTAATGACTACAACTGGTAATGAAATCTTAAAAATGTTGTTGTTATAGCTTCAAAGTTTCTTGAATATCACAATTCACATTCTTTTTTAACTCTTCCAATTAAGCTGGTATAGTTTCCATTGATTTTTCCATTTGACCTCCTAATAACCGAGTTTGCGCTTTTTTAATGAGTTGGACGTGTTGTTACATGTTGGTACTTCTGGCCATTTCTCTTTCGATTTGTTTGACTGCGATACAGTTTTAAGTATATGTTTAAACAATCTTGTAGATCTAAAAATGTATTTCTTTATTAGTCGATATCTTGTTTTTATCTTTACATTCCTGTACATTTTGTACAAACACTTTATTCAACAGCGGTTGTTACTGTTTAGTTATTTCTGTGTTTTTATAGATTTCCAAGTTTCTTACATACATAAGAAAAAACATGTGTCTGCACCAACGGTCGAGTAGTTTAATGATTACTGATTATGGGATCACTCAAATCTTTCATATCGTGAATATTCAAGTCCGTCATATGGTGGATATTAAATGACCTTGTGTCACCTGTTGCTCATATGAAACTCTGTAGATTTAACACTAAAGTCACGGGGACCTCCTAACAATATATATATATATATATATATATATATATATATATATATATATATATATATATATATATATATATATATATATATATATATATATATATATATATATATATATATATATATATATATATATATAACTTCATATGTGGACATTATATGCTGACTCTATCAAATTTGTCATTTGTGTTCAATGATTAGTTTTAACCTGTCAATTAACGACCACAATTCTTTGAGAGTTTGTTTGAACTACGAGAACATAATTTTGTAATGCAGCTTTTATTTTCCTTGCAAATGGTTTAACCTATGGTTGAAATTTCATAAACGTATACCGCGTTATCAACCAAACTGTCTACATTGCGTGGATTCATAGTTCTGCGATGTTAGCATTCTTTGGAAACTAAAGTTTCAGTTGAACGCTAACATAACTTTCGGGGATACTTTTAAAAATGAGTTTCACCATGCTTCAATTATTCAATTATATCAACAAAACTCATCATACAATTATCATGAAATTAAAAGTAGCAAAATAGAGATAATAAAATAGTCATCGAAAATCCAAAAGCAAAAACAAAATGAACAATTAGGACACGTTGGAAATACAAAAAATAAAACTATATAACTGAAGTTAATAAATCTAATAATTTGTAATAGTTTGTAAACCATATGAAGGATTATACAAAAATAATTCTACAACAAGTACATTAAAGAAAGATACGGTAAGAACGATATGTTAAATCACAAAGTATGACTTAGAATTCCAAACTTTTAAAGACAGTAAAGAAACATTCATATCAAAATGAATCTACTTGGTGTTCTGCTTATTGATGGTTGGTTGGACTGCACAGAACATGAAGGTGTAGATGCATGAAGGTGTAGATGACGATTTAGATAGAGATCATGCTGACCATCGGTCTTCTTTGGATTATTAAACTCTGAACAGTGGAGAAATTGCTTTCACTGTTTAAATATTATATATGAAGACTAATGGACACAAATACAAAATTCCAAATTGAAATATAAACGAGAAATATATGAAAGATGAGAAGCGTCGAAACATTCAGAAAAGCCGATTTCACAATTGCTTCAAGTTTTGATCACATGTTTTAGCCTGTCTTACTTCTTCCTTTGCTTCCTTAAAGTATCCAAATTATCTAAGTAACCCAGTATCAAATAATCTTCTTTTAACTTCTTGTCATTCTTTAATGATTAATGCTTTGCAATTTTTCCCTTACCTATATCTTAACTGGTTTTGCATCGACATATATCTCGAAGGTTTTCTTCATTTCGTCCATCTGTTCCAACTTCTTGTCAGTTAAAGTTGTTTCCAGGTTATATCCTAGTGCGTTCTATTTATTGCTATATTAGTTTGTCATTATATGGAGACGATAAGCAAATTAAGGTAGAAACTATAGATGATTTCACTAGTCATGCTAACTTTCATCACAGCAAACGATCACATCTTCACTACGACATGGCTGAATTAAAAATGTGTGGCATATATTTTTAGACTGAAAAATATGCAGCGAATAATAAAATATCACATTTTCACTACAATAAAAACGAGTGGCAAATGTGCAAACGAACATTTTCCTGGACCTGACACTTAATGCTGTTGTTAGCTCCTGTAAACCATTGAAAAAAGTACAAGTCGTTCTCTAATCTGAACAAATGCAACTAGTATCTGTGTAGATTATGGAGTTGATACAAATAACGACGTTAAACCATACTAAATAATTAGTTTTCTCGAAGATTGAAGTTTATATGTTCATAATGGGAACGATTAAAAAGTGGAAACTTTACTCTTTAATAAGAAGACATAACACGCAATCAATTTATATACTGAAATATTAAACGTTTATAGTAATTGAAGAATAAGTAATTATGACACCATAAAACAAGACATTGCAGATATTGATTATAATGAAATGTGCTATATATCAAGTGTAATTTCATCAGGTGAGGTTACGCGTATATATGAACATACAATGAATATTTTTATTTACATTGATAAGACAGGAAAATGTCAAATCATATGATGTGAATAAAAATGTATTTATCCCTTTTATATATAATACCATTGTGTGTTAAGTCAGTGGTATCACGTTATAGATGATTGTCTAGAACTTGTACAAGTCAGCAAGACCGTGCAATAAACACTTGTCTAAAACTTGTACAAGTGAGAAGGACCATGCAATAAACGCTTGTCTAGAACTTGTACAAGTAAGCAAGACCGTGCAATAAACGCTTGTCTAAAACTTGTACAAGTCAGAAGGACCATGCAATAAACGCTTGTCTAGAACTTGTACAAGTCAGCAAGACCGTGCAATAAACGCTTGTCTAAAACTTGTACAAGTCAGCAAGACCATGCAATAAACGCTTGTCTAAAACTTGTACAAGTCAGCAAGACCATGCAATAAACGCTTGCCTAAAACTTGTATAAATCAGTAGGATCATATTATACACGATTGTCCGCGATTTTTCTAAGTCAGTACTGCAATTGTGTACACATTGTCTAGAACGTTATTTTTATTCTGACGTCTACCATCCTTATCATTTTAGCGGATTAGTTCCTTGCGTTAGTGTCTATTGACTGATATTCAAAACATTTCTGATAAACCAATTGAGTGTTTGCTTACTCGTTCGTTCAATCAATCAATATATCGATCTTTCGAGACAGATAATGAGATAGAGAGGATATAATTGAGGCAACCTCTTTCATGTAGAGAATTTTTTAAAAATTTATATCTTTGATCATGATATCTTATTTTATTAGCATGATTAACATTATGTTCTTTCTATTGGTGTATTGTTTAGAGAGGATATAACTGACATATTGTATGTTAGATATTGTTGGTAAGAAAAAGGTTTTCTTAATTCAGTCTACGTCTCCAGTGAAAACGGAGAAAATGATAATACAACAACATAAAATATCAGGGGAATTTATTCCTAATAAACTCGAAATACTTCGTGTCATTACATTTGTTCTCGTTGTATGAATATAAGGCAATTATACATGCTACATTACATCCAAAAAGCCACACGCCAACCTGGTATCAGTAATTTCCCCATATTTTATTAAAATTATAATTGGAAGCTGGAGGAATAAGTTGTCAGAATTGCATCAATGGTTTTGTTTGTAAATATAGAATGTACTCGAATTCCACTGCATACTACACAGAACAATTTTATTGCATCGTCTCCAAATAGCTCAGTTAAACATTTGTATGAGAGAGAGAGAGAGTTTGAGTTTAACCTATATTTGCCCGGAAATATGACCAAGACAAAGGTGCTACTGTATAGCCTACCTGTAAGCTTTAACAATTAAAACCGGATAAAGCTAGATATTCTCTAAATACTTCCTTGTTATTTATAAAGTGCATTGGGTGCGATTAAGATTGGCTTACACGACCGGATGTTTCGTGCGTTCAATTTTGAACAAAAAAACGTTAATATCTTTTGTTAAACAAATACAACAATTCGTATGTTCTAACTGTACCACGAATTTCATGTGTGATTGAAATTATTCCAGTCGGATTAGAGAAATAATCATCTGCTTTCTTGTCGACAATGTATAGGATGGATCACCTGCCATTGATAGCATTTATTGCTTTTATATTCCTTGTGCATTGCCACACCGCTAGATGTAAGTATATTTGATTTTATATTCCTTGTGCATTGTCACACCGCTGGATGTAAGTATATTTGATTTTGTATTCCTTGTACATTGCCACACCGCTGGATGTAAGTATATTTGATTTCATTAACTTATAACCTTTTATTGTGATATATTTTGATATTGGAGATTTAGGCTTTGATTTGCCAGTATGCCTAGATTATTGTATAACAGCAGCAAGATATTTCATATGGCTAACTAATCTAGTTCATAGACAATATGTCTAATGCACTGTGAACCAAGCGATATATGGTCAAAGTGCAAACGAGTAATTGTTAGTTTAGTTTTATTCAAGTTTATATTGGAAGTCAAGACTAAATGCCTCTCTATGTATATATCTATCTCTCTATATATCTAACTATCAATCTATCTATCTTTGTTGTTTTTGGGATGGGGTACACACGTGATTGAGTATGATGTCTCATAAACAGGAAGCTTCAATGACTTTATTTAAAGACGGAAACATAATTAGCTGAGAACTAATCTACAATGAGGCCCTCATAAAAAGGAATTGGCAGTAACTGGAGTAAAAGTGGCTGATAACACATCAGTCACAAAACATAAAAATACTTCCGACGAAGGCTGACTCTCCTATACATAAGATATCAACGAAGGGTTTATGTATAAAGAGTGACCGCAATGGCCCAAATGTAAACGTACTATATAATCTAAAGTCATGTGTTCTGCTACACATCCTTTATTAAGTTACAAGTTTCTCAAAATCGGCTGGACGCATTTTCTTTCAACTTTTTACTTCGATACTGTACAATATTATTGATATCAAAGACCTCTAAGTAAGAGTTTCATGAGTACCGTCTATTGATACAGTTTATTAACATTTGCGTATCTTTTTTTACAGCCGGTACCCACTAAGGCTCGCCTAATTTTGCTGTTTCGTCTTCACGAAATTCGTGAGATATTCTGTTTAGGTAGACGTTTCTAGAAATAAAACATCCATGAAAAGTTCATGTATAAATAGTGGACGTAATGTCACATATGTAAACGTACAATATAAACTTTCGTGATGTGTTCTGCTCCACGTTCTTTATTTAGTCGGAGGTTTCTCAAAATCAGGTCGACAAATTTGCTTTATACTTTTTCTGCTGTCAGAAGGACGCCATGTTTAGTTACTATATAAGAGCAGTTGAAATCGAAATCATCTAAGTAAGGATTTAATGAGTACAAAATATTGATACACTTTATTAATATTAGCGTGCTTTTCACAGACGTTACCCCTAAAGCGCCACTTATTTCGTTGTTTCGTCTTCACGTAATTCGTCAGGACTTCCTTCTAGGTGGACTCTATCTTCTACAGATACAATGTCAATGAAGGGTTCATGAATAAAGAGTGGACGTAATGTCACAAATGTAAACAAACTATAGAAACGTACGGCAGGTGTAATGCTCGACTTCCTTTATTTAGTCAAGAGTTTCTCGAAATTGGCTCTACGAATTTTTTCACACCGTATCTGCCGCTAGAAAGGGGCCTTATTTCGATACTGTATAAGAGGTGTCAAAAAAGGTCCTCTAAGATAGGGTTCCTTGAATACAAAGCATTGATACATTGTATTAACCTTTGTGTTATTCATGGCCGGTACCCCATAAGGCGCCCCTTATTTCGCTGTCTCGTCTTTACGAAATTCGTCAGGACTTCCTTCGTTGATAGACTCTATCTCCTAAAGATATCAATGAAGCGTTCGTGTATAAAGAGTGGACGTAATGGCCAAAATGAAAACGTACGATATAATCGTAAGGCATGTGTTTTACTCAACTTCCTTTACTTCGTCGCCATGTTCTCCAAATCGGCTAGACGAATTATCTTCAGATGTTTCCTGCTATTAGAAAGAGGCCTCGTTTCGATAATGTATAGGAGGCGTTGAAATCAAAATACTCTAAGAAAGGATTCCATGAATACAAATCATTGATACATTTTATTAACCTTTGTGTGTTTTTGAAAGCCCGTACCCGTTAAGGCGCCAAATATTTTGCTATTTCGACTTAACGTAATTCGTCAGGACTTCCTTCGTAGGTGTCCTCTATCTTCTAGACATAAAATATAAATTAAGTGTTCATGTCTAATGTGTGGATGTAATAGCGCAGATGTAAACGTACGATATAATCTTACGGCATGTGTCTGCTCGACTTCCTTTACTTAGTCGCGAGTTTCTAGAAATCGGCTCGACGAATTTTCTGTAAACTATTATTGCTGTTAGAAAGTGGCCTAATTTCGACACTGTATAATAGGAGCTGAAATCGAAATCCTCTAAGTAAGGGTTACATAAGTACAAAATCTATTGATACAGTTTATTAATATTTGCGTGTTTTTCATAGCCAGTATCCCCATGGGACCCCTTATTTCGCTATTTCTTCTTCGTTGGTTGTCTCTATCTCACAGAGATACAATTTAAATGAAGGGTTCATTTAGAAAGAGGGGACGTAATAGCGCAAATTTAAACGTACGATATAATCGTACGGTAAGTGTTCTGCTTGACTTCCTTTATAGTCCGAGTTTCTCTAAATCGGCTAAACGCATTCTCCCGAATATTTGCCTGCTGTTAGAAAATGGCCTTATTTCAATACTCTATCAGAGGCGTCAAATCAAAAAAATCCTCTTAGTAAGGGTTTAATGAGTACGGACTATTGATAAAGTTTATTGACATTTGCGTTTCTTTCGTACCTGGTACCCCCAAAGGCGCCCCTTTTCTCGTTGTTTCGTCTTCACGAAATTTCTCAGGGTTTCCTCAGTAGGTGGACTCTGTTCCTAGAGATTAAATATCAATGACGGGTTCATGTGTAAAGAGAGGACGCAATTGTCCAAAGGTAAACGTACGATATAAACTTATGGCATGTGTTTTTGCTAGAATTCCTTTATTTAGTTGCGATTTTCACGGAATCGACTTGATGGATTTTCCTTAAGCTGTTTTTTTGGGTGTTAGAAATGTGTCTCACTTTGATACTGTACAAGATGCTTTGAATCAGAGTCTTCTATGTAAGAGTTCCTTGAGTACAAACTATTGCTTCAGTTTATTAATATTTGCTGTTTTTCGTACCCGGTATCCACTAAGGCGCCCTTTTTTTGCTGTTTAGTCTTCACGAAATTCGTCAGGACTTCCATCGTAGGTGGACTCTATCACCTAGTGAAAAAATATCAATGAAGGGTTCGTGTATAAAGAGTGGACGTAATTGCCCAAATATAAACGAACATTATAACCTTATGACATGTGTTCTGCTCGACTTCCTTTCTTTAGATGCAAGTTTCTCTAAATCGCCTTTACGAATTTTCTTTCAACTTTTTCTGCTCATAGAAAGGAGTCTTATTTCCATACTGTTTAAAAGTCATTGAAATCAAAGCCCTCTAAGTTCTATGAGTACAGACTATTAATGCAGTTTATTAACATTTAGGTGTTTTCCATAGCCGGCACCCCATATTTAACTGATTCATCTTCACCAAATTCGTCAGGACTTCCCTGGTAGGTAGACTCTTTCTCTTAGAGATAGAATATCACTGAAGGGTTCATGTAAAAAACGTGGGTACAATGATCCAAATGAAAACGTACGATATAATCTTGCGGCATGTATTCTTCATGACATGCTTAATTAATTCCCGAATATGTCGACATCCGCTCGACGGATTTTTTTAAATAGTTTTTTGTGTGATGAATAGGGACTGTGCCGGTAAGAGGCGTTGAAATATAAATCCTCTAAGTAAGATTCCATTCTTTCAAACTGCTATACATCTTATTAACATTGCGTGTTTTGCGAACCTGAAAACCCCTAATGCGCTCCTTATTTCGCTGTTTCGTCTTCACAAAATTCGTCAAGATGTTCTTTGTAGGCGGATTCTGTATTCTGAGATAAAATATCAATGAAGGGTTAATGTATAAAGAGTGGCCGTAATGGCCCAAATCAAAACGAACGATACAATGTTACGGCATGTGTTCTCCTCTATTTCCTTTATTTCTTCGTGAAAATATCAAAATCAGATAGACGAATATTCTTGAGACTATTTCTGCTATTAGAAAGGGGCCTTACTTCGATACTGTACTAGAGTCTTTGAAATCAGTGTCGTCTAAGTAAGGATTACATGAGTACAAAACATCAATATAATTTATTATCGTTTCATTATTTTTCGTACCCTGTACTCTCTAAGGCGCCCCATATTTCGCTGCATCGTCTTCACGAAATTCGCCAGGACTGCCTTCGTAGGCGGACTCTATTTCCTAGAGACATAATATGAATGAAAGGTTCATGAATTAAGAGTGGACATAAAGACCTTCATGAAAAGATACTATATAATCTTACGGCATGTGTTCTGTTTGACATCCTAATTGTACTCGCGAGTTCCTCGATATTGGCTTGACCCATCTTCTTTATACGTTTTCTGGTTTTAGAAAGTGGTCTTAGTGTCAGAGGAGTTGAAATAAAAAAAGCTATAATAAATGGTTCGATGAGCAAGACTATTTTGGGTTTCTATGCGTTTGCGTACGTATGTGGATAATATCATTTATTTGTCTCCTTCCGTTCTGTGTTGATAATAGATATTGGGGGTATTTTCTTCCCCTATTCGTTGATAGTAGAATGAGTGTGTTTGTGTGCGTTCGCGCAAGTTTGTGTGTTGAAATCTACAATGTGTTGAGAGTAGATGTTGGGTTTATATGCGTTATCGTACGTATGTGGATAGTATATAATGGTTTTGTTTTTGCTTCCGTTCTGTGTTGATAGATATTGGGATTTTTGTCTTCCCCTTCTGTGTTCATAGTAGATTGAGTGTGTTTCTATGCGTTCGCTTACGTTTGTGTGTTGATAAAATATATTGGGTTTGTATGCGTTTTCGTACTCATGTGGATAGTATATTATGGTTTTTGTCTGCCCTATTGTGTGGACAGCAAATATTGGGATTATCTGATAGTATATATAAATATATATTAGCGTCTGTGCGCGTTTGTATGATGATATCTTAAACAACTTACATCACGCAGCAATTTATACAGATTATATTTCATGGTGGCATACATTATGCTGCTAAAGAAAGTTCTGTATTTCAAGAATCGACAACCTTTTAACTGAAGTTTGAACAGTTCATGAAAAACTAACTGTACCTGTATGTTTTGAGTTAGTCATTGACTTTCTAATTAGTTCATGTTTGTTTTCAGACAGATTATGCCATATTGTCATTGCAACTTGGATACAAGACTTGTAGCGAAGCATGAATCTTGTCATATAGATATACACAAGTTTGTAATGTAGACAACTCATGAAGGAATAGGACATCACTAAACCAATCCTTGTTTTTGCTTCCGAAGCAGCTAAGTCATTCCAGCATCTTTAAAGATTTGAACTAACAGTTTATACTAGGATGTTTCTTTAACTTTAGGAAATTAATCACAGTGCAATACGGTACCTTGAACCCATCATCTCCGTCCTACTTGAGTCTCTAGTGATACAAACATAATGTTCAATTTCCATAGATACCCATTCTGACATTCGTAACGTCGTAACGTTAAGTTTCTATATGAACATAATATCTAACCGACCGCCCCTCCATCCAATTTCCTAATATGGCCCAACTCAGCACCCCATAGTAAATCGCCCCCTCCCCCAATACTACACAAAAATTAGAACTTATATCATCCGGACTACATTGAATGCACGGATATGAAAAAAGTCAGTGACTTTTACCAAGGGCCAAAGATCGCAATTTTCTGATATATTTTGAATACCTTAATTTAGAGTTTCTTTATGTACTTATCCACCACAACATTCTTCTGTAAAACGAATCATCACTTACTCCAGGTCAGCCCATTCTGGACGTCCTACCATCTTTCCAGCCCACCCTAAGATTTATCCAGCTCACCCTAAGATCTTACGTAAGATTGAATCAGAAAAACAACTCCTCTCCTAAAAGTTTTAGGGCGATTCAACTATTAAAAAGGTATATATGTAACTTATCACATGAACAAAACGCCAGTAAATAAATAAACGTCGCATTTCTCCACCATATTTGCATAATTGATACTTGACAAATACAACTGTTGTGTAAAATTAATCTTTTGAATTATTTCAGCATGTGAAATGAAAACATGTTCTTAATGTCATTCAATTGGCAGCTAACTCGAGAAATTCATTACATTCTTCAGTGATGGAAATGATCGAACTATCAGTAAAGTGAAACGTTGCGTAATGCGGAACACCGTAAATAAATACTGCGTTAAACCGGAAATACAGCGCACCTCTAGTGATCACTGACCCTAATGTCAATTCATGCAATATTGGGTCATTCTTTGAGTTTTGTCCCTAACACAGAGACTAAGCTGTGGGTCTTAATTTGAAATCAAGACCCTAATCACACAATTTAGTCCTATGATCTTAATTGGAAACAATCGAGATCCATAGTCTCATCAACATCGCCGCTGGTTTAACTCGATCATTACTTGTAAAACAACATCAGCCGTATATCATACACACACCGGCTGGGCATATGTTTCTGGTATTTCATGCATTCCTTTTGTTAAGGTAATGCATTTAAACAGTTGCTACACTGAACATTCGTAACTAAAATGTAGTGCAAGTTTAATTTTCTCCATTTCTTAAAATTTGAAATTTTGTTAGCTAGTAATCTCAAACATTGCGTCTGTGAATAGTTTGTGTATTAACAGAATAGACTTATCTCTTATAATTTACAGGTAAACAGGACAACTCATTCTAAATATCAGAGCCTAAGATTTTAATATGATGAGAGAGAGACTGAGAGACAGAGAGAGAGAGAGATCGTTATATCGTTGTTCTGAGCTATGCAAGAGGATAATGGTTCCCTTTACACCTTACAAATGACTTTATATTAGTAAAGTCCAGGCGAATTCACATGTTATATGACACCATATATAAAGACGTTCCAAAACCATACGTACAATTTTTCCAAACCATATATAAAGACTTTCCAAACCGTATATAAAGACTTTCCAAACCATATATAAAGACTTTCCAAACCATATATAAAGACTTTCCAAACCTTATATAATGACTTTCCAAACCATATATAAAGACTTTCCAAACCATATATAAAGACTTTCCAAACCATATATTAAGACTTTCCAAACCATATAGAAAGACTTTCCAAACCATATATAAAGATTTTCCAAACCGTATATAAAAACTTTCCAAACCGTATAAAAAGACTTTCCAAACCATATATAAAGACTTTACAGACCATATAAGGTCGTTACATTTCGTTCAAAAGAAGTTCTCATCACGTGACCTTTTTAAAGGTTCTGATAATCCGTGTATGATTTAAATGTCACATTGATCTTGTAAAAGCAGAGAAGATATTGTATTCTGTCATCAAAATAAATGTCTAGTACGAACCGACATGATTAGTTGTTTTTCTGCTGATTGTTCACTGTCACATCATAAGATGTAACTATATTTACTTTATATTTATCACATGGTTGGAATATTTGATTGTCGACGCGAAATAAATGCATATTGAAGATTCTGGAAAACGCTTGCCTGGCCAGTAGGTTTACTATTTTTCTAACAGTAGTATGATGGTCAGTCAATTACAATAGTACAGCGAATACTTTATCAGATCATTCACTTATGTCGCAGTGTAGTGATGGAATGTACTTAAAGTATACAAAGTCTTGAACCTGTTGTTATACATACCGACTTTGGAATCAACTTATTTACATAATAATATTCCTTTAACAGAAGCTGATTTCTTTCTTGATTGACATTATTTTATTACTTAATATTTCATTCAAATTCTCAATACAGATATTTAATCCATGTTTCCATTTCTTATCTCTAATATGTCTATTTCGTACACCCAACCTAAAACTGTGTATAGAGTGCTAAATGCAATCGATGGAGCCATATTGTAACGCAGCTACCTATATTAGTTTATTAAATATGTCTATTGCATAGACTTTCGAGATTCTACGAAATTAGGACTCGGTCAAGATATACAATCTCTATCATCTACGCAATAAAAAGTCATTTATCAATGAAACAACTCTTAAAATACATCAAATTATAGTAATGGAACTAAAAATGATGATTAGCGTATTTATATAAACCAGAGCATATACATCATTATATGGTGAAATTATTGGTTTCACCGTGTCAGCTTGGAATGTCGTGTGCGGTTATTTTAAAATACAATCCGCATTGCTACAGTCTCTACATTTATTTTTCAGTACTGAACGTTCCCTGTGTCCAAATGATAATAAATCATAACTTATTCGAAAGTACCTTTAAAGACGAACTCACGGGTAGGTTCTTGTTATCCGGCACTCTTTGAGAAGCTGGATATAAACAAAGGACAGTACATTGGGTCACAGATTTAACTACCGGATCGTCATCAATGCCTCATTACTCACTGTTCACTATCGTCGAAATACACACAGGCTACCACACTATAATGCTCAAATTCTAAAGAATAAACAATTACCTTTACATCAACAACAAGAATGCCTCAAAGTAACTCTTGTACCACCACCAAAGGGAGACGGGGGAAATGCTCTTTAAAAAAAGACTTGGAATACATTCGCGGATACTGAAACGGATTAATTTGTTCAATCTCTTTAAAGTTTTGTTCCTAGCTTGAACTTAGCTGAACAGAACGTGCGATCTAAACTGAATGACAAAACTCTCGATTCTGATTGGTTAACGGAAATACTAGGTGAAAAAAACTGCCTAGCGGAATTCCACACAACTGAAATATTACAAATCCTCTAAGAAAGTAATGCAGATAACAGTCCACATATAAGGTGCCAAAGTCAGTCTTTGTTTTGGTTGAGCACCTGGAGTATGACATTAATATATTAGCAAAATTTTGTAATATCAGGAAGAATTTGTAGAGAAAATTCCAAGCAAACTGTAAAAAGTGTACATCGTATTCTTTTTATTACTTGATTTGTTATTTTATTTGTAACATTGAATATCAACCCAATCAGGTTTTTGCACAACCAGTTTAGATTGGTAGTTCGCACGGGTTGTCGACCTTAGCAGCAGAGAGGCTTAACAGACCAGGGCCGTTCGCCAAATTAAACGCTCCTACGAGAAACATTAGCCAGGAAGGCCCCAAATGTAAAAATAAACGCTGCTGGGAGATGTTATTAAGACAGACAATCTGCCGCATATACATAGTTTATCACAAAAATATACCCACGCAGACAAATTTTGAAGGACACCCATACAAGCAAATGGAAAATTGTTTAAATAGATTTTGGTTTTGTTTTTTGCACGAAGAATTGGTCACGGCCCCTCTGCTGCTGTACAATTGTTAAAATATTTGGTCAAGTCCAATTCTATATCTTGATCGCGGATCATGCAAATTTATCGCTATAAATCCATGTGGTGTTGACTGCGCACGACTAAATAGATTTTTGAATTTTACTAAATCCATGTCGCCGTTACACCAAGTTTGGTGAATATTTCTTAACGTGTGTGTGTCAACTCCGTTAAATACCGCCAAAATATTACAATTATCTCTAATTACCTTTGGTATCTGCGTGTATCGTTGTGTTACATAAATAACATCTGTATTTTTATGCCGCCCACGAGAAAATATCCTGGACGGATTTGCTTGTTTGTCCAAATTATGTCATCATAAACGACCAAATTATTAATTTCTCCATCAAGATCATCAACTGATGGCGCTTCATCAATATCTGTAATAAATTCAATGATATTATCACCAATTTCTGATGCATTATTGCTAAATTCCTTTAAAACTTGATAACAGCGCTGGTCGTCAACAGACGGAGCAACTAAATATAATTTGTCCCACTTCAACCATCTCATTATCAAATTTAGCAACAACTGAGTTTTACCAGATCCTGATGGGCCAATTATTATCATCCTGATTGAATTTGGTAATGCCGCGTAATGTTTAACTTGCTCGCGTTTTCTTGTAGCTGAAAAATCAATTACATTCATGATATATTAATATTTTATGGATTTATATTGTGTTAAATGTCGCACGCGAACTCCAACATTGGAATTAAACGAGGTTATTACAAAGAACAACAGATCTGCTGTAACAGGCAGGTGTGAAATTTGTAAAACAAAAAAGTTTAAATTCACTACGAAAAAAAAAAAGACACGGAGGTGATATTGCCGCAGGATTAGCATCACTGCCAGGATTGCCCTGGGCAAAATACCCCGGAGAAAAACATATGCCAGGTTATAATTATTGCGGTCCCGGCACTCGACTCGATATCAGATTAGACAAAAATAATAATCCAAAAATTGGTGAAGTTCCCGTAAATGCAATTGATGGCGCGTGTTATGTTCATGATTTAGCATATCGTAGCGGAGATTTGGCGCAAAGGCACATTGCTGACGTAAAATTGATTCACGCATTAAATGCAATTCCTGAGAAAAATTTCAAAGAAAAACTTGCTTCGTGGTTAATCAAAACAGACATGAAAGGTAAATTAGTTTTCGGCGCGAGTAATTAATAATGGACCAAATATATTATTCTCCTCGTGGTTACTGGCGAGGAAAAGCAGCAATTGCCAAACTTGCCAAAGCTGCTAAAGTAAAATAGCAAACAGCAGCAGATTGATTAGCCAAACAGGCAATCTGGCAAATTTATCTTCCTCCACCTAAAAAAATTAATCACGCGCATTTTAATGTTAGTGTACCAAATGAAGTTCATCAGGCTGATATAATGTTTCTGCCTCACGATGTTGTTGATGGTAAAACCTACAAATATGTACTAACTATTGTTGATATTGCTAGCAGATATAAAGAAGCTATGCCGTTAGCAACTAAAACAGCCAGTGAAGTATTAGACGCATTTAGTAGAA
Source organism: Sinohyriopsis cumingii (assembly GCA_028554795.2). Lineage (NCBI taxonomy): Eukaryota > Metazoa > Mollusca > Bivalvia > Unionida > Unionidae > Sinohyriopsis > Sinohyriopsis cumingii. The sequence goes on from CM068829.1 coordinate 34,169,407, forward strand.
TTTATCAACGAGGACCATTAACCTGGCCAAATTTACTTCAGGTTGATCCTGGTAGGGAATTGTTTGGTTCTGTTTTATCGCTAATGAAAAAAAATAACACAAATATACGACGAGGTGGTGTTGGAATTCACAAAAATCAGGCAATCGTCGAAAGATTCAACAAAACATTAGCTGAGCGATTATTAGGATATCAATATGCGAAAGAATTTATCTCAGACAAACGATCAAGTGACTGGGTATCAAGGTTACCTGAAGTTACTAACGCGATCAATAATGAAAAAACTAGAACAATAAAGATGAAGCCAGCAATAGCGATTAAAAAATTAAATATTCCGATAATTAGACGAGATTTTTCAAAAGATCCTGTATTAGGTGGTATTATTGTTAGATATTTATATAAGCAATGTGGAGCTGAAGGAGGCCGAAAAAGAGCAACTGATCCAAATTGGAGTGTAACAACACACAAAATATCTACCGTAACAAGATCATCAGGACGACCTGCAATATATATTCTTGATTCGCTGGCACCTTAACGTGGCTTTATTCGTGAAGAACTACAAGTAATTCCCGCTGATACTCAATTGCCGCCAGAATCACTTAAATAATAACTCGTCTGTTACATTCCAAACAAGCCAGATTAACATTACTTCGCAAGTGACCGATATTATTATTTTTCCTATTGACGGTGAATTGTCGAGGATCATTTTTTTGATACTGCCAGGCCATAACGCAATTACAAATGGCACAATTATTATTTTGTTCTCGTCGAAGTGTCAATATGAAGTCCACGTCAAGGTCAGATTCATAATTATTTTTTTTGTCATATCGATTATAACTAAATATTTTTTTCTTGATTATATTTTCGCACGTTTCATCGTTAATTACCGCTGCATCAAGAACAATTCGTCGCAATTGAGATAATTTTCTAGCTCGTGATACAGCTAAATAAACCAAATTTGACCACATAATTCTGTCATCAACAATCCAGACGGTACCGTCAATAGTTAGTCCTTGTGATGAATGTATCGTCATGGCGTACCCTAATTTCCACGGTGATTTTTCAGCATTTAATGCGTCATTGACAAGATTAATATCAACAGTGACAATATCATTTAAAACTAAATTTTGTATTTCTCCTCCTGGTAAAACAACATCAATATTTTGTCGTCGCGTATCAATTGGTCGACAACATAGTGGCACTGGTAGTGTTGGAAATTTCTCTCTATGATGTTGTAAAAGTTTTTGTTGAAGTTCATCGCGAACGATTTTTCTGCTAGCAACAATTAAATGATCAGGCTGCCATAAATTTAGAAAATCTGTCATTAATGTTTCATCAATTATTTTTCTCATTACGTCACATTGTATTTTATCTGGTTGTAGTCGAATTAATTTCTTAAAATTAGTTAGTGACATATCTAAAGATCTAAAGTCAGTTTCAACTTCTTCATAATAATCAACAAAATTCTTCAGCCAATCATGAGGTGACATTCCATCTATAGGATTTGGTTGGCCGTGATCTCCGCACATTATTACGGCGGTATTTTTCGTCCATAAAAGCTCAAGGAACAACTTTAATACCGTTAAATTTATCGTACAAACTTCATCAATAATTATATTTTTATTTATGTATTTCTCTCCCATGCGCGAACAATTCCAATCTCCGCCGCTGTATTTGAAATAGCTGTGATATGTGCAAGAAACAACACCATGCTGCTTCATTTCCTTTGCTAATCTGTGTGTCGGCGTTAATAGAATCAAGTCAGTATTTTTCAATAATTCGATGGCTCGTGTTGTTTTTCCGCTACCACCAGGTCCATTTATATACACAAATGTATGTCGCGAAATAGGATCATAAACAGATGGCGCCACAGAAACATCCGGCATTGTATTTTGATGGAATTCATCAGCACCAGCAACATCAGCAGATTGACTATAATTCAAAATATTTTCATTTTTAATTCTCCAAGTGCCCCAACTGCCATCACTAACCAGATTTTCCAGCAATGACGCGTGTTTACCATCAATATAGAACGAATCTGTCGCTATCCTAACTGCGTATTTAGGAAATTTATTAATCATCGAAAGTAAATTTGAACTAACATAAGCCAACATCGAAGCTCTTAAATGCGTATATTGCGGTGATTCTTATTCAACATAATTAACTACGGTACCAATTTTCGTATCATTGACATAAATATTTTCTCGATTGCAGAATGTACCTTTTGCTGTTGTATCGGCGATTATAAAATCTAATTCAGCGTCGTCCATAATTAATCTGGCATGATGCCGCTTGTAATCGTACGCGCCACCCTGAGTGAATTTACCTATAATTTTTCTGCCTAAATCTTTTGTGTTTTCGTCGCATGTCGGTAGCCAAACATTTGTTTGTTTTTTATACTAAATAATTGCTTCACTGACTGTCAACAACGTCAACATTGCTGAATCTAACATATTTTGCAGCAGCGCTATATTAACCCAACGTTGACTCGTGAGGTGTTTTCCAAACATAATGTAGCAGATTTTATGTAAATTATCGGCAAATTTAAATGATACAACACGAGCAAAACCTGTTAAGGGAAAATTTGGTAACGGTCCGTTAATCGCAACACGAGTCATTTCGCTTGTTGGATGACCAAATTTAGCAAAATACTCGCCACAATCTCCTAACCCTAAAAAACTTCCAGGATAACACGCGGCCATATCAACTGATATCATATTTGCGTAATTATATTTAGTGTTCCAAAGTCCACCGTGGCCGTATTCAACGCAACTCGCCTGGACATCTCTGAGAAATTCACATCGCGTTGGCTTCCACGAGTTTTTCTCTCTAGCGGCATGAGCTGCAACAGACGAACAAGTAAAACAATTGGTTAGTAATTCAGAATTTGTCGAGTATTTATCAATTAATTCTGTCATTGAGTCATGTAGAGATTTTATTCTGTAAATTTCACCATTGGGCCGTACAAATTGATCATCTTTATCTTCGCTGCTAAATAGCCAAACTGAAACAGGATCAGATTTGCTTATGTCATAAATAAATTTAAACATTTAATGAATTATCCAAGGCAGAATTTTCTAGTGGATAAAATTTAACAACACGGTGTCGAGGAAATATCGTTACCGCATTTGTCCAAGCGTGTGAATTATGATCGATAATTTCTATAGACGCACCTCGTGATTTATAAGCTGAATCAAATAGGATTTCACCAGTAATTGTTTTAACTGTTATAGGGAATTTTAATTTGCACGATAACGCAGCAACATGACTTATCGATGCGCCATCAGCAACTGATTCGGCCCAATTGTTAATTTTCGTTAACCTTAGTGAAGTTAAACCCGACCCGCGTTTCGAATTTTTCAAATGTTCAATCACTCGCTCGGCTACACAATTAATTACCGAAGAAATTTTCATTAAATTTAATTTTTTAACATCTGGTTTGTCATTTAACTTGTAAATTCCGTAGACAACTGCGCTGACAGAATATGATCTAGCATAATACGGCTTGTCAATTCCTGTTAATAATCCAGGCCGGCTATGTGCGGATAAAATTATAATTTTTTTTTCTTTAACAATTGGGTCTCGTTTGTCGCGAATTATCCACACGTCATCGTTCATTTGTACGATAAATTTTATTGAGAAAATAAATTGTTCCTCGTCATGATTTTTTAAAATATATTTGATTATTTCACTGGCTCGCTCGTCTGTCATTGTGTTATCAACTGAGTTTGTTTTCCATGTCGACCAAACATGAACCGCTCCATCGTCATAAAATTCCTTTTAGGCCTGATTTGTTTCATCAATAATATATTCAATTTCATCAATGTCGAATAATTTCATATTATACTTTATTTTGAACATATGTTTAAATTATAAAACTTTATTTTAAACATATGTTTAAATTATAAATGAGCAATAAATGCAAGTGGATATTGGTTGGATCATTAAATTGTTGCGATAAATCATGCAAAAATGAATATTGTGGCGAACACATGGTATTTATACGAAAAAATAATTATGGACCACAACGTTGCATGATTTGTAATATTGGATTGCGAGGTAAAACTCGCTTGTGTCTAAATTGTGGTGGCAAAAAATATCGCGAACTAAAACGACATTATGACAAAAATTAATGTTGATGATCGAGTAATTAAGTGTGAAGAAGATTATATAAAAAGATTTAAAACAAACATCAATTTAAACAAATAGCAATTTGTATATGGAATCAACATTCACATGTCATCCAACAATCAATAAATATGAAGCTAGCCGAGACGATTACGTCAGACATATAAGAACGAAAAAACTAGTCGGTAATATTGATAAATTTGGTTATCTTCGTTTTAGGGTAAATCACGAAGATAAAAATTATTACAACCATAGATTCGTATATGAAAGTTATTTCGGATTAATTCCAAATGGACTTGTAATCGACCATGTTGATGGTAACAAACTAAATAATTCCTTGGAAAATCTCCAGGCTGTTACTCAAAGTGTAAATTCAACACGAGGAAAAACAGGTAATGGTCCAAAATACGCCAAAGCGGTTAAATCACTTAATACAGAAACAAACGAAGAAATAATATTTACATCAATGACTGCCGCTGGTAGATATTTTGGTATTGATTCACGTTCGGTGCGGTTTGTTGCAGATAAAATAACTAACTCGGCTTTTTCTTATAAATTCGACGAATGGATCACATTTTCCTACATTCCACTAATTTCAAATGATTAAAAAAAACCAGCAAAAATTAAAATTATTAAAAAAATATAACTTTTACTGAATTTTATCTTATTTTTTTGTCATTTTTTCTACGGTAGTGAGATTTTTGATATCAATATTTAAAAATCTTAAAATTTTACCAACAAATTAATATTTAATGTTTCACCGCGCATGTCAAGCAAATTCCCATGTTGATTTGTCAGCCTAAAATTTATCCTCGGCAATAATTGATTGTGGCAACGAAGATAAACGGGATTGATTGGCTCCTTCACAATTAATGATCCAGGTGGTGTTGTTGGTGAAACGAGTATAATATTGATCCCTGTTGAACCTGATTTGACACTGAAGCATCTGGACTATAACTACCGTCGATAATATCTGCATGTAAATTAACCGCGATAACATCAGTTATATTAACAATTTCAGGTGAAATATGCCTGCCATGACCTAATAAGGATTTTGGTAGCGATTTTTTTCTCCACGCGGCATGTAATTGAGAGAATAATTCATCAATAATATCAGCAACTAATTTTCTTAATTTATGCGCATTATAGCCAGGTAATTTTAATGTTTCTTCAGTTAATTTCTCTTTATCCAAAAACATTTGTTTATTTTTTGTTTTATCGTCAATTATTATTTGAACTAATATTTTGTTAAAATGTTCCATATCTGATGCAAGCTGATTTAATACTTCCGCGTGTTTGATCACCTCACCACATGATCCTGACACGTTAATTACACACTCGTGAAAATATCGTTGTAGTAACCACAAATATTTTTTATGTAATTGTTTAATCTCTGCAAAATAAATATTTATGTTACTCATATGAATTGATGTTATTCCATAGCTGGACCATTTTTCATGTTGCCTAAAGTTCCATGCTGGATCGTCCATGAAAATAAATTCAGTTGTTTTGTGATTTTTTTAAAAATCTCATCTAATTTGTTTTTGTACGATGGAATAATTCCATGATAATTTTGATTATTAGTGACAAAGTCGTTTTTGTTAGGTTCTGGTGACGCCGGTGATGTTTCTGGCTCTATTTCAGGCCAACCTAGAACTGTTCTAATCGAAGATTGATAGATATCAACGATATATGGCGATTTTACCTCAATAATTGAAGTTAGTGTTGGCTCATGTGCAGATATTTTTATTCCTGGTTCATTATCGCCTGTTAAATTCTTAATTTTGTTTAATATTTCATCATTAATTTGCACAATCTGATAACTACCTGTTGGTAGTCCAATAACGATCCAATCTGGAGTACCATCTGGTTTGTTTTTATTAGCAAAAACAAATGAATTATTCGATAATGAGCTGCCAAATGATTTTGATCTGATATTGGGCCAGCTATGATAAACTCGCAATTGTGATAGCGCAATTTCATCAACAGATATTGGAATTGTTAAAATTATACTAAATTCCGGATTAGTTTAGCTCGCCGATATCATTGTTGTTCTTCGTAGATTTGTGTTCGCTACAATCTGTTCCAGCGACATTATTATTAATCATCACTACAATAGCAGAAAATTCATCATCAGAAATAACTCTGTCATTTAGAAATTCCGATAACAACGAAGATTATTTTGCATATTGAACTGTTGCCGCGTTAAGTTTATTTATATACGAAGTTAATTTTGTGTTCGCGCATGACGATATTTTTTTGCAATAATATTTAATACGCCAGCAACTACCGTAATCACACAATTGCTTCACTTACTATCGACGATAATAGTATTTTTACATCGAGCATATGCCGTAATAATACTGTTGTTACCCCCATTTTTTTCTGAAAAATATTTGACAAATCGGACCTAACAAATCGGATGAAGATTTTCAACAAACTTAAATAACACGATGCAAGCGAATCCAGTGAGGTCAAAATCAGATAATTGTCCATTTATCGATACTCTAATCATTTCATGTGTGCGATGTCCAAAATTGCTCAAAATACTTAGAGCAATTTCCCATACCAAGTAAACTTGCCTAATAACATGCAACCATATCAACTGAAATAAAATCTCTATAATCGTATTTAGTATTCCAAAATCCATCGTGTCCATATTCGACACAACTGCATTGTATTTCTTCAACAAAATCCAATCGTACTGGTTTCCACGAATTTTTCTCTCTAGCAAAATGATCAGCAACTGAAGGAACGGTGTAACAATTACTCAGTAACTGTTCAGCGGTGGCATCGTCAGCATCACGACTATATTTCTACGCAAGATTCTTCATTGTCTTCTTGGAGAGATTCTATGAGATAAATATCTCCATTAGGCCGTAAAAGCTGATCACGATTTCCATTAGCGGAACTTAACAGCCACATGGATACAGGATCATTATTACTTATTTCGTTAATAAAATAAAATATATCTCCTCGGTAAAATTCAACAGCTCGTTTTCGTGGAAATATTCTTACTGTATTAATCACGAATGCGTATTATTATCAATAATTTCAATCGAAGCTCCTTTCGATTTAAAATTTGATTCGTATAAAATTCATCCGGTTATTGATATTACGGTTATTGGAAATTTTAATTTCTTTCCTAATTCGTCGACGTATTTGACAAATATAACGAACAAAAAATTATATTTCATTAATGTTATGAGAAAGCTCTCTCCGGTAGGGTAATTAAATAGTTGTTACAATTTATTTAATTTTTTTGTCCCATCCTATTTATTTTTAAAATAATTGTAATACAACAGGTATTTTATCATTCTGATGTTGAAGGGAGATAACTCTGACATGGATACGTAGACCGGTTAAAGGGTTAAATCCCCATCGGTATTTTCAAAGAAATTCAAATGTATCTCACTTCAGAATATAACTTTATAGTAAGACAGAGAAATTCAAAGTCAATAACAGTCATTAGACTAAGTCTCCGGATATGATTCTTGACTGAGTCAAGGGGAATAACTCTTTCAGCTATGGTAGAGTCTGATATCTTATAAAATAATTTTCATTTATTGACGAATAAATGTTTTTTAAAGAAACATTATCCTTATTATTCTGAATCTGTCAGGTTTCTTGCTTCATCAAGATTTTGTCATCGATAATAATTAACAAAAAAGAAAAATACAAGCCATCCATTCAGCCACGCCCATCGCGTGAGCTACTTTTGGCTTTCTGAGTATTAGTTAGATTATAGAGCTTAGGACAGGTTCTATCATTGGGGTTCCTCCCTAATTGCACGAAATTCAACGGAAAAGCGCACCTTCCCAGGGTTCATTTTGGGACAGGGTGTGAAGAAATGTTGAACATAGAGAAGGCCACAGTACTGCCCCGTCCTTAGAATTAAGTTAGATTGTATCTTGTGCAGTCTATATAATAAAGTTAGATACGATTGTATGTTTTGCCGTCCTTAGAATTAATTTAGTATTTTATCGTCCTTAGAATTAAGTTAGACAAGATTGTAAGTTGTGCCGTCCTTAGAATTAAGACTATGCAAAAAGCTTAAACATGAAATGTAAATAAGTAACGCTGTAGATAGTTTTTTTTAAGTTTAAATTTACAATTTTGTATATAATAAATTACATAAATACGAAATTAAAGCATTAAAATATAGATTGATCGGTATAAAATATTTTATGAACTAAATCCCGAAAAAAGAAATTGTAATTTTGAATCAATATAACAACAACAATTTGAAAATACACAATATCTGCAGAATACAAATTAATGAATCAGATTCAGCAAGCTATGTTTCAATCTTTGGCTGCAGTGGAGGAAACGGAAATTGATAAATTCGTCTCGCTTTCACGCGCGATTCAAAAAATTTAGGTCAGAATTGTCTCACGAATACGAAAGGAAAAAGATTGTAAACAACCTTGTTAGACAAGAAAGATTATGTCAGATCATAAAAACGAAAGTGATGTCAATGACTCTACTGACTGTCTAAGAGAATCAGTAAAAAAGATCTGGATTTTATCTGCATTTCTTTTCAACTTATAAAATTGTCATAAATCTGAGGAATTAGATAAAAAAAAAATTTAAGTTGATAAAATTTAGTACATGAATGCATATAATTCATAATCTGATGTCTATCACACGTAAGCATAATAATATGTTCTCGCGGCAGTTCATTTAATTAATCCTGCATCAGCAAAAATGTTTCATTGCCGTATTCATGAATAATTGTATTAACACTAAATTATTCTGTATTGACTTGGGACGGTGTCATTATTGTTCTGATGGTGTTTTCAAGCAAGTCTTTGTCGATTATAAAAACTGGTACATTATATAATGCCTCTTGATCACATAATGTATTGCAAAACACTCTTCATGATCAAAATTCCTTAAGAGTTAAGGACAATGATCTTAAATAGAGATTTATATGAAAAAAATAAATTGCTTAAATCAATTAAGTGTCCCGATTGGTCAGTAAGTTTGAAATCTATTATTGATAATAACGGATTACGACACCGTAGTTCAACCGGTTTCATTGCTTCTTGTACAAGCAAATATCCAGGAGATACTCGAGGAGTAAATGTATATAAAATATATTCCTGTTGAGCCTGACTGGATATTTTAAGATCTGTTTGATAGCTACCATCAATTGCATCACATACAGGATTGACTGACATTGTTTAAGTTATATTTACAAGTCCTGGTGAAATATGTCTGCCGACACTGTATGGATTATTGTTATGTTTGAGAATATTTGATGATGGGACAATTTTTTTCCATGCTTCAACGATTTTAGGAAAGTTTTCATTGATAAGATCGTTGACTGATTATTTTATTTTGTCAGTTCTCAATTCCGGTATTACAAAGTTTGGTAATTCTAATTCATCAGTCATGTTATAATGATTGAGAAATACTACTTTTAGTGTTGTATCAAACTCTATTCTTCCTGTTTCTGCACTGTATTCTGGACTTATTTTTTCATCAAAAATAACTTCTTCAATAATACGATAGTTGGCATATCCAATATCTGATACAATTTGATATAAATGTTGTATTGTTTCAATGATGTGTTGTTTTACATCGTTGCTATAAAGTTGTATAATACTAGAAAATAGATTTTGCTGATTGTTAAATACGCGTGTGTGTTCAAGTATAACTTTATCAGGAAAAGTTTTGATGAAATTACCGATATATGGAAAAGTTTTTTTAATGATATATATGATATACTGTTCTACCAAATCCTTGAACGTTTTACCATCAGCTGTAGTAAAAGAGTTTTCAGGATGTTCTAGACCATCCTGATAATGTATTCTACCTCTGCCTACAAAAATCCACACAAGGTCTCCTCGATATTTTGGAGTTGTTATATTTTTTGTACGTGAGAAATTAATTTAATTTTGGTTCTGGTGGTCTTTTATACTCTTCAGGAAATTCTGGCCATCCTAAAATATATTTAATTGACGATTGATACATATCTATAACGTAATCTGGAGAATATTTTCAATTGCAGATGATAAAGTTGGCCCATGACCTGTTATAGCTATTTTGGAATCTTTTTCGGGTCTAGATTTTCTTCTGCGCTGAAATTCATCATCGATTTGTTTGATTTTGGCTGATATATGGCCATCTATGAATTACTCGTAATTGTTCTAGCGTATTTCTTTTTCTGGAAATGCAGTTGGAAAGTTAATATTAAATTATGGGTTAGTTGAACTTACTGATATCATCGCTAAGGCCTAAATATATTAATAAAGACAATTTAGACTACTCTGTTGTTGCTGTATGTAGTTTCATTATATATTCAAGCAATTTTGTACTTGTGCATTTTGATATTTTTTTTGGAGAGAGATATTAAGAATACCGGCAATTGTTGTTTCAGCTGAACACAAATTATTACAACTGCTGGTGATGTCATTGTTATTATTGAAAGCAATACGCTGGTTCCAGCGATAACAACAGACGCCGAATGAACAATTATATCAATAAGAATTATGCGTCTATTGTATTTGTTTAAATTTTATTGTACATTTGTCATTAATATCTTTTTAGTTTTGTTTGCCATTCACGTACCTGATTAAACATGTAATATTGTGCTGCAACATCACGTTTAATGTTGAAAGGAAGGCTCGTTATTTAATTAGATGGGAATTTAATTACTAATTCAAAGCATCAATAATACTTCAAGCAGAGTTTTCTTCTTCCGGTTCCACAATCAATATTTTCTCGTCATTTTGATCTAACATCACTAACATAGATCCAAGTGATCCACCTGACGGAGTTAGTGGATCACGCCGTGAAATTGTAGTAGATGTGATAAACGTTACAACACCAAGTACTAAAAGTCTGTATATACCGGTAACCTCAGCGCGATGTTTAATGGTTTTAATGAGTGGTGACCATAATGCTTTGTCAGACGCTACTGTATAATCTACTTGTGGGGAATTTAAATTAGATTAATTTTTTTTAACGATATCAGGAATTCTACTTATAACATCTAGTTTATTTTAATATCATCGATATTGCTCTACGTCATCGTGATTAACGCTGAAAATGATTTAGCATATCTGATAAGAACTAATCGTTTATCAATCGCTTCAATGTCTTAATATCAACGAGTTTCACGACAGCAGTCAACTGACTTCCAAAAAATTCCTCTGCGATTTCATTATTTTTATTAAAACCTCTACGAAGCTATTAAAACATACTTACGTGAACGTCATACTCAGCTCATAGCGTGGCTAATTTAGTATATACTGTATTATAGTTATTGTTTCCATACGGTTTTGTTCTTGAGACATATTCATCAAATGTTGGATCTCTAAAAACAACTATTTTATTTCCATTCATGCTGAGTTTACCTGTCATTGAATTACCTGTAAATAGTAAACGATTAGCAACGCTTTTCGCAATTTCATTTCTAATAGTTGCGATTGATTGATTTGAATCTCGGAATCTTCCACTGTCAGTAAATATTGGAATGTTATCCTGAGTAGCACCGAAATCTAAACGAACTATATGATTCCATTTGATATTACTCGTCTTTAAAACACCGTATTTTTCCTGAAAATCAATAACTTCTTCTCGGTCAACTCCAAGGAGGTTCATAATATCGGCAAGTTCATCTTTAATTACGTAATTTGGCAAACCAATATCATCTTTCTTTTTTTGTCTTTGATAGAAGGTCTTCCGTAAATATAAACCATTATATTCATTGCTAGTGTATACATTACCAATTCTATTTGGAAGAAGATCAGATCTTCAAACAACATTAAAAACGTTAATTACTTCACGACCACATATTGTCGGATCAGTTATTCTTTGTCATGGTAATTTGATTACGAGCCTGGAGTTTTTATTGTTCGCATAGCTTATAAACTATTTTGTTGGAGCCAATCTGTACGAATCAAAATAAACAATTCCACATGGATCAATTTGTCACGGAATGGTGTAAAGGTTGTTAATTAAATACATGTACTCGGGTTTCGTTTCTTTTCTCTGTACAACGATACCCGAGGGTGATTATAATATGGTCTATGTTTTTCGAAATCGTGAGTACGATTCGTCCTGTGCCACACGTGCAAGGTGCCTTTGATAAAGAATAACGAAAATTCTAAAGGTATTAATACGTTACTACATGTAAAGGACCTTTACAATACTAATGGTTTTGTCAGCAAGCGGCCTGCTAAAAGGAATCGCACAACTCCAGCTGTAGGGCTGAGTGAGTGTTTTGATGGTAGGAATATCCGGGGTGTCCGGTGTTGTCAGAGGGTAGAAACGTCCGTGTGTCCGGAGCGTTTAAGGTGCCGGAGCGTCTAATGTCTAGCGTCCGGAGTGTCCACAGGGACTAAGGTGACCCAGCTGTAGAGCCGTCAAAGGACCAGGGGGTCCGGAGGGTCTAATATTTCAAGTGTCCGGAGGGTCTAATGGTTCAAGTGATCATAGTATTCCGAGGGTCCGGAGTCTATATTGGTTGTGAAATTGATTCGGAGGAGCTGTGGAGCGGATATGGTGCACGGGTGACGGAGTGCATCTCCACACATGTATTTTTAGCTGTATGCTAATTTTGGGTTAGTAAGACCCAGTGTATTATTCAGGACTGGAAGGATAGATTGTATATCCGTTCTTGTTTAGTGACATAATTTCGCTACCTGAGCGAATACATTTTTTTTACTATGTGTAAAGACTTACATTGTTTACTATTTGAGTGAACTATATTCATCATTCCATTATTGAATCATTTGTGAAATCATTGATCCTGTATTTTAGGGTTACTGACCTAAATTTATTTGTATATTTTTTTTCATCTTTGAAACTGTGCGTTTTTTGTTAAATAGATCCAATATTTGGATTATAAATACGCACACATCTTCATCATCCACTACTCATATAAATCGCCACATTAAACCATATATGTGTCGTCAAAACGTGTTCTGTTGTTAATCCGAAATATCCCACCCGGTTATCTTGTTACACAATTGTGTATGCCAACTAATTAGTGCCTTGACCAGAACTATTATCAACAATAATGATACCTGTTTCAATATAGTTGTTTTGGTAATTGATCACGCAAAAAAAAAAACCTCTAAATTTCTTGATATTTAATTTCTTAGCAGCATCAAATAAATCAAAATTTGAGATTGAAATAATTAACAAAGTGTTCATAAAAGTCTCGGACTTTTCCAGTATTGATAAGGAGTTCCTGGAAGTCTTAGACCTTACCCTCTTTTTTAAATCCTTGTCCTATTGCTTTCTTTAATGCCATTCCTGCAGCAGTTCAGTCAGCACCAAGTGCATCTGCTTTTGCTACAGCTCATTTTGCATATGCTATTATTGCTGGTATAGCTGCAAGAAGTGGAAATATACCAAATGTTTAAATTGAGTTTTTCATCGCACCCGCAGAAAGATTGAGTTTAACGCCTGTTTTTGATTGTTTGGCGCCTTTGAAATCCTTGAGTTGACGTTCTGACAATGATTGTTTATTTTGACCACCTGTGATCTGATCCTTGTTTTAGTGATATTTTCATTCCACAGTTCTTTCCTGAATTTGATTGAATGTTTTTAATCTGTCCAGGAGTCAGACTGACACTAATGTGATGATATGACATTATAAATATCGCAAATGATTTAATTACATGTTTAGAAAATATTACATATTTTCCACTGGGGCGTCAATGACTCATTCGTTCACCAACACCCTCGAGTAACATTGCTTTGTCGCCGAGTATAACAGCAACTGCTTTGTAATTAGGAACAGCCCCAGCGTCTCTATTTACTCGAGCTCGAAAGTGAATATCAACGACTGACTGTCTAGATAAATCAAGATGTTCCAGAGAAAAGTAATAATTCGGATACATATTTATAAAATCTAGCTGTGATATTTGCAAACCAGTATCTATAGTTTGATAACGTCCCATTAATGTCATTAACCAATGATATGCACGTGCTACATGAATTAATTCAAAATTTAATAATATATCTTCAGCTGGTTCTTGATGTCCATTTAATCTCATTGAAACTTCAGAAACTCCAAGTTTATCAAATAACATTAGACATTCTCCTTGCCAGTTTACTCGTTCATTATTTTACAAAACAATGAAAATATGTCTTGGCGCAGAAACACTTTGCTAGGATGTTATGTGACACGTGAATAAACCATTCACTGTACTTTGAGCACTGTCTATAGTTGCTATTAACAATGATAATAATGATTTACCACCTTGTTCCATAAAAGAGAGCAATTTTTGTTCTTCTGCAATCGTTGGAGTCATTACCAACATCCAAAGCGAATGTTTTGTTAGTAATAGTTTTCCAGCATCTACACCAACATCTTCTCGCCAAATAGTATCGTCGTCAATAGCCTTTCTTACAAGTACAACGGTATGCTTGGCCCCGAAAATAACCTTTCTAACATTTTCGCAAAATCCAAAAGATGTGAGTAATTGGAATTAAGCATGAAAATTTTCTATTACCTCTTAACATCGATCGAAGTTTTGTAAAACCTAAATTGAAGCGTGCATTAACGTTGATCATTAGATGCTGTGTATCACCATCAGCGGTGTTTGCAGCGTTTCTTGGTTTTCCCATATTATACTGTCTGTTGTCAGGAAAGCCAGAAGTGTCTTTAGCAAACATCATTAACGGGCCAGTCGATTTGCATGATCATTAGAATATCGTGCTAGACCTATTATTGTTGTAGCAACATCAAAGTCTTTTTGAATATTTTCAATATTTTTTCCATCAATCATGTAGGTAGCACTGTCAACCAACGCCATGATGCCGTTATTAACGAAACTAATTATATTATTGGCATTATATTCTGAATTATCAACTTTTAAACGTTCCCTTTTTACTTCAATAAAAGCTTCAGCAGGTAAGAAATATCTGCTTGTATCTTGAATTTGAAATTAAATTCGACCACGCTGATCTGGTTGTCTGCTTCATAAGAATAATACTGATAATCGCGCACAGATTCATCTTTGAGAACTGGCGCATCTATGTCAAATGCTGGATCGGATACACGTTTGAACAATTTATTATAATTGTTATCGTCTAACAAGAAGACCTCTTTTCATGCTATCAAACTTAATTACTTTTTCTGCTTTATCAGCCAACTCAGACTGTTGTTTATTTACAGCTTGATCTATTATTTTACTGACATTTGCAGGCATAACTTCACGGCTGGCCAGTTTCACTGGTGGCTGTGGTGTTCGTCGAATTAATCGTGTTACTCTGTCCTTTATTACCGAAAACGCTCTACCGGCAATATCACCAACTGCGCTGGGAATTTCTTCACGAATAGCGTCAGTAGATTTCATTCCTATTTGTTTTGCAATCGGTAATACTTTTGGGGGTATACGTTTGAATAAACCCTGAAAAACATCGCCGAGTTCACTTCCGTAAGTTGCTCTATAGGTTGGTAATCGTGAATTTACTACCCTAACTATTACAGGCCCATGTTGAGCATTATGTACGTTCATCTTATTGTATTGTCATTGTTTCTAATTACTCTCAGTCACTGCGATACTCATTAGCAATTTCATCGATGAGAGATCAATAAACGTTTATGTCCATGATATCGCATTTAAATAATTATTGACAAATATCAGAGATTTCATTAATGGTTTCCGGAGAATTATTTTCAGCACGTTTTCCTCCAATCAGAATTTCTAATCTATCTACGTCGGCAAGAACATTGTCAGGACAAGAAATAAAACCATTCCCTCTATAGGTATGGAACAAATTCCGCTTCTAGTTGCGCCACAGATCTATTTTTCTCAATAGATACATCAGCTTCTCTTTGTCTTCTTACATCACGGACAAATTCACGATCTTCACGGTAACCTGTGAATTTTTTTTTTGTTGAAAACAGGATGCACATCTTTAGCCCAATCATTTTCATTTTACCAGGATTTAACAAATTTACGCTTTGAATAATTTGATATTTCATTATATTCCCGTGCGGCAATCAATACAGCATTATCATATTTTTTGTTGATGATAGATTCAGTACCGTAAATTCAACTTGTGCTTCTTGACGTTCTTGTAAGTGTTGTTTGACAGAATCACAAACAAGAAGATATTTCTGTATTGCCTCTAGCCTCTCTTGAGCTAATCTAGCTGTTATAGATTCCATAGCTGGTGCCACTATTTTATCAGTGATGATTTCAATTACCCGCACGGATTTGTAACAATAAATTTACATGACCACGGAACAAGGTATCTTGGTCTTGATACATTTTTAGGTTGATATAACGATGATTAAATTATAGCAGCAGAGAGGATGCGACCTCAATGAAACGTTACGGTGGGAAAACACGCACGTATACCTTTTAAAAAACACTAACGACAAAAATAAAGTAACAAAATAAACTAACCCAATTAGAAAAACTCTCGGTACGTTAAGGTTTTGGTGTGGCGTTATTGGCATTATTTTTCCGTTTTCGTAAGAAGCCTTATTTTTTCTAAGTTCCTTAACACAAAATATAGTTTGAAGTGTCTAGGACGATACCATTTTCAAACGTGGAACTGGCAGCTATTTGCCTTATAATATTTTACACCAACAAAAGTACGCCTTTACCGATGACCTTTGCATAAGTTTCAAGAAAATTGCTGATACCAGCAGTTTATTGGTCCATGTCTGGTCAAATGTATCTATGCTGTGTGAAAAATTGTCACTTTAAAAAATGATTTAAGAAAACAAATACTTGTATGTTTACCAGTAACATTTATTAAATGTATCGAAATTTGTGGTAGACCTCATATCAAAAGTTTTATTTATGTTTCTTTTATTCTTGATCATCTTTATTATTGTTGTTGTCGTAGTTTCCGTTGATGCCGTTCTATTGTGTACAGTATTTACCGTTATAATGCTTCTATCTTTATCTAACATCTCAAAGGAATCAATGTACCTGTCGATTTCTACTTTTATTCCTGCCTATGGACAAAACGCCATCTTTAGTAAAGGGTCTTATTGGATATAGCGTGCTGTAGTCAGCAAAATAGTTGTTTTATAGTAATTTTCATCATTTATTTCTAGATGCAGTGACTGACTTGCTAAAAATGGGTTGATTTATTAGCTTTAGCTCGTCGTAAATGATGTGAAATATTTTCCCGTGTGACACCACTTTACATTTTTCTGTGCTGGTTAGTTTGTCGGCACTTAGTATGAAATACAATACGGACAAAATTGGCAAATGTATCAGAGAGCCTTGTTATAATGTCGGGTTTACCGGCGTCTAAGCCTAAGCTGACATGTGACTTCAACGGCTAATTGCAAAATAAACAGAATTTATCACCACAGCAGCAAGATTCTCTTTGAATTAACAGCGCACTTGACTGTGACAATATGACTAAGTCATGGATAGGTAGTTTCTTTGTTTTTCGGAATTGGTCTAAAGTCGTAATATAATATAACACGTATTGACATAACCCAAAGTACTTTGAATTACGAATTCTATCAGAAGACATGTATAACATGAGGCATATTTTCTCACACAACGTGACTCCCGCATGCTTGAGAATCAAATCGGGATTTTATTTATAGAAAATTTGCGCAGTCATGCGAATATATGTCTTTACACGCGATATGAATAGAATGAAATCCTAACGAGGCCACATGCTAACTACAGAGACGAATATACAGCACGATATTCGATGATTCTACTGATCTAACCTAAGAGTTTTGGAACTCCTACTCATGAAATCTGCACCGACGTTCTCTGTGCCCTTAACGGATCTGATCTGCATTCGGTATTGCTGTAAGCGACCACCTCATCATCATAGGCAGATACTACCCTTTGTGAAAGTTTATATTCGTGATATCATGTTGTCAGTTACCATCTTGAGAAATAACAATATTGTTTGCTGCTTTAGTAAAAGAAACTGATTGCTTTAGAACTACTGAGCGTAAAAATATTAAATGTTATTTTATTGAACTTCAGCTAAATCTATGCTTAATAATATTCAGGTCTCTCCAGAAGATCGTGGGTTAAAGTTTTCTAAATGTAAACGTTTCTATTCATTTCTACCAATATCATTAGATTCAAGATGACCCCAAAGAGAGAGAGAGAGATAAAGCTGCCTTTCAGTCAGCCATTTTTAAATACAACGACTTGAAGCAAGCTTGAGTATCCTACGCCATATGAACGAGGGGCCGATATGTTTTAATACACACTCAATAACCATTACATATACTTAATAAGAAGCATATTAATCGCTCTGCGATTTTGAAGGAATAATACAATTGGAACAATACAATATTATTGTTTTGTTTCATATTTCACTTGATGTTCAATGTATGAATGAAACCTGAGCACCCCACATTAATATGCAATGTCATAATATAATGAACGCGTGTAAACAAAACTTAGATGGCAAAATAGAATGCAATGTAAAATAGCCAAATAAAAACTAAGAACTATTGATACGAGAAACAAATATTTATATTAGGAAAATGCGATTCAACGCATTTATGGAAAGTGACGGTACAATTATGAAAAATGCACCAGGTCAGAAACCAATTTCTCGAATGCAGTCATTGTGGGCGATTTGGTTGTCTTTACATGTACACTTAGTTTAGAGTCGTATGCCTGTTTTTGATGACATATTTATTATGTCCAATAGGCTGTATAATTTTATTAGGTGAGACCTAGGCATTTCAGAGTGTTGTAGGTTTATTTGTTGTTATCCTGATGGAATGAGACGTGAATCCCATCTAAGTCCTTCATCTTCAGCAGCAACCTTCATTAACATTCCCAGGGCATTGTATCTCTTGGACTTGGATATAACCTGAAAAAAGAACTGCTATTAATTTTGAAATCACTATGTTTTAAGAGATTCCAAGTATGAGATATGTCAATGTTATTACGTGTGACTAAAATTACACCGTTTATGTGAAATAGAACATATTCATGAACCTACTGATTGATACATTGCATCAAAAGGTAGTGTGAAATGCTTTCTCTCTCTCTCTCTCTCTCTCTCTCTCTCTCCATTTTTTCTTGCAATTTTGAGACTTTGGAGTTTGGTTGTTGCTACAGTAGGTATTTTTAATTTTTTATTTTGAATGATAGCCATATCTAGCCGTCACATTTACACATAGAAACAAAACGTTCACTAAGATGGTCATTCAATAAGTGTGGGTGTGTATTTTCTATTGTCCTAGGCTCTTTCTTCACCGCCCATTGCTGACGCTGAACATTTTTTTCATCCGTTGCGTGCTGTTTTGGTATTGTGCTTTTTCTGATTTTCAATGATCTTTTCCACGTCACCTGAAAATATGTGTAGATCTCTTGCTTCACCTTCATTTTGTTCTCAAACGGTTGCAGAAGTAATATGTTGGAAGCCCCCAAATTGCGGACGCAGTGAGCGTTCATTACCATTTTTATTCCAACGTATATAAAAGTATTTCTTCGACCGTGGTTATGTATTCACGGTATAAGGAAGTAGTGAATATGTTTACTTGGCTCCGGTCAATACCGCTAGGTATTGACAAGTAGCAGCAATGTTAAACTAATCGGATTTTAAATGAAGTATACAGATGTGATCAATCCGATGCCATGCATTTTAGTTTACAATTCCGATGCCTGGTATTAAAACCTTGTAAAATATACAACTACTCCACCTGTTTTCTTCTAAAGTTCAACCTCAGTGAAGCCATCTGCAAGTTTCTATGTAAACCAAGTGTTATAAGTGCTTGTTCTTTAACACATATGATACTAATGATGGACTCGTGTCTATCCTTGTTCTTTGCGGCGTTTTTATTTCACTTCAAATCCCTCCAGTCTACGCTTACTATATATGTCTAATAATTATTCTTCGAATAAGCTATTTACCCATGTCCCACATCATGCCCAGAGTTGCTTAGGTCTTTGGAAACTCTCCTATATGTGACCTCTAATTTGCAATTATTTTTCGGCCGTCAAAGTTAGCCGGAAAGACTATAACTTCTTTGGTAATCAATTTACTACAGGATAGCATTTGAAAATTACTCGTCCAATTGTACAGTAAAGTTGCGACCAGTGTACTGAGATTCTTCATAACGTCTTAACGCTACCAGGGAAAATTATTAGTGAAATGTCTAAATTTGTAAATGATAAGCTCTCATTTGTTTTGATTATGCATCACGTTCTTAAAGAGCAGGGTGCTTGTGCAGGTTATTATTAATTTTCTTCCATGATGCTTTTCAGGATATTTATTTTAAGAGACAAAGTTTTAGCTATTGTAACTTTTCTTTCTCACTGGAAACTACAGTTAAAAGCCTTTAAACAACATATCATAACGTTTATCCCATTTTAGTATGTCACCCAGTTTTTTACCTGCACGATTGTCCCTTATATTCTATACATCAGAGGTCGGCAACCTTTTGATAATAGTATGCCAAAGTATGATTTCTAATTCATTCAGCGTGCCAACAATATATAATCCTAGAAGTTTACCTGCTCTACCATATTTTTATATATTATATAAGTACTCGTATATATGAAATTACTATCAAATCAAATACATTTGATCTTGAATTTATTATATTATTGTTTAATTAAAGAAATTGAACATAAAAACTTCAAATGAATGTAATTAATCTGTATCTCAATTAATGTGAGCCTTGTCCTTGCATGTTCTTGGTTAATTGTTCAATATCAGGTTTATATTTGGTCCCTTTCAGCTTCATACAGACTTCAGGGTGTTCAGGTGTTAGTCGACTTCTTTGTGGACTTAAAATAGCTTTCATGTGAGAGAAAATCTGTTTACAAGTATAAGTTCAACCAAAAGCTGAAAGTAGAGCAAATGCAACTTTCTTCAAAGAGATGAATGCTTCAGGGAGGGACGTCCAGCAGTTGAGAATAGAAGCTGACTTTTCTAAGCAGTTTCCTTCCAGAGATTTCCGCAATTCGGCAAATTTTGATGTCCATAACTCTGATGTCTTAAATTCATCATGCTGCATTTCAAAATTGTCAATATCCATCCACCTAAAAAGATCCAGATATAATTGGGTAATAGTCAGATCAAGCGAGTCAAGCTTGATGAGGTATGAAAATATGGCTCCATGAATTTGAAAGTCTTGACTTCGTTTAGCAAACTCAACTTTGAGTGCTCCAATGTACTTCTGAAGCTCATCTATATTCACTGTAAATCAATCTAAATGAGCCTTCACATTTGGGAAGTACTTGAATGTTGTTTCGTTGATATTACGGCAAAATATGTCCAGTTTCAACGCAAATCCTTTCCAGTAACCAAAAAGTTCAAGTACTGTTTGGCCCTGTCCTTGTAAATACAAGTACAACTCATTTAAATGTGTCGGTATATCTGTCAGAAAAATCAGCTTGAACAGCCAGTCCTCATCATTCAATTCTGGAAAATCTTTTCTTTTTCATCAAGAACCACCTTAATTACTTCCAGACAAGAAACGAATCTATTCAAGACTTGACCTCGACTAAGCCAGCGAACATTGCTAATCAACAGGAGATCTGCATATTCACTATCAATTTCTTGTAGAAGAGACTTGAATTGCCTGTGAATCAATGAAGAGCGGGAAACTATAAAGCTGGCTATCGTAACAACAGTTGCCATCACAAAGTGCAAGCCCAATGATTAGATCTTTGCACACAAACTCTCCTGGTCTATAATGCAATTGAAGTTTAATAGTCGACGTCCAACGTGAGTCTCAAGAAGTGTGACAAATCCTTTATTTTTGCCAACCATTGCAGCAGCACCATCAGTTGCTACACAGAATAATTTATTCAACTCGATGTTCTGATTTTTTAAATAGCTTGCGAATGCAGTTAGAATTTCCTCTGATTTGGTTGAATCATGAAGAACTAACAAGCAACACAACTCTTCATAAATACGATTATTTTTACAATATCGTGCGACTACAGCTAGGCGTGACAAGTCATTCAAGTCAACGCTTTCATCAAGAGTGACACTAAATACAATAGCTTGATTTAATCCAGTCGTTTGTTTAACTGTTAAACTTTCATCCAAATCAGTTATGCGCCTCTCGGTTGATCTTGCAGAAGCTGTTATTTCTCGAATCCGAGATAGTATAGTTTCTTTATTTGGTAAATCACTGAACATAATTTCAGCACTGTTCAAACAAGTTTCTTTGATGTACTGTCCATCTGTAAAAGGTTTCCCTTTCGAAGCCACACACTGAGCAATTTTGTATCTACATTCAGTAGGTCTTGTCGATCACAGACACGATCATGTGGTGGAAATAACAAATCAGCCTGATGAACCTCAGGTGTTTGGACAGCGATCCAAACACGTGAAATTGTTCTTGGTGCTGGTAAATAAATTTGCCAAAGCGCTTGTCTGGCCAGTTATGCTCGGAAAATCCCATGGGTGACCTTGGGTGCACTGGCGAACTGTTCCAAGGTGGCTGCATCTCTCCAGCACCCACACGAATTATATAATATTTTAGATAATATCGGGCTTCTTTGTTTGTTTGTTTATATTGGTATGTTTACTCTTAATGAGTGCACATGTTCTTCCACAACTTAATGCAATTTTGGTTTTAATATACCTTCTTTGACGACACATCTTGCGATTTGTTATCACGCCATGTTGAATTAATAGCATTTAAGTCATGGATGAGATCCACGTTGGCGCAATGATATTTACATATATCGTTTAATGCTTCATAAGCAAGGTCATAACGGTAACACGCGCCATCAGCACGGTTGATAGGTGCTTCAGTAGACTTTGGTTATTTGTAGAGTAAGCACTGTATCCTACTCACAGTACCTGTATCCAGAAAGATGTTTTTCATCCGGATTTTTACTGCATGGTGTCCCTGGTTACTTTAGTAATGCTACCGCAATCTCATCTTTTTCAAAAGGTGTTTGCGGATTTTCTGGCGAACATGAACTTCTTTGCTCCACATTTAACAAAAGTACTACTAACCGTTGTTCGTATATAACGTCGTTGAACTCGAAATCGATTTGTGGTACGTGTTGTGGCCCGATATCGTACACAGCATGAACAAATGATCATATTAATAAATACTCTATTATTATTCAATGTCTTCACGCAATAACGATTCCCAGACTTTTCCGACATTGAACGAAACACTAAAACCGTCCAAACACTGCTGCAAAACAACTTTCCAAATTCAGTTCGTGCATTAATCATTGGCCCTGCTGGACCACGAAAAACACAATTGTTGTTTTAATATGGTTGTAAGATGGTTAGCATGGATTACACCATCAGCTTATGTTGCAGTTCGTAATATAGCCAAACGTAAAAGGGATATCAAACTAACCATAAGAGCAATTACAGAGGCCATCACACGTTTGCTAGGAGCGATTGAGGAGGTGAATGCAGATTTTGATACAATTAGAGAATCCCCTGGAATGATTGCCAAACGCACCCGTAAACTCGATGAAGATGGTATAGAAGCAATTGCGAAAATACCATACCTGCTACTCGATTAAACAAATCGCAGTTTAAAACCCGACCTCATTTCTTTAACGGAGAAACTCGTGAGGGGATTTTATCAATCATATGCGTTTCGCCCTTTACAGACCTCCCGACTGGGAAAAGATAATTGATAACAAAATGATAAAAGATAAATGATGCATGGCGTAATATGATATTCAGGGAATTTTCTGGAAGGAAACAATCTACCGATGATCGGTGGGCTTATTTTTTACAGGCATATAATGAGCATGTGAAGAAGAGTACTGAAGAAGGTGATGAGTTAAAAGCAGATTATATGGAAATATTTGCACCTCATCCATTGACGCACAACAATCGCAGCAAAAATTACCATAGTCAATCACTGTAACTAAAGAAAAACAACGTAAATGTAATGAACGATAAAAAACAATTTAGGTTTTGGCTAAACCCGGCGGTCCAGCAATGATGTTTGTCATGAATGTAACAAATAATGCATTCCATAGTCAGTACACAACAGCTCATGTTAGTTGTACTTCTTTGAGCCAAATCTTGCTGCTCAAACCGCCACTGTCATTGATTCAAGCCCAAATTTGAACCTTATATTTTCACAGCGTCGATCACATCTCATTTGTAATTCAATGATATTTTCGTGCGCAATTCCCCATAGTTTTATTTTTTGGTCGTCTAGAAATATTCGCAAAGTTATATTTGGAGCAAAAGGCAGATTAAATATACTTCATAAAAGCAACTATAACGAAGCAGTTTGGGGTGTCGGAGGTGAAGCTGGTAGAATTGAATTAGAAAGGTTAAGGTTACAGATGCCTGTGTTATCCCCATCACATTCTAGACTCTAGCGAATCACATACCACAGATGTGAGAGGGAACATTTGCGTTGCAAATAAGTATCAAACAGGGACTTAATGCACCATAACATGTGTTTGGGGCGTTTCCAAATGTAAATGAGAAAATAGTCAATAACATGATAAGATGATATGTGATACCTTAGGAGTGACAAAAGTTTTGCTGCGGTTAAACGGCCATCAATAACCTTCTGAAATTTTCGGCTTTATTATGCACTAGCTACACATCGTATTGCATGTTCAGATCACAATCTGTAGCCGTATATGGACCAGCATCAAAACACTTGTCTGCTAATTTCTCATCAAAACCTTCGCATGTTGTACACGAGTTATTCATTTTTACTGGAACACAAGCAGTTGTCCAGACAGTCTGTCATTGACATATATTTTCATACCCTTGTAGATACCTGTGGTGCTAATTACAGATGATATTTTGTTATACTAGCTGACAAAACAGTTTTTGAGTGTGCTGGTGGTAAAATGCGGATCTTCGATGCACTTGCTGTAATTAAACCTGTTACGCGTTTAGATAATATTGTCCTATCACGAAATTAAAGTCGACCTTAGTGAAAATCATTTTGCAAAAACAAAAAGGTATACGAAACAAATTTTGTGTCACAATGAACCTTTCTCAGGCAAAATTATCTGGAAATGTCCTGTGAGGTTGACACAAACACAACTCAGCTTAATTTTGGTCAAGCACAACAGTACCTCAGAGTTTAAAGTTTTCCACGTCTCAGGTGACACAAGTGCAAAACAACGGTGAAATGGAATTTTTATATAACTATGGCGGAGCCTCATTCTGCCTTCCGTGAAAAATAATAATCGAAGCAGAAAAACAAAGTGAAATTACCAAGTTAAACATACAAGTTAAGTTTTGCTTCAGCATCGGTCTTGCTGCAGCTGCAACTGTTAGTCTTGGTGTGACTGGAATCACGACAACATTAGCAATTGATGGTGCACCTATCGGTCTTATTGTCGGCGTTATATCGATAGTAACTGGTATTTCTGGTGTTGCTAGGAAATTAATTTGAATGCGATTATATTGACGAAGTCGCGTCTATTCCAAATTGCTTGCAGCAATACAAAGCAGTCTGAATACAATCGGTAAACTGTATTCATTTGCAACGGATGATGAAATAATCAGAGTGGATGAGTTTGAGACTATGTTGATAGAACTGGAAAATCACAGACAGTTACGGACACCAAGTACAAATAGCGCAGATTTACAGACCGAAAAGTTCAGATAGAAAACACTCTGAGATCTGGTTACTGATCGAAAACACATTAGCTCGCAGTGTGTGTATGGATCGTTTCCCGAATAAATACACACCGCTGGATTTGTTTTTACAATAACAGGATTAGTATGTGTGGCTGGTGTTGTGTCCCTATATTAGCTCTTAGCTCTTGGATCACGTGACATATGTGGACACAATTACATTTGCTCAACATGAAATGGTCACTTTTGTCAACATGCTTTAAAACAAAATTATATCCGTCCTTTTCTTTACTGAATAACGTGGCAATTAATTTGTAAATTTAATAGGATATATAATTTGTTTGCTTTCAGTATTCAGTAGTTGGAAGTTGGTTTAAAAGTGGACTTAATGAAACCCCTTTGGTTCTTTTTAAACACCTTATTTTGCATCGAAATTAAAGGTTACATCATAGACTGTAGTAAAATGTTTTAGTGAATAGTAGTGAAGATTAATATCTGTGATCATTAGCACAAGTGTAAACAGAGTCTGACATTAAATAACATTATATGGACAATGAATGAGGAACAAACGAATTATATTATCCACATTAAGCATGAAATTCATGAATCTGGCTGCCATTTTGTTATCTTCATATATCTAGTTTTCATCCCATGTCATATTTAAATAGCATGTAGCAAAACAGTAGTGCAAATTATTATTATTATTATTATTATTATTATTGTTGTTGTTATTATTGTTATTATTATTATCATCATTGTTATTATTATTATTATTATTATTATTATTATTATTATTATTATTATTAACTAATCGATTTTCATTATGAAATATAACCCATCTATTCTTATGCATTTGGGAGCACCTGTTCAGATATGAGTATTTTAGTACCTATAGTAATGTTACTGATGTTTGAATAAATACGCCGCTCTTACTATTTCAGGTTGAAGATATTCTTTCCTTTACACTTTCCAAAAATGTTCATGTGGTGGATCATCTATATTTAACTAATGATCGACCACGGTGTTATTGCCCGGATCGAGTAAACAATAATTAAATATGAAATTAATGGATGGCAAAACACAGTTCTGAGAAGAAATATATAATAGAACAAGAGCCCCCTTATGTAAAATATAACAATTTAATCAATGAATAAATAAAATGAAATTGAACATGACATTTGAATCATTCACTGCTCTTAGTTGTAGTCACAAACTTTATGCGATTTTCAATAAGCCGTTCTGATACACCGATCAAACACGTTTCATTACAGAATTGAGTGACTGATCAAATATAAGGGTTGCTTCCAGACTTTCCAAAATCACTGTCGGTGATAGGTCGACGTTGCCTTATGTCTTCTTTCTCTCTCTCTCTCTCTCTCTCTCTCTGTTTCACTCTGTCTCTGTATATGTCTGTCACTGTTAATATTCCTACTCTCTTTGACGTGAGATATTGTCTATCGTAATTCTAAAGAATTAAGCTATGGCCCGTTCTCAAATTCATACTGATATTTAATCGCAACATCCTTGCTTGCCACTACCATCATTCCTAGCAGATAATCATTACATAATTAGACCGCTTAAATAAACCACCACACCCCGCTCTGGCTATAAATTACTGGCTGTGATATGCCTGTCGGCACACGTTCCTAATACTAAGACCGTCAATTCTCGAATGAATGAATTCACAACTTTATTACACAAATTAATTAATGGACTTCACCCCTTGCCTTTACTACAGTGCCTTTTTAATTAGCGAGTCATTGACATACATTTCAAGACATAGCAAAATCAGTTTTCAGCATACATGATACACAGATATATAAGTTATTCCACACAATTAGTACCAGAAGAAATGCATGAAATCCTTATAATACATGATTTATATTACATCTGAATGAGGCAGTTTTAAAAGTTTCTTGTAATGAACGCATCATATAATATTCAAGGGAAAATGCGTGTATACAATTGCCTTCTGAACTCAAGGAAAATTTAAAGTCAATTAAAGTGAATAGCTCCAATAAATAACTACAAACAATCATCAATGACCGTACTGTATGCAGTTCAGAATAACCTCGTGTTTTTGTGAGAGCATCTCTTATTATTTAACTGAATTTCTCTCTGGAGATGTTCTCTTTTGGACACATGTCCCCTGGACAATAGAACAGGAAGTATTTATTTCCGGTAGAAAATTAAGCTTTCTTCGGATTGTCTACTATCGCGATGGAGACTACTTTAACGCCATTATGAATTTTGTCTTGGAAACACATCCTTTCGTTTAGCTTAGCCGGTCAGAATTACATTCTCAAACCACCAAAAACTATAACACTCTAATCGAATTCAGAATGTTCGTCTCTAGTCCGCCCTTGTTAATAGCTATTTTTGAAAATATTATTTAATGACACCCATTTCAAATGGCCCAAGATGTTCTCCGGCTTTTCTCAACCCTCTTATTCCTTACACTTAACGCTACAATGACATTTTTGTAGGACTGCTACTGAACGGACTGTACAATTCAGCTCATGCCCCCAATAGAGCAGATCCCATCCCTTGCAGACAGCAATTTATTGTGATTCTATTCCATTGATTAAACGTACGTGATACGCTGACCACGATATAATGTACTGCAAAATTATCTCTACATGATTATGTATAATTACGATGATCTAGAATTTCGGTCATAATTTATAGTTGTTAGTTTGCAGGAGTATTGCTTGCTTGATGGAACTGACGCATAATCAATTCAATTGAATATAAGGCATATTTTTGTCTTTCTTAACTCAGCCCATAGGTACTTATCGAAGTCATGAAATAGTCACAGTACGCCACCCTAACAGTTAATGGCTCCCCCGTCTATTCATCCATGTAAATATTCCATTCTTTTGTATGATTGTATATGAATAAGCAGCTTGCAAGAACTCACGTGTAACCATCGTTACATGAATGCACGCACGGACAAATACACATCTGTTACATGTATTGTTTTAATGCAAATGGCAAAATACTAAGTTTGGGATTGATTAAACTTGGTTCATGAGAAACCGTGTTATGTTCATCAATATTGTGTTTGATTTTCATTTTGGTCCACCTATCAGAACTTAATAACATGTCATAGATATACTTTGTTCAAAGTCTTAATTTCCTTAGTATTGATGAGTATTTTGTTAAATATTGATGAAAGAACAAGACACCTGTTAGGAATTTGGTTCTGTTTCGATGAGAAGTGAAATATCTCAGACTATTTAAAGTCCATGGTTTTTATTTTTGTTTATCGGTTGTCCCACGTGAACACATACATTAGGATAAAATTTGAGGATATGTATATTACACCGATGCCATATAAATTATATGGCTGCTGACATCTAGTCTTTATTTGTCATTACTTTCGACTGTTTGTATAAAGGTATTTAGCTGTAGAGAGGTGTCTTTATTATATGATGATAACTTCAATTGTCGACACTTGTTACTTGTGCTACATTTCCAAAATATATTTGACGACGTCATGACACCCACATACTAATGAATATATCACCTCATGTTGATAATTATGCATATATTTGTACCACGGATCTAGCCTAATTGAAATGAAGATTTAGTTGTCAATAAATAGAAGCGACAGCCATTAATAAATGTTCATGTTCCAGTGACCATTTATGTAGGCTATCCACCTCTCATTTCTTGTTTAAGGTACGTTATCGTCAGGTAAGTTTTGTCCCGACTTACATTTTTCTGTTTGACCGAATGCAAAATTGGATTTTATTTATGAAACAACTGGTTAACTGAATACAGTCTCACTTAGCTGTCTCTCATGTCTTTTAACTGACAAGGAAAAATTGATTTTAAGCTTACCTTATATAGTAGGTTCATTTACGGTTGTATGCAAGCCAAATGGTTCATTGTGTAGATTCGTTTATATACACAACTTCAAAATGAATTTTCTCATTTTGACAATGATTCAAGAGCAGTTAATATCAACAACAACAAAAAAACCAATACAATCTAAGCAACATTTATACTGGAGACAGGATACTAACTTTTAAAGAAATTATTAGCAATGGCGTCAACAGGATGAATAATTAATAGAAGAAAAAAAAAAGAAGAAGAAAAAACATAATCTGGAACAAGACAAAGACACAAACCAGGACAGGCTGATTTCAGAACAAATATGTCGAATAATGTGATTGTAAACATAACACAAATAAAAAAGACCGTTCTGTGTAATTATCATACTTTCTAATTATAACAAGGATTCTATCTTGTAAACAACTGGAATCTTGAGAATGAAAATTTCATTAGGTAAGAGTTATTTTGGAGAAAATGTCATTTGTGACATGAAGTCATGAAGAAGACTATATAATCTTGTTTTTTGCAGAGAATAAAAAATATGCGTATTTTAAAATCTGAGCAGAATCAGTCAGATTATTATTGTGCCCAGTACTTCATTTGAGTCGGAATTGATTTATTCAAATTATTTAATTCAATTGATTCTTTTTGGGAAATACAAAGTGACACAAAATAAAGAGTGATTTGGATTCACAGTGAAATTTACGTAAGGATATATTCAGAGATTGTACTTTTGAGATTCAACAAAAGACTGCTTTGGCTCATCACTAAGACACAGGCCACCACAGGCACATAAAACACTTCCAGCTTTAGATTTATTTTCGAATATCACTAAAGTTGATTCAGAGCTTTAAATATTAGGACTTGTATTAGAAATTCCATGATTATATGGGATTTAATTCTCAATACAGTATGATCTAGTTTTACTTTTTCACTTTGAATTCTAGGGTAATAAGTTGTTTTCGATTTTTACAAAACTGTTATGTTCCCATTTTTTCCATTACTTATTTCAATTATATCGAGTAGTAATATGTATGTATGTATGTATGTATGTATGTATGTATGTATGTATGTGTGTGCACGTATGTATGTATGTATGTATGTATGTATGTATGTATGTATGTATGCATGCATGCATGGATGCATGTATGTATGTATGTATGTAGGTATGTATGTATGTATGTATGTATGTATGTATGTATGTATGTATGTATGTGTGTGTGTGTTTGTGTGTATGTATGTATGTGTGTGTCTGTATGTATGTATGTATGTATGTATGTATGTATGTATGTATGTATGTATATGTATGTATGTATGTATGTATGTATGTATTTATTTATTTATTTATTTATTAATGTATTTATATATGTAAGCATTTTCTCTTCAACTGTACGAATAACGAGTAATATTATTTGTTTTAGGTTTCAATTTCGCTGTCAATAAATCTGCTTATCAGTCGTCAACATTGACCTGGAATAATTTTAATTGGACGGCTGATAAAGCTGTAGATGGTAATACAGATGGAACAAATCCTGATGTATCCAAGACCTGTAGTTCAACACAAAAACGTTTGGAAACTCATACATGGGAGGTGGATATTGGCTTCATGATTATTGTAAAGACCATCATGGTTTATGAAAGAAGTGATGGTAGTAAGTTTCCTTCGTTATTCGAATGCAGGCGCACCTTCTCTCGTTTCAATGATTATTTTAACAAAACTTTAGCTAACATAATATTAAGCCTTAAGCCTAAGTAGAACGTAAGAAAGGTACCGACATACATTTCTTAGTTTTACTACCCTCATTTGTACTATTAAATGGGTATTAACATAATTGAGATACATCTTTGCCAATGAATATGTATCAATAAATATCTTTAAATCATAATAAATGAAGATAACAAACATTGAAACAATTGATATACACTCATTTTTCAGACATAGGTATGGATGTTACTTGTTTCATACAGGTTTCCACCGTCTGAAACACCTATATTATATATGTGCATAAGTAGTGAGAAAATATCATTAAACGAATAATTTGCATATAATTCAACTTTGCTATGTTTACAGTAATAACGTAACAATATACTTTAAAGACATATGAATAATTATTCTAAAAGGACTATTTCTACTTTAGTTGATCGACTTTCCGGTTTTAATGTATTCATCGGCAATGCTACGAAGCCATGGACTGCGACTCAGCCGTTAGCAGAAGAAGTACAGCCAGTCAACACTCTACACACATTTAGAGTTAATGATTCTTTAGCCCGGTTTGTATCAGTGATACGACAAAACAAGGCCATTCTTGGTGTTTGTGAGGTCGTGGTCGATGGTGGTAAGTGTATTGACATAGATATGTACAAAATTATATCTTTATTGATAATGGAATTACAATACACCTAATGATTTGTTTGCCGCTCGTCGTTGTTCGAGTAATCCATTTCAATGAAAATGTGATTTATTCAACGTGGATGTGATTTACCACTTTATCTATCTTATGGGTCTAGCATCACTCAACATACACGTGGGGTATATAGAGGCTATATTTTATTAAATCTCTGTCTTTAGTTCAAAGGTGAAACCCCAAATCTTAGCAGTCATACACATTAAAGGTACAGTTTTGTGTATAATGTTTGCCAATCATTGATGCCCGTAACATTGCTACCAATCTAGGTCATAATTATGAAACAGAATAAGAAAAAAACAATACTTTATATAAAATGAACAAGTTATATACTCCTCTACCCTCCCAAAAAATCCGAGTGGCCGAGTGGTCTAAAGCGCTCTCTGTTACGGCTCACTGCCATCTCACCTCTGTCTGCGTGGGTTCGAGTCTCGGATTCGGCTAATGTGGGTATGTGAGAAAGCTTGCCAGTAGCTTCTCGTGGGTCGGTGGTTCTTTCCGAGGTTTACCCGGGTTCTTCCTCCACCATTAATACTGGCCGCCATGTATAGCCTATCGTGTGCTGAAAAATGGCGTTAAACCCTACAACAACACCACACCAACACCCAAACAATCCTAAGTGTCTTATCACAAGTCTAACATTAAAAAATAATTCAATGATTTACAATAGTCGCAATTGTTCTGATGTACCACACTAATGCAATACATAATGACTCCGAACGAGTACACAATAATTCAAAAATAATGTGATAATACAAAGTTAATGATCTCTTAGGAATTCCATGAGTAATTTAAAAAGAGATCTCTTGAAGTATATCTCGATACGGACATAAACTCTGATAATAAATGGATTCTAGGGAATGAATTAATGAATTATTCGTGTTTTAAGTCCCTATCTATAAATATTTTCACATGCTGTAGATGTGTTATTCAAATGGAGAACTTCAATCAATTCGCAAACAAGCCGGGCCAAACATGTTCCGAACACGAAATTTGTGCCAACATCACTCTTCACTTCATTCTGAATGCTCTTATGTTTTGCTTATGAGGGAGTAATAATACTTTTTCGACCGAACCGCTTTTGTTAAATCTGAGGTGGCTTAAGATGGAGATCTTTAATACATCGAAGTATCGAAAGAATTGCAATGTACCATCTGTTTTAAAGGACGTTTAACAAAGCAATGATGGAAACTGATTAATGGTGACTAGATTTAGAAAGGAGACTGATGACTACGACATCCTCGAAAGTAAATTAATTGAACGTGTCGCAGTATCTCAGCTTTAAAATATGTTATAATTTTGAAATTATTTTAGAGTTAAAATCCATGTATTACATATTCTTGATGAATATCGACCATCCTTCCATAGTTAAAAACGTTTGTTACAAATTTCCTTGTCAGAACTTGGATATTTTATTCACAAAATGCATGATTAGATCTAATAAGCTCCCTTTTATGTTGATCAGACTTAGTAAGGAAATGTTAGACAATTATAGTATCATATCTTCTGAAACTGTAAAATGCAATGTCAGTTTCGTGTAAGTGAAATTGCGTATGTGCGCCTCTGAATGAGAGACACACATCACAAGAGAGATTTATTGAGTTCACTCGGAATAACCTTTCAAGAAAAGCAAAAATAAACTTCAAAAAAACATACACATATTAATTTTACATTGCATTATGTACGCAATTAAGAGTTACAGGAAGGTACGAGTATATACATACATTATAGTCATCCTTTGACAAAGCAAATAAACATATAACTGAGGAAAAGATAAATAAACAAATGCAGCCAACATTCCATATTGTGAAAATAATAGAAAAGCATCTTTTTTCCCTTAAACTATTATATTCGCTACTTGATGTTAGTATCATTTAGGGTAATAGTGACTGGTGCGAAGAAATGGGAGAAGATGTATGTTGAATTATCATACATTTTGGTTAAAATACAGTTTTCTAAATACCAGTATATACTATGAATACTACTATTTCGTTAATCCTCAATCGGACATGTTATTTTATGCATCATCAAATTCTTGTAATTATACATTTCATGGTACTGCAAAAAGTTACAAAATTTCCAAGGAATCAACATCTTGAAATAAAATTAAATATTGCATAGAAAGATGTGAAGATAGAAACTATATATATATATATATATATATATATATATATATATATATATATCGAATCAAATACGGGTCTGCATATAGATGTATATTGTCCTTGCAACCTAACTCGATACAACATCATGCTCTTGATTATGATGCTGTAACTGAAATTAAAGAGCCTGTTACAGTTGAATGTTGTTATATATTGGACAGGCAGTTTATTATTACCATTTGGTCACGTATTGATACACATTAGTCGATATATGTAAACCTTGAAATACTTGTGATAGAAAATCTCTCTTTTTTAGAGTGTAAGAAAGGAACATTTGGCGATGGATGCAATAGAACTTGTGGGCACTGTCTTAACGGCAACGATAGATGTAATAGTACAACCGGATATTGTAGAGAGGGATGTGAGAGAGGATGGAGTGGTATAACGTGTAAAGACGGTATGTTTTATTTAAGTAAAGCTTTCCTAAGTTATTTATGGTTCCGGCATTCTAGTACACTGAAAGCTAATAACATGGGGAACCAACGTTCAAGATAATTTTGGTGAAAAATAAAATTATCAAACATCTTTACGTCTTTATTGTAAAATAGATTTCTCCACAAACTGATTAGTGCACATTTTGTTAATTTTTTAATTGCAAGCTAAAAGGTAGTTAAGGAGTTCTGCCTTGGTGGTTCTTGGAAGAAAATGTACCCGAATGACTAGTTAAAAGTAGCTCAGTTTAAAGTGAATGTTCTTAATAGAATAGTGGGAAGAAGACGCGAATAAATGGAATTATTTTAAGCAATGCACGTCATGTTTGACAAAAAGCATTGCATGATACGACATTTTAGGAATTATATAATATGGTATGGTAACAACAACAATTTCATTGATCTATAAAGCTCTAAGTGAATGAAGCATTGAAAAGACCATTTCATGCTTTAATAAATTAACTAGTTTCATCTATAAGGTGGCATTGTTTAACTTGATTATATTTAAAACGAACTACAGGAAGTATATCGTTTATTTGATGGGGCAAACTAAAATAATCTTATGTATGCACCAATCTAATGCATGCAAGACTATGAGAATTGATCATGGTTGCCAGAAGTGACGAAAGAAAGAAAACACATACCTGTATCATTGACAACGATTATACCTGAAATTATTGTGAAAGGCTGTAATTATTTGCGCTATTAAAAAAGGTGCTTTTCGATGGTAATCATAAAGCACGATAAGGAGAGGTACATAATTTACACTATGCTCCAAACCATTTATGACAGATGCATTCTTTTCCAAAAGAACTGATTTTAATTTCTTATCTATTAGAATTGTTATTATAAGCTTTATGAGATCATTGTTCAAAATTTGATATGATTAAAGGAACTTTTGACAACTATCTAATGTGACGAATTGTTATGTAAGAATGTGATAAAGGAACACACACACACACACATATATATAGAATGAAATACAGGTTTGCATATATATGTATATGAACCTTTAAACTTTACTCAATACAGCTTTTCTTTCTCAATTACTATGCTATAACGGAAATTTAAGAGCGATAGGACAGCTCAATGTTGCCATTTAATTTTACAGGCATAATTGTATTAACATTTCGTCACGTATCGATACACATTAGTCGATATGTGTAAACCTACAAATACTTTTGATATAAATTCTTTTTCATAGAGTGTCAGAAAGGAACATTTGGCAATCGATGCAATGAAAAGTGCGGAAACTGTCTGAACCGCAACTTTATTTGTAATAGTACATCCGGACATTGTATAGAGGGATGTGAGAGAGGATGGAGTGGTATAAAGTGTAAAGAAGGTATGTTTTATTTAAGTAAAGCTTTCCTAAGTTATTCCTAATTACTGGTGATTCCATCATACTAGTAAATTAAAACACAATAACACGTGACCTGCTCTCAAGATAATTTTGGTGAAAGCAAAATTATCTAGCGATTTTGAGTCTTTATTGTAAAAAAAAAAAAAAAATTTTGCACAAATTAATTAGTGCACAGTTCTTTGTAAGTGCTAGTTACAAGTTAAAAGGCGCTTAACGGATTTCCACCTTGATGGTTCTTATATGAAAATATTTAAATGAATTCAGCCTTTGTGGTTCTTAAATTAAAATTTTCCCCAAAGAACTATTTAAAATTAGCTCAGTTTAAAGTGAATGTTCTTAATAGAACAGTGGGAAGAAGACGCGAAGAAATGGAATTATTTTTAGTAATGCACCCCATCTTTGACAAAATACATTGAATGGTACCACATTTTAGGAATTATATACTGTGGTATGGTAACAACAACGATTTAAGTGATCCGTATAGCTCTAAGCGAATGAATCATTTTAAAGACCATTTCATTTCTTAAGAAATCAAATTTTCCTGGAACGCCTTTTTTGGTGTCACTTTTATGTGAAAATCGCTCGTTACATATCGTAAAACGTCACAATATATATGTATGGGAATTCTTATACAACTAAGCATAATTGTAATCTCTCATCGGTATATTTCAAGAAATATTAGCTTAGTTGTGTGAAACAGTAGCTGGTTCCCTTGTTAAATTTCAGAACTTTTATTATATTTTGAAAGGCATTATGGTGATTGGAATATGTTTAATGACCCTTATTTTCCTAAATTATGTTTATATTTTTTGAAAGGATTTCTGATTTTAATAGTTTTGTCTCATAAAAACACATTTAAATGAAAATTATTATATAATGATAATAACGCTGATTGTTTTCAATATTCACCATAGTTTCTTGATATGCGATAAGACTGCATACTGCTGTCTACAATTTTTTGAATGAGAAAGAAGAAGATATAAATCTTCGGAAAATTCAAACAGGTTTATTTGAGATCGATTTAGTTACACAGGAGGAACATCTACCTTTTACCTCTACAGAAGGAACAATGACAATCGTTAAAACGGGCTAAGACGCTTAGTTAAGGATTATTTTCCTTCCAAAGCGTTAAGGAGGTTAGCGTTTCAAAATAATACAGGTAATATAATCTAATGTATATATTATCTCTGTAAAGTTACGTTCAACAAAGAATCAGGATTTTTAGAATTTAATTTTTTTTTCCGCAAGAAAATTCGAGACTGTTATCAAAAGGTATAATGGCCATACATCATTTCATTGAAGGCAAATTACAAATTGCGACTATGCTAAAATTTTCTAATATATTTTTGTTAGGTTGCAAGATGGGAGCATACGGCTACGGATGTAATGAAACATGTGGTATGTGTTTTAGCGGCAACAACAGCTGCTCTGCGATTGACGGACATTGCCAGCTCGGTTGTGAAGCTGGATGGCAGGGAGGAACTTGTAAACAGGGTATGTGACAGCCCATTGGAAAATGGAATTGTAATTTCGAATAATGTGTAATTTGTCATTATTAAAGTAACATATGTACATACTAATTGTATATTGTTTGCAATGAAATATTTAGATATTGTTAACAAATGCAATTAGTTTCGGGAATTTAAACATTTGTTTTTGTCTGCAAGCAAATACTCCACATGGATTGGAAGATACACTGTTCGTGGAGACTTTTTTCAAGTGTTTATCCTATAATGCTGTGAAATATATATTTTTTCATCGAAGGATGCGACACAATAGCATATGGCGTACTGCATAGGAGATAGGAGCAATCGGATTCCATAGCCGTGTACTGCTATACAGTATCCTAAATGGAAAGAAATATGTAACATCGTTTTTAGATAATTTGAATAAACCATGTGGCGTGTGTTTTGGTGACAACAACAACTGTTCAACGATTGATGAAGAATGCGCGGTCAGTTGTGAATTTAAATGACTGCACATAACTTGGAAACCGGGTATGTCACATTGCATCGGAAAATACAGCTGTAATCTCAAACATTATGTAAGTTGTCATATTCAAAGTAAATCTGTACATCATACATTTATATTTTCCGGTATTAACTTTTTGTAGGTATTTGTAGCAGAGTCAACGAGTTGCACTTCGTCATTCGTTTGATATTTTATTCTGAGACATGTATTTGTCTTCGTTCATTTAAGATAGAATTGATCGTGATTTTAAATAACATTAGTTCCACTCTATGCAATTATATAGTCTAGGTGTTTCAATACTTAAAGTCATTTGTTTAATGATGTTGATTTACGTAAAACGGAACTTATCTACTTACGATGTAGGTAATAAGACGTGTTATGTTGAGGGTTACAATTAAGTGAAAGTTAAAGGTTTGGGTATCAATTAATTGCGGCAAAATCATCGATCGCGCACTACTTCTCTACACCAAATTATATTCAAGTAGAATGTGTTTTTCCTTTCGTGCAAGAAGGTTTTGAGGTGAATATATTTCAGTAAAGACTATTGCAACAGTGTGACCTTTCTTTTGGGTAAGGGTTCTAAATATGTAGCTGACAATATGAAGTATTTTGCATGTGTCGTACTAGTCCTGCTTTTTCGTGATAAAGTTAGGGGATCCAAGACAACTTATAAAATATACAACAATATAGCAGCGTATATCATATCGTTTCAAGGGACTATGCTCTATCAGTTATACCGTCAGTTCATATGAACCAAATTACAACTGGACTGATTCTCTATAGGTAATGCAGTTAATTTATTTGGAATATTCATGACGTAAATCACGTCAGAAATATTTATTGAAATCCAATATGAGAATGTGGTTCACGGCATTAGCATTTTGAAAAGAACCAGAGTAAATGCCAATGTGACAATAGGATCATTCTATTATTTACGAACCATATTTGTTTCTTGTGAAACAAAATTAGATATA
Source organism: Sinohyriopsis cumingii (assembly GCA_028554795.2). Classification (NCBI taxonomy): domain Eukaryota; kingdom Metazoa; phylum Mollusca; class Bivalvia; order Unionida; family Unionidae; genus Sinohyriopsis; species Sinohyriopsis cumingii. Next base: position 34,208,162 of record CM068829.1, read on the forward strand.
TTTATTTTATGATGTAATCACATTCAGGTATTGCGCATTAGCATTGTTATTTCTTTTCAGTATGCGCAATGGATAATTGTATTTTGGACTTGACCTTGTCAAAAATCGAGTTCCTTTTCTACCTGACCTGACTCATTGATTTTGGTTTTGTAGTTGATTTGAACCTAAAAATATGAATGACTTCAAAATCGGACTGAATATGATTGCCCATCTCACTCCTTTTATACACCATCTAATGCAACTGTATTCCGCAATAGACCTCACGTGAGAGACAACTGCACTGCTTTTGCTTCGATTTCGCGTATCCATATGACCTAGCCCAACCAATAGCAAGTTTAATATTTATTTTAGAAACGTCAAAACCCCATCCGCCACTGAGAAATTTAGACATATGCGCCATCAAGTGTTATTATCAAGAGTATTATTAATAATTGTCAACACATAAGTAAGCATCTATTTATAGATCCTATGTAACTATTACACCCTTAAGATCATATCACGTATGCAAAATGTAACCTCTTTCATTTACAAATGCATGACTGTTGTTTACAAATTGCAAGAATATTACTTTTGCAAATATATTGTCCATGCAAAGAAAGGAATTGCTGCATAAGGAGCAAACGAATGTTTATTTGTCTATGATATATTCTTATACTGAAACCTTGGATTAAGTATTATTTGTTGATGTTTTGATTTGTTTTCACTTGTTTTTCTTCTTCTTCAAAAAGACAAATATATATAAAAGAAGCAAACAATCATGAGTTTATTATAAAGATTTACAACTAAATGATTCGACATATGATAGGCTACAAAATAAGCGATTACGTCACCAATTATTCGAGTGTTTTCTAAGTACGTATTGGTGTTCTGTTTTCACCTAGATTTTATTGTAGAATATAAGTCCTTGACTTTTGACTATCAACGTTTTTCTGCGCAGTTTGAAGTGGATTATGTTCTTGTGACTATCATGACTATTTCCTGGAAGGGTTACATAAGCAGGCCATTGTTTCTAGCCTATCTGCAAGAACATTCTTTTTGATTAATGGAATTTTAAGCAAGTGTTATATTACGCACTGTTTCATATTTCCTTTTGGTGCACCTTTAAAAATTAGTGTTGGATTGTTTATTTCATTTGGATTTGTACATATGCATGCAAACTGAAAAATTAATAATTAATTTATATTCTAATGGAAGCCAATGCCATTTCACTCTACTTGAAATCATATCTAAAGTGTAATTCTCATCTATAAAGCTTGACTTACTTCCTTTTTGACTTACGTTCGTTTTGCCTATGATCTTCAGTTGAATTTAATGTATTTCAGCAATTGTACCAGAGAATATCCAGGTGCATTATAATAAGCGTGAGCATATATTTTGTTATAATGGAAAATTGCAGGTCAAGATCAAAACAAGGTTAAGGATAACAAGCACGGACATAATTGATCATAAAAACATAACATCCATTCTTTAAGTCGCAGCAACATGGATATGACAGCGATACTAGGAAGACAAAACTAGCGAAAATAGAACCGAATGAGAAATATTTAAATTGATATAAAGCATTAGACGCAATGGAAAGTAACGCTCAGGACATTGCATCACATCTTTAAACATCGAAAGCTCGAAAAAGTAAAAATGTTTAGAATAGATCTTGGATGAATTGTGGAAAATAATTTACATTTCTGATCCTGAATATGAAGTTTTTTTCAGATTTATATTTAACTCTGCTTTGTTGAAATTGTTAAAAATGCATGTCTTCTAGACAAATAGATAAGAATTAAAGAAATTCGCACATGACTGTTGAATATAAAGTTATCGGTTAAATACATTACCTGTTCACATTAACATTAGGGGTTACTCTTTGCTATCACTGAACGGAATTTGACAGACTAGCGTTCCCAAGTCTAACCACATTACCTGCTGGACATAACTCAGTAGGTTATATTTTATCATATGACAGGTAGAACCTTTTCCTGTCACATACAGCTCTACACGAAAGACGGGAAAAAAAACATTATTTCCGTTTTTATATAATATATACGCAGGACGGTGACTCGTACAAATTACTTCACAGTGTTCACCTGCGTTACCACCCGTTTCTGGCATATTATTAGGTTAAATTTCTCTTATAACTGTCGACATTGCTTCTGAAGAATCAAGAAAAAGACTATTTCTAATTGTCAGTCTCCACAATTTATCTGTGGGTAGTAAATTGAGTTAAAAAGGTGCTATAATGGTACATTTATCATAATATTTGCATTTTCGCACACTAGTTATTGTCCATGAGACATCAACTGATCATATACTTTGTCCCTGTTGTGCAGGAGTGATGGTTTATTTATGTATTTAACGCACTGCTTATGTCGTATCGGTAGCGAGCTCGACTATTCATGTCAATTGTGTGTTGTTGTATGTACCTGTTTGCAGACAAGTCACTCAAGTGCAAGAGATGACCACATTTTAAGGTCGTGGTGAAGAATCATGAAACCTGCCTCTGGTTGAGGATGTTTGCTCTTATGTGTTTCTTCCGACAAGGATATTTTAAGTTTCCATCATAATTCTGAACTGATGACCATTACTATTTTAGACCTATAGATGTTGTCCGTATCCTCTGTGAAGATAACAACTACACTTTCAACGGTTTCCATTACTACATATCAGCTTGTATATATGTATGTTTTTCCACTACGGCTCCGTTGGCATCAGGTGTGATATTCAGAAAGACTTTTCTTCATACCTTAGGACGAGTGAATAATTCGATGAATCTAGTACAGTTTTGAATCAAATATGGCATCCTTCGGACCACAAGTCATTATCCTAACCTACGCACCAATTTAGAAATGTTGAAGTCGGGCGTATGGAATTACTTCCGACTTTTTCGACAGATCCATATAGAACGTTGAACAATAATTGCCGTACGTCGTCCAGGTTTTCAATCAACCGATTAAGTCGGCCGGAAACGTAATGCACGATCGAATCGAATATAAGTCTGTCACATAATGGCTCGGAGATCGACATTTCGTACTGCGACGGTTTCCTATAGCCAGCCGTATCAAGTGGGACAACCGTAGAAATACTACCCATATTCGTTGAACCGGCATCACACATTAGGCCGTACCTTTAACTGTCCGGTCTGGCCCAGCTCGATTCCGTTCTACGAGAGATACACACGGCTGACTTTGCTAGAGTACCGAATTAGAAGAACTGTTTACGCGTGATGATGACTGATTCATCATTACGTTATGACATTCTGTATCATTGGAAGTAAAACAAACGTACGAGGACAATACTCTGCAACAACAACATCCTTTCCATGGCAAGGCGAGGTATAGGCCGCCATATGAACCTACATTCCGTATACAGTCTCACACGGTATCATGAAAATAGATTCGACTCTGCTCCTGAGAAGTAATGTACCAACTATGAGCCCTTATATTTGGCCTCAATCTCAGTAGTATGTTCCTTGATCGAGGCTTTCGGCAGTGTCATATTCCATTGCATGACGTTCTCTTCTACAGTCACGGAGGCATACTTCAACATTTTTAGTAGGTGCGGTATTGTTTCACAATTTCGGCAACATTGTCTATCTCATCTAAAGTATCTGAATAGTTCATATCGACAAGTCAGATCTTATTTATTCACAACACTTTATTTATTAAGGTATAGGGATTCTAGCACTGTCTTCCTAGTTCTTCTTTCACCCAAACACATCGACAGTATCGATTCATCTTAAATGAAGACATCCGCCAGGACGTTCATTTCGGCGAGGGAGTTTATTCAACTCCTCGTCCTGCTCAATGACAGGTGGACCTGTTATACCTCACTCGGCTGGCATTATACATACTATCCGTATATGACCCTTCTGATTCGATAACCAGATTACCATTTCGATTAAAGTCAGAATTACATACAAATATATATATATATATATATATATATATATATATATATATATATATATATATATATATATATATATATATATATATATATATATATATATATATATATATATATTACTCACCTCAAACAAGGCATGGAGTGGCTAGCTTAAAGAATACCCTTAGAAGTCCCTAAACTGGAAATCTTAATCTCATCGCACGTCAGTTTGTCTGTCTGTAGCCTATACGTGCGACTGAAGTTTGCGACTGTGATCCGCAGGTGGGTTCTGTAAGAGAATGCTATTCACATCAGTCTCGTGGAAATGAAACATTTCCCACGTGTGGATGGAATGCATACAAATGAAAACAAATCTGATCATGTCGTATATTACGGTCGTAGTGCAAAGTTTCTTCCAACAAGGTGGCGGGCACAAAGATAACGGAATCTTTGCGTTTTGGCATGGAAATACCTTCGTTTGTCTGCCCAGTTTCATATAAACATGGAATTGCGATATAGCACTTGCAGGCTCAGTGTCCTGGACGACTCGTTCTTAAGGAGAGGCAATCTGATCCATACAAAGTGGTTTCTTCATCGACCAATCTTACATCTATTCTGCTTGCTATGAGGCTGACCGTGCTAAACCTATTCACGACTTGGTGGAGTAAACAGACTGAACGCCTGTGTCCCTAAGTTTCCTTCCATGGACGCATGGGCTTTCAATGCCAGCTCAATAAGATCATATTCGTTCCATCCAGAGGCTCTAATACCGAAATTAATCGCATACATCCGATTGCCCCTCTCCGATAGATAGGATCTTTGATTAATGATCTGCACGTATGGAGAATGGAGGTACCTAGCAAAATTGTAGCGACGACCTCGATTATAAAGCAGATGATGTCCCCATTATTCTATCCGTGTCAGGATAAACTCCTTACTCACGCCTGGTCTTGTTGACGTTTTGGGTGTTGAAATAATCGCGATACTTAGACAGTTCTCTATTTTTATGCATAAATAGTGAAGTGCTAAGTTAACGAAGTCAGGCCACCCATGGTCCCCATCTTTAACTTATCTTTTCCTCACTCAAGACAAAAAGTCGCCACGATAACAATCAAGGGATAAACATGTATGATTTAAGACACGCTCAGGTGTGAAATACGAGACAACAGTGGCAGTAAAATGGACCTGTACAACATATACAGTTTCCTCAAATCAGGGCCACGCTTGCATACCTTGTTGCCAAATGGAATCTCTCCCGAGTCTATACATGGTTCAGCTCGTCTAAGTTGATGCTCTATTTTCATATACGCTGAAACAGTTATCACGCAAAATATTTACTTCCTGACATAACTACCATCAGCTTGTAGAATGAGGGCGTACCATGTGCCGTTCGTGTGTTGAAAGTGCAAATAATTCCGTTTTCGATTAATTTGTACTAATGACGCATCTTAGCTACATTTATTGGCAACCAATAAATAACAATTTCAACTCTCTCATTGATTGTTCCGTCGTGGGAGGCAAAGATGCAGTACCATGTATAAACTCTCAGATGCTAGCCGAGATCAGATCTGGCCCTCGGATGGGCGGGGCTCAAGGCAGCATGCGGGGATCCAAGGTAGCAATCAATGGGTACGAGGCCCCAAGCAATAAAATTGCACTGCGGAGTAACGAACGATCCAAGGTTGTTGCCTCGTTCGGATTAGCCTAGGGCCTGCCCTGACTGAGATTATCTGAGGTGGCGGTTATGGACTTTTCTTGTCGCTTAAGTCAGGAAAGCAAGACCTAATCGGAGAGAGCTGTCCGATTGCCTGGGTGGGATAATATATAGACATACTCCAATATGAGCGATTTCCACAAGCTTAGCCTTTGAACGTGTTGCCTCAGTACAAGACATTATGTAGTTAGTTGGCGGGCACGCTTTTTAGGATTTCTATAGTTTGTACAGTTTGTACGTGGGTTATATTACCTAGTAATGGAGAGATCTGAATCCTTTTGGGTCACTTGATAGTTGTACAGACACGTACCATATATATTCACGTCAGCCCAGGCATAACCTTACAACTTTCGCTTGATTCGACCGGGAATCTTTAATATACATATTCTCCTGTTTTGCAAATCCTCAAATTAGAAGTCCATTCGTCCAGTGATACAATCCGGCTGACATAGGGAAAATTTGGACGCTCAAACATTTCCTCTTCCTCTTAGCTATTCTCCAGATGTTGATGTAACTGGTAATGTTTTTAGTCTGACAGGGAGGAGAAAATAGCAACTAATTTTAATTTTTGAACGCGCATGCATTTCCAGAGAAATATAATTTATTAAAATATTTCCTTTTCCAGGACAAAATAGTTTGCAGGACAACTACTTTGACCGCTTTTGCATTGTTAAGTTATGCAAAAGACGGGGCAACGGATCCCCGAACAATTGAGTGCATAAACTTAAATAGAGCAAACTGTTATCTGGATTTACTCGAGTCTATGTGCTCTGTCGAATTGCTGATTCGACCCTCAAAAACTCTATGATTTTGTACAGTACTAGTGATGCATAATGTTCTTGGTAATAACGGCAAATCATACTACTAATGTTATACGTCTGTAAATATACATCTATATATATCACAATGTAAGGACGTAGCTAGAGAAATCTCTCTGAAAGTATTTTATAATTTCAAGCATCATAATTTTGAACACTCAGCATCATAGATAAGCTATTTAAGTTGGGGGAAACGTAAATAAGCTAATAGAGGGTAAAAAAGAATATATGATATTTTGAATAATAGAAGCCGCAACCTTATTCCGTGCACCTAAAGTCTATGTGTAAGTAAATAGGTATGTTACGATATTGTATGTTGTCGGAATTATTGGAAACTAGAGAAGAGCTCAACATATGTTTGTAGAGTAATTCGACTCTGAATATTATGAGCATATTTGGTAGAACTATAATAACTTGTTACTCGATTTCAAAATATTACAGAACGTAATATGCGTGGAGGAAACTCTCTAGCTGATAATTGTGTTCTGTCTGTATATTTATATTTGTATGTATTTCAAAGCTGTCAGATAATGGATTAATATCTCTCACCTATTGACTATACTGGTATGTGTATGCTAGACAACATATTATGCTGACATGTATTTCTAGTGCAAGTTTAGTATGATAGAAGCTGGTAATAGATAGTACTGGAAGCATACTTTCCGTAACTTCCAACGTCGGTAACTATTCAGAGAAGTCACTGAAAACACGACTGCAGCAATACTTTTCAATAGGAACTAGGTCTATTGTGTCAGTCTGTTTATTAGTCGGCATGGCAAACCCTCCTTCCACAAGACAACATACTGCTGACTAGTCGTCGTGATTTGAAAGATAATATCAGTAACTTACCATTAGCAGCATTTATTCCGTATTATTGGGATTGTTTGCATTTCAGAAAATGGTTATTATGAGAGATATAGACAGACACAGTAGATATAGTTCCTATTGAAGAAACTGACTCCAGTTGTATAGGTCACTTACTGCCCGTTCCCCAGCCTCTCTGTATGTTGTGTGCCTGTCTGTTATTGAGGAAAGTTTCAAGCTGTTTGTTGTGGTTATTAGATCAAAAGAGTTTGTTCGGTGTGACTAATCCGTAAAACAGAATATACTGGTATTTATTATATATTGCTTAATGAGCTGTGAACTATTACTACGGTTCCAGAATTAATATCGCTACAGTGACGATATCACCTTAGGAACCACTTTCTTTCCCAGTTTATTTAGTATATGCAACTTAACGTATCTTACACTAACTTTTATTGCCTTATTCAATCAAATTTCATGATTTATTCTTCTGCCTCCTCCCCCATCTTAAAATATGTGAAAACATATACATTAATGTTATCAACGAGACGTTGCTGTCCAAAATCACCTAGAATCGGATTTAAGCAACAATAAGAAGGATTCAGGTATTAACGTTTCAAAAGAGTTTTTCTTAATAAATATTGCATATAGACAGTGAATAAACGTGAAATGACCTCTTTCTGTTTTTGATTTTAAGTGACATCCGCACAATCTCATGTACGTGTTACACTCTACGACAAGCAGTACAAGCTTTGTAGGGAAAAGAGTTTTGATTAGATAAAGTAATAAAACTGATTACATAGCGATTTTAATTATCATCACACGGGTAACCATATTTGGAAACGATGGAGCAATCGAAAAAAAAACGAGTGTTGATGCTAACCGAAATTATGTACTAATAAACATTTAGGTGCAGGTGTCTATTACTAAGATAGACTACAACCTTCCTAAAGACCATACAATTCAAGCTTAAATGTAGAAATAAACAAATTAGAAAACTAAAATTCGCACAAGTAAACTCAGGAACATTAAAGTCTTTAACTTAGAACTGTTACGTTCTGACGTCTATGGGTTACGACTGCTATGTGATGTTGTTACATTTTGAAACCCTGCTGTAACTATGTTAACTGCATCAATCAAAGCAAGAATTATATTAACAAAAATACAAATGTCATCCTTCTGTTATAAAAATACAGTCCTAAATTTGATAAAAAACACAAAACTGAAGTGTTAAATCAAGGGGTTGAATTAAAAAAGTACTTTCTTCTGAAATTGTCGTGAATTTCGAACAGAGGACATTTGCTTTACTGCTCGTGTTGTCCGCTCTACACACTGTGAGAAGCATGGAAATGTTACTCTTCCGCCCTACACACTGTGAGAAGCATTGAAATGTTACTCTTCCGTCCTACACACTGTGAGAGGCATGGAAATGTTACTCTTCCGCTCTACACACTGTGAGAAGCATGGAAATATTACTCTTCTGCCCTACACACTGTGGGAAGCATGGAAATGTTACTCTTCCGCTCTACACACTGTGAGAAGCATGAAAAAGTTTTCCAATGTATAAAATTATATAATATGGTCTGTCGCAAATGCTGATGAATTATGTATCCCTGTGTAGAATGGCAATTCTCTTGCAGTACTAAGTAATATTTAGCATTGGACCATCTGTTAATGAAACGTGTCTCATCAACAAACCAGTAAAGGAACTTGTAAAGGATCGAAATTCGTACATCTTTTTTAAATTATTATATCTTCATTTCTGAAACAGGACCTATGCACAATCTTTCTTTCGAGTTGTCTAGTCGTACTAAATATTTATGAATGTTGTTGCATCACTTAAGATGTATATTTAAAAAGGAATAACGTGCATATTTAAATGTGTGCTTCAATATTTTCATTCTCTTGAAGATGCAACGTAACGAATGGTAAATAAGTTGGTAATAACATAATAGCAGTCACATTTTTATCCATAAACATAATGAAAATGTTCTTTCAAATAATAGCATTCATTTTCAGAACTATTATACATGTTTGTGGATATACTGCATCTTAAATAGTTGACATCATTTTGAAAATATAGGTATTTCAACATAGTTGATGTCAGATTGGTTTTCCCATTTTGCTACATTACTACTACTACTACAACTAATAATAATAATAATAATTAATAATAATAATAATAATAATAATAATAATAATAATAATAATAATACAAATAATAAAGCAAATTAATACATTATTTATATTCTTGATATATCAGCGTTGGTGAGGGTAATTATTGATCCATTAACAGTTATATTTACACTCCATTGCAGGGGAAAACCTGCAACAAATTTGTCGGAGTGGTTGTGTCACCCTGTAATGTTTAATATCACAGGCGTGCTGAGCAAGAGAAAGGAACGTAAAATGTCGTGTTCTTCAAGTCATACTTATTTGTCGTGACATTAATATCCCATTATCGGTTTTAAAGAGACAGTGAGAGGTCGCTAGTTAATTGATGTGCACGGTCATTTGTTATCCACGTGACTTTAATCTTGAAAATATGTCGTTTCATATATTCGACAATAATTTGTGCAGGTTTGCCTAATGCTTCCAAGCACACTGTTCTATTTTGACTAGGAACAGAGACACCAGTGACAATGAAATGCAAATGGGACTGTCAACCACGATTACGTAAATATTGCCAGTCCCAGCACAGGAAACGTTATTCGTAAGAGAGCACACACACACACACACACACACACACAGCCACCTAACGATACGAATCTTAGAACAATAGTGAACCATTCACAGAAATACTTTGAGAGAACAATAACATATACTTACATAACAAGTATATATGGGAATATGTATCAATTTAGTTGGTGGTACATTACCACCATATCCTGCAACTACAATGTTTATTAATTTGTATGGTTATTATTGATAACGACTGCACTGTGAGATATTTTTATTACATGCTGATTCCTCATAAATATAAAGTTTGTTTCTAAAGGAAGACAGGATAGTTTGCATAGCAGTAATACATACCTAGCGTTATTGCCTTGCATAACTCTTCTGGGACGAACGAAAGTACCCTCGTTCATGCCCATTGTTCGGTACACTGTTTGGGTGGGAAGTTCCAGAACATCTAGAACAGAAAGAACACAGACGCGGTCTGATTCCAACGTTATATGCGCATGCACGACACCCCCCTCTTTTTCTAGAAGGGACTGCATGCGTCAGGTTATGCAAATACGCTATTGTAAAGGTTTTCTTTTCCGTGTGCGTTGAATTATATCAGAAATTTAATCTTTTCTTCTGTATTGATTGAGCTCTATAATCCCAAGTCCTCGTAAATTGAGTCTTATTCTAAGGTTTTTAAGATTTGAGGACCTTACATTTGTAAGTTCTGCTGTGTTAAATCTAGATGAGCTCATATTATAGTATACCATAGTATTACACTTCGGTGGTCTAGTGGTTAGAGCTTCCGCCAAGGATGCGACTGGTCGTGGGTTCGATCTCCGCCCGAATCATACCAAAGACTTAGAAAAATGGTACTAACAGCTGCCTCGTTTGCCAGCATTACGAGGTTAGTGTTAGTACTGGTCTGCCTAGTATCAAGATAGTATGATTAGGTGTGACATCATACTACATATCTGCAGCATGATGCCCCACTGCTAGACATCGCTATAAACTGACACACTGCAGACGTCGTAGCCATATGACTGAAATATTTTTAAAGCTACATGAAAAATCCAAATCACACACACATGTATCTGCAGCCCTTTTCGCCCTCTGAACTTGTATTGTCTCATATTAGCATACTGTATAATGGATATATTCCTGAAATTTACGCAAATTCTTGACTTAATATTGTCTTGATTCCTAGCATAGTAGACCTAGTAACACACACACACACACACACACACACACACACACACACATATATATATATATATATATATATATATATATATATATATATATATATATATATATATATATATATATATATATATATATATATATTCGTAAAAAATGATGAATAATTCAGATTCGTCATCATCGATATTTGTCTTCAGTGTCAAAAAATTATTTTGAATTTGAGGAAGAAACAAATTTCGGAATGTTGCAAATATGTGAAAATTTGCATACATAAAGACCCATGGGATAAGTAGGCTTTGTGCTTGGCATATGCTCATTGTGCATGCATGGACGACTGTGAATTTTGATAGTTTTGGTCTGTGTGATGTTTTGGACCTTGCCGAGTGTCGGCGTACTTAGAAAGGAAGGAAGCAAGGCACTGCCTCATCGTCGCCTTTACGATCCCAGGAGTGTATAAGAACCTCCTCGTCATTCGAGAAGAGTAGTCCTCAGTTCAAGAAGGATGCAGAATCATTCTGTGGGTCTTTTGGGACTCATTGGCACGAGATGGGCATGGGATTTATCTCTTTGTTAGAGAAGAGCTTTCATTAATTCAATGAGACTGTGGGATCCATCTATCAGACCTGCAGAACTTGTAGTAAGACTTCTTAATTCCAGGATGAAATATGAGTTTCTCTTTACTTGAGAATATTAATAAGGACAATTAATTCCTCATGCTCTCAGTCAGTTTCGGATATGTTTTGATCCAGGGTCCCGCTAAGGAGAGAAAAATCGGACTGAGAATGAGTAGTACCTTCGGATAGGCAGGAGGAGCACCCTTTCAAGGATCTTAGCCCATTGACTATGATGAGCATGTCGCGCCTCCCTCAAAAGGGAGAGCAACGACGACAATTTATAAGTTCTGAGAATGGCACCACCATCATATCAAAGTCATCTGGACGGTTATCGGCGTTCACATACCGGTGGTCTGTAAATGGAATCCCATCATCTGTACTGGGACAAGGTTTAGGTTGATAGCACACACACACAAATCTGTCTCGAATCGTCTGATATGCTATAGTGTTACTAATTCTTCATTAGTAGGAAATTTTGTGTCCAGATTATTTACTTATTGATATTAGTCTATTAAACAGATAAGAGTCCCTATATAGGTATTATCCAATCTTTGTCCACCAGAAATACTTCAAAGAGATGTGGTCCTTGGTTCTTAGCTTAGTTGATGCCAGAGGCGTAGTAGTAGATCGTATGCATTCCATATTTAGAACCTTGACACGTCCGCCGAAAATTCAAAGAATGCGAACGATCCAATCAGAGAAAATAGATTAGAGAGCTATGACTCATTGTGGCTGAGTCTAACAATGAAGATGGAATATGTGCGAAGTGACCTAAACACAGCTGGGTAGAGAGAAGACGTATTAGTGTCTAAATGTTATCGCCGTGTTCTACGTACAATAAACCGAGATGGTTGGTAGTGAATTCAATGGGGACGTCACTTTGAGCAATCCGTGCGGATTGAATTTGACTTGTTAAGGAATTGGAAATTGAGAGCTTCGAAGAAAGTTTTTCAGGGAGCCAGCGAAGTAGCAGGCTAGAACTGGAATAAGGAAAGGACAGAAGAGTTAAAGTAAGTAGGGAGAAGGCAGGACGGTAGGAGAAAGAAAGTAAAGAATAGAGGTGGAAAGGAAGAAAGATGGAGAATCAGGAAAAAAGTTGAAGGAGAGACAGATGAGTACCAGAGCGATCCAAGAATGATCGATGCTCTAACAAGCAAATAATAGACTTTCACATGAGGTGCTTAATTGTTAAATGTTGTTCGACCAACAAAATCAAATGCTATGTGAATATTATTGAGTAGAGATTAATATCTTGTATTTAATGTACTTACCAAGTATATTCTCTACATTTATATGTATTTATAAAGTTTTATATTTATTGAGAACTTCTGCTAATATATATGTGTTTATCATGTCGGCTTTAGCTAACTGGGGCTCGAGAATCCCAATGCTCATCTGTAGGCCGTATTATTCGTGATATAGGGATATAGAGCTTATCAATTGAGCCACTGTGGGCCCCATCTTGTATCTCAACGGATATATTCTATTCATGGAATGTATCTGCATTTTGTGTTAAGTGTAACGAATTTGTCAACATATATAGCCAATGAAGGGAATTGTAAACAAGCATGAATAATATAGCGCTATATCAACAGATCTGGTTGATTAATGGAATTATCAGGAAGTATAATCTATATACTGTTCATCAACAGGTAAGATGATGCATTATATAAATTGTCACAAATACAGCGATTTTGAGGTTTAGGCTTAAACCCTAATTCATTTGTTACATCAAAATATATATTTATCATGTTGCACTAAGGCGATGATGAACAGCTGTTTTCAACTCAAAAGCTCCTTGCGAATGGTTAAGGAACAGCATAATGTGATACGTTCATTCCAGACCGCCTAAGTATTCCTAAAGAACCTCGATGTCCCGTACTTTGTCGGTCCAGAACCTTTGGCCTCTCACTATGAATAAATGAATTTCGTTACTCGAACCAACTACACCACTGAATAGCTGTATCTACTTATTGTAAGAGTTATACAATCCCACAAAGTTCGACAACTCCCTGTAATAGCTCTACAAAAGTATCGAGACTGATCTGTATTGTGACGATACAGATGCGTTTAGGGACATAATTATTACGATCATGGCCACATCCACCACCAGATGATTTGAGATAAAACAGGTTCCCCACTGTCAGATTTTTGCGCGAGCAAATAACGGAACAAATTTCATTTTAAACAAATAAATTATCGAGGTTAAAACTAACACCCATCCAGTAACGATGCTCGAAGCAACGAAACCCACCAACATTTTCATCCATGATAGATAGGCATTTTCGTACAAACAGTTATATGTCACTATCCCTTGTGAAACAAAGACTAGTGCACAGTAATAGTTATATTTCAAGACGGCTTTGAATGAGTATATTTCCTCTGAATAATGAGCGTGAAACAATTATTAGTTGAATATGAAATCCTAAGTTAATTTACTTGCACTAAAATTGTAACTCAACATGTATCCCTAAACGCTGACAAGGAGAGCAAGCTTGTGACAATAAGACCATTTACATATTTGTCTACAACATTTGTATTTTTCTCTAATTAGAGTCGGTCGTCGGAGTTGACAATGCAAGAGAAGGATTTCAAACAAGAGATACAGAATATGAGGTAAGGTTGAAGTACCGGTAAACATAATATAATTTTCAAAGTCAGCTTTCATGAAATTACATCATATATTATGGATGAGTAAAATTGCTGTATTGTAGATCATATATAGTGATTCGTACCTGGTGCTTATTATTTTCTTATTAGGTTAGAGCATTGCTATTTAATCCCTGAGGCGAAAGAAATGCTGACGGTTGTAAAAATTGCATCTCTCCTAATGGACTAGAGATGGGTCTAGTCAGTACGAAGGAAGCTTTATTAGTTTAATGCGTGATCATTTATCTTACCTTTAACACATACGCAAAACTGTTTTTTATATTTGTCTTTGGCGACATTCGTTTATAATGTTATAATTTTACTTTATATAGCACTAATTATGTAATATAAAGTGAAATTTATTGACATAATATGAACATTTTTGGTTTAGGTATTCTGCTAAATAACTTAGTTTTTTAAACATTGATCTTTTTATTCTTTAGCCATCTCATCGGATATGTTACGACTCCACAGTCGTTAACAATATATCGCAACGGAAGTAAAGCAAACAATGAGCAAACAATGTATTGCTCTAACTTACAAAGTGAAAAGTTAAAAGGAACATATTGCATTTTGAATCATAAATGTCCAATCAAAGTCCAAAAATATGGAATGTCCCTAATTAAAGATAACAGTCTTGAATGTCGTGATGTATCACAATGATATAAACCAGAATGTTTTTGAATGAGTCCTCAGTTCTAAGTTAAAGTTTTAGTTTAAACAGTTGATGAGCACGTTGTAATTTTAATGAATAATTTAAATAAATATTTCCTCTCAAATCATATCTGAACACGACCTCAAACCCTCATATTATAATACAAAAGACTGATATAAAACAGGATGAATAATTGTTTAACGAAATGCTCTATATAATAATTTCTCTTGATCTAAGACACAAAAGAATTTCCAGTGGAAAAACACAGACATTGAACTCAAATCTAAATAAGAATCTTGTTGACTTCTTAGAAGTATGATCAAAATCAGGTTGACATTATTCTAAGTCAGGGACTAAGGTGAAGCCCACAATATAAACTGAATATGCATGAAAGTTAGAATGTTTCGTTAAGCTTGTTTTTTAAATTGATTCTAATGTTTAATCTTTATTAATACCGCCAGGGTTCTGCTAAAAAGTCATAGATTATGTGAGAAGATGTATTTCATTTTTGTATATCGTTGTATATCGTTGTATATCGTTGTATATCGTATCTTTAGCTTCATGTGATATTCCGTTTGTAATTGTAAAACTTTAAAATGTACGTCCCAAATTTTCTTAAAGGATTAATATATAAGAAAATATCGGGAAGAGGGAAAACATAAGTATTCAGTTGAAAGGGGATAAAGCTATTTAGAACCTCACCTTTGTGATGTATGTCAAAGATTCTTTTTGTCTGAAACGTCGAGAAGGTTCATATTTGTATTATCACACAAAATTTATGAGAAAGTTTAATTGATGGTCAGTCAATGGACATGAAAATGAAACTGAACAAAATACAAACAAAAACAAATTCAAAATTAGTCCACAGGTAAGATAATAAAACTTTAGTTTCTCTCATAAGTTTACATTCTAAGGTTGTTTACTCTGTTGGCTTCTGCAGTTATCTAGACTATAGATTGACAAACGCCTGTTGGTAAACATAGGTAGTGTGACATAATCAAGAGCCGATAAATAGGGGAACATACAAATTAATGACATACTCCTGAAAAACCCTCAAAGTGTAAACATAATGACTTTACTATTGTTTGAAAAAGTTAGAATCATCTTGAATTAACATAATCGTGTATAATTAATATCGAATTTTATTTTAATCACAAGCAATTTCTGAAATTTAATTTAATTATTACCACACATGACACGAAAATTGTCTGACTTGTCATTATTTAATTGTCTAATAAGTTTCAACGTATGGGCCCAATGAAACAGTAATAACCTGGTAAACAAGGATCTTATCACGGGAACGTGTTTCAGTAATGCTAGCAAGAACTTAATATGCATAAACAAATCTGTTCAGATTGAAATGAATTCACAATTTCATCGTTTCCTACATATTTTGTAATCAGTCAGCAGTATTGTGACAAACAGTGCATATACAAACTCACTGTTTTAAAGCCACAAGTATTCTATATCGCACCTTTTTGCTAAATGTTTGAAATATGTAAATCTGGTCATCTGACTTTTAAATCCAAGAGGTATGAACAAACTGCACGAAGCTTATCTCTCCACCAAATGATTAATGTATTAGGAGAAGAAAAGTGCAGGTTAGCTTACAGCGTAGGAGTACCAATGTTGGTGATCCCTCGCACAATCATTCTCAGTATGAACCTTCTTCGTATACCGTTCAGTTAAGAGCAAAGCTTATCACAAGGAATTGATCACAATTCTATTAATATGAATTGCGAGTCTACTGAGAAGTAAACGTTCTACAGGAAAGTCTTCTCTACTTGTAACAAGTGCGTCATAGAAGCTAAAAAAGCTACATTTTGTGCTAAGTGCTTGTCGCTGCAAATTAAAGCTGAAGAAATAAAATGTCACTGGATCTTAGACCTTGACATATTGCCTAGTATAATATTAAGGATATTTATTCTTGTCTATGACAAATATGATTCATTTAAGCTATGAATATAGCAACTAACGACCATATCCATGTTCCAAGTCTGAGGACTTGACTGATAAAGAAGAAACCAAACCCTTTGTTCGATGTCTGAGGACATAATTCATAGAGAAAAGGTAAGATCCCTCCGGTATTCGTATCATCCTAACGTCGTGCATCAAATGCTCACCGTACAAGATGATGTTTGAAAGTAATAAAGGTGAATTCATCTGAACGTACATATAGAACGTGTCTTCGTCTTAAGAGAGAGATATTACACTTTGTTTTATTTCTGTTACAGAAACTACAAGACAGCGGGAGAATGGAAGGGTCTGCTTATTGTACGATAAATTACATGGAAACAGGTCAGTAGTGGTCAGAGGATCTTCTTAAGCCTATTTTTCGCGTTTACCTTTTCTTTATTTATGGACAAATATTTTTTGTCAATACATATCTTGTTAAACATGCTCTTTTATGATTAAAACATTCAGATGGAGATTTTTAAACTTTAAGGTACGCATCAAGAGTGAACAGAAATTATTATATTTTATTCAGATGAATCAAATGAAAACAGTGGAGAGGGACTCGGAATAGAGGCAGGCGTATGCATCAACAGTGATGTTAAGACGCTACGGTCGGTTGAAAGAGAGTTGAAATCCTTGGAAAAAAAGGAGAAAAGATTTAATTTGACAGAAGGAGGAAATTCAAATCAGACTAAGAACAACACAGACTAAAACAAATTGAAATATGTATTCGCTGTTTAAAACACATTTTGTCGTTAGTTGGATGTTTCGTATACGTAACTGCGCAACGTTGACTATTCACAAAAGTGTATAAAAGTACTGCTTTGCATTCCTAGAACCAAACTTGAATCTCATGTATCGGAATATAATATTTATAGTATATTGATATTTCCTTTTTATGTTCATTTATCAGAATGTAATATTATATTCAGATTTATGTGTTATCATGAATGCATTATATACTAAAAGAATGTATATTAGATACCCTGAAATTATTATATATGTCACATGTAGGTTTCCAATATCGATCTGTGCATTCACCTGCTTAATTTGGGAGTTGAGGAAATCTTTTTGACTCTGAATTTGGAACATAACTAACACTGTATCAAACGATCGGTTGTCACATTGCTATTAAAGTATTTAAGGGTTAGTGCTGGCAAGTCCTCGTCGTGCTTTTGCCTCCATATTAGAGTACATATTATGTGATTAGAAACTGAGTCATGTAAAATAAAATAAAATACTCATTTTTTGAAACTCAAAGATAGTTTAAACATTTTAAATAAAGTTTTAACACCTTAGAAGAGTCACCATCTTGACCTTTCTGTATTTCAAACACTATAGCCTTTCTAAATATCAGTTTGCGGGAGTAAATATGAAATTATTAATGACACATGACCCAGACCATAATGTCCAAAAGATGAAAACATTAGCAACTGATTGTCTTAAATTAAAAAAGATCGACAAAATAAATCTGGGTAAATTAGAATGAACGAGACTGCATACGAAACCGATTCTGATATTTGCTATATACTTTAAAAGGAAAGACTAAATATAAAATAGTTACACATAGTGGCTTAGCTTTTACGGTACACAAAGCATATTTCCACAAACATGTAATGTTTTAGGTGAAGCATTGTTAAAATCAAACAACGACGTGAAACATTTAGAAGATGCATTTCAAAACACCTAAATCGATGCTTCAAACAAAATCATCTTATTCTATAAGAAAGCTAAGAGATGCAGATAAGACGAGGGTGTACATAAATCTACCAATATGTGTAAAGTAATACACAAAGGTAACCAAATCCCTATTTATCATAACAAAACTTGATATCTGTTTGATATTTTACTTTTTCCATAAATATATTCAGTAAATCATTTAATAACTGTATATATTTGATAGTATATTTTACTTCTGAAAGCGCTTTACTATACTCAGAAATTTGTATTTGTACAGAAAGTTTGGTCCACTTGATATTATGGCTTGGTAAAATACAGCTTAAATATAGAGCGGCGGAGAAACCAAGCAGATGAACACCGAAATTGTGACGCTAAAATACTTTTTGAAATACATTTCATACATTGGGCCAAGACTCTCAAGTGCTTTACTATTTTTAATCCGTATTTGTGTATTCGTAATATATAGTTTTAAGGATACCTCAAATCGTTCCCTATTTTTTCGCCATTTTTATATTGTTATAAATCCACTGAAGGAAGAAACAAAAGAACATGACAATGACATCGTCAATTTTGTGACTGAAGATTAATTAACATAACCGTTCAGAATCATTATATATTTTTTATTTCAAGACTAATTTAGGATTCGTCGTTTATACGGAGAGAGTGACCAAACAATAATCCCGATGCTACCAGGCCTTGTTTCTTATGAGCGTCTTAGCATGAGATATAGACACAATACAATCACTATAGTAACTCTGTGTGTCATTCTCTTCTTACACATAACTGCTTAAGACCTATTTTAGCGACAAAATGTAACTTTGTGAGCAACAACGTTAAGAAAAGGATGCACCCAGTCATACATTCCATTCCAACTGAGCGATGGGTCTACAAATCGTGGCGTAGGGATCTGACACTAAACTAGACGGTACATCAACAGTTTTATGTGTTAACCAGAATCCGATTCTAGGTGATGGATGGTGCAGTAGACAAAGTATTGTTTTCCAGAGCTGAAGTGCTTGCATGAATATAAATCAATCCGGGCATATATTTGTATACCCATAATGGTGCTTTGGTATGAAGTGTTTGCATGCCCGATGTTACCTCTAAATAAAGTGGTTGAAAATCATTTTCATTTTGGAATGAAGTGTTTTGCATGTCCGATTTTATCTCTAAATAAGGTGGTTGAAAATCATTTTCATTTTGGTATGAAGTGTTTGCATGTCCGATTTTATCTCTAAGTAAGGGGCTTGAAAATCATTTTCGTTTTGGTATGAAGTGTTTGCATGTCCGATTTTATCTCTAAGTAAGGGGGTTGAAAATCATTGTCATTTTGGTATGAAGTGTTTTCATGTCCGATCTTATCTCAAAATAAACTGGTTGAAAATCGTTTTCATTTTGGTATGAAGTGTTTGCATGTCCGATTTTATCTCTAAATAAGGTGGTTGAAAATCGTTTTCATTTTGGTATGAAGTGTTTGCATGTCCGATTTTATCTCTAAGTAATGGGGTTGAAAATCATTTTCATTTTGGTATGAAGTGTTTGCATGTCCGATTTTATCTCTAAGTAATGGGGTTGAAAATCATTTTCATTTTGGTATGAAGTGTTTGCATGTCCGATTTTATCTCTAAGTAAGGGGTTGAAAATCATTGTCATTTTGGTATGAAGTGTTTTCATGTCCGATCTTATCTCTAAATAAACTGGTTGAAAATCGTTTTCATTTTGGTATGAAGTGTTTGCATGTCCGATTTTATCTCTAAATAAGGTGGTTGAAAATCATTTTCATTTTGGTATGAAGTGTTTGCATGTCCGATTTTATCTCTAAGTAATGGGGTTGAAAATCATTGTCATTTTGGTATGAAGTGTTTGCATGTCCGATTTTATCTCTAAGAAAGGTGATTTAAATTCATTTTCATTTTGGTATGAAGTGTTTGCATGTCCGATTTTATCTCTAAACAAGGTGGTTGAAAATCATTGTCATTTTGGTATGAAGTGTTTGCATGTCCGATTTTATCTCTTAGTAAGGTGGTTGAAAATCATTTTCATTTTGGTATGAAGTGTTTGCATGTCCGATTTTATCTCTAAATAAGGTGGTTGAAAATCATTTTCCTTTTGATATGAAGTGTTTGCATGTCCGATTTTATCTCTAAGAAAGGTGATTTAAATTCATTTTCATTTTGGTATGAAGTGTTTGCATGTCCGATTTTATCTCTAAACAAGGTGGTTGAAAATCATTGTCATTTTGGTATGAAGTGTTTGCATGTCCGATTTTATCTCTTAGTAAGGTGGTTGAAAATCATTTTCATTTTGGTATGAAGTGTTTGCATGTCCGATTTTATCTCTAAATAAGGTGGTTGAAAATCATTGTCATTTTGGTATGAAGTGTTTGCATGTCCGATTTTATCTCTAAGAAAGGTGATTTAAATTCATTTTCATTTTGGTATGAAGTGTTTGCATGTCCGATTTTATCTCTAAACAAGGTGGTTGAAAATTATTTTCATTTTGGTATGAAGTGTTTGCATGTCCGATTTTATCTCTTAGTAAGGTGGTTGAAAATCATTTTCATTTTGGTATGAAGTGTTTGCATGTCCGATTTTATCTCTAAATAAGGTGGTTGAAAATCATTTTCCTTTTGATATGAAGTGCTTGCATGTCCGATTTTATCTATAAGTAATGTGGTTGAAAATCATGTCATTTTCGTATGAAGTGTTTGCATGTCCGATTTTATCTCTTAGTAAGGTGATTGAAAATCATTTTCATTTTGGTATGAAGTGTTTGCATGTCCGATTTTATCTCTAAATAAGGTGGTTGAAAATCATTTTCATTTTGTTATAAAGTGTTTGCATGTCCGATTTTATCTCTAAGTAAGGTGGTTGAAAATCATTTTCCTTTTGGTATGAAGTGTTTGCATGTCCGATTTTATCTCGAAATAAGGTGGTTGAAAATCATTTTCATTTTGGTATGAAGTGCTTGCATGTCCGATTTTATCTCTAAGTAAGGTGGTTGAAAATCATTTTCATTTTGGTATGAAGTGTTTGCATGTCCGATTTTATCTCTAAGTAATGGGGTTGAAAATCATTGTCATTTTGGTATGAAGTGTTTGCATGTCCGATTTTATCTCTAAGAAAGGTGATTTAAATTCATTTTCATTTTGGTATGAAGTGTTTGCATGTCCGATTTTATCTCTAAACAAGGTGGTTGAAAATCATTGTCATTTTGGTATGAAGTGTTTGCATGTCCGATTTTATCTCTAAGTAAGGTGGTTGAAAATTATTTTCATTTTGGTATGAAGTGTTTGCATGTCCGATTTTATCTCTTAGTAAGGTGGTTGAAAATCATTTTCATTTTGGTATGAAGTGTTTGCATGTCCGATTTTATCTCTAAATAAGGTGGTTGAAAATCATTTTCCTTTTGATATGAAGTGCTTGCATGTCCGATTTTATCTATAAGTAATGTGGTTGAAAATCATGTCATTTTCGTATGAAGTGTTTGCATGTCCGATTTTATCTCTTAGTAAGGTGATTGAAAATCATTTTCATTTTGGTATGAAGTGTTTGCATGTCCGATTTTATCTCTAAATAAGGTGGTTGAAAATCATTTTCATTTTGGTATGAAGTGTTTGCATGTCCGATTTTATCTCTAAGTAATGGGGTTGAAAATCATTGTCATTTTGGTATGAAGTGTTTGCATGTCCGATTTTATCTCTAAGAAAGGTGATTTAAATTCATTTTCATTTTGGTATGAAGTGTTTGCATGTCCGATTTTATCTCTAAACAAGGTGGTTGAAAATCATTGTCATTTTGGTATGAAGTGTTTGCATGTCCGATTTTATCTCTAAGTAAGGTGGTTGAAAATTATTTTCATTTTGGTATGAAGTGTTTGCATGTCCGATTTTATCTCTTAGTAAGGTGGTTGAAAATCATTTTCATTTTGGTATGAAGTGTTTGCATGTCCGATTTTATCTCTAAATAAGGTGGTTGAAAATCATTTTCCTTTTGATATGAAGTGCTTGCATGTCCGATTTTATCTATAAGTAATGTGGTTGAAAATCATGTCATTTTCGTATGAAGTGTTTGCATGTCCGATTTTATCTCTTAGTAAGGTGATTGAAAATCATTTTCATTTTGGTATGAAGTGTTTGCATGTCCGATTTTATCTCTAAATAAGGTGGTTGAAAATCATTTTCATTTTGTTATAAAGTGTTTGCATGTCCGATTTTATCTCTAAGTAAGGTGGTTGAAAATCATTTTCCTTTTGGTATGAAGTGTTTGCATGTCCGATTTTATCTCTAAATAAGGTGGTTGAAAATCATTTTCATTTTGGTATGAAGTGCTTGCATGTCCGATTTTATTTCTAAGTAAGGTGGTTGAAAATCATTTTCATTTTGGTATGAAGTGTTTGCATGTCCGATTTTATCTCTAAGTAATGGGGTTGAAAATCATTGTCATTTTGGTATGAAGTGTTTGCATGTCCGATTTTATCTCTAAGAAAGGTGATTTAAATTCATTTTCATTTTGGTATGAAGTGTTTGCATGTCCGATTTTATCTCTAAACAAGGTGGTTGAAAATCATTGTCATTTTGGTATGAAGTGTTTGCATGTCCGATTTTATCTCTAAGTAAGGTGGTTGAAAATTATTTTCATTTTGGTATGAAGTGTTTGCATGTCCGATTTTATCTCTTAGTAAGGTGGTTGAAAATCATTTTCATTTTGGTATGAAGTGTTTGCATGTCCGATTTTATCTCTAAATAAGGTGGTTGAAAATCATTTTCCTTTTGATATGAAGTGCTTGCATGTCCGATTTTATCTATAAGTAATGTGGTTGAAAATCATGTCATTTTCGTATGAAGTGTTTGCATGTCCGATTTTATCTCTTAGTAAGGTGATTGAAAATCATTTTCATTTTGGTATGAAGTGTTTGCATGTCCGATTTTATCTCTAAATAAGGTGGTTGAAAATCATTTTCATTTTGTTATAAAGTGTTTGCATGTCCGATTTTATCTCTAAGTAAGGTGGTTGAAAATCATTTTCCTTTTGGTATGAAGTGTTTGCATGTCCGATTTTATCTCTAAATAAGGTGGTTCAAAATCATTTTCATTTTGGTATGAAGTGTTTGCATGTCCGATTTTATCTCTAAATAAGGTGGTTGAAAATCATTTTCATTTTGGTATGAAGTGTTTGCATGTCCGATTTTATCTCTATGTAATGGGGTTGAAAATCATTGTCATTTTGGTATGAAGTGTTTGCATGTCCGATTTTATCTCTAAGAAAGGTGATTTAAATTCATTTTCATTTTGGTATGAAGTGTTTGCATGTCCGATTTTATCTCTAAACAAGGTGGTTGAAAATCATTGTCATTTTGGTATGAAGTGTTTGCATGTCCGATTTTATCTCTAAGTAAGGTGGTTGAAAATTATTTTCATTTTGGTATGAAGTGTTTGCATGTCCGATTTTATCTCTTAGTAAGGTGGTTGAAAATCATTTTCATTTTGGTATGAAGTGTTTGCATGTCCGATTTTATCTCTAAATAAGGTGGTTGAAAATCATTTTCCTTTTGATATGAAGTGCTTGCATGTCCGATTTTATCTATAAGTAATGTGGTTGAAAATCATGTCATTTTCGTATGAAGTGTTTGCATGTCCGATTTTATCTCTTAGTAAGGTGATTGAAAATCATTTTCATTTTGGTATGAAGTGTTTGCATGTCCGATTTTATCTCTAAATAAGGTGGTTGAAAATCATTTTCATTTTGTTATAAAGTGTTTGCATGTCCGATTTTATCTCTAAGTAAGGTGGTTGAAAATCATTTTCCTTTTGGTATGAAGTGTTTGCATGTCCGATTTTATCTCTAAATAAGGTGGTTGAAAATCATTTTCATTTTGGTATGAAGTGCTTGCATGTCCGATTTTATCTCTAAGTAAGGTGGTTGAAAATCATTTTCATTTTGGTATGAAGTGTTTGCATGTCCGATTTTATCTCTAAGTAATGGGGTTGAAAATCATTGTCATTTTGGTATGAAGTGTTTGCATGTCCGATTTTATCTCTAAGAAAGGTGATTTAAATTCATTTTCATTTTGGTATGAAGTGTTTGCATGTCCGATTTTATCTCTAAACAAGGTGGTTGAAAATCATTGTCATTTTGGTATGAAGTGTTTGCATGTCCGATTTTATCTCTAAGTAAGGTGGTTGAAAATTATTTTCATTTTGGTATGAAGTGTTTGCATGTCCGATTTTATCTCTAAATAAGGTGGTTGAAAATCATTTTCCTTTTGATATGAAGTGCTTGCATGTCCGATTTTATCTATAAGTAATGTGGTTGAAAATCATGTCATTTTCGTATGAAGTGTTTGCATGTCCGATTTTATCTCTTAGTAAGGTGATTGAAAATCATTTTCATTTTGGTATGAAGTGTTTGCATGTCCGATTTTATCTCTAAATAAGGTGGTTGAAAATCATTTTCATTTTGTTATAAAGTGTTTGCATGTCCGATTTTATCTCTAAGTAAGGTGGTTGAAAATCATTTTCCTTTTGGTATGAAGTGTTTGCATGTCCGATTTTATCTCGAAATAAGGTGGTTGAAAATCATTTTCATTTTGGTATGAAGTGCTTGCATGTCCGATTTTATCTCTAAGTAAGGTGGTTGAAAATCATTTTCATTTTGGTATGAAGTGTTTGCATGTCCGATTTTATCTCTAAATAAGGTGGCTGAAAATCATTTTCATTTTGGTATGAAGTGTTTGCATGTCCGATTTTGTCTCTAAGTAATGTGGTTGAAAATCATGTCATTTTGGTATGAAGTGTTTGCATGTCCGATTTTATCTCTTAGTAAGGTGATTGAAAATCATTTTCATTTTGGTATGAAGTGCTTGCATGTCCGATTTTATCTCTAAATAAAGTGGTTGAAAAACATTTTCCTTTTGGTATGAAGTGTTTGCATGTCCGATTTTATCTCTAAAAAAAGTGGTTGAAAATCATTTTCATTTTGTTATAAAGTGTTTGCATGTCCGATTTTATCTCTAGGTAAGGGGTTGAAAATCATTGTCATTTTGGTATGAAGTGTTTGCATGTCCGATTTTATCTCTAAATAAGGTTGTTGAAAATCATTTTCCTTTTGGTATGAAGTGTTTGCATGTCCGATTTTATCTCTAAATTAGGTGGTTGAAAATCATTTTCAATTTGGTATGAAATGTTTGCATATCCGATTTTATACCTAAATAAGGTGGTTCAAAATCATTTTCCTTTTGGTATGAAGTGTTTGCATGTCCGATTTTATCTCTAAATAAGGTGGTTGAAAATCATTTTCATTTTGGTATGTAGTGTTTGCATGTCCGATTTTATCTCTAAATAAAGTGGTTGAAACTCATTTTCATTTTGGTATGAAGTGTTTGCATGTCCGATTTTATCTCTAAATAAGGTGGTTGAAAATCATTTTCATTTTGGTATGAAGTGCTTGCATGTCCGATTTTATCTCTAAATAAGGTGGTTGAAAATCATTTTCATTTTGGTATGAAGTGTTTGCATGTCCGATTTTATCTCTAAATAAGGTGGCTGAAAATCATTTTCATTTTGGTATGAAGTGTTTGCATGTCCGATTTTGTCTCTAAGTAATGTGGTTGAAAATCATGTCATTTTGGTATGAAGTGTTTGCATGTCCGATTTTATCTCTTAGTAAGGTGATTGAAAATCATTTTCATTTTTATATGAAGTGTTTGCATGTCCGATTTTATCTCTAAATAAAGTGGTTGAAAATCATTTTCCTTTTGGTATGAAGTGTTTGCATGTCCGATTTTATCTCTAAATAAAGTGGTTGAAAATCATTTTCATTTTGTTATAAAGTGTTTGCATGTCCGATTTTATCTCTAAGTAAGGGGGTTGAAAATCATTGTCATTTTGGTATGAAGTGTTTGCATGTCCGATTTTATCTCTAAATAAGGTGGTTGAAAATCATTTTCAATTTGGTATGAAATGTTTGCATATCCGATTTTATCTCTAAATAAGGTGGTTGAAAATCATTTTCCTTTTGGTATGAAGTGTTTGCATGTCCGATTTTATCTCTAAATAAGGTGGTTGAAAATCATTTTCCTTTTGGTATGAAGTGTTTGCATGTCCGATTTTATCTCTAAATAAGGTGGCTGAAAATCATTTTCATTTTGGTATGAAGTGTTTGCATGTCTGATTTTATCTCTAAGTAAGGGGGTTGAAAATCATTGTCATTTTGGTATGAAGTGTTTGCATGTCCGATTTTATCTCTAAATAAGGTTGTTGAAAATCATTTTCATTTTGGTATGAAGTGTTTGCATGTCCGATGTTATCTCTAAATTAGGTGGTTGAAAATCATTTTCAATTTGGTATGAAATGTTTGCATATCCGATTTTATCTTTAAATAAGGTGGTTGAAAATCATTTTCCTTTTGGTATGAAGTGTTTGCATGTCCGATTTTATCTCTAAATAAGGTGGTTGAAAATCATTTTCCTTTTGGTATGAAGTGTTTGCATGTCCGATTTTATCTCTAAATAAGGTGGTTGAAAATTATTTTCATTTTGGTATGAAATGTTTGCATGTCCGATTTAATCTCTAAATAAGGTGGTTGAAAATCATTTTCATTTTTTCATGAAGTGTTTGCATGTCCGATTTTATCTCTAAATAAGGTGGTTGAAAATCATTTTCATTTTGGTATGATGTGTTTGCATGTCCGACTTTATCTCTAAATAAGGTGGTTGAAAATCAATTTCATTCTTTTTCCAGTTTCATCGTAGAGCATATGCCAAAGCATCAGGAAATCATATCATTTTTTATTTTCTTACTTTGCTGTCAAAGTGTTATGAGGGTATTCTTATATTTTCTCATAACTAAACTTCTCCAGTTTTAGAAGACTTAATCCCCTACAACGCTACTTAATGCCATTCTTTGACAGATTATTGAAATACCTAATATATTATTTGTCTTGTAAATGAACGGCCGACACTCGAAAATAGCACTTGTCCTTTGAATAAACGTCCGCAATTCTAACTTTCAAACCATCACTTGTTATTTCAATGAACGACCGACATTAGTCATTGAAGAATGAGATGATCCCAAAGTACTCCTCTGTACTGACAATTGTTTGCCTTATCTAGTCTCTCAGTAAGTATATATGTACATTTTGAAAAGAACAGACTAGCAATGAATATAAGATAGTTAGGTTTATCAAATATAAAAAATACTAACATAGATATGGTTGTTTTAATACAACTACGTCATTATATTTAGAATTGTTATATATTAGGGTTTCTAATATGATGTTCTACTATCCGAAGGGACGTTTTATGAAGTGTTTAAAAGCCTAAAGGTAAAATGACTAGCTAGACTTATAAGGAACCTACACTTTCACATAACTAGATAACAATTGTTGGTAGCAAGAATAAAACATCAGGTGAGTTTCTATCAGCTAAAGTATGCCGATTGCAGGGCAATAAATAAAACGAGATTGTTGAGACCAATCTAAAATTTGAGCAAACAAGAAGAAAGACGTTAGGCACAAAAAAAGAGAGACCAGACACACATAAACCCCAAACAAAAACAAATGGAAAATATGAGAAAATTGTTTCTCATAGGAATTTGTCTACTGCTACCATTCTGGAAGCACGACACCCTCTTCTATGTGAGTGTGTGTGTGTGTGTGTGTGTGAGAGAGAGAGAGAGAGCGGGGGGGGGGGAAAGAGATGAAAATAGGACGGTTACTCAAGTAGTTTTGACAGTATGAGAAGAACAGATCTTGGTCTTTAAAAATAATAGCTATAAGTGTAACGTGGACTGAATCGTGGAAAGAACGACATAAAGAAGGATACATAAAAAACAGCATGAAAGAGATACGAATGTTTATTGTTCCTCACATGATACAGCCACTATTCTTGAACGACAACAACGCAATGGCAAGGAGGGTGGTGGTGGAATGCAAACATATTACTCGAGTAGTTTTAACTCTACGGCAAGTGCAGATATTGGCATGTAAGGCTAATAGCTATACGTGTATAGTGGAGTGAATTATATAACAACAGAACAAACGAATCAAGAACATTTATAATTCATATGTAACGACAGTTCTAATTATGCCCAGCTGTTGGAAGTACTACGTACTATCTGCACACCCCAGAACGTAAGCTTCCCCCCCCCCCCCCAGTCACACTAAGGAAGACAATCTAGAAGCAATCAGAGTTGTTGTTGTTATTGTGCGGTTTAACACCATTTTTCACCATACGATAGGCTATGCATGGCGGCCAGTATTATTGGTGGAGGAAGAACCCGGGAAAACACCGGGAAGAACCACCGACTCACGAGAAGCTATTAGTAAGCTTTCTGACATACCCACATTGGCCGAATCCTAGACTCGAACCCACGCAGCCAGAGGTGAGATGGCAGTGATCCGTAACGGAGAGCGCTTTAGACCATTCGGCCACTATTTATGTGATATTTGCAAGCAGTAGCTGCAAGTACTAGGCAGCAACTGATGTTTCTTCTAGAAGCTATGACCAACAAATCCCACTGCTAGCACTACATATGTTACATGGATTATGAAAATGAAATATTTTCTTCTCAATATTTTAATCCGGTCAACAAATGGAGTAGGTTATAATCATCGAGAAACCACTAGACAGGTAGAGAAACCATAAGACAGGTAGAGAAACAGACAGGTAGACATATTGACAGGTAGAGAAATAGACAGACAGAGAAAAAGACAGAGAAGTAGACAGAAATAGACAGAAAGAAAAATAGACATACCATTAGAAAACCAGACAGATATAGAAATAGACAGACATATAGAGAAATAGATCGATCTATGGAACATTATTAATTATAAGTGCTAAGCAATTTAATCTGTAATTTATTTATATTTTACCCCATTAGCATCTGATCAACGTAAGCGATGAAGTTACATAAAAATATATGTTTCTGATGGCATTCTAATTATACAGGTACCCACTTCAAAATATCATTATCATGTGAAGTGTTTTCATCGTCATTTATTCACTGAATAGGTCATTTACCCGTGAAGCTACCTTCTTCAGCCTCGTTTTCGCTCTAGCTTATTAACTTCCCTGTCTGTTGAGTGCACTCTTGAAACTAGAATAAGACAACAAGTAGGCCACACTTTTTTACTTTTCAAGCATGGAGTTTTTAGCAGGTTTGGTGTAAATTTGAAAATGGTAGGTAAATTTATGCATTCTTTGCAGCTGCATCGATTTAAATGTATGTCATAATTGAGTAAAATGAAAACAGCAAACTGGGATTGGTCTCTACACGGTTACGCTGTCTGTACAGCGAAATGGTGTCAGTTATGGAGGTAATGACTGCTCTTGGTTGTTATTGGGTGGATTTGACAGATGAATACCGCTTTTAAGATGTATGTCTTAGTCCGCCAGTTTTGTTTAGCTGCTTCTGTGTGTCCTTGGGAATGTCATTTAGCTACCATTCTAGCGGCATTATATATCCAATGCTGTGTTATAAATTTCATTGAAAGCAAGAAAAACCAAGCAAAACCCTTAGCTGCATCGAATTGTATTAACATGTATGGTATATAAACAAAACAAAGTTATCTGTGTTAAACAGAACACTATTTTGTTCTTTGGACGATTTGAAAGATAATGGATTTTTTGCTAAAAGTTTATTTTGATTGGGTTTGATGTGTTTATCGCTCCCGGAACATATGTTGTATACCCAGTCATATTTCGAACCACGTTTCCAAGAACGTCCTTGATATGGATTGTTATTAAAAGAGTATGTCATGTTAAAAAATAAGTACTGTAAAGAAAATTACAGAGAGTGCATTGACTAATCTAAGTATCATAGGAATTAGTTGTAAAGATTGTACTGTATGACAAGGGATGCGAGAAAAAAGTCCATTCGTAAATAAAGTTGAAATTATTTGATTCTGAGTACTTTGAAACAATTCCTGAATATGATACAGTTTACTTAAAGTAAATATCGTTAATATTACAATAGATGCGATGGTTTCAATGCATGATACGAACAACTTAATTACTGTACATATTCCATTCCATTACATCCTCCACGATGACGTCATAATGTCTGATATGTTGTTTTCTTTAGAAGTTTAAGAACAAAATGGTTCACCAGCCACATAGGCCACCTAAACTTTCGGATATCTAAATAATATTCTGTCGTTTTAAAAAAAGAAAGAAATGAGTTCTTATCAGCAAAAGTATATTGGTTACAAAGGGATCAGTGGGGGCTAAATAGTCACACTATTGAAAACAACAACAGCAATAACAATAATAATAATAATGATAATAATAAATCATTTTTATTTAATGTGATACCATATGTGCAACTATATTGCTCAATACATCTGAAAACGTTTGGCTAATTATCTTTCTCTTTGAAGATGGATTCAAATTACGCAAAAGGTTGTTGTTGTTGTTGTTTTGGGGTTTAACGCCGTTTTTCAGCACACGATAGACTATACATGGCGGCCAGTATTATTGGTGGAGGAAGAATCCGGGAAAACACAGGAAAGAACCACCGACCCACGAGAAGCTACTGACAAGCTTTCTCACATGCCCACATTGGCTGAATCCGAGACTCGAACCCACGCAGACAGAGGTGAGATGGCAGTGTTCCGTAACGGAGAGCGCTTTAGACCACTCGGCCACTGGGGGCCCCATGCAAAAGGTAAAGCATTTACTGGTAAATCAAGTTATCATGAAAACATTTTTCCATTATCACATTTATGTTTCAATTTTACCAAGGCATTACTGGATCCTATGAAGCTTGTTGTGGCCGCAGTTGACTCTGTCACTACTGCCTCGAGTTTGGCCTTTTCATTCACACATGACTACCAATGTAATCCGACGAAGATGTATATTAGATCCTGGAACAGTGGGAAAGTCATTGCACAAAAGGCCGCGACCAAGGTTCTCATTCGTCTTCATGGTATGACTTTGGAAGCATTTTGTTACAAGGCGGAGGAGATGTAAGGAGAATTCGTGGGCGCTGAAGAGCACCGTCAATGGTACTACTTCACATCATTTAAGATGGCGCTCTCTATTCGGATAAGGTATGGCTAGACATTTTTATCTTTAACCAAATTATGCATAACCATAAAAAAACCGTAACGATCTCATGCTAAGTATCATTTTTAAACAATTGAGCTACAAAGTTGTATGAGAATGTAATACGACTCTGTAATCTTGAATGTTCTAATGTACCAGTGGCCTGATGTGTGATGGTGTTCTAACAGTCTTCCAATAAATCACAATAATATACTCCAAGTCGTCCTTATCTGAATTCACTATAATTCCAAATTAATGTTTCTATCCAATAATATTATTGATCGCTTTTGTAATTCCAGAAAATAATTTTGAATAAATAATTCCACCGAAATCAAGAGCTGAACACAACAAAACAACTGATTCTGCTTCTAATGTCATCACAAGAATGAATAATGTTTCCAGTAAACAAGATTGTATATAAAAACAGCTAAGACAACAAACTAGATCCAAGATGTAGGGTTAAGAAAACGCTACGTTGTAAGCACATAAAATCTGTTACTAATAGTATAACTAAAACTTGCGAAACATCAGCTACAGCATGTTCTTCATGGGGTAATTTCAATATCTTAGACCCAGACCCAAACAATAGTTATCCTAATATTGAATCCACACTCCATCATAAATATTAAATATGTATTTTTTGTTTACAACATAAAACTAGCATCGATGTCCCTAGTCCGGTAAACAGTGAACTTAATCTTCATTTTGGACAAGGTCAGGTACAAAATACAATTATACATAACATATTATCATGGAGAAAAGAAAATAACAAATAGAAATGAAATGTACATAAAATATATTTCTTATTGCATGGACTCATAATATTTGCTGCACATGCATCTATAAAATATGTTGTGATATGAGTAACTAACTTACTTAAATATTTGTTTTAGCGCAGTGACATAGGTCGCCACTCTTTAGATTCTAATAAATGGAATTATATCAGATTCATTAGATTTCCGTTGATAACAAATCGGCAGATATCAAGGAAACCTCAAAATCCAAACTGAAGAAACTAAAATATAGACTACAAGTAACATATAAATCGTGCCATAGATTCCACGAGGCTGGGCATTATTTAGAGATATTTATCTACTGTTCTTTGGCACAATCTAAAGAGAGTAAATCCGAAGAGAGGCTAATTATGAAGTTGCTAAGAGGCAAATTATAAAGGCTGCCGTTGGTCAAATATAATCTATGCTCACCAGTAGCTGAGGATCATGTAACACATAATCAAATTTGCACTTCCATACAGTGTACATCAACGATAGCTAAGCTCCAAGCCCAAGTAGCAAGGTTAATATAGGAACTCTCCGTGCTAAACTCCAATTGTCTTCACATTATACAAATGGACAAATCACGTACAAAAAATAGTGTGCCAGGAACTCCGGACGATAAAATACTCGAACATGTTATAGGACCAAAATACAAGAGCCTGTCAGGGCACCTTGACCATACCCAATCCGGCTGTTAGGAAAAATGCAGTATACATACAAACATATAGAACTTCACCAATTAAAGAATATGGCTCTCTTCTGCATGTGATAGACATCAGTTAAAGCACATACTGTTAAATTTGACAGTTATTTGTCTCACTCAACATCAAACTAGGTACAGAAGGAACTACTCTAAAGACACAAACAGCTTCCAATTACTCAAAGCATACAGCTAAATTAAATAAAAATACTACACAGAGCATTCGCAATTCTTTAGTCAGACTAGTCATGGAAATCAAGTAGTTGTAGTCCAAGCAGTGCATTGTCAAAACCAACAACATAAATAAAGACAGATCTCTTTTCATAGGATCATCGATAATCAAAGGACTTAGAACAAGACGATTTTTTAAACAGCAAAAACCCACAGAGGTGCAACAATTAATAAGATTACAGAGAAAATATTGGAAATGGATATGTCTCCATATCAAACTGTATTTTTTCTCATTGGAGACAATAATTACCGTAATGGCCAATCTCTAGAGGATCACAATAAATGTTTGTTGTATTACATTGTGCAAATTAATCATTTCACCGCCGAGAAGGGATGTACCTGTGATTCCAATAAATGAAAGTCTAAGTACGTTGTGTGAAAATTTCCAATTGCTCTTTGTTCCGCAATACAGGACTTTCTTCAAAGAAAATCAAACTACGGTGTTTATAGGTTACTTCATTTGTATGGGAAAATATTAATGAGTTTTTCGGATGTATATAATGCACGACCTTGGGAGTGCAGTATATCCATCCGACACAATTCGTTCATATTTTCCCATACGAATGCAGTAACCTTTTTATTATATGCTCATATTCTTTTTCTACCTAAGGCTTAATTAGGAAAACAAAAATACACTGCAAGAAATAAAAGAAAATGAATGCATGCCGCATTCCAAACTAAATAAACAAGCGCAGATTCATCAGTACACAACACCATTATTAATGCGCACATAACAACGCATATATAAATCTGAACTTAGTCGCGCGCTAGACATCACTTTCGAAAGAAAATTGCGTTTCTTTTTCTTTTGGTCTACTTAAAATTAAAATTTAGATTCATATTGTGAATGAATGCGCATTACAACAACTTTTCTATTTAGTCTGGACTGAATAGATTTTGGCAATGTTTTAGATTATGCTAAATATTGAGATAATAACTGGATTTATCTGTGTCATTTCTACGTGAAGTACATCTGATGTCAGTAGCGAGGTAGCAGCGTGCTGACATCTGCAAGTTTGTTTCTGTTCTGTCATTGAATGCATGAAATCATAATGCAAGACAAATATGAAGTCTTTCAATTGCAATTATCAAAAAGACGCTATGGAAGATAATGTTTATTTCATTTTGAGTGCAGTAAGGTAGATGTGGTTGCACTTGGAATAAAGTTGAAATTACAGTACAATTCCGAAAAGTGTAATCAGGCTTGAAAACCCATGAAATGGCTCATGTAATTCGGATTTTCAGAACTAAGAAAGTGCATTTTGAGGAAATTCTGGCTGTAAAAATGTAGGGATATTTTTGGCCATTCTTATTACCAGCTAAAGAAGGTGCTTTATACCTTGCCACTTCCATGTTATGTGTAGTGACCACGCAATTATATCACCTGTCTGGCGTCTATCACTGGCCTAAATCCAAAACATTGTATCAAAAAGGTTAACGCTGAATGTGGCAATGCAGCTGGTATGTGGCACTCCATGAAACATCTGCTTTTGTTCATTTAGAAACAAATTTAATCAACCGAAAGCATCTACTACGTGAGTGTACACGATTTGTTTACAAAGTAGTTCCTAATACACTATTGGGCACACGTGTCGTGCAAGTGAATACAATATGAAGTGAATGTGAGTGCAATATCATACAATGCTGCACTATTCTGACAATGTAAAGTTAACGGAGAAACAAATGAGCCTATAATAAACCTAAATAGTATACCAGCGAGACGAAATCCACTTGCCCAGTAGAAGTAGTGCCTTGTCCCTGAAGAATATTGACCAATGCATAAGACTTATTAATGGGGTTAGGCATTTGTGAGAAAATTGTTTTTTATTGTGGAAAGCATGGTCATGTAACACATCAGTGTCTGCACGGAAAACAGATTTTTTGCTATGTTTTTAACGATCTAGAACGTCAACAAAAGTCATACACATACCAAAAGGTAGAAGGCAATGATGTAGAGACATATGCAACAAAGGCAATGAAGTAGAGGCAACACATATCCAACAACAAACTGGATTAGAATATATGCATACTTTTCAATATCGCTATTATACTATTTTAAACATGTGCGATTTGTTAACATGTAACCAACTATGTGATGCATGTTAAAATTACTTCTTAATCTCAGACGCATCTTTAGTGTCTAATATGTTAATGTATTCTTGTACGTATGTAAATCAGTCTCCTTATGTGCATTCTGATGTATCCAACTCTACCACATGTGGTCATGGTACAACATATGGATCTTGTATGTTATCTTCACTTGTTTATTGATCATCCTTTAAAAGCATTGTTTACAGAAACATAATGGTTTACAATATAAAGGGTAGATTTTAACAAGGCAGTTTTTGTATATAAATGTCTACATGGAGCTGAACCATAGTACCTTCAGGACTTTGTCAAGCCTTTTACAACACAGTACCAGTTGAGATCAATATCAAATGGAAACATTCAAACACCAAAACTATGAACAGAGCAATGTTAATAGAGCTTCAAATACTATGGTACAGTTATGTAGAACTAGCTTCCACTACATGAATATCTGAAAATATTACAGTATTTAAGAAGAAATATTATGAGTTATGTATGTTTCCTAATAGGTTATAATCGAATTTAGTATTTTAATACTAAATACGTTACAAAAACAATACTTACTGCAATATTTCATATAATGCACATTATTATACTGTTCTTAACAGGGCAAAAAGGGAGAATAGTCCTTGACCAAATAAATCATCCTATATGAATAAGGTATTATTATTATTATTATTATTATTACGTGAGAGCTATTACAAATTTCAGCGACTAAATCGAAGAAAAGAAATAGCTGATGAAATTGGAAGGGAACTACCCGCGATGACCGTCATATGCCTCGTAATTGATCACCTCAGAAAGGACCTTTTACTCCATTGTTGCAGTCAAATTTTTGGTGCAGGGTCAGACGATAGCATTCACTGGGTGCTGACTGTCCCAGCGATATGGAATGACTAAGTTAGGTGGTTCATGCGTGAAGCTGCATTCGCGGTATTTTCACACTTTTCTTCTTTCCTTTCCGTTTCCATAGTTGTCGAATGTGATCGTTCACAATGAAAATAACTCTAATATAGAAGTAATTTTGACAGACCTCAATTTAAAATCGTTGCGTTTTAAAGTTTGTTTGAATTTTCTGCAAGTACTGATAGCAAGATTCGGTGGACTGAAGGAAACTATCATAGTTATCGAATGAAGTTGAATAATGTATTCATTAATATCTTTTGAACGCTTTTTAAAAGCATCCTGCAAACAAAAACCTTTGAAATCAACATAAATGTTGGACAAAAAATGCATGACGTAACTTTTGAGAAATTGAGAATCATTTTTCTATGACTAGTATTAAAGCAGTAAGTGGAAACTATAACTGAGATTGTTTGCAATGGGTTTCTGTTAGATAAACCAATTTTTGACACCTCAAAGGTAATAAATCATTTCCTAAGTTGTGTGCAAATATTAAATGCTTATGTTGTCTTCGAGATCTCTAAAAACACTCCATGATCGTTAACAACGGAAAATTAGATTCAGCAACGAAACTATACGTTGATATTAAGGCTTTCTTCTGGAACTCTATGCATTTACTACCTTATGTAAATGCAAGGTATAGATCTATAAGAAAGTAAACAAACCTTATACAATTTTAATAAACAAGGCTGTGACCGGTATTTTCTCCTTAATAAATGGATAGCAAAGCTTCAATGCAATACTGAAAACATAAGTTTAAATATAAACACCTTTCATCTCTAACCACAAAGCAAAGCATGTGTACTCATTTATTAGTATAAAAACTTAAGTTGACAGGCAATTATGATCTAGGTCAAGCTTAATTGAAACGAATTAAGTACAAAAGCGACTGGCATAGTATTTTGTTCGAAAATGGAATCTTTTATTTAGTACTGTACATTTTTATAATACTGATGAATATAATGCTGATGGAATATGACCGTCAGTTTTAGTTAAAGCAAGGATCAGGTTCTTCAATAGTTACTGTTGTAAGGAATCGGGGTTAGTTGATAGTTATATATGAGTTAAATCTGGTTTCGTTGATAATCATCGATGTGTGGAACTGGATACTTTGATAGTTATTGGTATGTGGGTCAATTAATTAGAGCAATGTACTAATGAGTTAGACGATATACTATTTTATTCAGAGAAATGAGTTTTTGGATCGCATGATGCTTAAATGTATTCGTAACGATATTTATCCTTATTAATACTTGAGCATATGAAGCTTAAACTTATCCATAAAGACATTTATCCCTATAAATATTTCAACAGATGTAAAGGTTGGTCGAAACATTTATAGTTCCAATTGAACTTTATTAAACCATTCTTGTTAACTCCATAATTCCCGGTAACGATTAACAATATGTGCACGATATATCGGACTACATGAACCTTATCTCACAGAGTCATCAAGGTTTTTACGATGTGAAGAAAGACACATCAATATCAAACAATAATTGTGTAGACTTCAAACATGTCTACAAGACACTATTATATCTCCCCTAGGATATACTACACGACAAAGATACTTGCTATTCATCAAATTGTTAGCACATTACGGTATGTTACTGATAGCCGAAAGTGGAAATAAAGGAGAAATAACTAAGGGCCCAATTATATACGTGAAAACAATATGCTAATAGTATACTGGTACTGAATGAAAAACTACAATGACGATGAATACATCAAAAACGACGTATACATCTTTTGTTATGTATATCGAGCATAAGAACTTGCACGATGCGGCGATGAGCAAATAAAATCATGTGAACAACGTTTGATGAGCATCAAAGGAGGAAATCGAATGGATCAATGCACACTTATATATTGTAGAGGATAATAAAGATGGCGGCATACTAGAATTTGAGCAGGAGATATCGAAAGGTATGCATAGCAATGTCAAGGACTACCCTCTAACTCCAGAGAGATATATTGCCTAGTGTGTATGTACCCAGCTTTGCTTAAGAAGAACGGAAAGCAGGAAAACCATCTTTAAAAAAATTACTTTTTACCAGAAACAGATAAACATAATACGGTAATCATTCCACAAAATTAAAGCTTTACCTTAAGTTAGGTTTGAAGTTGGAAAAAATCCACAGCGTTTTCCAGACTGAACATTAACCATGCCTGCAATCGTAAGTCAATGTGAACGCTATCATAAGCCCAAAGACAACACATGATTTCGACAAAGATATTTTCAAATGGATGAATAACAGCATTTCGCTAAATAGGTGGAGAATCGCCCTAAATTAATTTAACAACATGTATAGATGAAAACGAATAAACTAAAGACGACAATTACCGATATTGTGCCAGCAGCAAGATAATTAATAACGCAACCGTTTTGACCTGATCAAAGAAAACAATAATATGGATGTACCCAAAAGAGTGACGATCGGACAGAAGGATCATTTCGTTTTCCAAAAGAAAACCTGTTTTTCACAATAGAAAGTGGATTGAAGCTGTGGGATCGAATAGGTGGGGGTGGGAAAGTTCTAAGTCCTCCTAAATCCCGTAGAAAGCTCATCGGTGCATATGAAAAGATGAATAGAAAGAGCGTAAATAAAATATATCAAATACAGGATGTAGACTTTGATCAAACTCATTATTGATCATTATTATAACCAATATGAGCTCAAAAGGATTTAAAAAAAAAAAAATTAGGTATTACTATGTGTATAAGTTTGTAGTATCAGTCTTTATTTACCTTATTTATCGGAACGAAATACGATTATTTCTTTCCTATCCCAGAACTTATGGTATAAAAAAGTTTCGTCAAGGTATATGTCCCACGACGTAAGAAACGAAATAATTTTGTGATAAATTTGTGACCCCCCACCCATCTGCATGGTACTACAAAATAGATAAGCAAAACACTTATTTAAACATAAAATGAAAGAGACTATCCTTGCATAGTTATCATTTATTCCTTCATTTTTCATCATGCATGATACGTTACAAGGAGCAAAATGACCCATATTGTACTGGATAAAAGTTAACTATACGACCATATCTTGAAAAAAATAAGTCACCATTTGACAATACATTCACTCTGAGTGCAAATGATAATGTTTTCGCTAGCATGGGATACAAAAGTATTATTAATGCACGTTTGCAGTGTATACTATTAGCTTACGTAGATCAATGAAAGCTTGTATCAATTAGGATGACATATAGAAAACAAATAGAAGCCCGGCAGATGAATAAACACAAGTGGCAGCGAGCAATAAACTCATTGCTTAAGCTTACTGACATGATAAAAAATACAAATGTTATTTTATTACGACGTAAGCCTATCCGGGAAACTGACTTTTTTTACAAAGTCGGTCGACATAAGGAAGCCAGCATTTATCCCATTTTACCTGTATTAACGGGCATTTTTTAAAAATAAGTTGAAACAATGGAACAGTTTTGAAGTGAAACAATGCAGTGCGTCGTACACGCACATCAATAAAAGGCTGAAGAGTAAATTAGTTTTCAATAGCTTGATCTAAATGCTCTCTATCCATATTTTATAGCGTTTAATTTTTGACAACAATAAGCATGTACTTCGCCTTATGTGTGTAAATGTACGTCATTTCAGGTTGCTGTCTTCTCTAGGTGGGAAATCGTAGCTAAGGAGAAGTAACAGTTTTGTTTGCTTTTATTTCGAGTAATCAAATAATTATTTCTTCTTTACACTTGATACTTTTTTAAAATTCGTTTCGTGCGAGTATAAATACTTACTTCATAAACAACTTATGCAATAGTATGCATGGTTCAGACATCTCTGTTAAAATAACTTTCAATGCTAATGAATATATGTATATATATATATATATATATATATATATATATATATATATATATATATATATATATATATATATATATATATATATATGAATGATAATTTCATTGTCACATTCTCGGGAGCTGAATGAACGGTTACATTAAGAAATGGTTGTTAAAAGCCGTCATAAAAGGTACTCGTCAATGTAATGAGTGATAAGTTGAATGTTTACGTATCTATTAAAAGGTAATATTACATTATCCTCAAGGGTTATATTACCAGGGAAAGAACGTAGATTAAGTGTTGAATAAAGGTAATGGTTACCTATAACTCACATAGGCTGCTGCGTATCTAATGACGTTGTTTTAATAGCATAGTTGATAAACTCTAGGACGGCTCCATAGCTCAGCTGGTTAGAGCTCCATTCACGTAAACTGGAGGCCGAGAGTTCGATTACCTCTGGAGCCGTTACTTTTATCACATTCAGTGACCAATTCTTGCCCATTTACATGAATCGTGAAGTGTTAGAAATGCCATGGATGTAGATCGTTCGAACTAAAACGATTTAAAAAAAAGTAAAGACCTAAAGGTTTATACGAGGATTCATGTTTCTTTTTGTATAACATTGCAGAAACTGTCAGTTACCGAATCAGACATGAGACATCGCCGCAAAGTTCGTTACAATCTTTGTGGTTCGGAATCTAACAGTTTCAACGCAGAGGTGGTTTCATTTGCTCTTTGAATTGCAGTCCAAATTACTTTTGACTTGTATATTGTTGTTTTTGTCATCTCGTTCCTTTTCTGACTTTCAAAACCATGGCAAGTAAAAGTATTCTCCAATTTTTACAGATTTCAAGCAGCCAAGAATTTATACAATCTATAACACCATTATGCTTTCCTGAATAAACTTATCATCACAACGGTTACAATCTTTATATAAGCAACATGGAAACAGAAAGAGGTATTGTTTCCATAAACAAAATATGATTATTTCTTAGCATAGTTTAATCGGGACATTTTGTCTTCATTTTATATTTTAGATACAGTGTTAGAAGGCATTCAAGTAACCATATGTAAAAATTGTTTGAGGTCGCATGCATGCAAGTCTTTTGCGTCTGTGTGTTATCTGGAATTGTTTGCTCAGATAAATATAATTTTCGTAGGAGCTTATCAGTGAAATCACAGAAACACGATGTACATAATTAAAGAAAATAAAAATTATGAACAACATGACCGAACCAATAAAAAACGAATTGAAACCGAAAATGTATGAAAATAAAAATAACAGGTACTAACTGGATTAGACGTTTAACAATATTAAATTATACCTAGTAAAAATAGATGATGAAATTAATGCCATATTTAGCTCATCTCAAAGAGTTAAGAGTTTACAGTTGTTTTTCTGAGTTTATCGTGGTAAAAACTGTTAGTTGCCGAATTACATACCTGTGTTAGTCGGTGACTGACAGTTTATACCACGATAAACTCAGAACAAACACCGCTAAGCTAGTATTACTGAAATTCTTTATAATTGTATATATTTTTATTATGCTTTTTTTCAAAACAAAAACAAAAAATATATCAGATTTAGAGCCTGTTTAAGCGTATGAATTGTTGTTCAGGCGTTTGCTACGTAACTATTTATAGAACAGGGGATTCTCCATCTGCAACGTAATAGCTACGTGATCTGAATATTGGAAGCAAAGGATGTGTTTTTTTTTTTTTGTTTGACATATGAATGACTATTGGATTTGATGATATCATGGGTTCTTTGTGACTTGGCCAAATTTGTATTGTCCAGGCACGTGAGTAACCCATTTTCGCGTATTTACATTTACTTTCGTGTTAATTAACAAATTAGAC
Organism: Sinohyriopsis cumingii; assembly: GCA_028554795.2. Lineage (NCBI taxonomy): Eukaryota > Metazoa > Mollusca > Bivalvia > Unionida > Unionidae > Sinohyriopsis > Sinohyriopsis cumingii. Next base: position 34,250,220 of record CM068829.1, read on the forward strand.
TACCTACAAATGAAATTGAGATAAATGGTTTTATTGATGAGGGCCCAATAGTCAAACAGTGCAACACATCGACATTGACAGTTACGATTGGCGTGTAACGGATAACCAACCCACCCCCACTTCGTAACTATCAAGGTCAGCGTCTTACCTTGTTGGACTGTGAATCCTATAACAGCAGAGAGGGCGAACAGACCAAGGTCGAAAAGCGTCAAAAAACTAAAAATAACCCTTCCTACAAACAAAGAAGAAAAAAGCATCGACACAAAATTTAACCAAAAGCGTCGACACAAATTGAAGCAAAAATAAATCTTCCAAAAGATTTCTCAAATTGGTGTTATTTTACCGTCGTTGTCTTTTTTTGTTTCTTAGAATGGTTTATTTTACCACGTGAACACTTTATTGAGGTCGCGCCCTCTCTGCTGCTATATTAATTAAAAAACTGTTATATCAAAATAATGGTATATCCAGAATCTCATACTGCAAGAATAGCACGAGAGAGACTAGAAGCAATTAAAAAATTTCTCCCCGTGATTCATTCAGAAAAATCTACAAGCGCAGCAAGAAGTACAAGTTGAGTACGAAAAAGACACTGAAAAGTTATTTAAACCCGTCACTGCGGTTACTGGAAAAGTCTTGACCGCAATCAAGGGAAAAACTAAGGAGGAAGGTGGAGAGGAGGAAGGTCTTCTTCAAGTAACTGAAAAAATAGCAAAAAGAACTAATCAAATAAAAAAACAAACTTTTACGAGATCTTCCATCTGGCATAGCCATGGAAATAGCTGCAGCTCAGCCCCCACCTGTCGGTGAAGAAATACCTGAATATGCTGGTAAAATTCGTCTTACGGTCGCCGACGTGAGAAAAAGAGAACTTGCATATGAACCAGTAAAAGAAAATATTAATATAATTGAAAAATTTAATGAAGATTTTGTCGAAGATATTATAAATTCTAAAGAAGGTGATTTACCGGTAAAAATATTCCTTGGTATGCAAAATAAATCTAAAATATTAAAACCCGGCTATGAAAAAGTGCACGATAATAATTTTAAGAGATGGGTATATCGTATATATTACAACATAAAACGAGTAAAACGTAATGATCTCAGATTCGATGCATTTGATGAAGAAATAGAAAGACTTATTATAGAACAACGTTTTCCATCGCAAGAGCCTTCATATCAGCTTCCTTCGCCACAACAAAAAACTCGAAAAAAAAATTCTGCGCCGGTAATGACATTTGCACCAGTAGATTCACCACGTGGATTTAAAAGTGATTAGCCTGGCACATCCCAGGTCACCAATAAAGTACTTCCGGTAATGCAACCACCAGTATTTAAAACACCTCAAGATGAACCTAAAACAGGACCTGGTTTATGTCCTGATAATATCATTAATGATGTGTCACGGTTAGAAGTTCTCATAGGAGGAAAGCGAACTGGAAATAATTCACCAGAAATAATTAATGAAGCAGCTGATATTTGTCGGCGATTATTTCAAGGTGGTATCATGGATATCGGCGTTCACCGAGAACTTATCGATGAATTTGTTGATGATTACAGTGACTACTTGTTAGATAAATAATAAATTAAATAAGATGATAGTACACAATATTCATCGTAAATCCGTACAGGTCAGAGTGGTAAACTCACGATTACCAATCTATGGAGCAATTTACAGAGATGGACTTGGTGATGTTGTACGGGGATTATTCACAAGGATAGCTCCAAAAGTAGCACATGTTGCAAAACAATTATCGACGAAAGCTATTGATATTGTTCGTGAAAAAGCTACTGGTGCAATTGTCAATGTTGCTGGTAAGGCGTTCTCGGCGATCAAAGATAGACTAGCACGATTAATCCGACGAAGATCATAACCAGTAAAATTACCAAGTACTGAAGTGATGCCAGCAAATGTCAGTAAAATAATAAATCAGGCTGCAAATCAAAAACTAGCGGAATTATCTGAAGAAGCAGGCAGAAATATAACAGCAAATTTAATAGCAGGAAGCGGTCTTCGTCGACGATAATTTAGATCACCATTTGGAAAAATAGTAATTATAATAAAAATGTTTAAACGTATATCCGACTCAACTTTTAAAATGGATGAACCGGTCCTGAAAAATGAATCGGTACGTGATTATCAGTTTTATTCCTATGACGCAAGACAACCAAATCAGCGGGGGAGAATCGAATGACAGGTTCAGGATAAAAATAGATATGTCTTGCCCGCTGAGGCGTTTATTAAAGTAGAAGGTGAACTTGTAAAGGCGGATGATACTAACTACGGCATCAATGACCGAGTTGGTTTTGTCAACAATGGGATTATGGCACTGTTTAGTAGCGCCACATACATGACTGATGGAAAAAATATTGAATCAATTCAGAATGATGTTGATGTTGCTACAACAATAATTGGCCTAGCGAGATATTCTGATGATTACACAAGATCAGCTGGTCCAACAATGATGTTTGCTAAAGATATTACCAACAACGCTGATCATGTTCAGTATATTAAAATACGGACACCACGAGGTACTGCATCTGATCTACAACCGGTTGATTTTGAACACGCAGCCAGACCAGGTGCTGCTTTTGATATTATAGGAAGTGTTAATGCGACTTACAACTTAGGGTTTGCAACACGCCGAGCAGCGTTGTCAGGAGATAATAGAAGTTTTTCATGTGCGATTCCATTATCTCACATCTTTGGATTTTGCAGAAATGTTAGAAGGGTCATCTTTGGAGCTAAACACACAGTTGTGCTCGCAAGTAAACGTGATGATAATGATACAATCTGGCGATGTGTTGGTGTTGCTGATGCTGGTAAAGTAAATATAACGAAGCTTTCATTGTGGATGCCAGTAATGATTCCATCTGTTGCTGAAGAACAAACATTACTCTCTTTTATGGATCAAGGCGGTAAATCATTGTTATCATGGTAGGCAGTAACCACAGATGCTACTCGAAGTTCTATTAATGGTTTATTTACATGGCATATAGCATCACAACAAGGTGTTTCTGCACCACGGCATATTTTTATTGTGCAGCAAGATAATGCTCGGACGAATAATCAAGAACGTTCACATATGATATTTGTCAAACTTGGAGTTAATGAAGTTTTCTTGCGGATAAACGGACAACAAGAACCGACAGAGAATATACAACTAAATTTTGATCAAAATCATGTAGCGCGTGTATATCATCGTTTGATGTCATTCATGGGACGTGATCAAAACGTGGATACTGGGCTACAAATATCACAGTTAGATTTTACAACATTATATCCGATTTATTATTTTTCACTGGAACATCTTGATTTATCCAAACAATCTGTCGTTGATATACACTTTCGAGCTCGTGTTACTGACCCTCCTCCTGATATAGCTGGTCCACCCCTTATTCGCGGCACCTACAGAGCAATCGCGGTTATACTTAGTGACAAAGCGATGTTATTTGAAGGTGGTAGTGGTCGAATGAGAGTCGTTGATGCACCAGTAGAAAATCTTTAATCATGTTATTTTAAAACACAAGTATTATCTTAAAATGTCGTATAGTCATGTTAATGTTGCTCTGACCCCCGGCCAGGTCAAAAAGCTTCAGTCAAAAAACTCCAACAAATGCGGAACTAAAATATCACTAAAACGAGATCAGAGTGTTGGTGGTCCAAAACAAATTATCGTTGACAAATAATCAGATTAAACATTTCAATAAAGCCCTAGAATCAAAAACCGGAGTTCAATTCCATCTTTCTCCGAGCGCCATCAAGAACATGGTTAAAACAGGTGGAATATTTCCACTTCTTGCGTCTATTCTAGCATTAATAGCTGCTGCTGTTCCAACCGTAGCAAAAGCAGCCGCATTAGGTGCTGTTGGAACAGCTGCTGCAATGGCTGTAAAGAAAGCAACAGGAAAGGGAAACAAAAAAAGGGACGCGGCCTAAGATTACCGGGATCTCGTTGGGGAAATGGTCTGAGGCTTCCAGGATCACTTAGTTAGATACTCCAGCATCAAATTTTGATTTACTTAATGCTGCTAAACGATTAAAAATAAAAAACTTCAGAGGTGTTTTTATGCGAGATCAATTACCTAAACAACCGAACAGTGTTGAAACAGGTATTATTAATCTCGACTCGAATTCAGGACCCGGTACTCATTGGGTATCGCACGCGGTTGATCCACGTGGAATCGTTGATTTTAATTCATACGGGTTAGCTCCACCCATTCAATTTATCAAATATGTCTCACCACTTCACGCGCAAGTTTGGTATTCAACGCTACCCACACAAACAATGACAGATCCGCCAATATGTGGCCGTGAAGTAATTAATGTACTTAACGCTATATCAAAATCTTCCAAACCGCCACATAAAGTCGTGCAAGATTATACAAGCAACCGATTCGTTTTAAACAGATCTTAAAATAGAATGGTTGATATTTACGGAAGAAGATCTTCACGCGTTAAGAAAAAGTCCGGCGACGTTGATCTGTCAAAGTACACGACTAAAGATGAACTCGCTGGTATCATGAACCTGGCTGGAGTTGACCCAGATGAAGTTGTTATTTTTCAGGATCGATATGGTAAACTAAAAACGAGCAACATTAGACGGAATGATATAATTCGACGAATGCTCGGTGCAGTTACGGATAATATCCCTGTGTTTACTGACAGCGGCAAGATCAGGGATTCAAGTATATCGTTTACAACTATCAGAGATGAAATTGCAAAAAATGTTGCTAATCGCGTTAAAAACACCAGCGACACAATGACGGGTGAACTCAACATGAACGGAAATAAGATAGTAGTTTTAAGAGATCCAACATCCGACGAAGACGCAGCAACAAAAAAGTACGTTGACGTCAACTACAACACCGTAGATGGTAAACTATCCACGTTGCGGGCTGAGTATGACGTTCACGTGGGCGCTTTTGCAAGATTTCGAAGAAACCATCAAAAAACCGATGAATCTATAGATAAATTCTTCGGCACTCTTCACGCCTTTGACATAAAACTTTCTGATATCAATACGAACATCGACATGATCAAACAAACACAGCAAGACATCGTAGCGGGGATTCCTGAGATCGTTAATAAAACCAATTTGATTAAAATTTCAGCCGGAATAACTCCTGGGCATATTACAAATATTGCATACACGGTGTCATCTGGATTTGCAACCTGGTCGCAGCAAAATAAAACTATCAAATATACCGCAACAATCACTGGCGTGTACAGGCTGTCTGTGTTCAGTGCTGCAAAATTTGAAATATTTACAACGTATTCATGGCGTCATTCAACTGATAAGTTTTCCGGGGTTGTATCTGTTATATTAAATAGCGGAAGCGAAGAAATTTTTATTCTGGAAGCAGCTGATAAGAAATTAACCGCAACATCTTACTGGTGGTGTTTGGAATTTTGTAGCTGAAACACCTCAATTATTTACTGCATAAAAATATATGGAAGGTGCACAACACAGGTACAATCAAGCGCGTGAATGGCAGGCAGCATTAAAAGATCGAGTCGAACAGTATACAGTAAAAGTAAAGAAATATCGACGACGATTAGTTATCGTTGATGTGATTTTTTATTCAGTATCCGGTGTTGTTGCTGGAACAGGTGTTATATTATCAGCGGTGACAATGATGGCACCAGTAGCCGTAACAATATGTATTTCAGCAGCAATAACAATTACAGGTGTTTTCAATATCATCACAAAAAAATATGCACCTGCATGAATGAAAAATTATCCAATTACATAATAAAATTACACACAACGACGGTAGCATACTCGAAATTGTCTTCGTTGTTATCATTGAGTCTCAGTGATGGAATTATATCTGATTTCGAGTTTTCAATGATGACTAAAATATATCACGAAGGTATCGGTATTAAAGATACAGACCGCTCCGATGGCCAAGTGGTTAGAGCGTCCGCCTCGGATGCGGGAGGTCGTGGGTTCGATCCCCGGCCGAGTCATACCAGAGACTTAAAAATGGTACTAACAGCTGCCTCGCTTGGCGTTCAGCATTAAGAGGTTAGTGTTAGGACTGGTCGGCCTGGTGTCAGGATAATGTGACTTGGTGGGACATCATGCTACATGTCTGCGGCATGATGCCCCAGTGCTAGACATCACTATAAACTGCCACATTGCAGACATCGTAGCGATATGACTGAAAAATTGTTAAAGCTGCGTTAAAAATCAAAATCACATCACATCACATTAAAGATAGAAGTACTAATAATGACAGAATTACTCCAGCAGATCGTGATTAACACAACTCCGCCAAAGATAACAATGATCTCGGTAAGTTCAACTAATCCGGAATTTAGTATGAACTTTCCTACTGCAATTCCAGTAAAGGAAATAGCACTGGCTCAATTACGGGTATATTACAGCTAGCCAAATATCAGATCAAAATCATTTAATGGTACACCATCAAATAATTCACTTGTATTTGCTAACAAGAACAAGCCAGATGGTACTCCTGACTGGATAGATGTTGGAATACCCACTGGCAGTTATGAGATCGAACAAATCAATGAGGAATTTCAACGTAGAATAAAATCAATAACGGGAAAAGAAGCGAAAATATCGATTAACGTTCATGAACCGACGCTATCTTCTACGGTTGAGATACATTCTCCTGATTACGTCGTTGATATTTATCAGTCCACGATAAGATCCGTACTAGGTTGGCCGGATGTTCCCCCAGTGTATGAAGTACCACCAGAACCGAAGTTAAATGATTTTCTTACGAAAGTGAGTAATTACGTAAGCGGATTAAATTATCTTGATGGAAAACCCGCTTATCAGTACGCTAGTAGAATTATTTTTAATTATGAAATTTCTAATAAAATTACCAAAGAAGTAATTGAATCAATAGGTAAAAAATTTAAGGATGAATATCAAGCTCGATTTAAAATTTTACAGAATTTATTTTCTAGTATTACACAATTTTACAGCGATGATGTAAAACAACAAATCGTTGAGTCAATACAACATTTAATTAAAGTTATATCAGATTTTCGTGATGCTAATGCATTAATTGTTGGTAGATCGGTCATAAAAATTAAATATGATGGTAAATTAACAGGTTTAAGATTAAACGATCCTTATAATAATTTATTTACCAATCATTACAAAAAAAACCGCCGAGGAAGTATTAAAATTTACATTACCAGAATTTGACACAACTGAGTTAAACAAATCTCTCAATGATCTTATCAACGAAAACGTTCCTAAAATAATCTATGCATGGATAAAAATATCCCCACCTGCGCTTGTTCTTCGATATAATAATGATCCACACGGCGGCTGTAGACACGTATCTCCGGGAATCGTTAATATAACCAGCACGATCGTGGTCAATCTGGTTTGTGACGTAATTGATGGCAGCTATCAAATAGATCACGGAAAATCAAATCAGGCTCGACAGGGATATATTTTATATACATTTACACCACAAGTATCCCCTGGAAGTGTAATCGTGCAAGAACCAACTAATCCTGTGTATCTGCGGTGTCACAATAATATGTTAACACGAATAAATTTTAAGCTCACAGACCACCTTAATCGCTTAATTGACGTACGTGGAGAAGAGCTTGCAAAAAATCTGTATGTGAAATCTTAAGGACTTGTATCGTAGATCTTTGATCTTAAAGATACATGAATTAATCAAGTAAATATTATATAATGTACCTGCACGTGAGGGTTTTTATACATGACAAAGAAGTACTTGAAAACGCCATCAGAACAGCGTTTTCATAACCTCCAAACACTGAGCAATTTAACGTTAATTTAGTTATTGGTGAATATGGAAACGAGAATTTCTTATTAACACAAGAACAGTTAGATGAGCTCCGTTGAGAACATATTGTCGCGATCATTTGTAACAGAGATCAGATTCTAAATTATACACACTCCTGTATTAAACTCGATCAACTTAAAAAAATAATAGTTGAAAATAAATAAAAAATTTCTAAATAAATAAAATATTTCAAAATAATAAAAATGTATCAAAATAAATAAAATATTTCAAAATAAATAAAAATATTTCAAAATAAATAAAATATTTCAAAATAAATAAAAATATTTCAAAATAAATAAAATATTTCTAAATAAATAAAATATTTTTTATTATTGATATGGTGATTGGGACTTAAAATTATGCAAATTAATCAGATTGTGTGTCTGATAGGGTGATTAGTACTTAAAATCGTGTAAATTAATCAGATTGTTGATTCTGATGGGGTAAATGATACTAAAAATTATACGAATCAATCAGTTTTGTAAATAATTATTATAATCTGAAACAATTTATTCAGAAAAGAAATATTTTATTATTATTCTGAAATATTGTATTATTATTCTGAAATATTTTATTATTATTAATTTTCAATCAGTTCGTGTCTCTGATGGGTAGTTGGTACTCAAATTGATCAGCTTTGCAAAAAATACTAAAAAAAAATGTTGTTATTATTCTGAAATATGCTTTATTCAGAAATATATTATTTTTTTTATACAAATCAATCAATTTGTTAATTCTGATGGGGAAATTGGTACTCAAATTCGTGTAAATCAATCAGTTTTGTAATTCTGATGGGGTGATTGGTACTCAAATTCGTGTAAATCAATCAGTTTTGTCATTCTGATGGGGTGATTGGTACTCAAATTCGGGTAAATCAATCAGTTTTCCGAAATATGCTACAAAAAATATTTTATTATTATTCTGAAATATTTTATTATTATTCTGAAACATTTTATTTTTTTATTATTGATAGGGTGATTGGTACTCAAAATTATGCCAATCAATCAGATTTGTAATTCTGATAGGGCGATTGGTACTCAAAAGTATACAAATCAATCAGAGTTGTAGTTTGGTACTCAAAATTATGCCAATCAATTAGATTTTATGATAAAAATAATATTTCAGAAATTAAAAAAAAAAAATATTTCAGAATATTGCTACTCAGGGTTGCTTTAGTAACTTGTAACTTTGTTACCTGCTGACATAATTTTCCTTAAGTATCTTATGCGGGTACTGATTTTTTTTTCGTTTCGTACTCATTGGATAATCTCGATCTGACTTTTTCTACTGCAACAGAAAGAGGAACAAATTCATTTACTTGATCATCGTTCACCATAGCTAGTGACTGAAACATAGCTGCCTGAATCCGCTTTATGAACTTATATTGAGATGATAGAACATACTTATTTTCATTTTTAAGTTCTTCTAACGTGTCAAAATCAGATATTATTATTTTCAGGATTTAGTTCATCATATATATTAATTCCGTTTTCTTCTAGTTTTTTAATAGCAGAAATAATGTCTTTGATATTTTCATGGTTCATTATATAATATATAAATCTTCAAAATGAAAAAAATGTATCCCTATCGAGTGTTTTAGCGAGTTCGGAGGGATGTTTCAAGGACGGCACAACATATATATTTACATCCCAGAACTCGTAGCTTGCCACCGCATTCTACCAAAGGTCAACGGGCACACGAAACACTACCCCGTATGAGGCCCAAGAGGGTGTGTTTGGTGAAAACAGCATTAAACTTGTAGCTTGCCACCGCGTTCTACTAAGTTTAGAGGATACACGGAACATATAATCTTAATTAAAGATGGCACAACATATATTATGAATGACGAGCCCCTAATCGAGTGTTTTAGCGAGCTCAGATTATATATACAATGAATGAATGACGGCATAACACGTAGTATTTAAAATATATACAATGATTGAATGACGGCACAAACATCCAGTGAATGAGTATATACACTGAATGAAGGACGGCACAAACATATAACTTAATTAACAAACATATACGCTCAACAGATACACCCACCCACAATAATGACCCGTGGGAAATACAAAAACATGTATCTACCATGTTTGACATGGTAGGAGGGTGTTCTGTTGAGCGGGGGGCGGGTGGCGGAGCCCCCAATTATTATAAAAATCGCAATTATGCGTAATCCACCGAACAGTTGTCAGTCGTGGGGTTCGATCCTGGGCCGCGAACGTCACAGTCCAATACGTTACTAACGGAGCTATCGAATCTTCTTACAAACATGTTTTAGAAATGAATATATAGCTAATAATCATTGAAAAGGAACTGATTTTAAGTATTCTTGCTCAAAATACAACTCTGAACTCAAGAAATACGTTTCTACGATATATTTTCACCAAACAAGTTAGATTTATAAAGCTAATATTTTTCAGGATAATAAAAATAATTAGGGCATTCCCTATTTACTATGCCGCTTATGATCCACGCCATCTATGATATAACAATCCGGTCTAGATCTTACAATGGACTCCTCTAATACTAACTTAACTGTTAGATTTTTCCATCCTCCTTATAACTGTTCCTGAAATCATGAATGGAGAAAGTATCAGAAATATATATTACGAGATTTCCCACTCGTAAATCTGTATCCGTGAAAAGCACAGTCAAAGGGAGTATTTAGTTGTAAATATTACTCGATAAAGAAAAGAAAAATAAATAACCACATATACGTACACAAACACATATTATACATATTTCTGCACTAAACAAGGAAAGTCGAAAAATAAGTAGTATAATAATGAGAATTTCTGACAAAAAAGATAAATAATTAAATAAATAATTAAATAAATATAATAATTGCTAGTGATGATAATTATTGATATCGGAAGGTGATTTTCTGTTTATGTTTTTCTGACAAAGCAGATCTGGTTATATTTTCGGCGACTTTTTGTACTGAAGGCATGCAGATATCAAAATACTTGCCAGCAGCACTCATAGACTGAAATATCATTTTTTCGCCAGTATCTACATTTGTAGACTTAACCGTCATTCTAGAAACGGTCTTACATTTACCAGTATTACCACGTGTATTATTATCACTCGGTGAGATAGCTTGTAAATTGGATAAGGAGTTCTTCTGAGGATTTAAAGCAATATGATCGATCACAAGACCATCTTTGATCACTCCGAAGAAACACTCGTACGTGAATCGATGATAGAGATATGTTTTCTTCCCAACAGTAAATCTAAGATAACCAGTATTAGTAACAATAATAAACTGGACTTTTAAATCTACAGTGTCTAATGACACCATTACGATTTGCCCCGTAGTTTGCTATGACAGGATGTCTCACAAACTCATTTTGCTCCATTATATAATAATATCATTTGTTTAAATCATTGTTTGTCTGAAATCTTGATATATAATCCTCCACGGATTTTATAGCGTTTTCACTGTCATTTTTTTGTTTTTGTTGTTGTCATAATATCTCTTAAGTTCTCTGAACCGTTTTCCACAGTCATTTGCACATAATCCTATTTTTCTTCGTACTCCAACACCACATCGCAGACACGGTATTGGTCCTAGACTCCCCCGCCGTATTCTTTGTAAGAGCATCCAACAAAATTCACCTCAACAGGATTTGCTGCAGCCAGTTACTGAGCTGATCATGAGCCAAATGCACTGGTTCATCATATATATATATATATATATATATATATATATATATATATATATATATATATATATATATATATATATATATAATATTCTTTATTTAAATATTTGTTTTAATGATATGAACAAATTCGACAGATTATCCGAAACTAGGCCTTCTAAATATAAATTTAATCTCGACAGATTATCTCCTGACTTACCAGTACGAGATCTGGTTGATCCGAAAAATAAAAGTTTGATCTCGAAAATTCATGACGCCAAGAAAGAATTCTACACAGATCGTGCATCTCATGTATGGTCAACGTTCATGATTATACGCCTTGACTCTGGCAAGGACAAAGTTGTTGATGCTACAATGAATGACAAACGAGCAGCAACTATCATTAACTACATCGTTGAGTACGAGGGCGATCAAAAATATTTCTTCAGAGTAAAATTTATAGTGTTAACAGAAACAGATAGTTGGATTATCCGTGACAAATATGATCCTGTCTTTGGTAATAACAAAATTGCAATATTAAGTAAAAATTGCAGACCTGGTCTATTGACTGGTATTGATAAACCGTATTATGAGCGAGTGTACCCTGTAACAGCAGTTATTTATGGAATCTATGACATAAATAAAAAACCCAGCGTTGATAATCTGGCGCCCATGAAATTTTCAAGGTTAAATTGTGTGGCCGAACGAGTAATAGAACAATTTACTAATGCGATGCGTGGAAACGGATTAACTGATTTAAGACGTGAAAAAATAAACTCGTGGGCTGATTCAGTTAAGGATGTTGCTGAATTAGGAAAAATATTAAAATTTCCAATAATAGTATCAACGATAACCAGAGAAATATTATACGAATCAAAATATAAATCGAAAGGAGCTCCAATAAATATCATTGATCATAATGCGCACGCATGGACCAGCGCAGTAACAATATTTCCACGTGATCAAACTGTTAGATTTTACCGCGGAGACATGTTTGATTTTATTAACGAAATAAGTAAAAACGATCCTGTATCGGTATGGTTATTTAAAAGTGATGAGGAAGGTGGATTTGATCAGTTTTTAAACCAAACGGTGAAATATATCGAACAGAATCTCTCCACGACGAGATTAAAAAATCTCGCGGAGAGTTTTTCAAGTACAAGCACGCGGAAAATACTGACAAATTACTAACTAACAGTTTTACCGTTCCATCTGTTGCTGCTCATTTCGTTAGAGAAAAAAAATAATGGAAACAAATACGATTTGATTTACACGAGGACGTACGCGCAAGTTGCGTCGAATACGGACACGGTGGATTATGGAATACCAAGTATACTTACAATGATGTTATTTCAATTGATATGGTTGCATGTTATCAGGGAAGTTTTCTAGGATACGGAGATTGTTCTGGATATTTTGCTAGATTTGGTCACCCTACAAACGAGATGACGCGAGTGGCAATTAATGGACCATTACCTGATTTTGATCTGACTGGATTCGCTTGAGTTGAATCATTCGAGTTTAACGAAAATCTCCACCAAATTTGTTATGTTTGGTTTGGTAGACATTTTTGTGAAAAACGTTGGGCGCCTATAGTTTTATTACGATATATGCTAGATTGTGCGGTACTAACATCGTTGGTTGTCAGTGAGGCAATTATATCATATCACGCGCAGACCGAAGTTTGGTTGCCCATGCCAGATTCTATCAGTCTCGATGAAGTTATTAACGAATTTAAGGAAAAATGTCCCGGTGTTTCCGAAGATGATATTATCAAAGAAGCTCCTACAATTATCGAGATTAAGCTTAAAAATAACGAAAAAACCGCAAAAGATCTCGGTAGAAGAAACATAGGTAAATTTACTCAGGGTGGTGCATATGATCATAAAAGACATTACCCACTATTAATTCTAGATGATGCCGAATACGATTTTATAATCACTGATACAACAGCGAGAGATATATTTGTAAATCGAGAAAGTGTTTATTTATCCGACGGAACAAAATTGGGTACGATCGTTAGTTACATAAATGATGTCTCCCTACAGTATACTCATCTAAGATCTTCTATGTTGGCTTATGTTTCTATAAATTTATTATCGATGATTAATAGATTTCCTGAGACCGCAGTCAGAGTCGCAACAGATTCGTTTTATATTTCGAGTAAATATTTAGAGTCTGTTATGGAATTTATAAGTAGTGATGAACGATGGAGTTCGTGGAGAATAAGAAAAGAAATATTGCACAATTATACAGAATCAGCACATGTTCCGATGAGAGATTTTTATCGTAAAGGTAATACAATATCAGAAATGTCGAAAGCGCCGTCGGTGAGTGATCCAATAACTAGATATAAGACAGTATATCTCAATGGACCTGGTGGATGCGGCAAGACGACTCGAGCAATTAATGTTTTTAGAAATTCAGATATGATCGTGCTAACACCCACACATAGACTTGCACGAGAGATGAAACAACGGCAAGTACAATCGTGCACGTATCATAGCTTCTTTCGGTGGCGCGGGGATACATGGACTCCTGAACGAATGGGAGAAAAATATATACCTAAAATAATTATTTGGGACGAGATATGTACGGTGTCATTGGATACATTATAAACTTTTCTTGATTGGTTGTTGACGAAAAATACCGCTATAGTAATGTGTGGCGATTATGGTCAGCCGCCGCCTTTTGTTGGACCATCTGCACATGATTGGTTAAAAAATTTCGTTGATTATTACGAAGAAATAGATCATGATCATAGAGCTCTTGATGCAAATTTAAAGGAGTTTAAAAAATTAATAAGATTACAATCAAACAAAATTCAGTCTGAAATGATACGCGGAGTGATCTCAGAGACCTCTATGAACGAATTTTTGAATTTATGGAGACCCGACGATTTGATAGTAGCAAGCAGAAAAATAATCAGAGACACTTTACAACAGCGGTTATTTCAGCTGCATAAAGAAAAATACTCAGAATTGCCCGTACCGTTATGTTCTAGACCATCAGATACACGAAAACAGAATATTAATGTTGATATTCCTGGGCAGACTGAGAAACAAAATCTCGTATTAAATGATATTGTCGCTGTTGTTATCAGTGTTGTCGAAGATGCATTACAAGCTGACAAATCTCGATGGGTGTTGTGATACGCTATGACGATCCACTCGTCTCAGGGATTAACTATTTCTGATACACGAGTTTGGATTGTAGACGATCGTATCGAGTAGTCAAATTTAGTTTATTTAGCGGTATCAAGGGTTAAAAAAATATCTCAGTTACGGAGAATTATAATTCCTGAAATCTTTAATAAAACCAGCATCATCATCGATGATGATATAATAAGAAAAATATTAACTGGATACAAACAATCTGAAAAAAAAAAATAAACGCGACTTTGATCTTGATGTTGAATTTATTATTGAGTTAAAACATCAGCAGAATAATCATTGCGCAAGTTGTAATTGTATAATGCTGTGGAGGTATTCGAATAATGATTCAAGACAATTTACCATAGACAGAAAAGATAGTAGTCGTGGTCATACACGAGAAAATGTCATGTGGACCTGTCTAGAGTGTAATCGGCGTCGGGGTGCTAGTTAAGTGATCGCGGTGGTAGTTGTGTATCCTCGGGATTCACCTGTAGTTGTTCACGTACAAATCCACGTTGATGAGCAGTTAAATCTAGTCTGTAGATTGCGGGTCTACCTGAGGATCTTGTCACGGTGGATATTTTGTGTGTGGTAACACTCCAAATAGGATCAGTCGCTCTCGCTTTACCACCTTCAAGTTCACCCGGTTCATATAAATATCTAACTGTAACATCACCCAGTATTTTTTGTTTTTCAATATCCTTTCGTTGTATTGGTTATTAATTTTTTTTGTAATTGCACTAATGGGTTTCATGTTGGTTGTTCGTGCAATCTCATTATTTAACGCAGCTATCACACTTGGCAATCTTGCAACCCATTCGCGAGATCTTTTATCCTGAATAAATTCCTTCGCGTATTGATATCCAAATAACCGCTCAGCAAGTGTTCGATTAATTCGTTCAACAATTGCCTGATCACGGTGAATTGCAGTATGTCCTCGTCGTATTTTTGCATCATATCGTTTCATCAACGATGATACTGGACCAAGAAATTCCTTACCAGGATCAGCCTGTTGCAGCTGTGGCCATCGCAGACCACCTCGTTGATAAATTCGTTCAAATGCATCGGCTACTTCAGATGATGTTTTCGTTTATAGCGACTATGTCTCTTTATACCTACTTGCAACATCAATATCAGTTAACGAGTACTTGTATGTTTTTCTACGTACAGTATC
Source organism: Sinohyriopsis cumingii (assembly GCA_028554795.2). Taxonomy (NCBI): domain Eukaryota; kingdom Metazoa; phylum Mollusca; class Bivalvia; order Unionida; family Unionidae; genus Sinohyriopsis; species Sinohyriopsis cumingii. The sequence continues at coordinate 34,265,999 of CM068829.1, forward strand.
ATGTGGTAAAAATAAAATATCTGCTTGATGAACTTCATTAGGAACATAACATCGAAATACTCGTACTGAATTAGTTTCGGTGGTGGTAGGTAAATTTGCCATATTGCTTGCCTGGAAAACCACGCTTCAGCAGTAGAATGTTTAACCGCTGCTGCTTGCTGCTCTGTCTCTCCAGTATCCTCTTGGACTATAATAAATTGATTCCATTATATATTACCAGCCTCAAGCTCTAATTTACCTTTCATCGCGGATGTTACTAACCAATTAGCTAATTTTTCTCTTATATTGTTATTTTTTTATAGAATTTAACGCATGAATTAATTTCACATCTGCAATATGCCTGTCTTGTAGATTTTCACTTTTATATGCTACATCACGAGCATGGCATGCTTTATCAATATCGTTTATAGGATACTCACCTGGTTTTGGTTGATCCTGATTATCAAGTCTGATATCAAGTCTTGTACCAGGACCGCAATAAATATATCCTGGTAGATGTTTTTCTCCTGGGTATTTAGCCCATGGAGCACTTGGAAACTTTGACATCAATTTAGCAATATCACCACCGCGCTTATTAGGTAAAAACGAAAATTTCTTTCTACCGAATATAGAACATTTTCCACCATACGCTATTTTTTATTTTTTGTTGTAACCGCAGCTAAATCAGTAGTTGGAGTTTTAGATCTACAACGTAAACAATATAAATTCATGTTATAAAATATATGGATACAATTGATTTCTCAGCAACTCGGCGACGAGAGCCAGTTAAATACTACCCTGCTTTACCAAATTCCATCGGAATGATTATCATAGGACCATCTGGATCGGGTAAGACGCAATAATTACTTAATTTGACAATGAGATGGTTGAAATGGGACAAATTATATTTGGTAGCACCATCCGTTGATGATCAGAGGTGTTATGAAGTATTAAAAGACTTTAACGAAAATGCAAGATTAATAAATGAAGAACAAAATAATATTATTGATTTTATAACAGATATTGATGAAGCACCGTCCGTAGATGATCTTGATGGGTTTATTAATAATTTAGTTGTGTATGATGATGTGATGCTAGACAAACAATCAAATCCAGACAGGATATTTTCTCGTGACAGACATAAAAATACAGATGTGATCTATGTTACTCAGCGGTATACACAAATTCCGAAAGTGATCAGAGATAACTGTAATATTTTAGTTGTGTTTAATGGCGTAGACATGCATACGCTGCGAAATATTCATTAAACTTGGTGTGGTGGTGACATGGATTATAATAAATTCAGAAATTTGCTTTTCTAAAATCTGTCGACGCTTTTTATTTTTTCGATCGTCGTAGGAGGCTTATTTTTCGACGCTTTTCGACCAATGGTCTGTTCACCCTCTCTGCTGCTCCAGTTGTTGTAATGTTAGTATTTGAACTACTCTTGTCCTAATCCCTATATTCATGTACATATAGTTTTAAATTCATTTGTAAAGAGCTGCAGTGAAAGTGCTTTAGCCCAAAAGTTTTTGGCAGATTTCGAGTTTCCCAGAATTTCTTTTTCAAAATCTGGCAAAGAAAGAAGCATTTGTATACAGAAAAACAGCAAAGACGTGTTGTTTGATTCTGTCAAATCAGTTTATTCATTTGTTAAAAATAAAATATAAACCCAGTGTTTTCATTTCGTTTTCAGGGCATGCAGTTTGTACGTATTCCAGTTCAGTGTTTAGGTATATTACTTGGACGTGACTTTTTATAGAAGTTAGTAAAAATTAGTTCTCCGTACAATTTTTACAGAAATAAATGCATTTCCGTCTGATCACATGATTATGTTCTGACCAATGGAAATCTTGCTTTCATTTATCAACTGATGCAACTGCACTTACATGATATATAAATGTTTATTTAGATAAATTATGCCTTCATGTACATACACACACACACACACACACATTATCACTAATATCAATGATATCAATCTCGACTTTAGGATATTCTCTTTCCGAGGGACGAGTACAAGGCTGGGTCTTACCATATCGAGATGGCTTTATCACTGAGTTCCTTATCACACATAAGGAAGTTACTAGAACGTTTCTGAGTGCATTGAAATATGAAGCAGGAAAGCAGTTAGACATGATATCAATTTCTGTACTAATTTAGTACATGCAAATCAGTACAATTGGTAGATAAATATTAGATATTAGATTTGTAATCATTTAATAATGATCATAAAATAATGACAGACAGGGCTCTATCTTACATTATAAACTTAAACATGTTTGGGTCAAAGAATAACGTTATTGAAAATGAAACTGTACAGAACGAAAATCGTGATAGAACCCTAATTGCATTATGTAAGCTTCGTTCATTTACCTAAATGTTTGCAGTATTATACACAGGAGGCAAACGTTCATCCCATCCAACCTGTCCAATTTCGTACTCTACCTACGTGCTCACGATTGAAAATGTACAGCGTGTCCACGGTACCGCAAGAGAATATTGTTGGGGTTGACAGAGAACAGTTCTCGATTGAACTTTTCACAGCTAGTAAATCCTTTTGAGCTAATTAGTAGCAATTGTGTGTTTGTAGATATACTTTACGAAATTAAGAGCCGAACAAGAAGTTTCGTCTGGAGGGTGGATGGTGCAAGATTTTAACTTGAAGTATTATCTTCATAACAACACTGTCTGTCAAGGCATCACTAACTAGCGAATACTTGTTTTTTGTGATCCGAATAACCTAATTGTCTTTGGGACCTTACGTTAGTTAGTTCGATTAGCTAGTTAATTGTTAATTCTCATCGTAACCGCATCTGGCGTGCTCTAGCTAAAATGTAGAAACGGAGGTTTCTTGACTATCATAGATATTACAATTTTCCTGAAAAGGACCAATTCATCAGTTCATGTGATTTTTTAAACTGGATTTATTACGCACAGTAGTCTTGAAAATGCGAACTAAAATCATAGACCTCCAAAACAAAGGCTGTAGGACCTCCATCATAATGAGATAAGGTAGAATCAAACCCGTGAACTTAATTAAAGTCAAATGATGAATGGGATTCAAACTACTCCCTACCTATAAAGTGTTCAGTAGACGCTGGGAATCGAACACGTGATCCGTGTATTAAATGTCCCAAAGTTAACCGCAGAATGACGTGAAAACATGGAACCTCAATAAAGGCCTCCAGTTAGATTAGAAAAACCGACTTCGGTTTACTGGGCGCACCATATTTTCTTTTTACAGTAACAATAGGACTGACCATCTCTCCGGCTGAATTATGGAGCTACCGTTACTTCATATATCAGATAAATGTTTAAAAAATAAAAAATAGAAACAATATATATTACTTTGATTGCGTTTGCACAGTCAGTAGTTAAAATGCCAGCTACCTTTATTTTGTAAAGTATAATTTATTCGTAGCATAAATTCATCATTGCAACATAGAGACTAAAATGCACTAGTAGCATCATTTTTTAAATTTTGTTTTTCAAATTACTTTTAGTTTTCGTGTGTTTTGAACAGTAGAAACAGGCAGTGTAATAAATGTCCTGTTTTTGTACACGTGTACTGGATATACATATTACAAAAGGCCAAGTGATTTGAGTTCACCGTGCAAAATACCTTTATCCATTAATTCATTGCCACACTGCTATAGTAGGATGACCCTACGTTGTATCGACTCGCTGTGACACAAATGTATAGATGCTTTCCATACGTAACAATGTGTCGTTACAGTCCTACTTTATAAAAGCATTATGTTTCAATGTGACTGACTGTATACACAGGTACGCGATGCGAGCGAGATGTTGAGAAAAAAACCAACAATAAAATCATACAGATTGACAAAATTACGTTAGATTACCCCCATGACCGGTTCTGACATAAAATCCTCTATATCATAATATTTAAGAGAGAAGGTACGGAACTTCCAAATACTTAGTTTCACCCTTGACCTTCAATTTCCTTCTACTATTTTCGTTTTTTAAGGCACACGACCAAACTATACGGCTTGTTTTACTCCTGAGATATTTTTTTATTCATCAAGCTATTATTGACTTTTCTGCGATGTACCAAACTGAAGTTACGGGCTCCAAAACGTGCGATTTTTGCGAATTTTGTCGTCTTGGACAAGTGCGTGCACATGTGAAACCGCTACATTTACCATGTTTTCAGCTATATGGTGCTTCCCTTCTTGAATTTAGAACAGTGGTAGATGCAAAAGTAAGTTTTTACTTACCATTAACTCGATTTAGGAGTCCTTTTCTATGCAAGAATTAGACGTTGTCTTCTTGACTGCATATACATTGTATACATGTTACTCTATTTTCAAAATAGGTAAATTATGCGGCACACAGGCCAACGCCGAAATATGATTGGCTCAAAAGATTATACTTATTATCACATGAGCACGGACTTGTCTCAGAATAAACTATCGCACGTTTAGGAGCCAGTAACTTCAGTTCCGTACATCGCAGAAAAGTCAATGTTGGCTTGATGAATAGAAAAATATATCAGAAGTAAAACAAGTCATATAGTATGATCGAGCACCTGTGACTGTATACCTTTATTTATCATATATCGATACAATTATCCGCAGAAATATGTACTATTGAGAAGTACTTTCAGTTGCTACTTTGGCTGCATATGTTATAATTCGATTGACTGGGCACGATCTGTGTTATATCGATATAAGAAATTTGAAACGGGCACAGCTTGAAAAATGTTGATTGCCAAAGTTGAATATTCAACAACACGTTATAAAAGAAAACAAAATAAAATTTATGTGATATACTGTTTACCCGGCTCCATAGCTCAGTTGGTTTGAGCGTCAGTCTATGAAACTGGAGATTCGAAGGTTCGAATCCCACAGGTGCCTTCGCAAATTTTTTGATTTTCACAAAACCATACGCCGACGAGGTTAAAACCTCAATTTTTTATTTCTTGTTGTTGTTGTAGGGTTTTACGCCATTTTTCAGTACACAATAGGCTATACATGGCGGCCAGTATTATTGGTGGAGGAAGACAAATTTTGTTTTGAATTGAACCACTAAACACAAAAAGATGAAATGCTGAGGTTATTCAAGCCTAATAGTGATCGCAAATAGTTTAAACACAGCACCAATATGGCGCGAAGATCCGTTCTTGCACTTTGGACCTTGTAATTTTAGCGAAGATTTAGAAACTAAAATAAAAATTGTCTGTTCTAGTGTCAGTTTATTAAAGACCCATTTAATACAACGCCATGTGCAATGCAGTGTACGTAATTCACATGGTACAATCCAATGTACGTAATTCACATTTATTATAAAGTGTTGTTTTTGTAAATCATTATCTAGTACATGGTGTAATCGCCAAAATAGGTACACGATTCTTTAAGATCATACGATTGTGAACAACCTGTTTAACTTGTTGTCTAGGTTTTTCCTTAGCGTATTGTTCTTATATTAGCTATATATTAACAAAAAGTCACTAAGTGTTACTTTATATGCGTATTTTGTATATTTCCCGAAAAGGTCATGGCAATATTACTTCACTCACTAAGTGTTTATATATATACGCGATGATAATTTTACTTGGTGGCAATATGCAGGTGTGAATGCAACCGCTATACAAATCTTATTAAACAGCATCCCCAAGAATGCACCATGTTGAAAGCTCCATTATAATGACCATGTTCTATTTCGAGTATATCTCCACGTATAACATACCCACCTCTCCAGACCGCGTACCATTATTAAATCTGATACAGTTAAAGTAATTACACTTATTACATGCTCATTTTGTTTTTCTCCGTTAACTTTACATTATCAGAATCGTTCAATATTTTACGATATTGCACATCTTCATATTCCACCCACGCGCAGGACACTTGTGCCCAATAGTGTATTAGGAACTACTTTGTAAACAAATCATGTACATTCGCATATTAGACGCAATACGTTTTGGTTGATTAAATTTGTTTCTGAATAACTAAAGCAGATGTGTCGTGGACTGCAACATACCAATTGTTTTGCTTCATTCCACGTTAACGTTTTGATATATTGCTTCAGATTTTGCGATAGACACCAGGTTTCATAAAATTGATTGGTACCTACAAATAACATGCAATATAAAAAGGAATAAACTGTCTCCTTTAGCTGGTAATAAGAATGTCAAAAAAAAAATATACGTACAGTTGTACATCCAGAATTTCCTCAAAATGTACTTTCTTTGTTCTGCAAATCCGAATTACATGTGCCATGTCATGAGTTCTCAAGTTATTATACATTTCGAAATTGTACTGTAATTTCAACTATATTCCAAGTGCAATTACATCTTCCTTACTGTACTCAAAATGAAATAAACATTAAGTTTGATAATTGCAATTGAAAGACTTCCTATTTTCCCACATAATGATTTCAGATAGTCAATGAAAAAAACAAACACACTTGCAGATGTAAATACGTTTCTCCCATGCCGCTTCAAAACGATGTATTTCATGTATAATTTGCACAGACGAATTAAGTCCAAAATCACAAACTTTCGTCGAATCGAAACAAAATACCAAAATATATTCATTCCAGATCAAATGGAAAAGTTGATGCAATGCGCATACATTCACAATATGACTGCAAATTTCAATTTTAACTAGACACGCCATTTTCTTTCGAAAGTTATTTTCAGCGCGATTAAGTTCAAATTTATCTGGGCGGAGTTATGTGCGCATTAATAATGATGTTGTTGTGTAATGATAAATCTGCGCTTGTGTATTTAGTTTGGAATACGGCATTCATTTACGTTGTTTCTTGTAGTGTAATTTGTTTATATAATTAAGCCTTAGGTAGAATACAAAAATGAGCATATAATAAAATGGTTACTACATTAGTATGGGAAAATGTGAACTCGTTTTGTCGAATGGATATACTGCACTCCCAACGTCGTGCAGTATTCCAGCCAAAAAACTCGTTCATATTTTCCTATACAAATGCAGTAACCTATAAGTATTATGCTATGGAATTGTCATGAAGTTGTTGACTTGCGTAAGATCATACAGACAGGACATGACACGTATTGTACTGTGGAATTGTCATGAAGTTGTTGCATTGCGTAAGGTCATTTAGATAGGACAAGACACACGTATTGTGCTATGGAATTGTCACGAAGGTGTTGCCTTGCGTAAGGTCATACAGACAGGACAAGACACACGTAGTGTACTATGGAATTTTCACGAAGGAAATGCCTTGCATAAGGTCATACAGGCATGACAAGACACATTGTTTCACATAAGTATTGAACCAAGGCTTTAGCCATACTTTCGTTCATGAAAATCGAGATTTTGAAATTGTAGTCTGAATTGAAATAGTAGTCTGAATTGGAACATTGTACACCGATCTTGAAATGGTAGTCTGAATTGAAACATTGTACAGCAATGTGTAAATGCTAGTCTGAATTGAAACAGTGTACACCAATGTAAAAATGGTAGTCTGAATTGAAACATCGTTTGAACTGAAACATTGTACACCAATGTTGAAAATGTAGTCTGAGTTGAAATGGTAGCCTGAATTGAAATTTTGTACACCAATCTTGAAATGGTAGTCTTAATCGAAACATTGTACAACAATCCTGATATTGTGGTCTGAACTGAAATGGTAATCGGAATTGAAACATTGTACACCAATGTTCAAATGGTAGTCTTAACTGAAACATTGTACATCAATCTTGAAATGGTAGTCTGAATTGAAACACTGTACACCAATGTGGAAATGCTAATCTGAACTGAAACATTGCATACTAATGGTGAAACTGTAGTCTGAATCAAAATGGTAGTCTGAATTGAAACACTGTACACCAATGTTGAAATTATAGCCTGAATTGAAATGGTAGTCTGAACTGAAACATTGTACACCAATGTTGAAACGGTACTCTGAATTGGAACATTGTACACCAACGTTGAAATGCTAGTCTGAACTGAAACATTGTACACCAATCTTGAAATTGTAGTCTGAATTGAAATGGTAGTCTGAATTGAAACATTGTACACTATACTTGAAATGGTAGTCTGAACTGAAACATTGTACACCAATGTTAAAACGGTAGTCTGAATTGATACATCATACACCAATGTTGAAATCCTAGTCTGAACTGAAACATTGTACACCAATGTTGAAACTGTAGTATGAATTGAAATGGTAGTCTGAATTGAAACATTGTACACCATACTTGAAATGGTAGTCTGAATTGAAACATTGTACACAAATGTTGAAATGCTAGTCTGAACTGAAACATTGTACACCAATGTTGAAACTGTAGTCTGAATTGAAATGGTAGTCTGAATTGAAATATTGTACACCAATCTTGAAATTTGCAGTCTTAATCGAAACATTGTACATCAATCTTGAAATTGTAGTCTGAACTGAAATGGTAATCGAAATTGAAACATTGTACACCAATGTTGAAATGGTAGTCTTAATCGAAATATTGTACACCAATCTTGAAATGGTAGTCTGAATTGAAACGTTGTACATCAATGTGGAAATGCTAGTCTGAACTGAAACATTGTACACCAATCTTGAAATTGTAGTCTGAATTGAAATGGTAGTCTGAATTGAAACATTGTACACCATACTTGAAATGGTAGTCTGAATTGAAACATTGTACACAAATGTGGAAATGCGAGTCTGAACTGAAACATTGTACACCAATGTTGAAACGGTAGTCTGAATTGATACATCGTACACCCATGTTGAACTGCTAGTCTGAACTGAAACATTGTACACCAATGTTGAAACTGTAGTCTGAATTGAAATGGTAGTCTGAATTGAAATATTGTACACCAATCTTGAAATTTGTAGTCTTAATCGACACATTGTACTTCAATCTTGAAATTGTAGTCTGAACTGAAATGGTAATCGGAATTGAAACACTGTGCACCAATGTTGAAATGATAGTCTTAATCGAAACATTGTACACCAGTCTTGAAATGGTAGTCTGAATTGAAACGTTGTACATCAATGTGTAAATGCTAGTCTGAACTGAAACATTATACACCAATGCTGAAATCTATGTCTGAACTGAAACATTGAACACTAATGTTGAAACTGTAGTCTGAGTTTAAATATTGTACACCAATCTTGAAATGGTAGTCTTAATCGAAACATAGTACACAAATATTGAAATTGTAGTCTGAATTGAAATGGTAGTCTGAATTGAAATGCTAGTCTGAATTAAAACTTTGTACACCAGTCTTTAAATGGTGGTCTGAATTGAAAACTTGCACACCAATCTTGAAACGGTAGTCTGAATTGAAACATCGTACACCAATCTTGCAATGTAGTCTGAATTGAAACATTGGACACCAATGTTAAAATGGTAGTCTTAACTGAAACACTGTACACAAATCTTTCAAATAACATGGTCAGCAAATATTTATCTAGTATTTGTAAAAGGTATGCTTGTAAGCACATTAAATAGGTTTCAAACCTTAAGAGAGTATAAAAAACAGAAAATAACAAACAAGCGATGGCACGTCAGTTCCTTGATCTTAGATACTGATGAATTATTAAGAATTATTAAGTACTGTCACTCTGAATTTAGAATTATTTTCTTTATTATCTACGTCGCAAGGACATTTGATTCACTTTCGTAATTTTCATTCTCTAGAAAATTAAATAGTCAGGGCGACTGTATGCCTTTTGAGGGAATAATTAGGCAATATTAAACGCAAACGGTTAAAAAATGGACTGAAACATAACCTCATAAATTCGTCAGGAGTAGCAAGGCATGTGATACACTTATTATACCGGTATACAAGACATCATACTCTGCGCAGTAGGTTGCCTCACCTTGGAAGGATAATACCACTGCCAAAAGAATGTAAATTTGGTGGTAAAATGAACAATTTCATAGTTTACCCGCTACCTTTATCTGCTACTATGATAGATAGAACCAAACTAATTCACGACATCCAAGCTAATCTAACAAATTGCTTACCTCCTACCGCAGAACAACACGATAACTTTCTGCGTTCATTGCTTGACAAACATGACCCAGCTACCAAGTGCAGAGTATCAATTCAAAAGTGTTCTCCATGGTATAGCAGTGTTAGGGACCAGCTTCACACTGCTAAAAGAGACCGTCGTAAAGCTGAGAGGCTCTGGCTTTTCACTAGACTCACTATTCATAAGCAACTCTATGAATCCGCTAAGAAGAATGTCACAAATATAGTCCATGCAGCGAAACCAGCCCACTACACTACTTAGATCATTGGAAAGTTCCAGCTGCAAAGAGCTCTTCGAGATTACTAACAAGCTAATGTCAAGGAACAAATCAACACCACTTCCAACTACCTTCTCTCCAGTCGTCCTTCGGGACATGTTTGCAAATTTCTTCCGTGACAAAGTACAAACCATTAGAGATAAGCTTGACACCGCATTTTCAGTTGACTCGTCGTCACCATACAGTTGGGATACAGAATATTGAGCGGCAACCATTAGCAGCATTTGAACCTGTCTCTATGGATTTTGTATTTACAATCCTGATGAAGAGTGCACCAAAGTAATGTGAACTTGATCCAATTCCAACATCACTGCTGCTTGAGTGCTTAGATTTAGTATTGCCTTCACTAACTGATGTTACTAAAACCTCTCTCTCATCCGGAGAATTCCCATAATTTTTCAAAACTGCCTTTGTAAAACCTTTGCTGAAGAAACCAACACTAGACCATAACGATTTAAGGAACTACCGCCCAGTTTCTAATCTCCCATTCATATAAACAATCTTAGAAAAGGTTGTTCTATCCCAGCTTGTATCTCATCTAAATTAAAACAGTCTTTTTAGCAATGTACAATCTGCATATCGCCCTTACCACAGTACTGAAACTACTCTTCTAAAAGTAGTTAATGACATTCTCTCTGCGTTGGATAGCGGAAAGAATACAGTCCTCACCCTCCTTGATTTGTCTGCAGCATTTGACACAATAGACCATGATATATTACTTCACCGTCTCCAGTATGTATTTGGCATTCATGATACAGCCTTAATGTGGTTCAAGTCCTATTTGGTCAACAGGACACAAATTGTATCTGCAAATGGAATATACGTCAGCCCAGTTGATCGATGTTGTGGTGTTCCACAGAGGTGTGTTCTAGGACCTGTTCTCTTCATTCTGCTTACCTTCATGGATAACCATTATATATTCAGCTGGGAAAATATGCTACGAGATTAGTTGTTGTTTTTGTTGTTGTTGTAGAGTTTAACGCCATTTTTCAGCACACGTTAGGCTATACATGGCGGCCAGTATTAATGGTGGAGGAAGAACCCGGGGACACCCCGGAAAGAACCACCCACCCACGAGAAGCTACTGGCAAGCTTTCTCACATACCCACATTTGCTGAATCCGAGATGCGAACCGACGCAAACAGAGGTGAGGTGGCAATAATCCGTAACGGAGAGCCCTTTAGACCACTCGGCCACTCAGAGCCCCTTGATCGGTCATGACCCGTGTCTGCAATTTGTTTGAATGTTACATTTTCTTGGCAACTGCCTTGCCTGGATGTGCGCAACTATTATCTTCTCGCATCAAGAACTCTCGGACTGACGATGTAATGAATAAGAGAGGCATTGTCCTGTCTCTTTAAAATAGGCGAGACCTTTGTTGTTAACTTTTTCAAAGAGCTCCTACATAGGCCTGTGAAGTTACTTAACTTTTTTGACATCGATTATTTTTCGTAATCGACCTAGAAATAATCTGATGTTTAAAACGACGTTTTCTTTGAGAATGTAACTGTTTAGATGTCTTTATTTCAGACAAAACTGCATTGCATACAAGGAGTTTTCATCCAACAAGGTTCCGTCTTCTTGGGCTCAGATTTAAATTTTCAACATCTGCATCTGCTCGTTTATAATGTGTTAATAATTTAGGTGCTATCAAAAGTCAAAGTGTTTAACTTAGTCGTTCAGTTTTCTGATCTTTTGTCTTGATCTTACGTCTCAGGTTTGAAACGTCAGATTTCATGATGCCTATACTTTTTGTGGAAATGTGGAAGAGTCTTATGCATGATCATCTGCAAACCTTTTCTTTTTTTACTTTTTAGTAGTATATGGTGTACTTCTTTCAGTCGATCATTCCACTCTTTATTTGTTGGTACAGTATCAATGTCATATCTACTAGTCTGTACAGTTATGCTTTCGCTGCTTTCTTCTCTTTCGTTTTATTCTTCTTCTCAAACGTGAAAGTGTATTTCTTAATTTATTTATCATGTTTCTCTCCTTTTTTCTTAGTAATTTTGCAGTTGGCATATTGTATTGTCCTTGCCTAGCTCCCCCTTTTTGAAGGAACTCAGGACCTTTAGTTTCTTGCGTTCCTTGAAGGCCTTAGTTTCTTGTTTTGGCCATTCTAAAATGAAGAAAAATGATAGTGCAAACGTAGAGTCCCCCGCTTTGACAGCTAGGGGACTAAAAACATAACATAGACAATGCGTTATCAAATTAGCATGTGAAGTATTATGTATAGCTTATATTCCTTTAATTTTGTTACAAATATTTACACTCATGGTTTGTTTATAATTTAACTTTGTACTGACTTTTTTAAAAGCTTTCTTATGCTAGTATTTTATCCATTAATTATCAAATACACTTATCTTATTCATCTTCGCTTTAAAAAATCTTATATTAATTGTGTTTTTAAGAATTTTCAAGAGATTAAAGGAAGTTATAAACTGACTCATGTTTTACACTGATAATCGTTTTGATTCTGGATTAAGTCTTAATACATATTGCGCTTTGTAACGTATGTATCAGTACTTTATACTGCTTATAAACATAGAGGTCACTATTTTGTATGTATGATATCTACGGTTTCTTTTTCACTGATCCCTGTCAAAGGAAAACGTAAATGTCAATCAGAATGGTTAATTTAAATTGGTTACCTATATGTGGTCATCAGCAGATACGGTACTGTCTCGTGACGGCGGTCCTGGATGTCTTTTTTGTTGTTGTTGATTTTTTTTTTTGTTGCTTTTAATACTGATAATTCAAAGATGGCGCAGCGACAAGTTTCAGCAAGAAACGTTAGCCGAATATCACCACGTGTTCCGTAGATTTATATGTCTTTGTCACGTATGTGGCCGAGTGGTCAAAAGCGTTCTCTGTTACGGATCACTGCCATCTCACCTCTGTGTGGGTTCGAGTCTCGGTTTCGATCAATATGGATAAGTTTGCCAGTAGCTTTTCGTGGGTCGGTGGTTCTTTCTGGGGTTTTCCCGGGTTCTTCCTCCACCGTTATTACTAGCCGCCATATATAGCCTATCGTGTGCTGAAAAATGGCGTTAAACCCCACTACAAGAACAACAACTGACACCGTACGGCTTGGAGGCATACGCTGTAGTCGCATTATATTAATACATGATACTGACACTGTATACCTTTGAGGCATACGCTGTGGTTACATTATATTAATACATTATACTGACACTGTATACCTTTGAGGCGTACGCTGTGGTTACATTATATCAATACATTCTACTGACACTGTACGGCTTGGAGGCATACGCTGTGCTCAGATTACATCAATATATTCTACTGACAATGTACGACTTTGACGGATACGATGTGGTCGCATAATATTAATACATTCTACTGACGCTGTACAGCTTTGAGGCATAAACTGTGGTCACATTTTGAGGCATACGCTGTGTTAGCATTGTATAAATAAATTATACTAACACTGTTTAAAATACACCCAAACACAGCTGATCTCAATAAATACATTTTTGCTCCCTAAAGAAAGAAATGTTCATATTTGTTTAGAAGTGTTGGAATCAGATTTTCATATTTAGCTGATGACGTCAGATCTATTTATATGTAAAGTTGATCTGTCAGGCATTAGCTAGATTGAATGCACTTGAAATATGCCCTAAAATCATGTCCATCTTGAAGTATTTTATTTGTGGTAATATAGTTTAATTTACTAGTATTTCAATCGTACTTCCGCATACGGTTAGCTACTAACTGATTTGTTGTGGGAATGTCTAACCTTACCCTCCCCACATTGCCATAACTTTATGATAGCTAGTATACCTTATTAGTTCTTTATCCTGTAAATCGCTGAATATGATCTGATAAACATACTTCTGAAAACCTCCTATATTTGGAGATAAACTGTCACTTTAGTTCATGACCATTGTTTCAGATATCTGAGTGTCACCATAATTAGTTTAATATTGTTTCTTGAGCTTTCAAATTTAATGTTATGTTGACATATCCATATCAAGGACATGTTCATGTTCTTTACCAGTACCTAACTGATCTACGCGATTATATATCTATCTTCAGATCTGATATGATACTTGGAACAATAAAGAAGAGTTGCTTTAACTTGGATAATATCGGGATGCAGGTGGTGATACTAAAAGCAACGTGAGACATATTCTATGTACCGATCAAAATTTGCCAGGATTAGTTCATAGCAAACTACTGTTGCCTCGTATCGTAAAGACATGGCCAAGTTCTTCGTCAGAGAGATTAAAACCACTGATCCGTAAGGCAGTGCTTCACTGTAGCTTTATGTTCATATTACAGGGCTATATTTTATGGTTAATGACATTAAAAAGCTTTGAATATTTGCCATAAAACATGGTACTGGTCCAGTCACTGTGGGAAATTATAGTGTGATCCTATCTTTATTATCACATGCTTGTGTACGCTAAACAATAGATCTGAAACAAGTGTTTATGTTTCTTGAGTATGTACATTTATACACGTTTGAATATTGTTGTTTAACTAGAAACATCAGTGTGAGATTTCGTGCGTCACTACCAGTGGCCAAGTTGTTCCAAGTTGTATAGATCCAAGAGGTACAGTGTGGTATTTTAATTATTGACCTCGAAAGTAAGCATGGTATTGGAATGGAATTAGTACCCAGGTGTGTTCCAACCATCGATTTCCAAACAAAACGATTAAGGGTGATAATGGTACTACTCCATTCTCCATATATGATAACGTATGGGATATTATTCTAATTCATATGCGTATTTAATGTAGTGAGTATCTTCAATGGTCTAAATGACTACGATCAGCTCTTGATTTGTTAACATACTGTACTATTAACTGCCATTTATTGATAATATCAAGTCGCACGAACATCCTATTGAAAGAAACACGTAATAAAAGGGATCAGATACGTGTGTGATTCGATCATACTAATTCGTCTTTAGAATGTCATACTGTCTGAAGAGGGTTCTGTTCTGCAGATCCAAAATTATCAACATCAGGTAAAAGTTCATATTTGATCTTCGTTGTGATTTTAGAAGGAATATGGAGGTAGTATCCAAGATTCTTATAAATCTTGGACAAATAAACCAGATAAATATAACTATCAGGAATTTTGTCTTCACATTAAATGAGTTCACAAGGACAACTAGCCTATTTTATATAGAGGCACAATACAAACAGACTATGGGGATTTGAAATACATTGCAGAAGTAAGAACTTACACATAGCATGGATGCTAGAATGATCTTTACAAAATAAGATAAATATAATTCGATTCTGCAGTAAGACATTACGATCCTTTAACTAGTATGTACAGATATCCTCGACATAATAAGTATAATTTAAATTACTGACATTCTAATGGATATATCACTCTTTTCTACAATTTATCATGTTACGATTCGCATCGGTTTATACAGAGGACTTAGCAAACGCCACGTGTTTCAAGGCGTAAAGAAACAAAACAATGATGAAAACTACATTCCCTTTGGTAAGTATTGTATGGTTGATACTTATAAAATAAGGTTGGAATATAAAAGACAGAGTCATAGTGTTTATTGTTCGAACAATATCCAAAGAATCTGAGTGATAAACAATTCACTCGAACAGCTTATAAACTTTGAACGCAATTATCTGAGACAAAGTTTAAGTACCAACCAATCAATAAATGTAAATTCCATTCTTGAAGGAAGGGTTAGAGATAATTTATAAAGATTATCAATCATTTGAAATGGAAATCTCTGGAGATCTTACATGGCATCAACATTAAGAAAGATACTTTAATGTTGTGAGACATTCCTGAAGATTTAATAAATGTTTGCATGACTAATTGCAAACTCAATCGATTTAATGATGCATCTTTGTTAATACGTAAAGGTGACGGATGAAATAATCAGGAATTAAAGGAAGAATTACGAAGTTACCACACTGCCACTCTATATAATAGTTTGAAAAATATGTTTATGATGTAGGTGAAATCAGTGATGATGGAGAATAATGATGTTCAAGGACATCTTTATTTATTATGTACTTATATGCTTTGTTTGCATAGGCAGTGAGCCACTTTAAGTTTGTCAAGGGCAACCAAAATGTCAACAAATCAAATTAATAAACAAAACAGTCTAATATCTTGGAAAAGTGTTGGCATCAAAGAAGTATACTGATATATATCAATACATCTACACGAGTATCCCCAAAACAGACTGTTAGCCGCTGTAAAAATAATTCCGCAAGAAAGTAATTTATTTTATAACGGAACACATTCTTAGAGGAAACTAAAAGGGTATTAACCATTCCTACCAGATTAATTGTTTACATTAAGTCAGATACCTTCTCTCTTATAGTAATTTAAAGGTATATCTTCAGTTACTTTTAAAAGCAAAAGTATGCATCGAGTTTTGTTATTGAACCGATAACCAAGGTTATAATCAGACAATAAATTAAAGTATTATTCTAACACAAAGTGCAACGAAAGACTTGAACTATACTTCTTTAAAATCGCAAATTCGTCTATGTTCGGGGAAGGTATGGAAAGTCTTATTAAAACTGAGGCTAAATGAACATAAATTTCCCAGATTCAAAGGTACAACATTTGTATGGCGAAAGTGCATAAATAACGACATGACGCAGAATTCTTACTATCTTATGAGCAAAACACTCAAGGTCAAAATCAATCTCCTACAAATGTCAGTTTATTTAAGTTTAGAATAAAACTAGAATCTGAATCTTTGCTATTTTCAATTATTCTATTAGCATACAAACTTTAAACTACCTAGAACTAATTAAGTTTCATATATGAGGTAAAATAAATAACGTAACGAAATCCATTCATAAAGGAATTACATTTGTAAGCTGATCATGTAGTTAATTTATGCATTTTAATATAACAAGCTTACGCCAGGATAATGTGACAAGATGAGATTGTTACTGACATATGCATTTTATATAACAAGCTTGCGCCAGGATAATGTGACGAGATGAGATTGTTACTGACATATGCATTTTAATATAACAAGCTTACAGCTTACGCTAGGATAATGTGACGAGATGAGATTGTTACTGACATATGCATTTTTATATAACAAGCTTACGCCAGGATAATGTGACAAGATGAGATCGTTACTGACATATGCAGTTATAATAAAACAAGCTTACGCCAGGATAATGTGACGAGATGAGATTGTTACTGACATATGCATTTTTATATAACAAGCTTACGCCAGGATAATGTGACGAGATGAGATTGTTACTGACATATACAGTTATAATAAAACAAGCTTACGCTAAGATAATGTGACGAGATGAGATTCTTACTGACATATGCATTTTAATATAGCAAGTTTGCGCTAGGATAATGTGACGAGATGAGATTGTTACTAACATATACAGTTATAATATGTATTTATGCAGAGAACCACACCGTTGCAGTGTCATAAAAGGACATCGTTCAGTTTTACGACACAAACATGATTACAATAAATATAATATTTGTTATTTTTCAGCAGAATAAAGAGGTAAAAGAACTTTTAAAAATTAGTTATGTGGTTGAACCTATACGTTTTATTTTGCGATCGTTGAAATCTCTATTATTTTAGGGCTGATAAAGATGACAATAAGATATGTAACGTGATCGGGAAATGCATGATAAAAGTACCTCAGACGTAATGTGTCGAGGGATTGTCTTTAGTAACAAAAATGTAAATCATGTGATTAATTTGAGAATATCACTCTCTAATGATGTATGTCACAGTTTGCATGCCTTTAATGTGATACACATGGTTTTGAATGTCGGTATTTCTCCTAATCATTTCACTTTGGTTTTGCTAGGCTTCTGTAGCATGAGATAAAGTTCCAAGTCTTTATGTAAGTCTTGTCGGTCAAAATATTCCTTTGTCGTCAATCTTGTTTTTATACACTTGTTTTATGTTACATTTTGTACTAACACTATTTAAATAGCGATTAATCTATTGTTTGTTTATTTCTCTACTAAAATAGCTTTCCAAGTATTATCATACAAGCTTTTTGCTTGCATGAGCATCAACATGTCTTTGCATAAACTATGGAGTAGCTAAATCTATTGATGTTACTGAATGCCTTAAATCAATAACATGTTAAATATTCAAATCCATGGCATTGTTACAAGACTGACTTTATATAAGGTTTGATTCTAAATCGGACAGAAGAAAACGACCAATACTAGAATGGATACAATAAAAAGTACAAAGACAGCTACAACACAACCGTTAAGTCAGTTGACAAAACAAGACAGAATCCCTAGGAAAACAACAAACAATATCAAACGGAAACTAGTCGTTCCATTTAATGATGGTGGAACTGCACACACATTGAAGGTGTAGATACAGATCGTGCTCTCCTCTGTGCTTCGTTTGACTTATCAGACTGTGATCAGCTGAGAAATTGCTTTCACTGTTTAAACACAATATACGTGAAGACTAATGGGAGCAAATTTAACATTCTACACTGCCATCTAAACGAGATATGTAGGAACAGACGAAAAACTTAGAAACCTTTAAAAACTGCAGATTTCAGAACTTGTGTGGTTTTAGATTAAATGACTTGGCCTTTGTTATATCTTCTTTGATTCCATAAATTATCTAACCAGGTAATAACTCTAGCCTTAACAAAAGTTATAACTGACAAGGTTAAATGTTATTCATCTAGCACTGAATACTGATATGGTAATTTCATCTTAAACGATATTAACTTGATGAAGTGTCTATTTGCATTATATATCAAATAGTTTTATTTTACTTTTTTGTAACCCGTGTAATCAGCAATGTGTTTAAATCTGATCATCAGAGATGTTAATGCTAGGATGATACATATCACAATGACTTAGATATTTTAGCTGATATTGTATCGACAAAGTTCTCGTAGGTTTTCTTGATTTTCTTAACGTCCATTTGTTTCAATTTTTGTCAGTTAAAGTTATTTTCAAGTTGTTTCTTTGTACGTTCTGTATGCTATATTAATGGTTCGATCTTGCTGATGATGCACAAACAAAGGATGTAATAATTTTAGATGATTCCACTAGACATTTATATAATAATAGACAGGAAAATCCTCAACAAACCAAACAGATATATGTACAGCTTTTGTGGATAAAGGGAAATAACTTTCTAACACCATTTTAAACAGATGGCGCTCAATATCAAAAAATGAACTTCATGTAAAGTTGATGATAAAACATTGTGTTACCAATGCCATAGGGTTCAAAATAAAGTCACATGATTCCAGCTGACTTATTTTAATATTATCGCAATATAGACATGAAGACCAGACTAGTTGTCATCACAACGAAAGGTCGCATCTTCACTGCAACACGGCTCAATGGGGAAGGCCTGGTTAATTTTAGACGGAAAAATAAATACAATAAATATTTAAAGATCACATCTTCACTACAACAAGGATGAATCTCAAATGCGCAAAAAGAAAGTTTTAACGCGCGCGTTTGCACATGATTTAGTTAAAGTTCAGGTACTTAACTCTTACTGGGTGGCTCATATCAACCATTTGAAGAAAATACAATTTCTATCAATAGTCGTTCTTTGATTTGAAAATATGTGGATTATACAAGCATCAGTTAATAAAAAGTAATCATGTTAAATCATATGAAATATTTAGTTTTATCAAAGTTCTGTGTTTGTTATGGGTTGTAAGGTATAATTGCAAAGACGAAACGTTATTCTGTGACATTAGTAAGTAGGCATAAAAGAATAAAAGTGTACAAAACGTTCTAAAAACGCAATAGGATGTCTGCACCTAAATCTCTGTCGAGTATGTACTTGAAAAGATTATATATATGTAGGCTAGGCGAAATAAGGAAATGAATGTATACATATATATGATACACTACGACACTGACCTTTAGTTCAGCCGCTTGAACGAAACAGTTGGAGAAAGACAGCTAGTGAATGTTCCATGGGAAACAGAAATGTAAATATTATATAGTCTGCAAGAAGAAATGTCATGTTTATATTATGGAATTGCTGCAATAGTTGCTGTTTCGAAAATAAAATATATGAAAGCCAAAGTTAAAGCGGACACAGCAAAATATTAGCAAAGAAAGAACTACTACCCCAAAAGTTAAATGTCTAGAACAGCTGGAACGTGCTAAAAGTAACAGTCCACATATAGGTTTACTTGTATCATATTTGTAAAAAACAGATAGAGATTATATTGTTTAAAGTTTATAAAGTTTAAGACAGGTTACGTTTTAGTGAAATGAGTAATATCTGGACGCAGAGTAAGGAGTGGCAATTACACAGCTATGGGTTAGATCGAAGTGACTCTTGCTCTATCTATAGCAGAGTTTTAGTGTATATTTATATTTGTCGTTGTATTAAGTACAACTTTAAATCAATCAGATAACCCTTTCAAGTTGTTTCCTTCTCTAATAGACATTGCAACCCGTGTTCCTCACAGTATCACTCGGTAAGAACAAACATGCATAACTACATCATATCGTAGCCTAACTTTTGAATCTGAAATTTATTCCTGATATAGTGATCATTGCATCTGGGTAATAGCCATATTCGCCTAGAATATATTTCTCAATCAACGCTCTAGTACTAACATCAATGTCGTTCAAAAAATTTTGACATAGCTAGTGATTATTAATGGATCAATGGATCGAGCTGAGTTAACCTCATTCATATTATCGTAAAGCCAATCATCATGTTATTTATTATTTAGCACGAATAGCAAAAAGTCCGTACAACTGGATCATTGCTTACAGGGGTGATGTTACTGATAACAGGTTATTGTTGGCATCCGTTAGTCTCGAGAGACGATGGAACTGCGCCCATGAGGGATGTCCCGGTTGGTGGTTGTGCAGCGTCTGCTGTGGCTATGTAGTCCAACGCGGGAGTGGCAGTCCTTGCTGCACTTGCTGAACTTGAAGGTTGCGTCTGGTGTTGGTTGGAGCTGCTTCTTCTTCCTCTGCGATCATCTTTCATCAGCTAGCAAGCGTAGCTTTTCCTCCCCGGCTTTCAGACCAGTGATCAGAGCATGTCGCCAGCTTGATCTGTCTAGAGCGAGCTCATCCCAGGTGTTGACATCGATGTCAAGGGCTTTCATGTCGTGCTTCCAGACATCCTTGAAGCGGAGATGTGGCCGTCCGATCGACCTTTTGCCAGAGGCGAGTTCCGAATAAAGAATGTATTTGGGGATCCGTCCGTCATCCATCCGACGTACATGGCCCAGCCATCCGATCCGACGTTAGCGGAGGAGTGTGACCATGCTGGGAATCTTGGTACGCTCGAGCACCTCGTTGTTTGTTACTCGATCGTTCCAGGTGATCCTGAGTATGCGTCGGAGGCATCGCATGTGAAAGGCACTCAGTCTTTTCTCGTGTGAGGCGAACAGAGTCCAGGTTTCACTGGCGTACATGAGAGTGCTTAGCACGCAGGCACGGTACACGGTGATCTTAGTGTTCAGGTCAGCATGCTGTTGTTCCACACTCTCTGCTACAACCTGGAGAGAGTTGGTGATGCCTTTCCGATCCGCTTGTTGAGCTCAGCATCGAGCGAGAGGTTATTGGTAATGGTAGAGACGAGGTACATGAACTGACTGACCACCTCAAGTTCGTAGTTGTTGATGATGATGCTTGGGGGGTCCGCGTCCTGAGCCATCACGTTTATTTTCTTTGGGCTTATGGTTAACCCAAACTCATCGCATGCTTTAGCAAAGCGGGTCATCAGGCGCTGAAGCAGCATCGTCTGCGAAGAGCATGTCCCTGATGGTGACTTCAAGCATCTTTGCTCTTTGCCTTCAGTCGTGCCAGGTTGAACAGTCTGCCGTCTGATCGAGTGTGCAGGTAAATCACTTTTGTGGACGTCCCAAAGACGTGCTTGAGCAGCCCTGTTTAACTCCACTGCGGATGTCAAAAGGGTCGGATGTTGAGTCATCGTACTGCACAGTCCCTTTCACGTCATCGTGGAAGGACTGGATCATGCTTAGCAGCTTTGGAGGGCAAGTAATTTTCGCCAGGATTGTGAAGAGTCCGTCTCTGCTGACTAGATCGAATGCCTTGGTGAGGTCTATAAAGGACAGGAAGAGGGGTCTGTGTTGTTCTCTGCATTTTTCCTGCAGTTGCCTGACGGAGAAGATCATGTCGATTGTGGACCTCTCTGCGCGAAACCCGCACTGCGACTCTGGGTACACTCTATCAGCTAGCGTCTGCAGTCTGTTCAGGATGACGCGTGCGAAAACTTTACCCACAATGCTGAGAAGTGATATGCCCCTGTAGTTGTTGCAATCGCTTCTGTCGCCCTTGTTCTTGTACAAGGTTATGATGTTAGCGTCTCTCATGTCCTGAGGCACTGCACCCTCGTCCCAGCACTGACAGAGGAGGTCGTGCAGGTGTGTGTTCAGTACGCTACATCCGCACTTGATGAGTTCTGCTGCGATGCCCTCCTTCCCTGGGGCTTTACCTAATGACATTTCTCCAAGGCCTTCTTTAATTCGGCTACAGTAGGTTTCTCGTCCAGTTCGGCCATGAGAGGGAGGTTTTCAATGGCGTTGAGGGCATCATTGGTCACGCGGTTCTCTTTGGAGTACAGTTCAGAGTAGCATTCCACCCGACGCTCCATCTGCTTGCCCTAGTTGTGGATGGTATCGCCTGTGGCAGACTTCAGTGGTTCTGTCACTTTCGTCGTGGGACCCATTGCTTTCTTTACGCCATCGTACATACCTCTGATGTTTCCGATATCTGCTGCTGACTGGACGTTTTGACAGAGCTAAAGCCAGTATTCATTGGCACACTGCCGTGCTGATCTCTGCACTTTGCCTCTGGTAGACCTGTATGCCTTTAGTGTCTTCTGGCAAGGGGATCACTTGTATTGCAGGTTACATTGCGACGGTCTTCTATGGGTGGCATGAGTGTGCAGAGTTAGCCTCAAACCAGTCATTGTTCTTGGATTGCTTCTTACCAAAGATCCATGTGGCTGTGCTGTACACAGTCTCTCTGATGTGATCCGATCTTTCTTTGGCACTGCCATTGGGGGATTCTGAATCAAACGTCTTGGAAAGAGCATAGGTGAATTCCTCCGCCTTGTCTGGATATGATGTTTTGCTTACATCAATGCGTGGTTTACCTTCTTGCCTTGAGCGGTGGATCTTCTTCGGTTGAAACTTCATTTTGCAGCACACCAGCGAGTGGTCGGTGTCACAGTCAGCCCTGTGGAAGGTACGGGTAAGAAGCACACCCTTCATGGCTGACCGTCTTGTAATGATCAAGTCCAGCTGCTGCCAGTGTTTAGACCGGGGATTCCTCCAAGACACTTTGTGCTGTGGCTTTGTCTGAAAGAATGAATTGGTGATGCTGAGGTCGTGGTACAAGCACATCTCTAGAAGTCGCTGCCCATTCTCATTCATCTTCCCAACACCAAACTGGCCAAGACAGGAGGGCCAAGAGTCGTGGCCAGCACCCACCCTAGCATTCACGTCTCCCAGCAAAATCAAGTTCTCTTCCCTGGGAATTTTGTCGATGAGCGAGTTTAACTCATCGTAAAACTCATCGTTGATATCTGTGGAGGATCTTAGTGTGGTAGCGTAAACGCTGATCAGGTTGAAAGGCCCGTTTGTGGTGTGGAGTCGGATGGATAGCAGTCTTCCATTTCCAGGGTTCTATCATCCCCAGCAGAGTGTTACTGACAGGGAATCCAACACAAAACTCTCTGGCTTCATCGGCGCTCTTTCCTTGCCAGAAGAATGTGTAGTTCTTTTCTCTGAGGGACCCGGAATTTGGTAGTCGTGTCTCCTGTAGTGAGGCGATGTCGACCTGGAGTCTTGCAAGTTCGTCGTTGATGACTGTAGTCTTTCGAACATCACTGATTGTCTGGAGATCATCTGAAAGCCCAGTCAGCATGGTCCGGATATTCCAGGCACCTAGCTTGAGGATTGAATGTTTCCTTGTTGGTTTTCTTTTGTTATTTCTTGGTGCAGTTGCTGCAGTCCTCTTGTCAGGTACTCGGGTACCTTAAGCCTTATACACCCACCAAGGCAGACGAAATGTGGCGGGACGGCACCTTATTGGCTGGGGGCTGCCCAGTTTGAGGCGGGCGGTAGCTGTCCACAGAAACCTGTTGGTCTCTCCCACTGTCTGAAGCAACCCCTGGCGTCTGGCTCTACGCCAATCGAGCGGTGACTTATAACCTGTAAACTGCTGCTTCCCGTGTTGTGTCCACGCTGTGGAGCGAAGCTGGAGTGTCCTCTCCAGGGCGCAAGCTTGGGCAGGGTGATATGGAGAATCAACTGTTGCCCATGCAGCTGATCTCCCCTCTCCACGCAGCTGATGGATCCAATGGAAAGGACAAGCCGATACGTCATGGCACCAGCTGCGTCGCAGGAGTTGCCGAGATGACACTGAAAGCAATGCCAAGTCGCCTTAGAGACTCCGTCTCCGGATTTTCTGTTGGGGTTTACTCCCTTAGCCTTTCCCATGAGAGGGTATAGTCGCAAGGCAGCGAAGGTTTGAAATCGGAGTTTACCTTCTCCTAGATGGGCGATCACCCAAGGTTAACGAGCCCCATCTGCCCGAAGCATCTGGTTTTGAGGCGCCAGAAACTCGTCTGTCATCCCTTCTCCAGTCAGTTTAAACAGGTTCCGCCACTCGTGAAGACCTGGAGCTGGATTTGGTTGTCAGAGGCTCTATCAGACTCAAGCCGTTGAGAGATTTCCAAGGGAAGTGGGTGCTTATCTCCCACGGCGATGACAACACTTGGAACCCTAACAGGTTATATTACATATTTATTATAAGGAAAGGTTTCCCTCAATTGACCCTACATGTACTTTATGTAATTACCTAGTATGAAAAACGGAGAACATGATTAACCAAGAAGGCAAACTATCAGAGATCGACGACAGAGAGAGACAGAGACAGAGAGAGAGAGATAAACTGAATTAATATATTGATCTGAAAGTTGTCACTTTACAGCCTGCCCTTACATCTGTAAGATGTCTACCAGTATCCTAGTTCGTTTTAAGTAGTTCGTATGAATACTGACGAACTGAGGTTCCTTGTGGACAGTTTGAATCAAAGAAGTTACTCTCTCTCTATAAAAATATTAACAATTAATATTGATATGTTTTGACTGGTTCAAACAATATTATGTTTGATTTAAATTCTTCCACTCGGATTAGAAAAGATATCGCCCGAAGTCAGATCGACATCGTTCAGGATGAACCACATGCTAAGCATAACGTTGATTGCTTTTATACTCTTTATCCATTGCTACACCGCAAGCTGTAAGTAAATTTGCATTTATTATCATAGTATTAATATGTGCGTATATGTTTGTTGCAGAAGCAAGCCAATGTTTAATTTGCCAATGTGTCTTGAATATTTTAAAACACCAGGAAGGCAAAACAGTCCCGTTCATCAGGCAAAATACTCTCTTTCATAAGGCAAACTGGACTCATTCACACAAGGCAAATTAATTTTTCTTCATTCCAAACAATAGTCTCGTTAATAGTGCAAAATAGTCTCGTTCAGAAGGTAAAAAAAGTCTCGTTCATAAGGCAAATTAGAAATAGTCTCATTCACCAGTCGTTTATAATGCAAACTGCACTTGTTCATAAGGTAAATTATTCTCGTGCATGAGACGACACAGTCTCGTTCATCAGGCAAAACAGTTTATTTCATAAGGCAAAACTTTTTTGGTCATACTACAAAATAGTCTCGTTCATACGAAAGAACAGTCTCTTTCATGAGACAACATAGTCTCGTTCATAAGGCAAAATAATTGTGCTCATACCACAAAATAGTTTGATTAATAAAGGAAAATAGTTTCGTTCACCACGGAAGATAGTCTCGTTCATAAGGCAAAATAGTCTTGTTCATATCGCAAAATAGTGTCGTTCACAGCACGTAAAATTGTATTTATTCTCGTACAATGTCTAAAGGACTGACAAACAAACAATGTATTGTCAAAAAGCATGGGAGGAATTTTTCGTCTCGTTTTGGAATCATTTATCTTGGATGTCAAAGGTAAATGTTTCTCTGTTGCTACGACAATATGGTCTAAACTAATAAACAGAAAGAGACAAACCGAACAAGTTTTGTAAGTTTCAGCAAATAATTTATTTCCATAGAGCACAAAATGAAAATATGAAAAAAGAATTTAGTTTTGTGAATTAAATCCGAGATAGTCCTAAATGTTCTATCACAAGCCAAAATATAAGTTCCGA
This sequence comes from Sinohyriopsis cumingii, assembly GCA_028554795.2. Classification (NCBI taxonomy): domain Eukaryota; kingdom Metazoa; phylum Mollusca; class Bivalvia; order Unionida; family Unionidae; genus Sinohyriopsis; species Sinohyriopsis cumingii. The sequence continues at coordinate 34,292,442 of CM068829.1, forward strand.
TTGAATTCTAGTGTTATTCCACATAAATTCCAATATTGAATGTGGATAAGTCTGTAGTCTCGAACGCGATAATTGGCCAATTGCATCGAATTTATTCACATATAGAAATAATAGGAATGTATTATGTTATTTACAAAATAAACATCACTGGTCAGGTACAGCATTAATTTGATTTTCGATCTTGGTCAAGTACAAAAGACAGATGTACATAACATGTAATTATTAAGAAAAGCCATCAAACAATACAAATTAAATATACATAACAATATATTTATTTATATAGCTACGTACCTACATGTGCATATTTATAGTCTCAACTTGTATGACAATCCTATTTAAAAACGCTATTATCTATTTTTAGCTACAGCTTATGGAAAGCCTATGGATAAACTTAGTTTATATTTATAGTTACAACTTGTGGCAAATCCTATAAAAAAAACCAATTGTATATGTATAGCTTAAAAATTCTAGCTTCAATTACGTCAGGGTACTAGACACTGTGGAGAAAATGGCAACAGTGTTGCAAGTGGCTGACATTGTTTGGGCGGTTACTGAGTAACAGTGTTGCAAGTGGCTGACTTTAATACGAGCTACTGTAGGTAGGTAAACTGAATTTTATAGGGACAAAAGTTTTGATAGGGACAAAGGGAGTTTAAAAAGGACAAACAACAAGCACACAAACACACACATACACACACACGAGCGCGCGCGCGTGCTGTGTTAGCTAAAATGTATGAGAAAGATATAAAATCTTTAAACATTGGCTATCCTTTACACCACAAAATTACTATTCATCGCATCAACTATACCATTTAACACCCCTTAAACACACATACTCAAAACACTTTGCGTTTGGTTAAAACGATTTCATATGTTTCTCTTACACTCTAAGCTAACACAGGACGTGTCTTGGATAGTGTGTGGGGTGGTAGATGGTATAGATGGTGCAATGGATAGCATTTTGATGGGGAGTTGGAAGATATATTAGGTGTGTGTGAGAGTATGTGTTTTTTTTGTTCCATCTCCTTCTTTTACACTCTAAGCTAATACAAGGTGTTGTCTGTGTAAGGGTTGTGGAATGTTATAGTTGATGTTTTGTTTATTATGTTTGTGAGATTTATTCTCCTTCTCTTACATTGTAATCCAACCAATGGCGTTTTGGATTGAGTGTTTAAGTAATGTTGGATGAGAGAATCTTTGTGGGATTTCATCTTCTTTGCTTACATTCTAAGTTAAAAGACAAGACTTTTGGGATAGTATGCTTAAGGGTTTCTATGGTGTATTTGTTGGGATGGATAGTATTTTTGGTAGTGTAAGAGAGAGTCTATTTTGTGAGATTTCATCTGATTTTCTTACACTCTATGTAACACGGGATAGTGTGTATATGGGGCGTTGAATATAATAAGGATGTTGGATGGTATAGGTGGTGTGATGGATAGTATTTTTGTGGTTTAAGGGATAACATATTTTATGAGTCTTTATCTCCTTTTCCTGAACTTTAACACAGAGCCTTTTTGGATATTGAGTATGATATGTTGGACGGTATAGGCGTGTGATGGATATTAGTATTTGGGATTTTGGATGGTATATAAGGTGTGTGAGAGTATTTTTGTTTGCTTCCTTCTCCTTCTCTTATACTCTAAGCTAACACATGGTGTTGTGTGTGTAAGAGGCGTGGGACGGTATACATGTTTTGGATAGTATGTTTGTGAGACTTCTTCTCCTTCTCTTACATTCTAAGCTAACACATGGCAGTTTGAATAGAGTCTATAATGGGATGTTGGATGGTATAAAAGGTATGTGACATTATTTTTGTGGGATTTCATCTTCTTCTCTTACATTGTATGCTAAAAGAAAATACGCTTTGTATTATGTGTTTAATGGTTTTGAATAGTTGATGTTATGGGTAGTATTTTTTGTGGCGTAAGGTATAGTATATTTTGTTAGATTTTAACTCTTTCATTTACATTCTAATCTAAAACAGAAGACATTATGGATAGTGTGTTTGAGAGATGTTGAATGGCATTGTTGATGTGATGGATAGCATTTTTTGTGGTTTAAGGAATAGCTTACTGTTTGAGATTTTATATCCTTCTCTTACATTTTTAGCAAACACAGAGTGTTTGCAGTATGTGTGCTCAAGGGGAGTTAAATGGTATAGTTGGTGAGATCGATATTATTTTTGTGGTAGAAGGAATAGTCTATTTTTTGAGATTGTATCTTCTTCTCTTACATTTTAAGCTAGTACAGGATGTTTGGAGTGTGTGTGTGTGTGTTTGTGTGTGTGTGTGTGTGTGCGTGTGTGTGTGTGTGTTTGTGTGTGTGTTGCCATTTTTTCCCCAGTGTCCAGTACCGTGACTTCACCAATGTTTAATTGCACTTTCCCCCAAGTGCCATTCCCATGTTAAATTCCCATTGGCTCAATAATTTTAAAACCATTTTCAAAGGTAAGTCCCAACGTCCCTCAAGTGCCATACATAACTACATATATGTCTGTAGATTACTAGAATTTGGCTTCTATGATGTAATTGAAATCCGTCATTGCTCTTTAATTTCTGTTTCAGGTTCGTAGTACAAAATCATCTACTTTAAAGAACGCCATTTGTAGAAAACTGCATTAAAAAAATATATAAAAAACCACCCAAACCCCTACAAGAAAAACAGTTGGACATACAGAAACATGTAATCGTGGTTAATTTTAAGTAGATTTAACAACATATTTCAGTGTGTCCCTTTATTAAAATATAACTTTTGTACATTTTATCATAATAATATGTCATTTCACAAGCAGTAATTATAATGTTATATCATCGACCTTATTCAGGAGATTATTGTACCAGTCAATAGCTGAATGTGATATTTAACATTAGTCTAGAATTTCATTACAGGCTAACGTGTACCATCGATTTTACCTTCCCTGTGTAGGAACTTGCCTTGGTGAATATTGATTACAATCAATATCGTTCAAAGTAGTCTTTCACGCTTTGAAAGAGAGAAAGAGAGAGAGAGAGAGAGAGAAGCGCTTGGTATTAGGAAAAGCGCTTGTTTCTATCATTGATCATCAGGTCACATATTTATTTTAACAATAATACAAATGAGCTTCATATTTAAGTTTTCCTTAGAGAGAGTGTGTAATTTGAAGCAAGTATGTAAATCAACAAGAAGAAAACCGTCATCCAATTTGATCCGAAACTATTCCATACATTAAAAAAAATATTTGGTTTTCTCAATCAGTCGCATAACAGAAATAGGTCTAAGTTATTTCTTCATTCTCAAGTTTAATCGCAAAGATATGTCCTTAGTAGAACTGGGTACCAAGAAACAGTTTGAACATACACGTAACACTGAATACCGCAGTTATGTTAGGGACCAACAATGTAATTTTCTGAGGCAGGCGCCCGGGATTGTTTTATCCACCACATTATTTTTAAAAAACATTGCTTCAGATTAAAGAAAATGAAAATATGCAAAGTCAAACAAAAAAAAAATAGCAGAACCCCACCCCGCAAAATGCATTGTCAGTATTATATCGTTGACAAATCTGCGATATGTATGTTAAGTGCTGCATAAGTTGTCTTTTTAAAACTGTAACTAAAGTGGGATGATTAAATTTACACTATGTCTGACACACTATAATACATTGATGTTAGAGGACTAGTTGAAAAATAAATAGTATTCACACTGAAGCCTATAATTTACTATCTACACTATTAATGTAACAGAATGGTAAACTTTGATTTGGATGTCAACACTCAGTTAAGACAGTTCTCAGAGAAGGCCAGGAACACGGTGACTCAATAAACTCGAAAATAGTGCACAAGAGAAATGGCGTACATTTAAACACAAAACAACTGGTCTCCTGAAAATATTATATGTCTTAAAAAGGAATGCATATATTTTTCAGATTAACATACACTAACAACTAACTTTAAAAATGACAGTTTGCTCTTTTTTTAAACCGAATATCTCCAGAATTTAGATTTGGTCTGAATATCGTTCACAACACTTCATCAGATAACGTACGTGACACGTGTCATATAAATGATTCAAGGTTTATAAATATATTTGTATTTATTATAATATAAATTAATTTGTGACAAAATAGAGATGACTTGTAAAACAATTACCGTTTGTTTGGATTATATTTTCAGGAAAAATGAAAAGATACTTAAAATATCATTCAATTTGTAACAAGCTTACTCAGGAATTTGCGTACATTCCTTACTGATGGAAACTACCGAAGTACTTTTGAGTGAAAAAGTAGCGTAGTACGTACCACCAGAAATAATAGCACGGTAAACAATTATACCGGTGATTCCGCGCACCTCCAGCCGCCAGACTGTGCATTGATGTTTTCTTCTGCAATGAAGAGGATGTACGTTTGTATTCCAGTGGAAACGAGACAAAATCGTTAACTTAAGAACCTCCCAATCTTTCGTTTTCGAGCCTAAGGAACACATAGTCACATGGTGCATACGAGAGAGAGAGAGAGAGAGAGAGAGAGATAGAGAGAGAGTTTTATCATAAAAGTATGGATATTGCAAAACCGAGCAATAGCTGCTCTTCTTTGAAGAACGTGCCTCGTTCGTAACACCAATTTGATGGTTAATAAGGTTTTATGAAGGATTGCCACTAGACTGTCGTGTATCTGTCAGTGCCAAATAGGGTGGTAACGTTCTTGGAAACAGCATCGACGTGGTTGCCAACGAGCGATTTTGCAACGAGTTTAATGTATAAAAAAGCTAAGAACTGAGGCTTCAGCATGACGACAACAACGGCAAGGATTTTATTTAAAACTATGCTATTAACAGCGGCTATCAACCAATCTGTGGCAGTGTATGGGACCCCAACGCGTATGCGTTTTTGATAGTTCAAGCAAATATAGAGTTCATAATTTCATATCGGGCAGTGAGGCTAGAGAGGGTATTGTGTATAAACAGGACGCAAAGCCTTAACCAAGCCGTTCTAGAGCATCTCGATGAAAGTGTTTTTGTGTAAGTGTGAGTAGTTCTGTGCTCACACACCGAAATGGTTAGTAGGAGTAGGAAAGGCCTTTAATATATAAAGGCGTTTCTTCCGAACGTAGAATGCATGGCCGGCCAATCTGAGAACGCCCATAATCTGCTATACAAGTAGTAATTATTGTTAGGGCACTCCAAAAGCAAACCTAGATTTCGTCACTTGAAAAGGCCTTTACATGTTCAAAACTGAGATGACGCTTAAAGTTTGCACCTATGATGGTTATAACAACGTACTTCTTATAGCGGACGACTACATGACGTTAGGATCCAAAGTTAATAGTAATTCGCAAAAGGACCCGCTGTTACCATCAGACATCCTGGGTGGCTGCGCCAACTGTGAGGAACCTGCTTGCAACATCGGCGAAGTATTCAGTTGGACTCCCGGCCTCAAAAATATCTGTCAATACCTCTATGGACCAGTAGAACTGGGAGTAGCGCAACGCTGGGCCAATGACCATGTGCTGTTACTCTAGGAATTTACCTTGGATATTAGGTTCCAATTTCCAGGCCAATCATCTGTATTCAACCATTCTGGAAAAAGGACTCCACACAGAAGCCTCGTTTGAGAGTTATTATACATTCTGCTTGAAGATACGCTGATAGCATTTGAAGGTGTTAGCTCCCATCACATCGCTAGACAAAACTGAAGAACTCGCTGACAAACATATACCCTTTATTGTGATCCAGCTTTGAGTGTGCAGCGGTTAAAGGTTTGTCTTTTTTGTAAGGTACACCTGATTCTATTTCAGGTAGATGTGGTGCCGCATGACAATTTAGAATAAAATCTACGCAATGCTTTTGGCCTTGCGAATCATCACGTTGCAAGTCTTCAGAATGCAATACATCATGGAGCGAAGGTCGCCAAACTCGGCAGTTGGCTGGCTGACACACTTATCTTCAGACATGGCGCGATAGAGATCAGCAGTCGCAATCTGCAGCAGCAGGGTTCGGGTGCATAATGGCAGGACCACCTTTCCCTTATAGGCTTCTTTGATATGGCCGCAACAAAAATCGTACAGGAGGGGCTTGATTAGTTCCAGGAACGTCTGCCCAGTATTGATTGAACGATTTAACAGCATATTTACCTTTATAATGTGAATCGCAATGATGATGCGTTAAATAATGACCGTGTCTGAAACACTGGGTCTGCAATCAGGAATCGTACCTTGTCTATCTCATCATTAAGCCTCATAAGATCAACGTGATGCGCTTCAGCAGGATCTCTATGGTCATCTTGACTAGGGGATGGTTATTATCTTGCAGAAGTCTTTCTCGCTCTCATCTCTCGCTTTGGTCTTACAATCCATGTCAAGCTGCGTGTACGGAGACATCCACAGTGTCTGGCCTGGCTCCAATATCTTGTGAAGCTTGGTCTACAGCACTCCAAGTTTTGTATTGAACCACGTATAGCTCATTTTCGTGCAGGGTTAAAACAACTTTGACGCTTTCAGTAAAATTTATCCTCGCCACCAACCCCTCTCTAGGCTTAGTTTGTTCAGCAAACCGCGATGATATTCGTCCAGCCAATCCACTTGAACAATCAGCGCCAACCGGATGCTCGAGGTCTACTACAAGATTGTATCCCTTGGGGCTGTTTGCAACGCAAGCGAGAACTGATTCGAGTGCATGTGGGTAAACCCTCTGAAATCTGCAGACCCTAAGTAATTCCCCGGCTTTAGAGGCTGCAGCAGTAAATATAGGTTAGCCAGCTGTTTGGATTTGCTTTGTCATAGTCACTGTAGCACGTTATGGCACACATTCTCGAATGTATCCGTACCCATTATCACACTTCCTACACGGATATACTTTACATCATCTTCGAAACTCTGTCATACGCATGCCACAATACACACGAATATGTTTTCCCAGCGAGATCCTTACTTTATAGTTTCAGACAAATGAATTAATTCGTGCCTCCAAACACCATGTATGCATGAATTGTTATATAATTTACTCCATATTGCTTTAAAACGAAACTCCCACCTTACAACACTTCCATTGCTCTGTTCTGGTTTGGTGGTCTACGACCTGTGGTCTTGGCAGAATAGTGGCTACCTGTGAGTTTTTGGTGGACCCAGACCATGTAGCCAAAGCACGTGGTCGCCTGAAGCTAAATCAACATGTGGATTGGGACTGGTGGCAAACATGAAAACCCACCAAGTTACCCGAAGCAAAAGTATCATTGTACACCTGCTAGGGGCATCGCCAGGTCTCCATCATAGCAGCGAGTTATTTGTGCATTTTCCTTTTACGTACAAAGTGATGAGTGATTTTTCCTCAAATTTCATTCTTTATGAAATATTTCCTTTTCCAACAATATCTGAAATACATGCATTTTAACTGAAGATAATGTCTTTAATATGACCTAACATGTTATACTTTGCTTTTATTCTACTTTAAAATTTCTTCTGCACTTTACATTTCATAGCTTTAAATATACCTTTGTCTGGTGGCTCTATATTTTTGTGCTCTAAGAATGGAATAGCATGCTATATTGTCGTTATTTCTAGTCTTTCTTGTCAATATCTGGTTCTTTATTTTTACTCTAGTACTCATCTACGTCTGTGTTTGACATGATTAAAAATACACACGTGTTAAGGGGTCATATTGTACAGTGGGATTTATATTTGGAGCTTGATAGTTTGTTTCTTTTTATCCGCTTTTCATCCTAATTCTTTTCCATTTTATCGTATATAACTCTACCTAGATCTGCTTCCTACGTTCTTGAATATATTTAGTGGGCTTGTCTGGTGAGTCTAGTATCACATTGTTGAATGATTTAGCTATTAACTTAAGAGAAAAGTCATCTTATTGTCAGTATTCCCTCCCTCGACAGACCACAATATAACATTTTCAGATAATTTTGAATTTACAGATAGTTGTAATGCAGCGTTTGAATTATTTTTGTACAATCTTATATCTTTTACCGAATGTTTAAAGAGGCGTTGATACTTATTTGCTAATACCAGAGTATTCACAAAAAAAGGACTTGCGAGGTCCCAATAAAGAGGTGTTAAACAGAAACTAAACATCATGCGTGCAACATGTACATTTTTGTATGATGTCATACTTAAACTGTTCATATGTACATGGGATTCATTTGTCAGGCTAAGTCGATTCACCATCTAAATACGTTACGTCAAGAATTGCTAAAATCCTTTTAAACGTTATTATATTTGATCGATAAGTTTTAAGTTAAGTATCGACGGTCAAAGTTCATTAAGCATGCCTTATACAGTAGATAGTCAAGTTACTAGATAAAACCCTTCAGATGTATGCTTGAGAACAATCCTACTACCGGAAAATCTTTAGGAGAGCACTCAACCTCCGCACAGTAAAGATGAGATAAGTGCATTCAGGCTGCTATTTGCTGTAATATAACTGTCAGGGAAAGTTACTCTTGAAATATATTAAACATAAATATGCAGACACACCCTATTAATAACCCGAATGATTGAACAAACCTATTACTCATTATCTTCCGTGATGTCTTTGAAGTCTGTGTAAGTTTTAACTCTTATTGTTTTGTTCTTTTGCATTGAGAACAACCAGTGTCATCTTGTTTAGACAACATATAATTAACTTTGCTTCTTTGTAGCACCCATCTTCGTTAATGTAGTGCATTGTTATTCCTTATATGTACTACATATAATAATTTATGCACCTTGTTCAAGTTGATAAGACATTTTCTATATTAATAGGTAGATATGATCTCATAATTTAGCTGTGGAACACCTTTTGATGTTTTCCCCCTTCTTACTTTATTCCCTACTGTCACAAACACTAACATTAGGAATCCTATTATCAACGGTAATTGCACTTTCCAGCGTTGAATATCTACTATCCGTAGTTAATCCTCGACCCTTATCTTATATTTTATGTTATTCATGACATATCCTGAAGGTTAGCTGTTCTGACCATCGGAAATGGATCCTTGAGATCACTGTAGAGCTCTTGAAAAACAAAAGTATTATCTTGTTGGCATATGAAACCTCATTGAAAAAATCTATAGCATTTAGCGTCGAAAATCTGTTTGATGTTTCTTCATCAAAGATTCCTCACTTGGACCAAACTGGGACAAAATCGCGTTTTGGCTCTTCGTCCATCTCTAACACTTTTAACAGGATGTGCGCCTAACCAGCACGTTAGACTGGTCCATGAGTTTCCTTATGAGTGGGTCCACAGTGGTTTAAACAGTTCTACTCATTTCTATCGTGTCTTTTGATATAGATATTCTCCTATGCATCTACGAGTAAATCCACACCCGTCTTTTAGTGCAAGTAATTACTTTTTAGGCAAAATTATGCAGCTGAAAATGAGGTCCCTTCAGGTTTTCTAGAGTTGCAGGAATCTGCGGAAGTTTAGTTGTTAGAGCATTTACCTTGTTTTTTGGTTTAGTGTTTACTTTTTAATTCATGGGTCGATAACAGTACAGTAAGTCCTCTGTTAAGCAGCCTCTGTGTGTCCGTTGGAAAGGATCTTATCTCATACTTCCTCTCCGTGATGTAGCCGATAGTTTGCTTAAGGTTCCATTGAAAAAGCAACCAATTATGCAAATAAACTAATCCAAATTGTACAGTGTTTCTGTATGAGACCGGTGACTTGTTTCCTTGAAAATAATCTATTTTGTTTGTTTACTAAATCTTTGTGATTGAAATTTTAAGAAGTATACACCTGAAACATTGTTGAAAACTAAATAGGATATATGAGCCTATTTGTTTTCAATTATTTAATCAAATATCACTAGAAAGGACAATGTTTTTTCTGAGCTTTCAAGATTGGTTATTGGTGACATTTAAGGGACATTTCAAGTTGTTAAGAATCTCTTTTGTTTAAAACAAAACATGTATTTTGATATCTGTAAGAATGTATGTTTACCATTGTTAAACAATCTAGAGTTGTTACATCCGAACCGGATCAACCTAACAAATAAAAGCATAGTTTTCTAAGTATTATATGCATTAGTATCTGAAAACGTTCCCTTCAAATAATGACTTTTACATATCATAATACATGAAAGTAGACCCTTTCGCTAAGTCTCCTTAAAAATGCCCTTAATTCAGAACTGAAAGACGTTCGTAGAGATATAATAGCATGAGGCAGCTTACAACCAATCGATCATTTTTCATGGTGAATATAATTTCGCAGATTATCGTTACTCACGAATATTTCTGATTTTGCAAGATTCTAATTACGTATTAGGACAAGTGTGGCGCTGACTGAAATTTTCTTTCCATTTTATTGCAATTTTTACTGTGATCTAAGATAATGTTGACGGGGTTTATTTGTGGCAGGTGGCTAATATTTTTCAGCAAATTGTATATACATTTAGTTGCTATGAAATGAAGCAGATGTAGTCGTCAAAAGTAACTGGACACATCTTTTCTCTAAGTTTCATTCTGTTAGAATCAATCATCAATGCACACAAGTAAAAGAGCATAAATGTTTACGGAACGCATTGGTGCCGTGGTATCGGCTTTATTTGTATTACTTTTATGTTACAATGAGAAAATTATACTGCACTAAAATGTTGTTAGATAACTACACTTTATGGATGTAATCAGTGAACAAGAGTTACCAAACAAATTAAAACTAAACTTTTATTTCAGTGTTTTGAGTTTCACGTTTTTATTTTGTTATTAATTATTTTCAGATTGTAAGGTCTAAGGGTGAATTAAATTAAGTTTTGTATGTACATCATACAAACCGTTTTCTAAGATCATGACATGACTTACGTGTGAGCTAGATTTAGGTGAGGGAAAGTTGTGCAGAATCGCCCTAACTGTCTCATCCAGGACTGTCTCAATCCAGTGGTACGACTGTGTCGAGGAGACCGCTCCGGTGGCCTACTGGTAAGAGCGTCCACCTCGGAAGCGGTGGGTTGTGGGTTGGAACCCTGGCCAAGTCATACCAAAGATTTACAAAAATGGTAATAACAGCTGCCTAGTAGCCGCTCAGCATTAAGAGGTTATTGTTAGGACTGGTCGATCTGGTGTCAGGATAATGTGACTGGGTGGGACATCATGCTACATGTCTGCTGCATGATGCTCCAGTGCTAGACATCATTATACACTGCCACACTGTAGACATCGTAGCGATATGACTGAAAAACTGTTAAAGCTACGTTAAATATCCTAATCACACACACACACACACACACACGAGTGTGTCGATACGTCTGGAGGCAGGTCCAAATGGGGTGGACGGCAATCAGTTCCTAGTGCGGCACCTGAGCTGATACTCTGTGCTGTCCACACAGCTTTTGCTGAGAGAAGAGCTTATCTTCACTCTAGGTCAACAGCCACACGTAGAGCTGTCTACTGTTACTTACACGAATTTGTACTGTAACCTTTCCCCACGCCAGGATCTGACAGCGACCGCTTAGGAGTCATGTGCTGGTGACACCTGAATTAGCCAATGGATATTCAGCTTTCAAAAATCTGAAAATGAATCAAATCCTTTGGCAAACTTTGCTTCTCTTCAGCCACACGCTCAGCGCCCCAAAGCCTAAAATATGACTATCTGACTTATTGATAAAATTAGTGATTATGGTCACAAGTCTTCAGAACATGACGCCTGAGCGATCGCTATCATATCTTCATATAGGACGGTGGAAATCTAATGTTAATCAGATTGGACATTACAGTAAAGGGATAACTCGGAGTAGACACATTACAGTAAAAGGATAAATCAAAATAGACACATTACCGTAAAGGGATTAATCTGAGTAGAAACATTGCAGCAAAGGATAAATGGGACTAGATGCATTACAGTAAAGGGATAAATCGGCGTGGACACGTTATATTAAAAAGATTAATCAGAATAGACATATTACAGTAAAAGTACAAATCGGAGTACAGACATTAAAGTAAAAATATAAATCGGAGTACAGATATTACAGTAAAAGGATAAATCGGGGTCACAGCGTTGTGTACATTTATTATTTGGAATAAATACAATATACTCCGGTTTCGGTTCTGTGTACAGTGTTACCTGTGGATGGTTTATCTATATCATACATTATTTTCAATGTAGTGATTTCGGTTCACCCCATGCTGCACGAGCCAAGTGCGTTTGATAACTTAAGAGAGCCTAAAATACAATAAATAACGAATGAGCTAATGCAAGTCATTTCCATGATCCTAGAAACTAATTAAGTATTAAGCATTGTTGAATATTGTAACTATTACGTACAAATTATTTTCTTTATTATCTACGTCTCAAGGACACTTAATTCAACCTCTTCCTCTTCATTCTCTAGAAAATCGAACAGTTAGGGCACCTGTTTGCACTTCGAGGGAATAAATAGGCGGTATCAAACACAAATGGTAAAAAAGGACGGAAACATAACCTCATGATGAATAATACCTAATTTGTCATGAGTAGCATCACGTGTAATGCACTTATCATACTAATATATGCGTTCAACATGGATAACAGTTTGTAGAATTTGATTTTACAGAACTTTAAACGGTAATCGTTGATTTTATTTGGATCATCATGCATCCATATTCTTTTTGAAGGTCATTATTTACACTCCCGAGAAGTACCTACGGCAAAATAAATTTTATTACAGTGGACATTTCTAGACAGGATCAACCAACAGGTGTGACCATAACTTCGATACAGTGAATTTTCTCAACCAATGTAACACCATTCTGAGTGGGTTTTTGTTTACTGAGTCTATCGGAGATGAGACTAGCCTTAAATGATATGATTAATAGAACCCTTTTGTTTCTTTAAACCAAAATCAAGCTAATCATTTTCACGTGATCAAAGTCAGACCGAGTGAATTTTTTTTTTTTTTGTGCCTATGTGAAATAGGGAAAATGCTTATGTGACTAGATAATGAAGTTGCAATTATGAGTGAATATGGGTCTATGTGCGTGTAAGAGTTCATACTAGTAAGAAATCTGCTGGTAGGAAACTTAACGGAACAACATACGTTTTTTCAAAATAGTGTTTTGTCGTTCTCCGTCAGCAAAGTCTCAATACCAATGCCACAGGTTTGTTATTTAAGCAATGGTTTTTAATTTCAATTAGAGCTATATGGATTAATTGCGTAGAGAAATATCATAAAACACATTAAATAATAAGCACAAATGTATTTTGGCTTAATTGATCGAAAAGCATTTAGTTATCAAATTTTATTCAAAAGCAGGCCATTCTATAAGTTCCATAGACTTCAAATTATTGTATGGTCCGCTCTAATCTGCATTGTCTTGCGTGTTGAGTATCGCGTTTACATCATGTGGTCTTCTGACACTTCTGGCTGACTGACACAGTAACCAGGTTACTTTAGTATTATTTGTTATCCGTGAATGACCAGCGTGTGTTAGGTTATGTTTCACTTCGCGCACGACTATTTATATTTTGAGCTGTTTTTAGAGAATACATATCATTATATTATGGAATATAGCAGCTGAAATATCTTTAGAGTTGTGAAAACGTTATAACATGTACCAAACTTTCAATACAGCGAAATACTTCAACCCTTGGGATCAAATTAAATGTTTGAGCTTCAGATGAGGGGACATTAGTTTCGGTTTATAGAACACAGAGGTTTCGATTTACAGGAGGCAAATGATGATATTAAAGAAAAAAATGTTTTAGACCAGGTGCAAATTTCGACATTGTTGGGGATTTCGGTATATTGAGGGTTATGGCTTAGTGGATGTACTGTATTTCCTAGCATGATTATACCGACCTTCGGGTATTAAACTGATAACAAATGCGTTTAATGTCCATCTAGTCAGGGATCATGTGAAGTCATGTGAGAAGCTTGCGATGAAAGCAAACCACTGGGCTAAATGTCATGTCTTTTTAAATTCTTTTTCGCAGTCTATAAATTTACTTCGGCCGTGAATTATTAAAACAAAAATAAATACTGGTATGAAACCATTGTGAACAAAACTATAAACACTGGTGTAAGTGTATAAAGTGGATCATATATACCAATATACCAAAAAATATGTCAATAATTATGGACAATGAAAATACACATGCGTTTATGAAAAACAAAATTTTATCTTTCGTTTTAAACAATGAACGGCTTATCAAATATGTTAACCCGAACCAAGAAAATTGAACATTCTGGCTCGACATTATTCTACATATTTGTTATCACTCATCATATAAGCTTTGTGCACATATGGCTTTCAATTCTGATATTTATAAACCGATCTACACGTGCATCTTTGCTGATTAATGTTACAGTGTTATAGCGAAACGTAGATTTATTGCCGACTTAATATTTAAGAGTGAACTGCTGTCACACAAGTAATGTCCACATTTGCATGTAGACCAGATAATTCACAGAAACATGTCATCTTCTCCCCCTCCCCTTTCTTCTTCTCATTCACCAAGTTGTCACACGCTGGCCAAATCGGAACAGCTACATATTTCAGAGCAGCTGAACCCTGATTTCCGACATGTGAACCTTGCTGTTTGGCATCTAGTCTTCGTTCAGCCCCATTTCACCTAGTTGAGTAAAGAATTTGGTACCTTAAATTGTATGGCCATGACTGGAATCTACTCCTCTCGTTCTAAGTTCATGCCATATTCTTCAAACATTCCATAAATAATTGGGTGTTAGATTAGAATGCATATGACTTATCAGGTTAAGCTGGAATAAAGCACTACGCGAAAATGCACAAATCACGTGTTTCCTGCACTGTCGCATTACCATGACCAGAGCTGATTCATACACCGCCAACAAGTTTTCATTCTATTTTAATTTGGCGTCCATATCAGAAATTAAATTAATAAAGCAAACTTTCCTATAAAGAGCTTTGGATACTTAATGAGAACATATATACTATTTTGGTATTGCAAGAAGCATGTTTGGATGATGACTTTGCTGAGCCTATTATATATATAAGTAGTAAATAGGGGCAAGAAAGGACAATGGGACTAAAATGTTAAAACAGTAGCTAGCCCTATAGGGACAATGGGAATTTAAAATGGTGGGTCTGTCTAAGGAAAAGGGACATTTAACAGGGGCTTCCCTAGGGACAAGGAAACTGTATGGGCCACCCATGCTCATCATTATATAGTCTGTATCGTTTGCATCTGTTATTGGGGATTGTAGGGCCACCCGGATACCGTGCTTACACGCTCATCGGGGTAGTAGGTTTTATGTGTGCATGGCAAATTATTTGATTTAATGTCCGGATCTGGCGGGGAGGATAGGATAGATAATAGGAGGGTCGCTTTTAACATCCAGGGCTATTTTGGATCCTAGTTTTCGAACAATAATAGTGTCTCTTGCGGAATTTTGAATAACTGACTCTGTGCTGTTTGTTATTTCTTTTTTGTCAAGTGGGCAACAAGTCTTACTTTATCTTAGTTGGAGTTTGTTTATAAGTTAGAGACGTTTGATAGTTTGAGGTTCCGCCTTGCGCGGGGTCCTGATGACTTGGGTGCTAGTCACCTTATAGAATTAATTTGGGGCCTTGTGCGGCGGGGCATGTTTGTCATTGGAGTTTTGACCACCCTATAATTATAATTTAGGGTCCTACATAAATAATGTGTGTTTGATATGTTCAGTCATTGCCACTTGTGCATCGGACCTAATGGCTGGGATTATGCCACCTTATAACTTCTATATTTACGAGCCAGATGAATGATACGTATTTATAATGCATTGCACCACTTCACTTAGTACTGAAATGAGAGAGATGTCACAGGTTATTAGTAAGTAGTGTTGAATCTACGGGCTAATGAATGATTCAAATAAATTACCTATGACTCGATTGCACTACCGGTTTTGGTTTTGCTAATATTGTGACTATGAAAAAGAAATGTGATCCGCCGTTGGGTTAGAATCGTTATAATTTACATGGTTCATATCTTAAGTTTTAACTTTGTTTCAATTATTAATGGGGCCTGATGGTTTTGGGTTTTAACCACCTTATATCTTTTAATTGAATGGTTCAGTATTCATGTTAATTACCAATCTTGCCATGTTTAATTTATATTTACCTATCCTCTTTAGTCCACCGTGTGCGGGGGCCTGATGGTTTGGGTTATTGACCAAATGATACAAATGATGATGATCAAAAACAAATTTAGGTCGCATGCGCCGATCTGGCATGCGCGATCAGTTAACGCCCGCAAAGCGGGCTATTTAAATATTTGCGGAGGGGAGGTTTGAGAGCCTCTTCCCCCAGCGCTTTTATGCATACTGAGTGAACTGATTAATCAGTCCGGTTCTGGGGCATTTATGCCCCACTGGACATGCGATGGGCGGGAATAGAAACACATGTCCGTCCTCGTTGTCTGTTTCTAACTGTAAGACGCTTATTGGGAATTGCAACCCATTCATAGCGCCACCCCGGTTCCGTGCTTACACGCTCATCGGGTCACCTGACTTCTAGACTAGTAGGAATCGGCCCACACACTCGTTTTTTAAATGTCCGAGTTAACAGGGAGGAGAGTGACCAGGAAGGAGACATCAAACGCCAGCCGGAACGAAACTGCAATGCCATAAAGTAATACTATTAATTTCAAACCAGTTGTCTACATATTGGGTAAATACCATTACCAATTGTGTGTAAGCAACAATTGTAATTAGAGTCACGATTTTAGTTATAAAGTTTCCTATCTTAGATTTAGTTTTAAAGGAACATAGTGTACATATTTCTTATTTATACCAACAAGATAGGTCTAAGGAACTAATAAGATTTGTGATTGTCAAGTTAGGAAATATGGTTTTAATTTAGAAAGGTGGTCAAATGATCGTATTAGGTTATCAAATAATATTATCAAGTCGAAATTTCAAGCCAAATTGGAATCTCTTAATAATGGCAATTATTGTTAACCCTAAAACGAGCTGAGGATACATCTAAGAAAACGGGTATACGAACGTCTGTATATCTTCTGGAGCGCTGAATCTCTCCCTTTTCCATCCTTTGTGTCCTTCTATACCGCATACAATCTCAGCACCAAAAGTTTCCATTGGTGAACTGCAATTAGCTGTGCCTGTACTCCGTGGAATTTAAGACGTTCATTTATTAACATTGATAAGATTAGAATTGGGCAGTCATAAAACTGTTGTCCTCGGCACTGATGTCAATAATGGATTCTTTTGCATCTTCGTATTTCTTTATGAAGTTTTTGCCCAAAGCTCCATCATAGTAAATTTTCTGTTGAGCTTCTCTGAATGTTCTGAGTTCGTTGGTATAAAAAAATAGATGCGTCAGCATTCTCTAAGAAATATGTGAGACCCCAAATTGCGAATGGGTCGGAAATGTACTTTATAACGTCTGCTTGCTGGTGAGTGACTGGATCTGACTTGGTTTGATCTCTTCTTGTTTTAGTTTTTTACGTCTTTTTTCAGATTTCTAGGCATCTTTTGTTTACTTGTGCCTGGTGGTGTTCAAGTTTTTGGTTTGCTGGTACCAGTGGTTGTCGGCGTGGTTGTTGGATCGTCTGTTGCAAATGTATCTGTTGGTTTTTCTTCGGACTACTCACAAGTTTTGGGTGATGTTGTGAGTTCTCCTGGATTTGTAGATTTTGTTTTAACAGTTACTCCGCTTGTTCGATTCGGTAGTGCTGCTTTGGAATTGTATTTATGCTCGTGTTTAATTGTTGAAGTGATATGAGTTACGTTGCTGATACTACCGTTCTTCTTTCTCTTATTGTCGGAGTAAGTATTATTTCCTGCGGTGCCGATGTTACTGATGTTATCTTATCCTGTTTCTGGGTGACCTCTATTAACATTGACCCCGTTTTGCTCATTAATATAATCACCTACATGCCGCTCTCGTTAATTTCTTTTCCATTTTGGGTTAAACTTTTTGCTACTCTCTCTGTCTCTCTCTCTCTCTCTGTCTGTCTCTCTGTCTGTCTGTCTCTCTCTCTCTCTCTCTCTCTCTCTCTCTCTGTGAAGCTTTTGGAATGTTTCCAGTTGAAGGTGATATTGTAGTTTTCATTGATGTCGTTCCGTGACATGGTTGTATTTTGCAGGTTCGAAAGTTGCTCCCTCTGTGGTGTCTCATTTCTTCTTCTTAGTGTCGGTCTTCGTTGGGGCGCACTTCACGAATTATTTCTGCTGAGATTGTCTTCCCATGTCAGCATTAGCTCTATACGCTTTGCCTAAGCACGAAGGCTCCGTCCAGTAGCGATTTGGAGGTTGAGCCCCCTTGTCATTCAAAGCTTGTTGTGAGAATAATGCTTCCATCTCTGACTCTACAATGATAATGGTACTGCTCACTACTATGCTAGTAGAACACTGCAATGGAATAAGAATGATGGTACAAATGGGAAAGGTTCTGCTTGATATTCTTCAAGCACGGACGTTACCTAAAACATTTCCTTATGCAAACTACAAATATCACATACTAAAGAGCTCTAAGATATACTAACTAGCACGCACCTAAAATAAACTGCTTTACATATTTTGTTATAAACCAACATACTGATACCAACAAAGCACACTATATGCCATACCCAACAAATGTTGGAAACGTGAAGCTTTCCCCCCAAAAAAACATACAACAACGATCACATACAATCACTAATCCTACCTAACACACACTATCACACAAAGTGAGTTAGTCTTTATAGTCACACTATTAAACTCTCACTAAAACAAACATTCATGAGAGTAGGGAGAAAGACAAACACACACACACACACACACACAAACAAACAAACAAACAAAATACCAACAAACACAATCTTTTTTTTGGCAAATTGATCAGCCAATCTTTGTAGATAGGATTAGCCCCGAAAAGGACTGTTTTGAGAGCTCCATATGCACCTGGTCAATGTCCGCACCTCCCAGGTCTGGCACTACACACACACACACACACATACGCACGCACACACACACACACACACATAATCGTCCATTCCAATCATTCTCCAAATTAATTTTTGCTGTTGGGAGCGCAGATGGGTTAATGGCTGGTTTCACTATCCCATTATTTAGTTTGAGGGATAATGAAGACCCGCTCCTTCCGTCTTCAATACCAGACCTGCGAATGTCGTGACCTCTGCGGCTCACACTCTAGTCGCTGTCTCTCCAAATCTTCATCCCCGTTTTCAATCTGGGGGAAAGTGACTCATGGTGGTTGTGGCTGGCGCTGTGGTGGGGTCCTCACCGTAGGCTTCACCTCACAGGTTTTTATGAGAATGAGATGATATTAGATTGGTCTTTTGTTTTCTTCCTTCTTTTCCTCCTCTTCTTTTTTCTTCTTCCTCTTCTTCAAGCTTTGCACTTTCCTCTATCGCCTCTATATCCAGCTCATGGAGGAGGTGACGGGCACACTCCAGGTACATTTGGAGCTCTAGCAGTTTTGCTATCCTACTCATTTTCTTCGATTTTGACTGACTGTTGGATTTGAGTCGTTATCGCCCATTGGGCATGTACGACGATTCAATACCCTCATACGAGGGTTTAATTATTATTCTTGGTGGCGATATGGTGCCTCACCCCCTCTACGCTTTATAGTGTGCATGGCACACTGACTGATTCGAATGTACGGACGAGGAAAGGCAGTAGGGATGGTGACTGGAAGGGAGCCGCTTGTTAAGATCCTGGCTTGTTTTGGTTCCCATGTTCTCGAAGTTTAAATATGTCGTCTTGTCTCAGTTTGGAATAATAATGATCTTTGCTGTTGAATTTTGAGTATGAGTTTGGATGAAGTGGGATATCTTATCTGATTTTGGGATAATTTATTTAAGACGTTAATATTTGGGCTTCAATTAAATTATGGTTAAAATGGTTCCGCCATGTGCGGTGGTCCTCATGACTGGGGTTTGGCCACCTTAAAGATCTAACTGGGGGCTTAAGGACTTATATCTAGTTAGTGTGCCACATCGTGCAGCGGGGCCTAATGGTCTTGGGTTATAGACCACCTTATAGTTCTAATTTATGTTTCTCAGTAATTGGTTAGTTGAATATTTGTGTCAGTCGTTGCCACATTGTGCGACTGGGCCTGATTGCTGGGGTCAAGCCACCTTATATATTATACATTTTGTTGGACAGTTTGAGTCTTATAATAAATTTATAATTATTTGCCCACTTCAACCTAGTAGTAGAGACGATGATAGTAGAAGTATTTTAGAAGTTGTTAGTACTTCTAGATAGGAGTTTATCTTTATTTTGATGTTGCTTGTTGTTTTGTTTTTTGTCATTGCTATTTTTCTAGAATAGTGGCTTTCGAATAGATTGCCTATGATTTGGTCGGTTTTGATTGGATTGCCTAATATAGGGTTCTGTATATTGCAGGATTCCAATGGGGTCGTGAGTCAGACATATATAGAAAGGAAGAACCAGTCTAGGTGGTGTTGGGTCTGAGTACGCGCTACGGCGTTACCAAGCCCTATGCGACCTGAAATTCTCGCGCCCTTCACAATTATGAGTGTTCTATCTGTGTTCTCGCAAGGCCTGATGATCATAATGTTTAGTTCTGATATTTAATTCCATTGTATATAATTTGGTGAATTCGTTACTAGTTGCATTGCTTGTATTAACCTGTCAAGGGAGGTATGGGGTTGTAATCGGTATTCTAGGGTTAATGCGGTCTTCTAAAAACAAGGAAAGCTGTTGTAAGTAGAGGGTGAAAAGGTTACAATTAAACTTTTCCTTGTTTACCTATGGTGTTGAGTAAATACAATGCGTTAGTGTATGTCAGGTTAAGGGTGGGAGTTGTGTGCTCTAAAACGTCAGGGTAGGTCGATGGAGCGCCATTACATTTTTGTTGGGTGGTACATGTTTTCCGATGTGTCTGGTATTTATGACATGCAGTAAAAAATGCTGTAGAATCTCAGGGGTTGGGCAATGAGGGTAATTGGATCCCAATCCCTGTTGATCAGTAGGTATTTTCCGAAACTACTGGTTAATATGTTCCTTCAGTTCTAATTCTATTAATGGATTTTTAAAGTGTTTATTATCCAGCTTGGGCGCTTGTCAATAACGGTTAGTATTCTTGCTCTTATTTCTAGCGGACGGTCGTGTTTGGATCCTAATCTTATCGCTAGTAGGTTTATTTTGGATGTTTTGCATGGCTGTGGAGCTGGATCAGGAAATTTAATTTGATCCGTTTGTAGGTTTTATATGTCTATAGCCTTACTTAATTCGTAGATCTTCTTTCATCCTGATGAATTCGGTACCAACCTGCGGATGAATCCATCTTGATGCGGTGTTGCATCTTCTGACAAGTGATTTGGTGAGGTGTGAATCTTCATGTGTTGAGATTCTTGCCGCGTATCTAAGTATTAGCTCTTATGTCCTTAGTGTGAGTCGTGGTTCTCCTGCGAGTATATGAAGTTCTTCTTTAGGGGTATTTTTGTGCGTTCCTTTACATAATCGTAGTGCTTTGGATTGGATGATGCCCGATTTGTTTAAAAGATTAGGCTTGGCTAACGCATAGACTTGGCACCCATAATCCTATTTAGACCTAATTAGTGATCTGTATACTGTCAAGAATGTATCTTGGTCGTCTCCACAGTTAAATCCTTTAATATTTTGGAGACGGTTTAAATCTTGGTTGCATGCTCGAACGTATTCCGTGTTGTGGTAGTTCCAAGTGGGATGTTCGTCGAAATACATACCTAAGAATTTCGCATCTTTTCAAATTTTATTAGTTTGCCTTGGATGAAAAGGATCGGATACTCTCTAGCGCTATTTGATTTAGGTGAAAACATTACTCCTACTGTTTTTCCTTTGGAAATTGTTAATCCCCATTTGTCGGCACAACGGCTGACTTGATTTAGATTCCTTTGGATTTCTGTGATCATTTGGTTACTGGATGAGTTTCCCACCTTCTATATGCCGGTGTCATCTGCAGACTGAGATAGATCTAGGTTGGTTAGATCGACAGAGCGCTCTAGATCATTCATCATGATTTTAAATAGAGAGGGAATTAAAACATTTCAATGCGGAGTGCCGTTCTCTAATACATGAGTGTCTGAATATTGGTCCCCTATTCTTGTCCTGATTTGGCGTCGATTTAGGAAACAGAATATCAACAGATGCATGCGGACATTGATACTGTAATGGTTCAATTTCGCAATTAGACCGTTGGTCTATACTAGATCAAAGGCTTTTTCCAGGTCAAAAAAATTCGCTATTAGGCTGCCACTGCATTTTCTATTAGCCTTAAATGATAATTTAATGCATGATTCAAGCCTAAATAGTTGATCTATTGTAGATCTTTTATTGCGAAAGCCGCTTTGATTTTTGGAGATCAGGTTATTGCTCTCAAATGATGTTTGAGCCTGTTATTAATAATATTTTTAATCACTTTGCAAATGTTGTCTGTGAGGAATATTGGCCTGTATGATGTCATTTCTGTTGGGTCGTTGCCCTTTTGTGGAATTGGAATTACAATGATTTGTTTACATTTTTGGGGGACAGTTCCGGTTCTCCATGAGGTGTTGATAAGGTCGAGATATACGATTTCCATATTTCCAAGTATATTCTGGTAAATTCCGTATCCTAAATTGTCTTCTCCGGGTGAGGGTGATTTTTTCCCTTTTGTGCAGATTTTCATTCTTGAATGCTAAAATCTATGTTTAGCGGGATGAGTGTCTTTTCCAAATCCGAAAAAGGTGGGGCTATTTGTCTTCTACTATTTTTCGGTGGTTTTAGAATAGGGTTGAGTGGTTACTATTTCTGCTCATTCCCGAAAAATGTTTGGCAAGTAGGTCTGCAGTTTCTTCATCTGTTCTCCTTCCAGTTACTTTGAGTATGGTTTTTGTTGACTTTCCTTTCATTGCAATAATTATGCTCCATACACGTTTTACATTGCATTTAAAATCAAGATCTGAGCTGTAAGTTCGCCATGAATTTTCTTTCGCAGTGCGAATAGTGAGCTTTGCTGGTTTTTTTTTCTTAGATTTGTATATGAGAAAATCAGAGGATTGTCCTGTATGTTTGAATCTGTTTAGGGCTCTTTTTCATTCAGGTCTGTGTTGCATTCGTCGTTCCACCAAGGATCTGAATGCTTTGCACTTGTGCCGTTTCCTCTTCCCGTCCAAGGTATGCTTTTGGTTGCGGCCGTTGTTAGACATTTTATTATGTTTTGTTTGTATATGTCTATGTTGCCGTCTCTAAGATTTTCTATGTTTGCACTAGTCAGCATAGAGCTGAATGTGACCCAATCGGCTTTATCAAACCTCCACCTTGGGATTTTGGCGAAGTTGGTGATTTGGGTGGTTTGATTGATAGTGATGACTGTAGGGAAGTGGTCACTTCCTGAAGTACTATTCTGATCAACTTCCCAATGTGGTATTGTAGATAACTTGAGGGTACAAATAGTTGGATCCATGGCTGACAGTGAGCCAGTTTCCGGGTCGATTCTGGAGGGTGATGAGTCACTGAATGTCACCAGGTTAGAGCTGTAAACCCACTCATCAATCAATTTTCCTCTTTTGTTTTGGCGAATTCCTCCCCATCTTTTGCTGTGGTCGTAGAAATCTCCACTTATTATGAATTCGTTGTCATCATCAGACAGTTGTACATACATGTGCGCAGAGATTTGGTGATTTTCTCCCCGGTCATAAATATTGTAAACCCCTAGCACCGATTGTCCTATGTGGATTATTAAGGAATGGTACTCGAGTGTTACCAAGTTGTTGCTGCTTATTAGACCTATTGTGGAATCGGGCAGAGAATCGCTGACATAAATGGCTAGTCACCCTCCTTTCATACCGTTATCTCTATTATGAAAATACTCTGTGGAGTATCCAGGGCTTTTTAGGACATGTCTGGTAGCACTTGTTATATGTGTTTCTTGTAAACATAAAATGTCTGGTTTGATATTTTCTTTACGGAATTTAATTATTAATTCTGTAATAGTCCTCGGCAGTTCCATTGCCAAATAGATTATGTTCTTTTTTTAAAAAAAATTTCATTTTAGAATTTACCACAATTGTTAATATTTAGATTAAGTATTTACTTGGTCATAGTTAGTTATTTTTTCCAGGAGATCACTAAGTAATTTAAAGATGGGTATGTAAGGTGTGTGGTCATTTTCGATGAGGGCAAGATTACCTGGCGTCAGTTCTCCTAAGCATTGAAGCATAACGTTTAATGGAAATTATTCTAATTTATCAAATTTAGAAACATCATTGACCGAGTTAATATGGTCATTGCTTGAAGTGCTACCGGATGGTATAGGTGGGGTTTTTGGGTGGGGTACATGTTTCTGCTGTCTATTGACATTGCTGTTTTTGATTTTTTTTCTTGTGATTTGATGTTGGGGCCTGCGCTCTATTTGCATTGCTATCGATATGGGTTTCTATGACCCGTTTTCCAGCTGCATTGCTATGTTTGCTATTGGATCCCAGTGGTATATTATTTGACGTGGTATTTTTGTGGGGTTGTTATTTGATTTCAGGGAAATTGGAGGGGGGGGGGGAGAAGAAGAAGAGGATGCTACTGCAGTTTGATGGCTAACCTGCAGTGAGTCATTCGGTTTTCCGGTAGACTGAGTTCTGATTTCTTGATTATATTTTACGACTGTTTTGTTTCTGTGGTATGGTATGTGATCTTTCTTCATTAGGTTGATTTCTTCTTCTCTCTTGGCATAGATGAAAGTGCTTGACTGGAACACCTCTGTCCTTGGAATGTATATGTATGGGTATGCTGACCACCACATGTATCATGAGTAGGTTTGTAGGTGCATATTTTGGTGTAATGCGCCATTCCTTGCAGTTGCTGCAAAGTCTAAGTTTGTAAATGTATTCTTAAAGACGGTAGAAGTGGTCTTTTTCACCAAATCTGATTAGTAGGGTTGGGTTGACAAGAATTCCACCATGACTAGTGTTGTCGTGTATCCGTATCTGTTCATTAATTTATAAGCTCTGCTCGTATTGGCTCCCGTTTTCCCGTTTCCCGATTTTTTAGTTTTTGTCTTTTATGTAGTGTGAAGACCTTTTGTATGATTCTTTCCTGCTGTGATGTCATTATTGTTCCTATTTATATCTTTGCAGGTTGAGTTGCTTGAGCTGGTGTTAGGAGATTTGTGTCTTGACACAGCTACTTTGATGGAACCAATACGATCAAGCTCCATGTACTTTGCAACTTGTTGGAATGTGCTACATCTCACTATGATGCAATGCGTGTTTGATCTAATTATGTGGGATTAACCTCCATGCGCTTTAGATAGGATTGTTGCAACTCTCTTGGTGTTCAGGTTGAATACCTGAGTGTTGTCACTGCTGATATATATGGTATGCTCTTTACTGTGATACTTGGTATTGTGAGATTTTTGTTTCTTAATTTCCTCTGTCCTTTCCTTATTTTGGAGGTTGTTTCCATCGGAGTTACCAATAGCTTTCCTTTCCGTGGTTTTTCTTTTTCTTTTTTTTTCTTCTTTTTCTTACAGCATCTTTGTATCTGTCTCCATGTTACGCTCATTTGCCTTAGATTTTCTCCCTTGGTTTGACTTGTCTTTTGTGGAGTTGTTTGCTCCCTGGATATCTTGTTTGGTCTTTGTTTGCTTACAATTCTCATTTTTTGGTGTTATTCCTTTTCCTTGGTATCCAGCTAGTTTATCAGTGACTAGCGGTACGGAGTTATTCCTCTTCGGTCTGCCTGAGGAGGGGAAGAGTTTTATATGCCGTCTACATGTAAGATATCTGTGATTTTCTGCTCTTTGGAGGGTCCAGGTGTTAGACTATTGTGGATCCTTTCTTGTTTAGATACCTTTGCCTTTGATATTGGTGGGTTGTTCTTCTTTGGGATTTCGGAGGATGCTGCTACTGAAGAGACTTTGGGTGAAGCAGTTTTCTTAACACCTTATGTGGGCAGAGCTGTTGAGGGCGAGACTACACAGTTCGGTATTATAATCTCACTTCCCTGAATGGTTTGATCATTGTTAATCATCACATTTTCAGCATATATTAGGACAGGAAAGGTGTGAGTCTGGATCGCCATGAGGGCGGTTACTTGTCTTGGTATTAAAGTCTCATCAGTTGGTACTTGAGGTTCTTTGTGGTCAGCGTTGTCGCCCTCGATGGGTCGGATAAAGATCTTAATTGGATGTTGTTTGTCAGGGGTGGTTGATAGGTGGAAAGCCTATCCACTTTTATACCTTTATGCTCTCAGAGGCCATTGTCAGTAGGCGTTTGTAAGGTAATCCTGGTGTTTGCAGTTGATGCACAGTGCAACAGTGAAGGAGACATTGGAATGGTACCATCGAGGTCCTGTGGTCCATGGGATTTTGTAAGTCCTGGAAAGGTTAAATAAGGGTCATCTGATGGGGAGGGCATTACAGAAACAATTTCAATCGGCCGATGTACAAGTGCGCGAGCAGTCGGGCTTGACTCAAAATGTCCAAACAAGTACGAAAAACATTTGGTGAAGAAGTGGAGGGGCTATTATTGGTGCTGCTAATATTGCTATTGCCAATAGGGGAAATTCTTGGGGAAATGGAGGAGTAGCTGGTGCATTTTTCTGCCATATTCATTACTGTTTCGTTTTTCTAACACAATGTCTAATGGAATCCATTTTGACTTTGTTTCTGGTTTATTGTGGCATTTTTTCAAAAAGATTTTGAATTTCAGGTCAGATCAATGGGTCAGTAATTCAATTTAATATACCAGTTCAGATGAAACAGTACTTGAGTAATCAGTTATCCGCTAATAATAGTTTAGGCAAGTGTTTAATCATAGTGATAAACGGGGTAATGGAGTAATGTTTACTAAATGTCAGGATAATGTGACTGGGTGGGGCATGATGCCTCAGTGCTAGACATCACTATAAACTGCCACATTGCAGACATCGTAGCGATATGACTGAAAAATTGTTAAAGCTACGTTAAAAATCAAAATCACATCACATCACAAATATGGCAATAGAGTAGTATATATTTTATAGCGATTGGGGGCAGCCATGAAAAGGACTATTTTGTTTGTTAGTGATTTTGGCTATGTCTTAAAGGGTGAGATTACGTCCTCGTTTTGGTGCAGGCTTTCCTATAGAATACGTCTGCTTATTTGGAAGGAGAAGGAGAAACCTCCTTGGTATTCACTCGGCAGTTAACAAAGCCTCTCTCTTGCTCCTGGTGTTGTTGTTGTTGCTCCCGCTACTCTCTCTGCTTTTGTTTCTGGAGTCTGTACTTCTCTGTGCCCTATTCTCGCTCCTTTATCATTTCTTCTCTAAACACCTCTTCTATCAGATCTTGTGCTGCCTACAACATTCCTTTTATTTTCTTTCTCTTCCTGGTTGCGCATCAGGGTTTGCCTGACACGATGTAGATGCACGTGGGCATCATTCAGCATAGTTAATTCGGAAGTTCATGTTCACTGGTGGACGAGTCAACAATTGATGCTCAGACGTACTGACTTTGTCGAATTATAGTCGCTTGCGCCATATAGGCATCTGCGACTTGTTTATTCCCGAACTAGCGGGATATTTAACTGTTCGTGGGAGAAGGAATAAAGCCATTTTCTTCCATACGTTTATGCAGAGAGAATCGTCTATTAAATTTAGCCACAGGTAGTGGTACAATAAAATCGACCTGTATTAAGGCTATAATGAGTGGGAATAGACACAACACACAATCATTCTAATTATATCACTACTTCATTAGTATGAGACGTCCAGCGTGATAGGCCACATCTCTTTTGACGTCATCCCGGTTCTGTGCGTACACGCTAATTGGGGTACCTGATAAAGACGGTTGGGAATCGGCCCACACACTCGTCTTAGTATGTCCTGACCAGGGAAGGGAGGAAACGGACTCTTCAGGAGGCACCAGAGCACACAGAACCCCAAAATTGAATTGCTAGGCGTACAAAATGTCAAATCATATATAGCCAAGTTATACAAATGGCTAATTTCTACACCCAATAATGTGTAAGCCACCTGTGCAATTAATCTAAACGATTAAAGTTAAAACATTCCCATTACTGATTCATTCAAGTTTGAATTTAGTGTACAAAGTGTAATCTAGTTTCCACAAATAAACCCAATCAACAGAGTTCTAGATACTGGTAATTTTTATATCACATTGATTATTATAGCTAAAGGTTATACATTTTGATAAAGGATAATAAAGATGAAATTAATTCAATGAAATAAAAAATGGGATTTTAAAAACCAAAAACGAAACCCCATCCTTTCATGCAATCATGGCAATCTTAATTGTGTCTCGTGCTCTTCCATGTTGAGCTAACTAATGACTGATTCTCTTGGAGTCGATGTATCGTCCGGCTGTATAGCTGCCCTGCTATATTGACTGGTTTCTCTTTGTTTTCTGGTGACTTGACATAGGCTAACTGCCCCCCACCCCACCGTATTTTTTTTGTCCGGTGGCCGCCTCGTACAGCGCCTGCCGTCAATTTTTAAAGTTACCTCATCGTTCCTCAGTGCAGAATTTTCACAGATCAAATAACTTAGCCAGGTTTCCTTCTAATAGACCCAGTGGCTCTTGCCTCCCTTATCCGAAATGGCAGAATTCCATGCTGACAACTAGACTGCAATAATACACCAGTTGCTTTTTACTTTTTCGTTTCTTTTCATGCGATGAGAAAACTTCTCAACATTACTCTTTGAATGGTTTGGTCGACTGTAAGCGGCATACTACAACGTGTAATAGACCACGTTCCCTTTTCTTATTTTGAATGGCTCGTCATGGTCGTACATGCAGCATGTAGTTCCTGCCTATCGCTTCCACCCGTTTCAACATGCAGCTGGTGCCCCGGGTCCTGCTTACTCGAACCCCTCTTCCTGAATGAAATGAAATGGAATGAATGCAATGTGAATCGAATGAATCAATCGGATGGTCAGACTAGTGAGCGTCTGAGAGAGTTGAAAGAGCATATATTCATTCAGTATTTATTTTGTTTAAAAAAAAAAATAAAAAAAACACCCATTTCTTCAAACGACATCATTTTTATTCAACAAATAAGCAACCAAACCAACATATAATAAAATATAATCAACTCAACAATTGTTTCTTTTTACAACAATGAACTTTTTTACAAGACTGACAACATTGTGAAATATTACTCCAGTTCCATTCATTAAATTCCTTTGAGCGCGATAGGCACACTCCGTTTCCTAGCAAAAGACAAGTAATAACCATATAGTCAGAAAACCATCTTTCGACTTTGTCATCGTTTCTAGATTAGTTAATATCAAAATAAGTCACTAAATGTTCTAAGGGATATTAAACGGCTGCGTTGATGAAGAAAGTACAAACAATATTGTCCACAAAACCATGGAATATGTCTCTTGTATTTTCACATTATTGAAGCGAGTCGTCTCGGCATTGTTTCTCATAAAGTCAATGATATTGTCTTCCAAAGGCGGTAATCTATAAGACTCCAAATACTCCCAACTGTCATCGTTGCGAATGTAGACGTCCGCCCAATGGGTTCTTGGGAGATGACTTTCATCAATGTTTATGACATAAGCTCGAATGTCTTTAGGGTTGCGATGGGGAAGTCCATCTTTAGCGCACACGACAGGATTCCAAGAAGCTGTGTACAAACTGTTGTTTTTAAAAAATATGTAATGAAGTTCCCAGGTATCCATTTTTGTTTCCTTTTCTTTGCTTTTGCTTTCACAGGTAATGATAAGTATCAATTCAATCCTGACTTTGTCCTTTAAAATCTCTGTCGAGTAAACAGCCCTTCGCAGCGATTCGATGCGATGGATCTCCAGATTAGTCAATGGAGGGGACGAATAGTCACGCAAGTCTTTATACCACTGATGCCACACTGCTTCTTCCGAGATGAGATTCCAAGCTTCATCCAGATACTCGTCCAATTTTTCTTCTTGAGGCATCAACAGGCATTATTCGTGTTGAATTTGACTAGGATGATCGTTTTGACATCTTTAACAATCTTTGTCGGTCACCGCTGTAAATGTTTTTGCCAGATGCTTCGCAAAACAGGAGACTGAATAAACTTCTTGTTCTCTCCATTTCGACATTATAATATCATCTTCATCTTTGTCTCTTTTGGTAGTTATACGTCCAAGAAATCCTTTGTACCCATTTCCAAAGAGTCTCCACCGTTGAAGGAGGGATAGGAGTCTTCCATGGCTTTTAATAGTCTAGAATCACTTCCCTTTAGCTGTTGATTTATATCGTATTATCAACCTCGGCATACAAGATGACGTTCAGAGTGTGATCAGGACTTTTTGCAAACTGACGTTCCACACGAAATTGGCCAGATTTTATAGAGTGGAAATGTTTATCGTCAATGCCTTGGTTTGGAATAAAATAAAAAGCCCACAAAGCGTAACCTCGTGCGTAATTATTGTACGTAATACCGTGGCTGGTGTTGATAGCTAACTGTCCGGTGGCTTCGTACAGTGACAAGTACGACCTCAAGTAGTTCATCTCGTTTGCTTTAAAGTTAGGTTGAAAGTGTCTGGTGCAACAATTCTTGCAATCTCGACTGACTTTGATCTTGATCACGCCACAGTTTGCAAACGCAAAAGGGTTTTCATGGTAGGTTCCGTTGAAGGTTGAATTCCTGAGGATGCCAATGATTAAACGCTTGGGTAACTGTCCTTGGAACAGATGATCCTCGATTATGGATTGAAGATGAGGGGGAATGGTGAAGGTCTTCACTTCCATTCGTTGTATCGGATATTTGGCGTTCGTTCTGCTCAAAGTGTGGCTGATGTCGTTTGCAACTTTAGGTAATACTTCCACGCGTCACACGCGTCACACTTCCACGCGTCACACGTGGATGATGGTGTTGTAATTGGCATCAAATCGAAAGCGGCACTGTTTCGTTTTAATATCAGGCGGACATCCAATCCGTTTAACAAATACTTATTTTGCAACCACATGTCCAAATGCAAACGATCCATCAGTTCTAAACTTCTGCTTATTTTTGGTTTTTCCTTGATCAACTTTAAATTCTTAGTATCGCCCAAATTGTCGAGAACTCCCCTGCATTGTCAGGTTTTCCATACCACACAAGAATCCAGATACGTGTTCTTAGCTTCGCTTCCGTACGTCAAGAGATTTTCTAGGTACGTTCGGTTAGGGTAAGGGTAAGTATTCATGCTGCTGCTGACCAGTTTCTTATTCAGGTACAAATCCACTCCGCTGAACAAGGATTGTTTGAAACTGTTGACGGGAGCTTCTTTCTCATCGTCTTCTAGACGTCGACCACTTTGACTTTCACGTACAAGTAACTGCTATTCAGATCGATGTAATCTTTGGTCTGTCCTTTGATTTCAAACTCGATGGCAGCTGAGTCCTTTACATACGAATGGGATGAATTATACCAATTGGAATTATGTCATCTTCATCGTGGTGGGTGGCCTGGCAAACAGATCCAGTTCTGACTTGCAACATTCGCAAGACTCTCGGTGCATCAATTTTTCTCTGTCTGTTTTTAATAATCAAAATCGTCTAATTCTCTGACGGTTCATTTTTTTTAGTCTTGCTCGCAACTTGCTTATGAGCTCCTCTGGATGTATATCTTTGTCGTCGTCTCTTTCTAGATGTTCCTTGCTGTGGCGTGAAGGAAGCGTGCAGCGCATTTATATGAGTTTTATGACGAGCCACATGTCTTTTCCAGTTTGTAGCAACACATATTTGCCTGCTCTCAGGAAGGTTTCGTTGGGTTTTTCTTTGTCAGTGATGACACTTTGGAGAAATTCATTTCCTTGCGTCAAAGCATCACCTTTCAAAGCGTACAATCCTCTCGTCACCATCAGTTTCAAAATGGGAGCCACTGAACGAAACGCAGATTTCAGCATATCTCCTAAACTATGTCCTCGCTGTCAAGAGACTCCTCGGTATAAGGGATGCATGACCTGCAAGTCGCTAGAGAATCTTTTAAAAAATGACCGTGACGTTTCTTTCGAGAATACAATATTTTGTCCCCGATCTCCTTTTATACCAATGTTGACGGTGTCGAAATATGACTTACAGACGGGCAAATAATGAAGATGTACAAATTCACGGTGAACGTGATAGGTGTTTCCACCTTCCTCGCCTTCACCCGTGGCAGAATCCGCTTTGAAAGGAATGACTAGCAGTAACGGTGTGGACGTGTGTCCCACCACGTTATTCTCCACCAAATCGGAGTACACAAACATCTAATTCAATCATTCGTTCAATTCCACAGGATAGCGAAAAATCTTATAAAACTGAATATTGTTGTTGCTCTTCGCATTGGAAGTCGGGACCATTTTTTGGCCTCCACCCGAAATTTCAAACTAACTAGGATTAAAGCTGATAGACAACGTTTTGCTATCTGAAAATGTCATGAGCAGGAGACGAGCCACTTTTTGGTACTAGATAGAGACACATTGTTTCGCTTTGTTCGGGGCTTTGACAAACAGTTCCTCGAGCATGGAAGTGATTGTGTCCACCAAATGTTAACCGTTAGAATAATAGACTGCTGAAATATTCATGGTATAGACGGTAAATAATGGATTCCTTGCTTGCTTTTTGATAGTCAAAACTTCATTTTCATTCAAGTAGTGTTGCACGTGTTCGTTACGGATTTCGACATGGGAAGTATTTTGATTTTGGGTGATGTTTTGTATTCGTGTGGGATGAATGATTTCGACGAAAGCCACTTTCCAATGTGTTCCGTGATCCAATTGGATGGCCAGAGGTAATTTGACCATGAAACAGCACAAGGTATTGTTGGGGAAACACATTCATGGATCTCTCACTGCACATGGTAAAGTTAAATAAAATTAGTTATTCATAATTCCTGAATTCTGCATTCCAAGGGGCCACTTGAGGTTAATGGAGTTTTCATAAAGAGGGTTGTTGTTGTTGCTGTTGTTACTACTGTTTGGGGGTGACTTGTGTTGGCCTAAAGGCTACTTTTGTGACTACCGGTAGAGTATTTCAGGATTGGGTAGAAGGTCACCGATGCACCTGATACGTAAAAACTAGTCCACAATTGTTTGTCTCCTTGTTGCAAACTCAAATAGGCGATGGCTACTCCGATGACACAATATACCACAAAGATTGGGCAGAAAAGAAAACTATTTGCGTTTTAGACACACGTTCTCCAAATCACACATACAGGGGTTGCATTTGTAGACTTTAAAGAGATGAAGAAGAACTCTGAGTCGCTGATGCTCTGTTGAACGGCATGATGGTCATTTCCTTTTATAGTCGATGACTTGCGAAGCGTCGATCTAATAATCAAAACTTGGGGGATATCCTTTCCAGGGAAAGTTCACTTTCTGACAAGACGTTTGCCAACTTTACTGGTTCATCGATTGAGAATGCTTTCGATGTCGTACATGTCATCTTTTTTGGTCACTCGTTGTGTCTCGGGCAAGTAGACTGTTCCTTTTAACACTTCGCCGTTGGTGACTTCCAATTCATAAACGGGAGGATAGTGTCCACGCACTCGTCCAGTCATACGAAACAATTCGGTGGTCCAGTTCGGTAACACACGTGACAGAAGTTTCCTCTTGAGACAATAGTAGTTCGTGATAAGATATTTGTAATCGTCTCTTTCTTTTAAATTCTGTATAGTATTGTCACCAAGTAGCATCCAAGGTCGTCTTACTATCGGGCACTTCATCAGCGTTTGAACATTTGAACGTTTTGAAAAGAATCAATCCTCTTATAGCAGTCAGGTACCAGTGGATAAAACAATGGTGACGTAAATGATGCATTTGTTCTTTGCGTTTCACTTGTAGCTTGACGAACTGTTTGTAAATGCGTTCTCTCAACTCGAGAGGCAAACCACAAATGTTCTCTCGTAAAGTATCCATGAAAATATTAGCAAGTTTTTATACTCACGTTGGGTCTACATCTGAATGTCCATAGTTTTATCAAAATCTTTTCCCAGAGTTGAAGTTATTGATGTAGAGAGTAATTCTGACCACAGCCATCCCGGGAAACAGTCAAGAAAGTGAATAAAATCTTCTAATGTAAATGGTCTAAAGCAGAATACTCTGAAGAACGCAGACTAAATCAAAAGAAATCTGATGAGTTTGTTAACCTTTCTCACTTTCCTCTTGTGAATTTCTCGACACAAAAGATCAGAAGTCACAAATTTAAATTTTACTCTGGGAAGTCCAATCCAAACTTCCTTGTAGAGCGTCTGGCTTGAAATCTTTAAACTTCACTTTGTAAGCGTAGGCCGTTGACCTAAATTTTTTTGGATGAGCTTTTTACCGTCTCTCGAATGTGGTAATGTTTTTCGGCTGATATTGGTGGTTGACTTTGACTTGGCGTAGACTTTCTCAGTTTGGTCACAGTCGTGAAAGGTATTGACTTATGCTCATTTATGTCATCTTCAAAATCAGTGGCATGTTTTGAAGCCAATGCTTAAGCTCTTGTGCGAGGCGATATGTCACGTCTCTGTCTCTTACTTTCTTCATCTTCTTTCTCCATGAAATTGTGCGATCTTTTCATCTTGATTGTCAACTTGCAAATGATACAATGTCAGATCCCAAGGATATCTATATATAATGTACATGTCTTGCCTCACGCAGTCAAGAAAGATTGAATTGCTGATCAAACCCTTGTGAGGCATCATAAGAAAGTTATCTTCTTCTGACTCGTAGTCCTTTTGGAGATAAAAGTGAATACGCTTGTTACATATCCCAGAAGAAAACACATTGGTCTTCAGAACGTTAACAGCGTCAAAGTAAGAGAGGGGTGAATGGAGACAAAGACAGAGATACTTGTTATCATGGTCAGGAGAAAAGACACTGGGCTCCAGAGTGCCCTAATAAAAGAGAGAAACGATGGAGAAAAAAAAAAAACAAGAGGAGAGTGATTCCGAACATGAAAATGTACTCTCTGAAATGGAAGAAGAACCCATTTCAGTCAATAGAGTTAAGAAAAGAAGACGAGAAGAAAGTGAGGAAGAGGAGGAAAAACCTTTGACAGTTAAGTAATTCAAACGGAGAAAGTGAAAATGAAAGAAAAGAAGAAGCAAATTGACTTTTCTTGTTGATGTATTGCAAAATTTCACTGCAAATTCTAAGAGGAGAGAATATACCAGAAAGAAAAATGTAAGTGTCTCTTGGTTCATATTTTTATATTTTTAGTAATAAGGACCTACACACAAGCACTCATACGCGTGCATCATGGAAAAAATGGATTTAAGTTTTACTTAATTTAGCTAACTTTGAATAATTACTTTTTTCTAGAGAGGTGGGTGGCTCGGAAAGGGACCATTGGATATGTTGTTGTGTGATTGTTAAACCAAACCCATGATCTATAGGCAATTCATTTTATTTGTCTTATTCCTTTACCAAGGCCAAGTCCTACTTCTTCTCTGGCTACTGTCGATGATTTGGAGTAGTTACTGGGTTGGACTATTTGGCTCGAGAAGGTCTTTTTCTGTCGGGCCGAGTTAAAGAAACCTGATACATTGTTTCAGGTTCCTTAACTTTGCCACCATGTCTAAGAATACAGTGACCGTTTGACGTTCACTGTTATTCTTTTCTCCTTGGCCGCGGTTTCTTCTTTTATGATTCTTCCTCCTTTCGTTTTCTTCTTTCATCTTCTTCTCGCTGTTGCTGTTGAATGAGAAAGGCTTGTTCAGCTTCTTTCTGCTGTTATAAAAATGTCTTTAATTCTTCTTTCTGTCTTTGTCTAAAGTCCTCTACTTCAGGCACGGAAGGAGAACTCGGCGAAGGTGCTAGTACCGGTACAAATTCTTGCGAAGGGAGAAAATTCACTAAATTCCAATTAAAATCGTTCTCTTCTGGAATATGACTGTCATTGAATCGGTAGCTGTTATGCCATCACTATGAGTCTCCACCGCACGCGCACCCCAATACTTCGTCTTCTGTTTATTGGCGTGGTCCCTCTCAGTTTCCATCATAGAGAGGATCCCCTATTGCTAAAAGAATATAAGGAGTTTATGTTTTGTGTATTACCCCAATAGTATGTTCTTGTGTGTTTCGTAAAAAAAACTCATTAAATGAATTTGGAACAAAAGTTTATGAAAATTGACATTAGCGTTTAATACACAATCCTACCCTAGTGTCTCATAAACTCCTAAAACCCGGGCCGGTTTGCGAGCATTTGATTTACTCAGTGAACCTTGCCAGAGATCTGTGCTGTCTAGTATGTGATATATGTGTATTGCTATATTGTACTGTATGGTATCCATGTTTTTCTGTTTGGACGGGCTAGAATGGTCACGTCATTTCAGTACGTTGTCTAACGATTTAGTTAAATAGGCCTAGCTAAAAAAAAAATAAACCAGCTGGGGGGGGGGGGGTCCGGGTACCGCATGCAATGGTGCGTCCTGGAACAGCATGTAATGGTGGTAGTGGGATTTCCGATCCCTCCACTTCCACTACAGAGGCGGGCCCCTTCTTTCCCAGGCATATATACGCTAACTAATGACATTGTGAGGTGTATTGTGTATAAAGAAAAATAAAAATAAATACAAAAGGTCCCCAAAACAATCAGAGATAGTACACGTATGTTTTTGTTGTAGGAGTTTATGTATTGTGTGTTTGGCCACTTCCTCGTGGTGTGTAAGAATTGTGTATGTTATCGCCCCGTGTTTTTGTTTTACATTTGAATGTTCTTGTTACTTTGGCCCACTCTTTGGGGAGGTCCGGTCTGATCCGTACCAACTCGCGTGAGCCACATGGCATATGTGTCAAACCATCATTTTCTCCTTACTCAGTTGAACCACAACTCTGCCCCACATGTGTTTACAGTTCTGTCCCTAACATATGTAAGTATTAGGTTAATGAAATTAATGTCGCTTGTTAATTTTTTATATTTGTTATTTCTCGCTTAAATATTTTCGATGACTTTCCCTCACTAGCTGAGGGGCAAGAAACCTCGCCCGTCCAAGGGAGAGAGGGTAAAAAAGTAAAGGAGGGGAGGGGAGAAGGGCCCCAGTTCCCCTAACTGGGTATTTATCCCGCTAGTGCTGAGGAACGAGCTGCCGAGGGGGCCTCCCAACCACCTCCGTCTTCCAACTCGCCTACAAACAACCCCTAGGAACCCCACCCTACCGGTAGGGGAAGCCATCCTTATTTAAAAAGAGTTTATGCTGTATATTTACTGTGGACTACTAAGACAGCTGGGATTTAGAATAAGTCCCTTTTTTCATTTCATGATTTCAGTGATAAACGTTAAGAGGTAAGCATAGTTTTGTTTATCATCTATTTCGTTTGTACATTGAAGTTGTTTTGCTTCAGTGAAGCCTTATTTTTCATGTATGTTTTTTGTGATTCTATATCTGTCTCTCGAAGTCTTGGGACAGCGTAAAATTAAATAGTTTTCCGAGTCCGTACATTGCCCCCATAACTGACAGGGGGGACATTGTGTATTATATGTTTAGTAAAAGCCATCTTCCCCGTCATCCAGACGTCGCGAAGATACAAATATATCACGCTTTGTTTGGATGTAGTTGGGATCTCTTCCAGTCTCTTCCATATACCCTTCCTATTTATGGTTGGATTTTTTTAATTTCCACCGACATTTTAATATTCTTGTCTATTGCTTTATTAAGCATATAATACATTTTGTGATCCTTGAGTTCTTCCCAAAATTTCTTTTGTTCCCTATGTTTAAAAATTAATTTCACGTATTCTTTTACTTCTTGTTGGTGGTTCTAAGAGTTTCGACGGTTTATTGTTCTTATATATATATTTTTTTCCGTATGTTTACATAGATAGCTATAAAAGTAGCTGTATATGCCACCACCACCCCCAGAGATTTTTATATTTATCAGATAATTTCTTAAATCTATTTAATATATATAAAGTTGGTTTATTGCAGAGACGGCGGGTGCCTAGGCCACTCTAATCTCTTTATTTTAAAAAAAAAAAAAACTTTTTTGTAAGTAGTGAATTCTTTTCTTCCAAATGAAGTTGATTATTTTATCTTCAGTTTTGTAAATCTTAGATTCAGACAAATCAATTGTTTGGATCACATAATAAGCTATATATATATATATATATATATATATATATATATATATATATATATATATATATATATATATATATATATATATATCTTAGCGACCTATATACGTTCCATTAAACTTAGCGGAACGTATGACCATATTTCAATTCGTTCTTCTACTTTTTGCATTATATAATTAAAAATAAGGTCCAGGGATCCTTCTCCATCAGCAATATCTCCGTTTTGTCATGGTTTATGACAGAGCCGGAGGTCTTCTCACATTTTTCAAAATCCATCTGCACGTGACTAAAAGAGTAATCATTTCTAATAAAATTTGTACAATCAACACTATGCAGTAAGGTTTTGAATTCTTTCTCATGACTGGGAATTAAAATCCTCTGTATATTGGCATTATTTTTAATATTTATATTTATGTTTAACGCTTCACTTGTTATGATATAGAGTAAAACTGTCAGAGGGTATCCCTGTCTAACCGACCTTTGTGTTGGGATGGCTCCGTCAGTGCTCCATTCTCTAGTACTTTTGATGTGATTTCATTGTACATGGCGCGGATGAAGTTTTTTAAAATTTTCACCGAAGCTACCCACAGTAAGGATTTGCTATATGAAACCATGTTCAATTCGATCAAATGTTTTTTTTTTCTTGATGTAAGAGAATCATGGCTCACTTTTTCCCCTTATTGATAATCAAATCAATGATGGAGTTAATTGACAAATTATTGTTTAAAATAGTTCTTCCTTTATCACCTTAACTTTGATTTTGATAAACAATTGATCCAATATACAGTTTCAACAAGTTAGTTATTATTTTACTCAGAATCTTGTAACCGTATTTAATAATGTTACTGGCCTTCAGGTCTTTTCTTTCGCCCATGCCTTTTTATACCAGTTAATATACCCCCCCCCCCCCAGTATTAGTCATTTTCCCCTCAAATGAGATATCGTTATATAGTAATTCCAGTATGTCTACTAGTTTATACTGAAAATTTATGTAAAAATCTGTTTTCTGTCTGTCAGGACCAGGTGTCTTTCCCTTCTTTAGTTCATTCATTGCTTTAAAACTTTCATCTGATGTAATGCATTTATAACTTATGTTGTTTTCAGAGTTTGAGATCTGCTTGCAACAAAATGTTTAATATATTCTTCAATAGTACTTGTATCAATCTTCTGAGTTGTGTACAAAATTGTTGTAGTACTCTTGTATTGCATTTAATGTCATTTTTATTTATCAATATTCAATATTTTGTTTAATTTGTCTATTTTCTTATCTTTTCCTCTTTGTATTTCCAGTTTTTTTATAAGTATCCCACCCTGTTGCATGTCGCGGAATTGTATAAATCCTTTTATTTATTAAATACATGTACTCGGGTTTCGTTTTTTGTGTACAACAATACCCGAGGGTGATTTATGTATATTTAACAATATTTCGAAACAGTGAGTTCCGTTCATTCTATGCCGCACGTGCGAATTGCTTTCGATGGGAAGAGCCGAATACTTCCAGCGCACAGACGATGTATGGCGACATCGTCTGTGTATAAATGCCTCACCGTAAGACTAAATCTACGCATTACGGAAAGTCTTGTCAGTGAGCTGTCCACTTAAAGACTTGCATGACCTGGAATGAATATGAACTTGGATTCAGACAATGGATACAAGGGGAAACAAATATATAAAACGGAATACTACAAGAGAAAATCCCACGGTTTTCGCCGAGACAGATAGCCCCTATTTCAATCAGGTAGGAGGAATGCCATCGAAGTGGAACGAAGGAGGATGGAATTTTATTTTTATTACAATTGGAAACGGAATAAGGACAACGGATAAAGTTTCATATTCTCAATGAAATACATATAAAAGGTTTCTATAACAGGACTGTATACAAGTCGAGGCATAGAATTCGAGACCAAGGTAACAATACAATAGAACGTATACCAAAGTATACAACTTGGAAAGAAAAAGGATATTTGATGAATGAACATTCCACAAGAACAGATAGTCTACATCAGGAAAGGACATTCATACTTCTAAGGAATGAATTAAGAGGCATGTTTAACAGCTTCCTTAACTCTTAACTATTCTCTATTATACTGTAACTCTTCCAAACTATTTGCAAACATACAAGCACCACACAAAATATTATGCTTTTTATTTATTTACATTCATTATTAGACTCATTTCAGATTTACCAAATGATTTCAACAGAAAGTAACTCGGTAATTTGTAACTTGATTCCTGAACTTACATTTGTTTTACTCATTTATTAGAGTTACTCTATATTTACCAAATATTTCACCAGATTCGCTATCAATTGCCATAACTCAGATTTTCTGAACTAATACCTACATATACTTAATCAGCTATATTGACAATAAATCTGCAGCACGTGAACTAGCATGACCAGTGCCCATTAGCTCGATGATACATAACGTGTGCACTGCGCGTGCTTTAACTAAGCTCCTCCACCATCAATACTGGCCGCAATGTATAGCCTATTATGTGCTGAAAAATGACGTTAAACCCAACAACAACAACTAAGCGACCCTACTTTGAGCTTGTGCGCTAAGTGATTCCAGTGCTTCTTAAGTATTACATTCATTAATGCTTATTAGGCTTATTTCAGATCTACCTAATGGTTTCAAGAGAAAGTAACTTGGTAATTTGTAAATATTCATAAAGTTTTATTCGGCTTACTCATTTATACTAATTGCTAGTTAAACTATGTTACCAAATGATTTCACCAGATTTGCTACCAATTGCCAGACTATAATAACTTATAAATAAGCGACCATAATTGAACTCGTGCGTCAAAAAATTTCCTTATTCCTCTTTTGCACCAAACAATTACATTTACTTCCTTCTTTTACTCACATGAAACTGCTTCTACAAAACTTAAATCTTGCAGAACTAATTTTTTTTATTTATACCAGCCAGTCCTTACAAAATACAAGGGTTAACATACAAAACAATATAGCACAAAACATATCGCAAACACCGGACAACACTGATCCCTGGCACGGATCACTTCTGGAAACAACTCTTAAGACCAGCCAACGTTCAAAAGTATCGAAACACCAGTTAGGCAAATGTACAAAACCTGGAGCAAATGTAATAAAATCAAAATTTATTAAAACTGATACAATAAGACATATTGGGGAAAACATAAGCGCATAAAAACCTTTAACTTTAGACACAGGGGGTCTCCTCTATGAAGCAAGTCTGATAGGGATCACACCAATAAAAATTCAAGGACTTGCACATCTTCAGCTGTGAGTTATTTATTAATTTCTTGTGTATAAGTTATAACTAGTGTACTACTACGTTTATTTTTGTATATTTTCTATGCGGCGTCGGCTTACGTAGTATAATGCAAATATTTTATAGTATTGTTTGTTACTTAGCAAGAGATTTATATTAGCGGTATAAACGTTGCATTTTTAAGAATCGTTTAGTACCGTAGGATTCTTATCGGGTACGAGTGGGTTCACTTTTGAACCTGTGTATTGTTTTGTAATTATTGTGCAAATAATGTAATACGTATAGCTTACTGTATATAACGTCATTATGTTTTATCATATATGACTGTGTCATGCATAGTACACGGTGTTAGATGTATATTAAGCTGATCGGAGTCGTAGCTGTAGAGCTGATCGGAGTCGACGTGGTACCAGCTGTGGAGCTAACCATAGAAGTTGACCATAGCAGATGTAAAGCTGAACCATAGCAGCCGTAGAGCTGAGTTAAGTGTTGTTGGTCGAGTAGCAGGTGATGAGAGGTTGCTGACCGATTGGTGGGCCCTGATTGCTTGATTTGACCAAGGAATTGAATGGTGGTCGGTGACTACCTGGAATACTGTTTGATTGACCGGTTTGACTGATAGCAAGGTGTGCTGGTGACATAGTGTATAACTCCATACGTGTAATTTCTAGCCGTGGGCTAATTTTGGGGTTTGTAATACCCAGTGTTTTCGGATTATAAAGATATTTCGTATATCAGTCCCTTTGTTTTCATCACTTTAGTATGAGTAAAATACCTCATTTGTCACTATTTGAGTGAATTCATTTTTACTATTTGAGTAAAACATATTCTTTTCGTAGTGTAAAATGACTGTGGATCGTTCAAACTTGTCCTTGTACTGTGTAAGGTCATTTATTTGTATTGTCATTTGTTACATTATCAGATTCGTGCGTTTATTATGTTAATTTATCTTATATTTCGATATTATACACGCACGTATTAATAATTATTTTCTCATTGAAGTCATTCATCATTAAACGTATTTGTATCACCATTTTGTTGTAAATCCGAAATCGAACCCGGTTATCTTGTTACATCGCATAAAGAATGTTACAGTTCCCCGCTCTTAGTTTCAGTCCCATCGTAATAGTGAGTTCGATTTCCTTCATTTCGTCTACAATCTCCCTTTCCTCTTGAGTTTTAGGTTCATGTTTGTTTTGTATAAGATATTTTTCGCTAATCCACTCTTTATATAACTTTTTGTGGCGCTATGATATTTTATAATTTGTTTTAAAATATTTTACATATACTCCCAAACTTCGGTTATATCGATATGAGGTTCCTCAAGAAAGGAGTCTAAATAATGAAGAACACTCACATATTCCGGATCGGTAAGATGAGCGCAGTTCAACTTCTATAGGCCTTGTCCCCACTTTGTGATATTTTCCACACGTAACTCAAGCAATACGGTTGATGATCAGAGATCACTGTTGGTAAAATATCAAATTTGTTTATGATACATTTATTACCTTCCGAAATATAAAATATTGTCAAGTCTGCTCCCTTTGTTTTGTGCATAAAAATACGTGTAGTCTCCTTCATTTCCATGCGTGACTGTTAAAATCAAGCTTGTTATATATGAACGTATTAACATATTGTCTGGCAGCTTTATATGTATATATCATTCCCGCTCTTCCATCAAATTTGGTCTCTGCCCAGTTAAGATCTCCCCTAATTAAACATTGTTTAAGAACATAATCTTGCATATAATTTGTTGGATTTCTAATAAAATTTGATTTTTATAATTCATCCTCGTAGGTATCCATACATTTAGTACATTCCAAATATAAATATATGAAAATATAAATATATGAAGGAGCCTCCCTTACTTTTCCACGGGAGTCTTCTTCACTTCCATGTTAAAGCCTTTGGCCTTATTCTGCTAATAGTAGCGACACCAGATCTGTTTTCGATGGGGTGCTAATTAACAAACACTAAAGCGTCTAACTTTTCTTCTAGTTATTGTAACGATTTCTTGGACGTATTGAGTTTCCTGAACTAGGATTATAAATTATAATCAATAGCCAGGTCACATAATGCATTTATTTTCCCATTTATACCGTTCATATTGTACAGCCAGAAATCTGAGGTTTTGTCCCTCCGTTGTGACTGAAAACAAATGATATTTAAACGTTTTATATCTGATACCTAAGAAATAATGATAATAAACCTAATATAACACTAAATGTTTTACAACTTTATGTATAAATGTTGCGAAGCCTTTTTATTCTGTATTCCTCAAGGCTGATTTTTTACATTTCGTCCGTCTTTCCTATCATTTGCGACCCTTCTCCTCCTGGAGGGTCATTCTTCAAAGTCTGCCGCCATCAGTGGGAAACGCGTCTCATGCAAACAAGTGTTTTTTTTTCCTCAGATGATATTTGTTATTTGATAAAATCGACCACCTCTTTCTCTGTTGGAGTCCGAGGGGTTAATCCATGTCGTTTCCTTTTGAGTGGGTTTGAGAGCGAAAGTCTCTGACTCCCTTCCTCTTCTACCAAAACCACACCATCAGCCTGTAGGCACACTTCTTTGATTATTACAGCAAGTTTTTTTTTTCTTCCTTCATCGGAGGTAGTGTGGGTGTATTAAGGGCATTGCCAGCTTCTTTCTGACCCAGCTGCTGCTGCAGGCTTTACTCTATTACAATTTGGCCATCAATAGTCGGGTAGGATACTCTCAAAATTTGGTTCCTCTAAAACAAAATAGGGAGTCGATCAGCTTTCCACTAAGAGTATTTGTTTTTCTTTTGCTCTTCTTCCTCTTTTAATTCGTTTTCTTATTTTCGCTGAGCTAGCTTGTTCATAGCTCAGCCATGGAGATGAATTACCTATGGAGGAACAATACTCCACCACCACCTTGTTTGAATTTCAGGAATGTCAATATTATTTTGCAGAATTAAGACCTGGTCCGGAGCTTGTGGTCCCGCCTCCTCTCTGGGGTCGCGCA
Source organism: Sinohyriopsis cumingii (assembly GCA_028554795.2). Taxonomy (NCBI): domain Eukaryota; kingdom Metazoa; phylum Mollusca; class Bivalvia; order Unionida; family Unionidae; genus Sinohyriopsis; species Sinohyriopsis cumingii. The sequence goes on from CM068829.1 coordinate 34,336,530, forward strand.
CCCTTTAAAGTCTGATTCCACAGCCGCGTCCATTTTCTAAACACTTGCTGCATATGTATTCTGTTTGCAGGGCTTGGTAAATTTTTTGGAGGGGGTGTCTCATTTCCCCACACCTGCTGCAGATCCTGAAACTGTAGCAGCTCCTGTACCAAAATTTAATGAAAAATCCCATTGCAAACAGGAAGGGGGCACCTTTCTGGCGTCTTACTCCGTCATATAGATGATCCCGACTCCTGTAAAGACGGATGGAAAGCTTCAGAAAGTGCCCATCCTTTTCTTTAGTAGTTTTGCTTCACACTTTCTCCACCTTGAGTTTGAGTTCCGAAAAGGGAGTTTCCAAGTGAAGGCCATAAAAAATGTACTTCTGTGAGTTTCTCTGCCAGTGATTTGGTGCAGGGTGGAGGGGCATGGACGAAGATTCTTTCCCCTAATCTCCATGCAGATGCCATTTAGGTATAAAGGGGTATCTCCTTTGGCAAAGATGATTAATTTTCCTCTGCCGCCATTTTGGAGGCCCATGATGTTGCTAACCACAATATCGCGTGCTATCAAGGTCTGCAGCAATTATGGAGGTCTAGGGCTGTCATTTTATAGAAAAGTCGTCAAGTCCAAAACCTGGCAGCCTCGCTCTCTGTGAGCAATCAGGGTCCTCCCTGTTTCAGTGAAGCACACGCCTGGAGAGAAGTATGCTTTGAGTTTTCTTCCTCTCTCAAACATATCCTGTTGAGATTGAATTATTTTTGGCAGGAATTTAACAAAGTCACAATCTAAGCTAAATTTGATACAAATATTTGTTAGAAAAGTGTAACAATATAAATGTTTCAGTAGTAAAATACAAAATTTACCCAATACTTAGGGTTCCACGTACACGAATGAATGAAACAAAGGGTGAAAAATGTGTGTAAGCAATGCCTACTGCACTGAAAATAAATTCTATAAGCTCTACTCTGTTCTGCTATGCAAGTCCGAACTTCGTTTTCTGAGTTTCAGTCATTTTGGAACTTTTATGTATCGATTCGCTGCGCACAGACGCTAGTGCACCTATATAGAGAATGTGACGTCACACACCACGCTCTTCTGATTGGAAGGGAGATTCCGCACTCTGTCTAAATTTTGTAACGTCCGTTTACATCGGTGAAAGATGTCGATCCGTTTCGATCCGCTCATAAACTATAATTACCCGTCACTTGCCTCATTCCATTTACCTGTTCTGGTCCGAAGATATGGACTAACGTAGAATCGTCTACCCTCATATCGTCGATGCGGTTCAGAACAGACTTACTCATGTATGTCAGATCATCATGGACTACCATCAAAATCACAGGAAGGACCATTTGGAAACTAAAGACGTATTTGGAGAGGCAAGGCTGTCTGAAGCGAACCCTGATCTACGGTGCGGGGGTCAGACGCAGTTTGAGGAAGAGAAGAAGACTCATACAATGTTTTGTATGATAAATCAATTGTAGTAACATAAACCCCAAAGGCCGTTTTCAGTGCCACTCCGTTGCCTCATAAAGATCTATCCTCTATTGCCATGTTTATGTATTTGCTTGTATATGTCTATGATTGTGTATGTCTATGTCCTGTTTTTCCTTATAAAAAAAACCTGTCCCTATAACGGCCCTATTCATTTCCATTGTCCCTAGACAAGCCCATGTTAAATTTCCCTTCTCCCTAGACAGGCCCACAATATTAAATTACCTTTGTCCCTAGACAGACCACAATGTTAAATTCCCATTTTCTCTAGACAGACCCACTATGTTAAATTCACATTGACCTATAGGCCCCCCCCCCCTCGTTTTATCATGAAGTCCCATCGTCCCTATTTCGCCCCACTTACTACTTATATAGTCCAATAGCACCATGTTGTTCACACTACGTCAGAACAAAAACTTATTCGTCCAAATTAGAAACTGAGTTTATTCAGTTGTTTCTTAATATGGCCAATCCAATGGAAAATGTCTAGATTTTTAGTCTTTGTTAAAATTTGGTGGTATAGACGCTTCGTTTAAGGCTTTCTGTAATTTCGAATTTTGCTTTAACCCGATGTTACGATGATGTGTATTTAAGTTGTTTCATGTCTGTTACAAAATGAAAATATCGCCGATCTGAAATAATTTTGTTGTCAAGTCATTTTTCAGATTCGGTTTAAATTAGTTTATTGCTTATGCTTGAGTTTTTGTTTACTTTTGCTGATTTGGCTAATTTCGATGTTTATTTATGTATGGATTTTTATGTTACTTTGGGTGAAGAATGCTTGAAATTTGCATTCCTCGTTTGTATTTTTTTATTTACATATCGCAGCTTCAGTGATAGTTTAAGTCATTAAAACAAAGAAAAAAGGAACAAAAAATGGAATAGTATGCATCGTTTAAGACCTTCAGTACTTTAAGTACTTTGATTTTAAGACTATACATGTATAACTGCAATTCAGGCGGATTAAAGAAAAGTATCACATACTTAGATTTCAAATTCTGCGTTTAAGACAGACCAACAACATCACTAAATTTAAAACAAGAAGTTTCATCATTGATCGTATCTGTGTCGAATGTAATTGTACTGTCGAGTTTGAAAGAATGGTTAGCGACGATGAACTCGCTGATACATTAAGAAGCATTTGATACAAAATAGTTCCATGAATAGTATTCGTAAATGTAATGAGCGTTTCATTATACTCCACGGTATTTTACTAAAGGCACAGCATATATTCTTAGCTGAATAGATAATGGTTGCATACGACTGACATGGCTTTCTATTTAGCTTTTGGTTATGTTTAGAAGTCTGTGGCAAAGTAGGCGGCTCCATAGTTCAGTTGGTCAGAGCGTCAGTCTTGTAACCTGGAAGTCGAGAGTTTGAATCCCTTGGAGACATACGAAGAAGATCAAATCATCTCAATTTATTTGGGATCTTCTTAGGTTATAAATACCCTGGGCGTAGGTTGCCGGTTGGAATCAAACTGGATCTCTTGATTTCAAGTCTTTTGAACTTTAAAGATTCATAGAAGTAGAATGCGATTTTTCTTTTTCTTTCTCTTAATTTTCTTAATCTTGGTATCAGTTGCCTAACACACACGAAATAATGTCATAATGTTCGTGACGTAAGTTATGTGAATCGGGAATAATTGCAAAAGAAACTTAGTTACGTTTGTCTTGCATATTCTGTTGTTTTTTTTTTTTTCCGGACCGTGTTTAGTAAGAACATCCTCTCTTCTCTGAAGCATCTTTTTTAAGTATCCAAGAATTTCTACAAGTTCTAGGGCGGCTTAGATTTGTTCAAAGAACTATCAGAACCACATTTACAGTGTTGACATTAGCTAGTTGAAAAAAGGAGCGAAGTCTTTTTTCATTGAAGTAAAGAAATAATTATTATTAAAAGAAAGATATGAAGCCAGCTGTACATCGGAAATTGTAAGTGCGATAGATCTGGCTAGTCAACATTAAAACCAATATCCTGTCCATCGTATAAAAATATAAAAATAAACCTGAGAGATTGCTATATGTAGAAATATATATATATATATATATAGAGAGAGAGAGAGAGAGAGAGAGAGAGAGAGAGAGAGACAAACACACAGACACACACACACACACGCACGTATATATATGGAGATAGAGAGAGAGATATGGAGAGAGATTTAGATAGATATAGAGTGAGATAAATATATAGGTATATATATATAGAGAGATATAGATGGATATATATATATAGAGAGAGATATAGATATATATGGATATATATATATATATATATATATATATATATATATATATATATATATATATATATATATATATATATATATATATATATAAGAGAGATAGAGAGATATATATAGAGAGAGATAGAGAGATTGAGAGAGAGGTAGAGATAGATATAGAAAGATATATATATATATATATATATATATATATATATATATATATATATATATATATATACATATGCAGGCAAACATACAGACACATAAAAGTAGATAGAATAAAGGTAGTTATCGTTCTTATACATAATAACAGTGTAAAGTCAGTGGTATCACGCTATAGACGTTTGTCTAAAACTTGTAGAAGTCAGCAAGACCATGCAATAAACGCTTTTCTAAAACTTGTATAAATCAGCAGGATCATGTTATACACGTTTGTCCACGATATTTGTAAGTCAGTACTGCAATTGTATGCAGATTTGTATAGAACGTCATTATTACTCATCATTATTACTCATCATTATTACTCATCATTATTACTCTGACGTTTACGATCCTTATTACTTTCGAGGATTAGGACATTGCGTTAGTAAGTGTGTATTGACTAATATTTAAAAAATTTCCGACATACCAAGTGAGTGTTTGCTTATTCGTTCGTTCGATCAGTCAATATATCGATCTTTCGATACAGATAATGGGATAGAGAGGAAAGAATTGAGGTAACATCTTTCATGTAAAGAAAATCTTTTTTTAATCTCTGATCATGATATCTCTTTTCTATTAGCATGATTAACATTATGTTCTTTTTATTTGATCTATTGTTTAGAGACAGAATGTATGTTAGATATTGTTGTTAAGAATTTTTTTCTCTTAATTCAGTCTAAGTGTACTTTATGTTCAGTGAAAACGGAAAAATGGATAATACAGCAACATAAATATCAGGGAATTTATTCCTAATAAACTCAAAATACTTCGTGTCATTACATTCCTCGTTTCATGAATACAACACAATTTACATATACTATATTTCATCAAAAAAAACACACGTCAGTCTGGTATCAGTTATACCCCATCCTTTATTAAAATAATCGGAAGCTGGCGGAATATTTCATCAATGGTTTCGTATGCAAATATAAAATGGAGTCGAATCCCAATGCAAACTACACAGAACAATTTTTATTTCATCGTCTCCAAAAATTTACTCTCTGAGTCTAAGTTATCTATATATATATATATATATATAGAGAGAGAGAGAGAGAGAGAGAGAGAGAGAGAGAGCTTAACCTATATTGTCCCTGAAATATGACTAAGGCAAAGGTTGCACTTTACACTTAAGCTTTAACAATGAAAATCGGATAAACCTAGATACTATATAAGTACTTCCTGGTTAGTTATAAAGTGTTAGGTACGATTAAGGTTGACTTACACGACCCGATGTTTCTTGCGTTCAATTTTGAACAGATTCAACAATTCTTCCTGTCGGATTAGAGAAAATATCTGCTTTCGATTCGACACTGTACAGGATGGACCACTTACCATTGATAGCATTTATTGTTTTTATACTCCTTGTTCATTGCCACACCGCTAGATGTAAGTATATTTGCATTTATTAACTTAGAACCTTTTATTTTTTATATATTTAGACGTTGCAGATTTAGGCTTTGATTTGCCAGTATGCCTTGATTCTTTTATAACAGCAGCAAGCAGCAAGATATTTCATATGGCAGACTAGTCAAGTTCATAGGCTATATGTCTAATGCACTGTGAACCAAGCATTATACGGTCAAAGTGCAAACAAATAATTTTTTAGTTTAGTTTTGTGCTAATTTATATTGGAAGTCAAGGCTAAATGCCTCTCTCTCTCTGTGTCTCTCTCTGTCTGTATGTCTGTCTCTCTCTCTCTCTCTCTCTCTCTCTCTCTCTCTCTATATATATATATATATATATATATATTTATATATATATATATATATATATATATATATATATATATATATATATATATATATATATATATATTTACCCTCGTATTATGCAGTTTTCGCGTACTATTATTTCTGTTGTTTTTGGATGGGGTACAAAGTGATTGAATACGATATCTCATTAGCAGGAAACTTAAATGACTTTAGTTAAAGAGGGTAACACAATTAGCTAAGAACCAATCAACCTTGAGGCCCTCATAAAAAGGAAGGTTCATACATAAAAAGGTTCAGGTATAAAGAGTGGACGTAATGTCACAAATGTAAACGTACGGTATAAACTCTCGGGATGTGTTCTGCTCGACATTCTTTATTTAGTCGGAAGTTTCTCGAAATCGGCTCGACAAATTTTCTTTAAACTTTTTCTTCTGTTAGAAAGGGGCCTTGTTTCGTTACTGTATAAGAGGCGTTGAAATCGAAATCATCTAAGTAAGGATTTAATGAGTACAAAATATTTATACAGTTTATTAATAATTGTGTGTTTTTAACAGCCGTTACCCCCTAAGGCTCCACTTATTTCGCTGTTTCGTCTTCACTTAATTCGTCAGGACTTCCTTCGTAGTTGGACTCTATCTCCTAGAGATAAAATGCCAATGAAGGGTTCATGTATAAAGAGTGGACATAATGTCACAAATGTAAACGAACATAGAATCGTACGGCATGTGTAATGCTCGACTTTCTTTATTTAGTCGCGAGTTTCTCGAAATTGGCTGGACGATTTTTTTTCTTCACACTTTATCTGCAGCTAGAAAGGGACCTTATTTCGATACTGTATAAGAGGCGTCGAAATAAAATTCCGCTAAAGAAGGGTTACATGAGTACAGACTATTAATACAGCTTATTAACATTTGCGTGTTTTTCATGGCCGGTACCCCCTAAGGCGAACCTTGTTTTGCTGTTTTGTCTTCACAAAATTCGTCAGGACTTCCTTCGTAGGAGGACTCTAACTCCTAGAGATAAAACATCAATGAAGGGTTCATGTATAAAATGTTGTCATAATGACCCAAATGTAAATGTACGATATAATCTTACGGCATGTGTTCTGCTCGACTTTTTGTCGTCGCCATTTTCTCTAAATCGGCTCGAGGAATTATCTTCAAATATTTCCTGCTGTTAGAAATACGCCTTATTTCGATACTACATAAGAGGTGTTGAAATCAATATACTCTAAGTAAGGGTTCCATGAATACAAAGCATTGATACATTTTATTAACTTTTTTCGTGTTTTTGAAAGCCCGTACTCCCTAAGCCACCGCATGTTTCGCTGTTTCATCTTCACGAAATTCGTCAGGACTTATTTTATCTCCTGGAGATAAAATATCAATGAAGGGTTCATGTATAAAGAGTGGACGTAATAGCGCAAATGTAAACGTACGATATAATCTTACGACATGTGTTTTGCTCGACCTCCTTTATATAATCACGAGTTTCTCGAAATCGGGTCAACGCATTCTCCTGAATCTTTTACTGCTGTTAGAAAGTGGCCTTATTTCAACACTCTAGAAGAGGCGTTGAAATCAAAATCCTTCAGATAAGGGTTCCATGACTACAGTCTATTGATAAAGTTTATTCACATTTGCGTTTCTGTCGTACACGGTACCCCCTAAGGCAACCCTTATTTGGCTGTTTCGTCTTCACGAAATTTCTCAGGCTTCCTCAGTAGATGGACTCTATCTCATAGATATAAAACATGAAGGATTCATATATATATAGAGTGGACACAATTGGCCAAATATAAGTGTACGATATAATCTTACGGCATGTGTTTTGCTAGACTTCCTTTATTTAGTCGCGAGTTTCACGGAATCGACTCGACGAATGTTGCTTAAATTTTATTTTATTTTTTTGCTGTTAGAAAGGGGCTCTCTTCAATACTATACAAGAGGCGTCAAAATCAATGTCCTCTAAGTAAGAGTTCCGCGAGTACAAACTATTCATTCAGTTTATTAACATTTGCGTGTTTTTCGTACTCGGTATTCCCTAAGGCGCTCCTTATTTTGCTGTTTTGTCATCACGAAATTCGTCAGGACTTCTATGGTAAGTGGACTCTATCTCCTTGTGATAAAAGTTCAATGAAGGGTTTATGTATAATGAGTGGACGTAATTGCCCAACTGTAAACGTACAATAGAATATTACGGCATGTGTAATGCTCGACTTTCTTTTTTATTTGAGAGTTTCTCGAAATCGGCTATACGAATTTTCTTTCAACTTTTTCTGCTCTTAGACGGGGGTCTCATTTCGATACTGTGTAAGAGGCATTGAAATCGAAGTCCTCTAAGTAAGGGTTTCATGAGTACAGACTATTAATGCAGTTTATTAACATTTAGGTGTTTTCCATAGCCGGTACCCCTTAAGGCGCATTTTATTTCGCTCATTCCTCTTCGCAAAAATCGTCAGGACTTCTTATGTCGGTATACTCTATCTTTATGAGGTAAAATATCAATGAAGGGTTCATGTATAAAGGGTGGACGTAACGGCCCAAATGAAAACGTACGATATAATCTTACGGCATGTGAGTAGTGAATGGGGATAGATTAGCGTCAATGGGAATTAGCATTAAAAACACCCCTGGGACAGATTAGCGTCAAGGGAAATTTAACATGGAGAAAAATCGTGGGTCAGATTAGCGTCAAGGGAAATTAACATGGAGAAAAATCGTGGGACGGTTTAGCGTCAAAGGAATTTAAACAGGGTGGGACTTTATAGCGTCAAGGGAAATTGAACATGGGATTTTTTTTTTAAATTTTTTTTTAAAAAGGGGGTAGGCAATTGAAAGGCTATCTCTTTTCGAGAAATATGGCTGGCCCTGAAAAGGGCCTTTGGGTTTATGTTAATATTAATATTAACATAGATGGCATCTGTCACATCTTCTTCTTCTTCTTCTTAAACTCCTTCTAACTGCCGGTCCATACACAAATACCCTCTTGAGACATCCTTGTCTTTCTATGTAAACTCTCCTCATCCATTGACTAGTATCTGTCCTATCAACAACAGTCCACTTGGACCTGACATACATGAGCATGTCCGTCCTAGACATCATGGAAGACACAAGGGTGGATGACTCAACTGTGGACCACATCTTGAAGCGACGAGAATAGGTGAATCAATGCAGTGAACTGCGCTTATTTATAGGTACAGGAAGGATTGAAACGGATTGAATTCATTCACCAATCCGAACACGCGTTACAAAATTCAGTCAGCTCGCATCCAATCCGAAGAGAGCAGTCTGTGACGTCACGTGGTCTATATAGATTCGTTAGCGCTTGTGTGCAGTCAATCTATGCGACAGTGATTCAACATGACGGAAACTCAGAAAACGATCCATTGGGGTGCACCAGCAGGGGAGACTGCCCAAGGGAACCCGGACTTACTTTCAGAAGAGGTACATTGGGATTTTGTGGATTTTCTTACCTCGCAAGAATTTGTTCCGGAACCTTCGTTACCTTCTTCATTACCGCAAGTGGAGAATTTTAGACAGAGACAGAAAGAAGAATTGGAGAAATTTATGCAACGACAAAAGGAAGCGGAACAAGCTTTTCTCCTACAGCAACAGCAACAGCAACAAGAAGAGGTAAGAAGAAAAACAACAACAAGAAGAAGTAGCAGCAAAGAAACAAGAGGGTGAAAATCAAACGGCTACGGTACTGTTGGACATTTTAGCGGAGTTAAGAAGTCTGAAACAAATGTATCAGACTTCTTTATCACGACCGAAGAGAATACGACCTTCCCGAGCTAAACACGCCAACCCTGTGACTAAGCCTATCGTACCACCCTTAGTGATTTCAACCCAATCATCAGAAGTAGGCCTCGGCCGTGGCAAAGGCTTAAGGCAGTTAAAGTTGATTGGTTAAACTCACCCCTACACCAAAAAAGGCCCTTTTCAGGGCCACCCACTTCTCTCGAAAAGAGATAGCCTTTCAATTTGCCAATAACTCAAAAATCAACAAAAAAAAAACAAACCATTTTACCCTTATAGTACATGTCTGTGTATGAGTGCGTGAGTGTAGCTTCTTATTTTAAAATCAAAACTCAAAGACACTTACCTTATATCATTCATGTATTCTTTTATCCATTTTTAACAATCCAATTCACAATTCACCACAGAACACTTTAATTAAAAGTTCATTGACTTCTTCTTTCTCCTTGTTTAGTCTCTCTGTTTTTTGAATTTCTTCACCGTTTTTTCCTCATTTTCTTCCCTTCTTCTTTTCTTCTCCTGTTTCTTTGCATCTTTTAAATAGAATTGTCTTCTTTCTTCCTCTTCTTCCTCTGAAGAATCCCTCTCTTCTTTCGAAGAATCCCTCTCTTCTTCCGAAGAATCCCTCTCTTCTTCTGAAGAATCCTTCTTTTCTTCTGACTCCTCTTGTTTCTTTTTTGGGCAATCTGGAGACCAATGTCCTTTTTCTTTACAATAATAACAGGTATCTTGACTTTTGTCTTTTTTAGCCCCTGTTTTTTTTCTTTTTTGACGGTCTGGACACTCTGAAGACCAATGCCCTTTCTTCTGACAGATATAGCAAGTATCTTGACTTTTATCTCGAAAGGAAGGAGAGAAGTCCGTCGGCTGGTCTGAAGAGAATTTTCTAATGACCCCTCGCAAAGCTCTGACGAAACGTTCCATCTGGGTAGTCTCTTCCATCGTTGTGCTCGGCTTGAGAGTGAAATGAATAGTGAAAGGACAAGACACACACCCTTTTTATATACGCTGGTTTGCCATGACTATAAATTAGTCTATGGTGTTTGAACTTGAGTCATTTGACGTTTTTCACTCAAGATGAAACGATCCTATTCATTTGAGAAGAAAGAAGAAGAAGAAAGTAAGAGGCAGAAACGTGATCTATCGCCTCGTACCAGGGCTGAAATCTTGGCACAAATTCATGTCAGTGATTTTGAAGAGGACATGAGTGAACCAGAATTTGAAACCTCTAAACCAAGTTCACCACCCTTAGTCAATCCTGAAAAATACTATTCCATTCAAGAGACGGAAAAGCGCTCCTCTAGAAAATTTAGAACCACGGCTTACACCTACACGGTGAAGTTTAAAGATTTCAAGTCCGACGTACCCTTGGAGAAAGCAGAAGGGTTTATCACCGAGATGTGGGATTCTTTGCTCACCGCACTCAAGCGACAATGTCAAGCCAAAGAAGACGATCGCTTGACACTATCCATAGATCACGACGGTTTGAAATCCCTGTTTGGATCGAGTTTAGCAGACCCGCAGAACTAACCCCATCCAAAGTCATGGACAAGATTCAACACGTACAACAATCTAATGACCAGTCTGACATCACCGATGGTAAAGCCACACTGAAAATGGCCCACGTCTCTCCTCCTCAAGGGACTGGACGCAAAAAGATGTTATTGGTGGACGACCTTCGCAACACCAAAAAGAGTCTCGTCCAAATTAACAACCCTCAAGACCAGATGTGTTTAGCCTGTGCCATCGTGGTGTGACGAACCTATGCCAACAAGAACGACACGGTAGAATGGAAAAGAACCTGGAAAACTATTCAACAATCCGACCGAGCCAAACAACGAAATGAAGCAGAACTCCTGTTACAACAAGCCGGACTGTCCAAAGACACACCCTGTGGCATTCCTGAGATGCAAAAATTGCAAGATGCCCTAGCTCCACGCTACACCTTGAAAGTGCACCCTCAAGAAATGCGTGGAACTCTGTTGTTTCGAGGCCAAGATTTTAAGGACGGAAAATACATTCATGTCTATTATCACGATGAACATTTCGATACCATTACCAGTATCACTGGATTCCTGGGATACGGTTATTATTGTGAGAAATGTGACTATGGTTATAACAATCGAGAGCAACACAAACATTGTGGATGGAAATGCTCAGGATGTTTGGCCTCTCCACCCTGTCTGAGCGAAGAACCAGTGCCTTGTTCAACTTGTCTGCGCACGTTTGTCAGCCCTACTTGTTACCAACAACACTTGAAAACACAAGGTTCACAGAAGAACTGCGCTTGTCAACTGCTGAGATTGTGCCCTGCGTGTAGACAAGGCATACGTACTAATAGTACTAAGGCACACGTATGTTCAGGAAAGAAAAAATGTCACATTTGTCACCACATCGTCGACTTGGAACACCAATGCTACGTGCAAAAATACCAACCCCCACCAGAGAAAGAGGACGGTCACAAGAAGAAAGGCAATTTCATCTTTTTCGATTTCGAATGCATGCAAGAGACTGGCATTCACATTCCTAATTTCTGCGTGGCTCATCGAGCGTGCGAGAAGTGCATTCAAGAACCTATCTTCAGTCATTGCCCTCACTGCAGCAAGATTCCTGGAGGGCGTGAAAAAATCTTTCGGGGACCGAACACGTTAGCCGATTTTGCCCGATGGGTCTTAGACCCCATCGACAAGACGTGGAGCCAAGAGGACATCGAACGTTACGGAGATTGTCATCGTCATGCCACGGTGATGGCTCACAATTTCTCCGGATACGATGGACAGTTTCTTTTGAGATACTATACGGAACAAGGCACCGAGCGTCCTAAAGTGACTTTGAACGGAGCTAAAATCATTTTCATGCAAGTGGGACAAGTACAGTTTAAAGATTCGATGAGCTTATTGGCCATGCCGTTGAGCCGAATGCCTAAAACGTTTGGAATGACAGAAATGACTAAAGGGTACTTTCCACACTTTTTCAATACGGAAGCCAATCAACACGCCGTTCTACCCCATTTGCCTGAGGCTCACTATTACGACCCTGACAACATGCGTACCGAACAACGAGAAGCTTTCTACGCTTGGTACCAGGCTCACGCCTCGGACCCTTTCGACTTTCAGGAAGAAATGCTAAAGTATTGTCGTTCCGACGTGGACATTTTACGACGTTGCTGTGGAAAATTTCGAGAACTGTTCATGGAACACGGAGGGGTCGATCCTTTGAAAGAAGCTTGCACCATTGCCAAAGCGTGTTCCTTAGTGTACCGCCAACGATTCATGCCTGAAAACACCGTGGCTGTCATCAGTCCTCAAACGACCCACTTTGTCAAACGTCAATACTCGGTCAAAGCCCTACGCTGGTTACATTACTTGTGCGACAAGGAAGACAAATGGATTCAGCATGCCCGCAACGGAGGAGGCGAAAAGACCATCGGAACGTATTCGGTCGATGGCTGGGACTTAGAAAACCCCAAGATCGTGTACGAGTTTAACGGTTGCTTATTTCATGGATGTCCCGTCTGTTACCCTGACCGTGACACTAAAAATCAGTTTTTACAACGAACCATGGAAGACTTGTACCAGGACACTTGTCAGCGGTGCCTAAAGTTAGAACAGCAAGGATACCAAGTGATGGAAATGTGGGAACACGAGTACGATCACCGTATGAAAACCGATCCCGAGTTTAAACGCCTCGTGGAAAGTTACCAGTTCATGGACCCGTTGAACCCGAGGGATAGTTTGTACGGAGGAAGGACCAATGCCACCTGTTTGCTGTACCAAGCCGACGAAGAGAAAGGAGAAGAAATCAAATACTTGGACGTGTGTTCGCTGTATCCCTACGTGTGCAAATATTGTCGCGTTCCCGTAGGGCACCCGCAATTGCTGACGGAACACATCGACCTGAAAAACATTCGACAATACGAAGGCTTGATCAAGTGCAACGTTTCGCCTCCCACGAACCTATACCATCCCGTCTTACCTCACCATTGTCAAGGCAAACTGATGTTTCCCTTGTGCCGTACTTGTGCCGAAACGTGCAACCAGGACCAACCTTGCCATCACAGCCAGGAAGAACGTGCCTTGACGGGAACCTGGGTCAGCGTGGAATTGTTCAAAGCTCTGGACATGGGATACCAACTGTTAGAAGTGTACGAAATTTGCCACTTTCCCAAGACACAACAGTACCACAAGGGTGACCCTACTCAGAAAGGCATTTTCGCCGACTACGTGGATGCCTTTTTGAAACTGAAACAAGAAGCCAGCGGCTATCCTTCCTGGTGTCACACTCCCGAAGACCAAATACAATTCAAAGAGAAATACTACGAACAAGAAGGCATCTCTTTAGAACACATCGAAAAAAACGAAGGCAGGCGATCGTTTTCCAAAGTGATGTTAAATTGCTTGTGGGGTAAAATGGCACAACGACCGTGTTTACCCAAGACGGAATATTTGACAGAACCTTCCCGCTACTTCCAGATGATTCACGACAAAAACAAATACATGAAACACGTGGACGTCGTTCGAGAGGATTTGATCTTGGTCAATTACGAAGAAGATCTGGACTTTGTACAAGACGACCCTTTTGGAAATGTCATCATTGCGGCTTACGTGACAGCTCATGCTCGCTTAAAATTGTACGAAGCTTTAGAACTGTTAGAAGAACGCGTCCTGTACTTTGACACGGACAGTTGCATTTACATCCATCACCCGAGTCAACATCACCCTGACATCGAAGGAGACCGTTTAGCAGCCTGGACAGACGAGCATCCCGACGACAAGATTCTAAGTTTCATCAGTGGCGGCCCCAAAAATTACGGCTACGAATACCGGGACAAACAAGGAGAAGTGCACACGACGTGCAAAGTGAAAGGACTGACTCTGAATCATCGTACCAGTCGAGTGGTCAACTTTGGGGTATTGAAAGAAGCATTGCAATCGGGAGAGGATGGAAACTTTAAAGTGACCACCTATCAACCGAACAAGATTGTACGTTTACCCACTCACCACATCGTCAGTCGACCCTTGGAAAAAGTCTATCAAATTGTATACCAGAAGCGAGTGCGACTTCCCAATCACTTTACGTTGCCGTACGGTCACGTAGATATTGGTCTGTATATAAAAAGGAACCCTAGGCAAGATCGATAGTTCATTGTTCATTGAAGCAACTTACCATGTCGTTGACGAAGAAGAAACCAGATTGGTTTAGCTTGGACCCAAGAGGTGGCCCAGTAACCACGAGAGTTATTCAAGGAAAAAAGTTACTTTTCAACCCGTGTTAGTGACGTTGCCAGAACAACCCGTCACCCAGGACGGGACTGTCGTGGACAGGCCTGAAAGACCCTTTCGGCAGGACACTTGTGTGACCTTACCCCCTACTATTGAACTGGTTAGAACATTACCCAAAACATGTGATTCTTGTACAGACACTTGTTTTTATTCCACGTTCATGGTTATCATGTGCCTTTTATTCTTGTACTTAAGCCTTTGGCTTTTATGTATTTTTGTCTTTCGTATTCATGTTTGAAAAAAACATTCAATAAACGTGTTCTGAAAAAGTATATAAACTCTTGTCTTGTTTGTTTTTCGTGTCACAAGTGACATTTCTCACACCATGGCTACCTATGCTGTCTCTGCTCCCTCTTCCTCTACTGTCAAAGTCATCGACGAACACTTAGATCGTGCCAGTTGGGAGGCTTTGTATCTTCGCCATCCCTTTAACATGCTCATTGCTGGACCTAGCGTTCAGGCAAAACCGAATTCGTCAAACGTTTGATCGAACATAAACATCATTTGATCGATCTGCCACCTCAACGGATCGTGTGGTGTTACAAAGAGTGGCAATCGGCGTACAACCTTTTGCGAGAAAGTCAAGGCGATTCCATCGTGTTTGTGGAAGGCATTCCTAAAGAAGACGACGGCATCGTCTCTGACTCCCCTCAAACCCATTTGGTCATTTTCGACGACATGTTAGGAGAAGACGAAGAAGAAATTAAACTGTGGTTCACGCGCAAAGGGCATCATCGTAATGCCAGTGTCGTTTACATCACCCAAAATTTGTTTCAACAAAGTAAAGCCCATCGCACCATCAGTCTCAATGCGCATTACGTGGTCTTGTTTAAAAGCCCTCGAGATAAATCGCAAGTGCAAGTCTTAGCCAAACAGTTAGGAACGCCTTGGCTGACTCAGGCGTACGACGATGCCACTCAAACGCCACACGCCTATTTACTCGTCGATTTGAAACCTACGACTCCCGAGGATTTGCGATTTCGTACCCACTTGTTTCACCACTGGTGCCAAGACGGAGGGCCTGTCCTGTACACGTCTCCGTCCTCGACTTCATTTCACTCCCCATAAAAAAATCTGTAAAAACCTCAGACCCTTTTTCGTCTGTCTCACACAGTACGAACATGACGTCCCTTCAGTCGCATCTTCCCGTCAAATTGATTCGTGCCTTGTATGGCATTAGTCGTGAAAAAAATCCACAAACACGAGCTCGTGTCTTAGAAGCTAGTCTCAAAGAAGTCTTACGATGGTTCACGGTGACGGCACGTCAATTACTCCAAGGAATCATTCAGATTCCTCATCAAACCAAACGCTTTTTCGATCGAAACAAAGTCGCTTTGGTCCAACTGGCCGATCCCCGCATCGACACTCAAACCAAAAAACAAATCATTTTGAAACCTGGAGGGAGCGGTACTCTAGGAGGGGTCATCATTCGCTCTCTCTTAAGATGGGATCCTAATGCCCCCAAAGTTATCCCCAAGACAAAAGTCCAACGAAGCCCCAAGAAGAAAAAGACCAGGTCCCCAAGGAGAACTTCTCCAGTGGCAGGACCCTCCTCTGACCAGACACCACCACCCCGGAAAAAGAAAAGAAGCCCCCAGAAAAAGGAACAGAGAAAAAATCCCCAGAAAAAGAAAAGTCCACAGAAGAAAACTAGTCGCAAGAGAGGCACTTCGGCCAGGACGCAATCTTACACTCGCAAACCACGATCTGCCACGGCAGTGACTGCGTCTCCGGCATCCTCACGTTTGTCCACTTCTCCGTTAATGACACCCAGAACTGAAGAGTACTTGGAGACATTGATCACACCAAGAACTTCTCCGTTGATGACCCCCAAAAGAACTTCCCCAGTGGCAGGACCTTCCAATTTAGTGGCAGTGGCTTCTGCTCACAAAGTACCTTCTCCCAAAATCAAAGCTCAAGAAAGATCGGGCATGTTACAAAGTTTACTGGATTTGTCCAAGCAAGAACTGGCTCGATTTAGTCCGTTACGTACCCCTGCACGACGTGTCATGCCTGTCCTCAAACTAATACGACGTCAAGACAATCAGTGGCGACGCGTTCCAGTATAAAAAAGGCCTGTGACCAAGTCGGCGTATCAGTGTTTTTTGGTGCTCCTGAAGACTCAAAGATGTCACCCTCCAGAAAACGCCAAGGAAAGAAAAGGAAAGGACTGCCACCACGTTTAGCCAAACATGGGGACATGTTATCTGTCCTGTCCAAAGCTTCTCCACCCTTACGAAAAAAAACTCATTCAAACGGCCTCCAAAGAGGTCATCGATACCGTGTGCGAATGTTGTTTGAACGTTTTGAAAGGCACGATCCCTTTGTCCAAACACCAGAAACAATGCTTAGGCAAACATCGTCACGTTCTTCGCCAAATGGTTCAAAAGAAAATTCCCATTCGTCAAAAAAAGAAGATGTTAGTGCAACGTGGAGGTATTTTACCTCTCTTGTTAGGCCCCATACTGAAAGGAGTCTTGGGAACCATGTTGGGAGGACTGGTGGGAGCAAGATAAAAAGGCCTCGGAAGTTCCAAGATCTCAGAATCGACCCCTGACAACCCCATGGAAGGACGAAAACTAGCTTTAGTGCCTTACAAACGATGGATGGAATACCATCGGTGGCAAGAACAACACACCCCGCATTTACCTCCCAATCCCCATTTGAGCGAGATGTCCCAGTTACAACACGAATTGCAGTCCTTGATGGATCGCCAAGATTTGTCCGAAACAGAAAAATCGCAAAAGTACGGTCAACTCTTGCAACGACTGCAACTCTTTCACCAGAAAGCTTTAGACGAAACAGCTCTACCCACTCTGAAAGATTTTAAGACCTTGATGAAAAGTCCAGCACCATCACCAGTACCAGTACCAGTACCAGTGACCAAGACAGAAAAAGGAACAGAAGAAGAAGAAGAAGGGTTTCAAACTCCACCAGAAAAAATACGCAAGTTAACAACACCACCTACCTCCAGAATTGGATGGATTAAAAAGATGATGGCCATCCCTTCTTCATCACAAGAGAAAAAGAAAGTGAAGACAGAAGTGAAGACAGAAGTGAAACAAGAACCGATATCCCCCGCTCAGACATCCTCCTCCTCTTCAACACCTATTGCCGGTCGCACACGCAAAGCATTGCACTCCAAGAAAATACCACAAGAGAAAAAGAGTAGCATCCTCCAAGAGTGGGTGCCTTATTAACACACCAACCAACATAAAAAAATGGAAAAACTCTTAGCCAGCATTTACTACGATCCCTCCCATCCTGCAGGTTACGCAGGAGTTCAAAAATTGTATCGTGCTGCCAAAACGCGACTGAAAAGTCTCCGTTTACCTCAAGTGCAACGATGGTTACAAGAACAAGCTACCTACACTTTACACAAACCCATTCGACGCAAGTTTGCCAGAAGTCGCACCCGAGTGGAAGGCATCGATCATCAATGGCAAGCCGATTTAGCCGATGTCTCTCATTTGGCCAGCTACAATCGTGGCTACAAATATTTGTTTTGTGTCATCGACGTCTTTTCCAAATTTGCCTGGGTCGTGCCCTTGACTTCCAAATCGAGCAGCGAGTTAGTGCGAGCCCTGCAACGAGTGTTGAAACAAAGCGGTCGTCACCCTCTTCGATGGCAAACGGACAAAGGCACCGAATTTCTGAACCAAGCTTTCCAAAAAGAATTAAAGAAACGTGACATTCATTTTTTTACCACCGAGAATCCCGAAACCAAAGCCAGCATCGTGGAACGTTTTCAACGCACTTTGAAAGAACGCATGTGGAAATATTTTACGCATCACCACACTCTGAAGTACATCGACATCTTACCGCACCTGGTGCAAGCGTACAACCAATCTTACCATCGAAGCATCGGACGTGCCCCGCAAGACGTGACTCCCGACAACGAAGTGTTGGTGTTTGAGCGCCTGTTTGGTACGTCCCCAACGAGGGCTGTCTCCAAGAAAAGTGGAATGTTGGCCGTAGGAGATTGGGTGCGCATTGGCAAAACCAAACGCACTTTCGACAAAGGTTACTTACCTAACTGGACGACCGAATTGTTTCGCGTCAGTGGACGAGTGCATGGCCGTCATCCTGCCGTTTATAAATTGGAAGACATGAATGGAGAAGTGCTCAAAGGAACGTTTTATTTGCCCGAGTTACAACGTGTCACCAAAAAAGAAGACGACGTGTACGACATCGAAAGCATGTGTGGTGTGGAGAACGTGTGCCTAAAACGCAAATCGTCTTTTTCTGCCAAATCTTCGTGGTGTATTGTGTCATCGCGGCAGCCATCGCCAATTTGAGTTTACAACAAGGAGACAAACAATTGTGGACCATTTTATTGAGCAGTTGCATCGGTTACCTGCTTCCTAATCCCTCCCTGAAATTCACCTCGAACGGGAACCCCGGGAACCTTGTGTCCAGTGCCAGTGCCAGTCACCACTTCAACCACAACCAGAACCCCATTTTAGACGGAGACACGCCTCTGACGTCCACTAACCCCTCGGACAGCCACAGAACTCTGGAATTATGAGTCACCAAAGCCAATTTTACTTAACTTTACCCAGTGACAGTTCCATGGAGGTGTTTCCCAAGAACACGTTGTGCTGTTACACGGCCAAATTACCTCAGGCCATCCAGTTAGATCACGAAGCCCATTGGGAAGTGGCTTTAGTAGAAATCACTCACCCGACCCAAGTCCTCAATGTTCTTCCCAATCAAAATTTTTTTTGATGTGGAAGTTCATGACGAGCAAATGCAACAGTGGATGGATAGCAATGTCAAATATGACAAGAAAACCCGTACACAAAAGTATACCACCTATGACTTGTTCGTTCCCCCAGGCTATTATTTTAGTGGTCAACATTTGGTCAGCACCACAGCCTCTAGGTTTAATGTCGTGTTTCTGAAAGCTTTGGAGCATGTCAACAAAAGTGTCACCATGGAGTACCACAAAGCAGCTCGTCGCTTCTTGATGAAATTTGAACGAAGTAAAATCATGTCCATTTTATTTTGTCCTGAATTGTTTGACATGTTGGGCGGAGACATGGACATGAGAAAGGCCATGCTCAAGAAAAACGAATTACCCATCGTTTACGACAACGAGTCTTTTAGCAAGTTATTTCGTGCCCCGGTAGAACTGAACCAAGGACTGAATTTGATGTTCGTGTATTCCGATGTGGTGGAGTACAACGTGGTGGGACACACGTCCGTACCGTTACTGCGTGTCATTCCTTTCAAAGTGGATTCTGCCACGAACACTGACGAGGAAGGTGGAAACACTTACCACGTCCACCGCGAATTTGTCCATCCTCACTATTTGCCTGTCAGTAAGTCGTATTTGGACACGGTTAACATTGCTATAAAAGGAGATCTGGGACAAAATATTGCATTCACCAAAGGAAAAGTCACGGTGAAACTCCATTTTCGAAAACGGTTCTCTCACGACTCGTAAGTAAGTCATGTATCCAGTGTACCGAGGGGTTGCTCGACAGCGAGGACACGGCTTAGGAGACATGTTAAAATCGGCCTTTCGTTCGGTGGCCCCGGTGTTGAAACCGATGGTGACACGCGGATTGCACGCCTTGAAAGATGCGACACTGACGCAAGGCAAAGAATTTCTCGAAAATGTCATCATCGACAAACAAAACCCTAAAGAAGCCTTCATGAGGGCAGGCAAAAATGTCTTGCTGCAAACGGGCAAAGACATTTTAGGCCAACGAGAGACACCTATAAATGCCCTGCACGCTACCGAGTCAGGCATTCAGCAAGGACAAGGCAGAAAGAGACGACGAAGAAAACATACTTTCACCAGACTTCAGGCGAGAAAGGCCAAGAAAAGAAGAACCGTTCGAGACTTAGACGTTTTCGATTATTGAGAAAAGAGACAAAAAAATGATGCACCGAGAATCTTGCGCTTGTTCCAAGACGGAACTGGACCTGTTTGCCATGCCCCCCACGATGATGACGATGCAAGAATCCCAGTGGGTGGAATTTCACCCCGTCTCATCACTGACCGATTCCGCTCCCATCGAGTTTGAAATCAAAGGACAGCCCGAAGATTACATCGATCTGAATAGCAGTTACTTGTACCTGAAAGTCAAAATTCTAGATAAGACTGGAGGTGTTATAGACGATGAAGCAGTAGCTCCCGTCAACAATTTCATGCATTCCTTGTTCAGTGGAGTGGACTTGTACTTGAATAACAAACTGGTCAGTAGCAGCATGGATACTTACCCTTATCGTGCCTACCTGGAAAATCTCTTGACGTACGGAATAGATGCCAAGAACACTCATCTCAATGCCTGTGTGGTATGGGAAGCTGACGAACCTACCAAGTTTGAAATATTGGAAACTGATGAAAAGAAAGACAACAATGATGGATTTCTAGAACGAAGAAAGAGAATCACGGGAGCCGACACAAGTTTAGAACTGATGGATCGTTTTCATTTGGACATGTGGTTGCAGGAAAAGTATTTGCTGAACGGGGTGGATGTCCGCCTGAGACTGAATCGTAGCAGTACCGCTTTCCATTTATTGGCTGATAGTGACGATTACAAAACCAAAATCCAAGAAGCCAGACTCTACGTACGCCGTGTGGAAGTGTTACCTAAAGTGGGAAACGACATCAGTCAGACGTTGAGCAGAACGACCGCCAAGTATCCCATACGACGCGTGGAAGTGAAAACCTTCACCATTCCCAAGGGACAGCGATCCATGATCGAAGATCATCTGTTCCAAGGACAGTTACCCAAACGTTTGATCGTTGGTATCGTCGAGAATACAGCCTTCAACGGAGCTGCCGAAAAAAATCCTTTCTACTTTCAACACTTTGGCGTGTCCAAAATCGAAGTCAGTCGAGATGGCAAGACCTTGTGTACCCGACCTTTCGAACCTGACTTTACCAAGAAGAATTACTTGAGATCGTACTTGTCCCTGTACGAAGCCACCGGACAGTTAGGAACCAATACCAGTCACGGTATTACGTACGAGGATTATGCAGGAGGCTACGCTTTGTGGGCTTTCGATTTCACTCCAGACCAAGGCAGCGACGAGGGACATTTCCACCCTATAAAATCCGGCCAGATTCGTGTGGAAATTCAGTTTAAAGACCGAGACCCTGATGAAACGGTGAACGTCATCCTGTATGCAGAATTCGATAATACCATAGAAATCAACAGTTCGAGAGAAGTCATCCTAGATTACTAGAAACCATGGAAGACTGTTATCCCTCTTTACCTAGTGGAGAAACTTTTAGTGTTGGATTATTGTTAAAAAATGTTAGAGTTGTTGTTGTTTAGTGTTAAGTGATTTTTGAATAAAAAATGTTGTGTTTTGAAAAAAATTGTTTGATGTTATATTGTTGGATTATTGTTAAAAATGTTAGAGTTGTTGTTTAGTGTTAAGTGATTTTTGAATAAAAAATGTTGTGTTTTGAAAAAAATGCCTTTGTCTTTTGTTTAGCTATAAGAATGTTGGATTGATGCTTTTTCATTTCTTACTATCCCTCTCATGACACTCACTAAACGTTGCGACTCAAAAACCGTGTTGGGGATGTTTTCCTTCACGTCCGCGCTTTGACTTTAAGAACCGGGGTTGTTTCCAGTCTAACCATCCATTGTCGACTCATCCTCCTACGAAGATGTGCTCCAAACTAGCTAAGCTCAACGAAGCCTACGTGAATTTGCATAGGGTCAGACACAGTCTGATACCGAAGCCAGAAGAAATAGAGAATGTGAGAATGTTAAAAATCACTGAAGACCTGATAGAAGAGCTCTTCAGAGAAGAAATGAACAGGGAAAAAGAAGAATGGACAGAGAAGTACAGACTTCAGAGACAGCAGCAACAGCAGCAACAACAACAACAGCAGCAGCAACCTGAAGCTGACAGAGGCTTTGTCGATTGTCGTATCGACACCAAAGAAATTTTCTTCTCTTTTCGAAGAAGCAGACCTATCGCCAGAAAGTCTATCCTCAGAGGACATCGCATTCTTAGAAACTAAAAAAGAATGCCATAGCAAACAAAAAAAAACAGCCCTTTTCAGGGCTACCCCAATACTCTAGAAAAGAAATAACGATCGATTTGCCAATGTGTGTAGGTAGAGTAGTGTGAAAATAAACACTAACTCTTTTTTTAAAAATTTGAGGGTATGTGTTTGTGTGTTTGTGTTTGTAAGTGCTTAAGTAAGTTGGCATGGAAAGTAGATTAAAATGATGTCTTTTTTTGTGTTTGAGGTGTATATTTGGAGTTAGATTGGATTGCTTTGCGTATGTGGATAGTCTATTGAAGTGATTTATAAAAAAAAATTAAAATAGTGATGGGTAGCATAAAAAAGTGAGTGAGTGTTTATTTTAGGTCCGCGCGTTGTTGTTTTTTGGTTATGATCTAGGTAAGATCAATTTTATGTTTTTAGGGGGATGTTTTCCATCACGTCCGCGCTTTCACTATAAATTGAAACTCGCTGGGCAGTCTAGCTACCCTTGTTGATTGATCAACACAAGAATGAATAGCAGAATAAGCAAACTTCTTGAACTCCAGATACATCTGGAATATGTCAGGCGCCTGTTAAATGAACTGGCCGCGGAGGCTATAGTAGAAGAGGAAAGAATGAAGAACGAAGAGGAGGAGAGAAGACAGAGGGAAGAGGAGGAAAATAAACTAGAAGAGAGGATGTCGTACAATATTCCCGAGACAGAGGATTGGGGTGTTGAAGCGAATCATCCTCCCTCTGCGCTCCCCAGAAGAAAGGTGAAAGGAGACTTGGGAAGAAGATGCGTATGTGGCGCCAGGCCAGGAAGGTGGAACCATTAGATAGGTGCATCTGGAGTTAAAAAAACAGCCCTTTTAAGGGCTACCCAATACTCTAGAAAAGAAATAACTATCGATTTGCCAATGTGTGTGTGTGTGTGTGTGTGTGTGTGTGTGTGTGTAGGTAGAGTAGTGTGATTATAAACACTAACTCTTTTTTCATAGTGCGAGGGTATGTGTTTGTGTGTTTGTGTTTGTAACTGCTCACGTACGATTGTGTGGATAGTAGATTATGGATTTTGTTTATTGTTTCTTAGCGTATGTGGAGAGTATAGTTTGGGTTTTGTAACCGCTCACGTACGATTGTGTGGATAGTAGATTATGGATTTTGTTTATTGTTTCTTAGCGTATGTGGAGAGTATAGTTTGGGTTTTGTAACCGCTCACGTACGATTGTGTGGATAGTAGATTATGGATTTTGTTTACTGTTTCTTAGCGTATGTGGAGAGTATAGTTTGGGTTTTATTATATGAAATGAGAAAGTAGGGGATGTTTTCCTTCACGTCCGCGCGTTGTTTGGTCATGATCTAGGTAAGATCAATTTTATGTTTTTTAGGGGATGTTTTCCATCACGTCCGCGCTTTCACTATAAGAACCCACCAAGTTTGTCGTTGGAACCATTCTACGGAAGAACCCAAGAAAATGAGTATTGAACTATTTAATGAGCTAAAGGATAGTTGGTACTGGATGACAGATGCAGCCTATGTGGTGGAAAGGCTAGAGAAGGAGTGGATGCATGAAGTTACTAAGGACTTTGTCAAAAGTCAAGTGACGAGTCTAAAACTTGCCAGGGATCTGATTGTGGACATGATTGAAGAGGAAGTTAAAAAGTTAAGAGGCTTCATAAAACTTGACTATGTGAAAGTAGGTAAACTGAAAGAGGCCCTTGATTATGCTAATTAAGTGAGGTGTTTTTTTAAAAGATATTTTGGAGTGGACTGAGTGGTCCTATGTGAAATAGGGTTTAAACCAAATGATGAAAGCAGAGGAGATGATGAGGAAAGTGATGAGAGAACAAGTCAAGATAATAAAAGAAAAGTGGTCAAAGGAAAGAAAAGAAGAAGAAAATAGAAAAAAAGGATGAACTAGAAAAACTGAACGCAAACTGGATGAAAATCCAAGAGAAGTTCCGGGCCATGGGCCACCCGGACTGGTTGCCGGAAACAGAAAAGAAGAAGAAGAAAGGAATGATGGACAAAATAAGAGGATGGTGGAAGAAGTTAAGAAGTTAAAAGAAGAAGAAGAAAAACCCAAAGGCCCTTTTCAGGGCCAGCCATATTTCTCGAAAAGAGATAGCCTTTCAATTGCCTACCCCTTTTTTAAAAAATTTTTTTTAAAAAAAATCCCATGTTCAATTTCCCTTGACGCTATAAAGTCCCACCCTGTTTAAATTCCTTTGACGCTAAACCGTCCCACGATTTTTCTCCATGTTAATTTCCCTTGACGCTAATCTGACCCACGATTTTTCTCCATGTCAAATTTCCCTTGACGCTAATCTGTCCCAGGGGTGTTTTTAATGCTAATTCCCATTGACGCTAATCTATCCCCATTCACTACTCATGTGTTCTTCTTGACATCCTTTATTTAGTCGCGCGTATTTCGACATCGGCTCGACGAATTTTCTTTTAGCTTTTTTGGCTGCTAATACGGGGACTTATGTCGATGCCGTATAAGAGGTGTTGAACTCAAAATCCTCTAAGTAAGAGTAACATGCTTACAAACTATTGATACAGCTTATTAACACTGCGTGTTTAGCGAACCCGAAACCCCCTAAGGCGCCCCTTATTTCGCTGTTTCGTCTTCACGAAATTCATCAAGACTTCCTTCGTAGTTGGACTCTATCTCCTTGAGATAAAATATCAATGAAGGATTCATGTATAAACAGTGGACGTAATGGCCCAAATCAAAACGAACGATATAATCTTACGGGATGTGTTATGCTGGACTCCTTTTATTTCGTCGCGAGTTTCTCAACTTCAGCAAGACGAATCTTCTTGAGACTAAGTCTGCTATTAGAAAGGGGCCTTACTTCGATATTGTACTGGAGGCGTTGAAATCAAAGTCCTCTAAGTAAGGGTTCCATGAGTAAAAACTAGCAAAACAGTTTATTAATATTTAGTTGTTTTTCATACCCGGTACTCCCTAAGGTGGCCCATATTTCGGTGTTTCGTCTTCACGAAATTCGTCAGGAAATCTTTCGTATGAGGACTCTGTCTCCTAGAGATATAATATCAATGAAGGGTTCATGTATAAAGAGTGGACGTAATGACCCAAATGCAAACGTATGATATAACCTTACGGCATGTGTTCTGCTCAACTTCCTTAATTTAGTCTCGAGTTTCTCGAAATCGGCGCAACAAATTTTGTTCAGACTTTTTCAGCTGTTAAAAAGGGGCCTTTTTGTATACGGTATAAGAAGCTTTGAAATCAAAATCCTCTAAGAAATGTTTCACGAGTACAGGCTATTGATACAGTTTATTATCTTTTGCGTGTTTTTCACAGACGGTGCCCCTTAAGGCGCCACTTATTTTGCTGATTCCTCTTCACCTAATTCTTTAGGACTTACTTCGTAGGTGGACTCTATCTCCTAGAGATAAAAGAAAATATCAATGAAGGGTTCATGTATAAGGAGTGTACATAATGGCCCAAATGTAAACGTACGATATAATCTAACGGCATTTGTTGTGCTTGACATTATTTATTTAGTCGGAATTTTCTCGAAATCGGATCGACGAATAGTTTTTGAACATTTTCTGCAGTTAGGAAGGGGCATTGTTTCAGAGGCCTTGAAATCAAAATCCTCTAAGTAAGGGTTCCATGAGTAAAAACTGTCGATACAAAATTTTAACATTTGCATGTTTTTCACATGTGGTACACACTAAGGCGGCTCTTATTTCGCCGTTTCGTCTGCACAACATTCGTCAGGAATTCCTTCGTAGGTGGACTCCATCCCCTAGAGATGAAATATCACTGAAGGGTTCATGGACGTAATGGCCCAAATGTAATCGTACGATATGATTTTGCAACATGTCTTCTGCTCGACTTCGTTTATTTAGTGGCGACTTACTCGACATCGTCTCGATGAATTTTCTTTTGAACCTTTTCCACTCTTTGAAAGTGGTCTTATTTTGATACTATACAAGAGGCGTTAAAATCAAAGTCCTTTAAGTAAGGGCTCCTTGAGAACAAACTAGTGATATAAAGTTTATCAACATTTGCGTGTTTTTCATAGCCAGTATCCTCTAAGGCGTCCCTTATTTCGCTGTTTCGTCTTCACGAAATTCGTCAGAACCTCCTTCGTAGGTACAGTCTATGTCCTAGAGATAAAATATAAATGAGGGCTCATATATAAAGAGTGGAGGTAATGGCCCACATGAAAGCGTGCGATATAACCTAAGGCATGTTCTCTGCTCGGCATCCTTTATTTAGTCGCGAGTTCCTAGAAATCGACTTGACGCATCTTCTTTATGCGTTTTCTGGTGTTAGAAAGGGGTCTTAATTCGATACTGTGTAAGAGGCGTTGAAATCAAAATCCTCTAATAAAGGGTTTGATGAGTAAAGACTATTTGGGTTTATAAGTGTTTGCGTACGTATGTGTATAGTATATGATGGGTTTTTTCCTTCCCTTCTGTGTTGATAGTAGATATTGGGGTTATTTTCGTCCCCCATTTGTTGATAGTATGTGTTTGTAGGCGTTCGCGTACGTTTGCGTGTTGATAGTATATATTGGGTTTGTATGCGTTCGCATGCGCATGTGGATATTATATAATGGTTTTGGTTTCACTTCCCTTCTGTGTTGATAATATATATAGGAGTTATTTTCTTCACCCTCTGTGTTGATACTAGAGTGAGTGTGTTTCTATGCGTTCGCATACGTTTGTGTGTTGACAGCACAAGGTGACCACAAATATTGACAAGATGAAGAAGTTGCAACACATTCTTGACAACTTAAACATGATATAAAATATGCTGGTGAAACTGGATGATGTTTATTATTACAGTCCCCATCGAGTGAAAATGGAGATCAACAACTTGAGAAAGTTAAAAGAATTGTTGAGGGAGATGATAAAAAAGGAAAGTAGGTAAAGGAGGATGAAGAGGATAGAATAGGAATATGGGAATTGAACGAAAATATAGTAAGGGGAGAAGAAAATGAAAAGAGGAAGAAAAGAAGGGGAGGAGGAAAAGAAGAAACAGGAGGAATAAAAGAATGAGATGAAAAAGACAAAAAGTGTAGGACAGATAATAAGAAGCTGGTGGAGGAAAAGAAGGAATTAGAAAACAAATAATAAGAAGAAAACCAAAAGCCTTTTTCAAGGTCTCTCATATGTCTCGAGAAGATTTGCTCTCTTGCCTAAAATATTTTTAGTCGATTTTATATTTTATGTGTGATAGATTTATGTTCATAAATCTATGTATGTGTCCTATGTCTATGTTCCGCCAGTCCGCCAAGCCAAGCGATATTATTCGTATAGTTTATGAACTAACTGAACTTACCCCCCTCCCGCAACTCGTCACCCGCTACCCGCTGAACTAGCTGAAATTACCCGCTACTGGCTTTTTTTACAGCTCTCACTGTTTGCTGTTTGGCCCCATTGAGGTCAGCCCCTTACACCATTGTTGCCAGTGTCCAGTACCGTGATGTCACCCACTGGTTCCATTCCTATAGTCCCTATACAAAACCCAACCTTTTGTCTTGTTGCTATAGTGGCCCAGGGGGTTTTCTAATGCTGATTCCCATTGTTGCTATACATTTTGTCGCTATAGTGGCCTGGTGGGGGGGGGAGGTCTGCACTGACAATCCCATTATCGCTATAGTGGCCCCTGTGAATACTAATAGTTTCTATTATCTAGAGTAAAATAACACCATATATATATATATATATATATATATATATATATATATATATATATATATATATATATATATATATAGAAAGATAGATAGATAGATAGATAGATATATTAGTTTACTGGCAACAATAATAAATAAATAAATAATAACATATCATATCTCAAAGGCAAATTCTACGTCATAAAGTACAAATTAAAGGATAAGTAGTACATCATAGTACACGAATTTGCTATGTGAAGTTAATTGCATTATAAGTTCTGATCTAAAAAACTGCAAATAAAGTAGGACGATTAAGATGTCACTAAAGCTGACACCCTGTGAAAGACATTCTGCTGACATTAGTGAGCTTGTTGATAAAAATGAAAGTGTTGACACTACATTCCCACAGTCACAACACTATTGTATAGCACTATGAGGCGCCGTAGCGGACAAAAGCTGGTCCAAAGAGAAAGTTGCAGCTGAACTTTCGATGTCGTATGTCGAGAAATCTAATATCACGTGTTGCATCAAATTGCATGCCCTTAAAGTTTATTTTTCTAGATCGAGATTTTAGATTTTATATGTTGAATCATACAGTGGTGGTTTAAAGTTATATTTCCTATTTGGACGCTTAACAGTGTATATTCTGAATTACACAGCTGCGGTTGAAATTTCAATATCATATGTCGAGAATCCCTAATTCACACGTTGTATGCAACTGTTTGTGATGAAATTTCCATTTCATATGGCGAGTATTTAGATTTCATCTGTTGAATTTCACAGCAACGAGAAGCAGTCGCCGTGTTTAAAAATAACGCGTCCGTTCACAAGAGCGAGGTTTAGCGAAGAAATTCATAGTAATTAACGACCAGTGAATGGTAACTTTCAAACTGTAAATGCATGAAACGTAATGGTGCCTTATAATTAAATATTCGAATGATGTATTTTAATACTCGGATATGATTATGAATTGTTAAAGTGGACATTTGTGTGATGTTACTTTGAACACAAACACACCATTTCATCATTTAAAAATAACAAATCTAAAAAGCACAATAAAATGTCCGATCGCCGCTGTGTAATTCAACAGATACAATCTAAAAACTCAACATACGAAACGGAACTTTTAGCACAATCAATGTGATTCAACATGTTAAATTGAAACTCTCGACATCTGACATTAAAATTTCAACAACCGCCGTGTAATTCAAAGATACAATCTAAAAACTCGACCTTGGTCGTCGTATTTTCGACCAGCACTGTGTAATGCAACGGATGCATTCTAAATACTCAATATATGAAATGGAACTTTCAACAAACACTCTTTGAACCAATGGGTAAATTAGGAATTCTCGACTTATGACATTGAAATTTCAACCACCGCCGTGTATTTCAAACGACACAATCTAAAACGTCGATATAGAAAATATAACTTTCAACCACTATTGTTTAATTCAACAGATACAATCTAAAATATCGACCTAGAAAATAGAACTCTAAGGAAAAGCATTTTTGATACAACACGTGAAATTTGAATTCTGGACATATGACATTAAAGTTTCAACCGCAATGTTCTGATTGGACCAGCTTTTTTCCGCTACGGCGCCTCACATGGCACTCCAAATCGTTGAAACTTTATGATCTGGAGAGACCGTAGGATGAGCTACAGAAGGCGAGCTGGAGAGGTAGTATGGTGGGTTAGAGATGAAGGATAAGATGGAGAGATTGTTGGGCTATACGGAGAAGGCAAGCTGGAGAGCTGACTTAAAAAGTTCCGGAATTTTTAAAAACCGATCACTACTGGTTAGGCATTATGGGATTACGGACCACATGAAAGAATATTTACCAATTTCCAGACCTGAAGGGGTTATCAGTCAGCAAAACTAGACTCCTTCGAAAGTATTCCTGTGAGCATGGGCAAATTTTATGCTTTGCACAATACATATTTCAAATGTTTTCTGCGAACTATTGCGCTTACTTTAAATTAAAATTAGGAGATATATTAGACTGACCTTAGAAATTAAAGAGAGTTACCACACACACACACACAAATATATATATATATATATATATATATATATATATATATATATATATATATATATATATATATATATATATATATATATATATATATATATATATGTATTAGTGTCTGTGCATGTTTGAATACTTGTTGTTCCTTGCGTGAATTTATCTTGCAAACTTAAAACTCTTTTAATACTGCCTTTACACTGGTTGAATATCGTTCCAAGTTTCTCAGTAAAGAATGACGCTTAATGATGGAGCCTGAAAGGTAACCACTTGATAGAGTAGGTCTTATATATATATATATATATATATATATATATATATATATATATATATATATATATATATATATATATATATATATATATATATTAAATGGAACTTTTCTTTGTCTATCAAGTGATATTGTTTTCAAAAAAAAGGTACTTCCATGACTCATTATAGCATGTATTGCCTGTCTGCTTCCCGAGTTTTAAAGGAAAACGGAAAGTGTTAAATTGATCATTTCCTTCTGCATCCTTCCGTTTTTCCAGACTCTTTAAGTTGAATTGTGGAGCACTATGGAGTGCTCATTACGTAT
Source organism: Sinohyriopsis cumingii (assembly GCA_028554795.2). Taxonomy (NCBI): domain Eukaryota; kingdom Metazoa; phylum Mollusca; class Bivalvia; order Unionida; family Unionidae; genus Sinohyriopsis; species Sinohyriopsis cumingii. The sequence continues at coordinate 34,367,432 of CM068829.1, forward strand.
TTTTATGAAGTTGAGCTCTTATTCTGAGTGAAATTATCTGCATAGCGATTTCTGAAGGTCGCGTGATTAAATTCACTCCAGAAGATAGTTCGTTTCTTTTTTTTTTTTGGTGTTGGGGATGCGTTGTGGAGTGGGAGTGGTTGGGGTAACGGGACAGAGATCGATTTACTATTGGAACCGTAGTCAGTCCATTACGTGGGGAATTCGGGTAGGGTTTGGGGTTTGGGTAGGGATATCGAGGTACTGTGTGCCTTAGGGAATTCAACGTCACGGAAATTATCTTAATAACTACAACCCCAAGATGTTGAACGTGAAATAATTTTATATAATATGTGAGTCCAATGACGGTGATCCTATACAACTTGCATCACGCAACAATTTGTACAGAGTAGATTTGATGGTGTCATACAGTATGCTGCTAAAGAAATTTCTGCATTTCAAGAATCGACAACCCTATTAAATAAAGTTTGAACAGTTTATGAAACTAATTGTACAAAATGTTTTGCTTAGTTAGTCAATGAATGCCTAATTAGTTCAGGTTTGTTGTCAGACAGATTATGCCATATTATCATTGCACCTTGGATACAAGACTTGTAGCGAAGGAGGAATCTTGTCATATAGATGATACACAAGTTTGTAATGTAGACAACTCATAAAGGAGTAGGACAGCACTAAACCAATCATGGTGTTTGCTTCCGAAGCAGCTAAGCCGTTCCAGCATTTTTAAAGTTTTGAACCTACAGTTTCTGTTAGGCTGTTTCTGTAACTTTAGGAAATTAATCAATGTGCAATACGGTACCTTAGAGCCCATCATCTCCGTCCTACTTGAGTTTATACTGATACAAATATAATGTTCAATTTCCATAGATATCCATTCTGAAATCAGTAACGTCGTAACATTAAATTTCCATATGAACATAATACCCAACCTCCAGCCCCCTCCACTTACCTAATATGGCCCAACTCAATACCCCATAGTAAATCGCCCCCTCCCCCATTACTACACACAGAATTAGAACTTCTATCGTCCGGACTAAATTGAATGGACGGATATGAAAAAAAAAATCAAGTCAGTGAATTTGACCAAGGGCCAGAGATCTCAATTTTCTGATATTTTTGGAGACCTTCATTTACAGTTTCTTGATATAATTATCCATCATTTCATTCCCCTGTAAAAAAATAATTATTGATTACTTCAGGTCATCCCCTTCTGGACGTTCTACCATTTTTCCAGCTCACCCTAAGATCTCTCCAGCTCGCCTTCTTTATGTCACCCTACTATTTCTCAAGCTCGCCGTACAATCTATGTAGCTTGCCCTATAATCTCCTCAGCTCGTCTTCTGAAGTTCTGTGTACTATTTCCTCAGGTAACCTGAAAATTCGTTCTCCAGTTCACCCTACTATCTCTCCAACTCGCTCTATTATTTATTTTCAGATCTCCCTGCAATCTCTCCAACTCACTCTGTGATCTCTCCCGCTTACCCCCACGATTGCTCCAGTTCACTCTACAATCTCTCCTGTTCACCATACGACTTTTTCAGCTAGCCATACAATCTCTCCAGCTCACCCTACGATCTCGTTAGCTCCCTCTACATTCTCTCCAGCTCACCTTCCACATCTCACATTACGATCACTCTAGCTCGCCGTATAATAATCTATCCAGCTCACGATATGATCATTCAAGCTCGCCCTACGTTCTCTCCTGCTCATCATACGATCTCTCCAGCTCGTCCTACTATCTCTTCAGCTCACCATGTGATCTCTCTAGCTCGTCTTCGACAGATCTCCCCATGATATTCTCAACTCGTCCTAAAATCTCCAGCCCACCCTACTATCTTTCTAGCTTGCCCTACAATCGCTTCAGCTCACATTTCGATGTCTCCAGTTCACTAGTGATATCTCCAGCTTGCTCTAAAATCTCTCCAGCTCACCTTACGATTGTTGCATCTTGCCCTACAACCTTTCTAGCTCACCCTACGATCTCTCTGTCTCACCCAACAATCTCTCCAGCTCACCCCTTGATCTCTGTAGCTTTCTCTACAATCTCTCCAGCTCCTTTTCCTAAGCTCACACTACGATTTATCCAGCTTGCTCTAAACTCTCCAGCTCACCCAACGCTCTCTCTAGTTTGCAATACAATCTATCTAGCTCACCTTACGATTATCCAGGTCAACAAAGACCTATATAGCTCGTCCAACATGCTCTCCAGCTCACCATACGATCTCTCCAGCTCGCCTTCTCCGGCTCACCCGATGAATGCTCAATATCATGCATATTATTGTAACAACATGCATGGAAAGTTTGAGTAGGATGCCACGACCCACTGAAGACATTTTCGGGAGGGAAGGCAAACAAAACATTTCCTTACTCAGTAAACGAGGAAACTTGAGAAATTACGTAAGATTGAATCAGAAAACAACTCCTGTCCTAAACGTTTTAGGATGACTCACACTATTAGAAAGGAATCCATGTAACTTAACACAAAATAACATAACGCCAATAAATAAATAAACGTCGCATTTTTCGGCCAAATTGGCACAATTGACACGTGACAAATGCAACTGTTGTGTAAAATTAACCTTTTGAATTATTTCACCATGTAAAATGAAAACATGCTCTTAATGTTATTCAATTGGCAGCTAACTAGAGAATTTCATTACATTCTTCAATGATGGAAATAAATGAAGTACCAGTACAGTGAAACGTTGCATATTGCGGAACACCGGAAATAATTACTGCGTTAAACAGGCAATACAACGCACCTCTAGTGATCACTGACCCTAATGTCAATTTATGCAATACTGGGTCATTCTTTGAGTTTTTTTCCCTAACACAGTGACTAAGGCTCTGGGGCTTAATTTGAAATTAAGATCCCCAATCCCACAATTTAGTCCTAGGGTCTTAATTGGAAACAATCAAGATCCATAGTCCTATCAACATAGCCCCTGGGTTTAACTCGATCATTACTTGTGAAGTAACATGTTTCACACCCACCAGTATTTCATATACACACCTGATGGGCACATGTTTCTGGTATTTCATGCATTCTTTTTGTTAAGGTAATGCATTTATACAGTTGGTACACTGAACATTCGTAACTAAAATCTAGTGCAAGTTTAATTTTCTCCATTTCTTAAAATTTGAAATTATATTAGCTAATCATGTCAAACATTTCGTCTGTGCATAGTTTGTATAGGAACAGAATAGACTTGTCTCGTATAATTTAAAGGTAAACAGGACAACTGATTCTAAATGTCAGAGCCTAAGATTTTAATATGCAGAGGAAGAGAGAGAGAGAGAGCGATCGTTGTATCTATGCAAGATGGTAATGGTTCCCTTTACACCTTACCAATGACTATATATTGTTAAAGTCCAGGTGAATTCACATGTTATATAAAAACTCTCCAAACCAGATATAAAGACTTTCCAAACCATATATAAATTCTTTCCAAACCATATATAATGATTTTCCAAACCATATATACAAATTTTTCAAACCATATATAAAGACTTTCCAAACCATATATAAAGACTTTCAAAACCATATATAAAGACTTTCAAAACCGTATATAAAAACGTTCCAAGACATATATAAAGACTTTCCAAACCATATATAAAGACTTTGCAAACCATAGATAAAGACTTTCCAAACCATATATAAAGACTTTGCAAACCATATATAAAAACTTTACAAACCATATTTAAAGACTTTCCAAACCATATATAAAGACTTTCCAGACCATATAAGGTCGTTTAATGTGTAATTGCTGTCAAGGTAGGCTCTCTGAATTTTTCTGTGTTACATTTTGATCAAAAGAAGATCTCATCACGTGAACTTGATAGTCCGTGTATGATTTAAATGTCACATTGATCTTGTAAAACCAGAGCAGATATTGTATTCTGTCATCAAAATAAATGTCCAGTACGAACATACAGCATTAGTTGGTTTTACGCTGATTGTTCACTGTCACATCATATGATGTAAGTATATTTACCTTATATATATCACATGGTTGGAATATTTAATAGTGGACGCGAAATGAACGCATGTTGAAGATTCTGGAAAACGTTTACCTGGCCAGCAGGTTTATTATTTTTCTAACAGTAGGATGATGGTTACTCAGTTAAAATAGTACAGCTAATACTTGATAAGATCATTCACTTATGTCGATTGAAATTTGAAAACAACATTAGGTCACAGTGTATAACCGTGTATTATGATTGGTTGGTTCTGTACTGAATTTTGATGGACGTCAAGGCTACATACACGAATAGCCATCCTCGTACACGAGTAGGCATACTCGAAATAGTAAACTAACGAGGCCTTTTTTATCTGTGCTTCTCTCTGTCGCAGTGTACTTTGATAAATCCACTTGTGATGGAAAGTACTGAAAACAGATTAATTCTTCTACCTGTTATGATACATCCTGACTTTGCAATCAACTTATTTACATAATAGTTTTCCTTTAACAGAGGCTGATTTCTTTATTGACTGACATTATTTCATTAATTATCTATTTTGTTCTAATTCTCAGTAAAAATATTTAATCCATGTTTCCTTTTGTTATCCCTAATATGTCTATTTCGTACACCCAGCCTAGAACTATGTATAACGTTAAATAAAAAACATGGAGCCATATTGTAACGCAACCACCTATATTCGTTTATTAAATGTGTGTACTGCATCGACTCATTCAAGATTCTACGAAACTACGACTCGGTCAAGATATACAACCTCTATAATCTAAACAATACAATTTCATTTATCATTGAAACAACTCTTAAAATACATCAAATCATATTATTGGAATTAATAATAATGATTAGCATATTTATATAAACCAGAGCATATATATCATTATATGATGAAATTATTGGTTTCACCGTGGCAGCTTGGAATGTCTAAAAATAGACTTGGAATACATTCGTGGATACTGAAGCGGAACAATTTGTTCGATCGCTTTCAAGTTTTGTTCCTACCTTGAACTTCGCTTAACAGAACCGTGCGATCTAAAATGAATGCCAAAGCTCTCGATTCTGATTGGTTAAGGGAAATACTACATGAAGAAAGCAGCCTAGTGGAATTCCCCACAATTGTAATATTACGAATCCTCTAAGAAATTAATGCAGATAACAGTCCATAATTAAGGTGACAGAGTTAGCCTTTGTTTGGGTTTAGCACCTGGAGTCTGACCATACTATATTAGCAATATTATGTAATATCAGGAAGAATTTCTAGAAAAAGTTCCAAGCAACCTGTAAAAAGAGTAATTCGTATTCTCTTTATTAATTGATTTCTATATTATAGTTGTAGCATTGTATATCAAACCAATCAGGTTTTTGCACAACCAGTTTAGATTGGGAGTTCATCCAGGTTGTCAACCTCACACCAAGGTGCATAGTAAGACTTGAATGATAACACAATGCATAAAATTTGCAAAGAAGAAACATGTATGAACTTTCTTCATTTAAATTTCTAGTAAAAATAATGAGTATTTTCGTGAAACTATGTTTTTGTTTTGTCAATGACAAGAAGCAACCTAATAATGTCAAGTTTGATGTATACTTTAATTCCACTCAAGCTTTAAACTTTACCGTCTTTATTTAATACAATATCCTTCTCGTTGAATATCAACTGACTTCGTAGTATTCATTATGTTGGTTATTTGACAATTTTCTAATGAAACGTCGAACCCTTTGTGATGTTGTCCTGGCTCTTCACTTCGAAACCCCTGTAACTTTTCATTTACACACTCACCAAACCAGTACTACAGAATTCGGAAGAGTTGACGTTAAAATATGTTTACTTCACCCTTAGAAAATAGTCGAAATCGCGTACGGAAGTGCACAATATTTACAGTTCTTACAGTCGATAAATTAAAGTCAGTTTAAGTCACTGTCAATATTTTTGGACAGAATGTTGGACGATGAATTTTCAAAAGGATCTGACGTGGAAAATTAAACATGACAAATAGGAAGCCGCTAGAGTCAGTTACCTCATACTGTATATTTAAAGAAGGAAAATCCAAACACAGTACAATTGTTTCAAGAAGTCATGTTGACATTCAAGGCCTGGTCAGAAATGCTCTGTTTTTCTAAGAGCAGGGAAATTAGTATCTCACCTGCTGTTTTGTGACAAAATACTAAAATTGTCCCACGGTTAATTTAATTACTAAGTTTATGAATGTTGTCTGAGATTTAGTTTTCATTAATTAGGGTGGAAGAAACAGGTACGCGTTAAAGAGGCAGTAGCTATTCCTTATCTCGACTGGCCGCAATCACCGAACGTAAACATTCAGACAGATACAAACATTTCGCAGAGTTTGTCTCATTATTCACCCTTCTACAACCACATGTCAGCGCGTTTTCATCAAATAAATCTCAAGCACTATTTAAGTTTGTCCACGCAGAGTAGATACATTATGCACTCTGGGCTTTTGGTCAAACCAAGCATCTTCCAATCTATGTAAAGCCGGTAGGGCTCGGAACTTATTTGGCTCATTTCATTTACAATTATACTAGGACTATGTATTGAAAAAACTGGATTACAAAACAAAATGCTATTAAAATTCATAATTGCATATATCTCTTACGGCCATTTAGTAACACGTGTCACTTTTACTAGTTGTAATACTTGATCAACGATTCCATATCCATAGCTCCCTTGCATCTTAACCCATTGCTATTAATAGCGTTTAATTCGTGTAAGCTGTATTTCTAAAGCAGGGAACATGTAATATTATCCATCTTTGCTAGCCAAGGTTCCGATAACCACCGCATCAAGTCCAAATTCAGTTGGTAAAATTTGTACATTGTTCCCAAGTGATCGAAACAAGGGTAGCGCACAACTTGAATTGACTGATAAATAAGCGATTTTTCACTGCATATCCGTGTTTGCACAAATACCCTTCACTCAAATACACCTGTAATGGCATCGCTCTTGTACATAGTCATACTTTCGACATTAAACTTACAAAGTATCCTTTTGTGGACTATTTTTGCCTCCACTGTTTTCGGCCGATGTACAAAGCACCACGCTATTGGTTGCTTGACATTACATACTAATGGAGGCAGCATATGAATTCCAATAGATGTCGTTAGGACGATTCAATCCTGAACTTTCCAGTGAGTGTAAAATCAATGATATATTTATCAAAATAATTTTCCAAGTTTTAGTCATAAAGAAAATGACGTTAAGTACCTTTCAGTCTTTCCCCAAATTATCTGTACAGAACACTCAACTAAAATAAAATCGGACTCAAAATGGAATCAATCAGTACTGTTGAAACAGTGATATACAGCAAATTTCTAAGTTCTTTGACACACCATATACTTTGGACTGTCTAGGACGATACCATTTTCAAACGTGGTAGTGACAGCTCTTTGTCTCATAATATTTTACTCCAACAAAAGTACACCTTTACCGATGACCACTGCAGAAGTTTCAAGAAAATGGTTGATTCCAGAAGTGTATTGGTCCACGTCTGGTCAAGCTTATCTGTGTTGTGTTAAAAATTGTCACTTTGAAGAATGATTTATGAGAACAAATACTTGTATGTTTCCCTGTAACATTTATTAGATGTATCAAAATTTGTAGTATACCTCATATCAAAAGTGTTATTTCTGTTGTTTTCATTCTTGATTATCTTTATTATTGTTGTTGTCCTTGTTTCCGTTGATGCCGTACTATTGCGTACAGTATTTACTGCTATAATTTTTATATCTTTATGTTACATCTCAAAGTAATCAATGTATCTGTCGATTTCTACTTTTTTCCTGCCTATGGACAAAACGGTATGTTTAGTAAAGGGTCTTAATTGGACATAGCCTGCAGTATTCAGCAAAAATGTTGTTTTATAATTATTTTCCTCATTTATTTCTAGTTGCAGTGATTGACTTAATAATAAAGGGTTGGTTTATTAGCTGTTGCTCGTCGTAAATGCTGTGAAATATTTTCCTGTGTGATACAACTTTGCATTTTTCTGTGCTCGTTAGTTTATCGACAATTAGTGTGAAATACGGTACGGAAAACAAATCGGCAAATCTATCAGAGAGCTGTATCAAACATCTAAGAATGTGTGATAAAATGGTCACTTCACTTGTTAAAATTCAAACACATTCTCGAAACTTTTTCACTAGAGAACTATAATAAAAATTTCCGTAAAAGAAATAAAGAACTCGTTTATATTTGAACTGTTTTAACGCCGAAGACTACAATACACCCTTTCCTGGCAGCCTCTATCATGTCGACACTTCATATTATTGTCGTCAAGCGCATCAAATAAAATTTTAAAAATCATGGATCGAATGATAAATTACGAATTCCGCTGGTATCTTGATTACAAGAAACTACTATGAGACTTTGAAACTTTGTTTTGGACAAACATTCGTACACAAACATAGAAACTAACAAATATAGTAAACATCGTATTCACTTGGGGACAGCTTATTCTAAGACATGTAACTACTGCATAATGACTGAATACACAACTTAGGCATACGAGGTTGCCGGCCTAGCTTTATATCATACGATTCGGAGAGACAGACATTTCAGAGTGTCACGTGCCCCCTACGGTATCATTACTAACACCAGCGAAGGACGGGCAATCAAACGATTAAATAGTTTCGAACCTCCAGTCAGCAAGGCCGACGGTCTAGGTGTATAAAATATAAATATAATAAAATGAAAGGTATAACAATTTAATAAACTATATCACGGTATTCAACAATTACAGGACTATTTTTCCACGCAACTTCTTTCGATCAATACATAGACCTAATCAAATTGCCAGTTATTTCATCACGCGAAATTAAAAGTGAGAGTGTTTCCCTCCCGTATTCCTTCTATGTTACTCGTCTGTAACATCTGCCCTGTTGGTACTTCCAGTACCCTTGTTCCGTTCTCTCGGTCCTGCGCCTTCGCACAACTGCCTATTTTTCTGTCCCTGCACCTTTGCACAACTGCCTCTTCTCCCGACCCTCAACGTTTTCTTCTTTCTAATCTTCGGGTGGCGCCCTATCTCACCCGGAGAGTTTCCTCAGGAGCCTTTGTTCCAAAATCTCTTCCGAATTTTCCAGAACTCCTTTTTTCCTCTCTATTTTTTACGAGTGCACAATTTGCTCTCGGAGTACCGTGATGTTTGTTTAGTCACGTCAAAACCTGTACTGATCCTTCCAAAATTAATGTAACAGGACAATGTCTGGCTGCGTGAGAAACCGGCCCAAAATGTGACTATCTTAGTTCTGGATGGATACCGATGGTCTATTTGAAAATTCCTTCGGGTAGTAGCACTGACATGTTATAATGTCGGGTTTTCCGGCCTCTTAGCCTAATCCGACCGGTGACATCACTGGCTGATTGCAAAATAAACACAGTTTCTCACCAACGTGGCAAGATTGTCTTTGAATTAACCGCGCACTTGACTGTGACACAATGACTAAGTTATGGACAGGTAGTTTCTTTGATTCAGAATTGGTCTAAAGTCATAATATTGTATAACACGTATTGACATTACCCAAAGTACTTTGAATTACGAATTCTATCAGAATAACACGTATAACATGAGGCAGGAACTGTGAGCAAATATTCCCACATAAAGTGACACCAGCACGCTTGAGAATGAAAACGGGATTTTATTTATAGAAAATTTGTTCCGTCGTGCGATTATATGTATTTACACGCGATATGAAAAGAACGAAATCCTAACGAGGCTACATGCTAACTATGGAGACGAATATACAGCACGATATTCGATGAACCTACTGATCTAACTTAATAGTTTCGGCACTCCTACTCATGAAATCTGCACTGACGTTCCCGGTGCCCTTAGCGGATCTGATCTACATTCGGTACTGCTGTAAGCGACCACCTCATCAGCATAGGCAGATACTACCCTTTGTGAAAGTTTATATCCATGGTATCATGTTGTCAATTACCATCTAGAGAAATAACAACATAGTCTTCTGCCTTAGTAAAAGAAACTGATTGCTTTAAAACTATTGAGCGTAAAAATATGCATGTTATTTTATTGAATTCAACTAAATATATACTTAAGAATATCTTTAACTCTCCAGAAGATCATGGGTTCAAATTTTCGAAATGTAAACGTTTCCTATTCACTTCTACCAACATCATCAGATTAAAGATGACCCCAAAATTCAACACTAACTTTTTATATCCCATTTGAGGAGTAGACCATATTTTTAGTACTTGTGATCATCAACGTTCCTTCCCTATATTAGATACATCAAGACAAATGTCAAAAAGCCAGTGATAGACACATTGAGGTGCTAGCCAGATGCTATTACGCTGATTATATAGGACCTTAGTAAAATCTACACTTGATTTTATATTAATTTTGTACGGATTAATTATCCATTTTACATTGGATTCTTGATCCAATACACAATCAGTGACTTAGACTTTATCTGTGAGCATTCAGAACTTCATTTACTGCAAGCCTTTATGTTGACGGAATGAACAGTCGCCTTCACCGCAGATGAATGACACTGGTTCTTCGCTAAGATATCACACTATCCTCTAGTCTATCCAATTCCGTATACGATGTCGTCTTTAGACCCAAAATACCAAACCTTGCACAATCGGACACCACATTTAACCTTTTGAAATATGAAGTCGCCTTCGTCTAGTAGGTGGAACAATCTATCATACCAATACTTCAGCATGCTCCATTCCCAAAATACAACCATTGTTATTGAGTCCCGCCTAATAATATTTTTCTCTGCCAAATCCCCAAACCCTTTCCGAAATCATCTGATTCTGCAGGCAGATTGGAATGAAATACGAACCTCGCATGCTGGTCATACGTCTTGAAACAGAGGCGGTTAAAACGATGGAGACAATGTTGCAGTTGTGGTACTGTCTCCAGGATGTTACGGATACACATTCCATTTTTACAGAAGAAATAATAGCCATTTTCAAAAATTGAATTATAACTAAACCTCTTAAAAGCTTGCATCATTATCGTTTTAGATTTTTTTCTACACTATGTGCCTTGCAAAGTTCAATTTTAAATTCAAATTTTCTTTAATATACTTAGTCTTACAGAAACGTGATTTGCTCATAAAATCTAGGAAAGGAATTTTTTTCGTTTGGCTGCTTTGTCACATGGTTATTTAATGTAATGAGATGATATAAATTATTGTTCGTGGTGGTGAGAGAGAAGATAAAGCTGCCTTTTATTCAGCCGTTTTTAAATACAATGACTTGAAGCAAGCTCGAGCATCCTACGCCATATGAACGAGAGATCACTATTTGGTGGCTAGACTAGGTATTTTTAAAACGTTTATTTTGAATGAGAGCTATATCTAGCCGTCACATTTACACATAGAAACAAAAAGTTCGCTAAGATAGTCATTCAATAAGTGTGGATGGGTATTTGCTATTGTCCTAGGCTATCTCTTCAACGCCCATTGTCATCGCTGAACATTTTTAAATCTCGTTGCGAAGCCGCTTTTGTACTGTGCTTTTTCCGATTTTCAATGAACTTTTCCACGTCACATGGATTTATGTGTAGATATCTTGCCTCCACCCTCATTTCTTCCTCAAACGGTTGAAGAAGTAATATGTTGGAAGCGTCAAAATGTTGGACGCGGTCAGCGTTTATTGCCATTTTGATTTCGACGCATATAAACGTAATTTTTCAACCTCGGGTATATATTCACGATATAAGGAAGCGGTGAATATTTGTACTTGACTCAGGTCAATGCCGCTGGGTATTGACAAGTAGCAACAAAGTTAAACTAATGGACTTTTTATGAAGTATACAGTTGTGATCAATCCGATGCTATGCATTTAAGTCTACAATCCCGATACCTGGTATTAAAGCTTTGTAAAATATACAACTATTCCTCTTGTTTCATTCTAATTTCACCCTCAGCGAAGCCATCTTCAAGTCTCCATGTTAACCAAGAATTATAAGTGTATGTCCTTTAACTTATATCATGCTAATGATGGATTCGTGTCTAATCGTATTCGTTGTGGAGTTTTTCTTTCACTTCAAATTCTCCCAATCTAGGCTTACAGACTATGGCTAATAATTACTCTTCGACTAAGCTATTTACCCATGTCCCACATCAAGGCCAGAGTTGCTTAGGTCTTTTGAAACTCTCATATATGTGACCTTTAATTTGCAATTATTTATCGGCCGTCAAAGTGAATCAAACAGGCTATAACTTCTTTGGTAATCAATATACTACAGGAAAGTATTTGAAAAGTACTCGTCCACTTGTAGAGTAAAGTTGAGACCAGTGTACGAATACATCTTCATAATGTAATAAGCTACGAGGGAAAATTATTTGTGAAGTTTCTAAATATGTAAATGATAAGCTGTCATTTGTTTCGATTATGCATACACATTCTTAAGGACCAGGTACTTGTGCAAGTTAATTTTCATCCATTCTGCCTTTCAGGATTTTCCTTTAAGATACAAAGTTTTAGCTATTATTATTTTTCTTTCTCACACTGAAAACTTCAGTTAGAAGCGTTTAAAACAGCATATCATATCGTTTATCTCATTTTAGTATATCACCCAGTTAAGTTTCCTGCATGATTCCCTTATATCCTACACATAACACTTAATACAACCTTCTCAAATTGTAATAAAACGTCTTCTTGAAGCTATTAAGTATATATGATCCCTTAAGTTAACACTATAACACTTTTGTATTTGATTTAAAGTTGTTTCTTTTTTCCATTCCTAGTACCGACTTTAAGCTTTGCGACATTGTTATCAGCTGTAAGTGTACTTCCCAGGGTTTACTATATACTATCCGTCAATACTGATCGACAATAACGTTCTAGTTCTTGTTACCTAGGACAACTTGTCTCGATGTTTATGTTGTGACTGTCAAAACTGATCCTCATAAACATTTTACCGTTTGCCGAAAACACATTGAAACCTTTAAAGAACAAAACAGAACAATGGACCGAGTTATTGTTACATGTTAGAGCAATGTTACAGTAGATGACATGAAACCTCGATGTAATAATCTATATTATTAACTGTTGAATAAATTTGTAGATCATTCGGTATAGCGTCAGCCTAGGTATTATGTGGTTACTGCTATTAGAGTGAGACTCGTAATATACTGGTTACAGTTTCGATTTTCATCCATGTGAGCTGGGGTCGACTGCGTAACATGTCTATCCAAACGTGCAAAGCGGAAAACACCAGCCCAAACAAAATGAATATCTTCATATATGCTGCCACATTATAAAGTTGATCGAGATCGTGAACGTTATCATAATAACTAACTATCAACGCGAAGGCAGCTGCCATCCTTGTTTGAACGATCGTCTATATCACTGACTAAAGAAAGACGGCTTTATACATGCTCACTGGATAAAAAACTAAGGCAACAACGAAGTCGACAACGACGTGAAGTGCCTGCACCTCCATCTACACCTGCACCGCCGGAAGAAAAAGAGATATAGCAAACACCTGAGCTTACACCGGAATACAATGTGCCGAGGAATTGCATATACAAACAAGGAGTGCAAGATCTGATAAAAGGTATAAAGAATATCGGTTAAAACAAGTAGAGGCCTCTGGTTGACTGTATGTCTCTAATGATCTTACTGGTGGATTGGAAATTCTTGTGAGATTAGTTCGTGCGAACAACAACGCACCCGAAGTAATTAGTGAAGCTACATCGATGTTTTAGTGATTGTGCATCGGTAATCTTATGCAGTGAGATACAGAACCTGCGCTGATACATACACTTGATATATACGACAACAGAGGATCGTTCAACGATGATGTGTTCTGAGGTGGTTGGAACACTTCTTGTGCTTCGTGGGATATATGATTCAATGAAACAGGTGGTTGTATCTACAGCCGAGAGAGTTACCTCGATGATAACCGTCTCATCAACGAAAACAGAATTCGTGTGACTTTTCCCGCACCTGAAACCGCTAGTAAATCACGCACTTATGAGTCTCGATAGCATCGTTGTGAGTATATTACAGTTTCTAATATACGAACCACCGATTGATGGTCTGCCTGTTAACAATTTATTTGTGTTTTGAGTTGACACTTGTATCACCTGGCATAATATTGAACTCCCCTCTGTTGCGTATGATATATAAACAATCCATGAAGGAATTCGATGGAGAATCACATTGGTGACTTGCAAAGACTACAATTTCTATACGTGCTCATGAGCCCACACCCAGTTCAGTCATTGTAATAGAATCTCAAATATATGCGGTTGATTTAGTCCGGTCGTAAATAAGATCAGTGTTAGGTTTTCCTGGTTATATTCCAGACGATAAAATCTTTTTATGTGTGTGGGATATCATATTGCGCCGGACATTGTGAGAATTACTTCAAGGACTGAGCTCAGTTTAACAACTGGCACCGTCAGTAGTAGTTATTAAAGGAGGTCTAAACGACAAAAACGTAGTTGCACAGGGTTGTATATTTTTGGGGTTCCGCCAACCGTGGAACAGGTTGATTTGATATCGATCACGCCTGCAGAACCTGCGTATCTCTCATGCCATAATAATCGGCTGACAAATATTCGTTTTTCTCTTGTGGATCAAGACAAGCACGTAATTAATCTGAGCGGTGAAACATTGGCGTTACAACTGGACCTTAGAGATCGACCTGATATTTGATAATAATAGCGCAAATGACGATAGTACGTTGACGTGGGAAACCCTTTACTCGCAGTTAACGCGGTTAAACCATTATAATGACATAATTCGGAACTGAGCCAGGCGATTTTATTCGGGGATTATTTGCGAGTGCACCGAAAACACTGACACAATTATCATCGCGGGCTTCACCTATCGCTAAAACAATTTCGAATGTGAGTTATGGAAAGTATTAAAAGTGCTACTGTGGATCGATTAAAATAACTGGACTCTCAGGCAGCTCAGTCGCTTCTAGATCGATTACAGCGATTAATTATAAGAAGGCCATGAACAAAAGCAGTTACATTACCATCGAGAGAATCAATGCCGTCTGCAGTTAGTAAAATCATTAACGAGGCCGCTTATTCAGCGATTGCAAATGTAACAGCGGGAAGTGGATTTGGACGGTAAGTGGTATGAAAGAAAATAAAAGTGTATAGTTTTGCAATGGCTCAGTTGAAAGATGTATTTATTGCAGCATTTAGCATGGCAGCGCCTGTGTTAGTTGACCGAAGCAAGAGAGATTTTCAATATTCCTAATATACAGCCAGGGATCACAATCAATTAAAAATATAATTGCAAGTGCAAGACTTATCTAGGTTTTTTCTTCCATGTAAAGCATTTTTGGAAGTTGAAAGGAAAAATGAAAGAGGCTGAAGGTAATGCAAACTCAGCCAATGCACTAGTGATATTTGTGTAAGAATGGAATTATGGAGTTGTTCAATAGTGCAATTTCTTCAATCGATGGAAAGGAAACCGAATTCCTTTTGGACAACGTTAATGTAGCCAGGACAAGCCCCGGATTTGCCTTATGCTGCAATGATTACACGAGAACCGCCGGTCCAACAATACTGTTTGTCAAGAATGTAACAAACAATGCAGCTCATAGACAGTACACAACAGCTCATGTTAGTCGTACATTTGCGAGCCAAACCTGGCCTCGCACACCGCCACAGTCCTTGATTGCAGCCCATATTTGAACCTTGGATTTTCACAGCGTCGATCACATCCCATCTGTAATGCACTGAACTTTTTCGGCGAAATTTCCCACAGTTTAATATTTTGGTTGACTATAGATATTCGCAAAATTATAATTTGAGCCAAACTAACATTATTTATGCTTCGGAAAAGCAGCTCCAACGATGCGATTAGGGGCATAGGAGGTGGTGGTGGTGGTAAAGTTGTATCAGAAAGGTGAATATTGCCGACGCCTATGTTATCCCCATCACATTCTACAGAATCACATATGTTTTCGATTATACAGTCGGGAACCATTTCAACGTTGTCATTTTACACACATACCGGAGAGGCACATACCGCAGATGCGGGAACGTTTGTTTGGTAAATAAGTATCCGACATGCTCTAAATGCACCACAACATGTGTTTTGTGCGTTTCGAAGCGTGAATGAAGAAACTAGTCATTAACATAGTAAGCTGATATTTGATACCTTAGAAGCGAGAGAAGTTTCGTTGCTGTTAAATGGCCATCACGAACCTTCTGAAATGTTCGGCTTTACTATGCACTAGCCACTCTTCGTATTGCACGTTCATATCATAATCTATAGTCGTATATGGACCGGCATCGAAACACCTGTTTGCTAATTTCCCATCAAAACTTTCGTAGGTTGTACCCGAGTTATTCATTTTCACTTGAACACTTGCAGTTGTCCAGACAGTCTGCCATTGACATATATTTTCATACACTTGTAGATACATGTGGTGCTAATTACAGATGCTATGCTGTTATACTCACTGACAAAACACTGTTATTTGAGGGTTCTGGTGGTTGAATGTGGATCATCGATGCACCTTCTGAAAATTCGTAGAATTCATAATTAAAACTTTTACGTATTTAGATAATATTGTCCTATCACGAAGTAAAAGTCGACCTTAGTGAAAATCAATCTGCGAAAATAAAAAGCAATCAGAAACATGTGTGGGGTCACACTAAACCTTTCTCAGGTAAAATTATCTGGAAATGTCCTGTGAGGTTGATACAAGCACAACCCAGCTTAATTTCAGCAAAGCACAACAATACCTCAGATATATTAAAGTTTTCCACGTCTGACGTGACACAAATGCAAAACAACGGTGGAGTGGAATTTTTCCATTCCTTGCAGCGATTCCAGCATTAATGGTAACAACCGCTCTAGAGGTTGCTAAAGCTACAGCTTTAGAGGCAGTCAGAACTGTATCAGGCGTGGCTTTTAAAGGCGGCCGATGGACGCATAGCGTCTCGCAGCCGTATTAAAAGGAAAACGCCTTTGAATTTAGGGCATGGGTCGTTGAATATCATCGAGCAGAGGTCTTCGATTAAGTGGTGGCAAAAGGCCATGCCGTTGACTCATCCGTTGACTAATCTTAATTTACTCGCGATGGCAAAATCGAACAGTTTCATGGCGTTTGTATGTGAAATGAACTTGCATAGATGGTGCCACGCACACGTGAAACCGACATCGTCAATCTGAATTTATCAAATGCCCCTGGCACTCGCTGGGTCGCACGCGTGGTAACACCTCTTGTTAATTACTTATCCCCGTACAAACTAAGTTTGACGGTGTTGAGCGCACTGGAGAGTTAATCAACTTCGCAAGCACTTACTGAGTTGACATTAAAACACGTTTCATATTATACGCATTTACGCATATTACTCAGATCGGGTACACCGTGCTGATGTGGATTTGAGCTCATGTGCCACCAAAGCGGAGTTGTCTTTGACTACTAATCATGTTGTTGTTGGTGTCGATTCAGGTGAGCTTATGATTTTTGAAGATCAAACTGGTAAACTTAAAATATCTAATGTGGATATACAGGATAGTATTGTCAAGCTCAAAGGCAATTTTGTGATAAAAGATCTGGTTGAGTTCACTAGGAACGGTGGAACTAGAGACTTTTAGAGCGGAAATAACAGAAATAAAGGACTAAGAAGAAGAAAACCTTTTTGAAGATAAATCTTAGGAAATGGCCATCTTGTTTTCTGTGCTTGCATAAATGGTATTGGTAAACCTAAACCACATATTTTAAAGGTGCGAAAGTCCGGAACATACTTGTTTATCATCACAGGAAGCAAACTTACATGGCTTCTAATGGAAATGTGAATAAGTGATAGGCGGCATCATGATCCTGATTTTAGATCTCGAATATCATACATTATGAGGCCGGATAGTGATGTTATACATTTTTAAACAGTTGCAATATCAGCATCATGAATAACCAGAGATGAAAATTCAGTTCAAAGGACATAGAGTTTATCATAAAGGATACTTAATCGTCTTTGTTGTTTGTGTTTCGGATTATACTTTATCATATTATATAAATAATGGATTCTGACACAGTGATGTGGTTGCGAAATTTACCACTGGCGGGGTGCTGGTCCAGCTGTCAGCAGATGTTAACATGAATACTAATTTTGCTCCACATCTCAAGTAATGTATAAGTGATCACGACGACACCAAAACCCTGGTATGAATTGTCGTTTAATTTTGTTACGGATCTGTTAGAAATTGCCATTTGGAACCACCCTGATGTATCACTGCCAACTTGAGGTTAGCATGGAATCTTCGCCTGAACATGTGAAAATACTCGAGCATTCACTGCAGAACCAGATGTAAGAACACTCCTGGACTGTTTCTACAATGACAAAGTGGCAGTCACAGATGTATCTGGCTGAATTAAATTTGCCAACAAATAGTATTAACCGACATTGACTTAGTTGAGACAAAAACTATCTAGACTGTTATTTGACAAAAAAAGTGTTTGGATAACAGTTATTCGGCAAAGACGATCGTTAGATTAAAAGGTGTATGCGTAATCAATATATTTTAAACAATTGCAAATCCAGAGCACCAGGTCGCAGTATTCCCGAGGCACATATATATTGTTTCTAATAACCGTATTTGCCATTTGTGCCAGTAAAAATAAATGATTGGTTTGAAGTGCATATATATATATATATATATATATATATATGGCGCCTACGCAGGATGATATGGCAGGACAAGGTCTTTCTGTTGGGCAGATAAAATATATGATTGTATTATTAACTGAAAAACAATGGCGGAGTATTATTCTTACAGGCGTAAATAATAATAATCGAAGCGGAACAACAGCTGCGAAATTAAATCACCAAGTGAACCGCACCGATCACGAATACAAACGTGCAAGTTTGGTCACACACACACACACACACACACACACACGCGCTTCAGCAGCGGTCTTTCGATGCGACTATAATGACGAATACGCGTCTATTCCAAATTCTTGCGGCAACACAAAGCAGTCTGAATACAATCGGTAAACTATATTTAGTTGCTATAGAGGATGAAATAATCAGTGCGGATGAGTTTGAGACTGTGTTGGTAGAACTTGAAAATCTCAATCAGTTATGGGCACAAAGTCCAAATAGCGCAGATTTACAGACAGAAAAGTTCAGATAGAAAACACGATGTGATCTGGTTACTGACCGAAAACACATTAGTGTGTTTATGGATCGGTGCCTGAATAGATACGATCCGCTGTATTTGCTTCTAGAATAACAGGATTAATATGTATGGCTGGTGTTTCGTCCCCATTTTAGCTCTTATCGCAGTTACATCCGTACGAGACTCTAGCTCCACATGCCTGGATCACGTGACACGTGGACACAAATTACAAGTGATCAACATGCAATTGTCACCTTTGCCGACCTGCTTTAAAAGAAATATATATATGGGTCCTTTTCTTTACTGAATAAAGTGGAAATTAATTTGTAAATTTAATTTGATATTTTTTTTATGTTGGCATTCCGTATTCAGTGGATGCATGTTCATTTAAAAGTGGACTGAATGAAACCCCTCTTATTCTTGTTAAACACGTAATTTCGCATTGAAAATAAAGCTGACATTATAGACTGTAGTAAAATATATTAGTGAATAGTAGTGAATATTGATCGCTGTGATCATTAGCACAAGAGTAACCGGAGTCTGATATTCAATAACATTATATCGACAATGATTGAAGAACCAATGAATTATAATGTCCACATTAACCATGAAACTGATGAATCTAGCTGCCATTTCGTTATCTTCATATCTCTAGTCCATCCCATGTCATATATAAATAGTATGGAGCAAAACAGCAGTGCAGATTATTATTATTATTATTATTATTATTATTATTATTAACTAATCGATTTTCATTATAAAATATGAACCATCTATTATTATGCAATGGCGAGTCCATGTTCATAAATGAGTATTTCAGTACTTGTAGCAATGTTACTGATGTTTGAATAAATACGCGGCTATTACTATTTCAGGTTGATGAAAGTCTTTCCTTTACACTTTCCACAAATGTTCTTGTGGTCGATCATCGCAAACTCGATATTTAGCAGATGATCGACCCCGGTGTTTTTGCCCGGATGGAGTAAACAATAAATTATATTAGAAATTAATGGATGGAAAAAAAGAGATCTGAATAGAACAAGAGCCTCCTGATGCAAAATATAACAATTTAATCAATTAATAAATAAAATGAAATTGAACTTGACATTTGAACGATTCACTTCTCTTAGAAACAGTTACAAAAGTTATATAAAGTTCAATTGGTCGTTCTGATACACGTATCATACAAATTTCATCATATAATCGAGTGACTCATTAAACTCAAATTGGGTTGCTTACAGTATTTCTAAATCACCGTTAATGATAGGTCGGCGTTGCCGTATTTATTTTATTCTCTCTGTGTGTGTTTCTCTCTGTCTATGTCTGTCTGTATGTCTGTTTCTGTGTCTGTATGTCTCTCTCCAGCCTCTTTGGGCCGTTAACCGTCTTGTTTGTATACTGCTCTCTTTCCCACTGTGCAATACATGTTACAAGCTAGTTTTGTCTTTAAATAAAAATATAATATCCAAACTAAATACATGTCAGGTTTTTCTTGTTCAGGATCAATTAATATTCCTACTCTATTTTACGTGAGATATCATCTATTGTAATTCAACATAACTAAGCTATGGTCGTTTCGCAAATTCATACTGATAGACAATCCTACCATCATACATTAATGTCCTTGCTTGCCACCACCCGCATTCCTAGCAGAGAATCATTACATAATTAAACTTTTTAAATAAAGCACCCCACCACACTCTGGCTACGCTATGCCTGTCGGCACACATTCCTAACAATTCACAACATTATTACGCAAATGAATTAAGGGACCTCACTCCTTGTCTCTAATACTTTGTCTTTTTAATTAGCAATTCACTGACATACATTTCCAGAGATAGAAAAATCGGTTCTCATCATACATGATACAAATACATTAAGACAGATAATTTATTTCTCCCAGTTCGTTGCCGATTAAATGCATGAAATCCTTATAAAACACGATTTCTATTACATCTGAATGAGGCAATTTTAAAACTTTCATGTAATCAATGATTATACAATATTCATGAGAAAATGCATGTCAACAATTAACTTCTGAATTCAAGGATAATTCAAATGTTAATTTAAATGAATAAATTCAACAAAGAATTACAAATATACATCAATGACCATACCGCATGCTCTTCAGAATAACCTTGTGTTTTAGTGAGACTGTCTCTTGCTATGTAGCTGAATTTCTTTATTTTGGTGTCCTCCTTCCGGACACAGGACCCTTGGTCTAAATAACGAGAAATATGTATTACCGGTAGATAAATTAAGCTTGCATCAGATTATCTACTATCACGAGGGAGACTACTTTAAAGCCACCCTGCATTTTGTCTGGGAAACATCCCTTCGCTTAGTTTAGCCGGTCAGAATTACCTTGTCTAACCACCAAAAACTGTAACACTCCCATCGAAGTCAGAATGTTCCTCTCTAGTCCGCCTTTCTTAATAACTATTCTAGAAAATAGTATTTAATGTTAGTGTTATGTGGTTTAACGTCATTTGTCAGCACACGATAGGCTATACATGGTGGCCAGTATTAATGGTGGAGGAAGAACCCGGGAAAACCCCGGAAAGAACCACCGACCCACGAGAAGCTACTGGCAAGCTTTTTCACACATACCCACATTGTCCGAATCCGAGACTCGAACCCACGCAGACAGAGGTGAGATGGCAATGATCCGTAACGGAAGGCGCTTTAGACCACTCCACCACTCGGGGGCCCAGAAAATATTATTCAATGAAACCCATTTCAAATGGCCCAAGATGTTCTCCGGCTCGCCTCAATCCTCTCATTCCCTACACTTAAAGCTTCAATGACATCTATGTAGGATGGTTATCGAACGGACTGTAATTAAAATTTCAATTCATGCCCCAACAGAGCAGATCCCATCCCTTGCAGACGGAAAGTTAATGTAATCCTATCCCATATGTTAATCATACCTGTCACGCTGACCAAGACAGAATGAACTGCATTATTATCTCTACAAAAG
This sequence comes from Sinohyriopsis cumingii, assembly GCA_028554795.2. Taxonomy (NCBI): domain Eukaryota; kingdom Metazoa; phylum Mollusca; class Bivalvia; order Unionida; family Unionidae; genus Sinohyriopsis; species Sinohyriopsis cumingii. The sequence goes on from CM068829.1 coordinate 34,389,493, forward strand.
TATGCACAATTATGATAATCTACAAATTTCGGTAATAATTCATGATTGTTAGTTTGCAGAAGTATTGCTTGCTTGATGGAACTGAAGCATAATCAATTAAATTAATGTAAGGCATATTTTATCCTTCTTGACTCATACCAGTTAATGGCTTCCCCGTCTATTCATCCATGTAAATATTCCGTTCTTTTGTATGATTTTATATGAATATGCAGCTTGCAAGAACTCACGTGTAACCGTCGTTACATGAACGCACGAACGGACAAATAAACCTTGGTTAAATTTATTGTTTTAAAGCAATTGGTAAAATATTAAGTTTGGGATTGATTAAATTTGGTTCATTAGAAACCGTGTTATGTTCATCAATGTTGTGTATAATTTTCATTTTGGTCCACCTATCAGAAATTAGTAACACGTCATAGATATGCATCTGTTCAAAAGTCTTCATCGCCTAAGTATTAATTAGTATTTTGTAAATATTGATGAAAAAATAAGACACCTATTATGTGTTAGATTCTGTGTCCATGACATCTGAATCATTTTGGACTCTTTTAAGTCTACGTTCTTTGTTGATGTGTTGTCCCACGTGCGCACATACATTATGACAAAAATTGAGGATATGTATATTACACCCCTGCCGCTTAATTTTATAGTTGCTGTTAACTAGTCTTAATTTGTCATTAGTTTCGACTGTTTGTATAACGGCATTTGGCTGTAGAGCAGTATGTTTATTATATGAAGATAACTTCAAATGTCGATACTTGTTACTTGCGCTACACTTCCAAAATGTACTTGGCAACGTCATGACACTCATATAATGATGAATCTATTAGCACATGTTCATCAGCATGCATATATTTGTACCACGGTTTCAGGCGAATTGAAATGAAAATGTAGTTGTCAATAAACAGAAGCGACAGCCATTAATAAATGTTGATTTTATGGTGACCATTTATGTTTGCTGTCCACATATCAGATGAAGATGTGCATTTCTTGTATAGGGGAATTACCTTCAAAATAGTTTTGTTCCGACTGACGTTTTTCTCTTTGACCGAATGAAAGCTTAGATTTTATATATGAACAACTGGGTAACTGAATATAACCTCAATTAGCTGTCTCTCATGTCTTTTAACTGTCAAGGAAATCTTGATTTTAAGCTTAACTTATATCGTATGTTCAGGAATGACTGTATCCATGCTAAATGGTTCATTGTGCTGTTTCCTTTATATACACAAGTTCAAAATCAATTTTGTCATTTTGAAAACGATACAACAGCAGGTAATATCTACGAGAAAAAGACCCAATAAAATCTAAGAAACATTTATACTGGAGACAGGATACTAACTTATAAAGAAATGGTTAGCGATGGTGTCAACTGGTAGAATAATTTCAAGGAAAACAGAAACCAAAAATAATCTGCAACAAGACAAGGACGCAAATCAGAGCAGCTGACCTCAGAAAAATCATGTCAAGCAATGTGTTTGTAAACATACTATAAATAAAAAAGACCCTTATGTGTAATTATCAAACCTTCTAATTATAACAAGGACTTTATCTTGTAAACATTCGGAACCTTCCAAAATTAAAATTTCATTGGGTAATAGTTATTTGTAGAAAATGCTAATTGTGACATGAGGTCACAAAGAAGACTATATAATCTTGTTACTTGGAAAACATAATTATTCGTGCTTTAAGATCTGAGCAGAATCAGTGGGATTATTGTTGTGCCCAGTTTTTCATTTGGGTCGGAATGTATTTATTCAAATTATTTAATTCAGTTGACTCTTCTCTGGAAATACAAAGTGCTAAAAAAACATTCTTCGAAAACAAGAGACTTGGGTTCATAATGAAATTTAAATAAGAATATATTCGTGGATTGTATTGTTATGATTCAATAAAAGAATGTTGGCACATCACTACGACACTGGCCACCACGTGCACATAAACACTTCCAGTTTTAGATATTTTTTTGTTTGAATATCACTAACGTTTATTCAGAACTTTTAATGTTAGGACTTGTGTTAGAAATGCTATGATTATTTGGGATTTAACTCTTAATAAAGTAGGTTCCTTTTTACTTTTTCACTTTGTATTCAAGGGAAATAAATTGTTTTCGAATTTTACAAAACTTGTATGTTCACATTCTTTTTCAGTAGTTATTTTAAGACCATCAAGTAGAAAAGCATGTATGTATGTATGTATGTATGTATGTATGTATATATGCATGCATTTTGACGAGTTATGTTGTTTCTTTTAGGTTTCAATTTCGCTGTCAATAAATCTACTTATCAGTCGTCAGTATTGACCTGGCACAATTTCAACTGGACGGCTGATAAGGCTGTAGATGGTAATACAGATAGAACAAATCCTGATGTATCCAAGACCTGTAGTGCAACACAACGTCGTTTGGACAACCATACATGGGAGGTGGATATTGGCTTCCTGATTATTGTAAAGACCATCATGGTTTATGAAAGAAGTGATAGTAGTAAGTTTCCTTCGTTATTAGAATGCAGGTGCATCTTCTCTCGTCTCAGTGAATATTTTAACAAAGCTTTATCAAGCACAATATCATGCCCTAAAATTAAGTTGAACGTAAGAAATGGACCGACATACATTTCGTAGTTTTACGTACCCTCATTTGTCCTACTGAGTGGGTAATATCATAATTCCAATACATCTTTGCCAATGTGTATGTATCAATAAATATATTTACAACATAATAAATGACGATAACAAACAGTGAAGCAAGATATATACATTCTTTGTGCAGACGTGGACATGCATGTTCCTTGTATCATAAGGATTCCACCGTCTGAAAGACCTATATAAAATATATGCATAATGAGTGAGAAAATGTCATTATTCAAAACATTTGCATATAACTCAACGTTGCCTATGTTTATACGTAACCATATAAATTGAAAGAAAAAAATATGAATAATTATTATAAAAGGACTATTTCTACTTTAGCGGATCAACTTTCCGGATTTAAGGTATTCATCGGCAATGCTACGAAGTCATGGACTGCGAATCAACCGTTAGTAGAAGTACAGCCAGTCAACAATCCACACACATTTAGAGTTAATGATTCTTTAGCCCGGTTTGTATCCGTGATACGACAAAACAAGGAAATACTTTCTATTTGTGAGATCGTGGTCGATGGTGGTAAGTGTATTGTCATAGATATGTACAAAGTTCTATCTTTATTGATAATGGAATGACAATACACCTAATTCTTTGTATTCCGCTCGTCGTTGTTCAAATAATCCATTTGAATGAAAACGTAATTTATTCAACGTTGATGTGATTTAATTTGCTAATTTGTATTCCTCCACAAAAGAGGCTTGTATTTTTTCCTTGCAACATTTAGGCATTTAATTTGTCCAGATTATAAACAGAACCAAATCAGACTGCCTTGACCCAGTAATGAGACATGATAGATACAAAATAGCATTAAAAACGTAAGACTAGTCACAAGTTAGAAATGAGGTATTTGTTCAGCTAGAAAACAATTGTCACTTTCTGTTTCTTCTGGGTCCAGCATCACATTAGATACATGTGGGTTATATAGAGGCTACATTTTATTGAAACTTTGTTTTTAGTTCAAAGGTAAAACCCCAAAGCTTAGTAATCATACACATTGAAGGTACAGTTCGGTGTATAATGTTTGCCAGTCATTGATGCCCGTAACTTATTGCTACGACTCTTGATCATAAATTAAGTAAAAGAAATAAGCTAAATCAATAAATTCAGTAAAATCAACCAGTTATTTATTTCTTAACAATGCAGAATAATCGTAAGTGTCTTACCACAAGTCAAACATTAAAGAATAGTTCAATGATTTACAATAGTCTCGATTATTCTGATGTACCATACTAATGCAATACATGATGACTCCGAACGAGTTTACAATAATTCAAACAGTAATGCGATAATACACAGGCAGTAATTCCATGAGTAATTTAAATAAAGAACTTCTCTCGAATTATATCTCAATACGGTCATAAACTCTGATAACAAATGGATTCCAGGGAATGAATTACTGAATTATTCGTTTTTCAAGTCCCTATTCATAAATATTTTCACTTGATGTCGATGTGATCCATTCCAGTGGAAAACTTCAATCAATTCGCAAACAAGCCGGGCCAAAATGTTCCGAACACAAAAGTTGTGTCAACATCACTCGTCACTTCATTTTGAATGCTCTTATGTTTTATTTATAATGGAGAAATAGCACTTTTTTATATTTGAGGTGGCTTAAGATGGTGAGCATTAATACATCGAGATATCAAAAGAATCGCAATGTACCATCTGTTTTAAAGAACGTGTTAAAAAGCAATGACGCAAACTGATTATTGTTGACTTGATTTAGAAAGTACGTTGATAATTACCTCATCCTCGAAAGTAAATTAATGGAACGTGTCATAGTATCTCAGCTTGAAATTTTTTAAAAGTTTCAAATTCTTTTTAGAGTTAAAATCCATGTACTACACATTCTTGATAAATATCGCCTATTCTTCCATAGTTAAAAATGTTTGTTCCAAATTTCCTTGTCAGAACTCGGATATTTTATTCACGAGGAGTATTACTAGATCTAATAAACTTTATTGTATGATGATCAGACTTTATAAAGGCATTTTTTGACAATTAAAGTATCATATCGTCTGAACTTGTAAAAGGCAATTTCAAGGTGTCGTGCACTTTCTGAAACATACAAATGGTATTTCTGCACTTGTCTTCTGATATTTCTTCTCGTTATGATGACAAGAAATTGACATACGGGGTCGATGAAGGATTTAAATTTGAAAGGGGCAATACATATCCGTACATTCACACAGTAAGAATTTTAATTTAGCGTTTAATGGAAACAATGCATGCTTGCAATCTCTACAGAAGAGGTTAGAACAAAATTGGGCAATAATATCAATTTATAATCATGCGTTTCAAGTGAAATTGCGTATGTGCTCCTGTTAGTGAGAGGCACACATCACGAGAGAGATCTACCGGGTACACTCGATACAACCTTACAAGAAAAGCAAAAACAACTGCAAAAAAATATACATAGTAATTTTACATTGAATTATGTACACAATTAGGAGTGACAGGAAGGAGATAGTATATACATATATTATAGTCATCTTTTGACAAAGTGAATAATCCAATAACTAATGAAAATATAAATAAACATATGCAGCCAACATTCCATATTGAGACAATAATATAAACGCATTTCTTTTTTTCAAGCTAAAATATTCGGGAATGGGAGAGGATTTTTATTGATTTATCATAGAGTTTGGTTAAAATACAGTTTTCTAAATGCCAGTACATATTTCGTTTAGTCCCCATCGGACATGTTCTTTTATGTCTCAAAATATTGTTTTAATTATACCTTTCATGGTGCTGCAAAAAGTTAGAAAACGTCCAAGTCATCAACATCTTACAAAATCCTAAATACTGCATAGAAATCTGCTAACATGGAAACTGCATTGTCCTCAACGCAAACAGGTTTCGACTCGGATTATAATTTGTGTTTGCTTCTTACATGATGAAGTCTCATAATATTCACACACACACACACACACACACGCGCGCGCACAGACATACACACACACACACACATATATATATATATATATATATATATATATATATATATATATATATATATATATATATATATATATATATATATATATATCGAATCAAATACAGGTCTGCATATACATGTATATGATCGTTTAAACCTAACCCGTTACAGCATCCTTTTCACAAGTATGATGATATAACTGAAATTTAAGAGCCTGTTTCCGGAGAGGTACATTAGTTGAATGTTGCCATTTCATTGGACAGGCAGCTGTTTATTAACATTTCGTCACGTATTGATACACATTAGTCGATATATGTAAACCTTGAAATACCTTTGATAGAAACTCGTTTTCTTAGAGTGTCAGAAAAGAATATTTGGCTATGGATGCAATGAAACTTGTGAGAACTGTCTTAACGGCAACGTTAGTTGTAATAGTACAACCGGACATTGTATAGAGGGATGTGAGAGAGGAATGAGTGTATAACGTGTAAAGAAGGTATGTCTTATTTAATGAAAGCTTTCCTAAATTATTTCTAATTACCGGTGATTCCAGCATACTATTAAATTAAAAAAGCACTGGGAACTTACTTTCAAAATAATGTTGGTGAAAATCAAAGTATATTAGCACTTTTACGTCCTTATTGTAAAATACATTTCACCAGAAATTGATTAGTGCATAGTGCTTTTATGTTTTAGCTACAAGCTAAAAGATGCTTAAAGGAGTTCCACTTTGATGGTTCTTAGATGAAAATGTTTAAAGGAATTCAGCCTTGATGGTTCTTAAAAGATAATGTACCTGAAGCACTATTTAAAAGTAGCTCAGTTGAAAGTAAATGTTTGTAACATAATAGTGGCGTAAAGAAGCGAATAAATGGAATTTTTTTAAGCAATGCACACCATCTTTGACAAAACACATGGAATGATACGACATTTTAGGAATTATATACTATGGTATGGAAACAACAACGATTTCATTGATCCATAAAGCTCTATGCAAATGAAACATTGAAAAGACCATTTGATGTCTTAATGAATCAATTAATTTCATCTATAAATCTGCGAACATGGAAACTACATAGTCTTCAACGCAAACAGTGTCGACTCGGATTATATTGTGTGTTTACTTCTTACAAGATGAAATTTCATAATATTCACACACACACACACACACACACACACACATTTATATATATATATATATATATATATATATATATATATATATATATATATATATATATATATATATATATATATATATATATATCGAATATATATCGAATCAAATACAGGTTTGCCTATACATGTATATGATCGTTTAAACCTAACTCGTTGCGGCATCCTTTTCTAGATTATGATGATATAACTGAAATTTAAGAGTCTGTTTCCGAAGAGGTACATCAGTTGAATGTTGCCATTTCATTGACCGGCAGTTTGTTTATTGAAATTTCGTCACGTATTGATACACATTAGTCGATATACGTAAACCTTGAAATACTTTTGATAGAAACTCTTTTTCTTAGAGTGTCAGAAAGGAACATTTGGCTATGGATGCAATGAAACTTGTGGGAACTGTCTCAACAGAAACGTTATTTGTAATAGTACAACCGGACATTGTATAGAGGGATGTGAGAGAGGATGGAGTGGTATAACGTGTAAAGACGGTATGTCTTATTTAAGTAAAGCTTTCCTAAGTTATTTCTAATTACCTGTCATTTCATCATACTAGTAAATTAAAACAAAATAACACGGGGAACCTGCTCTCAAGATAATTTTGGTGAAAAGCAAATGTATCAAGCATTTTTGCGTCTTTATTGTAAAATAGATTTCTCCAGAAATTAAATAGTGCACAGTTTTTTTGTAAGTTTTAGTTACATGCTAAACGGTGCTTAAAGGATTTCCACCTTGATGGTTCGTAAATGAAAATATTTACAGGAATTCAGCTTTGGTGGTTCGTAGAAGAAAATGTATCCGAATAACTATTTACAAGTAGCTTAGTTTAAAGTGACTGTTCTTAATAGAATAGTGAGAAGATGACGCGAATAAATGGAATTATTTTAAGCAATGTACGTCATCTTTGACAAAATATTGAATGATACATTTTAGGAATTATATACTGTTGCATAGTAACAACAATGATTTCATTGATCCATAAAGCTCTACGCGAATGAAGAAATGAATAGACCATTTCATGCCTTAATAAATCAACTAATTTCATCTATAGAGTGTCATTGTTAAACTTGATTATATTTAAAATGAACTACTGGAAATATATCGTTTATTTGATGAGGCAAACTAAAATAATCTAATGCATGCAAGCAGATGAAAATTGATCATGGTTGCCAGAAGTTACGAAATAAATAAAACCCCTACCTGTATTATTGACAATTATTACACATGAAATTAATGTTAAAGGCTCTAATTATCTGCGCTATTAAAACAGTGCAGTTCGATGGTAATCGTAAAGAATGATAAGGAGAGGTACATAACTTACACTCTGCTCCAAACCATTTATGACAGATGCATTCTTTTCCAAAAGAACTGATTATATTTTCTCATCTATTCGAATTGTTATTATAAGCTTTATTAGATCATTGTTCAAAATGTATAAAGATTAACGGAACTTGTGACAACTACCTGATGTGAATAATCATTCCGTTAGAATATGATAAAGGAACATACGGCTATTGATGCAACAAAATAAGTGGCATGGGTTTGACCATCAATAACTGTTGTTCAACATCAGCAGAACTATACCAATATGACTGTGAAGCTGTGTGCGGGGAGGAACCAGCTAACTAGTAATGTCGCATTCTTATCTGCAGATGCAGCTATACTCTGCAACAAGTTTTAGGGTTTGCTAGTTTGATCTTGTTTCCCAGAATTATTATTCCTGGAACATAGGCGTCGTTTTTAATTGGTGTCACGTTTTTGTGAAAATCGTTCGTTAAATATCGGAAAACGTCACGCTATATATGTATAGGAGTTCTTACATAAGTAAGCATAATTGTAATCTCTCATCGGTATATTTCACAAAATATTAGCTAATATCTTAGTTGTGTGAAACGGTAGCTGGTTCCCGTGTTAATTTACAGAACTTTTATTAAATACTGAAAGCATTTATAATGATTGAAATATGTTTAATGACCATTCATTTCCTAAATTATGCTTATCTGCTTGAAATTGTTTCTAATTTTATCAGTTTTGTCTTATAAAACATTCAATTAAATGAAAATTATAAGGCATGTTTTATAGTGATAAAAATATATACCGATAGATCAAAAACAAACAACCCACCAAGAATGGCAGCAGCAATAGTCATCCCTGAATTCAATATACAAACGGGATCCAGATTACCTGACTATTGTTCCATTTACACCACTGAATTCTGGGCTACGCTTCAGTCACTACAATGGATCAAAGACAACCAAATACCTAAAGCAGTCATTATAGGCGATTCCCTAAGCATTATCAAATCGATCCAAAATCGCAATACATACTCTATGGAACAATTCCTCGACAGAACATGCCAATTAATCGACGATATCACCACAGCACATCAATTAGTCGAGCTCATGTGAATACCGTTGCACATTGGAATCTCTGGCAACGAAACAGCAGACAAAAGTTGCACAAACCAGGCTAGGAGATCAAAACTATCAAGCTTGCAAACATATATAGACCAAAAATGGCAAGATTTTTGGAACTCCTCCACAAAAGGTAAAAAGTACCATGAAACGCCAAAAACCATAGATAGGAACATATAGCTACCTAAGGGTACCTATTTAGAACAGAAAACCATAAACAGGATAATAGCTAGAAAAACTAAACTAGCAAGCAGTTTTGGAAGGATAATAGGACCCAAACCAGCAACCATTAAATGCTTTAACTGCCACACCACCGAAGATCTACACCACGTATTCAATATATGCCCAAAATATCAACCCTCTAGGAAAATATTTATCAAAAACCAAAAAGAGATTGGATCACCACATACATACCCAGAGTTACTTATGGAGTCTAATAAAAATAAACAATCAGCATATAAAATTATAAATAAATTCATAGACTCAGCAGGACTTAGGAACAAAATATAATTACTATCCCCAGAAAACCAAAAGACCCAGGAACTAGCTAAATAAATTTAGAAGCCCCCACATAAAAACCCATAACATATTCAATTTTATAAAAATATTAATAAATAATTCACTTACGAAGCACCCATCAAAAACTAAGGAAACCGCAAAATCGGATGTCCTAGATGTCCTTAACGAACCGTGTAATCGGCTAGTACTGTGGTATCTTGCTAAATAAAGTATAAATAACATTCAGTCTCTAAAAACATTAATAAATAAATAACTTAAAGAGGCAATATCTAAAAACTTAAAAATAATATAATGTAGGAAGCACACCCTAAACACCTGGACTAGTAATTCCATAATAACCTTGAAAATCTCTCTTCAAACATGATTTCTACTAACAACCTCTATAAACAGCATAGAATAGAACACCCCCCTTTTTAGAACATTTTGAAGAAAAAAAGAAAGACCCCCCCAAAAAAAAAACAACCAAGAAAAACCAGGTAAATGCAACAAGAAACCAGCGATGTGAAGCAACCAAGACCGTTCCCGAGCTGTCCTTCCCACTAATGACAGCCAACCATTCAACTGTAAGGGACCTTTATGGACCCACAGATTGAGGCCAAACTATCAGGGTTCCTTGAACCCATAAAAGCCTGGGGGAGGGGGCACCATTCCCTTCCCCAGGAACAACTAGCAGGCTGCGGTGCAGTCAGAAAAAAGTGGCACATGCACACATTTTCGCACGCCACTATAATTAAACTCAACAACAACAAATGTGGCATGTCTTTTAGAGGCAGCAACAGCTGTACTACGATTGATGAAGAATGCGAGGTCAGATGTGAAGGGGGATGACTGCGCAGAACTTGTAACCCGGGTATGTCACATTCCATCGGAAAATACGGCTGTAATCTCAAACAATCTGTACGTTGTCATATTCAAAGTAGATCTGTACATCATACAAGTATATTTCCCGGTATGCATTATCTTTTGTAGGTATTGGTAACAAAGTCAACGAGTTGCAGGATGTAAACATTTTTCCACAAGAACATAATCTACAGGGGTGAGAATGAAAAACACTTATAATAGCCTTCCTTTAAACAAAAAAAAAAAGAATAGTGTTTATCCTAAAATAATGTGAAATAGTTTGTTCCCTTTAGAATGTAATAAAGGAGCATACGGCCAAGGATGTAATGAAACGTGTGGCATGTGTTTTAGCGGCAACAATAGCTGTTCAACGAATAATGGATTGTGCCAGCTCGGTTGTGATGCTGGATGGTGGGGAGCAACGTGCAAACAAGGTATGTCACATTCAGAAAATGCGGCTATAGTCTCGAATCGACTGTAGTTTGTCATTGTCAAAATAAATTTGCATTTAATACAGTAAAATCTACCAACAAATACATTGATTTTTCAATAATAAGAATCTGTAGTTTCGTAATTTGATTTGTTTAGTGCAATGCAAAGCCCTACAAGGAGTAGGAGTGAAATGTTGATACGTTCTTTATTTCACAGAAAATAAAAGTTACGTTTATTCGCAGATGCAGTTTCGTGCTTCGTTTCTTTTTTATCATGTGTAAAACGAACATGTACCTACAAATCTAATTAATCTTGTGACATGTATATTAACGGCAACAACAAATGTTCAGTGACAGGTGGATGGTGACAGATCGTAAGGAAAGCTGAATAGCGGGTGAGTACTTGTAAATCGTGCATGGTATATTCAATTAAAATAACAAATTGTAAGTTGTGATTATCAAAATAAATCTGCACAAAACTCCAGTATAATACCCAAAATGTATTATATTTGAACGACTGCTTTCAATAAAGAATCTGGATTTTCAGAAATTAAATATTGTTTGCACAAGAACATAATCTGATGAAAAGTTACAGAACACATACATGCTCTTTTAAAGGAATTCGCAATTTGTGTTAATGAAGAAAGGAAACTTTGTATTTTATTTTCGTATAGAGTGCGATAAAGGAGCATATGGCTACGGGTGTAATGAAACATGTGGAATGTGTTTTAGCGGCAACAATAGCTGTTCAACGAATAATGGACTGTGCCAGCTCGGTTGTGATGCTGGATGGTGGGGAGCAACGTGCAAACAAGGTATGTCACATTCAGAAAATGCATATATAGTCTCGAATAGACTGTACTTTGTCATTGTCAAAATAAATTTGCATTTAATACAGTAAAATCTACCAACAAATACATTGATTTTTCAATAATAAGAATCTGTAGTTTCGTAATTTGATTTGTTTAGTGCAATACAAAGCCCTACAAGGAGTAGGAGTGAAATGTTGATACGCTCTTTATTTCACAGAAAATAAAAGTTACGTTTATTCGCAGATTAAGTTTCGTGCTTCGTTTCCTTTTTATCATGTGTAAAACGAACATGTACCTACAAATCTAATTAATCTTGTGACATGTATATTAACGGCAACAACAAATGTTCAGTGACAGGTGGATGGTGACAGGTCGTAAGGAAAGCTGGATAGCGGGTGAATACTTGTAAACCGTGCGTGGTATATTCCATTAAAATAACAAATTGTAAGTTGTGATTATCAAAATAAATCTGCACAAAACTCCAGTATAATACCCAAAATGTATTATATTTGAACGACTGCTTTAACAAAGAATCTGGATTTTCAGAAATTAAATATTGTTTGCACAAGAACATAATCTGATGAGAAGTTATAGAACACATACATGCTCTTTTAAAGGAATTCGCAATTTGTGTTAATGAACAAATGAAACTTTGTATTTTGTTTTCGTATAGAGTGCGATAAAGGAACATATGGCTACGGATGTAATGAAACATGTGGAATGTGTTTTAGTGGCAACAACAGCTGTTCGGGTATTGACGGACATTGCAAAGTCGGTTGTCAAGCTGGATGGCATGGACGAACTTGTAAACAGGGTATGTCACATTCCATTACAAAATGCAGATATCATCGCATCCAAATTGTAAGTTGTCAAAATCATAACAGATATGCACATAAGACTAGTACATCGCCTAGAATGCATCACATTGGGACAACTACTTTTAGCAAAACTTCGGAATGTTCAGAATGCAAGTAGTTTTTTGTGCACAGAAGATGCTCTGCTTGGATGAGAACGTTGAATACGAATACAATATTATTTTAAAGATAGTTAAAAGATTTAGTGAATCCTAAAATGATGTTTTGCATTTTGTCTTTTTAGCATGCCAGAAAGGAACATATGGGTACGGATGCAATAATACATGTGGCATGTGTTTAAATGGCAATAACAGCTGTTCAACGATTGACGGAGAGTGCAAATTTGGTTGCAAAGCTGGATGGCAGGGAGAAACATGCATACAGGGTATGTCATATTCCATTTAGAATATTATCTCGAACAAAATGTACGTTGTCATTATTTTAGCTCTCTTGTTCCTGAGCTTTTATCTAAAAAATGTAATGCCGAAGTGATGATGATATATTTTGCTTGCATTTATTCGTGAAAGGTGTAAGAAAATTGATGCGGAAGACATCAAAATGCGAAAGTAGAACTTCAAGCTACGAAAGCACAATCTAACATGAAAGATTCTTATAACGTTTCTCGTATAAATTCGGTAATACTCTCTGCGAATATTTACCACCTGTTTATAAGAGCACTGAGTTCGATGTTTAAAACTCGCTTTGATGCAGAATGGCTCTGAATATACTGCATGCTCATTATGATTTCCTTTTAGTACATATTTTCCTAATAATACTAGATCTAAATTTCAGGAGTTGCTGGATTTAAATATATATTTATGCTGGAAGAACAGTTTCGTTTGTAATCTCCACGTGACCAAAAAGCACGTAGTCACAAGGAAAGAAGAAGTGCACACCTGTTCTGAAAGCTTTTTTGTTGTCCTGTTCTCTAAGAACAAGAAAAGGGAATATGTGTTTTACGTGAACAAAAATTTTGGTATCTGTTTAGAAGGTGTCATTATTCGTTTGTTGAGCGACAGTGCATGAAAGTTTGTGAAGTTGGATGGTGGGGAGGAACGTGTAAATTTATGTAGTCAGAATTCTAAGGCAAAATAATATAATGCACAACAAGCTGGACTTTATCATTCGTTTGATAGTTTATTCTGAGACATGTATTTGTCTTCGTACATTTAAGCTAGAATTAATCGTAATATGAAATAACGGTAGGTCTACTCCATGCAGTAGTATAGTCTAGGTGTCTAAGTAATTTAAGTCAGTTATTTTATGATGTTGATTTCAGTAAAACTGAACCTATCTACTAAAGATGTAGATAATTCTGACTAATTTAAGATGTGGTACGTTGAGGGTTGCAAATAAGTGAAAGCTAAAGGTTTACTTATCAATTAATTGCTGCAAAATCATCAATGAAATGAATATATGTGATTAAAGACGATTGCAACATTGTGAGCTTTCTTTTCTGTAAGTGTTCTAAATATTTATATAAAGTATTTTGCATGCGTCGTACTTGTCCCGCTTTCCCGTGATAAAGTTAAGGGATCGAAGAACCCTTACAATTATATACAACAATACAACAGCGTGTATCAATCGTTGCAAGGGACTATGCTCTATCAGTTATACCCTCAGATCTTATGAACAAAATGACAACTTGAAGGATTCTCTAAAGGTAATGCAGTTCAATTTTTTGAATATTCATGAAGTAAACAACGTCAGATATATTATTGAAATCAAACATATAAGAGTGTGGTTCATGGCAATAACATTTTGAAAAGAACCAGAGGAAATATCATTGTGACTATAGGATCATCATATTATTTACGAGCCATATTTATTTCTTGTGAAACAAAATTGGATATATTTATTCTCTGATGTAAACACATTCAGGTATTACGCATTGAATATAGGATTTGATGCCAGAATAAAATTCCAAGAAAGGTATATTATCGGGTAATATATTAAAAAGAAAACATAAGACGAGTTTCGCTTCCTAATGCTTCCTTGTCGTTCATTTTCGGAGTGTTATGTATATTTAATTTACATTTTTTGTTAGTATTTGTATTTTGTTTTCATTATGTGCTATGGATAATTGTATTTTGGACTTGACCTTGTCAAAAGCCAAGTTCTTTTTCTACCTGACCTGACTCATTGATTTTGGTTTTGTAGTTGTTTCGAACCTACTGTCACAAATTAAGTAACAGAGAAAAAAACACCCAATAAGGTTTATAAAAGTTAAAAAATATTTTATTTATCAAAGTTATAAATAAAAATGCGCGTGGAACTTACAATATTATGAAGTGCCTCGAAACTAATCCTGATAAAGGTCTATAAAAATCGTAAATGAATAAAAAGAAAACATAAGACGAGATTCGCTTCATAATGCTTGCTTGTCGTTCATTTTCGGACTGTTATGTATATTTAATTTACGTTGTTTGGTAGAATGTTTTGTTTCACTATGTGCTATTGATAATGGTATTTAGGACTTAACCTTGTCAAAAATCAGGTTTCTTTTCTACCTGACCTGAGTCATTGATCTTGCTTTTGTAGTTGTTTCGAACCTATAGTCACAAATTAAGTAACAGAGAAAAAAAACCAACAAGGTTTGTAAAAGTTGAAAATTAATTTATTTGTCAAAGATATAAATGAAAATACGCGAGGAACTTACAGTATTATGAGGTGAATAGAAGCAAATCCTATAAAAGTCTTTAAAAGTTATAGATGAATGAAAAGTTTCTTATAAATATCAAAATTGGAAATGTTATGGTCAGCCAACATCCCTTACGCTGTAAAGATGGCGTTGTACAGATTTTCATCGAATAATATATAACAGTTCTAGAATAATATTATAGTGCAAACAAAGAGCACTTTCTATTTCTCATGAACTGTGCAAACAAACTTTTTACCACTTATCTAAGAACAGCA
The DNA here is from genome assembly GCA_028554795.2 of Sinohyriopsis cumingii. Classification (NCBI taxonomy): domain Eukaryota; kingdom Metazoa; phylum Mollusca; class Bivalvia; order Unionida; family Unionidae; genus Sinohyriopsis; species Sinohyriopsis cumingii. The sequence goes on from CM068829.1 coordinate 34,405,039, forward strand.
TAAAACACGTCTGCAGACATTACAAGAAAAACACAAGAGATACGAATGACTTCGAAATCTGACTTAATCTGATTACGCAGCTCTCTCTTTATGTACACAATCTACTGTAGTAACTGTATTTCGCAATAGACAGCACGTGAGAGACAACACCACTCCTTTTGCGTCGATTTGGCCTATACATATGACCTAGCCCAACCAATAGGAAATTACAGAGTTATTCTAGAAACGCCGAAACTCCATCCGCCACTGAGAAATTAAGCCATATGCGCCATCAATTGTTGTTATTAAGATTATTATTAATAATTGGCAACACAAAAGTAAGCATCTTTTTATACATCCTGTGTAACTACTACACCCTTAAGATCATATCACGTATGCAGAATTGCAGTTTACGATGGATGTCAATATCGACAATTTAGATCTTATTACTTCTCAACACTTTGTTCATTTAGGTATGGGGATTTTAACTCGTCGACCTAGTTCGTCTTTCACCCAAACACATCGACAGTATCGATTACTTTTAAATGAAGACGTCTTCCAGGACGTTAATTACGGCGAGGAAGTGTTTTCAACTCCTCGTCCTGCTCAATGCGAAGTATACCTATTATACCTCACTCGGCCTGCTTTATTCGTACTCTCTCTAGATGACCCTTCTGCTATAGTGCCACCGGACCTCCGGTCGCTACGATCACCAGATTTCCATTTCGATTGAAGTCAGAAATACACACAAGTATTAATGTATTACGTACCTCAGACAAGGCATGGAGTGGCTAGCGTAAGGAATACCCTTTGAAGCCCCACTAACGGAAATCTTAATATGTTCACACGTCGGTTTGTCATCCTGGAGCCTATACACGCGACCGAAGTTTGCGACAGTCAGCCACAAGTAGGTTCTGTAAGAGAATGATATTTACATCAGTCTTGTGGAAATGAAACACTTCCCACGCGTGGGTGGAATTAATCCAAAGGAAAACGAATCTGATAATGTCGTATATTACGGTCGTAGTGCACAAATCTTCTAACAAGGGGACGGACAAAGAGATAACGGAATCTTTGCGTTACGGCATTGAGTTACCTTCACTGGTGTGCCCAGTGGCATATAAACAAGAAATTCCGATATAGCACTTGCAGGCTCAGTGTCATGGCCGACTCGTCATTAAGGAGAGGCAATCTGATTCATGCAAAGTGGTTTCTCCATCTACCCATCATCCATCTTTTCTGCTCGCTATCATGTTGACCGTCCTAAACCTATTCATGACTTGGTGGAGTATCCAATCTGCCCGCCTGTGTCCCTCCATTCCCCTACACAGACGCATGGGCTTTCAACTCCGTTTCAATAAGATCATATTCTTTCCCTCCAGAAGTTCTAATACCGAAATTAATTGCGTACTTCTGACTGAACCTCTCCGATAGAAGAGATCCTTGATTAGCGATCTGTTCAATTGGAGGATGGACGTACCTAGGAAAATCGTAGCGACGCCCACGATGCTCATGCCGCTGAGGTCATCATTATTCTATCCGTGTGAGGATAAACTCCTAACTTACGCCTGGTTCTTGTATGTGCTTCGATTGTTGAAATGATCGCGATACTTAGACAATTCTCCATTTTGAAGGCATAAATAGGGAAGTGTCAAGTTAACGATGTCAGGCCACCCTCAGTCCTCATCTTTAACTTCTCTTTTTTCCTCTCTCAAAACAAAAAGGTAGCCAACATAACAATCAAGGGATACTGATCGATGATTTCAGACACGTCGTGCCGTGAAATAAGAGACGACTGTGACCTTAATAAGAACTTTTACAACTTGTACAGTTTCCTCAAATCAAGGTCAGTCTTGCATACCTTGTTGCCAAAATGGAATCTATCCGGAGTCTATACGTAGTTCAACTCGTCTAAGTTGATGCTCTTTCTTCATCCTCGCTGAGACAGTTATCACGCAAGATATTTGCTTCCTGACATAACTAACATCAGCTTGTAGAATGAGAGAGTTCCATGTGCCGTTCGTACAAGTATTTCCGTTTTAAATTAATTCGTACTAATGACGCAATTTAGTTACGTTTCTATAAACCGATTAATGCCTATGGGCAACCAATAAATAACTATTTCCTCTCCCTCATTGATTGTTCTGGCGTGGTAGGCAAAGATGCAGTACCAGGTATAAACTCTCAGATGCTAACTGAGATCAGGCCCGGCCCTAGGATGTGCGGGGTCCAAGGCAGCATGCTTGGCCCATTGACCCAAGGTAGCAAGCGATGAGCATGGGGCCTCAAGGAAAAAACTGCATTGCGGTTGCCTCATTCGTCTTGCCTTCGGGCCTTTCCTGACTGAGATTATCTGATGCGGTGGTTAAAGACTCTTCCTGTCGGTTAAGTCAGGAAAGCAAGACATAGTCCCAAAAAGTCGTCCGATTGCCTAATTGGATTAATATATAGTCATACTCTAATATTTTGACTGGATCAGGTATGACTCATGAAGATTTCGCCTCATGAAATATGAGTGTTTTCCACAAGCTTGGCCTTCGAACGTGTTGCCTCAATACAAGACATGGTGTAGTTCGTTGCCGGTCACGCTCATTCTGCTTTACTAGTTTGTACGTGGGTTATATGACCTAGCAATGGAGAGATCTGAATGTTTCGAGCGACTTGGTAGTTGTACAGACACGTACCATATCTGTTCACGTCAGCCCTGGCATAACCTTACAACTTTAGCTTGATACGCCCGGGAACCTTTAATATGCATGTTCCGTTTCGCAGATACTCAGATTAGAAGTTCATTCTTTCAGTGAAGCAATCAGGCTGATATAATTAGAGTTTGGAGGCTCAAGCATTTCCTTTTCCTCTTAGCTATTGTCCGGGTAATATACATGTCCTTCCCTTCCTGCATTGTATATATATATATATATATATATATATATATATATATATATATATATATATATATATATATATATATATATATATATATATATATATATATATATATATATATCTGCAAATAATCTTCACTATATTTTGCAACGCAAGGACGTAGCTAGAGAAATCTCTCTGAAAGTATTTTATAATTTCCAGTATCTCATAATTTGAACACTCATCAGCATAGGTAAGACATTTAAGTTGGGGAATACGTTAATAATCTAATAGAGGGTAAAGAAGTATATGTGATATTCTGAATACAAGAAGTAGAAACCTTAAACCATACACATAAAGTCGATGTGTAAGTAAATATATACTTTCCGATATTACATGTTGTCGAAGGTATCGGAAAGTAGAGAAGAGCTCAACATATGTTTGTAGAATAATTCAACTCTCACTATTCTGAGGATATCTGGTAGAACTATAATAACATGTAAATTGAGTTCTAAATGTTACAGAAAGTAATATGCGTGGAGGAAAGTCTCTAGTTGATAATTGTGTTATATTTGTATATGTATATCTGTATGCATTTCAGATCTGTCAAATAGTGTAATAATATCTCTCATCTATAGAGCATATTGGTATATGGCAACTAGACAATAGGGTATGCTGACAAGTATTTCTAGTATAAGTTTAGTATGATAGAAGTTGATAAAAAATAGTACTGGAAGTATTCTTTCCGTAACTTCCAGAGGCGGGAAATATTCAGACAAGTCACTGAAAACATGACTGCAGCAAGACTCTTTAAACAGAACTATGTCTATTGTGTCAGCCTATTTATTAGTTGACATGGTAAACCCTCCTTCCTCAAGACAGCATACTGCTGACTAATCGCCGTGATTTGAAAGATAGTATCAGTAGTTTACCAGTAGCAGCATTTATTCCGTATTATTGGCATTGTTTGATTTGCAGATTTTTGCGATTATTATGAGATATAAACAGACACAGTAGATATAGTTCCTATTGAAGAACTGATTCCAGTTGTATAGGGTCATATACGGACCGTTTCCCAACCTCTCTGTATGTTGTGTGTCTGTCAATTTGTCTGTCTCTTAAGAATCAAAGCAAAGCAAACGATAGCGAAATTATTAACTATGAAGGAAACTCTCAAGTTGTTCGTTGTGTTTCTTGGAGGAAACGAGTTTATCCAGTGTGAACAAGCCGTAAAACAGAATATACTGTTATATTTATCATATGTTGCTTAATGACCTGTTAAATATTATTATGGTTCCACAATTAAGATCTCCACGGTGGCGATATTACCTTTGGAACTACTATCTTTTCCCGTTTATGTAGTATATCTAACTTAACGTAGGCTACTCAAACCTTAATTGCGATATTCAGGCAAATTTCATGGTTTATTCTTCTGACCATTCTCTCTCTCTCTCTCTCTCTCTCTCTCTCTCTCTCTCTCTCTCTCTCCATCATAAAATATGCAAAGACTGAATATACATTTATGTTATCAACTAGACGGTGCTATCCAAAACTGCACAGAATTGAACACAAGCAGCAGTAAGAAGGATTCAAGTATAAACGTTTTGCTCCATAAATATTGCATATTGACAGTGACTGAACTTAACATAACCTGTTTCTACTTGATATTCAGTGACAACCTCACAGTCTGGTATACGTATTACACTCTACGAAAAAACGGTAAAAGCATTTTAGGGCAAAAAGGTGTTGAATTAAATAAAGTAATAAAACTGATTACATGGCAATTTGAATTATCATCACACGTGTAACCGTATGTTGAAACGACAGAGGAATCGAAAAAAATATGAGTATAGATGCGAACCAAACTTAAGTGCTAATCAACATTTTGGTGCAACGCCTATTGCTGAGCTAGACTACAACCTTCCAAAAGAGCATATAATTCATATTTAAATGTAGAAATAAACAAACTAGAAAACCAAAAATTCCACAAGAAAACTCAGGAACATTAAAATCTTTAATTTACATCTGTTACGCTCTGATGTTTGAGGGCTACTACTGCTATATGATGTTGTTACATGTTGATACCCTGCTGCAACTATGTACAATCTCTCAATCCAAGCAAGAAATATATCAACAAAGATAAAAAATCTCTTTCTTTTCTTATAAAAATACATTCATTAATTTGACAAAAACACAGAAGTGAAGCGTTATACTAGGAAGTTAAATTATAAAAGTCCTTTCTTCTGAAATTATCGTAATTTTCGAACTTACATTGTACCTATATATCTCGATAAGGACAGTTGCTTTTAGAGAGAAGACATTTAAGACTGATGTCATCCGCTCCACACATTGTCAGAAATATGGAAAAGTTACTCTTCCAACCAAGGACAAAAGCACAGCCCTCCTGGCACGTAACAAGTCGTCATATTGTTCCTAACAAGATGAGCCGACCAAATCACGGCTACGAGAGCGTTCTTACGGCAATTAATTCCAAAAACTTCTGTGTCTACGACGTATCTCTGGAAAGCAAATGCTACCACGTGTTGAATTATTTCTCAAATAGCGCAACAAGACCAGATCTTTAAGCTACGAACAGGCACTGGTAATTCAGATTTGCTCGACCTTAACTTTTCCAGGATTAATTTGATCGTGTGCCACAATGTATCCTAAAAATCTAACTCAAGCAAGGCAAAACTCACTTTTACCTAATTTGATTTATCTACACTGCATCTCAGCCGTGGTATTGTCAACATTGACGTCGCCAGTCTGTATTTTTAACTACATCAAACTTATTACAGATGATCCCGCATGGTATTGCAAAATCCTCCCCAAACTGTTTGGAGTGGAAGGGATTGCTGTATGTGGTAAAAGAACTTTCTCCTCTGGTAATTAATATGAAACCAATAAAAGCTGTACATCTGCGTTTCACACAATGCTGACGTTTTGATGTTTGGCGCACCAAAATGAAACCTTCAGCATATTTTGCTAAAACTTAATCGAGTTATGTGACCAGTTCCCCACGACCTAATGTGACCTTAAAGGAGGCACATATGCTATTGAATCATTTGGATAATCTGATTTTAAACAAAACAGAGTCGTACATTATACGTCGAGTTCAGCATTGCTTTGGTAACCTTTGCTCTTTAGCTATAAAAGTGGTCAGAAACAGCTCCGGTGCGATATTTGCTTTAATGATAGCGAGAGAGTCATGTTGCATTCCAATCGTCCTACTCTGCTTTACAAACCCCAATATTGCAAATTAATGTTGTATTCACTAAACGTCTAGTAGTCTAGTTTAATCGGTGGCCACATCACATGTGACCGCACCAGTGCAAGTACATTTCAGCTGCTCTTGGTATCAAAAGGTTTATTGTGAGATCATCCCCTTCTAACCGGCCAATAACTATTGACGTTCTCGATGGGTATTAAAGTATGCACATGGTTGAAAAGGTAATACAGGCTGCCCGTCGACGAATGATAAAGCGGTGTCCATGCAGGTCAGCATCACGCTCACTGACCCAAACTGACAGATTTTTCTCTAGGTACCTCGTTGGATTGCAAAGTCTTACTCGAGCTTTACGGAGCTGGCACACTCACGACGCTTAATAATCTAGTGTTTATCAACACCCAACTGCTTTATGTCCACCTTGGACACAAAAACTAAGATGGAATATTTTTGATAGAAAATCAACACACATTACTGTCTCCTTTGGAATGCGTGACGTTAGCATCGAGGTGCTATTGATACGTATCATGCACGAACGACATTAGCCTGTTAATATTCTGGCCTGCATCATCTGACTATAAATAAAAGTGCGCAAACATTACACAGCGGTTTATTGTTGCCCCAGGGGCCGAAACTCTTCTTCAGCGCTAGTAAGGGAAGCGCAAGCGCATGCAGTGGTGCCATCTTAAAGGTCGCGTACCTAGCATCCGACAGTATAACGTCAGTTAGCAGAATTGCAACAGCAAATGTGGGTTATTTTACTATCGCTGATAGTCAATACTAAATATCGAGAACATTAATGGTTCTGTCATTAGCAATAATAATTAAACTATCGCCGCCACTGACACTGGTTTAAAATCCATTTAACTCCGCGGTTACTGTTTCGAAAGAAAATGCTCTCTGTCTCATTACAGTAACTGATTGGGAAGAACAGAGAGCATAGTGCTGGTGACGCTTGCTGAGCGTATTGGTGGGCATATTGAAAACTGTGATAGCCAGATTTAGTGATATCAGGCAAATTGACATATTCTGTGAGATTACCGCCATCTTGCATGTAAGCAATGGCGACAGATTAGAGATGCGTGTCCACAGAGGAGCTAACTCCCTCTGATCAATCAAACTTTCGTATCATCATGTGGTTATACCCAAAACTCTAAGACCCAGGAGGCTTTGCCTAAAAAATGAGTATGAGATGCTGAAACCTCCTTAATGGCTGAGGCTGAATAGCAGTGTGCTCTTTAAAAAAGTTATAAGTGCACAGTAAACGCAGCAGATGGCGTTAACGCTGCACACGCACACGTGGCTGTATCTCTGGTCACTGGTGTGGCGGGATCGGAATGTTATAAACAATTACTGCCGAACCACCCATTGCGATTAATGTTTAGGTCATAGCTCTAAGCTGTCGCATGATCTCTGTAGCACTGATTTTTGTTTTATCAGCCAGGATGAAATCAGTGTCTTGGCCGAAACAAAGTTTAACACGATCGCAGACACATGTCAACACTACAACGTCATCTCTGAGAAAGAGTTCAAAGCCTATCCTCGATGAATACACAACAATGAACATACTGATTTAAACGAAAGATCTCCAAATGTGAGTAGATTGTTACAAACGAAAAGTGCTATTATTTTAGCACAATTAGTAACCAAGGCAATAAAGTACTAAATCACAGGGACAAACAGGCATTGCAAAATGAAGCTTGACAACCTTTATGTTCAGAGCAGTGTCAATCTTTATTATGCACCATCTTACAGCACTATCTCCGAAACGAAGGTTGCATGGGCATCACATAAATACAGAAAGATTGTCAAGTAGATGTTTTGAGCTCCCTACGTGTAGAACTCGATAGGCATCTTCTCTTTCGTGTCTTCTGTGTCTACATAAGTCCCCACCTGCTCCTGGAGCTCTAGCCGGCCTAGTTGTCGAGTTGCAACTAGCGAAAGACAGACTCCGGGTACCTTCCATGCTACACTAGCCAAGGAAATAGATGCAAGCGAGCGTGAAACGTGGAAGGAAGAGGATGCGAAAGCCTACGCATACTCTATCACTCTCTGCCTATGACACCCTGTATATATATATATATATATATATATATATATATATATATATATATATATATATATATATATATATATATATATATATATATATATATATATATATATATATCTCACATATATATATATATATATATCACAATGACACTAACCTCTTTTGCTAAATTGGATGTAGGTATTATCATCAGCATTGTCCGTCAAACGTCTGCCAAACCCAGTGACCATCCCATCTAATAGACTTTTCCTACATGTCAATCGCCATTGGCTTCACCTACTCATCTCATTTCGTATGATCAATGGCAGGGCCATTAGCTTGAGCCTTGTGAGATTGCTTGTATCATGTTATATAATGTTGATGACTATGTAGGAAATATACCTGCAACTCATCCGCGACAGAAATATGAGAATTAATCAGTAATTTTGAGCCCCCCAAAATACCTCATTTTACTTATATTTTCAGCTTGTGTTTGATTTCGTTCATGCAAAAGCAATTTGCTTGCATTACTAACATTATCTCTCATGTAAATGAGCATGGAAGAAGCTTTACAAAATTCCGGAAGGTTCATCTCGTTGCCGTCTACAAGGATATGTATAGCTGATAGCAAATAATCCAATACGTTTTTGCTTTCCTTCCGCGTTAATAAGACTTATAAGCTATTTTGGGGTGCGTTACACACGACATACCTGAATTACAATTATTTAGGCAAATCTTTTCACAACTTAATAGCCTGAAAAACGATCTATGATATGACTACACAATAATTATCAGAGGTGGTTATTATTATTTTCATTATTTCATTTTCTTATTATTATTAATTTATTTGTGGCCATTGATATTGTGGCTTTTGTTTCCGATCTTTAGCAGAAATTTCTTTTAGTGGCTCTATTTTTGTTTGCAAGTACAACATATTTAAGAATGTGCACAGAAAGGTATAGTGGGAATTTCACTTTCAGTCTCTTGTTAGTTACATATACCTGCGAAATCACAAAAACTTTCAGGGTAAGCAACACTTTAAGATTTGATCTTTGTTATTAGGAAGTGGTACTTGACGTGTTACGGGTAAGAAAAATACTGTACTGGCTTACAGTATATAAAAAGCTACTGTAGCAACGATATTTTATTATGATACTGTGTACCTCTAATTTGTGTTGCTTGGAATAATTATTATTATATACTCATCCATTCGTGACCTTTGGTTATATTTCAGTGTTTTATAATGTGACAGCAGGCACTTACAAGGCCCTTTATTTACGGAAATATTATCAACGAACATTCGAATTCCTAAAGCGATATGGAGCGTGGCGGGAATATATGTTTGTAGCAACGGGTTGATTCAGTTTGACTAAAACTGCTGTGCACTATGCAGATCAACAAATAAAAACAAATTTATTTCTTGTATTAATGACGATCCGAAAATTCCGCTCATTTTGTTAAGTACGTCAAACGATAAAACCTCTGATAATACAGGCGATGGTGCTATTGAAGTGCAGTCATTTTAAATTTTCAAGTGTTTAAGTGTATATATTACAAATTTAATCGGCAGCCAGACAATGAATGATATTTCATTTTTTTTTTTTTGCCGTATTCGGTAATGTTTTCAGTTTCACCATTGACTAAGCCTTTAAAATTCGAAATAAACTACTTTCTATAGTGGTATCGATATAGAATACAATGAGTCAGCAAATAAAGCAGCAAAATGATAAAATATGTTATGTAGACTATTTTGTCGTCTACTGTGCATTAATTGCTGGAGGATACCGCTGGAGAATGAATATATATTTCCAACTGTTCATACATAGAAATTAGTAAATGAAGTCAATTAAGCATGCGTTATGTTTTTTTCTTAAAGTGTAAATGTGTCTAATTATTGCTACTGAGTATTGTTTCATTCTTATCTTCAATTTGGAAAAAAATTAAAACAAACTATAAAACAACTATTCATCTATGTCATCATAACTCACGTACAATAATCGACTTGCTGGTAACTTTGGAATAATTCATTTTCAGAGTGCGACAATGGAACATACGGTCGTGAATGTGCAGAAATATGCGGTAACTGCTTGAAAGGGACAAGCAGTTGTTCAAAGATAGACGGGCAGTGCATAGACGGCTGTGAATGTGGATGGCGTGGAGAAACATGTAAAATTGGTATGTCGCATTTCTTTGGCAAATTAAAATAAAAATGTCAAATTAGATATAATGGATTGTAAACTGTCTTCAGTACATGCAAATAAAGTTGTGGGTGTATTATCCTATCAGAGGATAATCAATTGATGGATTATTAGATTTCGCATTCCTTATATAATTTGTCGGTATTAATTTTATTACTATTTAATCTGTGATCTTATCCGTCTAATATGACAAACGGTACGCACCTAGTATATTTCAAACTGACGTACCAGTGAATACATTCAAAATAAGAAGCTAGAATATCAAACGCTCAAGAGAATGAATTTCTTTCTGGAGTAAATAACATTTGCTCAATATAAAACATAAAAATATATCAATATTTACAATCATATTATCAAGAATGTGCCTCGGATATACGCCGTTCAGTTATTAATGTAGCACAAGTAAGCGTCACCTCGGATATTAAGGTATAAATTATTTATTTCATTAAGAGTTGTATGAAAAAAATTACAAATTTTGAATCTTATTTTGTAATTCTATTTCTTAGGCCCGTTTGTTTAACAAGCCAAGGAGGAATAAAACTGGCTAACATTTGAATAGCAACAAACGTTAAGAGGCGCACGGACGGTGTAATCACGATTGTGAAATTCATCAAGTGGGAAAAAATTGTTAGGCTAGTTCTGTTCGTTTTCGTAAACATAGCTAAGATGCGCTTCTGACATATTTTTTATTTAATATCTGAATTCATTTATTTGTACACATGTATCTGTAGCATAATATAGCGTTTGCGGGTGTCCTAAAGGTGCAAGATTTTCACACTATCTTGTCACAAAGTATAGCAATTGTATGTGGGTATCAATTGAATCAGACAAATATGAAGAAAATTTTCAAAGTAATCTTTCTTTTTCAAAGTTAAAAACAAATGATCTATAGATATGTTTGGTTGCAAATAATAAGATTATTAGATCTACCATTGGCTAGAGTTTTGCCAGAAAGTACAAGGTCTCGATGTTTTCTGGTTCCATTTAATGTAGTGTGGTTCATTCTACTAGACTAGTGTTTGTAAAAGGCATATGCATTAACTTCAGACCAAACGTTTCAGTCAAACTGTCTTGAAAACATTCGAACATTCGAATACAATCAACCGCTTTTATGAAATGAACAACTGACTTAATGGGACGCATTGTAATTCAAGTCATTCATATATAAATAAATGTCACACTAATTTCGTCTCTTTCTTTCAAGCGATGTTTGCGTAATTATGCTAGCAAAGTGAACAAATATGTACAAAACTGAAATATTTCTATAATGGCATGAAAATCAACCCAGATCACTTATATGTAGAAATAAATATATCTGCACGATTTCATTTGTAGCATTTGTTTAATTGTGCTATATTGACTTTTCTAAAGGGCATGTCTTGCAAATAGATGTTAAAAGGTATGTACCAAATTGAACAATTGAATCAATCGCAAGAACATTTAATCAAGCGTTGTTCGTCCTTCGAAATCAAATATGCATATGGCCTTACTAACTCGTTTAATTTACGTAAGTACGTGAGTGGCTGATAAGGCTAATAGGTGCTCTGGACTGTAACTGGTTTACACAACAGGAGATGCCGCTTGGGTTTGCTTGTTTAACAGAGGAAGTGCTGCAGTTCTTAGAATTACGATGCTCACCCTTATGCATTGCCTCTGTAATTCTTCTCTGTTCAAAGTCTGAAGCTCAAGTATGGGAAAGACTGCGCCAGGTGGAGCGTTCCTGTACCAGATATTTCCGAGACTCGGGCCAATGTTGAAGTGTTTCAGGTATAACGTGAGGGAATCTTTGAAGCGTTTCTTCTGACCGCCCAGAGATTGCATTCCTTCCTTCAGATCGCCGTGGAAGATATTCTTTGTTAGTCGCTCTTCTGGCATCCTGAAGATTTGACCTGCCAATGTCAACTGTGATCTCATCTGCATAGTTTGGATGCTTGGAATGCCTGACCGTGTAAGATCCTTTGTGTCTGTGACCATGTCCTGCCATATTATGCTCATCAGATTCATCAGGCAGCCCATGTGATAAGGTTTCATCTTCTTTGCATGGTGTCTGTACACCATTCAGACTTCGTAAGCTTGTGGCAGGTTTAGCAATACAACGACATTGTGCACCTTCTGTTTTTTTTTTTTTAGACTGCTGCCTCTGTTCACCAACACATTTGCACATTGTTTGACAAAGACTACTCTTGGTTTACATATTCTGACGTTTGTTTCATCATTCATGTAGACTGCATGTGACACTCTACTTCCGAGTTTGGTGGATTTATTCATTGTCATTAGGGTTAAGCCTGTTACAATGTTGGCTGGTTTTGCGTAAGTGTTCTCTGGTGCAGATTGGCCTCACCTATTTCTTCTAGATACTGACTTTGAGATCAAAATTATCGCAAATTGAAGCAAATGGTCCATACCATGTTGCATGTCGGAATCAGATTTGTCATTCAAGGAATAGTCGTCAACAAATAGGTCATGAACAGTAATTCGTAATTTCGTATTCTCCTATAGCGTCTTCAGATTGAAGAGCTTGCAGTTAATTTGCTATTTCATGTTAATCCCAGTGTCATAGTCAAGGATGTATTCATAAGCCTGATAGAGAACATTCTACTGAATAGGTTCAGAGCCAAGACACACCCCTTTGCTTGACTCCATTTGTGACTGCGAATTATTCAGATGAGCAGGCGATATGGAATTGCCGAAACCATCATGATGACGTATTCTGTGCAAGCAAATTTCGCTATGATCTTTCAGAGGCCTCTATTGCTGACTGTGATGGTCTATAAATGCTCACTTTTTTCCTGGAGTTGACAAACTGCAAACACCATGTCTGTTTATGCGGCCCTGTGTCCTTTTCTGAAGATACACTTACTCTCAGCCCAGGCAGAAACCTTTCATCAATGTAATGTACATGGCAATGCAGCAGACCTCTGTTTACTTTTTGCCGCCTATTGAAAGCAAAGCGATGCCCCGATAATTTTCGTAAGATTGCCTGTTGCCTTTTACGCTGGTAAAAGTGGACAATGATGCATCCTTATACACCTGTGGTATAATTCCCCAAGTCCACATTTGCTACAAGAGCTCGGTCAGCCTCGTTGCTCTGTGCGAAACTGCATTGTAGACTTCTGCTAATATTGTATCTACACCAAGTGCTTTGACAGAAGATCAATTGCGTTCACAGTTTCAGTCATGCTGGATGATCAGCAAACGATATTCATTTCCACTAGGAGCAGTCAACCAATTATCGACGCATACGGTGATAGATGATTGGTCATTGAGAGGTTTCTTTTAGTGTTCTGCCCATCTTTGAAAGTATTATTGTTTTGTGGGTTAGCAGTATGTCCCTCTCAGCACTCGGTATTGGAGAGGTTTCTCATCTCTGGGGCGCGTAGATTGTATTTAAAGCAACATATACATTCTTCATGTCATTTCTGTACTCATATGCTTTGATCCCACCTTTCTTATTGCTCTGCCTTCAATCATACAACCTCTAAATTTGCATTAGACAATCATCCTGTGCTTGGGGAAGGCTGCCTTCTTGAATGATGACGTGTTGTCGTCCAAATAGGCCGACATTTCTTATTAGGAAGTGTCTGCATGGCAGCATTGTTCTCATAAAACCAGTCTTGATATCTACATGTAGTGGGAGAGTTTTGGGTGGAACTAAGTACACAGAATCTTCAAAGAAGGTGCAGTTGCAAAGTCACATGTCTTTTGCAGACAGTGGGAATCTCATTTGAAGTATTCTGTCATTCATTCCCTTTTGGTAGATTTGTGAATGTGCTAATGCTGTGATTTTATAGCATACCCATCAGCTTCACGTCGCTCTTCCTTACCAAAGACACTCCAGAAGGTGTATCTAGCTCTTACTTCGATGAGTTATCATTCCTCAGCTAGCTATTTTCAATCAGGGTTGCTATCTCAATATTGAATATGGCCAGTTCTCTGCCAACCAGAGCTATTATTCTGTTTGGTAAACCACACAGAGAGGGGACCTTCATTAATTACAATAGTCCAAACTGGCCAAAAGGATACCTTTTAATTAAGTGAATTTAATGGCGGATATTACAACAAACAAAAGATATTACCGTCTATATGTACAGTATACTAAATAAATCTATATGAATTAGCTATGCATGCAGATACATAACAACAAACCTAAAGAACATATTATTTTACAAAATATCTCCGTAGGGAGAAAGCGATAGATACGTATTAAGAGCAATATTGTGAAGATAAAATCAGATGTGAAATTCAAAACTGCATTCAATGGTCAGTTAAAGAAATTTCCAAGATAACTGAATATACAACTTAATATATATGCTTAAAAGCTTTATATATGTGCGCAGCTAATATACTTAAAATTCTCGTATTCTGGATTCTTGTAAGATTTAGAAAGTCAAGCACATATATTCATTTTCTCAAATGTTTATCTCTATATTTGACCCCTAAATCTTTACACAATACGCGTTCAAGCACAAAATGATATTCCTCTTCAAGGAGGATACACTCAGAACAAAATCTATAATGATATGATTTATGTTGTCTCACCCATACACGGGATTATCTTCGCGTATGTGAGAGGGAAATAAATTGAATAAAATATGCTATCGTTGTTACTTCTGTGAAATATTTTGCCGGATAGATTAAAAGTTTCTTTGCTCTATTAATGCCGTTTTTACATGGCTCTATTGCTTTGCGTATGTTGACATTTGCGCTAAGAATTTAAAACAGGTATTGACCAGAACTAGTTTTTTTGTGTAAAGATATTACCTGTGCCTTATAGTTGTGTGAGAACCACAATGAAACTGAATTATGCATGAAGGTTTATTGTTTTGTATATTCTGTACTAGAATTATAATTTTAAGATTGTATAGTTGATAATTTTCAGTTCAATGAAGACTAATTTGTACCTCAGTGCTAGGTAATTGGTAACAACACTTCTCCATTTGAAGGTGTATATTTGAACTATTGGGGCATAACGGTTTGTTCCAGTAGAATGTTTGCTCTACATTGAATTGAGCGTTACACATTCACTACTTGGGATGAGGTGATATTTTATGAAGTCACGGTAAACGACGTATATTTGAACACATATAATTTAGACATGCACCCTTTCCCTCAGCCATGGTGCTCTTGATCACAAGTTTGTGTAAACTGGAAACGTTGCCACAAAACTGCACCATTTTTTATTAAGCGTTCTCTTTTATTATCTTATTGGAATACCAATAGGGATTTGAAAACGTGGTCATGTCAGCAACCTCCTTTTATGAGTATATTTAACACATCCGTGGAGTTACAATTCATCAAAGGACAGGTTGGGATTGGATGATAGTTCCACAGTATATTGTCTTCGCTAAGTAAAGTGGCAAAACAATGTATTATTCAAATAAAAAGTAAAAGTAAATTCTTCTTGTCTTATTGCTCTGATAAATGACCTCATAAAGAGGGTGACATAAATATACACTCCTATTTGTTATTTTGTTCCTAACTAATGGATCTATAAGTAGTATAGACTTTCATCTTGCAGACTCCTCAGAAAAGCAGATTCAATCGGGTCCCGGTGTAAATGCACCTGCTATAGGAGGTTCAGTTGGCGGAATATGTGTGATTGCCATCATTGTTAACATCATCACAGTTGCTGTCTTAAAGAAAAGACTGTAAGTGTCTCACTAGATATTGTGATATTATTGTAGACGTTCATGGTGTGAAATTGTATAGCACAACTTGGATGTATGAATTAAAACGTCATACATCTTAGGCATGAATGGTGTACTTAGCAGCACTACTTGTGGATTTTGATCATAATTTAGAGGAATAAATATACAGTACTATGCAATTACTTCTTAAAGATTGCAATTTTAGACATAATTAACCATTAGAAGTCTTCCTTAAATTAACTAATAAATGAATTCAAACTGACCTCTGATAGCAGTCCGTATTTTATTACAATCAGAGGAAAAATGGAGGTAATATATTTGTGGCTTCGCTAATGAAATTACAGTTGATTGATAGGGATATGACTAATATTAAACGTATGAGTGATCTCTTCATTTGAATAACAACTGAGACTCAAGCTTGCAAAAACGTCTTTCAATGTATAAAACTATAATATGATCTGTTGAAAATGCTGATGAATTGTGTCTCCTTATGTAGAATGGCAATCTCTCTTGCAGTACTAAGTAATATTTAGCATTGCAACATCTGTTAATGAAACGTGTCTTATCAACACACCAGTAACGGAACTTGTTTTAGTAAACCAAACTATTTATATAGAAGCAAAGGCTTCTGAAAGCCACATTCCTTGAATAATAACTCTAGAAAGGATCGAAATCCGTACATCTTATTTAAATTATTATATCTTCATTTCTAAAATAGGACCTATGTACACTTTTTCTTTCGAGTTGTCTAGTTGTACTAAATATTTATGAATGTTTTTGCATCAATTAAGATATATATATAACAAGGAATAACGTGCATATTTAAATGTGTGATTCCATATTTTCATTTTCTTGAAGATGCAACTTAACGAATGGTACATATGTTGGTAATAACATAGTGTCAGTCACAGTTTTATCCATAAACATAATATAAATGTACTTTCAAATTATAGCATTCATTTTCAGAACTATTATCCATGTTTGTGGATATAACGTATCTTAAATATTTGACATCATTATAAAAAAATAGGCATTTTAACATATTTGATGTCAGTTTGGTTTTCCCATTTTGCTACATTACTACTACTACTACTAATAATAATAATAATAATAATAATAATAATAATAATAATAAAGCAAAATGATACATTATTTATATTCTTGATATATCAGCGTTGGTGAGGGTAATCATTTATCCATCAACAGGTATATTTACATTCCACTGCAGCGGAAAACCTGCAACAAATTTGTTGGAGTGGTTGTGTCACCCTGTAATGTTTAATATCACAGGCATGCTGAGCAAGACAAAGGAACGTAGAATGTCGCGTTCTTCAAGTCATACTTATTTGTCATAACATTAATATCCCATTATCGGTTTTAAAGAGACAGTGAGAGGTCGCTAATTAATTGATGTGCACGGTACGTTGTTATCCACGTGACTTTAATCTTGAAAATAGGTCGTTTCTTATATTTGACAATAATTTGTGCAGGTTTGTCTAATGCTTCCAAGCATACTGTTCTTTCTTGACTAGGAACAGAGACACCAGTGACAATGAAATGCAAATGGGAACGGTCAACCACGATTACGTAAATATTGCCAGTCCCAGCACAGGAAACGTTATCCGTAAGAGAACACACACACACACACACACACACACTCACACAGCGACGTAACGATACAAATCTTAGAACATAGTGAACCGTTCACAGAAATGCTTTGAGAGAACAATAACATATACTTACATAACGAGTATATATGGGAATATGTATCAATTTAGTTGGTGCTACATTACCACCATATCCTGCAACTACAATGTTTATTTATTTGTATGGTTATTATTGATAACGACTGCACTTGAGATATATTTATTACATGCTGATTCCTCATAAATATAAAGTTTGTTTCTAAAGGAAGACAGGATAGTTTGCATAGCAGTAATACATACCTAGCGTTATTGCCTTGCATAACTCTTCCGGGAAGAAAGTACCCTCGTCCATGCCCATTGTTCGGTACTATCCTCGGATGGGAGGTTCCAGAACATCTAGAACAGAAAGAACACAGACGCGGTCTGATTCCAACGTTATAGGCGCATGCACGACATCCGCCTCTTTTTCCAGAAGGGACTGCATGCGTCAGGTTATGCAAATACGCTATTGTAAAGGTTTCCTTTTCCGTGTGCATTGAATTATATCAGAAATATAATCTTCTTTCTGTATTGATTGAGCTATATAATCCCAAGTCCTCGTAAACTTAGTGTTATTCTAAGCTTTCTAAGATTTGAGGACCTTCAATTTGAAAGTTCTGCTGTATTAAATCGAGAGGTGCTCAAATTATAGTATACCGTAGTATTACGCTCCGGTGGCCTAGTGGCTAGAGCGTCCGCCTCGGATGCGGGAGGTCGTGGGTTCGATCCCCGGCCGAGTCATACCAAAGACTTAGAAAAATGGTACTAACAGCTGCCTCGTTTGCCAGCATTACGAGGTTAGTGTTAGGACTGGTCGGCCTAGTGTCAGGATAGTGTGATTAGGTGTGACATCATGATACGTATCTACATGATGCCCCACTGCTAGACATCGCTATAAACTGACACACTGCAGACGTTGTAGCCATATGACTGAAATATTTTTAAAGCTACATGAAAAATCCAAATCACACACACATGTATCTGCAACCCTTTTCGCCCTCCGAACTTGTATTGTCTCTTATTAGCATACTATATAATGGATATATTCCTGAAATTTACGCAAATTCATGACTTCATATTGTCTTGATTCCTAGCATAGTAGACCTAGTAACGTATATATATATATATTCATATAAAATGGTGAATAATTCAGATTCGTCATCATCGATATTTGTCTTCGGTGTCAAAAACTATTTTGAATTTGGGGAAGAAACAAATTTCGAAATGTTGCAAATATGTGAAAATCTGGATACATAAAGACCCGTGGGATAAGTAGCTTTTGTGCTTGGCATATACTCATTGTGCATGCATGGACGACTGTTAATTTTGATAGTTTTGGTCCGGTGATGTTTTGGACCTTGCCAGTGTCGGCATACTTAGAAAGGAAGGAAGCAAGGCACTGCCTCATCGTCACCTTTACGATCCCAGTAGGGTATAAGAACCTGCTCATCATTCGAGAAGAGTAGTCCTCAGTTCAAGAATGATACAGAATGATTCAGTGGGTCTTTTGGGACTCAAAAGAAGACTCATCGGCACAAGATGGGCATGGGATTTATCTCTTTGTTAGAGAAGAGCTTTCATTAATTCAATGAGACTGTAGGATCCATCTATCAGACTGCAGAACTTGTAGTAAGACTTCTTAATCCCAGGATGAAATGTGAGTTTCTCTTTACTTGAGAATATTAATAAGGACACATAATTCCTCATGCTCTCAGTCAATTTCGGATAGGTATAGATCCAGAGTCCCGCCAAAGAGAGAAAAATCGGACTGAGAATGAGTAGTACCTTCGGATAGGCAGGAGGAGCACCCTTTCAAGGATCTTAGCCCATTGACTATGATGAGCATGTCGCGCCTCCCTCAAAAGGGAGAGCAACGACGACAATTTATAAGTTCTGAGAATGGCACCACCATCATATCAAAGTCATCTGGACGGTTATCGGCGTTCACATACCGGTGGTCTGTAAATGGAATCCCATCATCTGTACTGGGACAAGGTTTAGGTTGATAGCACACACACAAATCTGTCTCGAATCGTCTGATATGCTGAGTGTTACTAATTCTTCATTAGTAGGAAATTTTGTGTCCAGATTATTGACTTATTGACATTAGTCTGTTAAACAGATAAGAGTCCCTATATAGGTATTATCCAATCTTTGTCCACCAGAAATACTTCAAAGAGATTTGGTCCTTGGTTCTTAGCTTAGTTGATGCCAGAGGCGTAGTAGTAGATCGTATGCATTCCATATTTACAACCTTGACACGTCCGCCGAAAATTCAAAGAATGCGAACGATCCAATCAGAGAAAATAGATTAGAGAGCTATGACTCATTGTGGCTGAGTCTAACAATGAAGATGGAATATGTGCGAAGTGACCTAAACACAGCTGGGTAGAGAGAAGACGTATTAGTGTCTAAATGTTATCGCGGTGTTCTACTTACAATAAACCTGGATGGCTGGAAGTGAATTCAATGGAGACGTCACTTTGAGCAATCCGCGCGGATTGAATTTGACTCGTTAAGGAATTGGAAATTGAGAGCTTCGAAAGGAAGTTTTTTAGGAAGCCAGCGAAGTAGCAGCCTAGAACTGGAATAAGGAAAGTATAGAAGAGTTAAAGTAAGTAGGGAGAAGGCAGGACGGTAGGAGAAAGAAAGTAAAGAATAGAGGTGGAAAGGAAGATAGATGGAGAATCAGGAAAAAAATTGAAGGAGGGACAGATGAGTACAAGAGCGATCCAAGAATAATCGATACTCTAACAAGCAAATAATAGACTTTCATATGAGGTGCGTAATTGTTAAACGTTGTTCGACCAACAAATCAAATGCTGTGAGAATATTACTGAGTAGAGATTGATACCTTTTGCTTAATATACTTACCAAGTATATTCTCTACATTTTTATGTATTTATAAAGTTTTATATTTATTGAGAACTTCTGCTAATATATCTGTTTATAATGTCGGCTTTAGATAACTGGGGTTCGAAAATCCTAATGCTCATCTGTAGGCCGTATTATTCGTGATATAGGGATATAGAGCTTATCAACTTAGCCACCTGGGGCCCCATCTTGTATCTCAACGGATATAATCTATTCATGGAATGTATCTGCATTTTGTGTTAAGTGTAACGAATTTATCAACATATATAGTCAATGAAGGGAATTGTAAACAAGAATGAATAATACAGCGCTATATCAACAGATCTGGTGGATTAATGAAATTATCAGGAAGTATAATCTATATAATGTTCATCAACAGGTAAGATGATGTATTATATAAATTGTCACAAATATAGCGATTTTGAGGTTTAGGCTTGAACCCTAATTCATTTGTTTCATCACAATGTATATTTATCATATTGCACTAAGGCGATGAGGAACAGCTGTTTTCAACTCAAAAGCTCCTTGCGAATGGTTAAGGAACAACCAAATGTGATATGTTCATTCCAGACCGCCTAAGTATTCCTAAAGAACCTCGCTGTCCCGTACTTTGTTGGTCCAGAACCTTTCGCCCCTCACAATGAATAAATGACTTTCGTTCCTCGAACCAACTACAGCACTGAATAGCTGTATCTACTTATTGTAAGAGTTATACAATCCCACAAAGTTCGACAACTCCCTGTAATAGCTCTACAAGGCTATCGAGACTGATCTGTATTGTGACGATACAGATGCGTTTAGGGACATAATTATTACGATCATGGCCACATTCACCACCAGAGGATTTGAGATAAAACGGGTTCCCCACTGCCTGATTTTTGCGCGTGCAAATAACGGAACAAATTTCATTTTTTAAAATAAATTATCGAAGTTAAAACTAACACACATCCAGTAACGATGCTCGAAGCAACGAAACCCACCAACATTTTCATCTATGATAGATATACATTTTCGTACAAACATTTATATGTCATTATCCTTTGTGAAACAAAGACTGGTGCACAGTAATAGTTATATTTCAAGACGGCTTTGAATGAGTATATTTCCTCTGAATAATGAGCATGAAACAATTATTAATCGAATATGAAATCCTAAGTTAATTTACTTGCACTAATATTGTAACCCAACATGTATCCCTAAATACTGACAACGAGAGCAAGCTTGTTACAATAAGGCCATTTACATATTTGTCTACAACATTTGTATTTTTCTCTATTTAGAGTCGGTCATCGGAGTTGACAATGTACAAGAAGGATTTCAAACAGGAGACACAGAATATGAGGTAAGGTTGAAGTACCGGGAAACACAATATAACTGTCAAAGTAACCTTTCGTGAAATTACATCATATATTATGGATGAGTAAAATTACTGTATTGTAGCTCATATATAGTGATTCGTGTCTGGTGCCTCTTATTTTCTTATTAGGTTAGACCATTGCTATTTAATCCCTGGGGCGAAAGAAATGCTGACGGTTGAAAAAGTTGCATCTCTCCTAATGGACTAGAGACGGGTCAAGTCAGTACGAAGGAAGCTTTATTGGTTTAATGCGTGATCATGCATCTTACCTCTAACACATACGCAAAACTGTTTTTTATATTTTTCTTTGGCGACATTCGTTTATAATGTTATAATTTTACTTTATATAATACTAATTATGTAATATAGTGTGAAATTTATTGACATAATATGAACATTTTGGGCTTAGGTATTGAGATAAATAACTTAGCATTTTAAACAGTGATGCTTTTATTCTTTAGCCATTTCATCTGATATGTTACGACTCTACAGTCGTTAACTATATACGGCAAGGGAAGTAATACAAACAACGAACAAACAATGTATTGCTCTAACTTACAAAGTGAAAATTTAAAAGGAACGTATAGTATTTTGAACCATAAATGTCCTATCAAAGTCCAAACATATGGAATGTCCCTAATTAAATATAATAGTCTTGAATGTCATGATGTATCACAATGATATAAACCAGAATGTTTTTGAATGAGTCCTCAATTCTAAGTTAAAGTTTTAGTTTAAATAGTTGATGAGCACGTTGTAATTCCAATGAATAATTTAAATAAATATTTCCTCTCAATCATATCTGAACACAACTACAAACCCTCATCATATAATACAAAAGACTGTTATAAAACAGGATGAATAATTGTTTACCGAAATCCTCTATATAATAATTTCTCTTGACCTATGACACAAAAGAATTTCCAGTGGAAAAACACAGACATTGAACTCAAATCTAAATAAGAATCTTGTTGACTTCATAGAAGTATGATCAAAATCAGGTTGACATTATTCTAAGTCAGGGACTAAGGTGAAGCCCACAATATAAATTGAATATGCATAAAAGTTAGAATGTTTAGTTAAGCTGGCGTTTGTAATTTGATTGTAATGTTTAGTCTTTAGTAATACCGCCAGGGTTCGGCTAAAAAGTCATGTATTATGTGAGAAGATGTATTTCATTTTTGCATATCGTTGTATATCGTTGTATATCGTCTCTCTAGCTTCATGTGACATTCCGTTGGTAATTTTAAAACTTTAATATGTACATCCAAAATTATATTAAAGGATTAATATTTAAGAAAATATAAGGACACAGGCAAACATACATATTCATTTGAAAGGGGATACAGCTATTTAGAACCTCAGCTTTGTGATGCATGTCGAAGATCTTTTTTTGTCTACGACGTCGAGAAGATTCATCTTTGTATTAGCATACAAAATTTAGAGAAAATGTAATTGATGGCCAGTCAAGTTACATCAAAAAATCTGTACAAAATACAAACAAAACAAATTCGGAATTACTCCACAAGCAAGAGAAAAACAATTTAGTTTCTCTCATACTTTTGCATTCTAAGGTTGTTTACTGTGTTAGCTTATGCAGTTAGCTAGATTATATATTGACAAACACCAGTTGGTAAACATAGGTCGTGTGACAAAATCAAGAGCCGTCAAATAGGGGAACATACAGAGTAATGACATATACCTGTAAAACCTTCAAAGTGGAAACATAATGACTATACTATTGTTTGAAAATGTTGGAATCATATTGAATTAGCATATTCGTGTAAAATTAATATATAATTTTATTTAAAAACATGAAATTTCTGAACTTCAATTTAATTATTACCACACATGCCACGAAAATTGTCTGACTTGTCATTATTTAATTGTCTACTAAGCTGCTTATATGAACCCACGTATGGGACCAATGAAGCAGGAATAACCTGGAAAACAAGGAACTTATCACGGGAACGTGTTTCAATAATTCTAGCAATAACTTACTATGCATAAACAAATCTGTTCAGATTGAAATCATTTCAAAATTTCATTATTCCCTACATATTTTTTAATCAGTAGTATTGTGTCAAACAGTGCATATACAAAGTCACTGTTTTAAAGCCATAAATGTACTATATCGCACCTGTTGCCAAAATATTTGAAATATCTAAATTTGGTCCTCTGACTTTTAAACACAAGAGCTAATATATCTCCAAATGATTAATGTCTTATGATGAGAAGGGGGCAGGTTGGCTTACAGCATAGGAGTACCAATGTTGGTGATCCCTCGCACAATCTTTCTCATTATGAACCTTCTTCGTATACCGCTCAGTTAAGGGCAATGTTTATCACAAGGTTTTGATCACCATCCTATTACAATAAATTGCGTGTCTACTGAGAAGTAAACGTTATCCAGGAAAGTCTCCTCTACTTGTAACAAGTGAGTCATAGAAGCTGAAATAGCTACTTCTTGTGCTAAGTGTTTATCGCTACTACTTTAAGTCTGAAGGAATAAAATGCCACTGGATCAAAGACCTTGACATATTGCCTAGTATACTACTAAGGATATTTATTATTGTCCATGACAAATATGATTCATTTAAACTCTGACTATAGCAACTAACGACATTACCCATGTTCCAAGTCTGAAGACTTGATTGATGAAGAAGAAAGCATACCCATGTTCGATGTGTGAGGACATAATTAATAAAGAAAAGGTTAGATCCCTAAGGTATTCGTATCATCCTAATGTTGTGTATCAAATGTCCACCGTACATAATGATGTTTGAAAGCACCAAGGGTGAATTCAGCTGAACGTCCATATAGAACGTTTCATCGTCTTAAGCGAGAGATATTACACCTTTGTTTTTCTTCTGTTACAGAAACTACAAGACAGCGGGAGAATCGAAGGGTCTGCTTATTGTACGATAAATTACATGGAAACAGGTCAGTAGTGGTCAGAGGATGTTCTTAAGCCTATTTTTCGCGTTTACCTTTTCTTTATTTATGGACAAATATTTTTTGTCAATACATATCTCGTTAAACATGCTCTTTTATGATTAAAACATTCAGATGGATATTTTTAAACTTTAAGGTACGCATCAAGAGGGAAATAAAATTATTCTATTGTATTCAGATGAATCAAATGAAAACAGTGGAGAGGGACTCGGAATAAAGGCAGGCGTAGGCATCAACAATGATGTTAAGACGCTACGGTCGGTTGAAAGAGAGTTGAAAGCCTTGGACAAAAGGAGAACAGATTTAATTCGACAGAAGGAGGAAATTCAAATCAGACTAAGAACAACACAGACTAAAACAAATTGAAATATGTATTCGCTGTTTAAAACACATTTTGATGTTATTTGGATGTTTCGTATACGTAACTGCGTAACGTTGATTATGCACAAAAGTGTATAAAAGTACTGCTTTGCATTCCTAGAACCGAACTTGAATCTCATGCATCGGAATATAATATTTATAGTATATTGATATTTCTTTTTTATGTTCATTTATCAGAATGTTATATTATATTCAGATTTATGTGTTATCATGAATGCATTATATACTAAAAGAATGTATATAAGATACCCTGAAATTGTTACATATGTCTCATGTAGGTTTACAATATCGATCTATGCATTCACCTGCTTAATTTGGGAGTTGAGGGAATCTTTTTGACTCTGAATTTGGAACATAACTAACACTGTATCAAACGATCGGTTGTCACGTTGCTATTAAAATATTTAAGGGTTAGTGTTGGCAAGTCCTCGTCGTACTTTTGCCTCCATATTAGAGTACATCTTATGTGATTGGAAACTGAGTCATGTAAAAGAAAAGAAAATACTTTATTTTTGAAACTCAAAGAGATTTTAAACATTTTAAATAAAGTTTTTACACTGTTAGAAGTGTCCACATCTTGACCTTTCTGTATTTCAAACACTATAGCCTTCCTAAATATCAGTTTGCGGAAGTAAATATGAAATTATTAATGACACATGACCCAGACCATAACGTCCAAAAGATGAAAACATTAGCAGCTGATTGTCTTAAATTAAAAAAGATCGACAAAATAAATCTGGGTAAATTACAGTGAGCGAGACTGCATACGAAACCGATTCTGATATTTGCTATATACTTTAAAAGGAAAGACTGAATACAGAATAGTTACACATAGTAGCTTTTACGGTACACCAAGCATATTTCCATAAACATGTAATGTTTTAGGTGAAACCCTGTTACAGTCAAACAAAGACGTGAAACATTTAGAAGATGCATTTCGAAACAACGAAATCGATTATCCAAACCAAATCATCTTATTCTATAAGAAAGCTAAGAGATGCAGATAACACCAGGGTGTACATAAATATATTAATATGTGTAAAGTAATACACAAAGGAAACCAAATTGCTATTTATCATATTAAAGATTCATATATGTTTGATATTTTACTTTTTCCATAAATATATTCAGTAAATCATTTAATAACTGTATATATTTGATATTATATTTTACTTCTGATATCACTTTACTATACTCGAAAATTTGTATTTGTACAGAAATTTTGGTCCACTTGATAGTATGGTTTGGTAAAGTACCACTTAAATATAAAGCGGCGGAAAAACCAAGCAGATGAACACCGAAATTGTGACGTTAAAATATTTTTTGAAATATATTTTATACATTCAGCCAATACTCTCAAGTGCTTTACTATTTTTTAATCCGTATATGTGTATTCGTAATATATAGTTTTAAGGATACGTCATATCGTTCCATATTTTTTGACAATTTTTATATTGTTGTAAATCCACTGAAGCAAGAAATAAAACAACATGACAATGATATCGTGAATTTTGTGACTGAAGATTACTTAACATAACCGTTCAGAATCATTACACATTCTTAATTTCAAGAATAATGTAGGGTTCGTCATTTATACCTACAGAGTGACCAACCGATAATCCCGATGCTACCAAGCCTTGTTTCTTATAAGCGTCTTAGCATGAGATATAGAGACAATACAATCACTATAGTAACCCTGGGTGTCATTCTCTTCTTACACATAACTGGTTAATACCTATTTTGGCGACAAAAAGTAACTTTCTGAGCAGCAATGTTAAGAAAAGCATGCACCCAGTCATACATTCCATTCCAACTGAGCTATGGCTCTACGAATCGTGGCGTAGGGATCTGATACTAAACTAGACGGTACATCAACAGTTTTATGTTTTAACCAAAGTCCGATTCTAGGTGATGGATGTTGCAGTAGACAAAGTATTGTATATCAGGGCTGAAGTGCTTGCATGAATATAAATCAAGGCGGGTATATACTTGTATACACATAATGCTGATTTGGTATGAAATGTTTGCATGTCCGACTTTATTTCTAAATAAAATGATTGAAAATTATTTTCATTTTTTACAATGTTTCATCGTAATAGCATATGCCAAATCATCACAAAATCATATCATTTTTTTATTTTTTTACTTTCCTGTCAAAGTGTTATGATGGTATTCTTATATTTTCTCATATACCGAGAAACAAAGCTTCTCCAGTTTTTGAAGACTTAATCCCCTACAACACTACTTAATGCAATTCTGTGACAGATTATTGAAATACATAACATATCACTTGTCTTGTAAATGAACGACCGACACTCTAAAATAGCACTTGTCCTTTGAATACTCGTCCGCAATTTTAACTTGTACTTCAAATAAACGGCCGACATTACAACCATCATTTTTGTTTCAATGAACCACAGACGTTAGTCATTGAAGAATGAGAAGATCCGGAAGTAATCCTCTGTACTGACAATTGTTTGCCTTATCTAGTCTGTCAGTAAGTATCTATGTACATTTTGAAAAGAACAGACTAGCAATGAATATAATATAGTTTAAACCAATATCAATAATACGAACAAAGATATGGTTGTTTTAATGCAACAACGTCATTGTGTTGGAAATTTCTATATATTAGGGTTTCTAATATGATGTTCTACTGTTCGAAGGGACGTTTCATGAAGTGTTCAAAAGGCAAAATGACTAGCTAGACTTATAAGGAACCTACACTTTCGCATAATTAGAAAATAATTGCTGGTAGCAAGAACAAAACATCAGGTGAGTTTCTATCAGTTAAAGTATGCCGATTGCAGGGCAATAAATAAAACGAGATTGTTGAGACCAATCTAAAATTTTAGCAAAAAAGATGAAAGACGTTAGGCACAAAAAGATAGAGACCAGACACACAAAAAACAAAAACAAAAACAAATGAAAAATAGGCGAAAATTGTTTCTCACAGGAATTCGTCTACTGCTACTCTTCTGGAACCACGACATCCTACTCTGTGTGTGTGTGTGTGTGTGTGTGTGTGTGTGTGTGTGTGTGTGTTTGAGAGAGAGAGAGAGAGAGAGGAGATGAAAATAGAAATGTTACTCAAGTAGTTTTGACCGTATGAGAAGAACAGACCTTGGCCTTTAAAAGTAATAGCTATAACTGTAGCGTGGACCGAATCGTGGAAAGAACGACAGGAAGAAGGATACATAAAAAAGAGCATGAACGAGATACGAATGTTTATTGTTTCTCACATGAACTCGGATACAGCCATTATTCTTGAACGACAACAACGCAATGGCGAGGAGGGTGGTGGTGGAATGCAAACATATTACTCGAGTAGTTTTGACTGTACGGGTAGTGCAGATATTGGTATAGAAGGCTAATAGTTATAAGTGTATAGTGGAGTGAATCATATAACAACAGAACAAACGAATCAGGAACATTTATTATTCATATGTAACGACAGTTCTAATTATGCCCAGCTGCTGGAAGTACTACGTACTATCTGCACACCCCAGAATGTAAGCTTTCCCGAACAGTCACACTAAAGACGACAGTCTAGAAGCAAGCATAGTTGTTGTTGTTGTTGGATTTAACGCCATTTTTCAGCATGCGATATGCTATGCCTGGTGGCCAGTATTAGTGGTGGAAGAAGAACTCGGGAAGAACCACCGACCTACGAGAAGCTAGTGGCAAGCTTTCTCACATACCCACATTGGCTGAATCTTAGACTCGAACCCACGCTGACAGAGGTGAGATGGCAGTATTCCGTAACGGAGAGCGATTTAGACCACTCGGCCACTATGTATGTGATATTTGCAAGCAGTAGCTGCAAGTATTAGGCAACAGCTGATGTTTCTTCTAGAAGCTATGACCAACACATCCCACTGCTAGCACTACATATGTTATATGGATTATGAAAAATAATATTTTCTTTTCAACATTTGTATCCGATCAACAAACGGATAAGGTTATGATCATCGATAAGAAGATAAATAATCAAAAGACCAAATAGTTTGACAGACAGGTAGAGAAACAGAAATACGGGTAGAGAAACCATCAGACAGGTAGAGAAACAGAAAGACAGGGTATAGAAACATTAAGACAGGTAGAGAAACAGACAGACATGTAGAGATATCGACGGATAGATAAATAGATAGAAGACAGAGAAAAAGACAGAGCAAAAGACAGAAATAGACAGAAAAATATATATAACACTAGAAAAACAGACAGATAGATAAAGAAATAGACAGACATATGCTTTTCAAGCATGGAGTTTTTAGCAGGTTTGGTGTAAATTTGAAAATGGTAGGAAAATTTGTGCATTCTTCATAACTGCATAGGTTTATATTTAGGTCATAATTGAGTAAAATCATCACAGCAAACTTGGATAGGTCTCTACACGGTTACGCTGTCTGTACAGCGTAGGACGGTGTCAGTTATGATCGTAATGTCTGCGCTTGGTTGTTATTGGGCTGATTTGACAGAACGAATACCGCTAGATACAATAATGCCTAATGTCTCATGCTAACTCAGACAAGTAATCATAATCATGTTCATCTATGCAGTCAAATAGAGGAGACAGAGTTTCATATATTGAATAAATAAAACAAAGGTAATGAACTCGATAGTTATACGAACCCGAGTCCAAAGTACAATAGAAGAAGAGTGTACGACGCACAATCCTTGGAATGAGGGGAGTGATTCTAATAATTATGAGAATCTTTAAAAATGTTTCGAACTATCGTATTTTTTGCCATTGCATCTAATATCTTTTGCCATGCATCGACCTAGCCTTTTCATATCATCCTAGTCAACCATAAAGGTCATAATTATGTGATTGAACGACAAGATTGATTGATTAATAGAATGACCAGGGGCTGACCCAGAATATCGTTTCGGGGTGGTGTAAACAAGTCGGAAAATGGGTCTGTGGGATAGAACCCATATACATAGACATAGAAAAATTGTATTTAAAGTTGGAAATTCTTTACATAATAAGAAACATTAGGTTGCTGGAGGTAGTTGACGCAGGTGGGGCATTTATGGCGTTAATTTAACCATCCAATTGATACTGAAAAACTAACTCTATAGGAAATGCTCCCGTTGTTTCATTTTTTTTTGTTTAATTTTTTTTTTTTGGGGGGGGTCTATTTCACTACCAAATGTCAGTGATGACATGTTTCGTATATTTGCATACTGTAATGAGATAATTACTCAGTACACCATCTTCTAAAATAAATCATTATTACCCTACCAAGGTATCCTGAAAGTGATTGGGGTTTCGGGGTTCAAGTTATTTATTATAAACGATCTAAATATTAGTCTAAACATTCCATAGGAGTTTCAAATGTGTTTTAGATTTACTACAAACACTACACACACACTTTCTCTCTCTCTCTCTCTCTCTCTCTCTCTCTCTCTCTCTCTCTCTCTCTCTCTCATAGCAACGTAAAGCTTAGTGCTATTACGTAAAGTCATTCCAATCACTTATAGATTATTACGAGAATTTTGAATAATTTGGAATAACGGGACGATTGTTCAACTGGATTAGTGATTTCCTCACAGGCAGGAAAATTACCACAAGAATAGGCAACATCCATTCGGAAGAATTTTCACTTGCAAATAGAACACCGCAAGGTAGAGTAATAAGTCCCCTACTATTTAACCTAATGGTAAGCGACCTTGACCTCAATGCAGCCTCCACAAAAATAAACTTGTTACAATTTGCAGATGATAGTGGCATATGGAGAAATGGAAATCCTGCCTATAACACAGTAGTTAAAGAAATCCAGCAGAGCCTAGACAGCATAGAGAGATGGGCGGACAAATGGGGTTTCAAAATATCTCATGAAAAAAATTGTAGCAATCAAATTCACCCGCAAACGAAATAATAAACTAATATATTCAAACTTCTATATACAAAATAAATTGATCAAATACGTAACAGTAGTACGATTCCTAGGATTGTTCTTTGACAACCACCTCACATGGAAACAGCACATTGAACAACTCACCCAGAATTGTAACAAAGGTCTCAATTAACTCACAGAGACTAACTGGGGATCCAACCAGGAAACCATCCTCACGATATATAAGACCCTACTTAGATCAAAACTGGATTACGGTTGCCAAACACACAACTCGGCTAAGCAACCTGTACTACAAAAAGTTGACGCTATCCAGAGAAAAGCCTTACTAATATGCACAGGAACACTCCCCTCAACATCATTAGAAGAACTACAAACACTAACGTGAGAACTACCCTTAAAATTACGTAGGCAAGAACTGCTCCTCCGATACTCCATTCGATTAGATACCCACATAGACAACCATCCCACCAAAATAGCTATGCAAAAGTGTAAAGTTGTCTTCAAACCCAAAATCATACCCACCACACCAAGTGGCAAACGAATCCTTGAAATAAGAGAAAATATACCTCTACTAAAAAAAACAGGTAACAAACAACAACTAGTAATACCATAATAACCTTGAAAATCTTTCTTCATACATGATTTCTACTAACAACCTTTATAAACAGCATTGAACACTACCCTTTTTAGAACATTTAAAAAAAAATCGCCAAGAAACACCAGGCAAATGCAACAAGAAACCAGCGATGTAAAGCAAGCAGGACCGTTCCCGAGCTCTCCTTCCCATTAATGACAGCCTACCATTCATTTGTAAGGGACCTTTATGGACCCACAGATTGAGACCAAATTATCAGGGTTCCTTGAATCCATAAAAGCCTGGGGTAGGTGGCACCATTCCCTTCCCCAGGAACAACTAGCAGGCTTCGGTGCAGTCAGAAAAAGTGGCACATACACAATTGTGCGCACGCTATCTATAATTAAACTCAACAACAACAAATACGAGAAACTTTTTAAAGAGTCAATAGACCACACCGACTAAGCTATTACCTTACACCGTGAAAGATATATACAATTAATTACCATGTGGGTAATAGTTATCTTATTCAGTCATTTCCGCTTCCTAGTTATATATATATATATATATATATATATATATATATATATATATATATATATATATATAGAGAGAGAGAGAGAGAGAGAGAGAGAGAGAGAGAGAGAGAGAGAGACAGACACAGAGACAGAGACAGAGAGGGAGACAGAGAGACAGAGAGAAAGCGAGAGAGAGAGAGAGTGAGAGAGAGAGAGAAAAAGAAAGAGAGAGAGAGACAGAGAGACAAATACAAAATACATAATTGATATTGTGTTGAATGTACAAATTTAATTCCGTATTATGAATTAAATCCCAAATAATCCTAAACGTTTTATCATAAGTTAAAAGTATAGATAATCCCAGTAGTTTTCCGAATGAATTCCAATCTTGAATGTGCTGATGTACCAATAGACTGGAATATTGTTGATGTGCTAACAGTTGTGATGTATCACTATGAAGTAATTAATAATGTCTCTAAATGAATTCACAATAATCCCCAAAATAATAATTTACTCATAAAGTCAAAGTCAATAAATACATATTCTCAAACTAAAATTGAACACAACTAAAGGGCTAATTTTAATGTTGAAATTAGTAACTCTTCTCTAAAGAACATTAATACAAAAACGTTTGACATAATAATAGGACCAGGATGTATAAGGTGACAAATCCAAGTGTCCTTATTAATTGGTGTCGTTTATAGAGAGGTCAATGTGATCATAGAACTGTACATTGGGGTTTCATCTAAGGCAGATGTCATGATATATTAATTTGAAGAAAAAAGAACTATGTAAATTATACCAGGCGCACAGCCACAGATAAAGGATCACGAGGGAATCGTAGTAAAGAGCCTTGTCAAAGAAACATCACAATATTCGACACCTTATTTTAGATGGAAGGACGGCAATCAACGCCCGTTAATTGCTTCCTTTTTTATGAATTACCATTTATTACAACGTTTCTGTTCCGGGTTTTACTCAAATTAATTTTCTGTTTATACAATGCATCTAGAGAACAGCATTTATACAGTTTTTAGAGGGAACTGACTTATTTCATATTCGTGTCGAATTTTATTTAGCTTAATAAACAGTAGAATAACCAATTAAAGCAATTAGGTGCATTTAATTATCATTACTTATATGAAGGATCATATATGGGCATTTACCTCTGGGAAAAATTGTGTACTTTCATCAAGGGTAATGTAGCGCAAAGCAGGATCCTATTAAACAAAAATCAAAGTGGTGTAACCAAAGTAACGCACGGGTTTGAATAACATGTAAAACAACACAAAATCCACTTGCAGGTTTTCTGGTACAGACATGAATGAAATACTATCACATTTACAATGCATTCGTAGTTTGTGGACTCGCAAGGAAAAGAATTTAAGCAGTTTGTCATAGTCCACCAATTCTGGTTAGCTGCTTCTGTGTGTCTTCGGAAATGGCATTTAGCTACAATTCTCGCGGCATGATATATCCAATAATGTGTTATAAATTTCGTTGAAAGCAAGAAAAACCATGCAAAACCCTTAGCTGCATTGAAGTGTAATAATATGTATGGTATACAGCATAAATACTTCAAAAACAAAATTATCTGTGTTAAACAGAACACTATTTTGGTCTTTGGACGATTTGAAAGATAATGGTTTTCTTGCTAAAAGTTTATTTGGATTGGGTTTGATGTGTTTATCACCCTCTGAACAGATATCGTATACCCAGTCATATTTCGGACCACGTTTCCAGGAACGTTCTTGATATGGATTGTTATTAGAAGATTATGTCATGTTAAAAAAGAAGTACTTTAAGGAGAATGACAGAGAGTGGATTGGCTAATCTAAGTATCAAAGGATTTAGTTGCAAAGATTTTAATGTATGAAAAGGGACGCGAGAAAAAAGTCCGTTCGTAAATAAAGTTGAAATTATTTGATTTTGAGTATTTTGAAGAAAAAACATCCTGAATATAATACATTTTACTTAAAGTACATATCATTAACATTACAATAGATACGATGGTTTTAATGCATGATACGAACAACTTAATTAATGTACATATTCCATTCCATCTTACACATGACGTCATAGTGTCTGAGGGGGTGTTTTATTATGTGGTTTAAGAACAAAATGGCTCACAAGCCATATAGGCCACCTAAACTTTCGAATATCTAAATAATATTCTGTCGGTTTTTAAAAAAAGAAAGAAGAAATGAGTTCCTATCAACAAAAGTATATTGGTAACAAAGGTTTTGTTTATAATAATGACATTACACTCTCAAAGGGTCTAGTGGGGGCTAAATAGTCGCACTATTGAAAACAACAATATCAATAATAATAATAATAATAGCAATAATAAAAATAATTATAATAATAATGAATTATTTTTATTTAATGTGATATAGTATGTGCAATAACATTGTTCAATACATCTGAAAACGTTTTGCAAATTATCTTTCTCTTATGCAGAAGATAACGCATTTACTCGATAAATCAAGTTTTCATGAAAACATTCTTCCATTCTCACATTTATGTGTCAATTTTACCAAGGCATTGCTGGATCCTAGGAAGACTGTAGTGGCCGCAATTGACTTTGGCACTACCTTTTCGAGTTGGGCCTTTTCATTTACACATGACTACAAATGTAAGCCGACGCAGATGTCTATCAAATCCTGGAATAGCATTTCACAAAAGACCCAGGCCACGGTTCTCATTCGTCCTGATGGTAAGACATTGGAAGCATTTGGATATAAGGCGGATGACATGTATGCAGAATTGGTGGCCGCTGATGAGCACCGTCAATGGTACTACTTCACAAGATTTAAGATGGCTCTATATTCGGATAGGGTATGGCTAGAAATTATTTATAATCATAAAATACCGGAATGATCTCATGCTACGTATTATTTTTAACCCATTGAACTACAAAATTATATAAGACAGTAGTACGACTCTACGGTCTTAAACGAAGTTATAGAAAAGAGGGAATAAAAACAAGATTTGTAAAATTCAACAAATAATTTATTTCCCTGGAAAACAAAGTGAAAATTTAAAAACACTTACAGTATTACAAATGAAATATCAATAGCCCAAAAGTTTCATCACCAGTCCTAATCAATAAAGTTCTACTTAAATTTCGGTTGTGTTCGAAATAAGATCAGGCGCTGAAGGTGTTGATGTGCCTGTAGTCTTGAATTTACTAATGTACCAGTGGCATTATATGTGATGGTGTTCTAACAGTCTTCCAATTAATCACAATATTATACTTCAAGTCGTCCTTATCTGAATTCACTATAATTCCAAATTAATATTTATATCCATTAATATTATTGATCACTTTTTTAATTCCAGAAAATAATTTTGAATAAAAAATTCCACCCAAATCAAAAACTGAACACAACAAAACAACTGATTCTGCTTCTAATGTTATCACAAGAATGAATAATGTTTCCAGTAAACAGGATTGTATATAAAAACAGCTGCTAAGACAAAAATTTAGATCCAGGATGTAGGGTCAAGGTTCATTTCAATTAAATTCTAAGTCGTACACACATAAAATATGTTACTAATATTATAAATAAAACATCAGGTACAGCATGTTCTTCATGGGGAAATTTCAATATATTAGACCCAGACCCAAATAAACACGTTTACATTTATTGATAGTTATCCTAATATTGAACCCACACTCCATCATAAATATTAAATATGTATTATTTGTTTACAACATAAAACTAGCATCAATTTCCCAAGTCCGGTACACAGTGAACCTAATCTTGATTTCGGACAAGGTCAGGTACAAAATACAATAGTAAATAACATATTATCATGGAGAAAAGAAAATACAAATTAAATATACATAAAATCTATTTCTTATTGCATGGACTAATTGTATTTGCTGCACATGCATCTACAAAATATGTTGTGATAGGAATAACTATCTTACTTAAATATTTGTTTTAGCACAGTGACATAGGTCGCTTCCTTTCAGATTCCAGTAAATGGAATTTTAACAGTTTCATTAGATTTCCGTTGATAACAATCGGTTGATATCAAGGAAACCCCAATATCCAAACTTAAGAAACTAAGACGTTTAAGCATAAATATGGACTACAGAGTAACGTATAAATCGTGCCATAGATTCAACGAGGCAGGGCATTATTCATAGATAATTATCTACGGTTCTTTTTGCACAATCTAAAGAGATTAAACCCGAAAAGAGGCTAATTATGAAGGTTGCCCAGAGCCAAATTATAAAGGCTGCCGTTGGTCAAATATAAACTATGCGCGCCAATAGCTGATAACAGCCTTCCGCATAATCTAGAACTTAGGTGCAAATTAGTCATGTTATTTTACCTTTGTGTTTAATCGACATGCATGCTCTCTGTCTCTCTCTCTCTCAGTCGATTGATCAAAAGTTTCAGGCACATGTATCAAGAGTTGCCAGGCATGTACTTCAACCATTTACATGTATGATTATTATGAATAATTCACATTTATATTTAATTTATAAATTGTACACGGTGAGTCCAACCTCCCCAAACGTGGTATCATAATGTATCTGAAGTAATTCGAAGAGAAAGAAACGAACAAGACAAAATTATGCCAGACGTCTCAATACACTAAACTTCTGGCAAAACGTATGGGGGAGAGGATGAGTATCTAGTAATGAGGCGAAATGAGAAAATCTATGAGAAGACCTTTGTCAGTCTTTGACGTAAACTTTCATCTTTCAATAAATAGCAAGCTAAAATGAGCATAAAATGAAAAGACAACACTAATGTCTTGCCTAATACTAGTATATAATATGATTGAAAATATCAGTGGATTGAACGGGCGTATAATTGATATTAATATACAGATGAAAACAGAACATATTACGATTATTAATCTTATTTATAATAATCCAACTGGATTTAAGTGCATGCACTGAAATAAACTTTAAAAGGTGACTCAAACAAAATTTCAACAATCAAGAATTCTTCAATGATAATCTACACTTCCAGCAGGGACATGCACATAATGGACTAATCTATAAATTAATGGATGCATGTTCTACCACAGTAACTCTCTTCATAACAACTGTTATAACTCATGTAAAAGGTCCAGATTATATAGACTGGGTAATTTATTTTATCAATACTTAACAGCAAATCGTAAATCATACAGTTTGAAATTAATTATCTCTCAGCCAAGGGCTTCGAGACCCATTCCTGAAGCCCACAGAACTAAAAATCCAATCAACAATAACTCAGTTTATTAGGAAACAGTCCATATTGAAAACAATGTTGAGGAAACCCCTGATCCCAGCTTTTGATAGGTGGAACAAATTCCTTTGAGGATCATGTAACCCATAACCTAATTTGCACTTCCATAAGGTGCATAGTAATGATAGTTATCTCCTGGCCCAAGTAGGAAGGTTACTACGGGAACTCTCCGTGTTAAACTCAGATTGTCTTCTCATTATACAAATGGATAAATCTCGGACGAAAAATAGTGTGCCAGGAACTCCGGACAATAAAATATACGAACATGTCATAGGACCAAATTAAAACAGCCTGTCAAGACACCTTGACCATACCCACACCGGCTGTTAGGAAAAAAGCAGTATACATACAAACAGATAGAATTTCACCAATTAAAGAAGATGACTCTCCTCTGCAGGGGACAGATAGGCAGAGCCAAACATCAGTTAAAGCACATACAGTAAAATCTGACAGTTATGTTTCTCACTCAACATCAAACCAAGTACAAAAGGAACTGCTCTAAAGACACAACCAGCTTCCAATTACCGAAAGCATGCAGCTAAATTAAATAAAAATACTACATACAGCAGTCGCAATTCTTTTAGTCAGTCTAGTCGTGTAAATCAAGTAGTTGCGATCCAAGCAGTGCATTATCAAACATAACAACATAAATAAAGACAGATCTCTTCTCATAGGATCATCGATAATCAAAGCACTTAGAACAAGACGATTTTTTAAACAGTGAAAACCCACAGAGGTGTAAAAATTAATAATACTACAGAGAAAATATTGTAAATGGGTATATCTCCATGTGATACTGTAATTATTATCATTGGTGGCAATAATTACCGTAATGGCCAATCTCTAGAGGATGACGATAAATGTTTGTTGTATTCCATTGTGTAAATTAATCATCTCAGGTCTACCGCCGAGATGGGAAGTACTTGTGACTCCACTAAATGAAAGCACGTTGTGTGAAAATTTCACTGGTCAACAGTGAAATCATTACTGACTTGAAAAGGCCCTAATCTGTAGTATTTTGGTGTGCCGAACACGAATATAACCGTGAAAAATTTGTATTGGCTCTCGTTTTGAAGATATTCATATACCTCATTTTCTATGTTTCACTGTGTAAATTTCTCCAGTAGGACTGCAGCAACATCCGGAATAATGATGTAACATTGCATAATACCATCATGCTCACATCATCCACAGTTGATTGCATCATTTTCTGATGCAATGCAATACTAATGCCATGCGGCTGCTGAAGTAAGTTGACGTCAGCAGTGTACTATACATGTGTAGGCCTATTATACTAATGCCAGGCGGCTGCTGAAGCTGACGTAAGCAGTGTACTATATAAAGCCCAATCAGATAGGTTCAGCATTTAAAATATTTTAGACGTTGTGCGAGACAGTTCAAGCTACTGTTACATAAAACTTATTATTTTATCCATTTACGTACAATAAAGAACAGTAATGCCTCGAAAGTGTGTTAATACCGCGGACAATTTTTGCTATATTTGTGGGGAAGTGACATTTGCCAACCAGATTAAAAGTATCAATTCTCAAGTGAAGAAGGCATATCATCTTTACTTCGGATGCAAGGTTGGTGACCAAGACAAGCCTTGGGCTCCGCATATATGCTGTGCTACATGTACAACACAGCTTTCACAGTGGTTGAATTGCAAAAGGTCATCAATGCCGTTTGCAGTCCCAATGGTGTGGAGAGAGCCAAGCAACCACCTAAATGACTGTTACTTCTGCTTGGTTCCTCCTCTTTCCGGCGGAATAACGAAGCGAAAGAAGTCGAGAATAGTCTACCCAAACATTCCGTCTGCATTGAGACCAGTTCCACATGGTGAGGGACTTCCTATTCCAGAACCTCCAGCAGAATATTCTTTTGATTCATCTGACGAAGACAAAGGTGAGTCGACCTGTTCTTCTCCTGGTCCATCAGCATGCAGTGATCCAGATTTTCACTGTGGTGCATCATCAACCCCACACAGAATAACACAGGAAGAACTAAATGACCTGATTCGTGATTTGGACTTATCAAAGAACAAGGCAGAATTGCTAGGATCAAGACTCCAACAATGGAATCTTCTAGAAGAAGATGTCACAATTACTGCATATCGAAAGCGCCACCAGCAATTGGAGCCTTTCTTCAGAAAGGAAAGTAATCTGATATTCTGTTCCGATATTGAGGGCCTCATGAATGCTTTAAAAATCACTCATGACCCACAAGAATGGAGACTATTTGTGGACTCTTCGAAACTGAGTCTCAAGGCTGTGCTTTTGCACAATGGAAACATTCTTCCATCTATTCCAGTAGCGTATGCTGTCCACATGAAAGAGACATACGATAACTTAAGGCAGCTACTGAATTCCATTGAGTATAACAAGTACAGCTGGCACCTCTGTGGTGATTTGAAGGTAGTTGCCCTTTTAATGGGACTGCAGCAAGGATATACAAAATACATGTGTTTCTTATGCGAGTGGGATAGCCGAGCAAGGGAAATGCACTACATGAGGAAGGAATGGACTCACAGGCAGAATGTAGCCATTGGAGAGAAGAATATCCAACACCCAGCTCTGGTTGAGGCTCAGAAAATCTTGCTACCACCCCTTCACATCAAACTAGGTTTGATGAAGAACTTCGTGAAAGCCATTGACCGGACTTTGCCAGCATTCCGATACCTGCATGAAAAATTCCCTCGACTCAGCGAAGCAAAGATTAAAGAGGGAGTTTTTGTGGGTCCTCAGATTCGAGAGCTTTTCAAAGATGACCGGTTCAACAACTTGCTGGAAGGTGACGCGAAACAAGCATGGAATGCTTTTCGCCTAGTTTCTACAAACTTCCTCGGAAATGTTAGGGCAGAAAACTATAAGGAACTAGTAGAAGACATGTTGATGAAGTATAAGAAACTTGGCTGCAATATGTCTCTAAAGATTCACTTCCTTCATTCCCATTTGGATTTCTTTCCTAGCAACTGTGGTATTGTTAGTGATGAACACGGCGAACGTTTTCATCAAGATATCGCAACAATGGAACAAAGATACCAGGGAAAATGGTCCACTACAATGCTGGCTGACTACTGCTGGACACTCCTCAGAGATGCTCCCGAACAGCTGTACAAGAGACAGGCGAAGAAATCTAAGATGTAGTCAATGACTTGATTTTTTATAGGTAGGCTATTACAGTTGACCTTTTACTATTGGAATGCATTTCGTTATGTAAACATTAATTTCTTGCAGATTACAAAAAAACTAGAGCCAATTTTGCAATTTGACTGTCATATTCGTGTTCAGCACATAAAAATTGATAAGAATTGACTAATTTTATTTCAGTAACATGACTTTTGTAAAAATTTGTTGTCCAGTGTTTCCAATTGCTCTTTGTTCCGCAATACAGGACTTTCTTCAAAGACAATCAAAGTACGATGTTTATAGGTTACTTCGTTTGTATGGGAAAATATTAACGAGTTTTTTGGATGGATATACTGCACGAACATGGGAGATTTAAACACGAATGATATTAAGTGATTTTAATGCTGACTACATGAGAACTCGAACATTAACATGAATAAGTAACTTTAAAACTTTAATTAACACCCCAGCTAGGGTAACAGATAACATGCTACTATCATTAATCATATTTATACTTACAAACCTGGCTACACTAGTGAAAAAAATGGGCCAGTGTTTGCACTGAGTAACCACTATCCAATCTGTATAACGAGACACATCCCAAAATCAGCTAAAAATGGCCAACACATTGAAATACGATACAGGGACTTAAACCAGCTTGATGAGGAAAAATTCTTTATTGATTTAATTTTTAAACCCTTCCACTAAGTATGCAATATAGCTGATGTCAAAATTTTGCCTTTGATAAACGATAGCAGATATTAAATGCAGCCTTAGACAAACATGGCCCAATTGAAACAAAAAGAATTAAACCCAAAATTACACTCAAGTTGATTACCCCTCAGATCAATGAGACTAGGCACCTAAGAGATACTTTCCACAAGAAAAAAAGAGATGAAAAACTGTAGAAAGTGGAATGGTAAAGTGAAGCACCTGATAGATAAGGCATAATAAGACTAATGTAAAAGAGTTATTAATGAAACTAAAGCTACCAAGACATTGTGGAAGCATCTTAAAGAGATGAACCCACCAAAGAACAGTTTTATTACCCTAGATATCAGCAAAATGATTGCATATGAACATCTGTACAAGACATTTTTGAATTGTTCGATAATTTTGTCACAAGCATTTCCAGTAACTGTATTCAGAACCAGAAAAACATTTCAATTGAGCTTGATGCTCTTCTATTATTTATAAGAGCTAACATTCTTCATGATAATTGTTTCAGTAGCTAATGTTAGTGAAGTTGATCCTTTTGATATGCTCAATAAGTTGAGTAGTAATAGATCCTCTGGTTTGGATGGTAATGGTCCACGTTTTAATAAAATTGCTGCAACAGTAATTACAAAGTCATTAGCGCATATCATATACTTGTGTAAATTTCCATAAACCTTAAAATGTGCAAATATGACGCCTATCTCTAACATCCATTATACCGGTATTATCACAATTATTTGAAAAGCAAATGGACATGCGGGTCTATAAGTGTTTTGAATCTTGCTCTCTGTTTCATAAAGAACAAACAGGATTTAGAACGTACCACTCGTGCCATACCAAACGAACCAATACATCAGATAAAAAGATAATGGTTGCAACAATGGGATAATATCCTTGACTCTTCGAAAGCCTTTGATATTGTGGATCATGAATTCTGCTGCAAACTTTTAATTGTTACTGTTTTGGCAATCCTCTTTAAAATGGTTTAGACCATACGTAAACCAAAGATCTCAACTAGTAAGCATTGACAATATTAGCTCAAAAACTGGCAGTATTCATCCAGGAGTCCCTCAAGGCTCAGTTTTAGGTCATTGCCTCTTTCTTATCTATGTAAATGATCTACCATTAAATAATGCATCCACAAATACAGATTCTTTGCAGATTATGCAATGATTGTTTGTAGATGATGCAATATTGTATACACCTAGTTATGATATTGAACTTATATAAAATAGATTAGACTCAGGACATATTACAGTTCAAAATGGGATGGTAGTTAATGAAGGTAAAAAGCTGTATGAATTTGATGACATCATAAAAGCTACACAAGCTAGGGAACCCGGAACAATTTCTTACAATACGTAACCATCCGTTCGAAAATGTCAAACACGAAAAACGTGTGTGTGTGTGTGTGTGTGTAGATAATAAGTTACAATGAGATGACCATATTGACAAGCTTACTAAAACACTGTCGTCCAAAATTGTGCTACTCAGCAGAATCAATCAAGAAATATGTACGCATGGAAACTCGCAATCTGTACTACAAGTCATATTTTCTTCGAGCAATGGATTATTGTTTAAATGTATGGGAAAACTGTGCCAAATCTCTGCTTGACATGATTATTAAATGTCAGAAACGGGCAGCTCGCATAATTTTAGACGCATCTATTGATCATCCCTCAAATATATTCAGACAAATTAAAGACAGATAGTAAGTTATGAAATAATAATAATCATAAAGAGTGTATTCACTTCCAGGCCGGAATACCAGAGGAACATCTTGCCATCGCACTAGAACCAGAAGCAGCTTCCTTCTAATGTAGACAGATTCCCCTACAGTTCATGATAGCAGGCGGCAAGAAGGCCATTTTTTCGCTTCCCGAAGGCACTCGATAGATAGTGATTGATGTTGGAGGTATATCCTCTGAGTAATAAGTAGGAGTATTTTAATACCTACAGATGGAAGCATATATATATATATATATATATATATATATATATATATATATATATATATATATATATATATATATATATATATATATATATATATATATCCTTAACACAATTTGGATTTTAAGAAAGATTCATATTATCAGGCAACGCTCAAATGATGATCTGTCGATCGCTTTTAATTTCTACTAATACGAGTAAAACTAACTTGATCTATTTGTTGAAAGTTTAAATGTATAGGAGATCGAAATGTCAATACTCCTATTCAATTTAATAGCATATATGGATACACAATGAAGATTATATTGAGTACTGAGTGGTACAGAACAGTTCTGATGGTTGGCTGTGGCATTCTTCTTCTGGAATACTTCGAAATTTGTTTGCAACAAAGATACAACAGTTTCACAGCATCTCTCGAAGGTTGTCAATTTGATAATGAAAGTGGTGTGACCTCGGTACAACGATACCTTGTTATTTTAACTCTTAAATTGTATATTCTATTTTAATTGAGTTTTGGTTGCAGGCTG
Organism: Sinohyriopsis cumingii; assembly: GCA_028554795.2. Taxonomy (NCBI): domain Eukaryota; kingdom Metazoa; phylum Mollusca; class Bivalvia; order Unionida; family Unionidae; genus Sinohyriopsis; species Sinohyriopsis cumingii. The sequence continues at coordinate 34,448,778 of CM068829.1, forward strand.
TTGGTATTTTAGCTCAGCAACCTGGATGGCAGTAGAAACTAATTAGATGAAACGTATGCATGCAGACAAAGACAGCAGTTTAATACCTTGTCATAATTTTCTTGAACAATCATTCTCTGCATTAATTTATTAAAATATTCTTCATTTTCAGGTATGAGAAATCTTGACCAATTTTCTCTGCCTCATACAGATTTTTTGGTCGAATTTTTTCCTGGCCCTTATGAGTCCAGGTCTAACCGTATTGATTTATGACTTTTCCTGGTGTTTCCCTAAGAGAATGCTGAAATATTTGTCGCATTTGCTCACCACCCCCTTCCAAACCCTACATGGGGATAGACATTCCATTCACTTTTTCTTATGCCTTATGACAGCAATAAAAGGGATGATAGATTCAAGCAAAGTAGGTTTTATGGTCCAAGATGACGTTTACACTATCAAAGTTAGTGACCATAATCACATAACCACAGAAGAACAAAAATTGTACAGAAATATTGCAAATTAAACTTAAATATTACAAACTTATCCAACGTTTATATAATAATTGATTCATATATGATATTCGTATGTTTATCATGGAATCGGTAAAGCAGGATGCAGATAAATAGGTAGTAATTATAACAAACACAGACGAAACGTATGTCATTTAGGGATTACTTTGTGTTATACAAAATTCGGTAAATAACGAAGCCAGACAATAGTTAAAGCAAAGATCGAGTTCTTCGATTGTTGTCGATATATGGAATCGGGCTTTATTGATAGTTATCTATGTGTGAAATCTGGTTTCGTTGATAATTATTGATGTGTTGAACCGGATTCATTGAAAGTTATTGATATGTCAATCAACTAATGAGTGCAATGTACTAATAAGTTAGACGATATACAATTATATTCAGAGAAGCGCGTTGTTGGTTTTAAAGGTATTCGTAACGACATTTACCCTATTAATACTTGAACATATAAAGGCTAAATTTATCCGTAAAGACATTTGCCCCATATTTATTTTCAACAGATTTCTAAACATTTATTGTTCCAATTGAACTTTCTTACACCACTCTTGTTAACTCAATCATTTCCCGGTAAAGATTATCAATATGTGCACAATATATCGGACTACATGAACCTTATCTCACAGAGTGATCGAGGTTATTAAGATGTGAAGAAAGACACGTCAGTATCAAGCAGTATTTTTGTTGACTTCAGACATGTCTATATGACATTATTATATCTCTCCTAGGATATAATACATGACATAGATACTTACTTTTAAATCAAATTGTTTGCAAATTACGGTATGTTACTGATAGCAGAAAGTGGAATTACAGGATAAATAACTATGGGCAAAAATAGATAGGCGAAAACAATATGTTAATAGTATACTGGTACTGAATGAAAAACTACAATGACGATGAATACAGCAAAAACGACGTAAACATCTGTTGTTATGTATATCGAGTATAAGAACTTGCACGATGCGGCGATGAGTAAATAAAATGCTGTGAACAACGTTTGATGAGCATCAAAGGGGGAAATCTAATGGATCAATACACATTTAAATATTGCAGAGGATAATGAAGCTGGCGGGATACTAGAACGTGAGTAGTATATATCGAAAGTTATGCATAGCAATTTCAAGGACTACCGTCTAATTCAGTGTTTCTCAAACTTTTTTGTCTTGCGGCGCACAAAAAGATCTTAACATTTTCACGGCACACCTTAAAAGTTTTCACAATTTTTGTGGTGAAGAACTTATTTATTTTTACATATATATTTAATCTTAAATTTAATGTGAAGGATGTTCCTGCTTTCGAGAGCAAATCAGATTGAAGCGAGGCTCGAAATCGACAAACAAGCGCGCATTTCATCGTCGATTTTAAGAAGTCCCTCTCTCTTTCGACTTGATTTCAGTCAGTGCTGAAAATCCAAACTCACAAAACCACGAAGACACAAATGGCAGACCTGCTTTGATTGCTTTTGAACTGATTGTAGATATGACTTCATGATTGAGATGCAAAACTCATCCAGGCTTTTCTCGGGAAATGTTGACAGAAAACAATATATCGTTTGTTAAATCAATCAGCTGTTCTTCTTCTTCGATTGTAAGATTTGTAGTTTCGTTGTTTCCGAATGAATTGATCACCCATCCATATTCATCGCTTGCGTGTGATGGGAAGTAATGCTTCAGTGCCGATTTCATGATGGACTGCATACATTTATTATTAGACTATTATTATAATTAAAGCGATCGAGTTCTCCCGAGATCTCGGACAAGTCACGTTTTAAAAAAGGAACCAATGAATGACATACTGACAGAGATTGCGTTTTTATAAAGTTAGTTTTTTAACTTTTGCGACATTGATTTACCATTTAATTTTTCGATATGTACAATGTTTCAAAACGCTAGCAATTTTAAATATTTTTCAAATCTCCCACGGCACACTTGCAAGTTTCTCGCGGTACACTAGTGTGCCGCGGCACACAGATAGAGAATCACTGCTCTAACTCCAGAGATATATATTGCCTAGAGTAGATGTACGCTGCTTTGCTCATATAAGAACGGAAAGCAGGTAAACCATCTGTACCAAAATACTTTTTACCAGAAACAGATAAACATAATACGGTAATCATTACAGAAAATTAAAGCTTTACCTTAAGTTAGGTTTGAAGTTGCAAAAAATCCACAGCGTTTTCCAGCCTGAACAGTAACCATGCCTGCAGTCATAAGGCAATGTGAACGCTATCGTAAGCCCAAAGACAACACATGATTTCGACCGAGGCTTTTTTCAAATGGATGAATTACATTATTTCGCTAAATAGGTGGAGAATCGCCCTAAACTAATTTAGCAACATGTATAGATGAAAAGGAATAAACTAAAAATGACATTTTCGATATTTAACCAGGAGCAAGATAATTGATAATGAAACGGTTTTGACCTAATCAAAGAAAACAATAATATGGATGTAACCAAAAGAGTGATGATGGGGCGGAAGGGTCCTTTCTTTTTCCGAAAAACCCTGTTTACCACAGCAAAAAGTGGATTGAAGCTGTGGGATCGAATAGGGTGAGGGATGGGAAAGTTCTATATCCTTCTATATCCCGTAGAAAGCTATATGGAGCATATGAAAAGGGGAATATAAAGAGTGTAAGTAAAATATATCAAATACAGGATGTAGACTTTGATCAAACACATTATTGATCATTACTATAACCAATATGAACGCTTACAAGAATCAAAATGAACCAAAGTTGGCTTCCTTATGTCGGCCGACTTCATAAAAAGATATATATATATATATATATATATATATATATATATATATATATATATATATATATATATATATATATATATATATATTTCTTCAAGGTATATGTCCCACGACTTAAGAAATGAAATAATTTTGTGTTGAATTTGTGCCCCCCCCCCCCATCTGCAGGGTACAATAACATAGATAAACAAAACACACTTATTTGAACATAAAATGAAAGAAACTAACCTTGCATTGTTATCATTTATTCCTTCTTTTTTCATCATGCGAAATTTATTCAAGAAGAAGATATATATGAACTCCGTATGTGTAGCAGATGTCTGCTGGCATATCCATCCTTACTTAGGTGTGTATCGCTTATGTCAGATAACAAAATCGCAAACGAGACGCGAATATCACCCGATTGCTTGTATGCATCTGCCATCCATGCATGATACGTTATAAGGTGCAAAATGACCCAGATTGTATTGTATCAAAGTTAACTATAAGACGGTATCTCGCAAATAAAAATCACTGTTTGACAATGCATTCACTCTGAGTGCAAATGATAATGTTTTCGCTAGCATGGGTTACAAAAGTATTATTAAAGCAAGTTATTGTTCTGTATACTATTTAGCTTACGTATATCAATGAACGTTTGTATCAATTATGATCACATATATCAAACAAATAGACGCACTGGATATGAATAAACACAAGTGACAGAGAGCAAAAAACTCATTGCTGAATTTTACCGACATGATAGGAAATACAAATGTTATGTTATTACCAAGCAAACCAACCCGGGAAACTGACTTTGGATTCTTGTCAGTGTGCCGATTTCTTTTTATGAAGTCGGCCGACATAAGGAAGCCAACTTTGGTTCCTTTTGATTCTTTTTAGCGTGCCGGTTACGTTTTTTTTACTAAGTCGGTCGACATAGGGAAGCCAGCATTTATTCCGTTTTACCTGTTATAACGGGAATTTTTTAATGAAATAAATTGAAACAATAGAACAGTTTTGAATTCGAAACAATCTAATGCGTCGTGCAAGCACAGCGATATAAGGCTGAACAATAAATTAGTTTTCAAACGTTTGATCTAAATGTTCCCTATCTATAGTTTATAGCGTTTTATTTTTGACAACAATAACCATGTACTTCGTCTTATGTGGATAAATGTACGTCATTTCCTGTTGGCGTCCTTTTTAGGTAGGAAATCGTAGCTAAGGGGAAATAACATTTTTGTTTACTTCTATTCCGAGTAATCCTATTATTATTTCTTCTTTACAATTGATACTTTTATAAATTCGTTTTGTGCGAGTATAAATACTTTTAATCATGTAATGCAAATCTGATGTAGAAAAAATGTTATAGTATGACCGGTGACCTTTAAATTAGAGTAGCATTTATTGATGTGGTTGTTTTTAATTTTTCCTGAATCTGTTAAGCTCAAGGTATATTGTTAAGCTTCTTTCTGTGGCTTCGGGTGAAGAATGCTTGAATTATTTTCATTTCTCTCACCGTTTTATAACAATGGATTGGTAATGTTCTAATAACAATGGATTGGTAATGTTCTACTCTTGAGGTTTCAGTTCAAGGAATAGAATGGCAGCCTCAGTTTTCGTTTAGTTCATAAGCACGTTACTTCATAAACAACTTATACAATATTATGCCTGGTTTAAACATTTCTGTTAAAATAATGTTCAATGCTAATAAACTATATATGTGAATGATAATTTTATTATTATATTCTTGGGAGCTGAAAGAACGGTTACATTCCGAAGTGGCTGCTAAAAGCCGTCAGAAAAAGTACACGTCAATGGAATGAGTGGTAAGTTGATTGTTTAAGTATATATTGTCAGTGAATATTACATTATCCTCAAGTGTTATATTACCAGGGGGAAGAACGTAGATTAAGTGTTGAATAAAGATAATGTTTACCTATAACGCACATAGGCTGCTACTTATCTAATGATGTCGTTTTAATAGCATAGTTGATAAACTTTAGACACAGACGGCTCCATAGCTAAGCTGGTTAGAGCGCCAGTCTCGTAAACTGGAGGTTGAGAGTTCGATTCCCTCTGGAGCCAATACTTCTATTACTTTTAGTGTCCAAATCTTGCCCTTTTACATGGACCTTTAAGGGTTAGAAATGCCTTGTATGTAGGATGACGAATCGATTTTTTGTTTATAAAGACCTAAAGGTTTATACGAGGATTCATTTTTCTTTTTGTAGAACATTGTAGAAACTGTCAGTTACCGAATCAGACATGAGACAACACCACAAAGCCCGTTACAATCTTTGTTATTCGGGATCCAACAGTTTCTAGGCAGAGGAGGCCCCATTTGCTCGTTTAATTGCTGTCCGAATTTACTTTTGACTTGTATATCGTTGTTTTGCCATCTCGTTCCTTCTCTAACCTTCCAAACCATGCCAAGTAAAAGTATTCTTCCATTTCTGATTCATCTATTTTAAGCAGTGAAGAAATTATACAATCCCTAACACCGTTATATTTTCTTAAACAATCATAACAAAGGTTCAATGTTCCAATAAGCAACATGGAAACAGAAAGAGGTATTGTTTACGTAAACAAACAATTAGTATTTATTGGCATAGTTTCTTAGGGACATTTTGTCTCATTTGATTTATTTGAGACAGTGAAACAAAGCATACACGTAACCATATGTAAAATATATTTGAGGTCACCTGCATGTAAATCTTTTGCGTCTATGTTTTATCTCAGATATTTTGGCTAATATAAATAGATTATTCGTAGGCACTTATCAGTGAAATCAGACATAATTAACGAAAAAACAAATTATGAACAACATGACCGAACCAATGTAAAACGAATTGAAACCGAAAATGTATGAAAATGAAAAGAAAAGGTACTAACTGGATTAGATGTTTAACAATATTGAATTATACCTAGTAAAAATAGATGATGAAATTAATGCCATCTTTAGCTCATCATGAAATTATTGCCATCTTTAACTCAGGTTAGTTGCCGAATCACATAGCAAATAACGCCCGAAGGGCGTAATGTAAGCTCTGTGTGTCGGCAACTGACAGTTTATACCACGATAAACTCAGAACAAACAACGTTAAACTCTTATCATTGCCATTCTTTATAATTGTTTTTATTTTTTACTGTTATGTTTCTTAAAAAAAATATATCTTATCAGTTTTAGAGCCTGTTTAAGCGTATGAATTGTTGTTGAGGCGTTTGCTACGTAGTTATTTATAGAACAGTTGATTCGCCATCTGCAACGTAATAGCTACGTCAGTATCAAACAACAAATTATACCAATGATACGCCATCTAAGTTCTGAACATTCCACAGCATGGTCTTAATCGTGTAGCTAAATTTGCATTATGTGATATGAGTAGAAGTCCAATATTCAAAGCGATGGATGTGTTGTTTTGTTTGACATACGAATGACTCATGGATTCATGAGCTCATTGTGACTTGGCCAAATTTGTGATGTCCAGACACGTGAGTAATCAATTTTCGCGTCTTTACATTTATTTTCGTGTTAATTAACAAATTAGGCTACCTACAAATGAAATAGACTGTCGGTAAATTTTGTATTGATGAGGACCCAATAGTCAAACAGGGCAACACACTGATATTGACAGTTACGATTGGCGTGTAACGGATCTCCCGCCCACCCCGACTTCGTAACTATCAAAGTCGGCGTCTTACCTTGTAGGACTGTGAATCCAATATTTATAATGTTAGTCTTTGAACCACACGCGTCGTAATCCCTATATCCATTTACATATAGTTTTAAATTGATTTGTAACGAGCTGCAGTGAACGTGCTTTAGCCCCAAAGTTCTTGGCAGATTTTGAGTTTCCCAGCATTTCTTTTGTATTATTTGATTCTGTCAAATTAATTTATTCATTTTTTTAAAATAAAATATAAACCCAGCGTTTTCATTTCGTTTAAAGGGCATGCAGTTTGTGTCGTCCAGTTCAGCATTTAGGTTTGTTTCTTTGCACGTGACTATTTATAGAAGTTAATATAAAGTAGTTCTCCGTACCATTTCTACAGAAATAAAAGCATTTGGGTATAGTCACATGATTATATTCTTACCAGTGGAAATCTTTCCTTCATTTATCAACTGATGCAACTGCAATTACATGATATATAAATGTTTATTTTAATAAATTATATCTTGATTAACACACATACACACACAAACACACACACACACACACACACGCACAGACACACACACACACACACACATTACCGCTAATATCAAGGCTATCAATCTCGACTTTAGGATATTCTATTTCCGAGGGATGGCTTTATCTCCGAGTTCCTTATCACACAAGGAAGTTACTAGTACGTTTCTGAGTGCATGAAAATATGAAGCAGGAAAGCAGTTAGATGTGATATCAATTTCTTTACCAATTTAGTACATGCAAGTCAGTACAATTGTTAGATAAATATTAGATATTAGCTTTGTAATGATTTAATAATAATTGTAAAATTATGGCACACAGGGCCCTTTCTAACATTAGAAACTTATACAAGTTAGGCTCTAAGAGTAACGTTATCGAAAATGAATGTGTGCAGAACGAAAATCGTGATAGAACTCTAACTGCATTCTGTAAGCTTTGTTCTTTTACCTAAATGCTTGCAGTATAAGACACAAGAGGCAAGCGTTCATCCCACTGAATTGAAATTTTCACAGCTAGTAAATCCTTTTGAGCTAATTAGTAGCAATTGTGTGTTGGTAGATGTACTTTACGAAATTAAGAGCCGAACAATAAGTTTGGACTGGTGTGTGTGTGTGTGTGTGTGTGTGTGTGTGTGTGCTAGAGTTTAACTTGAGTATTGTTTTCAAAACAACACTGTCCATCAAGGCTTCACTAACTAGCGAATACATGTTTTCTGTGATCCAATTAACCTAATTGTCTTTGGGACCTCACGTTAATTAGGTCGATTAGCTAGGTAACTGTTAATTCCCATTGTGATCCATTGTGACCGCTACTGGCGTGCTCTAGCTGAAATGTAAATAGGGAAAATTTTGAATATCTTAGATATTACAATTTTCCTCAAAAGGACAAATTCAAAATTAGATGTAATAGTCATTTGAAGCTGGATTCAGTGTTGAAAATGCAAATTAAAATCATAGACGTCCAAAACAAAGGCTGTTGGACCTCAATCATAATGACATAAGGTAGATTCTAACCCGTGAACGTAACTAAAGGTTTGTTTTAGATTTTAAATTTTGATCTACAGACATAAATATTCAAGTGAAAGAAAGAAAGTTAAATGATGAATGCGAATCAAACTCCCCACCTATAAAGTGTGCAGTACACGCTGGGACTCGCAAACCTGATTCTGGTATTAAATATTCCAAAGTTCACCACAGAATGACGTGAAAACACGGAACCTTAAAAAAGCCTTCAATTAGAACAATCGACTCTATGTTACTAGACGCAACATATTTTCCTATGTTATAATTTGCTTGACTGTGCACAATCGGTGTTATATCGATATAAGCAATTTTAAACTGACACATCTTAAAAGCTTTTGCTTGTCCGAGTTGAATGTTCATCAACACGTTATAAAAGAAAATAATCAAATCGGTAGGTTAGGGCGCCAGTCTAGTAAACTGTAGGTCGAGGATTCGAATCCTGGAGCCTTCTCATTTTGTCATTTTCATAATACCATAAACCGACAAGGTTAAAAACTCAAATTCCTATTTGAATTGACCCACTAAACATATTATTGTAAACCTGAGGTTACTCACACCGAAATGTGATCGCAATGGTTTAAACAAAACATCAATATGGCGCGAAAATCAATGCTTGCACTTTGTAATTTTAGTGAAGTTTTAGAAACTAAAATAAAAATTATTTGTTCTAGTGTCATTTTATTAATAACCAATCTGAAATTAACACAATGCAATGTACGCAATTCACATCTTTATAAAGTATAGATTTTACAATAAGTGTCTAGTACATGGTGTAATGGCCAAAATGGGTACACGAACCTTTAAGATCCTAGGGTTTTGAACAAACATTTTAACTTGTCTAGGTATTTCCTTTGCGTATTGGTATTATAATACACGAAAAGGTTATGGCGATATTAGCTGACTCACTAAGTGTTTCTACATATGCAAGGATAATTTTACTTAGTAGCAATACTCAGGTGTGAATGCAACCGCTATACAAATCTTTTAAAACAGCATCCCCAATAATGCGCCATGTTGAAAGCTCTATTATAATGATCATGTTCTATTTCGAGTATATGTCCACTTACAACATTTCCACCTCTCAGCACCTCGTACCATTAATCAATATAATGAAGTTCAAGCAATCTCAAGTATCGTGCTATGGAATTGTCTTGAAGTTGCTGTCATGCGTAAGGTCATACAGACAGGACAAGACACATTTGTTTCACCTAAGCAATGTGCTATGGAATTGTCTTGACGTTTCTGCCTTGAGTAAGGTCATACAGACAGGATAAAACACATTTGCTTCACCTAAATATTGAACCAAGGTTTTAGCCATACCTTTATTCATGAAAATCGACATTTTGAAAGTGAAGTCTGAATTGAAACATTGCACATCAGTATTGAAATGGTAGTCTGAATTGAAACATTGTACACCAGTCTTAAAATAGAAGTCTGAACTGAAACATTGTACATCAATCTGTCAAAGGATGTGATCAACAATTATTTATGTAGGTTTTAAAAGGTATGCATGTAAGCACATTGAATAGGTCTGAAAACTTAAGAGAGTCTAAAACAGAAAATAACAAATGAGCGATGACACATCAGTTTCCTGATCTTATATACTAATTAATTATTAAGCATTATTATGTACTGTCACTATGAATTACGAATTATTTTCTTTCTTATCTACGTCGCAAGTACATTTGATTCACGCTGTTTATTTTCATTCTCTAGAAAATCAAATAGTCGGAGTGACTGTTTGCACTTTGAGGTAATAAATAGGCAGTATTAAACCAAACAGTTAAAAATGTACTGAAACATAACCTGATAAGTTCGTTAGGACTAGCAACGCATGTGATACACTTATATTACCGGTATACAAGACATCATACTCTGCTCAGTAGGTTGCCTCACTTTGGAAGGATAATACCACAGCCACAGTATTCTAAATTTGGTGGTATAATGTACAATTTCACAGTTATATCACACCCAGTTATACAATGGATAGGACTATTATTAGTTCTTGTCAGCACATACTTAAGCATCTGGGCAAAATCAAACTGTAGATAAATCTGTACATTTTCGTAATATATCAGTGTCGGAAGGATGTTTTGACCCCAAGAACTAATAATAGTCTTAATGACGACTTCGGGCTAATTTCTCATTGGCTGACAAAATAGAAAAATTAATTCCCCTTTGGTTTGGCTAAGTCACATGACTAGGAAAATTTCACAATTTATTGCGTAGTATGATCTATCACATAGGGTTCTATTGTCGTAATAGAATGTGTATATAAGGAGAGAACGTATCAATCAGATTTGCTCCTATTTTAGGGTCGTTCTGATTTCTTGTGTTCCTGTTATACCTCTGCAGTTCTGTTGTACTTAGATATTAGTCGAGAGGTAAAACATTTGTTTGGACTGTTAAGAATTGGTAGAAAGATCTCATTCTTTGGATTATAATATTATTCTGGAACCGTTGTAAATATTTGAACTATGTTTATTGCACATGCATAATCTTAATGGGAATATTTAAACTTTATTTCAGTTGATTTGTTTGTTTATTTGAGGAAAATGATTATTTCTTCAAAGATGAAGACACTTTCCTTTCCATATTTTATCTGGGTTACGTCTGTGGCATTTAGAATGAAAATTAAAATGACTTAGCTAACTGACATAGCATAAAATGGCTAGTGAGTAAACATTTGATGGATATTTAATTGCACAATATTCGAATTAATGCAAGAATAAGAATGTTGTTATAATGACGATATTACAAGATTAACTTCATCTCCTGGCATATCGTGTCCTTCTCTTAATTTCTTAAAATACCTTGTACGAAGATATAAATACTACAAATCAGCAAAGTATAAGCTGTTTTAAAATCACGATTCAAAACAATTCTCTCCGTCAAATCTAAGATTATCAGTCATTCTTAGTTCTTAAAATTGCATGTACAAGCCGAAAAAAGGATCATAAGGGAAATAGTGAGCACGTAGGTAGAAGACTAATGTGGTGTCAAGCGTTAATTTTATGCCTGCTCTCAAGTTGAAGAAAGTTATGATTGAAGTCAAAATTGTTACATTGTTACTGTTCCATTTTGTCTCGTATGGTGTAATTTTATCAATTATATTTAATTCATTTGAAAACTCTATAACATCTACCTAATCTTCCATACAGTGAAATCCCATCAAGTCTTAGGACCACATTTTAGATTGTTTGTTCAATAATGACGTGAAAAATATATATCTTCTTTAATATGTAGATGTACATGCAAAATGGCTCCGAGACCACCCTCAACTGTTTAAGACGAAAAAACTCCATTTGTTTCTTTAAACGAAAATAACTTTAATGATTTGCATGTGATCAAAGAGAGACAAATAGTGAATTTTGTGTGCCTGTGCCTATGCGAAATATTGATTGCGCTTATGTGACTAGAGAAAGAAGATGTAATTATGACAGAATATGCGTCGATGTTCGTGCACGAGTTCATACTATTAAGAAATATGTTTTAGTGGATGCACTGTATTCCCTAGGATAATTTTCCTGACTTACAGGTATTACAAAATTGATGAAATGTGTTTCACGTGCATCTGGTTAGGGAGTATATGAAGTCCTGTATGCATGCCACTAGGCTAGATGTCACAAAATGTCATAAGCAAAACCTTGTTGCAGTCGTAAAATTAGCTACATCTGTGAATCATTAAATAAATTTTTAAAAATAGGTCGAGAACCATTTTGGCCAAAACTATACACATTGTTCTAAGTGTATAAAGTGTACTATTTATACCTTTGTTACGTGTCTATGATCTTAAATTAAGGACCAGAAAAGAGTAAAAAGATACAAGCTTTGTAATTTTATCAAAGTGAAAATAAAAATGAAAAAACTTAGCGGTATTCTGTTATATATGTTTGATTTAAGTTATAATTTGATTTAATTTATTGTTTGTAAGTTTTACAATCTTGTTATTTTTATTTCATTACATGTTCAATAATGTAATTTTGTTTACTGGAATTTGATTATTTTCAGAAATTAGTTTGACCTGACTGTTTAGTCGAAAACACCTAATAATAGAGCTTTTTATCTTTTTGCTGACCTATTTCCTGGCTTTGATTGAGAATCAAGTAAACAACTTCATTGTTGATTTATTTTTACTGTGGGATGAATAGAGTGAGATCGATGCTGTACTGGAATACATGACTTTATACATGTAAATACCTTCTAAACCGTTCTGGAATGTTATCCAGTGACCCTCATACGGGTATCTTTATGCGCCTTATCTGACTGTATAACCTTTGTCTATAGCGAAATTAAAGGCTAATTCATATATGAAATACGAGGTAGGCATTGGAGTTTTTTTACGGACTTAGTCGAGTACAATAATTCCCAGAGTTTAGAGGCTGATTTGAAATGTTAGCAGGTAAGGAATTACACGTTAATATTTTCCTTTCAACGCATTAAATTGCCCTGAACTAATTTTTGGAGAGGGGTCCCCATAATAGTGCTGCACAAGCATCACTTGGTTATTTGTCCCATTGTATCAGGCAATATTTAGGAGTCACGAACAAGCTAAATTTTAGAGGAGAAAAGTTAAAAAACATTTGGGACCGATGGAGTGGTAATGTTCTGATCATGAACTTTAATAAGAAAAACAAACTTTTCTTCATATTTAATGCTTGCTTTCTTTGGCAGAAATCACATAACATAGATGGTGCTTTGTTTTAATACACTTCAAGTGAAATAACCTACTTACCAGCTTTTATTGTCTTGGATTAGCTGTTTACATTGTCATGGATTAGCTCTTCATATCGCAGTTGATTAGCTGATTATATCGATGGAATACACGTGTCACATAGATGTACTAGCTAGCTACTAGCAATCTTTATGTACCCGTTATCGTCTTCAAATTTCATCCTAAGAGCGTCTGGGGCAGGAAGGTGTGTAGTAGTTTTGCTTTTGCTGTTATTGTCACGTAACTATATGCAGCTATACAACATTTCCCAAGCTTACTTTAAAATATGAATTAACACCTAAACCTACCTTGCGATTGTATGATGTAATTTATAACCTCAATATGAATTCATATCAAGAAAAGTGAAAAGCAAACATAAGACTGCTTTTAAAGTCACACAGTGTTGTCTCCCTTGCATTCATCAGTGTGCCCATTGTAGGGCACGAACATGCTGCAAGTTCTAATGGATGTCTCGTTCATAGAATATGACGCCATGAGTCTGCTTTATTCTCAGGGTCATTTAAACACTAGTCATTCGTCTCCGCTTATTAGTACATGACGACGTTGATTGAATTCTATCTTGCGTCACTAAGCGCAGATCGAAAACCAATAAGAGAGAGAGAGAGAGAGAGAGAGAGAGAGAGAGAGAGAGAGACTGGTGGTTCGGTCTGGCATAATTTCGTCGTCCAGTAATTTTGCAGAATTGGTTTAAGTTGATTTATTACTTATTTTTGAGTTTTTGTTTACTCTTGCTGATTTGGTACATTTCGAAGTCTATATGTTTATGGATCTTTATGTTGCTTTGGGTGAAGAATGCTTGAAATTTGTATTCCTCGTTTGTATTTTTTAATTTACAGGCTCAGCTTCAGTGATAGTTTAAGTCATTAAAGCAAAGAAAAAAGGAACAAAAATGGAATATTATGCATTGCTGAAGTCCTTCAGATCTTTAAGTAGTTTGGTATTAAACCTATACATGTATAACTGCAGTTCATACGGATAAAATAACAGTATCATAAATGTTGATTTAAAATTCTGCATTTAAGACAGACCAAAAAAAATCACTAAATTTAAAACAATAAGTCTGAATATTGATCTTATCTCACTGAAATATAATTGTACTGTCGTGTTTGAAAGAATGGCTAGCGGCGATGAACTCGTTGGCACATTAAGAAGCATTTGATACAAAATAGTTCCATGAATAGTATTCGTAAATGTAATGAGCGTTGCATTATACTCCACTTCTATTTTACTAACGGCACAGCATATGTTCTTAGCTAAATAAATAACGATTTCATACGACTGACATAGCTTTCTACTTAGCTTTTGGTTATGTTTAGAAGTCTGCGGCAAAGTAGGTGGCTCCATAGTTCAGTTGGTTAGAGCGCCAGTCTTGTAAACTGGAAATCGAGAGAACAATTGCCTCTAGAGCCATTGGTTACATACGAACACGATCAAATCGTCTCAATTTATTTGGGATCTTCTTAGTTTCGACATTTCTTGGGGTAGGTTGCCGGTTGGAATCAAATTGGATCTCTTGATTCAAGTCTTTTAAACTCTCAAGATTCATAGATGTAAAAAGCAATTATTTTTCTTTTTCTTAATGTTATTAATCTTTGTATCAGTTGCCTAATACACACGAAATAATCTCATAATGTTCGTGACATAATCTATGTGAATCTGGAACTCAAAGTGTTGAAAATCACCATTAATCTGTAATAATTGCAAACCGATCTAAGTTACGTTTGTCTTGCATATTCTGTTTTTCAAGACCGTGTTTAGTAAGAAAATCCTATCTTCTCTGAAGCATATATTTTAAGTATCCAAGAATTTATATAAGCTCTAGGGCGGTTCAGATTTCTTCAAAGAAAAACATTTTCAATGTTGACATTAGCTAGCTTGAAAAGAAATGAAGTCCTTTCTGCACTTATGTCAACAAATAATTGTTATTTAAATCGATATGACGTCGGCTGTACATCGGAAAGTGTATGTGCAATGGACGTGGCTAATCAACACTGGTACCAATTAAACGTCATCATACAAACATTTAAAAATAACTCTGCTTAAATCTGGCAACGTAATTGTCCTCGCTATGCACATTGTACGAATACAGAGACACACTCAGAGAGAGAGAGAGAGAGAGAGAGAGAGAGAGACTTTTGCTGTCGCGGGACAATGGCTCTCACTCTACTACTAGTGCTTATATCTGATAAATATTTTTTCTCCGAAATTAGTCGTGATTAACCTTTTAAAAAAAACTGAAGACCTTATCTTAGCTCTACTAATCTTATTTTATCTTTTTGACATAAATATGTTATATCTGAGGGTATCACTAGGATGTGTCTGACAGAGTACAGGACTACTTACCAACAATGTTTTGATGGTGCCTTTTGATTTCTCTTTAGATTGCTCGTATAATTAACCCATGACATTTGGCACATCATTTTATACTTTGGAGACACTTTACAATTAAGTATGCAACTAATGATATTAAAAACAAAATTTAGCTCACGGCTTGTTATGTCTGTTGTGTCTATCTCTTATATATATTTTATAGCAAAGGTAATGGATTATACTTGGGGGATCCTCAAGGAAAAGGTAGAATCATGGCATACCTGATCACAGAAAATAAAAATAATGAGACAATGAGCGAATCAGAATGAAACGAATTGAAACCAAAAATATATTTAAATGAAACCAAGCTCATTAATTGGAAAAATGCATTTTAATGCTAAATTATAACTAACGTACAAATGATTTTCAACATAATCGCCATATTTTCAGATGTTAACGTGTTGACTTTGTGAAGCTGCAATGACGTTTCACCGTGACTACTTTAAAAAAAAAAAACAGCATAAACAAAATTTTTTCTTTCAAATTTTTGTAAAACTGTGATTTCTATTGTTAAACAATTTACTATAAAGCGTTATTTAATATGCAGCAGGCTAAAATGAGTTACCACGATATATGAAAGTTAAAATGCAACTGTACTACAGCATTTTGCAAGATTAATTTAAAATATTAATTGACATTTAACCTTACATTTACGATGTTTGTGGCGTAATATATTATATCAGTATGGAATTCAAATCAATGAAACTGAATGCAAACAGTATATTGACTTTTAAGTCACACCGTTTTATCTCCTTTTCATCAATCAAGGTGCATATTGTAAGCCACGATCATGTCGGCGGATACGTTTTGATCTCATTCCTTGATTAATTATTGGCATTTTCGAAATTATAAAATGAAAAACTCATAATGTGAGCAAATACACTACAAAGTGAAAAGAAATAAATTATTCTCAGATCATTCCTCTTTAAAGACATACATTGTATCTTCATTTATCTTGAATACGGGAATCAACTACTTTGATTTTCTTATTTAATAAATTATTTCTTTGTAAAGAGTCACAATTCCATAATGGACCGTTTTAGTGTTTACTTCTTATATTCTCTCTATGAGCATGGTTAGCTTTAAATTGCAAAGCTATAACGGTCAAAGAGTTCTGCGTGACCGAGGCCTACGATAGGGCTCGAACCGCAATTATTATTTCATGACCAGTACCCAAAATTGTAGTCCTTATCTGTTGTTTGAAGAATTGTGTCCTCTCTTTGTTTTTGGCCTTGACCCTTAATTGAGGTTTTAGCGTTCTTGATAATGATTAAAACAAAATTTGTATTCTTTAAAGCAGTGAGTGTGTTTGTGTATGTTTTTAACGCAGGCTTGTTGTAGGTGGTCTAAAAAGAAATAATGTGAGCTAACGTTCTTCACTACCAGTGCACACATTGTTATAAGTTGCATAGATCCAAGCTGACACTTATTTTAAATATCATTCATTGGTCACGTTTGCGGTATACAACCTGTACGTGTTTTACTCGTCTGATGCAAATGCATGACTGACATCTCATCTGCAGAGTTGTGTGAAAGCTTCCACTCTTTTTGGTCTCTGTTTCCATCCCTTGTCTCTCTATGTTTATCAAATTTTACTAAAGACAGAGGAAACTGTTGCATTTTTGTTTTTGAGCATACATATATTAAGGGCGACACTATAATATTTCCCCAAACAAATATATGCCTTCCTCAACCGGAATGAAATGTTGGCAGTCTACATATGGTTTGTCAATGATTCAGAATATTATTGTTTTTAGAGCAAACATTGAAAATGTCGACACATTAGAGTTAGCGCATTACTTACAACGTATGTGCATACTACTTTTGACGTTTAAGGGGAAAATAGGTGCATGGGAGGTAATAGGTTCATACTATCCCCTTTACAAGGTATCGAAAGGTAGTGTCTCCCTGTTACATCACAACCTGTTACTCTGTTTAGTTAGGACATCAAAACTAAAAAGGTAAATGATTACCGCAAGTGAAGGAGGCGTGTGTGTGTTGCATTCATACGGTATGTGTGCTGTGTCTGTAAGCAACACTTAATGAATAGTCACAATGTCTTTATTATTTACTCATGTCCTGATCTCATTTATACATATTACTTGAGCAACTCTGTACAGTGCTACATTTTAAAGAAAGTCGCAAATATTTGGTTACATGCTTAACCATCCTAATGCGAGTTAAAGACAAACAATTAATAATTTCCCACGAGCTAAGTTATTATTTCTCATTTCTAAAATTAATTTGCACGATTATGAGATGCAAGGTATAAAGCAAGTTGTAGGTGTTAAGGGGAGTGGCAGTAAACACAAGAATGTCCCACAGGCTGTATTGGACTATGTGGTTGTCCACACATAATCTCTTCAACACCTTTGAACAAACGGTCCTACCTGCAAAGCACAACTATGGATTTCTGCATGGAACTACTCAATATAAATCCTAGTCAAACTGCTCAGCAAAGAACATCTTGAAACAATGACACTAGCTGAGGTTATTGTACCCCAGCAACAGTCGTCAATATAATTGTTCCCCTAATTTTGTTTTAGAAAAATATGTGGGTCAAGAACTACTGGCAACATACATTGCGCATAGTCAAGCTAGAAAATGTAATTAGTCTTTAATCCTCCCATTGTACAAACAAATGACAAAATTTCTGCAAGACTTCTTCCATGAAATTATTTTATCGCCATATTGGAAATACTTCGGTCCAATGACTACAACATGGCTGCGCACTACATCCAGATGTGATGTTGTTTACATTTATTGCTGGAAAGGATAGACGTATTAGAAACGTGATCGTTTGAATAAATGACCAAACTTCAAGCAATTCTACAACATTTGGGCATATTGATCCACCGTATTGTTTATGTTGTGCAAAGGCCCAAAGCTTTACGATTATAGTTCATTCTTAAAATGTGTGGCGGAAATTCACTTGCAAGCAACTTACTCAAAAGATTAGACATTTCCCCAGATGTTCATCTGTGTGCAACTTTATAATCTGGGTTTTCTTGTCTCCAGTATTTGTCTTGAAAAAGCTGACAAAACAAACAGTTAATGTTCAACATATTAACTTCGTGACGAATAGTAAGTAAAATATAAATGCACATATTGATGCAATGCAAACAAAAACTTCATTCATGGCGCGCCTGTATCAATATTGTGTTCTTCATTTCTAGCCTTATATTCGAGAAGGTTCTTATTCTAAATTCATGATGTTCATGCAATATTATTTAAATTACTAATTTCTCAAATAAATAAATAAATAAATAAATAAATAAATAAATAAATAAATATTAAATATCAATTCAGCAGTGATGCTTAATTACAACAAGCACAACTAATTTGTCAGAACGATGTACGCAATAAACTATGATGTATTTTCATTCCAAAGATATAACGATTCTTTCGGATTTCTTTTGTTTGATTTTCTTCTTTGGTTAAATATTTAGAATGCTCAATACACGGAGGGAGTTCAGACTTTAAATTTGATACCTCGTACTTCATAATTGATTGCTATAATGTAACTTCAGATATCATAATTTATACTTAAGACTTGAATCGCCAAATTACAAAATAACATATCATTCGCTTCTACATATCATGGACGTGCTTATATAATTCTTGTCTTTTTTAAAGTTTATTGTGTGTACAGTGCATTGATGTCTTGTCTCTAATCAAATGTGAAAAATATGTAATTCATTAATTTTAGCAAACAATATGAGATTACTTATGGTCATTTTGTTGTTCAATTCAATGTTCAATGCCCAATTTCCACTTTTACACGTAAAGCGACGATATTTGGTTATATCTCTTTTCGGTATTTAAAGCACCTAGTTCATTTGAAAACGTTTGTACTAAATCTTTTTATTCCTTCGTCAAATATTTGATCCTTTTGCCAAATTCGTCATTGTCAACTTGTACGACAAAGAATTATTAACTACTTGCTTTTACGTGTTGAAGATTGCTCAACTTCAACATGAAGCTTGTTCTAAAACTCTTCAAAGGTAATATATTTTATAATTATAATTTTGCTGCTTACATTATTTTCAGATAAATGTGTTTTTTTCAAAGGAATAAAGATTTCGCCATTCCATTAACATTTATGTCCTTTCTGTTATCGTTTATTCTTTGTTTATTTTAGTTCAAGTCTTCTTTTGCAAGTTTGAAAGGCTAGAAATGATAACAGTTATTTAATCATTGATGACTACAACTAGTACAGAAATCTTCAAAATGCTGTTGTTATAGCTACAAATTTGTTCTTGAATATCACAATTCATATTCATTTTTGACTCTTCCAATGAAGCTGGTATAGTTTCCATTGATTTTTCCATTTGACCTTCTAATAACCGAGCTTGCCCTTTTTTAATGGGTTGGACGTGTTGTTACATGTTGGTACTTCCGACCATTTCTCTTTCGATTTGTTTGACTGCGATACAGTTTTAAGTATATGTTTAAACAATCTTATAGGTCTAAAAATGTATTTCTTTATTAGGCGATATTTTGTTTTTATGTTTACATTCCTGTACATTTTGTATTAACACTTTATTCAACAGCGGTTAAGTTATTGTTTAGCTATTTCTGTGTTTTAATAGATTTCCAAGTATCTTACTTACATAATAAAAACACGTCTCTGCACAAACTGTCGAGTAGCTATATGATTACTTCTTATTGTATCACTTAAATCTTTCATATGGTGAATGTTCAAGTCGTTCGTATGGTGAATGTTAACTGACCTTGTGTCACCTGTTTCTCCTATGAAACTCGGTGGATTCAGAACTAAAATCACGTGGACCTCCTAACGATATATATAACTTCATATGTAGAAATTATATGCTGACTCTATTAAATTTATATTTTGTGCCTAATGATTATCTTTAACCTGTCAATAAACGACCTCAATTCTTTGAGAGTTTGTTTGAACTACGCGAACATAATTTTGTAATGCAGCTTTTATTTTTCTTGCAAATGTTTGAATTTTCATAAACGTATACCGCGTTATCAACCAAACTGTCTACATTACCTGGATTCATATATTTGCGATGTTAACATTCTGTTCCAACTTTTTGTCAGTTAAAGTTGTTTCCAGGTTATATCCTTGTGCGTTCTATTCATTTGCTATATTAGTTTGTCATTATATGGAGACGATAAGCAAATTAAGGTAGTAACTGTAGATGATTTCACTATTCATACTAACTTTCATCACAGCAAAAGATCACATCTTCACTACAACATAGCTGAATTAAAAATGTGTGGTATATATTTTTAGACTGAAAAATATGCAAAGAATATTTTGAATGAATGAATGAATGAATAATAAAAGATCACATTTTCACTACAATAGGAACGGGTGGCAAATGTGCAAACGAACATTTTCCAGGACCTGACACTTAAAGCTATTGTTAGCTCCTGTAAACCATTGAAAAAAGTACAAGTCGTTCTCTAATCTGAACAAATGCAACTAGTATATATGTGGATTATGCAGTTGATAAAAATAACGACGTTTATAATGGGAACAATTAAAAAGTCGAAACTTTACTCTTTAATAAGAAAACATAACATACGATCAATTTATATACTGAAAGATTAAACGTTTATAGTAATTGAAGAATAAGTAATTATGACACCTTAAAATAAGCCATTGCAGATATTGATACTAATGAAATATGATATATATCAATCGTAATTTCATCAGGTGAGATTACGCGTATATATGAACATACAGTGAATATTTTGTTTTACATGTTAATAATACAGGAATGCGTCAAATCATATGCTGTGAATAAAAAGGTAGTTATCGCTTTCATGCATAATAATATTGTGTTAATTCAGTTCTATCACGTTCTAGACGTTTGTCTAGAACTTGTACAAGTCAGCAATACCATGCAATAAACGCTTGTCTAAAACTTGTGTAAATCAGTAGGATCATGTTATATACGTTTGTCCACGATATTTGTAAAGTCAGTACTGCAATTATATGCACATTTGTCCAGAACGTCATTATTACTTTGACGTCTACCATCCTTATTATTTTAGCGGATTAGTACATTGCGTTAGTGTGTATTGACTAATATTTAAAACATTTCTGACATTCCAAGTGAGTGTTTGCTTATTCGTTCGTTCAATCAATCATTAAATCGATCCTTTGAGATATATATTGAGATAGAAAATAGACAATTGAGGTAGCCTCTTTCATCTATAGAACATCCTTTTTTATATCTCTGATAAGCATATCTCTTTTTTATTAGCATGATTAACATTATGTTCTTTCTATAGGTGTATTGTTTAGAGAGGATGTCACTGACAGAATGTATATTAGATATTGGTGGTAAGAAAATGTTTTCTTAATTCAGTCTACGTGCACTTTAGGTTTAGTGAAAACGGAGAAAAGGATAATACAACAACATGCAATATCAGGGGAATTTATTCTTAATAAGCTCAAAATACTTCGTGTCATTACATTTGCACTCGTTTTATGAATACAAGGCAATTTACACATGCTACATTGCATGCAAAAAGCCACACGCGAACCTGGTATCAGTTATGTCCCCATCGTTTATTAACATTATAATTGGAAGCTGAAGGAATAAGTCGTCAGAAATTGCATCAATGGTTTCGTATGTAAATATAGAATTTACTCGAATTCCACTGCAAACTACACAGAACAGTTATTATTGCATGGTCTCCAAATAGCTCAGTTAAACATTTGTGTGTGTGTGTGTGTGTGTGTGTGAGAGAGAGAGAGAGAGAGAGAGAGAGAGAGAGAGGTTAACCTATATTTGCCCGGAAGTATGACTAAGACAAAGGTGTTACTTTATAGCCTACCTGTAAGCTTTAACAGTGAAAACCGGATAAACCTAGATACTGTCTAAATACTTCCTGGTTAGTTATAAAGTGTTAGGTACGATTAAGGTTGACTTACACGATCCGATATTTCGTACGTTCAATTTTGAACAAAAACACGTTAATATCTTTTGTTAAACAAATTCAACAATTCGTATGTCCTAACTGTACCACGAATTTCATGTGTGATTGAAGTTATTCCTGTCGGATTAGAGAAATAATCATCTGCATTCGTGTCGACACTGTATAGGATGGATCACCTGCCATTGATAGCATTTGTTGCTATTATACTCCTTGTGCATTGCCACACCGCTAGATGTAAGTATATGTGATTTTACTAACTTAAAACCTTTTATTGTGATATATTTAGATGTTCCAGATTTAGGATTTGATTTGCCAGCATGCCTTGATTATTTTATAGCAGCAGCAAGAAATTTAATATGGCAAACTAATCTAGATCATAGGCTCTACGTCTTATGCAATGTGAATCAAGCAATATATGGTCAAAGTGCAAACGAGTAATTTTTAGTTTAGCTTTATGCTAGTTTATATTGGAAGTCAAAGCTAAATGCCTTTCGCTCTCTATATATCTATCTATATATTTGTGTTCTTTTTGGGATGGGGTACAAAAGTGATTGAGTATGATGTCTCATAAGCAGGAAGCTTCAATGACTTTATTTAAAGAGGGAAACACAATTAGCTGAGAACTAATCTACACTGAGTTCCTCATATAAAGGAATTAGCAGTAATTGGAGTAAAAGTGGCTGTTAACACATCAGTCACAAAACATAAAAATTCTTCCGTCGAAGGTTGACTCTCCTATACATAAGATATCAACGAAGGGTTCATGTATAAAGAGTGACCGCAATGGCCCAAATGTAAACGTACTATATAATCTAATGGCATGTGTTCTCCTTGACATATTTTATTAAGTTGCAAGTTTCTCGAAATCGGTTGGACGAATTTTCTTTCAACTTTTTACTGCTTTTCAAAAGGTGCCTTACTTCGATACTGTACAGGATTACCGATATCAAAGTCCTCTAAGTTTCATGAGCACCATCTATTAATGCAGTTTATTAACATTTGCGTATTTTTTTCACAGCCGGTACCTCTAAGGCTCCCCTAATTTTGTTGTTTCGTCTTCACGAAATTCGTGAGAAATTCTGTTTAGGTGGACTTTCTTAGAGATAAAATATCAATGAAAGGTTCATGTATAAAGTTTCTTTAAACTTTGTCTGCTGTTAGAAAGGCGCCATGTTTTGTTACTGTATAAGAGGAGTTAGAATCGATATCATCTAAGTAAGGATTTAATGAGTACAAAATATTGACACAGTTTATTAAAATGTGCGTGCTTTTCACAGACGTTACCCACTAAAGCGCCCCTTATTTCGCTGTCTCGTCTTTACGAAATTCGTCAGGACTTCCTTCGTTGGTAGACTCTATCTCCTATATAAAACATATCAATGAAGCGTTCATGCATAAAGAGCGGACGTAATGGCCAAAATGAAAACGTACGATATAATCGTAAGGCATGTGTTTTACTCAACTTCCTTTACTTCTTCGCCATTTTCTCCAAATCGGCTAGACGAATTATCTTCAGACGTTTCCTGGTATTAGAAAGAGGCGTCGTTTCGATAATGTATAGGAGGCGTTGAAATCTAAATACTCTAAGAAAGGCTGGCATGAATACAAATCATTAATACATTTTATTAACCTTTGTGTGTTTTTGAAAGCCGGAACCCCCTAAGCGCCACCTAATTTGCTATTTCGACGTAACGAAATTCGTCAGGACTTCCTTCGTTGGTAGACTCTATCTCCTAGAGATAACATATTAATGAAGCGTTCATGCATAAAGAGCGGACGTAATGGCCAAAATGAAAACGTACGATATAATCTAAATCAAGTGTTCATGTCTAATGTGTGGACGTAATAGCGCAAATATAGACGTACGATATAATCTTACGGCATGTGTCTGCTCGACCTCCTTTACTTAGTCGCGGGTTTCTAGAGATCGGCTAAACGAATTTTCTGTAAACTATTATTGCTATTAGAAAAAGGCCTAATTTCGACACTGTATAATAGGAGTTGAAATCGAAATCATCTAAGTAAGGGTTACAAGAATACAAAATCTATTGATACAGTTTATTAAAAATAACCTGTTTTTTATAGCCGGTATCCGTATGGCGCCCCTTATTTCGCTATTTCCTCTTGATGAAATTCGTCAGGAGTGCCTTCGTAGGTTGACTCTATCTCCTAGAGATAAAATTTAAATGAAGTGTTCATGTAGAAAGAGTGGACGTAATAGCGCAAATGTAAACGTACGATATAATCGTACGGTAAGTGTTCTGCTTGACTTCCTTTATTTAGTTCGAGTTTCTCTAAATCGGCTAGACGCATTCTACTGAATCTTTTCCTGCTGTTAGAAAATGGCCTTATTTCAATACTCTATAAGAGGCGTTAAATTAAAATCCTCTTAGTAAGGATTCAATGAGTACGGACTATTGATAAAGTTTATTCACATTTGCGTTTCTTTCGTACCTGATATCCCCAAAGGTGCCCCTTTTTTCGCTGTTTCGTCTTCACCAAATTTCTCAGGGTTTCCTCAGTAGGTGGACTCTGTTCCTAGAGATTAAATATCATTGACGGGTTCATGTATAAAGAGATAATGCAATTGGCCAAAGGTAAACGTATGATATAATCTTATGGCATGTGTTTTGCTAGAATTCCTTTATTTAGTTGCGACTTTCACGGAATCGGCTTGATGAATTTTCTTTAAGCTGTTTTTTTTTTTGCCTGTTAGAAAGGGGCCTTACTTTGATATTTTACAAGATGCGTTGAAATTAGAGTCTTCTAAGTAACAGTTCCTTGAGTACAAACTATTGATTCAGTTTATTATTTGCGGTATCCCTTAAGGTACCCTTATTTCGCTGTTTAGTCTTCACGAAATTCGCCAGGACTTCGATCGTAGGTGGACTATATCACCTAGTAAAAAAAATGTCAATCAAGGGTTCATGTATAAAGAGTGGACGTAATTGCCAAATGTAAACGTACAATATAATCTTATGGCATGTGTTCTGCTCGACTTCCTTTCTTTAGTTGCAAGTTTCTCGAAATCGGCTTTACGAATTTTCTTTCAACTTTTTCTGCTCTTAGAAAGGGGTCTTATTTCCACACTGTTTAAGAGGCATTGAAATCAAATTCCTCTAAGTATATGTTCCATGAGTACTGACTATTAATGCAGTTTATTAACATTTAGGTGTTTTCCATAGCCGGCACCCCACAAGGCGCCCCATATTTAACTGATTCATCTTCACCAAATTGGTCAGAACTTCTTTTGTAGGTAGACTCTTTCTCTTCGAGACAGAATATTAATAAAGGGTTCATGTAACAAGAGTGGGCACAATGACCCAAATGAAAATGTACGATATAATCTTACGGCATGTGTTCTTCTTGACATGCTTTATTAAGTCGCGAGTGTGTCGACATCGGCTCGACGGATATTTTTATAGCATTTTTTGTCTGTTAGAATAGGGACTGTGTCGTATAAGAGGCGTTGAAATAAAAACCTCTAAGTAAGGGTTCCATTCTTACAAACTAGTATACAGCTTGTTAACATTGCGTGTTTTGCGAACACTATACCCCCTAAGGCACCCTTATTTCGCTGTTTCGTCTTCACAAAATTCGTCAAGATGTTCTTCGTAGGCGGATTCTATATCTTACATTATGTCCAGCTCCTCTTCCTAAGCTCACCCTACGAATTATCCAGCTTGCTCTAAACTCTCATCCAATGCTCTTTCTAGCTTTCAATACAAACTCTCTAGCTCACCTTACGATTATCCATGTCAACACAGATCTCTGAAGCATGCTCAACATTACCTCCAGCCCACGCTACAATTCTCCTTGCTTGTTCTAAACTCCCATGCTCACCCTACGATCTCTCCAGGTCGCATTCTCTGGCTCACCTTTGAACGCTCAATCTCATCCATGCTATTGTCATAACAGGCATGGAAAGTTTGAATGGGATGCCAAGACCCAATGAAGACATTTTTGAGAGGGAAGCAAACAAAATATACACTTACTCAATAAACAAGAAAACTTTAGATATCACGTAAGATTGAATCAGAAAACAACTCCTCTCCTAAAGTTTTAGGATGATTCACACTATTAAAAAGGAGCACATTTAACTTATCACATTAACATAACACCAGTAAATAAATAAACGTCGCATTTATCCACCAAATTGGCAAAATTGAGGCGTGACAAATACAACTGTTGTGTAAAATCAACTTTTTGAATTATTTCATCATGTAAAATGAAAACATCCTCTTAGTGTCATTCAATTGGCAGTTAACTAGGGAATTTCATTACATTCTTCAATGATGGAAATAAATAAACTACCAGTAAAGTGAAACGTTGCGTAATGAGGAACACCGGAAATAATTACTGCGTTAAACCGGAAATACAGCGCACTTCTAGTGATCACTGACCCTAATGTCAATTCATGCAATATTTGGTCATTCTTTGAGTTTTATCCCTAACTAAGCCTCTGGGTCATAATTTGAAATCAAGATCCCTAATCCCATGATTCAGTCCTAGGGTCTTAATTGTAAACAATCGAGATCCATAGTCCCATCAACATAGCCCCTGGATTTAACTCGATCATTACTTGTAAAGCAAAACCCACCCGTATGTCATACACACACCAGCTGGGCATATGGTTCTGGTATTTCATGCATTCCTTTTGTTAAGATAATGCATTTAAACAGTTGGTACACTGAACATTCGTAACTAAAATCTAGTGCAAGTTTAATTATCTCCATTTCTTAAAATTTGAAATTGTATTAGCTAATAATATTAAATATTGCGTCTGTGCATAGTTTGTGTATTAACAGAACAGACTTGTCTCTTATAATTTAGAGGTAAACAGGACAACTCATTCTAAATATTAGAGCCTAAGATTTTAATACGCAGAGAGAGAGAGAGAGAGAGACAGAGAGACAGAGATCGTTGTATCGTTGTTCTGAGCTATGCAAGAGGATAATGGTTCCCTTTACACCTTACAAATGACTATATATTGGTAAAGTCCAGGTGAATTTACATGTCATATAAAACCATATATAAAGACTTTCCTAAACCATACGTACAACTTTTCCAAACTATATATAAAAACTTTCCAAACCATATATAAAGATTTTCCAAACCACATATAAAGACTTTCCAAACCATATATAAAGATTTTCCAAACCATATTTAAAGACTTTCCAAACCATATATAAAAACTTTCCAAACCATATATAAAGACTTTCCAAACCGTATATAAAAACTTTCCAAACCATATATAAAGACTTTCGAAACCATATATAAAGATTTTCCAAATCATATATAAAGACTTTACAGACCATATAAGGTCGTTTAATGTGTAATTGCTTTCGAGTTAGGCACTCTGAATTTTTCAATGTTACATTTCGATCAAAAGAAGTTCTCTTTACGTGACCTTTTGAAAGGTTCTGATAATCCGTGTATAATTTAAATGTTACATTGATCTTGTAAAACCAGAGAAGATATTGTATTCTGTCATCAAAATAAATATCCATTGCAAACTTACATCATTAGTTGTTTTTCTGCTGATTGTTCACTGTC
The DNA here is from genome assembly GCA_028554795.2 of Sinohyriopsis cumingii. NCBI lineage: Eukaryota > Metazoa > Mollusca > Bivalvia > Unionida > Unionidae > Sinohyriopsis > Sinohyriopsis cumingii. The sequence goes on from CM068829.1 coordinate 34,476,827, forward strand.
ACATCATAAGATGTAACTACATTTACTTTATATTATCACATGGTTGGAATATTTGATTGTGGCCGCGAATTAAATGCATGTTGATGATTCTGGAAAACGTTTCCCTGGCTAGTAGGTTTATTATTTTTCTAACAGTAGTATGATGGTCAGTCAGCTAAAATAGTACAGCGAATACTTTATGAGATCATTAATTTATGTCGCAGTGTAGTGATGGAATGTACTTAAAGTAGACAAAATCTTGAACCTGTTGTTATACATACTGACTTTGCAACCACTTATTTACATAATAATTTTCTTTTAACAGAGGTTGATTTCTTTCTTGATTGACATTATTTCATTACTCACAGATATTTAATCCATGTTTCCATTTCTTATCCCTAATATGTCTATTTCGTACAGCCAACCTAGAACTGAGGATATAGTGTGAAATAAAATAGATGGAGCTAATGCTGTAACGCAGCCGCCTAGATTAGTTATTAAATATGTGTATTGTATAGACTCATTCAAGATTCTACGAAATTACGGCAAGGTCAAGATATGCAACCTCTTTGATCTAAGCAATACAAAGTCATTTATCATTGAAACAAGTCTTAAAATACGTCAGATCCTAGTGATGGAACAAATAATGAAGATTAGCGTATTTAAATAAAGCAGAGCATATACATCAATATATGGAGAAGTTATTGGTTTCACCGTGGCAGCTTGAAATATCATGTGTGGTTACTATTTTTAGAATACAATCCGCATTGCTACAGTCTCTACATTTATTTCTTAGCACTGAACCTTCCCTGTGTCCAAATGATAATAAATCATAACTTATTCTAAAGTATCTTTAAAGATAACTCACGGGTAAGTTCTTGTCATAAGTTATCCTGCATTTCTTTAGAAGCTGGATATAAACAAAGCACGTTCATTGGGTCACAGATTTACCTACCGGATCGTCATCAATGCCTCATTACTCACTGTTCACTATCGTCGAAATACACAGAGACTACCACACCATTATGGTCAAATTCTGAAGAATAAACACTTACCTTTACATCAACAACAAGAATGCCTCAATGTAACTCTTATATCGCCACCCATTGGAGACGGGGGAAATGCTCTCAACAACAACAGAAAGTCTTGGAATACATTGGTGGATACTGAAACGGATTAATTTATTCGATCTCTTTAAAGTTTTGTTCCTAACTTGATCGTAGCTTAACAGAAACGTGCGATCTAAACTGAATGACAAAACTCTAGATTCTGATTGGTTAAAGGAAATACTACGCGAAATAAACTACCTAGTGGAATTCCCCACAATTGAAATATTACAAATCATCTAAGAAAGTAATGCAAATAACAGTCCATATATAAGGTGGCAAAGTGAGTCTTTGTTTGGGTTGAGCACTAGGAGTCTGACCATAATATATTAAAAGATTGCGTAATATAAGGAAGAATTTGTAGAAAAAATTCCAAGCAAACTGTGAAAAGGTACTTCGTATTCTCTTTATTACTTGATTTGTATATTTTAGTTGTAGCATTGAATATCAACCCAATCAGGTTTTTGCACAACCAGTTTAGATTAGTAGTTCGCCCAGGGTGTCGACCTTACACCTAGGTACATAGTAAGACTTGAATGATAACACAATGCATACGATTTGCAAAGAAGAAACATGTACGAACTTTCTTCATTTAAATTTCAAGTTAAAAATAATAAGTATTTTCGTGAAACTATGTTTTTGATTTGTCAATAATAAGAAACAACCTAATACTGTCATGTTTGATGTATACTTTATGTCCATTCAACCTTTGCACTCTAATGTCTTTATTTAATACAATATCCTTCTTGTTGAATTTCAACTGACTTCGTCATAGCCATTCTGTTGGATATTTGACAATTTTCCAATGTAAAGTCGAACCCCTTGTGATGTAGTCCTGGCTCTTCACTTCGAAACCCCTGTAACCTTTCATTCGCACACTCAACAAAACAGTACTACAGAAGTCTGAAGAGTCGACGTTAAAATATATTTACTTCACCCTTACGAAATAGTCGAAATCGCTTAAAGAGGTGCACATCTATTTACAGTTCTTACAGTCGAAAAAGTACAGTTCATCAAAAAGTACAGTTCATTCGACTGTAAGTCGATAAATTAAAGTCTGTTTAGGTAAACATAAATTATTTTGGACCGAATGTTGGACGATGAATTTTCAAAAGAATCTCACATGGATATTGAACGAAGGAAAAATCCAAACACAATACAATCGATTCAAGAAGTCAAGTTGACATTCAAGCCTTGGTCAGAAATGCCTTGTTTTGTTTTTCTTAGAGCAGGGGAAATAATATCGCACCTACTGTTTTGTGACAAATTACTGAAATTGTTCCACTGTTAATTTAATTACTAAATTTATGAATGTTGTCTGTGATTTACTTTTCAATAATTAGGGTGGAAGAATCAGACACCCGTTAAAGAGGCAGTTGCTATTCCTAATCTCGACTTGCTGCAATCTTTGATCGTAAAATTTCAGACCGATACAAACATGTCGCAGAATTTGTCTCATTATTCAGCCTTCTACAATCACCTTTCAGCGCGTGTTCATCAAATAAATCTCAATCACCATTTAAGTTTGTCCACGCAGGGTAGATACTTTACGCACGATGGGCTTTTGGTTAAACCAAGCATCCTCCAATCTATGTAAAGCCGAGAGGGCTCGGAACGTATTTGGCTCAATTCATTTACAATTATACTAGGAATATATAGTGACAAATTGGATTACAAAACAAAATGCTATTATAATTCGTAACTGCATGTAATTTTTACCGCCCTTTAGTAGCACGGGTCACTTTTACTGGTAGTAATATTTGATCAACGATTCCAAATCTCTCTTACTACTTAACTCATTGCTATTATGAGTTTTTAATTCGTGTAATCTGTATTTCTAATGCAGGGGACATGTAATAGTATCCATCTTCGCTAGCCAAGGTTCCAATAACCCTATCTACACCTTGGCATATCGAGCAGATATTTCTGTGATTCGAGTCAATTTCATTGGAAGCGGCGGCAAGACACCGCATCCAATCAACATTAAGTTCGTCAACTTTGAACATTGTTCCTACGTGATCGAAACAAGGGGAGCACACAACTTGAATTGACTGATAAATAAGCAATTGTCCAATGCCTGTCAGAGCAGCAAAGAGGGTGAACAGACCTTTTGCTAGAACATCATTTTAAAAAAAAATAAGGCGTCCTACGAAAACGAAAAAATAAGGTCAGTAATGCTAAACCAAAGCCTCTAACTTACCAAGAGTTTCTCTAATTGAGCTAGTTTATTTTGTTACTTTATTTTTGTCTTTAGTGTTTTTATAAAAAGTATAAGCGCGTGTTTACCCACCGCGAAGGAAATAATTCAGAAAGATACGGAATCTCGCGAATAGACTGCAAGATTATCAATTGTGATAAAAGCATTAAATAATGAAATTACACAAACAACTGCTATGAACCATATTACTGCGATTAAATAAAAAAACATATGCCAATACAACGACATGAATTTACAATACAACCATAATTAGGTAATGTTACTGTATGATAGTTATATGAACCCGGTGAACTTGAAGGTGGTACAAAAAGAGCGACTGAGTATTACAACATATACAATTTCTAGAGTGATAAGATCTACGGGTAAACCTACAATCTACAGATTAGATTAATCTGCTCCTGAACGTGGATTTGTGCGCGAGCAATTACAAGTAATTCCTGAAGACGTACACATACCACCGCATTCAGTTTTGTCAACTAGCACCTCGACGTCGATTACATTCAAGACAGGTGAGCGTTACATTTTCGAGTGTATGACCAAAATTAATATTAAACATGTCTACAGCAAATTGAGAACATTGTCCCACAACATTACTGTGTTGCTGCTAGCACAATGATTATTTGCTGTTGTTTCAATATCATGTTAAATTCAGCATCGAGATGAAAGTCGCACTTATTTATATAGAGTTTGTTTTTCTGACGATTCTGGTATATCAACGTCGATATTCTGTCGTCGCGTATCTGCTGGTCTATAACACAATGGTACGGGTAGATTTAATAATATTTCTCTATGCAACATAAATAATTGTTGCTGAAGTGTACCACGAACTGTCTTTCTATTTGCAACTATCAAATCATTAGGTCTCCATAAATTCCAAACAATTGTTAATAGGAGTTTCTGAAATTATTTCAAGCAAGTTTTGACATTGATTGTTATTCGGTTGAAGTCTGATTAATTTCTTAAACTCTCTTAATTATGGATCAAGTGCTCTATGATCATCAGTTATTTCTTCATAATAAAATACAATATTTTCAAACGTTCGTGTGGAGACAGTCCAGCAAAAGGCGGTGGTTGGCCATGATCGCCACACATTATTACAGCAGTATTTTTTGTAAACAACCAACGAAGAAATATTTTTAACATTTCTAATGAATCGGTTCATATTTCATCCCAAACAACATTCATTGGACTATATTTGTCGCCGATTCGTTCAGGAGTTCATGTATCTCCCTTCCATCGAAAGCATCTATGATAAGTACATGATTTATAATTTCTTTCTCTCATTTCTGTTGCGAGCCTGTTTGTAGGTGTTAATACAACAATTTGTGAACAACCGTTCAAGAGCAATTCGATCACACGAGTTCTTTAATAAAAAATCCAGGCAATTAAGGTAAACTGTTTTTATGTCTAGCTACAGGATCAAATACAGATGGTGCTGATGATGCTTCTGATATTTGACTTTTCGGCAATAAATACCCTTAATTTCAACTTGGCGCATTCGAATAATTAAGTATATTTCTTGTTTTATTCTCCATTCCCTGATGCACAATTGCCGATAAGTAGTTGTTCTAACAATCCCGTATTCTTTTTGATATAAAAAGAATCCGTGGCGACTCTGATAGCAAACTCAGAAACTCTATTTATCATCGATAATAGATTTATCGAAACGTACGCGAGCGCTGAAGATCTAAAATAAGTAACCTGCGGTGACTCACCTACAATATAACGCACAATTGTACCTAATTTAGTTCCGTCTGATAAATTATCATTACCTCGACGTATAAACGTATTTCTATTCGTTGTATCAGCAGTTATAAAATCGAGTTTAGCATCATCTATAATCAATCTTGTACAATGTAAATTATGATTATATGATCCACAATGGGTAAATGTTCCGATTATTTTTCTGACAAGATCTTTTGTGATTTCATTCTCAAAATCAGTTATATCAGGATTTTCATGATCAGAATAATTTTTTTGCTGTGGTAACCAAACTTGTTTCTGTGGAAGATATGAAGTAATTGCTTCACTTACATTCGACGATAATAGTTTTTTTTACATCGAGCATACGCCGCAATGATACTGTTGGTACCCACATTTTTTCTGAAAAATATTTGACAAACCAGACCTAACAAATCGAATGAAGATTTTCAGCAAACTTAAATAACACGATGCAAGCCAATCCAGTGAGGTGAAAATCCGGTAATGGTCCATTTATCGATACTCTAATCATTTCATGCGTGCGACGTCCAAAATCGCTCAAAATACTTAGAACAATTTCCCATGCCAAGAAAACTTCCCTAATAACATGCAACCATATCAGCTGAAATAACATTTCTATAAACGTATTTAGTATTCCAAAATCCACTGTGTCCATATTCGACACAACTGCGTTGTATTTCTTCAAGAAAATCTAATCGTAATGGTTTCCACGATTTTTTCTCTCTAGCAAACTGAGCAGCAACTGAAGGAACGGTAAAACAATTACTCAGTAATTGTTCAGGACTGGCATCGTCAGCACCATGACTATATTTCTACGCAAGATTCTTCATTTTCTTCTTGGAGAGATTCTGTGAGATAATTATCTCCATTAGGCCGTACAAGCTGATCACAATTTCCATTAGCGGAACTTTACAACAGCCACATGGATATAGGATAATTATTATTTATTTCGTTAATAAAATCAAATATATCTCCTCAGTAAAATTTAACAGTTCGATTTCGTGGAAATATTGTTACTGTATTAGCCCACGCATGCGCATTATTATCAATAATTTAAATCGAAGCTCCTTTCGATTTATACTTTGATTCGTATAAAATTTATCTGGTTATTATTCTTACGGTTATTGGAAATTTTAATTTTTTTCCTAATTCGTCGACGTCGTTGACAGAAATATAACGAACAAAAATTATATTTCATTATTGTTATGAGAAAGCTCTCTCCGGTAGGGTAATTCAATAGTTGTTACTATTTATTGAATTTTTTGTGTCATTATATTTATTATTAAAATAATTGTGATACAACAGTTATTTTATCATTCTGATGTTGAAGGGAGATAACTCTGACAAGGATAAGTAGACCGGTTCAAGGGTTATCTCGACATCTTTTAAACACTAGAATTCGCTTTCAAATAAATCATGTTTTTGAGGTTAATTGTTTCCACATCGGTATTTTTAAAGAAATACAAAGGTATCTTACTTCAGGGTATATCTTTGTTGTCAGACAGAGAAATTCAACGTCAATAACAGTAATTCGTCTCCTTGATATGATTCTTGACAGAATCAAGGGGGAATAACTCATTCAGCTAAGGTAGAGTCTGATATCTTATAAAATAATTTTTATATTGACGAATAATGTTTTTTGGTTTTTTTTTTTAAAGAAACATTATCCTTAGTTTTCTAAATCTGTCAGGTTTCTTGCTTCATCAACATTTTGTCATTCATAGAAATTAACAAAAAAGAAAAATACATGTCATCCAGTCAGCCACGCCCATTGCAGGAAGTACTTTTGGATTTCTATATATATATATATATATATATATATATATATATATATATATATATATATATATATATATATATATACTTGGATTTAGGTCGCGTGCACCTATAAGGTATGTGCGACCAGTTAATTGTACGCGTTTGCGTACTACTTAATTTTTGCGATTAACCGCTATTAGTCCAGCACAGCACAACACAACGCCGCCCAGCCAAGCAACCGACAGCAAGGGGCCAAAAAAAGATTCCTTCCGAACCAAGGCTGCAACGTTGTACTATTAATTATATCAAATCAATGCCACGTTACCTATCGATCAGGCTATCCCTACCCTAATGCCAAACATGTGAGAGTCACATCCGAATCAAATATTTTGAGTTTTGAATTTACCTATTGTTTAGTTAGAATAATTTTCGTGTACTATGCGTACATTTATTTCTCAAAAAAAAAAAAACAGTTTACCAATCGATTTGGCTTATAGTAGCCATACAAATTTTGTGATCTCTATTAGTGTCACATCCCAGAAGTTATTTCGCAGCTTCCAATCTGTTTCTTTTCAGGGCCAAAGTTATTCGCCTAAAAGGGCTTTCAGGGGTCAGAATGAAAGCCCTATGTTGGGATTTCTCCCCTATGAGGCAATTTATGTCAGCAATCTGAAGGTCTTCCGGCGGTTTTCATAATCCCAGGTCTCAGCCGCTGTATGTTGCTCCTCATACGCCTCTACTGGAACTGCCTCGAATCCGTGCGTTTCTGCTAACACTTGAGCGAAATCAACCAGGACAGTTAGCGGGGATTCTTGATAGGCTTTTGGATAGTACTCCGATAGTATATGTTGAGCAAACAACCACTGCTGCTGGGTAGGTTTTCTCTTCTTTTTAAAAGATCTCCAGGCCATGTACTTTACAGAGCTGATAAAGTTCTTAGCTTTTTTGGAGTCGTTTAGAGTGTCCTGAAGGTCCAGTTCTTCTGCTCGCTGCTCAATCGTAGTCTGCTCTATCTCCTCTTCATTATCCTCACCAGTGTTCCCTCCTTCCGCTGCTATCTCTTCTGAGTACTCTTTTTCCATTTCTATCTGAGTCTCAGTAATAGTGCTAGCATCCTTGGTAGTAATTTCAATCTGTGTTCCTGCTTCCTTCAGTTTTCTTTGCTGCTGACTGCTAGTCTGAGTAGCTGTAGAAACTCCAATCATTCGGGGCGCCTGTATCGGGTGTTGATGTCCTTGTTTTCCGCTCGAGTTTGTAGCCGGAGTATCAGGGCGGCTAGCCGCTTTATTATTGGCGGGATCCCTCCTCTGTTTACGTTTCCTGTTTCTACTTTTTCTTCTAGCTAAACAAAGGTCACCTTCTCCACCGATTAGGTCCTCTCCCTCCATGTTTGAATCCCAGACTAGGAGTAATGTTGTTCTTTTAGTCCCCGCTCTCAGGCTCTAGTTGGAAGCTTGTTTTTTGCCAAGAGCCTTAATGGCTCTTAGCGCTGGAGCAGGGATCACTGCTATGGCTGGCAGCCATCTTGGCACCTCGCCTTGCACGCTTTGCGCGTTCTGTTTCGCAGTACTGAATTCCATCACTGTTGTGCTGTCTAGCTCGGTCAACGTGAATCAGGTTTTGGATTTCTGAATATTAGTGAGCTTATATAGCATGTGACCCGATCTATCATTTGGGGTGCTCCCTGAGTGCTCGAAATTCAGCGGAAAAGCACACCTTCCCGGGGTTGATTTTGGGAGAGGGTGTGCAGAAAAAAACGTAGACAAGGCCACCGTATATGTACTGTGCTGTCCTTACAATTAAGTTAGATTGTATGTTGTGCAGTCTATAGAATAAAGTTAGATGCGATTGTATGTTTTGCCGTCCTTTGAATTAATTTAGTATTTTATCGTCCTTATAATTTAGTTAGACTTGATTGTATGTTGTGCCGTCCTTAGAATTAAGATTCTATGTAAAAAGCTTAAACATGAAATGTAAATAAGCTACACTGTAAATAGCTTTTTTTAAGATTAAATTTACAATTTATTACATAATAAACTACGAAAATCCGAAATCAAAATATTAAAATATAGATTGAACGGTATAAAATATTTTATGAACTAAATCCCGAAAAAATAATTTGTAATTTTGAATCAATACAGCAACTCAAATTTGAAAATAAATACACACTATCTCCAGAATACAAATTAACGAATCTGATTCAGCAAGCTATGTTTCCATTTTTTTCCCCTGCGCAAAATGAAACCTAGACCCGAAAAAGAATCCAAAATAGCTATAACAGGTCATGAGCCAACTTTATCATCTGCAATTGAAATATATTCTCCAGATGACGTTGTAGATATGCATCACTCGTCAATTAGATCCGTTTTAGGATGGCCAGAATTTCCTGAAGAGTATAAAAGACCACCAGAAGCAAAGTTAAGTTAATTTCTCACGGACAAAAATATATTTATAACAACTCCAAAATATCGAGGAGACCTTCTATGGTGGTTGGTGGAGAATACATTTTCAGGATGGTCTATAACATCCTGAAAAATCTTTTACTACAACTGATGGTAAAAGAAGTCAAAGATTTGGTAGAACAGTATATGACATATATCATGAAAAACCTTTTCCTTATATCGGTAATTTCATAAAAACTTTTCCTGATAAAATTATACATGAACACACACGCGTACTTAACAGTCTACAAAATCGATTTTCTAGTATTATGCACCTTATAACAACGATATAAAACAACAAATCAATGAAACATTACAACATTTAAATCAAATTGTATCAGATATTGGATATGCCAACTATGTTATTATTGAAGAAGTTATTTTTGATGAAAAAATAAGTTCAGAATACAGTACAGACACAGTGAGGATGGATTGTGATACTATACTAAAAGGAGGTTCATAATATCGGCAAGTTCATCTTAAATTGCGTAATTTGGCAAATCAGTATCATCTTTTTTTTCTTGTCTTTGATAGAAGAAGATCTTCCGTAAATATAAACCATTAAGTTTACTGCTAGTGTATAAAGTAACAATTCTATTTGGAAGAAGATCAGATCTTCAAACAACATTTAATACATTACTTACTTCACGACCACATATTGGCGGATCAGTTATTGTTTGTCTTGGTACTTTGAATACGAGCCTGGAGTTATAATTGTTTATATAGCTTATAAATTCTTTTGTTGGAACTAATCCATACGAATCAAAATAAACAGCTCCAGGTGGATCAATTGCGTATGCCACCCAATTAGTGCCATGACCAGAACAATTATCAAGATTAATGATACCTGTTTCAAAATTATTTGGTTGTTTCGGTAATTGATCACACAAAAAGCTCTAAAATTCTTTATATTTAATTTCTTAGCAGCATCAAGTAAATCAAAATGTGACATTGGAATAATTAACGAAGTGTTCATAGATGTCTCAGGTTTTTTCCGTATCGATAAGGAGTTTATGGAAGTCTTAAACCTTTCCCACTTTTTAAATCCTTGTCCTATTGTTTACTTTATTGCCATTCCAACTGCAGTTCAAACAGCACTAAATGCATTTTCTTTTGCTACAGCTGGGGCTGCAGCTGCTATTAATGCTGGTGTAGCTGCAAGAAGAGGAAATGTACCAACTGTTTGAATTGAGTTTGTAATCGCACCCGCACCGAATGTTTTTGATTGTTTGGTGCTATTGAAATGCTTGAGTTGACGTTCTGACAATGATTGTTTATTTTGACCACCTGTGATCTCATCCTTTTTTTAATGATATTCCACAGTTCTTTGCTGAATTTGATTGAAGGTTTTTAATCTGACCAGGAGTCATACAGACAATTCATGTGATGATATGACATTATAAAAATCGCAAATGATTTAATTACATGTTTAAAAAATATTGCATATTTTCCGCTGGGGGGGGGGGGTCAATGACCCTCATTCGTTCACCAACACCTTCGAGTAACATTGCTTTGTCGCTGAGTATAACAGCAACTGCTTTGTAATTAGGAACAGCTCCAGCGTCTCTATTTACTCGAGCTCGAAATTGAATATCAACGACAGACTGTCTATATAAATCAAGATGTTCCAGTGAAAAGTAATAAATCGGATACATATTTATAAAATCTAGTTGTGATATTTGCAAACCAGTATTTATATTTTGATCACGTCCCATAAATATCATTAACCGATGGTATGCACGTGCTACATGATTTAATTCAAAATTGAATAATATATCTTCATTTGGTTCTTGATGTCCATTTATCCTCACTGAAACTTCAGAAACTCCAATTTTGTCACATATCATTGGACTGTCTTCTTGCGAGTTTATTCGTTCAGTATTTTACAAAACAATGAAAATATGCCTTGGCGCAGAAACACCTTGCTAGGATGCTATATGACATGTGGATAAACCATTAAATGTACTTTGAGCACTGTCTGTAGTTGTTATTAACAATGATAATAATGATTTATCGCCTTGTTCCATAAAAGAGAGCAATTTTTGTTCTTCGGCAATCGTTGGAGTCATTACCGGCATCCACAACGAAAGTTTTGTTAGTAATACTTTACCAGCATCAACGCCAACACCTTCTCGCCAAATAGTATCATCGTCAATAGCCCTTCTTACAAGTACAACGATATGCTTGGCCCCGAAAATAACGTTTCTAACATTTCTGCAAAATCAAAAGATGTGAGATAATGGAATTAAGCATGAAAATTTTCTATTACCTCTTAACATTGATCGACATTTAGTAAAACCTAAGTTGAAGCGTGTATTAACGTTGATCATTACATGTTGTGAATCAAGATCAGCGGTGTTTGCAGCGTTTCTTGGTTTTCAAATATTATGCTGTCTGTTGTCAAGAAAGTCAGAAGTGTGTTTAGCAATCATCATTGACGGGCCAGCTGATTTTGTATGATCATCAGAATATCGTGCTAGACCTGGTATTGTATTTTCAATATTTTTTCAATCAATCATGTATATAGCACTGTCAACCAACGCCATGATGCCGTTATTAATGAAACTAACTATATTATTGGCATTATATTCTGTATTTTCAACTTTCAAAAGTTCCCCTTGTACTTCAATGAACACTTCAGCAGATAATAAATATCTGCTTGTATCTTGAGTTTGTAATTAAATTCGACCACGCTGATCTGGTTGTCGTGCGTCATAAGAATAATACTGATAATCGCGCACATATTCATCCTTGAGAACTAGCGCATCTATGTCAAATGCTGGATCGGATACACGTTTGAATAATTTATTATAATTGTTATCGTCTAACAAGAAGACCTCTTCGGGAATATCCATTTCCTGCTATCAAACTTGAAGCTATTTTGTTCTGCTTCATCAGCCAACTCTGACAGCTTTTGATTTACAGCTTGATTTATTATTTTACTGACATTTGCAGCCATAACTTCACTGCTGGCAAGTTTCACTAGTGGCTGTGGTTTTCGTCGAATTAATCGTGTTAGTCTGTCCTTGATTGCCGAAAATGCTCCACCGGCAATATCTCCAACTGCGCTGGAATATATTTTCATGAATAGCGTCAATAGATTTCATTCCTAGTTGTTTTGCAATCGGTATTGCTTTTGGGGCTATCCTTCTGAATAAACCCTGAATAACAACACACGAATCAGGTGACCTAGTGGTTAGAGCGTCTGTCTCGGATGAGTTAGGTTGTGGGTTCGATCCCCTGGCCGAGTCATACCAAAGACTTACAAAAATGGTACTAAGAGCTTTCTCGCTTGGCTCTCAGCATTAAGAGATTAGTGTTAGGACTGGTCGGCCTGGTGTCAGGATAATGTGACTGGGTGGGACATCATGGTCTATTTGAAAACTACCTAGGGTAGTAGCACTGACATGTTATAATGTCGGGTTTTCCGGCCTCTAAGCCTAAGCCGACCGGTGACTTCAATGGCTGATTGCAAAATAAACAGAATTTTTCACCACATCAGCAGGATTCTCTTTGAATTAACAGCGCACCTGATGTGACACAATGAGTAAGTCATGGACAGGTAGTTTCCTTTTTTCAGAATCGGTCTAAAGTCATAACATTATATAACACGTACTGACTTTACCCAAAGTACTTTGAATTACGAATTATGTGAGAAGACATGTATAACATGAGGCAGCAATTGTTAGCAAATTTTCTCACACAACGTGACACCTGCACTCTTGAGAATCAAATCGGGATTTTATTTCTAGAAAGTTTGCTCCATCGTGCGAATATATGTCTTTACACGCGATATGAATAGAACGAAATCCTAACGAGGCTACATGCTAACTATGGAGACTAATATGCAGCACGATATTTGATGATACTATTGATCTAACTTAACATTTTTGGCACTCCTACTCATGAAATCTGCACCGACATTCTCTGTGCCCTTAACGGATCTGATCTGCATTCGGTATTGCTGTAAGCGACCGCCTCATCAGCATAGGCAGATACTACCTTTTATGAAAGTTTATATTCATGGTATCATGTTGTCAATTACCATCTGGATAATTAACAACATTGTTTTCTGCCTTAGTAAAATAAACTGATTGCTTTCGAACTACTGAGTGTAAAAATATGTATGTTATTTTATTGAACGTCAACTAAATCTATGCTTAAGAATATTCAGAACTCTCCAGAAGATCATGGGTTAAAGTTTTCGAAATGTAAACGTTTTTATTCATTTTTACCAACAGCATAAGATTCAAGATGACCCCAACACTCAGCACCGAATTTTATATATATATATATATATATATATATATATATATATATATATATATATATATATATATATATATATATATATATATATATATATATATATATATATCATTTGTTGCGTAGACCATATTTTCAGTACTTGTGACCATCAATGTTCCTTCCCTATATTAGATACATCAGGACAAATGTCAAAAAGCCAGTGATAAACACACTGAGGTGCAAGCCGGACGCTCTTACGCTGGTTATATAGGATATTAGTAAAATCTAAACTTGATTTTCTATTAATTTTGTGCGGATCAATTATCGTTTCACATCGTTTGCTTGATTCAATAGAAAACCAGTGACTTAGACTTTTGGAGCATTTATAACTTCTTTTACAGGAAGACTATATTCTGACGCAATGAACAGTCACCGCAGATGAAGGAGACTGGCTCTTCGGTACGATATCACACTATCCTCTAGTCTATCCAGTTCCGTATACGATGTCGTCTTTGGACCCAAAATGCCAAACATTGCACAATCGGACACCACATTTAACCTTTTGAAATGTGAAGTCGCCATTGTCTAGAAGGTGGAAAAAAATCAATCGAACCAATACTTCAACATTCTCCATTCCCAAAATATAACCATTGTTATTGAGTACCGCCTAATACTATTTTTCTCTGCCAAAACCCCAAACCGGTTTCCAATCATCTGATTCTACAGGCAGATTGGAGTGAAATACGAACCTCGCATGCTGTTCATACGTATTGAAATAAAGGCGGTTCAAAAGATGGAGACAATATTGCAGCTGTGGTACTGTCTCCAGGACGTTAAGTATACACTTTCCATTTTTACCAAAAATATTAGCCATGCTCAAAGAATTGAATTATAATAAAACCTCTTAAAAGCTTGCTTTATTATCGTTTTAGATTTTTTTCTACACTGATCGCCTTGCAAATTAAATTTTAAATTCAAATTTTCTTTAATATACTACGTCTTGCAGAAACATGATTTGCTCATGAAATCTGGGAAAGGAATTCTGTTCGTTTCGCTGCTTTGTTACATGGTTATTTAAGGTAATGGGATGCTATACATTATTGTTCATGGTTGTTAGAGAGAGATAAAGCTGACATTCAGTCAACCATTTTTAAATACAACGACTTGAAGCACGCTCGAGCATTCTACGCCATATGAACGAGGGACCAATATTGTCTAATACATAGTCAATAACCTTTACATATACTTAATAACAAGCATATTAATCTTTCTCCGATATTGAAGGAATAATACAATTGGAACAAAACAATTATTTTTTTTTTCTGTTTCATATTTCACTTGATGTTTAATTTATGAATAAAACCTGAGCACTGCACATTAATATGCGATGTCTTAATATTATGAACGCGCGTAAACTAAACTTAGCTTGTAAAAGAGAATGGAATGTTATATAGCCAAAGAAAAACAACGAAATATTGATACGAGAAACAAAACTTTTTATTAGGAAAATACGATTCAATGCACCAATGGAAACTGACGGTGCAATTATGAAAAGATTTGCCAGGCCAGAAACAAATTACTCTAATGTGGTCATTTTGGACGATTGTCTTTAGATGGTGCTGTCATTGCTGAAGAAAGATATGTGGGGGTCGGGTGTCAATTTGGAACAGTAGTGTGCATCAGGATTAAAGAATTTTCCTTCTGCTCATTCATACTTAGTTTAGAGTCGTATGCCTGTTTTTGATGACATATTTGTTATGTCCAATAGGCTGTATAAATTTATTAGGTGAGACGCAGGTTTTTGAGAGTGTGGTAGGTTTGTTTGTTATTATCTTGATGGAATAAGTCGTGAATCTCTTCTGAAGTCCTGCATTTTCAGCAGGAACCTTCATCAACATTCCGAGGTCATTGTGTCTCATGGTCTTGGATTTTACCTGAAAATAAGAACTGCTATTCATTTTGAAATCGTTTGTTTCAAGAGATTCCACTTATGGGATATATCAATGTTATCATGTGTGACTATAATTACACCATTTATGTGAAATAGAACATATTCATGAACCTGCTCATTGATACATTGCATCAAAAGGTAGTGTGAAATGCTCTCTCTCTCTCCATTTTTTCTTGCAATTTTGAGTCTTTGAATTTCGGAGGTGGCTACTGTTGGTATTTGAAATTGTTTTATTTTTAATGAAAGCTACATCTAGCCGTGACCTTTACACATAGAAACAAACAGTTCACTAATATAGTCATTCAATAAGTGTGGATGGGTATTTTATATTGTCCTAGGCTCTTTCTTCACCTCCCATTGACATAGCTGAACATTTTTTTTTCATCTCGTTGCGTGCTGGTGTTGTATTGTCCTTTTTCTGATTTTCAATGATCTTTTCCACGTCACCTGGATTTATGTGTAGATCTCTTGCCTCCACCTTCATTTCTTCCTCAAACGGTTGGAGAAGTAATATGTTGGAAACGTCAAAATTTTGGACACAGTCAGAGTTCATTACCATTTGTATGTGGACGTATATAAAAGTAATTCTTCGACCGCGGGTATGTATTCACGGTATAAGGAAGCGGTAAATATTTTTACTTGACTCCGGTCCATACCGGTGGGTATTGACAAGTAGCAACAATGTTAAACTAATGGGACTTAATATGAAGTATACAGATGTTATCAATCCGATGCCATGCATTTTAGTTTACAATTCCGATGTCTGGTATTAAAACCTTGTATAATATATAACTACTCCACCTGTTTCATTCTAAATTTCACCCCCAGTAACGCCATCTTCGAGTTTCTGTGTTAACCAAGAGTTTTAAGTGCTTGTCCTTTAACATATATAATACTAATGATGGATTCTTGTTTATTCTTATTCTTTGTGGAGTTTTCATTTCACTTCTATTTCTCCCAATCTATGCTTACCGACTATGTCTAATAATTACTCTTCGACTAAGCTATTTACCCTTGACCTACATCAAGCCCAGAGTTGCTTAGGTCTTTTGAAATTCTCCTATATTTGACCTCTCCTTTGCAATTATATTTTGGCCGTCAATGTTAACCAAATGCACTATAACTTCTTTGGTAATCAATTTACTAGTGGAATGCATTTGAAAAGTACTCATCCACTTGTAAAGTTGAGACCAGTGTACTGAGATTCTTCATAATATATTAACGCTACCAGGGAAAATTATTAGAAAATGTATAAATATATAAATGATAAGCTGTCATTTGTTTCGATTATGCATATACATTTTTAAAAATCAGGGTACTTGTGCAGGTTATTGTTAATTTTCGTCCATGATGCCTTTCAGGAATTTTTTTTAAGATACAAAGTTTTAGCTATTGTTACTTTTCTTTCTCACACTGGAAACTACAGTTAGAAGCGTTTAAACAACATATCATAACGTTTGTCTCATTTTAGTATGTCACACAGTTAATTTACCTGTACGATTGTCCGTTATATCCTACACATAACACTTAATACAACCTTCTCTAATTGTATAAAACGTCTTCTTGAAGTTAATAAGTATATATGATCCCTTAAATTAACACTGTAACACTTTTGTATTTGATTTCAAGTTGTTTATTTTTTCCATCCCGAGTCCCGATTGTAAGCTTTGTGACATCAGTATCAGCTGTAAGTGTACTTCCCAGGGTTGAATATATACTATCCGTCAATACTCATCGACAACAACGTTCTAGTTCTTGTTATCTAGGACAACTTGTCTCGATGTTTATCTTTGTGACTGTCGAAAATTGACCTTACGAACATTTTACCGTTTGCCGAAAACACATTGAAACCTTTAAATAACAAAACGGAACAGTGGACCGAGTTATTGTTACTTGTTAGAGCAACACTACAGTAGATGCCATGAGACCTTGATGTCATATTTTATATTATTAACTGTTGAATAAATTTGCAGATCATTCGGTATAGCGTCAGCCTTTTTATCCTGTGGTTGCTGTTATTTTTGGAGATCTACTCTTATCCTTTACATGTCCTCAGATGAACCCTTCACCTCAGACGTCCCAAGTCTACTTAAGCAGTCTTCGTTGCCCTTAATATACCGTACCTGGACTTGGTACTGTTGCAGAAATAATGACCATCTCATTAATCGTCCTTTATTTAACTTAGCTAAATAGGCGAGTGGTTGATGGTTAGTTTCTAAAATAAATTTTCGTTCATACAGGTAACGTTGGAATTTAGATATCCCAAAGATAATTGCTTTGCATTATTTCTCAGAGACTGAATAATTGTGTTCTGCAGTTGACGATTTCCCGCTACTGTATGCAACTGGGAATAGGTTTCCGTCGAGCTCTTGTAATAACACTGCCCCTAAACCTGTATCACAAGCGTCAGTACGTAAGACAAAATCTTGTCAAAATCTAGTGTCACATCAGAGAAATTCACTACAGCGTTTGACGTCAGTCTGTCCTTTAACGTCTGAAATGCTCGTTCACGTGCGTCTGTCAATATTACTTTCGTAGGAGCTTTTTTCCGAGTCAAGTCAGTCAATGGGCTAGCAGTAGCGCTGACGTTAGCAATATTTCGACAATAATACCCGGCCAGTCCCAAGAAAGATCGAATTTCCGGCTTAGTTGTCGGTCGTGCTGCGTCCCTAAGTTGGTCCACCTTTGAACTATCTGGGGTTAGCGTATCTTGGCTGAGGGTATGACCTATGTAGATTAGTTTCCTAAACCCTATATGGCACTTAGATGGTCATGTGGTCAGTCCCGTTTATCGAAGTCGATCCTAAACGTTTTCAGCCAAAGGATATTATCGTCCCATGTAGTTGTCACTAAGAGTAAATCGTCCATGAAGTTTGAAACTTCAGTCCCCTTAACGGTTCAAGTAATTTTCTCGTCATACGCCTGAAGACACTCGGCGCATTCTGGACCCCAAATAGCATGACTACCCACTGGTAGGTCCTATCTGGAGTTCCGAAAGCACGTTTTGATCTATCTTCACTTCGAACTGGAATGTTCCAGCATCCCCTGGACAGATAGATTTTCGAAAAATACTTCGCGTTGGTCGGGCAAGACTCAGAGGGCAGAGAAGGATACCACGAGGAGGAAAGGTGATCTTTAGCAGCCCAGACCATGTCGTTAAGGATTGTAGGAAGTATCGTCCGACAACGATTAATACGGCAACTCCGAATACTGTTAAGAAACGGAAAACAGTGGAGTTGACTAACACAGCGATAGCTACGGTTAATGGTGAGATGGAAACCATGTTATATGATACCGGTTGTAGTTATCCGGCTTGGTAGATAGTAGATATTTAATATGGACTCAAGGTCAGGTAAAAGTTCTACTTTGAATTCCGTGATCCTGTTCAGCTTCCTGTAATCGATTCAGAATATGTGTTTCCCGTCTTTCTTCTGTACAAACACAATAGGAGAGCTATACGCCGACTCAGTTGATTCTATAACTCCCAGGTCTATCATAGCTTGAATTTCATTTAGGACAGTTTCTAAATTCGCATAGGGTAGCGGATATGGTTTCAACTACACTGGCTTCTCATCCAGTAACTTCAGGGTGAACTCCCCCAACTCCTTCTTGCCAGTTTATTCTGTCAAGACGCTTGAGTAATCTTGGAGTAACGACTCCGCCTCCTTACGTTGCTTTGACGTTAACGTCCCGTCAAGGACAACGTCGACGTAGGTTTCTCCCTTGTCAAAGAACAAATAGGAATACCATGAATGGTCCCCTCCATGATACTTGAGGTTTGCTGTACTCTAACGGTAGCAGCAACAACCCCTTGTCACCCACCTCGAAGTTACGTTCCTTCGTCTTTTTATTGTAGTATTTGGCTTGACGCCCCCTTGCGTCGGAGAGATTCCCCTGAGCCAATTTAAATACCTCCTCCGGCTTGTTGCGGAGATCAACAACATATTGGTATGTTGTCCGGACTTCCTCGGATGTTTGTTTATCCGTCCATAATTCCTTTTATACAGCCATGGGTTCCTCCCAAAGACTAATTCAAAAGGCGAAAAACCCAAACTAGCCTTTGGTACCTCTCGATAGGCAAAAGTATTGCGGGAAGGTATCGATCCGAATCCCTTTGTCGATTTTCACAGATCTTCTTCAGAGCGTGTTTCAATGCTGCATTGAAACGCTCCACCAGACCATTGCACTGTGGGTGATACGGGGTAGTCGTCAGTTGTGTCTAATAGACAGTGATCTATTTACCTCTTCAATCACCTGGCTCACGAACTGCGGCAACTGGTCAGTCAGTATCCCTTCAGGGACACCAACTCTCGACCAAACTCCTAAAAAGGCATCAGCCACTGTGACTGAGTCAATGTTCTTCAAGGGTACGACCTCCGGGTACCAGGTGGCGTAATCTAATATTGTTAGTGTATAACGATTACCGCTTTCTGTCGTTTACTTTATCGGACCTACTAGGTCCATGGCCACCATCGAGAAAGGTTCGTCAATCAGTGGGGTGGTTCCTAGTGTCACCGGACGATAAGAGGTCTTAGGTGCCACCCGCTGACACTTGTCTCAAGACAAAACCTCTGAACATCCCCGTACACACACGGCCAGTAGAACTGCCTCACCAACCTATCTCTGGTCTTCGCCACACCCATGTAGTTTCCAAGTAGACCCTCTTGTGCCAGATTAAGCACTTCTACTCGCTTCGCTATAGGGACAACAACTTGTTTGAACGTATTGGTCCCTTTCTTGGCGTACCGATCCAAAATACCGCGTTTCATCGCGAACTTAACCTCGCCGTCTGCAGGTTCCGTATAGACCCATGTTTTGCGTACCTGCATACATTGTTGAGAAACAAATCTTTTTCTTGAAGTTTCCTCAACTCACCAGAAAGCAGTTTGTCTATGGGCGAAGTCGTGGGTCGTAGCGGCTTTGACCTCGTTTCAACGGACCCGACGTGTACAGGGGTACATGTCATAGGGTTAGGCTGCGGAAACACATATATACACCTTATATTACCTCATGAGACAGTCACGACAAGCACGCCGCTTGAATTCGTCCCTTTACATATGGCGAATCAAGATCAATGTTAACGACGGGGAGCAAACTGGACTTCAACCATCTCGCCTGTGTACTCTCTAGGTCGGAAATATCTACTATCTACCAAGGCCGGATAACTACAAGCGGTATCATATAACACGGTGTCCATCTCACCATTAACCGTTGCTATCGCTGTGTTAGTCAACTCCACTGTTTTCCGTTTCTTAACAGTATTCGGAGTTACCGTATTAATCGTTGTCGGACGATACTTCCTACAATCCTTAACGACATGGTCTGGGCTGCTAAAGATCACATTTCCTCCTCGTGGTATCCTTCTCTGCCCTCTGAGTCTTGCCCGACCCACGGAAATGTTCTCGATGATATTTCCGGCCCCTGCCGTCCCACCATTCTGACCATTCCGTCTTTGGGTGGCACCTCAGTGGTCTTCCTATGCTCACCGATGCCAGGACGGTCCCTGCCAACCCAGATGGTTTCACGCGAGTGCGCGCTCTCAGAGCGCTCGGCCATCACTCGTATATCAACCAAGGTTGAGAATCCACACTTCGCTAAGAACACTATTAGGCCTTTTCTGAATGTACTTAAAACGGCCTCTTTCAAAATGTATTTGCGTATGGCTTCATACGTTAGCGCGGTACCAGACATTTCATCCATTTGTCAAAATTCACACGTACGCAGCTATGGAATTGTACGTGGAAACATTGATTGCCCACTGGTCTTTGGGTAGCAGATGAACCAGAGCCAACTTTTCGAACTACGTCAAAAAGTTGTCAATGATTTCTTCCTTCTCATTGAACATGGACATGGTGATCTGTATTGGTCTTCTGCCTTGAGATCGCCTACTTATGCGTCCTGAACGTTCATTCAGGTCTTCACCCCTTCTGGACTCTGCTTCGATCCTCATTCTCTCCATGGCTAACATATGTTGGACTACTCTAGATTTTTCGTCGGCCTGCAACCTGGCTACTTCGAGCTCTCGTTCAGCTTCGTGTCTGTCTTTCTCTCGTTCAGCGGCTAGTTGCTCTTTGTGTTCTCTAACACTGCGCTCAACAAATTCAGCTAACGGGCCCCTTCGTAAGATAACTCTTCCTTACCAACTGATTTAAATTCCCTAACTAATTGTCTGTATGTCGCCATCTTGGTCTACTTGTACAGTGACATCAGAATTAAGCCCTTTTCCAATACATAAGTTTTACTGCCCTAGTCGAAAATAGCTCCACACGTATTTATCCTACCTCTAGTATGGTCTACTCAATTAACCCAGACTATTCCCGCATCAAGAATAATAACGGGCAGTACACAGCTGGAATGTCGTCCCCAAATTAAGTGTAATGCATACACACAAACAAGGCGTAATTACTACTACGGGGTTGGCCTAAATATCTCTTCTCCAAAGATATTATAAAGGTAATTCTTCACTTTACTTCACGACTTTAGAATACGATCCGACAGCAAGGTATGTGCCTAAATTTCTTACAATATTTTCATGACAATATGAAAAGAAATGGCAAGAACAATTGCATAACAAAATATTAAAAAAATAAGCAGTCAATAATTCGATTCAATCTGATCACTATTTCTTGACAAGTACTATGGAAATTATCAATGTTTAGGCACTTATTCTATTCTATATTTGCGCAGACTCCTTACCCGAATAAAAATGTTCTGATCCCAGAAAAGGCCCCACTTTGTAACGGCCCTCTCTTTGTAAAGGGTGTGGGTTGATTGGCGGATTGTACTTTATTTCAAGGTGTCCGCTTTATTCGGTTCTCGTTATCTATGAGATGATTGGCTCGGTGTTATCGCCAGGATTGAGTAAACTTATAGGTGGAATAAATGGAGATCTGAGCCCCCGAACATAAAAATTTAAATTTAATCAATTACATAAACAATGTTGATAATACAGTACATTAGGTAGATACACTTACTTTTGGAATTAATCTTTCACCGAATTTCAAAACTCAAATATATTTATAAAAATAGCCGATCTGTTTACTATTAGAATTATTTCATCATACGATCGAGTGAACAATCGAAGTCGTTACCTTGTACAATTGCATAACCTGATTAGCTCTGGTTCACTCTTACTTCACTGTAGTGGTTCTCTTTCCTTTCGTCTTTTCTTTTCCTTCCTTTCTCTTTTTCTCTCCAACCTTCCTACTGTTTTGCCTCCCTTCGGCCCTCAAACGTTGTGTGGGTAGGTGGGTATGTAAGCAGATACAGAGATATTTGGATACGTCAGTACGTAAGTACATCTGAGGATACGTCTGAGAATACGTCTGAATAGTTATTTTCCCCCTTTGTGCTTTCAACGTTACTTGATTTTGTATGTCGACCTTCCAGATATGCATTCGCTTGGACAAATGTTTCACGAGAAAATTTCTTCCAAATTCACTCTCGGAGTCCCTTGTACTTTAACTCTTGCAGCAAACCATAGACTAATTAGGTTTTTCTATGAGGCGTTTTTAAAACTAGGGAATTTTGTGTGGGAACCACGCCCCCTTATTTAGAGTAACCAATCAGGATTAAATATGTTTACCGCCTTTTATCAAGGCGCGAAAATTGCGGTCAGCTTGCCGTTCCAGGTTTTCGACTAAGGGTTTCTGGGATTTTTCAAGTTTGACAGTTCCACTATGAAATCGAAGTTAGCCATGTCCCTACAGTTTGTCTGGCTATTAGATAAACGAAAGCTTAGTTAAGAAATCTCTACCTCTACCGACCAGACAATAGAAATCATTGCACTATAGCGAGTTAACAAACGCCTGTCCCCATAAATCTAATTAATTGTTCTCTGGCCCAAACTAATGTGCTTTTCGTAGATCGACAGAAATTTGGCCCCTCACAATCAAACAATGTAAAAAGACAAAAACATTCATAGATGTAATCAGTTCTTACGCGTTCGACCATCGTGTTGTTGTGAATCAACTTACAATTGATACTGGTTACCGCGTCAAATCAAATACTGGTGGCAGTTCCGAATTAACTGGCATCACTTGCAATTCCTTTTGCATAAATGCTAAATTGAGAGCGTTTGGTCCGCTAGGAGATGTTGGCAACACTAAGAAATGTATTGATTGCTTTAGAGTATCAGACCGTTTCAAAATTGTGATTAGTCCACGGATGTTAGCGTCTCAGTTGTGTGACGCTAATGTCCATCTTCTAAATCTTCAGGCACAAACAAATAATGATCTCATAGTGATTAATATGGTGGTGGCTCAATGATTATCAGAGAAACAGTAACGTCTTTTGTGCCAAACTGCATTGCCCTTTTAATCATGTCGTATGAGTTAGTATTTTCAATGCTGCTATGAACAATGGCAGTGGTGCTATCCAATCCAGAGGCTGCTCTAGCCTTATTAATAATGTTTGCGCGTACTAATGACTGAATAACCGTTCTGCAAGAATGCGATTAAATCCGCTCAAGTGTACCCGAGACACTTGCAGAATCTTTTGGTGTCAACGCTTCCGCTTTGTTATACCTGCTAACAACATTGACAATGGTTATCGCCTTAATTATATATGCTAAGTCGGACTTGTCGATCACAGACACGATCATGTAGTCGAAATAACAAATCAGCCTGATGAAACTCAGGTGTTTGGACATTGATCCAAACACGTGAAATTGTTCTTGGTGCTGGTAAAGAAATTTGCCAAAGCGCTTGTCTGGCCAACTATGCTCAGACAATCCCATGGGTACCTTGGCTTCACTGGCGAACTGTTCCAAAGGGGCTACATCTCTCCAGCACCCACACGGAGTATATAATATTTTAGATAATATCCGGCTTCTTTGTTTTGTTTGTTTGTTTGTTTATATTGGTATGTTTACTGTTAATCAGTGCACATTTTCTTCCACAACTTGATGCAATCATGGTTTTAATATGCCTTCTTTGACGACCCATCTTGCGGTTTGTTATCTCGCCATGTTGGATTAATATCATTTAAGTCATGGATGAGATCCACGTTGACGCGTTGACGCTCACATTTATCGTTTAATGCTTCATAAGGAAGGTCATAACGGTAACACGCGCCATCAGCACGGTTGATAGGTGCGTCAGTAGACTTTGGTTGTTTGTTAGACTCGAGTCGTAGAGCAAGCTCTGTATCCTGCTCATAGTCATTGTATCCAGAAAGATGTTTTTCATCCGGATTTTTACTGCATGTTGTCCCTGGTTACTTTCTTAATGCTACCGCAATCTCATCTTTTTCAAAACATATTTGCGAATTTTCTGGTGGACATGAACTTCTTTGCTAGCACAAGTTCCACTAATCGATGTTCGTACATTATGTCTTTGAACTCGAGTTAGATTTACAGTACGTGTTTTGGCGAGATATCGTACACAGCATGAAGAAATGATCATATTAATAAATACTGTATTATTATTCAATATTTTCACGCAAAAACGATTCCCAGACTTTTCCGACATTGAAAGAAACACTAAAACCGTCCAAACACAGCTGGAAACGAGTTTCCAAATTCAGTTCGTGCACTAATCATTGGTCCTGCTGGACCAGGAAAAACACAATTGTTGTTTTAATATGGTTGTACGATGGTTAGCCTGGATCGGTTGTACATGATTACACCATCGGCTTATGTTGCAGATCGTAATATAGCCAAACGTAAAAGGGATATCAAACTAACCACAAAAGCAATTGCAGAGGCCTCACACGTTTGCTAGGAGCGATTGAATAGGTCAAAGAAGATGTTGATAAAATTAGAGAATCCCCTGGCATGATCGCCAAACGCACCCGTAAACTGGATAAAGACGTTATAGAGGCAATTGCGAAAATACTATACCTGCTACTCGATTAAACAAATCGCATCTTAAAAGACAACCTCATTTCTTTAACGGAGAAATTCGTGAGGTGATTTTATAACTGCTATGCGTGTCGCTCTTCACAGACCTCCCGACATGATAACAAAATGATAAAAAATAAATGATGCATGGCATAAAACGATATTCAGGGAATTTTCTGGAAGGAAACAAGCTACCTATGATCATTAGGCTTATTTTTTACAGTCATATAATGCATATGTGAAGAAAAGTACTGAAGAAGGTGATGAGTTATGAGCAGATTATATGGAAACATTTGCACCTCATCCATTGACGCACAACAATCACAGCAAAAAATACCTCAGTCAATCACTGTAAAGAAAGAAGAACAACGTAAATGTCATGAACGATACAAACAATTTGGTTCTGGCTAGCACATCAATCCCGGATTCGCCTGAGACTGCGATGATTACACTAGAACCGCCGGTCCAGCTATGCTGTTTGTCAAGCATGTAACAAATAATGCAGCACATACACAGTACACAACAGCTCCTGTTAGTCATAAATTTTTGAGCCAAAACTTGCTGTTCAAACCGCCACAGTCCTTGATTCAAGCCCAAATTTGAACCTTGGATTTTCACAGCGTCGATCACATCTCATTTGTAATTCAATGACATTTCCGCGTGAAATTCCCCTCAGTTTTATCCTTTGGTCGTCAAGAAATATTCGCAAAGTTATATTTGGAGCAAAACACACATTAACTATGCTTCATAAAAGCAACTCTAACGAAGCAGTTTGGGTTGTCGGAGGTGGAGCTGGTAGAATTGTATTAGAAAGGTTCAGGTTGCAGATGCCTGTGTTATCCCTATCACATTCTACAGAATCACATATGTTATCGATTACAGTCGGGAACCACATCAACATTGTCATTTTACGCACATACCGTAGACGCACATACCGCAGATGCAGGAACGTTTGCGTTGCAAATAAGTATCAAACATGGTATTAATGTACCATAGCATGTGTTTGGGGCGTTTCCAAATGTAAATAAAGAAAATAGTCAATAACATAGTAAGATGATATGTGATACCTTAGGAGTGACAAAAGTTTCGTTGCTGTTAAACGGCCATCAATAACCTTCTGAAATTTTTGGCTTTACTATGCACTAGCCACTCCTGGTATTGCATGTCTATATCACAATCTGTTGTGGTATATGGAACAGCATCCAAAAACTTGTCTACTGATTTCCCAACATAACTTTCGTTGGTTGTACCCGAGTTATTCATTTTTACTGGAACACTTGCAGTTGTCCAGACAGTCTGCCATTGACATATATTTTCATACACTTGTAGATACCCATGGTGCTAATTACAGAAGCTATTCTGCTATGCTAACTGATAAAACACTTTTTGGAGTGTGCTGGTGGTCGAATGCGGATCTTCGATGCACCTGCTGTAATTCGTAGAATTCATAATTAAACCTGTTACGCATTTAAATAATATTGTCCTGTCACGAAGTAAAAGTCGACCT
Organism: Sinohyriopsis cumingii; assembly: GCA_028554795.2. Taxonomy (NCBI): domain Eukaryota; kingdom Metazoa; phylum Mollusca; class Bivalvia; order Unionida; family Unionidae; genus Sinohyriopsis; species Sinohyriopsis cumingii. The sequence goes on from CM068829.1 coordinate 34,503,598, forward strand.
TAGTGAATATCAATTTGCAAAAACAAAAAGCAATCAGAAATAATTGTGGGGTCACACTGAACCATTCTCGTGCAAAATTATCTGAGAATGTCCTGTGAGGTTGACACAAGCACAACTCAGCTTAATTTTGGCCAAGCGCAACAATACCTAAGAGATATTAAAGTTTTCCACGTCTGAGGTGACGCAAATGCAAAACAACGGTGAAGTGTAATTTTTCCATTCCTTGCAGCGATTCCAGAATTATTGGCAACAGCCGCTCTAGAGGTTGCAAAAGCTCTAGAATTAGAATTAGTCTGAGCTGCATCAGGAGTGGATTTGAAAAGGCGGTGGATGGACGCATAGTGTCTCGCAGTCGTATTAAATGGAAGAAACGTTTGAATTTAGGGAATGAGTCATCGAATATCATCGGGCAGAGGTCTTCGATTAAGAGGTGGCAGAAGGCCATGTCGTTGACTGTTTCATGTCGTTTGTATGTGACATTAACTTACATAGATGGTGCCACGCAGACGTGAAACTGGCATATCCAATCTGGATTTATCAACATGCCCCTGACAATTGTTGCGTCGCATGCCTAGTAACACCTCTTGTTAATTATTTATCCCAGTTTATCTCAACTCGACTACACCGTGCTCATATGAATTTGACCTAACGTGCCACGAATGCGGATTTGTCTAAGACTTATAATCATATTGTTGGAGTCGATTCAGGTGAGCTTGTGATTTTTGAAGATCAAACTGGTAAACTTTAAATATCTATATTTTTTCTAATAACCGTATTTGTCATTTGTGCCAGTAAAATAAATATTTGGCTGGAAGTGCATGTACATGTTGCGCCTACGCAGGATGATATGGCAAGACAAAGTCTTCCTGTTATGCAAGTAAAATACATGCTTATATTATTAATTGAAAAACTACGGCGGGCCTCATTCTGCCTGGCGTGAAAAATAATAATCGTAGCGGAACAACAAAGTGACATTACCAAGTGATTTGTACAAGTTAAGTCTTGCTTCAGCAGCGGTCGTGCTGCAGCTGACACTGTTACTCCTGGTGTGACTGGAATCACGACAACATTAGCAATTGTAGGTGCACCAATCGGTCTTATTGTCGGCATTATATCGATAGTAACCGGTATCTCTGGTGTTGCTAGGAAATTAATTTCAATGCGATTATATTGATGATGTCGCGTCTATTCCAAATTGCTTGCGGCAATACAAAGGAGTCTGAATACAATCGGTAAACTGTATTCATTTGCAACGGATGATGAAATAATCAGAGTGGATGAGTTTGAGACTATGTTGATAGAACTGGAAAATCACAGACAGTTACGGACACAAAGTACAAATAGCGTAGATTTACAGACCGAAAAATTCAGATAGAAAACACGCTGAGATCTGGTTACTGATCAAAAACACATTAGCTCGCAGTGTGTGTATGGATCGGTGCCTGAATGAATACACTCCACTGGTTTTTATTTTACAATAACAGGATTAGTATGTGTGGCTGGTGTTGTGTCCCTATTTTAGCTCTTAGCTCTTGGATCACGTGCCATATCTGGACACAATTTCATGTGGTCAACATGCAACGATCACCTTTGCCAAGATGCTTTTAAAAATATATATACGGGTCCTTTTCTTTACTGAATAAAGTGGCAATTAATTTGTAAATTTAATAGGATATTTAATTTTTGTTGCATTCAGTATTCAGTTAAACACGTAAGTTTGCATTGAAAATAAAGATGACATCATAGACTGTAGTAAAATGTATTAGTGAATAGTAGTGAAGATTAATCGCTGTGATCATTAGCACAAGTGTTACCGGAGTCTGACGTTAAATAACATTATATTGCCAATGAATGAGGAACAAACTAATTATATTATCCACATTAACCATGAAATTCATGAATCTGGCTGCTATTTTGTTCTCTTCATATCTCTAGTTTCCATCATATGTCATATATAAATAGTATGGAGCAAAAAAGCAGAACAAATTATTATTATTATTATTATTATTATTATTATTATTATACTGGCCGCCATTTATAGCCTATCCTGTGCTGAAAAATGGCGTTAAACCCTACAACAACAACAACAATTGGGGAACGCATGTTCAGAAATGAGTATTTCAGTACCAGTAGTAATGTTACTGATGTTTGAATAAATACGCGGCTCTTACTATTTCAGGTTGATGAAAGTCTTTCATTTACACTTTCCACAAATGTTGTTGTGGTCGATCATCTATATTTAGGAGATGATCAACAACCGTGTTATTGCCCGTATCGAGTAAACAATAAATTAAATATGAAATTAATGGATGGAAAAATACAGATCTGTGAAAAAATATATAATAAAACAAGAGCCCCTTTATGTAAAATGTAACAATTTAATCAATTAATAAATAAAATGAAATTGAACATGACATTGGAATGATTCATTGGTCTTAGGAACAGTCACATACTTTATGCGAAGTTCAATTAGCCGTTCTGATACACCGATCAAACAAATTTCATTACAGAATCGAGTGACTGATCAAACATAAATTGGGTTGCTTCCAGTCTTTCCAAATCACTGTCGGTGATAGGTCGACGTTGCCTTATGTTTTCTCTCTCGGTGTGATTCACTATGTCTCTGTGTCTGTCACTGTTAATATTCCTACTCTCTTTTACGTCAGATATTGTCTATCGTAATTCAAAAGAACTATGCTATGGTCATTTATCAAATTCATACTGGTATTTAGTCGTAACATCCTTGCTTGCCACTACCCTCATTCCTAGCAGAGAATCATTACGTAATTAGACCTCTTAAATAAACCACCACACCCCACTCTGGCTATAAATTACCGGCTGTGCTATGCCTGTCGGCACACGTTCCTGATAATAAGACCGTCAATTCTCGATTGAAAAGAATTCACAACTTTATTACATAAATTAATTAATGGACATCACTCCTTGTCTTTACTACAATGCCGTTTTAATTAGCGAGTCATTGACTTACATTTCAAGATATAGCAAAATCTGTTTTCAGCATACATGATACAAAAACGTAAGACAGATAATTTATTTCTCACAATTAGTACCAGAAGAAATGCATGAAGTCCTTACAATATATGATTTCTATTACATATGAATGAGGTAGTTTTAACAATTTCATGTAATCAACGAATCATATAATATTCAAGGAAAAATGCGTTTATACAATTGCCTTCTGAATTCAAGGAAAATTTAAACGTTAATTAAAGTGAAAAAATTCAATAAATAACTACAAAACATACATCAATGACCATACTATATGCAGTTCAGGATAACCTTGTGTTTTAGTGAGACCATCTCTTACTATTTAGCTGAATTTCTCTATTTTTTGTGTCCTCCTTTTGGACACATGTTACTTGGACAATAGAACGGGAAGTATTTATTTCCGGTAGAAAAATTAAGCTTTCCTCAGACTGTCTACTATCGCGAGGGAGACTAAATCCACTGTGAATTTTGTCTGGGAAACACATCCTTTCGTTTAGCTTAGCCAGTCAGAATTACATTCTCAAACCACCAAAAAATACAACACTCTAATCGAATTCAAAATAGTCCGCCTTTATTACTAGCTATTATTGAAAATATTATTTAATGACACCCATTTCAAATGGCCCAAGATGTTCTCCGGCTTTTCTGAACCCTCTTATTCCCAACACTTAACGCTACAATGACATATATATAGGACTGTTATTGAACGGACTGTAATTAAAATTCAACTCATGCCCCAACAGAGCAGATCCCATCCCTTGCAGACAGCAATTTATTGTGATTCTATTCCATAGGTTAAACGTAAGTTTCACGCTGACTACGACAGAAAGTACTGCAATATTATCTCTACATAAAAATGCATAATTACGATAATCTAGAATTTCGGTCATAATTCATAGTTGTTAATTTGCAAGAGTATTGCATGCTTGATGGAACTGATGCATAATCAATTCAGTTAAATGTAAGGCATATTTTGTCCTCGTTGACTCAACCCATAGGTAGTTATCGAAGTCATGGAATAGTCCCAGGCAGCCACCTTTCCAGTTAATCCCCCCCCCCGTCTATTCATCCATGTAAATATTCCATTCTTTTGTATGATTGTATATGAATAAACAGCTTGCAATAAGTCACGTGCAACCGTCGTTACATGAACTCAAGCACGGACAAATACATCTCTGTTACATGTATTGTTTTAAAACAATTGGCAAAATATTAAGTTTGGGATTGACTAAATAGGTTCATTTGAATCCGTGTTATGTTGGTCAATATTGTGTTTAATTTTCATTTTGGTCCGCTTATCATATATTAGTATAACATGTCATATATATGCATCAGTTCAAAAGTCTTCATCGCATAAGTATTAATTAGTATTTTTTAAATATTAATGAAAGAATAAGACACCAATGAGGAATATGGTTCTGTGTCGATGACAAGAGAAACAATGCAGACTCTTTAAAGTCCATGTTCTTTGTTGATCGGTTGTCCCACGTTAACACATACATTAGGACAAAATTTAAGGATATGTATATTACACCCCTGCCATATAATTGTTATGGTTGCTGACAACTAGTCTTAATTTGTCATTACTTTCGACTGTTTGTATAAAGGTATTTGGTTGTAGAGAGGTGTCTTTATTACATGATGACAACTTCAATTGTCTACGCCTGTTACTTGCGCTACATTTCCAAAATCCATTTGGCGACGTCATGACACTCACATAATAATGAATCTATTACCACATGTTGATCAGTATGCATATATTTCTACCACGGATCCAGTCGAAGTGAAATGAAGATTTAGTTGTCAATAAATAGAAGAGACAGCCATTGATAAATGTTCATGTTCCGGTGACCATTTATGTAGGCTATCCACCTCTCAGAAAAAGATGTGCATTTTTCGTTTAGGGGACGTTACCGTCAGAAACGTTTTGTTCCGACTGACGTTTTTCTGTTTGACTGAATGAAAGCATGGATTTTATTTACGAAACAAGTGGTTAACTGAATACAATCTCACTTAGCTGTCTTTCAGGTCTTTTAACTGACAAGGAAATCTTGATTTTAAGCTTACCTTATATCGTAGGTTTCGTTTGTGATTGTATGCAAGACAAATGGTTCATTGTGTAGTTTAGTTTATATACACAAGTTCAAAATCAATTTTCTCATTTTGACAACGATTCAAGAGCAGTTAATATCTATAAAAAAACAATAAAATCTAAGAGACATTTATACTGGAGACAGGATACTAACTTTTAAAGAATTTATTAGCGATGGCGTCAACCATATGAATAATTTGAAGGAAAACAACAAAATATAATCTGAAACATAATGTCGAGCAATGTGATTATAAACATAATACAAATGAAAAAGACCATTATGTGTAATTATCATGCTTTCTAATTATAACAAGGATTCTATCTTATAAACATTTGGAACCTTCCAGAATGAAAATTTCATTAGGTAATAGTTTTTTGGAGAAAACGCCATTTGTGACCTGAGGTCATGAAGAAGACTATATAATCTTGTTACCTGGAAATACAAATTATTCGTATTTTAAGATCCAAGCAGAATGAGTCAGAATATTATTGTGCCCAGTTTTTCATTTCAGTAGGAATTTATTTATTCAAATTATTTAATTCAATTGACTTTTCTTGGCAAATACAAAGTGACACAAAAAACATTCTTGGAAAGAGAGATTTGGATTCATAGTGAAATTTAAATAAGGATATATTCAGGGATTGTATTTTTGTGATTCAACAAAAGACTGTTGGCACATCATTAAGACACAGGCCACCACAGGTACATTTAACACTTCCGGCTTTAGATTTATTTTCGAATATCACTAAAGTTTATTCAGAGCTTTAAATATTAGGTCTTGTCTCAGAAATTCCATGATTATTTGGGATTTAATTCTCAATACAATAAGTTCCTATTTTTACTTTTTCACTTTGTATTCTAAGGAAATAATTTGTTTTCGAATTTTACAAAACCTTTATATTCCCATTCTTTTCCATTACTATTTCCATTACTTATTTTAAGACCATCAAGTCCTTATAGTATGTACGTATGTATGTATGTATGTATGTATGCATGTATGCATGTATGTATGTATGCATGCATTTTCTCTTCAATTTTAAGAATAGCGAGTCATGTTGTTTGTTTTAAGTTTCAATTTACCTTTCAATAAATCTGCTTATCAGTCGTCAATAATGATCTGGAACAATTTCAACTGGACGGCTGATAAGGCTTTAGATGGTAATACAGATGGAAAATATCCTGATACATCCAAGAACTGTAGTGCAACACAACGGCATTTGGCAACCATACATGGGAGGTTGATATTGGCTTCCTGATTATTACTATTTCCATTACTTATTTTAAGGCCATCAAGTCGTAATAGTATGTATGTATGTATGTATGTATGTATGTATGCATGCATTTTCTCTTCATTTGTAAGAATAACGAGTTATATTGTTTGTTTTAGGTTTCAACTTCGCTGTCAATAAATCTGCTTATCAGTCGTCAACATTGACCTGGAATAATTTTAATTGGACGGCTGATAAGGCTGTAGATGATAATAAAGATGGACGAAATCCTGATGTATCCAAGACCTGTAGTGCAACAGAATATCGTCGGGACAACCATACATGGGAGGTGGATATTGGCTTCCTGATTATTGTAAAGGCCATCATGGTTTATGAAAGAAGTGATAATAGTAAGTTTCCTTCGTTATTAGAATGCAGGTGCATATTCCCTCGTCTAAATGAATATTTTAACATAGATTTATCAAGCACAATATTATGCCCTAAAATTAAGTTGAACGTAAGAAATGGACCGACATACATTTCGTAGTTTTACGTACCCTCATTTGTCCTATTGAGTGGGTAATATCATAATTCCAATACATCTTTGCCAATGTGTATGTGTAAATATATCTAATTAAAGCATAATAAATGAATATAACAAACGGTGAAGCGAAATATATACACTCTTTGTGCAGACGTGGATATCCATGTTCCTTGTATCATGCAGGATTCCACCGTCTGAAAGACCTATTTAAAATATATGCATAATGAGTGAGAAAATGTCATTATTCAAAACATTTTCATATAACTCAACGTTGCCTATGTTTATACGTAACCATATACATTGAAAAAAAAAAAAACATATGAATAATTATTCTAAAAGGACTATTTCTACTTTAGATGATCAACTTTCCGGTTTTAAAGTATTCATCGGGAATGCTACGAAGCCATGGACTGCGAATCAACCGTTAGTAGAAGTACAGCCAGGCAACAATCCACACACATTTAGAGTTAATGATTCTTTAGCCCGGTTTGTATCAGTGATACGACAAAACAAGGCCATTCTTATGATTTGTGAGGTCGTGGTCGATGGTGGTAAGTGTATTGTCAAAGATATGTACAAAATTATATCTTTATTGATAATGGAATGACAATACACCTAATGCTTTGTATTCCGCTCGCCGTTGTTCGAATAATCCATTACAATGAAAATGTAATTTATTCAACGTGGATGTGACTTACCACTTTCTCTATCTTCTGGGTCTAGCATCACTCAATATACACGTGGGGTATATAGAGGCTATATTTGAATAAAACTTTGTCTTTAGTTTAAAGGTGAAACCACAAATCTTAGCAGTCATACACATTGAAGGTACAGTTCGGTGTATAATGTTTGCCAAACATTGATGCCCGTAACGTCGCTACGACTCTAGGTCATAATTACGAAACAGAAATAAGAAAAACTAATACTTTAAGAAAAATGAACAAGTTATTTATTCATCTACCCTCCAAATAATCCTAAGTGTCTTATCACAAGTCCAACATTAAAGAATAGTTCAATGATTTACAATAGTCGCAATTGTTCTGATTTACCACAGTAATGCAGTACATAATGACTTCGAACGAGTGCACAATAATTCAAAAGTAATGCGATAATACAAAGTCAATGAGTTCTTAGTAATTCGTTGAGTAATTTAAAAGAAGAACTCCTCTCGAATAATATCTCAATACGGTCATAAACTCTGATAACAAATGGATTCCAGGGAATGAATTAATGAATTATTCGTGTTTTAAGTCCCTATTTATAATATTTTCTCTTGATATAGTTGTGAGTCATTCCAATGGAAAACTTCAATCAATTCGCAAACAAGCCGGGCCAAAAATGTTCCGAACATAAATTTTGTGCCAACATCACTCTTCACTTTATTCTGAATGCTCTTATATTTTGTTTATGAGGGAGAAATAGTACTTTTTTGACCGAACCGCTTTTGTTATATCTGAGATGGCTTAAGATGGAGAGCATTAATACACCGAAGTATCAAAAGAATTGCAATGTACCATCTGTTTTAAAGGACGTGTTAAAAAGCAATGTTGCAAGCTGATTATTGTTGATTTGATTTAGAAATGACCTTGATATATACCTCATCTTCGAAAGTAAATTAACGTGTCATAGTATCTCAGCTTGAAAATATGTTAAAATTTACAAATTCTCTTTAGACTTAAAAGTCCATGTACTAAACATTCTTGATAAATATCGACTATCAATCCATTCTTAAAAATGTTTGTTACAAAGGTCCTTGTCAGAACGTGGATATTTTATTCACGAAGAGGAGGATTAGATCTAAAAACTCTCTCTTATGTTGATCAGACTTTATAAAGAAAATTTTAGACAATTACAGTATCATATCCTTTGAACTTGTAAAATGAATTTCAAAATGTCGTGTACTTTCTGAAACATAAAATTGATATTTCGGCACTTCTCTTGTAATATTTCTTCTCGTTATCATGATAAGTCAATGACATACGGGGTCGATGAAAGATTTAAATTTGAAAGTGACAACACATATCCGTATATTCACGAAGTAAGAATTTGAATTTAGCGTTCAATGGAAATAATGCATCCTTGTTATCTCTACTGAAGAGGTGAGAAATAAAATGGACAATGCTATCAATTTATAATCATACGCTTCAATTAAAATTGCGTACGTACGCCGCTTAGAGAGAGGTACACATCAGAGAGAGAGAGAGAAATTTATCGGGTTCACTCGGGACAACCGTACAAGTAAATAAAAAAAGCAAAGAAACAAACACACAGTAATTTTACATTGAATTATGTTCCCAATTAGGGGTGACATGAAGGAGACAGTATATATATACATTACAGTCATATCTTGTCAAAGTAAATAATCCTATAACTATGGAAAAGATAAATAAACATACGCAGCCAACATTCCATATTGAGAAAATAAGAGAAATTAATTTCTTTTTTTCAAACTATAATAGTCGCTGTTTTATGTTAGTGTCATATAGGGTAGTAGTGATTGGTGCTGGGAAATGGGAGAAGATTTATGTTGATTTATCATAGATTTTGATCAAAGTACAGTTGTCTAAACACCAGTATATACTTTGCATGTTCTTTTATGCATCAGCAAATTGTTTTGATGATACATGTCATGGTGCTACAAAAAGGTACAAAACATCTAAGTAATTAACATCCTAAAATGAAACTAAATGCTTCATCGAAAGCTACAAACATGGAAAATATATTATCCTGAACGCAAAAGGATTTCGACTCGGACTATATTTTGTATTTACTACTCACAAGATGAAGTCTCATGATAGTCACACACGCAAACACACACACACACACACAACACAGATATATATATATATATATATATATATATATATATATATATATATATATATATATATATATATATATATATATGCCACGTTTGCCTGCCGCGATTACGTAAGTCAGGAACAAAGGAATGGGTTAACGCCATGAGTATGTCGACCCTGCACTGTGGTTGCGATTCGCGTTTGAACAAGAGCCGCTGCGTTTGGTGTTAAAACTTGCATGTAGACGTTGGAAACTTTGTGCTAGAACAAAGGACCCTTGTTGCTGTTGTAAATCTCCCCGCGTTGACAGATGGCCTGAGGCTCGTCTGTTAAGTGAACCGACTGGGGTAGAATTGATATCCAATCAGAACTGAGAAAGGGTGGGGCCATCAATTCGAACCAGAATTTAACAGTCATTTGGGCTAGGAACGAATTAGTGATTGTAAGCCACCGTACTGGTCAAGCCGAAATATACTCACTCCGGGAGCCACTCGTGATTTGGCCGGAAAACACTTAGTACATTGTAAAGGACAGAAAGCTTCGTAAAGGAAGCTTTTGTGGACAGAACTACCTGGTAGTCAAGTTCCGAGTCTCAGAGAGACAGGATAGAACAAGGCAATAGGCCGAGAACAAGCCTAGTTGCCGGAGAAAGAGAGAGAGAAGGAGGAGGCTAAAAGGAGACAAAAGGGGAAGAGGATATGAAGAATCGGAGTACAGAAAACGCCGGAAGGAGGAAAGGAATTGGCAGAGCAAACACAGATGAGTAGAAACCAAGTACAGGGGAAAGCCATCTTACATTATAATCACTTGATGAAATAGGTTCTTACATGGTCAAGACGAAGAAGATTGGTTGAGGAAATAATATCGTTTAATTTGTATTAAATTGTTTTTCTTTTAAATTTCACCTTTGTGTTCTTAATAATTTAATTGTCGGTACTGATGACTGGGGGCTCGGAGCTTTACATCTCTCTATCACTAATTTCACTTCCTGCAAAACGAACCAGGGTGGGAATTCCACACTAATTCAAATAAATATTGGTAGCATCCCACCCCAACGCATAACAGTGGGTCACATAGAACTTCACAATATATATATATAAATATATCAATATATATATATATATATATATAATCTAATTCTTGTCTGCATACACATGTATACTGTCCTTGGAACCTAACTTAATACAGCTTCCTTTACTCGATTGTGAAGCTATAACTGAAATTTATCAGCGTGTTTATGTTTGGGTACATCAGTTGAATGTTGCCATTTCATTGGACAGGCAGTTGTTCATTAACATTCCTTCACGTATTGATACACATTAGTCGATATGTGTAAACCTGGAAATACTTTTGATATAAACTCTTTTTCTTAGAGTGTCAGAAAGGAACATTTGGCGATGAATGCAATGAAACCTGTGGGAACTGTCTTAACGGCAACGTTAGCTGTAATAGTACAACCGGACATTGTATAGAAGGATGTGAGAGAGGATGGAGTGGTATAACGTGTAACGACGGTATGTCTTATTTAACTAAAGCTTTCCTGAGTCATTTCTAATTACCGGTGATTCAAGCATATTATTAAATTAAAACTAAATAATATGGGGTACCTACTTCCAAGATAATTTTGATGGAAAGCAAAATTATCAAGCATTTTTACGTCTTTATTGTAAAATAGATTTATCCACAAATTGATTAGTACACAGTTCTTTGTATGTTTTAGTTACAAGCTAAAAGGTGCTTAAAGTATTTCCACATTAATGGTTCTTCGATGAAAATATTTAAAGTAATTCAGCCTTGGTGGTTCTTAGAAGAAAGTGTACTTGAAGCTCTACTTAAAAGTAGCTCAGTTTAAAGTTAATGTTCGTAATATAATAGTGGGACAAAGACGCAAATAAATGGAATTATTGTAAGCAATGTACACCATCTTTGGCATAAAATATTGAATGATACGATATTTTTAGGAATTATATACTGTGGTATGGTAACAACAACGACTTTATTGATCTATAAAGCTCTATGCGAAAGAAGCATTGTAAAGACCATTTGATGTCTTAATAAACCAACTAATTTCATCTATAAGGTGTCATTGTTTAACTTGATTATATTTAAAATTAACTACAGGAAGTATATCTTTTGTTTGATGAGGCAAAAAAAGCCCAATCTAATGCATGCAAGAATATGAGAACTCATCATGGTTGCCAGAAGTTACGAAATAAAGGAAACCCCTACTTGTATTATTGACAATTATTACACCTGAAATTAATGTAAAAGGCTCTAATTATTTGCGATGTTAAAAAAGTGCAGTTCGATGGTAATCGTAAAGAACGATACGGAGAGGTACATAACTTACACTATGCTCCAAACCATTTATGACAGATGCATTCTTTTGCAAAAGAACTGATTATAGTTTCTTTTCTGTTGGAATTGTTATTATAAGCTTTATTAGATCATTGTTCAAAATATGGAAAGGTTAAAGAACTTGTGACAAATATCTGATGTGAAAAATCATTCTGTTAGAATGTGATAAAGAAACATACGGCTATTGATGCAACAAAATATGTGGCAAGTTTTTGACCATCGATAACATTTTTTGAACATCGGACGAACTATACCACTATGACTGTGAAGCTGTGTCAACAAGCATTCCAATCTGCAGCTGCAACTATACTTTGAAACAAGCTTTAGTTTTTGCTAGCTTGATCTTGTTCCCGGAATTAATTTTCCTGGCACAAAGTCTTCTGTTTTATTGGTGTCACGTTTCTGTGAAAATCGTTCGTTAAATATCGTAAAACGTAACGCTATATATGCATGGGAATTCTTAAATAAGTAAGCATAATTGTAATCTCTCATCGGTATATTTCAGGAAATATTAGCTAATATCTCAGTTGTGTTTCCGTGTTACTTTCCAGAATTTTATTAGATACTGAAAGGCTTTATAATCATTGTAATATGTTCAATGACCATTATCTTTCTAAATTATGTTTGTTATGTTGGAAAGGATTTCTAATTTTAATAGTTTGTCTCATGAAACATTCGTTTAAATGAAGAATACAAGGCATGTTGCATATTATATAGTGATAATAATGCTGATTGTTTTCAATATTCACCATATTTTCTCAGTATACGGGAAAACTGCATACTGACATCTACAGTTTTTCGGATGAGAAAGTAGAAGATGCAAATCTTCGGAAAATGCAGATAGGTGCAATGTATGACCAAGATTTACCTATATAGGAAGAACAACTTCATTTTACCTCTAAAGAAGTAACATTCCCAATCGTTAAAATGAACTAAGACGCTTAGTAAAAGATTGCCTTCGTTACAAAGTGTCATGGTGTTTGCTTTTCAAAATAATATTGGTAATATAACCTAAGGAATATATTATCCTTGTAAAGTTACGTTCAACACAATATCTGGATTTTCAGAATTTAAACAGTTCTTTCGAAAGAAAATATGAGACTGGGATCAAAAGATATAATGACCACATAGTCTTTCATTCAAGATAAATTACAAATTGTGACTATCCTATAATTTTATAAAGTATTTTTGTTAGGTTGCAAGATAGGATCATACGGCTACGGATGTAATGAAACATGTGGCATGTGTTTTAGCGGCACCAACATCTGTTCTGCGATTGACGGACAGTGCAATTTCGGTTGTGAAGCTGGATGGCAGGGAAGAACTTGTAAGCAGGGTATGTCACATTCTATCTGAAAATGGAATTGTCTGTTCGAACAATCTTTAAGTTGCCATTGTCAAAGTAAATATGTACATACTACTATTATATTTTTTACAATGCATTATTAAGATACTGTTAACGAAGGCAATGAGTTTCTGGCATTTACACATTTGTTTTTGTCTGCAAGAAAATAATCCACATAGATGGGACGGTACACTGTTCCTGAAACCTTTCTTTCAAGGGAAATATTAAATGTGTGTTTATCCTAAAATGCTGTGAATTATATTGTTTCCTCTAAGGATGCGATACAAGAGCATACTGTGTACTACATAGGAGATAGGAACTGTAGGATTCCATAGTCGTATACTCTTATATCGTATTTTAAATGAAAATAAATATGTAACATAATTTTTAGATAGTAAAATTTTTAATAAACCATGTGGCATGTGTTTTAGCGGAAAAATAGCTGTTCAACGATTGATGAAGAATGCAAGGTCAGTTGTGAAGGTGGTTGACTGCGCAAAACTTGTAAACCGGGTATGTCACATACCATCGGAAAATACAGCTGTAATCGCAAACATTATTTAAGTTGTCGTATTCAAAGTAAATATGTATGTCATACAATTATAGTTCCCGCTATTCATTTTCTTTGTGAATTTATTCACCAATTAGTTGCAGAATTTAAAATTTTGTTCCACAGGAACATACTCTACAGGGATGGGAAGGAAAAATGTTTACATACCGTTCCTTTTAAAAAAGTAAGAATAGTGTTTGTCCTATAATAATGTGAAATAATTTATTACCTTTAGGATGCAATATAGGAGCATACGGCCACGGATGTAATGAAACGTGTGGCATGTGTTTTAGGGGCAACAATAGCTGTTCAACGATTAATGGACAGTGCCAGATCGGTTGTGAAGCTGGATGGTGGGGAGCAACGTGCAAACAAGGTATGTCACATTCGGAAAATGCGGATATAGTCTCGAATAGACTGCATGTTGTCATTTTCAAAATAAATTTGCACTTAATACTAGCACAATTCACTAAAAATGCATTATTGTTTCAATAATAAAAATCTGAAGTTTCGTAATTTTATTTGTTTATGGCAAGACAATGTCCTGCAAGGAGTATGGGTGAAACATTCGACATCTCCTTCTTTCAAAGAAAATAAAAGTTATGTTTATTCGCAAATGCAGGTTCGTATATCTTGTTTGCATGTGTAAAACGAACATGCAGTTACAAGTCTGATAAAACTTGTGGTATGTATTTAGTGGCACCAACAAATGTTGAGTGATACATGGATGGTTACAGTTCGTTGGGAAAGCTGGGTGGTGGGGAGTACTTGTAAACCGTGCGTGGCATATTCTATTAGATTAAACAATTTTAAGTTGTGATTATCAAAGTAAAATCTGCACATAGCTCCAGTATAATGTATGAAATGTAGTAAATTTGAACGACTGCTTTCAACAAAACATCTGGATTTTCGGAACTTAAATATTGTTTGCACAAGAACATACTAAGATGAGAAGTTTCAAAAGCCGTACATCCTCTTTCAAAGGAATTCGCAACTTGTGTTAATGACAAACTGCCACTTTGTATTTTGTTTTCGTATAGAGTGCGATAAAGGAGCATATGGGTACGGGTGTAATGAAACCTGTGGAATGTGTTTTAGTGGCAACAACAGCTGTTCAAGTGTTGATGGACAGTGCAAGGTCGGTTGTGAAGCTGGATGGCAGGGAGGAACTTGTAAACAGGGTATGTCACATTCCATTGGAAAATGCAGATATAATCACAACCAAATTGTAAGTTGTCAAAATCATAATAGATATGCACATAAGACTTGTACATCGCTTAGAATACAATACATTTGGACAGCTACTTTTAGCAAATTTCGGAATGTTCAGAATGCATGTAGTTTTCTTGTGCACAGCAGATAATATGCTGGGATGAGTAAGTTACAATATTATTTCAAATATAAGTAAAATATTTAGTGAATTCTAAATTGCTGTTTGACATTTTGTCTCTTTAGCGTGCCAGAAAGGAACATATGGGGACGGATGCAATAGTACCTGTGGCATGTGTATAAACGGCAATAACAGCTGTTCAACGATTGATGGAAAGTGCAAGCTCGGTTGTGAGGCTGGGTGGCGGGAGAAACTTGCATACAGGGTATGTCATATTCTAGTTTGAAAATGTATATATTATCTCGGACAAAATGTACTTTGACATTATTTTAGCTCTCTTGTTCCTGAGTGTTTATCTAAAACATATAACGCCGAAGTGAAATCGTAGTGAGAAACGTTTCTATTGTTTTAATAAGAGGATGCACATTTTCATTTTGCATTTGTAAATTAAGTTTGAAATAACGGGGGAAGGATCATTACTATATTTCAGTAAATGATAAGTGATATACTTATGCTCAAATGTTTCGCAAATATTTCCTAATGATGCGCTACTATGTGTCTTTGCCGTGATTACTTATCACTGGATTGGTCTTTGATTCGATGCCATTAAAGTATTATATTTGTTATAATGATTATGGTAATAAAACTGTAAGGAAAATCTTAACGATCTTTTTCTTGTCGCAGAAATTAATAAAAGAAAATAAAGGGAATTATTTTATACTGTAACGAGTGAGATTTCTTTATATGAATTGCGCATAATGAGAGCATGAAATATTTCGCTTGCATTTGTTCGCGAAAGGTGTAAGAAACGTTATCCGGAAGATATGAAAATGCGAAAACCGAACAAAAGCACAATCTAAAATGAAAGATTATTGTAACGTTTCTCGTATAATTTTGATAATAATCTCTGCGAATATTTACCACCTGTTTATAAAAGCACTGATTTCGATGATTTAAAAATCGCTTTGACGCAGGATTACTCTGAATATACTGCAGGTTCATTATAATTTCCTTTTAGTACGTATTGTCCTAACAATACTATATCCAAATTTCATTAGTTGCTGGATTTAAATATATATTTATTCTGCCAGAACAGTTTCGTCTTGAATTTGCACGTGACCATAAAGCACTTAGTGACAAGGAAAGAAGAAGTGCACATCTGCTCAGAAAGCTTGTTTTCTTTGTCCTATTTTTTAAGAATGAGAAAGGAGAATATGAGGTTTTATGTGAAAAGAAATTTAGGTATCTGTTTAAACGGTGTCATTATTCGTTTCTTGAGCGACAGATGGACAGTGCTTGAACGGTTGTTAAGCTTGATGGTGTGTAAACTTAGGTAGTCATAAATGTAAGGGAAAATAATGCAATGCAAAACAGGCTGGACTTTGTCATTTGTTTGATATTTTGGTCTGAGTCATGTATTGTCTTCGTTCATTTAAGCTAGAATTAATCGTGATTTTAAATAACAGTAGGTCCACTCTATGCAATAATATAGTCTAGGTGTTTAAGTAATTTAAATCAGTTATTTTATGATGTTGACTTAAGTAAAACTGTGCTTATCTACTTAAGATGTAGGTAATTCTGACTAATTTAAGACGTGTTGTGTTGAGGGTGACAATTAAGCGAAAGGTAAAGGTTTGCTTATCAATCAATTGCGGCAAAATCATCATTCGTGCACTACTTCTCTACAACAAATTATATAAAAGCAGAATGTGTTTTTTCTTTCGTGCAAGAAGGTTTTGAAGTGAATATGTGTCATTAAAGACTATTGCAAAAGTGTGACCTTTCTTTTTGGTAAGGTTTCTAAATATTTAGCTGAGAATATGAATTATTTTGCATGTGTCGTGCTAGTCCCGCTTTTTCGTGATAAAGTTAGGGGATCGAAGACCCCTTAGAAAATATACAACAATCTAACAGCGTATATCGTTGCAAGGGACTATGATCTATCAGTTAGTTATACCCTTAGCTCGTATGACCAAAACGCAACTTGAGGGATTCTCTTTAGGCAATGCAGTTAAATTCTTTGAATATTCATGAAGTAAGTCAGGTCAGATATATTATTGAAAGGAACATATAAGAATGTGGTTCATGGCAATACAATCTTGAAAAGAACCAGAGGAAATATCAATGTGACTATAGGTGTATTATATTATTTACGGGCCATATTTATTTCTTGTGAAACAAAATTGGATATAATTATTATCTGATGTAAACACATTCAGGTATTGCGAATTGAATATAGGATTTAATGCTTCACTAAAAATCCATGAAAAGGTATATTATCGGGTAATATATTAAAAAGAAAACATAGGACGAGATTCGCTTCATAATACTTTCTTGTCGTTCATTCATCGGAGTGTTATGTATATTTAATTTACCTTGTTAGCATTTTTATTTCTTTTCATTATGCGCTATGGATAATTGAATTTTAGATTTGGCATTGTCAAAAATCGAGTTCTTTTCTACCTGACCTGACTCATTGATTTTGGTTTTGTAGTTGTTTTGAACCTATGGTCATAAATTAAGTAACAGAGAAAGTATAAAAAAAAACAATAAGGTTTGTAAAACTTAAAAATCAATTTATATATCAAAGATATAATTGAAAAGGCGCGAGGAACTTCCAGTATTATGGGATGAATCAAAACTGATCCTTATAAATGTCTAGATAAATGAAAGGTTCCTGATCAATTCAAAACCGGAAATGATCATGTCATCCAACGTCCCTGACGTTTTGAAGATAGCTTTGTACAGATTTTCTTCGAATAATGTATAACAGTTCTAGAATATTATTATAGTGCAACCAATGAGCACCTTCTATTTCCACTGAACAGTGCAAACAAACGTTTTACCTCTTATCTAAGTACAGCATAAAATACGTCTACAGATATTAAAAAAAGAACACAATAAATATGAATGACTTCAAAATCGGACTGAATCTGATTGCTCAGCTCTCTCCTTATATACACCATCTATTGCAACTGTATTTCACAATTGACCTCACGTGAGACAACACCACTCCTTTTCGGTCGATTTTCCGTATCCATATCACCTAGCCCAACCAATAGGAAGTTACATAATTATTCTAGAAACGTCAAAACCCATCCGCCACTGAGAAATTTAGACATATGCGCCATCAAGTGTTATTATCAAGAGTATTATTAATAATTGTCAACACATAAGTACGCACCTATTTATAGATCCTATGTAACTAATAAACTCTTAAGATCATATCACGTATGCAAAATGTAACCTCTTCCATTTACAAATGCATAACTGTTGTTTACAGATTGCAAGAATGTTACTTTTGTAAATGCATTATCCATGCAAACAAAGAAATTGCTGCATACGGAGCAAACGAGTGTTTATTTGTTTATGATATACACTGATGCTGAAACCTTGGATTAATGATTATTTGTTGTTGTTTTGATTTGTTTTGTCTTGTTTTTCTTCTTCTTCCAAAAGACAAATAGATATAAAAGAAGCAAACCAATCATGCGTTTATTATAAAGATTTATAATTAAACTGATTCGACATATTATCGGCTACAAAGAAGTGATTACGTCACCCGTTATTAAATTTTTGTTCTAAGTACACCTTTTATTGTTCTGTTGTCAACTAGATTTTATTGTAGAATATAAGTCCTTGAATGTTGACTTTGAACGTGTTTCTGTGCAGTTTGAAGTGGATTATGTTCATATGACTATTATGACTATTTCCTGGAAGGGTTACATAAGCAGGCCATTGTTTCTAGCCTATCTAGGTGAACATTCCTTGTTGATTTATGGAACTTTAAGCAAGTGTTATATCAAGCATTTTTTCATATTTCCTTTTGGTGCACCTTTAAAAAATAGTTTCGGATTGATTATTTCATTTGGATTTGTACATATGCATGCAAACTGAAAAATTAATTAGTAGACGAAAAATTTCCATTATTATCAATTTTCATAAAGTTTAGTTGTTCCGTAAGTTTATATGGTGGATAAAACTGATTTCGAAGCGTAACCAAAGCCTTTGATTCCGCAACCTGAGAGAATGTGGCGCTATAATACTTTATCTCAGAATTACTGCGTTCCCTGCTATCACTTTGTAAAATATATGTCGAAGATCTTCATTATATGGCGTAACTGATGACTTTAATCTTTGTTAATTCTTTAATATTATTCACTGAACTAGAAACCTAGGTGAGCTTACAGACACTTCAAACAAGGGCGCTAACTATTCCAGAACCTTTTCGGGTCTATCAGTAGAAAGGTTAATCGCATATGGCACGAGTAGATTTAGTTGTAGTAATAGTAGTAGTAGTAGTAGTAGTAGCAGTAGTAGAAATAATATCGTAATAAATTTGTCACTTGTAAATAATTTAAATGAAGTGGCTGAAATATAGTCGAGTAAAGAATATTATGTTTGTTGTGCCGTTGCATACAACAAAGATGATAAACAGTAGAACAGAAAATATATACCAATGTGATATCTGACGATACTCTTATTTACGAAATGTGGTTAAAATGATCCCTTTCAAGAGTGATAAACTACAATATTTATGATTTTTGATTGATCAACTGGCACCCCGTTTTCTATTCTATTGGAAGCCAATGCCAATTCACCCTACTTGCAATCATACCTAAAGTGTAGTTCTCACATATAAAGCTTGACTAACTTCCGAAAACGGTCGCTTTCGTTTTGCCTATGATCTTCAATTGAATTTATGGTAGTTCAGTAATTGTACCAGAGAATATCAAGGTGCATTACAATAAGCGTGAGCATATTTTTTTGTTGTTGGAAAATTAAAGGTCAAGTTCAAAGCAAGGTTATGGATAATAACGTCGGGCATAATTAATCACAAATATATGACATTCATTCGTTAAGTCACAGCAACATGGATATGACAGCGATATTATGAAGACAAAACTAACGAAAACAAAACCAAATGAGAAATCTTTAAATTGATATAACTGCATTAAACGCAATGGAAAGTAACATTTAGAACTTTGGATCACATCTTCAAACTTCGAAAACTCGAAAAAGTAAACATATTTAGAATAAATCTTAGATGAATTGTTGAAATAACTTACATTTCTGAAACTGAATATGAAGTGTTTCAGGTCTATATTTAACTCTGCTTTGTTGAAATTGTTAAAAATGCATGTCTCCTGACAAATAAATAATAATTAAAGAAGTTCGCACATGTTTGTGTTGAATATACAGTTCTCAATAAAATATATTACCTGTTCACATTAAAATTAAGGGTTACTCTTTGCTGTCACTGAACCGAATATGACAGACCAGCGATCCCAAGCCTAACCACATTACCTGCTTGACATAACTCGGTAGGCCCTATTTTATCATATGACAGGTATAACCTTTTCCTGTCAAATACAGCTCTACCTGGACGACGGAAAGTACCCATTATTTCCTTCTTTATATAATATAGACGAAGGACGGTGACACGTACAGATTACTGCACCGTGTTCACCTGGGTGACCACCCGTTTCTGGAATATTATTTGGCTAAATTCATCTTACAATTGTCGACATTGCTTCTGAAAAATCCAGAAAAACTATTCCTAATTGTCGGTTTCCGCTATTTATTTGTGGGTAGTAAAGTAAGCTAAACAGGTGATATAACTGTGCATTTATTGTAATATTTGCATTTTCGGACCGCTAGATATTGTCCATGAGACATCAATTGGTAATATACTTTGTCCCCGGTGTACAGTTTTGTTAGTTTATTTAAGTATTTAACGCACTTATGTGGTCGTATTGGTATACGCAAGCTCGGCCGGCTTTATACGTACTCTCTGTAGATGACCCTTCGGCTATTGTGCTGCCGGACCTCCGGTCGCTTCGATCACCATATTTCTATTTCGATTAAACTCAGAAATACATGCAAGTATGTATGTATGTATGTATGTATGTATATATATATATATATATATATATATATATATATATATATATATATATATATATATATATATATATATATATATATATATATATATATATATATCAGACAAGGCATGGAGTGGCTAGAGTAAAGAATACCCTTAGAAGTCCAACAACCGGAAATCTTAATCTGTTCACACGTCAGTTTGTCAATCTGGAACCTATACATGCGACTAAAGTTTGCGACGACAGTCAGCCACAAGTTAGTTCTGTAAGAGAATGCTATTCACATTAGTCTCCTGGATATGAAACACTTCCCACGCGTGGGTGGAATGCATCCAAAGGAAAACAAATCTCATAATGTCGTATATTACGGTCGTAATGCAGAACATCTTCCAGCAAAGGGACGGACAAAAAGATAACGGAATATTTGCTTTATGGCGTGAAAATACCTTCGTCGGTGTGCCCAGTTGCCCGGCCGATTCGTTATTAAGGAGAAGCGATCGGAGCCATACAAAGTGGTTTCTCCATCGACCAATCTTCCATCCATTCTGCTTGCTATGAGGCTGAATGTACTAGAACTATTCACGACTTGGTGGAGAAACCAAACTGTCCGCCTTTGTCCATCCAGTCCATTACACAAACGCATGGGCTTTTAACGCCGTTTCAATAAGGTCATTTTCGTTCCCTCCTGAGGTTCTAATACCGAAATTAGTCGGGTACTTGTGATTGCCCCTCTCCGATAGAAGAGATCCTTCATTAATGATCTGCTCGATTGGAGAATGGACGTACCTTGGAAAATCGTAGCGACGCCCACGATTCTAAAGCAACTGAGGTCGCCATTATTCTATCCGTGTAAGGATAAACTCCTAACTGATGCCTTGTTCTTGTCGGTGCTTCGATTGTTGAAATGATGGCGATACTTAGACAATTCTCCATTTTTAAGGCATAAATGGGGAAGTGTCAAGTTAACTAAGCCAGGTCACCCTCATTCCCCATCTTTAACTTCTTTTTTATTCCTCTCAAGACAAAAAGTAAGCCCCAATCACAATCAAGGGATACAACTCTATGATTTAAGACACTCTCAGGCGTGAAATAAGAGACTAGATTGGCAGTAATAAGAACCTTTGCAACTTGTATAGTTTCCTCAAATCAAGGCCACGCTTGCATACCTTGTTGCCAAAATTGAATCTCTATGAGTCTATACATGGTTCAACTCGTCTAAGTTGATGCTCCGTCTTCATCTTCGCTGCGACAGTTATCATGCAAGATGTTTGCTTCCTGACATATCTAACATCAGCTTGTAGAATGAGGGAGTACCATGTGCCGTTCGTGTGTTCTAAGTACAATTGTTTCTGTTTTCGATTACTTTGTACTAGTGACGCAACTTAGCTACGTTTCTATATACTGGTTAATGTCTATTGGCAACCAATAAATATATATATACTGGTTAATGTCTATTGGCAACCAATAAATAAATATTTCCTCTCTCTCACTGATTGTTCCGTCGTGGGAGGCAAAGATGCAGTACCATGTATAAACTCTCAGATGCTGAGACCAGGTCTGGCCCTATGATAGGCAGGTCCCAGGGCAGCATGCGGGGGCCAAGGTAGCAAGCTATGAGCACAGGGCCTCGAGCACAAAAGATGCATTGCGGAGTAGCGAGGGCACCATAGCGGTGGTTAAAGACTCTTCTTGTCGCTTAAGTCAGGAAAGCAAGACATAATCCCAAAAAGCTGTCCGCTTGCCTAAGTGGGATAATAAATAGACATACTCCAATATTTTGAATGGATCAAGTGTGACTCATGAAGATTTTGCCTCATGAAATATGAGCGATTTACACAAGGTTGGCCTTCGAGCGTGTTGTCTCAATGCAAGACATGGTGTAGTTAGATGGCGGGAACGCTCATTATGCTTCATTAAAGTTTGTACGTGGGTTATACGCCCTAGCAATGGAGAGATCTGAATCCTCTGTTCACGTCAACCCAGGCATAACCTTACAACTTTCGCTTGATTCGCCCGGGATCCTTTAATATGCATATCCTTCTGTTCCGCAAATCCTCATATTAGAAGTTCATTCATTCCGTGAAGCAATCAGGCTGACATATGAAGAGTTTGGACGCTCAAGCATTCCCTGTTCCTCTTCGCTATTGTCCGGATATTAATGTGATTGGGTAATGTAAACGTTCTTCCCTTCCTCTATATTATATATACATATGGACGGAATAATGTTTTATGTCTTTCAGAGAGGAGACAATACTCCCTAATTTTAATCTGACCGCGTATGCATTGCCAGAGGAATGTAATTTATTAAACTATTTCCTTTTCCAGTACAATATAGATTGCTTGACAACTAATTTGACCGCCTTTGCATTGGTAAGTTATGCAAAGGCCAGGGCAACGGATCCCCGAACAGTTGAGGGTGGAAACTTAAGTAGAGCAAATTGTAATGTGGATTTTCTCGAGTCTGCGCTCTTTCGAATTGCTGATTCGACCCTCAAAAACTCCAGAATTTCTTAGAATAGTAGTGAACTATAATGTTCTTAGTAATAACGGCAATGCATACTGCTAATGTGCTACGCCTGCAAGTATACGTCACTATATTTTGCAACGTGAGGACATAGCCAGATAAATTTATCTGAAAGGATTTTATAATTTCCAGTATTTCACAATTTGAACACTCAGCAGCATAGGTAAGCTATTTATGTTGGGGGAAACGTTGATAAGCTCATAGAGGGTAAAGACGAATATGTGATATTCTGAATACAAGAAGTAGCAACCTTAATTCATACACCTAAAGTATATGTGTAAGTAAATAGGTATCTTACCTTATGGTATGTTGTCGGAAGTATCGGAAGCTACAGAAGAGCTCAACATATGTTTATAGATTAATTAGACTCTGAATATTCTGAGCATATCTGGTAGAACTACAATAACATATCACTTGAGTTCAGAATATTACCGAAAGTAATATGCGTGGAGAAAAGTCTCTAGCTGATAATTGTGTTCTGTTTGTATATCTATACTTGTATGTATTTTAAAGCTGTCAAACAGTGTAATAATATCTGTCAACTATAGAGTATAGTGGTATGTGTAAGTTTAGTATGATAACAGTTGGTAATAGATAGTACTGGAAGTATACTTCCAAGGTCGGGCAATATTCAGCGAAGTCACTGAAAGCACGACTGGAGCGAGACTCGTTAATATGAACTATGTCTATTGTGTCAGTCTGTTTATTACTTGACATTGTATACCCTCCTTCCTCAAGACAACATACTGCTGACTAATCGTCGTGATTTGAAAGATAATATCAGTAGCTTACCAGTAGCAGCATTTATTCCGTAGTATTGACATTGTTAGCTTTGCAAAAAATGGTGAGATTATTATGAGAGGGATATAGATAGACACAGTACACATAGTTCTTATTGAAGAAACTGACGCCAATTGTACAGGGTCGCTTACTGACCCTTTCCCAGCCTCTCGGTATGTTGTGTGCCTGTCTGTTTGTCCGTCTCTCAAGAAACAAAGCAAAGCACACGAGGTCGAAAGCATAATCTGTGGAGGAAAGTCTCAAGTTGTTCGTTGCGTTTATTGAAGCAAAAGAGTTTGTTTAGTGTGAATAAGCCGTAAAACAGAATATACTAGTATTTATCATATATTGCTTTAAGAGCTGTTAAAAATTAATATGGTTCCAGAATTTACATCGCCACAGTGGCGGTACACCTTTGGAACTACTTTCTCTTCCAGTTTATGTAATGTATCTAACTTAACGTACGTTAGTCAAACTTTAATTGTTGTATTCAGGCAAATTTCATGATTTATTATTCTGCCTCTTCTCTCTCTCTCTCTCTCTCTCTCTCTCTCTCTCTCTCTCTGCATATTAAAATTTGTGAAGACTGTAGATACATTTATGTTATCAACGAGACGATGCAATCCAAAACTGTCGAGAATCGAACTCAATCAACAATAAGAAGGATTCAAGTATTAACGTTATAAAAGTGTTTTGCTCATAAATATTGCATATTGACAATTACTGAACTTACCATGACCTGTTTCTATTTGATATTCAGTGACATCCACACAGTCTCGTATACGTGTTAAACTCTACGACAATCGGTATAAGCATTTTAGGGAAAAAGGTGTTTCATTATTACATAGCGATGTTAATTATCATCACACATGTAACCGTATTTGGAACCGATGGAGCAATCGAAACACAATGAGTGTTGATGCGAACCAAAATTAAGTGCTAATCAACATTTGAGTGCAGCGCCTATTACTGAGCTAGACTACAACATTCCAAAAAACCATATAATTCAAGTTTAAATGTAGAAATAAACAAACTAGAAAACCGAAATTCTCCCAAGTAAATTCAGGAACATTAAAATTTTTAATTTATAGCTGTTACGCTCTGATGTCTGAGGGCTACGACTTCTATATGATGTTGTTACATTTTGATACCCCTCTGAAATTATGTTCAGTCTATCAATCCAAGCAAGAAATATATTGACAAAAATAAACATCTCTTCCTTTTCTTATAAAAATGCAGTCCTTAATTTGACAAAAAACACAAAACTGAAGCGTAATATCAGCTAGTTAAATTACAAAAGTCCTTTCTTCTGACATTGTCGTGAATTTCAGACTTATATTTTATCAATATATCTCGAAGAGGACAGCTGCATCGAGAGAGACGACATTTACGGCTCGTGTTATCCGATCTGCACATTGTGCGAATCATGGAAAAGGTACTCTTCCACACAAGGACAAGAGCACAGCTTTTATGCACGAGACGATGGGAAGTATATCTACGTTTAGCTTTATGGTTCTCTAGTTTAATGTTGCGTGCAACAGAGAGATCGAGCCAGATAATTGTGTCGACTATTCTGCCCCCAACACCATGCATATAAATTTTAGAATAACGCCGAATATTAAAATCGGGACGCAATAGATCGTCTATTTCTGATTTCAAATGATGCTGCAAGCTTTTACAGATGGAATGACCCAGTATGAGTGTGACTTAATGTATAACAAAAGAAACGTTAGCAGAATCTGTGGAATGGAAACAAGTTAATGTAAGTAAATACTTAACTTCCAGGACGATTCGACTCGGTCGAAATTCCAGGAAATGAGGAAGGTAACTAACAAAGTGAACCGATAACAATGGAGAAAAAAATCTACAGGTAAAGGAAACAAGTCCGCACCCCAGAAGGAAATTGGCTCAACTGACGCCGCAGTCTCTATAACAGAGAATCCCTCCGCGCGCTGCCGGAGCGAGAACATTGCGATTGGCTGGGCAGAACACGTGATTGAAAGTTTTAAATATACTGGCCCTTGACAGCGCGTTACACGACAAATCTGGCAGGAAATTGTAGACCCAAGCACACATCCCATAAATGTCCTTACGCGAGCGTAAATATATATATATATATATATATATATATATATATATATATATATATATATATATATATATATATATATATATATATATATATATATATATATATATATATCACAATGGCACTCACCTCTTTTGCTAACTTGGATATAGGTATTATCTTGATCATTGTCCCTCAAACGTCTGCCAAACCCAGTGCTAGTGACCATCCGATCTAAAAGACTTTTTCCGACATGTCAATCGACTTTGGTTTCACCTACTTATCTCATTACGTATGATCAATGGCAGGGCTACTAGGATGAGCCTGGCGAGAGTGCTTGTATCATGGTAAATAATGTTGACGAATATGTAGGAAATCTACCTGCAATTCATCCGAGACAGAAATATGAGAATTAATAAGTAATTCTAAGCCAAAAAACTACCTATTTGATTCTACTTAAATTTACGGCTTGTGTTTCATTTTGTTCATGCAAAAACAATTTGTTTGCATTATTAACTTTATCTCTCATATAAATGAGCATGGACGGGCCTTTAAACAAAATCCGGAAGGTTCATTTCGTTGCCGTGTACAAGGATATTTATAGCTCATTGTAAACAGTCCAATACATTTTTGCTTTCTTTCCGCGATAATAAGACTTATAAGCTATTTTGTGTGCATTACACACGACATGCCTGAATTACAATTAGTCAAGCAAACCTTTTCACAACGTAATAGCCTGGAAAACGATCTATGTTTGAGTACACACTAATTATGAGAGGTCGTTATTATTATTTTCATTATTTCTAATTATTATTTTATTATTTCATTTTCTAATTATTATTAAGTTATTTATTGTTGGCCATTGATTTTTGTGGCTTTTGTTTCCGATCGCAGATTTGTTGTTTTTTTTGCCTTTATTTTCCTTCGTTCGAAATATTGGTCGTGCAACTATCGTTTATGACATAGACGTCTTTATTCATTCCATCCCTTTTGGAGGGTGTTTGGAAGGTGAGGGTCATGTGTTCAGTGAATGTCTTTTCATCTTTCTTTGTTTCTGAATGTATAGATATTTTGTATAATTTAATCCGAGTTATGTATTACTTTCGTTCTTGCAAAGAATTTAAAAGTCTTAAGCAATGGTCATATATTGTTGGTCTTGAACTGCTTGTTAAGACAATTTAAAAGAGTGAAGCCCAAAAATATCATATCTGAGTTAGCAGTGCATACAATAACCATGTTAACACGTACTTAGCATAAACGAATTCAGATATACGTTGGTTAATCCCGAATGCAAATAAAACATATTCAAGACAGAAAGGTATTATGGGAATATCACTTTCAATCTCTTGTTAGTTATATAATGTGACAGCAGGCACTTACAAGGCCCTTTATATACGGAAATATTATCAATGAACATTCGAATTCCTCAAGCGATCTGGAGCGTGGCGGGAAAAATATATTTGTATCAACGGGTTCATTCAGTTTGAGTAAAACTGCTGTGTACTATGCAGATCAACAAATACAAACAAAATTTATTTTTTGTATTCATGACGATGCAAACATTTCGTTCATTTTATTAGATACGTCAAACGATAAAACAATTTAACCTCTGCCAACACAAGCGATAGCGCTATTGAAGTTCAGTCATTTTAAATTCTCAACCAAAGTGTTTACGTGTATATATTACAATTCGGATCGGCAGTCAGACGATGAATGATATTTCAATTAATTTGCCAGGTTCGGTCAAGTTTTCAGTTCCACCACTGACTAAGCCTTTAAAATTAAACAAAAAACTACTTTCTATAGAGTTATTGATATAAATACAACGAGTCAGCAAAAGAAGCAGCAAAATGATAAAATATTTTATGTAGACTAAAGCTATTGGCGAGCAGTACATTAAATGCTGAAATATACTGTTGGAGGATGAATAGATATTTCGTACTGTTCATACACAGAAATTAGTAAATAAATGAAGTCAATTAAGCATGCGTTATGCTCCTTTATTAAAGTATAAATGGTTCTAATTGTTGTTGCATCTATTCAACTGAGTATTGTTTCATTCTATTCTTCAACTGAGTGAAATTTAAAACAAACTTTAAGACAATTAGTATTCTTTGTCATCATTACTCACGTACAAAAATCGACTTGTAGGTAATTTTGGAATTAATTCATTTTCAGGGTGCGACAGTGGAACATACGGTCGTGAATGTGCGGAAATATGCGGCAACTGCTTGAAAGGGACAAGTAGTTGTTCAAAGATAGACGGAAAGTGTATAGATGGCTGTGAATGTGGATGGCGTGGAGAAACATGTAAAATTGGTATGTCACATTTCTTTGGCAAATTAAAATAAAAATGCCAAATCAGATAAAATCGTTTGTAAACTATCTTCAGTACAAGTAAATAAAGTTGTGGGAGTATTCTACTATCACAGGATCATCGAATGATGGATTATTAGGTTTAGCTTTCCTTATATAATTCCGAAGTGTTATTTTTATCGTTATTCAGTCTGTAATCTTATCCATCGAATTTGCCAAATGGTACGCACCTAGTATATTTAAAACTGACGTTCCAGTGCATTCAATCAAAATAAAAAGCTGGAATATCAAACACTCAAGAGAATGAATTTCTTCGTGGAGTAAATAAATCGTACTCAATATAAATCCTAAAAATATATCAAGCCGAGCTAAATATACAATATTTATAATAGAAAAATGTCACGATATAAAATAAATGCGGTACAAATGTTATTTTGTGCTTCAAGCTACAGAAACCTTTGCATGAAGAGAAATTTTACAATATTATAATCAAGAATGTGCCTCGGATATACACCGTTCAGTTCTTAATGTAGCATAAGTAAGCTTCACCTCGGATATTAAGGTGTAAATTATCTATTTCGTTAAGAGTTGTATGAAAAACATTACAAATTTTGAAACTTATTCTGGTAATCAATTTCTTAGATCCGTTTGTTTGCAAAGCCAAGGAGGAATAAAACTGCGGCTAATACTTGAATAGCAACAATTGCTCCTAATAGGCGCACGGCCGGTGTTATCGATGTTGTGAAATTCATCGAGTAGAGAAAAAAATTGTTAAACTAGTTCTTTTCGTTTTCGTAAACATAGTTAAGACAGTTCCGACATACTTTTTATTTAATATCTTAATTGATTTATTTGTACACATGTATCTGTAGCATGTAATAGAATTCGCGGGTGTCGTAAAGGTGCAAGTTTTTCACACTATCTTGTCATAAATTATTGCAATGGTATGTGGGTATCAATTGAATCAGTAAAATATGAAGAAAATGTTCAAAGTAATCTATCTTCTTCAAAGTTGAAAACAAGTGAGCTATATATATCTTTGGCTGAAAATAATAATATTATTAGATCTACTATTAGCTAGAGTTTGGCCAGAAAGTACAAGGTCTCAATGTTTTCTCATTCCATTTCATTAACTCTATTTCTAATTAAGATATCCCAAAAGATCAAAATATTTCATATTTCTTTATAACAATGTCCTTCTAGCTCCCTTGAAAAATGGGAAATTTAAACTATTTTGTCTGGCAAAGGCAAAATAACTGTTATATTTATAATATAAAAGCATCGTATTATTTACATACAAAAGGCAATATAGTTCATTCTACTAGATTCGTGTTTGTAAAAGTCATATGCCTTAACTTCAGACCAAAATATTCAGTCAAATTGTTTTTAAAAAATTCGAATAAAATAAACTGCTTTTAGGGAATGAACAACTGACTTAATGGCATGAACATCTAATTCAAGTCATTTACATATAAATAAATGTCAAACTAATTTAGTCTCTTTATTTCAAGCGATGTTTCCGTAATTATGCTAACAAAGTGAACAAATATGTACAAAATTGGAATATTTTTGTAATGGCATGAAAAGCAAACCAGATCACCTATATGTAGAAACAAATATATCTGCACGATTTCATTTGTAGCATTTGTTTAATTTTGCTACAATGACCCTTCTAAAGGACATGTCTTGGAAATAGATGTTTAAAAGTTTGTACAAAATTGAACAATTTATATAATTGCATGAACATTTAATCATCTGTTGTTCGTCCTTCAAATTCAAAGATGCCTATGGCATTACTAACTCATTTAATTTGCGTGAGTACGTGAGTGGCTGATAAGGTTAATAGGTGCTCTGAACTATCCGTGGCTTACACGACAGGAGATGCCGCTTGGGTTTGCTTGCTTAACAGAGGACGTGCTGCAGTTCTTAGAATTACGATGTTGACCCTTCTGCATTGCCTCTGAAATTCTTCTCTATTCAAAGTCTGAAGCTCAAGTATGGAAAAGACTGCGCCAGGTGGAGCGCTCCTGTACCAGATGTTTCCGAGACTCAGGCCAATATTCAAGTGTTTCAAGTATATCTTGAGGGAATCTTTGAAGCGTTCCTTCTGACCACCCATAGATTGCATTCCTTCCTTCAGATCGCCGTGGAAGATATTCTTTGTTAGTCGCTCTTCTGGCATCCTGAAGATGTGACCTTCCAATGTCAACTTTGATCTCATCTGCATAGTGTGGATGCTTGGAATGCTTGACCGTGTAAGATCCTTAGTGTCTGTGACCATGTCCTGCCATAGTATGCTCATCAGTTTCATCAAGCAGCCCATGTAATAAGGTTTCATCTTCTTTGCATTGGGTCTGTACACCATTCAGACTTCGTAAGATTGTGGCAGGGTCAGCAATACAACGACATTGTGCACCTTCAGTATTTATTTAGACTGATGCCTCTGTGCTCCAACACTTTTGCACATTGTCTGACAAAGTCTACACTTGGTTTATCTTTACTGGCGTTTGTTTCATCTTTCATGTAGATTTAATTTTACCCTGTACTGGCGAGATTGGTGGATGTATTCACTGTAATTAATGTTAAGCCTTTTACTGCGTTGAATGGCTTTACGTAAGTGTTCTTGGGTGCAGATTGACTTCATCTATGTGTTCTAGATACTGACTTTGAGATCAAATTATCGCACATTGAAGCAAAATGGTCCATGCCCTGTTACATGTTCGAGTCAGATTTGGCCTTCAAGGAACAGTCATCAACAAATAGGAGGTCATGAACAGTCATTTGTAATTTAGTCTTCGCCTGTAGCTTCCTCAAATTGAAGTTCTTGCCGCTAAGCTGCTATTTCATGTTAATCCCAGTGTCAAGGTCAAGGGTGTATGCATACGCCTGACAGAGAACATCCTACTGAATAGGTTCAGAGCTAACACACACCTTTGCTTGACTCCATTGATGAGCATGTGATATGGAATTGCCGAACCATCATGATGAAGTTTTATGTACAAGCAAATTGCTGTCTGTGAGAAATGTTTTTGTAAGGTCGATGAATGTTGTGTACATGTTTCGTTCTATTCCTCACTTTTCTCTTGGAGTTGACAAGCTGCAAACACCATGTATGTTTATGCGGCCCTTTGTCCTTTCCTGAAGCTACACTGACTGGCAGAAACCTTTCATCAATGTAATGCACAGGGCAATTCAGCAGACCTCCTTTGTTTATTGTTTGACGCCTATTGAAAACAAGGCGATGTCCCGATGGTTGTCGTAAGATTGCCTGTTGCATTTTACGCTGGTAAAAATGGACAATGGTGCATCATTATATACCTCTGGTATAATTCCCCAAGTCCACATTGACTACAAGAGCTCGGTCAGCCTCGTCGCTATGTGCGAAACTCATCATTGAAGACTTCTGCTAGTATTGCATCTGCACCAAGTGCTCTGACAGAAGATCAATTGCGTTTAAAGTTTCAGTCGTGTTGGATTATCAGCAAACGAGATTCATTTCCACCTGGAGCAGTCAACCAATTATCTACGCATACAGAGATATATGATTGTTCATTGAGAGGGTTCTTGTAGTGTTCTGCCTATCTTTGAATGTATTGTTGTTTTGTCGGTTAACAGTATGTCCCTCTCAGCACTCTGTATTGGAGAGTTTATTCATCTCTGTGGCCCGTAGATTATATTCAAAAGCGACAGATACATTCTTCATGTCATTTCGGTATTCATTCGGTTTAATCCCACCTTTCTTATTGCTTAGTCTTCATTCCTACAACCTCTGAATTTGCATTAGACAGTCATCCTGACTTTGGTGAAGGCTATATTATTAGGAAGTGTCTGTATGGCAACATTGTTCTCATAAAAACGGTCTTGATATTCACATGTAGTGGGAGAGTTGTGGGTGGAACTAAGTACATATAATCTTCAAAGGATGTCCAGTTGCATTGGCGCATTTCTTTTATCCAGACAGTGGGATCTCATTTGAATTATTCTGTCATTCATTCCCTTTTGGTAGATTTGTGAATGTGCTATAACTGTAAATTTATAGCACACCCGGCAGCTTCACGTCGCTCTTCCTTACCCAGCTACTCCAGAAGGGGATTTTCATTAATTACAATAGCCCAAACTGACCAAGAGGATACACTTTTAATTAGGTGAATTGAAATGGCAGATATTACAACAAACACAAAGATATTACCATCTATATGTACAGTATACGAAATAGATAGCAAGATAGGAATTAGCTATGCATGCAGATACATTACAACAAACATAACGAACATATTTCTTCACAAAGTATCTCCGTAGGGAGAAAGAGATATATACGTATTAAGAGTAATATTGTGAAGATAAAATCAGATGTGAAATTCAAAACTGCATTCAAACGTCAGTTAATAACATGTCCAAGATAACTGAATATACAACTCAGTGTATATGCTTAAAATCTTTATCAATGTGCGCAGCTAAATTATTTAAAATTCTCGTATTCTAGGTTCTTGTAAGATCTAGAAAGTCAACCACATAAGTTCTTTTTCTCAAATAGTTATGTCTATATTTCGCCCTTAAATCTTTACACAATACGCGTTCAGGAACAAAATGATATTCCTCTTCAAGGAGTATACACTCAGAACAAACTATGTAATGATATGATTTATGCTGACTCACCCATACAAAGGCTTCATCTTCAAGTATGTGAGAGGAAAATACATTGACTAAAATATACTATCTTTGTTACTTCTGTGAAATGTTTTGCCGGCTAGATTAAACAGTGCTTTGCTTTATTAATGCCGTTTTTACATGGCTCTATTGCTTTGCGTATGTTGACATTTGCGCTATCAATTTAAATATGGTATTGACCAGAACTAGATTCTTTATTTAATGATATTACCCATGCCTTATAATTGTGTGAGATCCACAATGAAACTGAATTATGCGTGAAGGTTTATTGTTTTGTATAATCTGTACTAGAATTATAATTTTAAGAAACTGTATTGTTGATAATTTTCAGTTCAATCAAGACTATTTTTTACCTCAGGGCTAGGTAATTGGTAACAACACTTATCCATTTGAAGTTATATATCTGAACTATTGGAGCATGATGGTAGTTTACGGTTTGTTCCAGTAAAGTGTTTGCTCTACTTTGAATTGAGCTTTACACATTCACTATTTGGGATGATGTAATATTTTATGAAGTCAAGGCAAACGACGTATCTTTGAACACATATAATTTAGAAATACACCCTTTCCCTCAGCCATTGTGTTCTTGATCACAAGTTTGTGTAATTTGGAAACGATGTCACAAAACGGCACTATTTTTGATCAAGCTTTCATTTATGTTATCTTACTGGAGTATCAACAGGGGTTTGAAAACGTGGTCATATCGGCAACCTCCTTTTATGAGTGGAGTTACAATACATCAAAAGGACAGATGGGATTGAATGATGGTTCCATAGTATATTGTCGTCGCTTAGTAAAGTGGCAAAATAATATATTATTCAAATAAAAAGTAAAAGTAAATTCTCCTTTTCTAATTGTTCTGATAAATGAAATCATAAAGAGGGTGACATAAATATACACTCCTATCTGTTGTTTTTGTTGTTGTTGTTATAGGGCTTAACGCTATTTTTCAGCACACGATAGGCTATACATGGCGGCCAGTATTAATGGTGGAGGAAGAACCCGGGAAAACCCCTGTAAGAACCACCGACCCACGAGAAGCTACTGGTAAGCTTTCTCACATACCCACATTGGCTGAATCCGAGACTCGAACCCACGCAGACAGAGGTGAGATGGCAATGATCCGTAACGGAGAGCGCTTTAGACCACTCGGCCACTCGGGGCCCTTACTCCTATCTGTTATTTAGTTCCTAATTAATGCAACTATAAGTAGTATAGACTTTCAAATTGCAGACTCCTCAGACAAGCAGATTCAATCGTGTCCCGGTGTAAATGCACCTGCTATAGGAGGATCAGTTGGCGGAATATGTGTGATTGCCATCATCGTTAACATCATCACGGTTGCTGTCTTAAAGAAAAGACGGTAAGTGTCTCACTAGACTTTGTGATATTATTGTAGACTTTCATTGTGGGAAATTGTATAGCGCAACTTGGATGCACGAATTAAAACGTCATACATCGTTGGCATGAATAGTGTACTTAGCAGCACTACTAGTGGATTCTGATCATAATTTAGAGGAAAATATATACAGTACTATGCAATTGCTTCTTAAAGATTGCAATTTTAAATATAATTATCGATCAGCTGTCTTCCTTAAGTTAACTATTAAATGAATTCAAGCTGGTTTTGATATCAGTCTGTATTTTGTAAAATGGAGGCAATATACTTGTCGCTTCGTTAATGAAATTACAGTTGATTGCTTGGGATATGACTAATATTAAACGTAAGAGTGTTCTTTTCGTTTGCATAACAACTGAAACTCAAGCTTGCAAAAACGTCTTTCAATGTATAAAACTATTTATAAGTAGAATGGCAATCTCTCTTGCAATACTAAGTAATATTTAGCATTGTAACATCTGTTAATGAAACGTTTCTTATCAACACACCAGTAAAGTACCTTGTTTTAGTAAACCAAACTATTTATATGGAAGCAAGGGCTTCTGAAAGCCACATTCCTTGAATAATAACTCTAGAAAGGATCGAAATTCGTGCATCTTAGATAAATTATTACATCTTCATTTCTGAAAAAGGACCTATGCACAATTTTCCTTTCGAGTAGTCTAGTTGTACTAAATATTTATGAATGTTGTTGCATCAGTTAAGATGTATATTTAACAAGGAATAACGTGCATATTTAAATGTGTGCTTCCATATTTTCATTCTCTTGAAGATGCAACGTAACGAATGGTAAATAAGTTGGTAATAACATAATAACAGTCACACTTTTATCCATAAACATAATGAAAATGTTCTTTCAATTATAGCATTCATTTTCAGAACTATTATCCATGTTTGTGGATATAATGTATCTTAAATGTTTGACATCATTATAAAAATATAGGCATTTCAACATATTTGATGTGAGATTGGTTTTCCCATTTTGCTACATTGCTACTACTTCTGCTGCTACTACTACTACTATCACTACTACTACTACTACTACTACTACTACTACTAATAATAATAATAATAATAGTAATAAAGCAAATTAATACATTATTTATATTCTTGATATGTCAACGTTGGTGAGCGTAATTATTGATCCACGAACAGTTCTATTTACACTCCATAGCAGGCTAAAACCTATAACAAATTTATCAGCGTGGTTGTGTCACCCTGTCAGGTTTAATATCACAGATGTGCTGCGTAAGACAAAGTAACGTATAATGTCATGTTCTTCAAGTCATGCTTATTTGTCATGATATTAATATCCCATTAACGGTTTTAAAGAGACAGTGAGAGGTCGCTAATGAATAATTGCGCACAGCCATTTGTTATCCACGTGACTTTAAGCTCGAAAATATGTCGTTGCTTTTATTTGCCAATAATTTGTGCAGGTGTGTGTAATGCTTCCAAACACCCTTTTCTTTACTGACTAGGAACAAAGACACCAGTGACAATGAAATGCAAATGGGAAAGGTCAACCACGGTATGGGCAGTCATTACTTAAATTTTGCCAGTCCCAGCACAGGAAACGTTATCCGTAAGAGAACACACACACACACACACACACACACACACACACACAGCGACCTAACGATACGAATCGTATAACAATAGTGAACCATTCACATAAATGCTTTGAGAGAACAGTGACATATATCTACATAACGGGTATGTATGTGAATAGGTGTCAATTTAGTTGCTGCTATATTATCACCATATTTTGCAAATACACTGTTTATTAATTTATATGGTTATTATTGTTAACGACTGCACTATGATATATTTTTATTACATGCTGATTCCTCATAAATAAAACGTTTGTTTCTAAAGGAAGACAGGATATTGTAAATGGCAGTAATACATACCAGGCGTTAATGCCTTGCACAACACTCCCGGGACGAAGATACCCTCATCCATGCCAATTTTTCTGTACTATCTTTAGATGCGAAGTTCTAGAACAGAAAGAACACAGACGCGGGTCTGCTTCCATCTTTATAGGCGCATGTACGACACCCCCCTCTTTTTCCAGAAGTGACTGCATGCGTCAAGTATATGCAAATACGCTATTGTAAAAGTTTCCTTTTCCGTGTACATTGAGTTATATCAGAAATGTATTCTTTTTTCTGTATTGATTGATTTATATAACCCCAAGTCCTCGTAAATGAGTGTTATTTTAAGCTTTCTAAGATGTGAGGACCTTCAATTTGAAAGTAAAGCTGTGCTAAAACTAGAGGTGCTCAAATGATAGTATACCATAACATTACGCTCCTGTGGACTAGTGGTTAGAGCGTCCGCCTAGGATGCGACAGGTCGTGGGTTCAATCCCAGTCCGAGTCATACCAAAGACTTAAAAAATGGTACTAACAGCTGCCTCGTTTGTTTGTCAGCATTACGAGGCTAGTATTAGGACTGGTCGGCCTGGTGTCAGGATAATGTGGTTGGGTGGGACATCATGCTACATGTCTGAGGCATTTTGCCCCAGTGTTAGACATCACTATAAACTGACACACTGCAGACGTCGTGGCGATATGACTGAAAAATTGTTAAACTACGAACTTGTATTGTCTCTTATTAGCATACTATATAATGGATATTCCTGAAATATACGCTAATTCTTGACTACACATTGTCTTGATTCCTATCATAGTAGACATAGTAACATATATTGATTCATATAATATGATGACTAATTCAGATGCATCATCATCGATATTTGTCATCAGTCTCAGGAAATATTTTGAATTTCAGGAATGAACAACTTTCTGAATGTTGCAAATATGTGAAAATATAGATACGAAAAGACCCATGGCATACATGCCTTTGTGCTTGGCGTATACTCATTGTGCATGCATGGACGGCTGTTAGTTTTGATATTTGTGGTTCGATGAAGTTTCGGACCTTGCCGAGAGTCGGCGTACTTAGAAAGGAAGGAAGCAAGGCATAGCCTCGTCATCGCCTTTACGATCCCAGGAGAGTATGGGAACCTCATCATCATTCGAGGAGAGTAGTCCTGAATTCAAGAAGGATACAGAATCCTTCACTGGGTCTTTGGGAATCAAAAGAAGACCCATTAACACCAGATGGGCATGGGATTTATCTCTTTGTTAGAGAAAAGCTTTCATCAATTCATTGAGACTATGGGATCCTTCCATCAGACCTGCAGAACTTGTAGCAAAAGTCCTTTATCCCAGGATGGTATGTAATTTTCTATTTGCTTGAGAATATTAATAAGATACATATTTCATCATGGTCTCAATCTATTTCGGATAGTTATAGAGCCAGAGTCCCGCCAAAGAGAAGAAAATCGGACTGAGAATGAGTAGTACCTTCGAATAGGCATGAGGAGCATCCTCTCAAGGATCTTAACCCAATGACGGTGATGAGTTGATCGCGCCTCGTTCAAAAAGGAGAGCAACGACGACAATCTATAAGTTCTGAGAATGGCACCACCATCATATCAAAGTCATCTGGACGGTTATCGGCGTTCACATACCGGTGGTCTGTAAATGGAATCCCATCGTCTGTACTGGGACAAGGTTTAGGTTGATAGCACACACACAAATCTGTCTCGAATCGTCTGATATGCTAGAGTGTTACTAATTCTTCATTAGTAGGAAATTTTGTGTCCAGATTATTTACTTGTTGACATTAGTCTGTTAAACAGATAAGAGTCCCTATATCGGTATTATCCAATCTTTGACCACCAGAAATACTTCAAAGAGATGTGGTCCTTGGTTCTTAGCTTAGTTGATGCCAGAGGCGTAGTAGTAGATCGTATGCATTCCATATTTAGAACCTTGACACGTCCGCTGCAAATTCAAAGGATGCAAACGATCCAATCAGATAAAATATATTAGACAGCTATGACTCAATGGGACTGAGTCTAACAATGAAGCTGGAATGAGTGGGGAATGAGATGCAAACAATTGGCTAGAGAGAAGACGTATTAATGTATGAGTGTTATCGACGTCACTTTGAGTAATGCGTGGGGATTGAATTTGATTCGTTAAGGAATTGGAATTTGTGAGCTTTGAAAGGAAGCTTTTCAGGGAGCCAGCAAAGGAGCAGCCTAGACTGGAAGAAGGAAAGAGCGGAAGAGTTAAAGTATGTAGGGAGAAGGAAGGACTGTAGGAGAAAGAAAGTAAATAATAAAGGTAGAAAGGAAGATAGATGGAGAATCAGGAAAAAGGTTGGAGAGACAGATGAGTACAAAAACGATCCAATAATATACTTTCGCATGAGGTGATAAATTGTTCAATGATGTTCGACCAACAAAATCAAATGCTATGAGAATATTATTGAGTAGAGATTTAAACATTGTATTTAATGTACTTACCAAGTATATTCTCCACATTTATATGTATTTATAAAGTTTTATATTTATTGAGAACTTGTGCTAATGTATATGTTTATAGTGTCGGCCTTTGCTGGGAGGACCTTTTGTTCATGAGAAATAAAAACCTTGAAATTATGTCTATAGCCGCTCAATGGACATTTTTTTTATAAACAAAAACCATTCGTCATTGAATGATATTATGAGAGCTGCATTTTTGGCAGGCGTACACTACTTCCCCTCCTTTTACCTTTTGTCTTAAGATCTTTCCTTTGGGTCATATATTTACGTACAAAAAGTAGTTCGAACAGCAACAAACGTACAGTAGTAAACATTCCTACTGTCAGGATGAGTAGAAGAATTACCAGTTTTTTAGGTATTCACCTTTCCTCCAAACTATAGTGACCGATAGTGTGTTCATGCTAATAAAATATAGGGATTTGGAGGGTTGTTGTGTAGATTTATTTTCAATCTACAATAGCTACCTGGCACTATTGCTACCTTTTCTCCTACCACTCCCTTCTAATGTCCAAAGCGTTGTCCATATTAAAATAAAAGCGGAAGGATGTCTTGCATTGACCTATTACTTGAAAGTGAGTGGGTCTGCCTTTGTTCTGATCTAGATGTTACGTTCGTCACAAGAGATGTAAGCAAAGCAATAGAGATAAATAAGAAATACTCTAACCCCCACCTCTCACAAAATACTTACTAAACGAGAGTCAAAATATGTTTACTTTTCGAAAAAAAGTATAGAAAAGTTGTTAAATTAAATAACATGGAATAACTGGACAGAACATTACTTTAATACGTAATCCGATTTCAGGATATGCCTCACTTTATCTATCTATCTATCTATCTATCTATCTATCTATCTATCTATATATATATATATATATATATATATATATATATATATATATATATATATATATATATATATATATATATATATATATATCAGAATGAAGCCTTATGTTGCTGATTCTAGTGAAACCACATAACACGTTAAACAAATGAGATTTTGATTTATAATGCATTAAACTTGATGAATGAATTCAACATCCTACTCAGGCACGAAACGTTTAGCAAGAAGAATCTTGTCGTTCTTAACAGATTCAATCAAAGCACTGACGTCCAACAAATAATCTTGTTCTTCTGGGGATGGTTTTAGCGCTATATTTCGGCACATGTTACATGACGGACACTTAACTGGTGGTGGAGGAACAAGGGAAAATCGTTGGAAGAACCACCTATCCCCACGAGAAACTACTCGCAAGCTTTGTCACACACCCGTTATGGCCGAGACTCGAACCCATGTAGACAGAGGTGAGATGGCAGTCATCTGTAAAGGAGAGCGCTTAAAAACAATTTAGCCACCTGGGGCCCCATCTTGTATCTCAACGGATATAGTCTATTCATGGAGTGTATCAGCATTTTGTGTTAAGTGTAATGAATTTGTCAACATATATTGTCAATGACGGTAATTGTAAAGAAGCATGTATAATATAGCGATATATCAATAGATCTGGTGGATTAATGGAATTATCAGGAAGTATAATCTATATATATACTTCATCAACAGGTAAGATGATGTACTAGATAAATTGTCACAAAAATAGGGATATTGATGTTTAGGCTTAAACCCTAATTCATTTGTTTCATCAAAATATATATTTATCATGTTACATTAAGGCGAAGAGGAACAACTGTTTCCAACTCCAAAGCTCCTTACGAATGTCTAAGGAACAACCTATTGTGGTACGTTCCTCCCAGACCGCCGAAAGATTCATAAAGAACCTCGCTGTCCCGTAATTTGTTGGTCCAGAACCTTTGACCCCTCACAATGAATAAATGAACTTCGTTCCTCGAACCAACTACAGCACTGAATAGCTGTATCTACTTACTGTACCAGTTATACAATCCCACAAAGTTCGACAACTCCCTGTAATAGCTCTACAAAACTATCGAGACTCATCTGTATTGTGACGATACAGATGCGTTTAGGGACATAATTATTACGATCATGGCCACATTCACCACCAGATGATTTGAGATCAAACGGGTTCCCCACTGCCAGATTTTTCTGCGTGCAAATGACGGAACAAATTTCATTTTAAACAAATAAATTATCGAGGTTAAAACTAACACACATCCAGTAACGATGCTCTAAGCAACGAAACCCACCGACATTTTCATTCATGATAGATAGGCATGTTCGTACAAACAGTTATATGTAACTATTCCTTGTGAAGCAAGACTGGTGCACAATATTAGTTATATTGCAAGACGGCTTTTAATGAGCATATTTTCTCTGACTAATGAGCATGAAACAATTCTTAATAGAATATGAAATCCTAAGTTCATATATGTGCACTAATATTGTAACACAACATTCATCCGTAAATACTGACAAGGAGTACAACCTTGTGATAATAAGGCCATTTACATATTTGTCTACAACATTTGTATTTTTCTCTATTTAGATTCGTCCATCGGAGGTGACAATTCACGAGAAGGATTTCAAACAGGAGATACAGAATACGAGGTAAGGCTGAAGAACCGTTAAACACAATATAATTGTCAAAGTAAGCTTTAATGAAATTACATCACATATTATGAATGAGCAAAATTACTGTATTATAGCTCCTATATAGTGATTCGTGTCTGGTGCCTCTTATTTTCTTATTAGGTTAGACCATTGCTATTTAATCCAGAGGCGAAAGAAATGCTGACGGTTGTAAAACTTGTATCTCTCCTAATAAACTAGAGTCAAGTTAGTACGAAGGAAGGTTTAATGCGTGATCATGCATCTTACCGCTAACACATAAGCAAAACTGTTTTTTATATTTTTCTTTGGCCACACTCGTTTATAATGTTATAATTTTACTTTATATAATACTAATTATGTAATATAAAGTGAAATTTATTGACATAATATGAACATTTTGGGTTTAGGTATTGAGATAAATAACTTAGCATTTTAAACAGTGATGCTTTTATTCTTTAGCCATCTCATCGGATATGTTACGACAATATAGTCGTTAACTATATACCGCAAGGGAAGTAAAACAAACAATAAACAAGCAATGTATTGCTCTAACTTACAAAGTGAAAATTTGAAAGGAACTTATATTATTTTGAATCCTAAATGTCCTATCAAAATTCAGTTCCCTAATTAAATATAACAGTCTTGAATGTCATGATGTATCACAATGATATAATCCAGAATGTTGTTGAATGAGTCCTGAATTCTAAGTTAAAGTTTTAGTTAAGACAGTTGATGATCACGTTGTAATTCCAATGAATAATTTAAATATATATTTCCTCTCAAATCAAATCTGAACACAACTACAAACCCTCATCATATAATACAAAAGACTGATATAAAACAGGATGAATACTTGTTTACCGAAATCCTCTATATAATACTTTCTCTTGACCTATGACACAAAAGAATTTCCAGTGGAAAAACACAGACATTGAACTCAAATCTAAATAAGAATCTTGTTGACTTCTTAGAAGAATGATCAAAATCAGGTTGACATTATTCTCAGTCAGGGACTAAGGTGAAGCCCACAATATAAATTGAATATGCATAAAAGTTAGAATGTTTAGTTAAGCTTGTTTTTTTTTTATTTTATTCTAATGTTTCCTCTTTATTAATACCGCCATGGTTCTACTAAAATGTCATAGATTATGTGAGAAGATGTATTTCAGTTTTGTATATCGTTGTATATCGTTGTATATTGTTGTATATCGTTGTATATCGTATCTCTAACTTCATGTGACATTCCGTTGGTAATTTTAAAACTTTAAAATTTAC
This sequence comes from Sinohyriopsis cumingii, assembly GCA_028554795.2. Classification (NCBI taxonomy): domain Eukaryota; kingdom Metazoa; phylum Mollusca; class Bivalvia; order Unionida; family Unionidae; genus Sinohyriopsis; species Sinohyriopsis cumingii. The sequence goes on from CM068829.1 coordinate 34,546,683, forward strand.
ATCCAAAATTATATTAAAGGATTAATATATAAGAAAATATTAGGACACGGGAAAACATACGTATTCATTTGAAAGGGGATACAGCTATTTAGAACCTCAGCTTTGTGATGCATGTCTAAGATGTTCTTTGTCTAAAACGTCGAGAAGATTCATCTTTGTATTAACATACAAAATTTGGAGAAAATTTAATTGATGGCCAGTCAAGAGACATCAAAGAAACTGTACAAAATACAAACAAATCAAATTAAGAATTGCTCCATAGGCAGAATAATAATAATTTAGTTTCTCTCATACTTTTGCATTCTAAGGTTGTTTACTGTGTTAGCTTATGCAGTTAGCTAGATTATGTATTGACAAACGCCAGTAGGTAAACATAGATAGTGTGACATAATCAAGATCAGATAAATAGGGGAACATACAGAATAATGACGTATACCTGTAAAACCGTCAAAGTGTAAACATAATGACTTTACTATTGTTTGAAAAAGTTGGAATCATATTGAATTAACATATTCGTGTATAATTAATATCTAATTTTATCTAATCACATGAAATTACTGAAATTTAATTTAATTATTATCACACATGCCACGATAATTGTCTGACTTGTCATTATTTAATTGTTTACTATGCTGCTTATTTGAACCAACGTATGGGCCCAATGAAACAGTAATAACCTGGAAAACAAGGAACTTATCAAGGGAACGTATTTCAATAATGCTAGCAAGAACTTACTGTGCATAAACAAATCTGTTCAGATTGAAATCAATTCACAATTTCATTATTTCCTATATATTTTGTAATTAGTCAGCATTATTGTGACAAACAGTGCATATACAAACTCACTGTTTTAAAGCAACGCGTATACTATATCGCACCTTTTTCCTGAATATTTGAAAAATGTAAATCTGGTCATCTGACTTTTAAACCCAAGAGGTATGAACAAACGACACGAGGCTAATGTCTCCACCAAATGATTAATGTATTATGAGAAGAAAGGTGCACCTTAGCTTACAGCGTAGGAGTACCAATGTTGGTGATCCCTCGCACAATCATTCTCAGTATGAACCTTCTTCTTATACCGTTCAGTTAAGAGCAAAGTTTATCACAAGGTATTGATCACCATCCTATTAATATAAATTGCGAGCCTACTGAGAAGTAAACGTTATACAGGAATGTCTCCTCTACTTGTAACAAGTGCGTCATAGAAGCTAAAAAAGCTACCTTTTGTGCTAAGTGTTTGTCGCTACTAATGAAAGCTGAATGAATAAAATGCAACTGGATCTTAGACCTTGACATACTGCCTAGGATATTTATTCTTGTCCATGACAAATATGGTTCATTTAAACTCTGCATATAGCAACTAATGACATTACCCACGTTCCAAGTATGAGGACTTGATTGATAAAGAAGTCATGCCCGTGTTCGATGTCTGAGGACATAATTCATAGGGAAGAGGTTAGATCCTTCCATGTTTCGTATCATCCTAATGTTGTGTATCAAATGTCCACCGTACATGATGATGTTTGTTAGTATCAAAGGTGAATTCATCTGAACGTCCATATAGAACGTGTCTTTGTCTTAAGCGAGAGATATTACGCTTTGTTTTTCTTCTGTTACAGAAACTACAAGACAGCGGGAGAATCGAAGGGTCTGCTTATTGTACGATAAATTACATGGAAACAGGTCAGTAGAGGTCAGATGATCTTCATAAGCCTATTTATTTGCGTAACCTTTTCCTTGTTTATGGACAGATATATTTGTCAATACATATCTTGTTCAACATGCTCTTTTATGGTTAAACCATTATGATGGAGATTTTTAAACCTTAAAGGAGACCAGAAACAAAAAATTTCCTTTTATGTATGCAGTTCTCTACAAACTTTAATTGGATTGTGATGTTATAAATTAAATATCGTAAACAGGTAGTGATTATATTGCGCGGAAGATACCACGATTCCGTAAATTGCCGAGTTTTTCCGAGCTTTGAGGAGACGACAAATCACGTGGTCCCGTGACGCAATACTAGCCAGTCCTCAAATACAAAACATATACATGGCGAGCGAAACAGACAGGAGGAGACCAGATTTGGGTTGCTCATTCAAAAGTTGAATATGCTTATAACTATATCGTTGAATTATGTGTTAACAATGTGTTTAATAGCTGACAGCAGAAAAGTACAACAGTATGAAGGTGCTCATATTTCATATCTTGGAATTTAAAAAATGCAATGTAATTTTGAAATAAATACTTATACATCGTGTGCTGTGCAAAAATGTGATAAGGATTAAGTGATGGTGCCCAATGTAGAAATTAAAAATTTACCACAATGCAATAAATTCATTTAAGAAGGATGAGGTTCAATCGTATTATATGTAAATGACATATTCATTACCTACCCCCAACACACACACACACCACCACCACCACCACCACCACCAACGTAGGTATGATATCTTGAAAATATACTTCCAACACTGAAACGCTGAGAGATAATACTGAATTCTGGGCGAAGAGACTAGAACGGGGACAGACTTGTGTGTGAAACAATATCCATTACTTGGGTGTGTAAAAGGCATTGAGAACGGTTTTCATCGGTCGAAACTTAAGCATTAGTTTTTCACACACAAAAAACCATCACAAATAAATCTGCAAAGCAGAAATCATAAGTAATTAATTTAAACATTAAGAAGCTTCCTTCTTATGATTCAATCACAGTGTAATTTAATACAGGCTACAGATAGAGTATTGACAAATCTGATAGTATATACATGTCTGGTATAAATAGTTTATTTACTGTACTGGTCAGTGCTGAAAGAAATTTTTTAGGCCCAGGCCTAGGGCTGGTGACTTAAATAACCTTACTAGCCCTGACTGAAATTCCACAAGCCCCGACAGTTCATACCTGTCAACTCTCAAGCCGGGAGGAAAACCTCCCGATTTTGGGGGTATTTCCACACCTACCTCCCGATTTCGTACTATCTCCCGAGTTTTCGCAGAGAACTTCCTATTATTACATTATGTCTGCCAATTTTCATTTCTCAGACGAAAAAACAAAACATACATAAATAGATAAAACGTATACTATCCACAGGTGCCATATTATATTTTATCACTTGTTGATATTGTAGTGACGAAATAATAAATATCACACGAGTTTTTTTTCTTCAGTAAATATAATGTTAAGATTAAACATTATTCATGTAAATTTCAGATTTTTTAAAACAGATCAAAAGAATTGTAGTAATAAAAACATTATAACAAAAATTGTCACCAATTCGCTTAAATTCCATGAATGATCACTGTGAATGTTGCCTACTTTTCTCCGCAAACAAAATCAATCTCCATTTCTACCAAAGAAACTCGGCCAGTTAACACCTGACATTCCTCTACTGTACATGTAAAGTTCAATTACCATGATTAAAGGAGACTAGAAATCAAAATTTTCCTTTTACGTATGCAATTCTCTACAGATTTTAATTCGACTGTCATGTTTATAAATTAAATATCGTAAGCGGGTAGTGATTTTATTGCATAGAAGATACCACGATTCCTTAAATTGCCGAGTTTTTCCGAGTTTTCATGAGACGACAGATCACGTGGTACCGTGACGCAATACTAGCCAGTTATCGAATACAAACATAAACATTGGCGAGCGAGGCAGACGGAAGGAGATCACATTTGGGTTGCACATTCAAAACTTGAATCTGCAGTCTGATATAATAGTTTATGTACTGTACTGGTCAGTGCTAAAGGACATTTTTTAGGCACAGGCCCCGGGCTGGTGACTTAAATAAACTCAAGCCCTGACTGAAATTCCACAAGCCCGGACAGTTCATACCTGTCAACTCTCAAGCCGGGAGAAAGACCTTCCGATTTTGGGGGTATTTCCTCATCTACATCCCGATCTCGTAATATCTCTAAATTTTTCGCAGCGAAGTCCCGATTATTACATTATGTCTGTCAATTTTCATTTGTCAGAAGAAAAAACCCCAACCCCAAACCATTTATAAATAGATATAACGTATGCAATCCAGTCTAAACTGCCACACTGCAGACATCGTAGTGATATGACTGAAAAATTGTTAAAGCTACGTTAAAAATTCAAATCACACGCACACACGTCTAAATCCGTCACTGGACGAAATAATTAATATCACACAACAGTTTTTTTCTTTTTTTCTTCTTCAGTAAATAGAACGTGAAAATTAAACATTATTCAAGTAAATTTCAGATGTTTTTAAACAACTACAACAGTACTATAGTAGAAAAAAATTAAAAGAATAAAATTGTCACCAGTTAGCTTAAATGAATGATCACTGTGAAATTTTCTCTGCAAACAAAATCGCATCTCCATTTCCGCCAAAGAAACTCGGCCAGTTAACACCTGACATTCCTCTACCGTATATGTAAAGTTTAAATACCATGATTAAATTTCAAGGAATAAAGCAAAATATACCATGCAGTATATGTGGCCCTAAAGAACTAATTCTGAATAAATAGTTTGTTCAGCAAACAGTGTTACATGCATTAAGACTTAAACCTGAAGTACATGGCATCGTAAGTAACAACAAAATAGGCATTGTTTATTTGACAATCAATTGCTGGTGCTTATACATAGACACACACTGTCGAACATGGTTTCTTTGAAGTATGTCCGAAGGGCAGTCCTTTTCACAAGATCAATGCAAGGATAAGGAGTATGTTCATTAGTCACACCGGCTTTATTGCTTGCGTACTTAAATGAAAACTTTAGCTATTTTGCAATTTAGCCAGAGCTGACCAGAAGCAGCAGAGGGAGTGAACAGACCGAAACTAAATTTAGAAATAACTATTCCACGGAATTACTTCTCGATAGAAACCTATTTCGGTGAAATAAACCCTTTCACGGCCCCATATAAAAACCCGCGCCGACTACATAAAACACGCGCCAAAATAATTTATGCTGCAAAAATTCCGTCGAGGCCGACGCGATATCGTGTTCGCGGGTCATGTAGGTTTATTGTTACAAATCCGTGAGGTTTTCTTCGAGCATGACTGAAGAAATTCTTAAATTTATTTAAATCCATATCGCCACCACACCAGGTTTGATGAATATTTCTCAGTGTATGTGTATCAACTCCATTGAATACCGCAAGAAGATTACAATTATCCCTGATTACTTTAGGAATTTGTGTATAACGCTGAGTAACATAAATGACATCGGTGTTTCGATGACGACCCCGGGAAAATATCCTTGCAGGATTTTTTTGCTTGTCCAGCATCACATCATCGTACACTACTAGGTTATTTATTCCCCCGTCGAGGTCTTCAACGCTGGGAGCTTCTTCGATATCAGTGATAAATTCAACAACATCCTCGCCGTCTTCACTCAGCGCTTTTGCACTCTCATTAAAATCTTTTATAACATCATAACAACGTTGATCATCCACAGACGGAGCTATCAAGTATAGTTTGTCCCATTTCATCCACTTCATAATCAGGTTCAGCAACAACTGCGTTTTACCCGATCCTGACGGTCCAATGATAATCATTCTGATAGAATTTGGCAACACCGAATTATGCTTGATTGGCTCCCTTCGCCGCGTCGCAGAAAAGTCTGTAATTTCCATTTGTATACAAAGAATAATAATTATGGATCTATATTGTGTGAAGTGTCGGGCACGAACCCCTACGAATGATCTAACAACGGTTACAACAAAAAATAACAGACTAGCACTTTCTGGTACGTGTACGCGATGTGGCACAAAAAAATTTAAATTTCAAAAAAAAAACGAGGTGGTGACATTGCAGCCGCCCTCGGACGACTTCCAGGTACCCCTTGGGGAAAGTATCCCGGAGAAAAACATCTCCCAGGATACAATTACTGCGGTCCGGGAACACGACTAGATATCAGGCTTGACAGCAACGATCAGCCCAAACCCGGCGAGTATCCGATAAACGCTATCGACGCAGCGTGTCACATACATGATATTGCTTATCGAAGTAAAGATCTACAAGACAGGCATATCGCGGATGTGAAATTAATTCATGCCCTAAGCGCCATAAAAAATAAATCACTTAAGGAGTCACTCGCTAATTGGTTAATAAGATCAGCGATGAAATCTAAATTAGTAATCGGGGCTGGATAATTAATAGAAATGCAAGCATTTCCAATGGAAGCGATTTATTATTCCCCAATCGGATACTGGAGAGGTAAATCAGCAATTAATAAACTCGCCAACGCGGCATCAGTACCACGCGAGGTTGCCAAAAATTGGCTATCAAAACAAGCAATATGGCAAATCTACTTACCGCCGCCGAGACAAATCAACTTTGCACATTTTGATGTTAGTGTACCCAATGAAGTTCATCAGGCTGACATACTATTCCTGCCTCATGATACTGTCCGTAGAAAAACATACAAATACGCGCTAACAGTAGTTGATGTTGCTAGTAGATACAAAGAAGCAGAGCCGCTAACAACAAAGACAGCGTCCGAAGTCGCCTCTGCGTTTTCGCGAATTTATCAACGAGGACCTCTAAACTGGCCACGATTATTACAAGTTGATCCTGGCAAGGAATTTCAGGGCGCGGTGTCATCGTTGACAAAGCAGCATAACGTTACCATACGACGAGGACATACTGAAATTCATCGCGATCAGGCAATTGTTGAGCGATTTAATAGAACACTCGCTGAGAGATTATTCGGATACCAGTACGCGAGGGAATTCATTTACGATACACGATCTCGTGAATGGGTTGCAAGACTGCCAAACGTGATCCGCGCACTAAATAATGAAATTACCAGAACAACAAACATGAGACCTGTAAATGCAATCACAAAAAAATATATACCCCGCGTCAGTGAACGTGTTTCAACGCAGCCAACGACGCTAGCGTCCCCGTTGCTGGGTAATGTCACCGTTAGGTATTTATACGAACCGGGCGAACTCGAAGGAGAAAAAAAAAGGGCAACTGATCCTATATGGAGCGTTACAACACATAAGATATCTAGCATAACCAGATCAACTGGGAGAAACGCAATCTACAGATTAGATTCAACTGCTCCTCAGCGTGGGTTCACACGCGAGCAACTTCAGGTGATCCCCGCGGATACACAATTACCACCTCGATCACTTAAATAACTTCAGCAGCACCTCTGCGTCGATTACACTCAAGACAGGTCAACATCACATTTTCACGCGTATGACCGCGATTACTATCTATTCTATCTACGGTAAATTGCCTTGGATTATTTTTCGAATACTGCCACAGCAATAAACAATTACAACTCGCACAGTGATTATTCTGCTGTTGTTGTAATTGTATTACAAATTCAACATCCAAACTTGGATCAAACTCTCTACCATTTTTTTTGTCGCTCTGTTTGTAACCGGCTAATTTCTTTCTTATTGTATCATCAGCGATTGAGCTGTCGTTGATAACATCATCTAATACAATTCTTCGTAACTGAGCTATCCTTCTTACTCTTGACACGGCTAAATAAACTAAATTTGACCACTCGATGCGATCATCAACAATCCAAACTGTTGTATCTGAAATAGTTAGTCCCTGCGAACTGTGGATGGTCATAGCGTATCCTAGCGTCCACGGGGATTTATTCATCGCTAGTGCCTGTTCAACAACATCAATATCAACTGTGATAATATCATTTAATACTAAATTCTGTTTTTCTGATGTTCCAGGTATATCAACGTCGGTGTTCTGCAATCGTGTATCAGCTGGTCTATAACACAATGGCACTTTCACCATTGGAAATTTCTTCTGATGTAACTGAAATAACCGCTGCTGAAGTGTATCCCTGACTATCTTTCTACTTGCCACTATGAGATCACTTGGTTTCCACATTTCCCAAAAGTCGCTCATGATCGTCTCTGGAATTATTTCACGCATTATCTCACATTGGACTTTATTGGTTTGTAGCCTGATCAACGCCTTAAACTCTTTCAGCGTTTCATCGAGTGATCTAACATCATTAGTTATTTCCTCGTAATAATCTACAAAAGTTTTCAGCCACGTGTGTGGTGATTCACCGACAAATGGTGGTGGTTGACCATGATCGCCGCACATAACAATTGCGGTATTTTTCTTTAACAACCAGTCCAAGAACTGTTTTAATGTTTCCAACGGGACAGTGTCTATCTCATCCCAGATTATTTTCTCGGGGATATATTTCGTTCCCATTCGTTCAGGTGTCCACGTGCCACCGCTGTATTTGAAAAAACTGTGATACGTACACGCGTTAACACCCCGTTGTCGCATCTCCCTGGCAAGTCTATGTGTGGGAGTCAACACAATCATGTCAGAGTTTCTAAATAATTCTATAGCGCGAGTTGTTTTACCGGAACCACCAGCCCCGTTGAGATAAACTGTTCTATGTCTCACAACAGGATCGTACACTGACGGGAGCAACTTTGTTGCCGACGAAGTTGTCGTCGAAGTTGATAATTCTGCACCGCGATACTCATCCTCGATGACAACATCAGCCGATTCACAGTATCCATGCAACATTTCATTTTTTATTCTCCATGAACCCCATGAAAATCCTTCGGATTTCGGTATAACCTTATTCAACGCCGCTAAGTGTTTTTTGTCGATGTAGAATGAATCCGTTGCAACTCTCACTGCGTCAATGGCAAATCTATTAATCATCGACAATAGGTTTATTGATACATAAGCGAGCATCGAAGATCTCAAATGTGTATACTGAGCTGATTCTCCGTCGATGTAACTAACAACAGTTCCTAATTTTTCCCCGTTTGACAGAAACACATCTTCGCGGGTACAAAACGTATTATTCGTGGCGGCATCAGCGACAATAAGATCCAATTCGGCCTCGTCCATGATTAATCGACTATGATGTAGTTTATGATCATACGCTCCACCTTGAGTAAATTTTCCTATTATTCTTCGTCCTAGATCTTTTGCGGTGCTTTCATCAGTTCGGGAAATTTCAGGATCGATGATAGTGTCGATAAATGATTCTGGATACTCCTGGAAATTATCAGCGACTTGCGGAGTTGGCAACCAAACTTCGGTTTGACGATCATAACATATAATCGCGTTACCGACTGTCAGCGACAGTAGTATTCGACTGTCAAGCATGTATCGCAATAACGCTATCGGGGCCCATCGCTTCTCAACGAAATGTCTGCCAAACCAAGCATAACACACAGGATGTAAACCCGTAGCGAGTTTAAACGACGATACACAAGCAAACCCCGTCAGGTCAAAATCAGGTAATGGTCCGTCAACAGCTACTCTTGTCATCGAGCTTGTAGGATGACCAAACCGCGCAAAATACTCACTGCATTCTCCACGCCCAAGAAAACTTCCTGGATAACACGCCGTCATATCCACGGATATCATATTGCGGTGATCATACTTGGTATTCCACAAACCACCGTGTCCGTATTCGACACAACTCTGCTGAATATCCTCGAGAAAACGCCCCGGGGTTGGTTTCCATGAATTTCGTTCTCGGGCTATATGAGTGACAACACCCGGGACAGTAAAACACTTTGTCAGTAGCGTATCAGTGTCCCGCGCATGATATTTTTCTGCGAGTTTTTTCATTTCGTGATGTAATTCTGCTGTTCTGAATACCTCCCCGCTGGGTCTCACAAACTGATCATACTCACCTTCGAGGTCACTTCGGAATAACCACAACGACACTGGATCGGTTTTACTTATCTGATAAATAAAATCAAACATAGAAATGCTTGCATTTCCAGAAACTCTTCGAGTTTCAATACTTGTATTTCCAGAAGTCTCTGGACTTTCACTTCGAGTTTCACCATTATCGGTTTCCAATTCCCGATAATATCTTACAACACGGTCTCGAGGAAATATTCTAACCGAGTCAGTCCAGGCGTGACTGTTATGATCGATAATAGTTATTGGTGCTCCACGGGAATCGTATTTACTCTTGTATAATACCTCACCGGTCAACGATAAAACCGTTATAGGAAATTTTAGTGATCGTTCGAGATCGGCAACATCATTTATTGACGCTCCATCGTGTGCTACTTTTGCCGCCCACGCTGCTATTTTAGCCTGTCTTAGCGGTGTTAGGCCATTCCCTCGCGGGGCATTTTTAAAATGTTCCCTTACTCGCTCGGCTACACAATTCAATCCGGAAGTGAGAAGTCCTTGGACTTGAGAAATGCTTTGCATTTCCAGCTGTGACATTTTCATCGGCGAGAGTTTATCAACGCGTGGTTTCTTCATCGGATAAATTCCGTAAACGACTGCCGTCACGGGATACGCTCTAGCATAATACGGTGCATCAATCCCAACAAGTACTCCCGGGTTTGTATCTTTGGTTAACAGAATGGTTTTCCCACGGGAATCAAGAACAGGATCTAGTTTGTCTTTGATAATCCATGTTATTTCATCTGTTTCATCGTCTTCGACACCAACGATAAATTTTATCTGAATGAAATATTTTTTATCATCGAGATAACCAATTATGTTACGCGCGATTGTGTCATTGATAGTCCCATCAATGATATCTTCGTCGTTTATGATTTTATATGTCGACCACACATGTGCGGCACCATCACGACGAAACTCTTCTTTGGCGTTCTTGATAACACCAAGTACTGCTCCGAGTTTTCGTCGTCGTCGATCAAAAGTTAACCGGTCAAGATCGAATCGACCCCGACCGAATTGGAAACTTCTAGGTTTTATCCTAGATAGTTTTGAGAAGCTCATTATTATAATTAAGACAAGTATTTAAATAGGCAAAAAGTGTTATATATAATGAACCAGTGCAAATGGGTCAGACTAAAATCGACCACACCGTGTAACAAATCATGCCGAGGGGAATACTGCGGAATACACGCTCAACAGGTCCGTCGTGGAAGTTCAGGACCAACTCCGTGTATTCGATGTGGTGCTGGAACACGGGGAAAAACGCAATTGTGTTCGCCATGTGGTGGGAAACGCTATCGAGAACTGAAACGTTATTACGATAAAAAAAACCGCGATAACACTCTGAGTTTCTCCGAGCGTGATTATATAAATAAGTTTTCAGACAAATTATGAATTAGACAAATGATTTGCCTGTAATATAATGAATCAAAAATTCGTTGCACAACAAAAATTCGTTGCACAACAAGAATTCGTTGCACATCCAACTATTAAAAATTATGAAGCATCGCGCGATGGCATAGTAAGACACTGCACGCGAAGACGACCAGTTGGTGGAGTTGATAACCATGGTTATCGTCGGTTTACTGTCACGCCCGGAAAGAGATATTTATGCCATCGTTTCGTCTATGAATGTTTTCATGGACCAATCAAGAAAGGTTTTGTTGTTGATCACATTAACGGTAACCCTCTTGATAACTCCGTAGATAATCTTCGCATGGTCACCCAGAGCAAGAACTGCCGGTCAGGTAAAACAGGACGTGGTAAAAAAACTGTAAGACCTGTCCGGGGTCATAATACACAGACCGGTGACGAAATGGTATTCCCGTCGATGTATGCCGCCGCGAAGTATTACGGTATTTGTTCACCTTCTATACAGAATGTCGCAGCTGGGATTAACAAAACCGCATTTTCAAAACGACTAAAACAGAAGATCACATTTTGTTACGTCGATGACTCGGAAGTGAGAAGTCCCTGAAAATCTCCGATTTCTTTGGACTTCCAAAGACGAGAAATGCTCTGCATGAGAAATGTGAAACATTTCCAGAAAGTCTTTAGACTCAAAAATGTTTTCATTTTTCCGTATTAGATAAAAAAAATGGTATAATAATATGAATTACGAAAACATAAAAATCGTAATTGATGAAATTCAAAAATTGAAACAGCGGGGTTTTAATATTTTAACAGACCCGGCCACAGTTATGTCGGATTTTGAATCCTTGAATGAGCTATCAACGAAGAAGAATACTCTTCCTTCCCGATATAGGTTCATTAAAATGCTGCAAAATTGCATTTATAGATCACTTGCCGAGATCACCAACGAACAAATATCCGAATTTATTCCACTGACGCGTGCAGTTGAAAGTATTCGTTGCACACTATCACATGAATATGAGACTCGAAAATTAATTAATTCCCGAGTACGACTGCTAAAAAATCAAATAAAGAATTCCCAGGAAGTCTCCGACTTCTCATCTCCGATTCCTCAAGTCTCTGACTTTTCAGAATCCAATGAACTTCTGGATACATTAAGCATTTCTCGGGAAGTCTCCGACTTCTCATCGGAGATTCCTCAAGTCTAACGTAAAAACGCTAGCGTGTGCGATGCTAGCATCGCCAGAAACACCATTGTGAGTTTACAAGGGTAAAAAAAAAGTATTATTTTTTTTTTGTCTTTGAAATTCTACCGTGGAAATGTGAAACATTTCTCATGCACAGCATTTCTCAGGAAGTCCTTAGATTTTTAAGATTTGCTTGAGTGTTTCTGCGGAAATACACGAATGAGAATAGTTCATGATGTGTTCTTGGTCACAAAAAACTGTGATCGTGTGATACTTCTGTAACTGTTCCTGTTGCGGCCGTGTCAACAAGAAGTCTTCGTTAACGACTTGGTCGTTGCCGTGGTCGTCAACGACTATTTCGACAGGGAACTTGACACTGTCGAGTTCTGAATACTGTTCCGGAGAAGTCCCTTGGACTTCCACAAATGCGGTCCTGATTGCCGCGTTGAGAATTTGTTTGTCATGTATGCGAACTCGGACATGGATATACTCGCGCATTATACACAACTGCAATTTTTTTAAATGAGAAGTCTTAAGACGAAAATCCATTAGGATTTCACCAGCAGGTTTATACTCACAGTCTCACCACGCAGGTCCAACAAATTTCCTCGTTGGTCAGCAAGTTTAAAATTTATCGTTGACAACCATGGATTATTGCACCGTAGATAGACAACATTGATTGGTTCTTGCACAATCAGAAAACCAGGGGGGTCTTTTGGTGTGAACGTATACAGAATAAACCCTTGTGTCGCCGCAGTATTATCCGATGCGCTGTAACTACCATCAATGACGTCACATACAAGATTGACCGCAATAACATCCGTAATATTTACAATTCCCGGAGATATGTGCCTTCCGTCCGCGGTAGTACTGTTGTCGTGTCCGAGAATTACCGGCGGTGGTTTTACACGCGAGTACGTGTCAATGATATCTTTGTAGGATTCATCGATGAGATCCCGGACTGATTTTCGTAGCGCAGGTGGGTTATATCCGGGAAATTTAAAATCGGGAATATCCTTCACGGGAATACCAAAGTAAGTTGCGAAGTCTAATCTAGTTTTGACCCCATTGTCTCCCTCGAGATCCAGTAAAGCCTGAATTATTTTTAGATTTATGATTTCCATTGTGGCTGCGAGTTTGTTTAGTTTTTCTATGGTTGTAATAATTTTATCGCGAGAAACGCTAGCGTTTTCCCCACTTGCTAAATCGTGAGTATAATTTTGAAAATACTCTCGCAACCGCTGTAGTTGGTATTTGTGTATTTGTTGGAGCGGATCAAATAATTTAATGCTTGTGAAATCTGAATCCCCTTCAAAGAGTATACTATCATAGGTAGATGGTTCTATCCACCACTCCCCCACCCCCCCTCTTATAAAAGGATTCTTTCCTTCCAGTAACTTATCCTCAAGGGAATAATAAAAGTTGTCCTTGAGATCGTGTAGTGCTTGTTTGTCGGTCTCGAAATCCGACTTCGGTGGTAGCGGTGGAAGCGGTTTAACCTCGGCGGGGATTTCTTGTGGCCATCCTAATACGGTTCGGATTGAGCTGTTATAAATATCTACCAGGTATCCTTCTGTTGAGATTTCAATGACCGCAGACAGCGTTGGTTCGTGTGCGGATATAGATATTTTGGATTCCTTGCCGGTGATTCCTTTTATTTGGCGCTGTATCCCCGCGTTGATTTCGTCGATCTGATAACTCCCAGTTGGTAGTGTAATAGTGTCCCATTCAGGTTCATTTTGTTCCGGTGGGGGTTTTTTTCTCCACGAGAACACAAACGAATTATTCGGCTGCTGACGGGAAAATGATTCCGACCTGATATTGGGCCAGCTGTGATACACACTGAGCTTTGCTAACGCGATTTCGTTTACACGAATTGGAGTTGGAAAATTAATGCCGAATTGTGGATTCGTCGACGATGCTGAGATCATTGTGGTCCTTACCGGTGTTGTGTTTGTGACTATTTGTTGAAGCAGTTCTTGTGGCGTTGCCGTTGACATTATTTATTTGTTTAGTTTTCAAATAGTCATTGTACACATCTGACATTAGTTTGAATTCAGAATCTGATATCAACGCAGCGTCGCTGGATTGCGCGTCTAACGATGATGATATCAGCGATGATAATTTCTGGTATGCGGTCGTGGCTGTATTTAATTTTGTCGTGTAATCGTGTAATTTTGTGACCGCGCACGAGGATATTTTTTTTGCTATGATGCCGAAAACTCCTGCTGTTGCTGTAGCAGCGGAAACAGAAATCGTGGCAGCGACTACTGCAGTCACTGGAGTGACCGCTGATAGTATTACTCCCGCGGATGCAACAACGGCGGATACTGAATAAACCATAACGTCTAACACTGTTATGCGTCTGCGGTATTTTTTTACTTTTTGACTGGTTACTTCGATGACAGTTTTTAACTCAGATTGCCACTCACGGACTTGATTGTATCGATATTGTTGAGCATCTGGAAATGTTTCGGATTTCAACGTTGACATTATTATTTAAAATCGCTGGCGATTTTCAATTACGCGGTAACCAATTGAGGCGTTGCAGCGACGAATTCCAAACAAAACCAGTAAGATGTTGCTGTTAAAGTATCGTCGGCGGCTTCAAGCATAAATGTTTCCTCGGCGTTGCTGTTTAGTATTACAGTGCAAACCCCGGAATACTTATCGGTGGAATGTCTCCAAGGATATGTTGTGAAGATTTCAAATTTAGCGGCTGAAAACACAGACAACCTGTAAACACCGGTGGCTATTGCTGTATATTTGATAGTGTTATTCTGTCGTGACCATGTTGCGAATCCCGATGATACCGTGAATACGATGTTGGTGATATGCCCGGGAGTAACTCCAGTGGGAACTTTAAACAAACTGGTTTTGTTAACGATCTCAGGAATACCCGATACTATATTCTGCTGTGTTTGTTTGATCGTGTTAATGTTATTTTCTATTATCTGAACTTGATCTGAAAAACTTTTTTCCGTTCTGACTACACCTAACCGGGTATTAATCTTATTGATATCGTTGGCGTTATTAGTAAGATTTGGTATGATTTCAGAAAGTTTCGTGTCGACGACTGGAGGATCCCCAAAGAACTTATCCACGGCCTCATCAGTTTTTGAGAAGTTTCTTCGAAGTCTTGTAAACGCGCCCACGTGAACATCATACTCTGCACGCAGCGTATTTAGTTTACCGTTGACGATGTCCACGTATTGTTTGTTTGACGCATCCTGGTCGGATTCGGGATTTGCTAACGCGGTTATTTTGTTGCCGCTCATGTCAAGTCCGCCGGTCATTACGTCGCCGGATTTTGTTACTTTGTCGCTGACTAGGTCAACAACGAGTTTGTACTGCGCGTCGACGTATTGTTTGTTTGCTGCATCGTCGTTCGAGGCTGGATCTCTGAGTACGGTTATTTTGTTGCCGCTCATGCTGAGTTCGCCGGTCATTACGTCGCCGGCTTTTTTCACACATTTATTAACGCCGCTATCAATACTGTCTTTGATGCCCGCGATTGATATGTTCGAGTCCTTGATGCTACCACGGTCAGTAAAAACGGGAAAGTTACCAGGGATAGCTGTACGAACATTACGGATTAAATCATTCCACTTGATGTTGCTAGTTTTTAGTTTTCCTTGCTTGTCCTGAAAAACAGCAACTTCATCTGGGTCAACTCCGGCTAGATTCAAAAGATTATCGACTTCATCTCGGGTCGCATATTTTGAGAGATCAACATCTGTGCCAGGTTTGACTTTTCTTGTGAAAGGTCTTCCGTAAATATCCACCATTATTCTTAATACTGTTTTTCAAATGCGAGCATGAAAATGCCTAGCATTGGAAACGCTAGCGTTTCTCGATGCGGTATATTCATGCACTACTCGATGCGGAGACGTTGCTGGGTTTTCCGAGATTGCATCAAGAACATTTAGAACCTCGTTTCCACAAATGGGCGGATCAATTAATGTTTGTGTTGGTAGCGTCGACTGCCACACGGGAATTGAAAATCCGGAAACATACTTGAGAAACTCAACTGGCGGTGCTAATCCGTACGAATCGAAATAGATAATTCCACGTGGATCGATCGCGTAAGCAACCCAGTGAGTTCCGGGACCGGTTTTGTTGTCGAGATTGATAATGCCAGTTTCTGGATTTCGCGGCCGCGTCGGTAATTGATCTCGCATAAATACCCCCCGGAAATGTTTTATACGCAATCGCTTAACAGCATCGAGTAAATCAAAATTGCTCATTGGAAACACTTTGTGTTTCAGCGTTAGAATTTTTTTGGATACCATGATGCGGGAGTTCCTGGTAGTCTTAGTCCGCTCCCCTTTTTTTTCTTGTATCCGCTCCCCATTACCGACCTTAGTGCCGCAAGAGCTAATACAGGCAATCCTGCTGTATTAGTGGGAGGTGAAGACCTAACACTCCTCATGGTGAAGGGAGTTGCTCCAGAGAGCAATCCTGGAAGGGCCGCAAGTGGGATATTACCACCAGTGGTACCCCGGTTGCGGTATCCATTTCCAGTTGCTTTCTTTAGTGCCATTCCAGCTGCGGTTCCAACTGCTCCTAACGCGGCTGCCTTTGCTACGGCTGGTGCTGCTGCTGCAATTAATGCAGGTATTGCTGCGAGAAGAGGAAATATTCCACCGGTTTTAACCATATCCTTGATCGCGGCCGGAGAAAAATCGAGTCGAACTCCAGTCGTTGATTGTTTTGCCTTATTAAAATGGTTTAGTTGGGTTTTAGTTAACGACAGTTTATTCGGACCACCCACTAGCTGATTGTGTTTTAGCGTTATTGATGTCCCACACGTGCTTGCGTTTTTCGACTGCAATTTCTTTGCCTGACCGGAAGTCAAGGTGACATTAACATGACTGTATGACATTTATATTTTAGAGATTGATCTAATTGTTACATGTTTTCGGAAATCATTACATGTTTTTGGAAATCATTACATGTTTTCTACGGGAGCGTCAATAACTCTCATTCGTCCGCCAACACCTTCAAGCAGCATTGCTTTATCGGAGAGTATAACCGCGACAGCTCTAAAACCACCAGGAATTGCAGGTGGACCAACAACTGCAGCGGGAAACTCGCCAACATTTGCGCGGAAGTGTATATCAACGACAGATTGTTTGGTCAGATCAAGATGTTCCAGCGAAAAGTAATAAATCGGATACAACGATATGAAATCCAGTTGTGATATTTGCAGGCCAGTATCGACATTTTGATCACGTCCCATAAATGACATCAGACGGTGATACGCACGCGCGACTTGATTGTTTGCATAATCTATCGTTATATCTTCGGATGGTTCTTGATGCCCGTTTATTCGCAGCGAAACATTAGTGACAGCAAGTTTGTCAAATATCATATGCGATCGTGTTTGACTATTTACTCGTGCGTTAGCCTGAAGTGCTATAAAAATGTGTCGCGGTGCTGATACACCCTGCTGTGATGATATATGCCACGTAAATTGCCCAGCCCCAGCACCTTGAATAGAATCTGTTGATGTTGTTAACCAGGATATCAGTGATTTGCCGCCGGTGTCCATAAAAGAAAGTAACCGTTGCTCTTCGGCGAGTGATGGAGTCATAACTGGCATCCACAACGCAAGCTTGGATAATACTACTTTACCGTCAGCAGCAGCTTCGCGCCAGATAGCGTCATTGTCTTCACTTTTTCGGTTAAGTACAACTGTATGATTGGCTCCAAAAATAACCTTTCGGACATTTCTGCAAAATCCAAAGATGTGAGACAACGGGATTGCACATGAAAATCTCCTCTCGTCATCCTTTAACATCGCCTTGCGCGTTGCAAAACCTAAATTGTACTCTGGACTAGGTCTTAATATTGGAAATGCAGCACCTGGCCTGGCCGCAAATCCAGCAGGCTGTGGGTCTACAGCAGTGTCTTGTGCTGTTTGTACTGGAATAGTAGGTCTGTGTTCGGGATGATCAGAATTATCCTTAGCGAACATCATAGTCGGACCAGCTGATCTAGTGTAGTCATCGGAGTATCGTGCTAATCCGACAATTGTTGTAGCAACATCGACGTTATCCTGAATCGTTTCAATTTCTCTTCCGTCAATGCTGTATGAAGCACTTTTGAACAACGCCATGATACCATTATTAACAAAACCAACTCGAAGATTACCCCCGTATGCTGCATCATCGTCAACATTTCTTACAATCATACCCGTGACTTCAAGAAATGCTTCCGAGGGCAGAAAATATCTACTTGTGTCCTGAACTCGTAATTCAATTCGTCCGCGTTGATTAGGCACGGTTGCCTCGTACGAATAATACTGAAAATCATGTACAGAATCGTCTTTGAGTATTGGTGCATCCATGTCAAATGCGGGATCGGATATGCGTTTAAACATTTTTATATAAAATCATCGCCGTCTAAAACGAAGTCCGCTTCCTGATATCAAACTTGTATTTATTTGTTCGGGTGTTTGGGTTATTAATTCCGCGAGTTTTTGATTGGCAGCCTGATTTATTACTTTACTAACATCGGCGGGCATAAGCGCAGTACTCGGTAGTTTCACCGGTGATGGTTTTTCTGGTCTACGAATTAATCGAGCCAATCTATCCCGGACTGACGTGAATGCTTTCGAGGCGAGATCACCAACAGTTCCAAGGGCTTTATCACGAACAACATCAACAGCTTTCATCGACAATTGTTTTGCAATCGGGATCACTTTAGGGGCTATTCTTGAAAACAAACCAGTAATTGTATCACCGAGACCATCTCCGTAGGTTGCTCTGTAGACTGGTAATCGCGAGTTCACTACACGAACCTGTGTCACGCGCGGACGAGAATTGTGTATGATCATTTTATTTAATTATTGTTTCTCTAACTTAGTCGCTGTGGTAATCGTCGACGAGTTCATTAATGAGTCCCCGGTAAGTACCAATATCCATAATTTTGCGCTGAAATAGTCGTTGACAGATATCTGCGGCTTCATTTATAATTTCCGGAGAGTTGTTTCCGGCACGTCTTCCTCCGATGAGAACTTCCAACCGTGATACGTCATTGATGATATTTTCAGGACAAATAATGTGACCACCAAGACCACTACCAGTAGCGGCTGGTGAGTCGTGAAATTCTTCCTCTGGAGATTGCGGCCGAAGTTGTGGCTGCGGTTGTTTTTTCTGCTGCCGAGTTTGTTTCTGCGGAGAAGGTTGCTGTTGTTGCTGTTGTTGCAGAGGTGGAGGAAGTTGATACCCGGCGGGTTGTTTTTGTTCTGCTTGTTCTTTTTTTGGTTGTTTTACTAGTATATTATGAAGGTTTCTTAAATCTTCATTAAGATTTATAAAATCTGGATCATCATCTCTAGCCTGCTTTTTGTTTGTATATATTCGATATATCCATTTGATAATATTAGCATCAGCTGCTTTTTCATAGGCGGGGGTTAAAATTTTAGTTTTATTATATAAACCGCGTAATACTTTTTTAGGTAATTCTTCCCTTTTAGTATTTTTAATGTCTTCGATAAAATCTTCCTTAAATCTTTTAATCAATTCTGCGGTTTCTTTTACTGATTTTGGTTTTTCTTCCCCGGCGGCGACGTCAGTACCCTCAAGTATTTCTTCACCGACAGGTGGAGGTTGAGCCGCAGCGATATCAGCTGGAAGTGTTCGTAAAATCTTCTTTGTCTGTTTAGTTCTTCTTGCTATTTTTTCAGCCTGCGTCGCAGTTTGTTTTGATACCGGAAGAAGATCTTCTTTGATGACAGTTGTAACTTTCTCAGTAGCTTTGGTCACGGGTTTAAATAATTCCTCCGCGGATTCTGCAAAGACTTCCCGCGCTTGCTGTCTTAGTTGTAATTTTTGTCTGACACTATCACGGACAGGAAGAAATTTCTGAATTGCTTCGAGACGTTCTCGAGCTAATCTAGTAGTAAGTGCTTCTCCGATATTTGCCATTATTTATTTGTCAATGATTTAATTTCCCGTGTGACAATAAACCTACATGACCCGCGAACACGATATCGCGTCGGCCTCGACGGAATTTTTGCAGCATAAAAATAATTTCGATGTGTTTTATGTAGTCGGCGCGGGTTTTTATATGGGGCCGTGAAAGGGTTTATTTCACCGAAATAGGTTTCTATCGAGAAGTAATTCCGTGGAATAGTTATTTCTAAATTTAGTTTCGGTCTGTTCACTCCCTCTGCTGCTCCAGAATATGCAAAATGGGCTTGTCCTGGGGGAATAATAAGGCGTATCACACGGAGAAAAGGTACGTCCCATGGGCGCTCGCACATTGGGGCAAGGGGTTGGGTCAATAGTACCCCTCCCAGTTTATATTGTCAGCCATTTAATGTGAAACTTTGACCTCTTTTCTTTTAATCGCTGCTATTTAAACTGCACAAGGAATAGTTTTATATCAGTTCTAATCATTGCAGATTACCGTTTATACATACTACATGTATACAATGATTTTTTCTTTTAAATTTGTAATTTTTATAAGATTACTGAAAATTGTGTTTTCTCGAAACACGACAGGTTTAGAATCTTATTTTTGGCAAAGCCTCCATTTGATTAAAATCAAATCTAAATTTCACCTTGGACAGTAGTGATTTGATTTAGATTGTGCCGTGTTAAGGCATGTATGTCAACATCTTGAAAATACATTTACTCATTTCACAAGCGCGATCAAAGTTTCCTCAGGCAAACAATTTTTGTTTCGACAAGCCTGAATACAGATGGGCCGAACTAAAATCAGAGGGGCCCAGAGTGCCGGGCTATCAGATTCATTTTTAGCACTGCTGGTGTAGATAAAAGATCTATGAATTGATTGTTGCATTTTGTGGTCACTTACTCGGCCTTCTGCCTATTTTCGTAACTCGCACGTTTAGCACTTTTCCCAGGATTTAAAATATTCAACGTTATATCTGGAACAGCGCCAACTTTTAGTCTAAGCCTAGCATTTGCGTATCCTTGAGCTGCCATTTTTTCAGAATCCCTCTCGTAACAGTCCTTTGAGAAATGTAACGAGCACAGAGTGCTGTATGGTGTTGCTTTGAAATCGACTCGTTTGTAATAATGTATCCATTCTTTCATTATGCCTTTATCTTTCGGAAAAGAAAAAAAAATGTTGTCCACAGGCTTTTTTTAATGGTCTATAATTACACCCGTAAGCAACGCAAAACGGTATCGTCTTTTACTCTGGCAACTCCCACTTGGGCTGCTGGAGTCGCTACTATGACGTCACATCCCGAAAGTAACCGAATAGGCGCGGAAATTTTGCATACGAGGTCACGGAAATTCAGCTCCTAGAAGATAGGCCAATATTTTAATATTGGCATTACGGTCGCAGATGATACTTCAGAATAAGGTTTTCTGCTATAGTACTTTTATTATTATTCTATATTTCCATTGGTTTCTGGTCTCCTTTAAATTAAAAGAAGGAATAAAAGAAAATAAGCCACGCAGTATATGTGCCCCGAAAGAACTAATTCAAAGTAAATATTTTATTCAGTAAACAGTGTTATACACTTTAAGACTTAAACCTAAGGAAACAAGGTGGGATTTAAATGTGTGAAAAACAGATTTTAACTGTTAAAATGAAATCCTAGGCATCGTAAGTTATAATGAAATAGGGCATTGTTTATTTGCCAATCAATGCTGATGTTTACATATACATATTGTAGAACATGGTTTCTTTGAAGTATGTCCGAATGTCAGTACCTTTCACAAGATAAATAAATTGACAAGGATTGACTGTTAACACTGGTCAACAGTGAAATCATTACTGACTTGAAAAGGCCCTAATCTGTAGTATTTTGGTGTGCCGAACACGAATATAACCGTGAAAAATTTGTATTGGCTCTCGTTTTGAAGATATTCATATACCTCATTTTCTATGTTTCACTGTGTAAATTTCTCCAGTAGGACTGCAGCAACATCCGGAATAATGATGTAACATTGCATAATACCATCATGCTCACATCATCCACAGTTGATTGCATCATTTTCTGATGCAATGCAATACTAATGCCATGCGGCTGCTGAAGTAAGTTGACGTCAGCAGTGTACTATACATGTGTAGGCCTATTATACTAATGCCAGGCGGCTGCTGAAGCTGACGTAAGCAGTGTACTATATAAAGCCCAATCAGATAGGTTCAGCATTTAAAATATTTTAGACGTTGTGCGAGACAGTTCAAGCTACTGTTACATAAAACTTATTATTTTATCCATTTACGTACAATAAAGAACAGTAATGCCTCGAAAGTGTGTTAATACCGCGGACAATTTTTGCTATATTTGTGGGGAAGTGACATTTGCCAACCAGAAGAAAAGTATCAATTCTCAAGTGAAGAAGGCATATCATCTTTACTTCGGATGCAAGGTTGGTGACCAAGACAAGCCTTGGGCTCCGCATATATGCTGTGCTACATGTACAACACAGCTTTCACAGTGGTTGAATTGCAAAAGGTCATCAATGCCGTTTGCAGTCCCAATGGTGTGGAGAGAGCCAAGCAACCACCTAAATGACTGTTACTTCTGCTTGGTTCCTCCTCTTTCCGGCGGAATAACGAAGCGAAAGAAGTCGAGAATAGTCTACCCAAACATTCCGTCTGCATTGAGACCAGTTCCACATGGTGAGGGACTTCCTATTCCAGAACCTCCAGCAGAATATTCTCTTGATTCATCTGACGAAGACAAAGGTGAGTCGACCTGTTCTTCTCCTGGTCCATCAGCATGCAGTGATCCAGATTTTCACTGTGGTGCATCATCAACCCCACACAGAATAACACAGGAAGAACTAAATGACCTGATTCGTGATTTGGACTTATCAAAGAACAAGGCAGAATTGCTAGGATCAAGACTCCAACAATGGAATCTTCTAGAAGAAGATGTCACAATTACTGCATATCGAAAGCGCCACCAGCAATTGGAGCCTTTCTTCAGAAAGGAAAGTAATCTGATATTCTGTTCCGATATTGAGGGCCTCATGAATGCTTTAAAAATCACTCATGACCCACAAGAATGGAGACTATTTGTGGACTCTTCGAAACTGAGTCTCAAGGCTGTGCTTTTGCACAATGGAAACATTCTTCCATCTATTCCAGTAGCGTATGCTGTCCACATGAAAGAGACATACGATAACTTAAGGCAGCTACTGAATTCCATTGAGTATAACAAGTACAGCTGGCACCTCTGTGGTGATTTGAAGGTAGTTGCCCTTTTAATGGGACTGCAGCAAGGATATACAAAATACATGTGTTTCTTATGCGAGTGGGATAGCCGAGCAAGGGAAATGCACTACATGAGGAAGGAATGGACTCACAGGCAGAATGTAGCCATTGGAGAGAAGAATATCCAACACCCAGCTCTGGTTGAGGCTCAGAAAATCTTGCTACCACCCCTTCACATCAAACTAGGTTTGATGAAGAACTTCGTGAAAGCCATTGACCGGACTTTGCCAGCATTCCGATACCTGCATGAAAAATTCCCTCGACTCAGCGAAGCAAAGATTAAAGAGGGAGTTTTTGTGGGTCCTCAGATTCTAGAGCTTTTCAAAGATGACCGGTTCAACAACTTGCTGGAAGGTGACGCGAAACAAGCATGGAATGCTTTTCGCCTAGTTTCTACAAACTTCCTCGGAAATGTTAGGGCAGAAAACTATAAGGAACTAGTAGAAGACATGTTGATGAAGTATAAGAAACTTGGCTGCAATATGTCTCTAAAGATTCACTTCCTTCATTCCCATTTGGATTTCTTTCCTAGCAACTGTGGTATTGTTAGTGATGAACACGGCGAACGTTTTCATCAAGATATCGCAACAATGGAACAAAGATACCAGGGAAAATGGTCCACTACAATGCTGGCTGACTACTGCTGGACACTCCTCAGAGATGCTCCCGAACAGCTGTACAAGAGACAGGCGAAGAAATCTAAGATGTAGTCAATGACTTGATTTTTTATAGGTAGGCTATTACAGTTGACCTTTTACTATTGGAATGCATTTCGTTATGTAAACATTAATTTCTTGCAGATTACAAAAGAACTAGAGCCAATTTTGCAATTTGACTGTCATATTCGTGTTCAGCACATAAAAATTGATAAGAATTGACTAATTTTATTTCAGTAACATGACTTTTGTAAAAATTTGTTGTCCAGTGTAATTAGTCACACTGGCCTTATGCTTGTGTACTCAATTCTAACCTTTAGCTATTATGCAGCTTAGCCACAGCTGACCAGAATAAGATACAAGGGTTTTGTCCTGAGGGATAATAACGCGTATCACAGGGAGAAATGGCGCGTCCCATGGGCGCTCGCACATTGAGGCAAGGGGTGGGGTCAATAGTAGCCTCCCCCCAATTTCTATTGGCAGCCAGTTAAATTGAAACTTTGATTTTATAACTGACCTCTTTTCTTTTAGTCGATGCTATTTAAATATCCCAAGGGATAGTTTTATATCAGTTCCAATCATTACAGATTACCGTTTATACATACTACGTGTAACAGGCATAGGCTGAACTTTTTTTTTTTAATGTTTAATTTTTGTTTAAGATTACTGAAAATTGTGTTTTCTCGAAACATGGCCGTGGCAGGGGTTTAGAATCTTATTTTTAGCAAAGCGTCCATTTGATTAAAATCAGATCTCAATTTCACATAGGACAGAGGTGATTTAATTTCGGCTGTGCCGTGTTAAGGTATGTATGTCAACATCTTAAAAATACATTTACTCATTTCATCAGCGCGATCAGAGATTCCTCAGGAAAATAATTTTTTTCCGACAAACCCGACGGGCACCTAACTTTGAATACAGGATGGTCCCAAACTAAAATTAGAGGGACCCTGGGTGTCGGGCTATCACACTTTTAGCACTGCTGGTGTAG
Source organism: Sinohyriopsis cumingii (assembly GCA_028554795.2). Taxonomy (NCBI): domain Eukaryota; kingdom Metazoa; phylum Mollusca; class Bivalvia; order Unionida; family Unionidae; genus Sinohyriopsis; species Sinohyriopsis cumingii. The sequence goes on from CM068829.1 coordinate 34,571,759, forward strand.
ATAAAAGATCTGTGAATTGATTGTTGCATTTTGTGGTCACTTACTCGGCTTTCTGCCTATTTTCGTAACTCACACGTTTAACACTTTTCCCAGGATTTAAAATATCCAACAGCATGTCTGGAACAGCGCCAGCTTTTAGTCTAAGCCTAGCATTTGCGTATCCTAGAGCTGCCATTTTTTTCAGGATCGTTCTCGTAAACATCCCTGTAGAAATGTAATGATCACAGAGTGCTGTATGGTATTGCTTTGAAATCGACTCGTTTGTAATAATGTATCCATACTTTCATTATGCCTTTATCTTTGGAAAAGAAAAAAAAATGTTGTCCACAGGCTTTTCTTAATGTGTTATTACACCCGTAAGCAACGCAAAACGGCATTGTCTTTTACTCTGGCAACTCCCAGCTGGGATGCTGGAGTCGATACTATGACGTCACATCCCGAAAGTAACCGAATAGGCGCGGGAATTTTGCATACGAGGTCACGGAAATTCAGCTCCAAGAAGATATGCCAATATTTAAATATTGGCATAACGGTCGCAGATGATACTTCAGAATCAGGTTTTCTTCTATAGTGCTTTTATTATTCTGTATTTCCATTGGCTTCTGGTCTCCTTTAACGTACTCATCGAGATTCAACTAAAATTATTCATTTTATTCAGATGAGCCAAATGAAAACAGTGGAGAGGGATTTGAAATAGAGACAGGCGTAGGCATCAACAGTGATGTTAAGATGCTACAGTCGGTTGAAAGAGAGTTGAAAGCCATGGACAAAAAGAGAAAAGATTTAATTCGACAGAAAGAGGAACTTCAAATCAGATTGAGAACAACACAGAATAAAAAAAATTGAAATATTTATTCTCTGTTTAAAACACATTTTGTAGTTAGTTGGTAGAATGTTACGTATACTTGACTACGCAACATTGATTATGCACAAAAGTATGTAAAAGTACTGCTTTGCATTCATATAACCTAAACTTCAATTTCTTGTATCAGAATATAATATTTATAATATATTGATATTTCCGTTGTATGTCCATTTATCAGAATGGTGTATTATATTCAGATCTATGTGTTATCATGAATATATATATATATATATATATATATATATATATATATATATATATATATATATATATATATATATATAATACCCTGAAATTAGTACATATGTCACATGTAGGTTTCCATTATCGGTCTATGCATTCATCTGCTTAAGTTTGATGTTATGGTTTGGTAAAGTACCACTTAAATATAAAGCGGCGGAGGATCCAAGCAGATGAACACCGAAACTGTGACATTAAAATATTATTTGAAATACATTGTATCCATAGGGCCAAGACTCTCAGGTGCTTTACTACTTTCTAATCCGTATATGTGTATCCGTAATATATCATTTTAAGGGTACGTCATATATATTCCATATTGTTTGCCATTTTTATATTGTTATAAATCCACTGAAGCAAGAAATAAAAGAATATGACAACGATATCGTCGGTTTTTTGACTGAAGGTTGCTTACCATAACCGTTCAGAATCATTAAATATTCTTAATTTCAAGACTAATTTAAGGTTCGTCTTGTGCACGGAGAAAGAGACGAACAGATAATATCGATGCTGCCAAGTCTTGCTTCTTATGAGCGTCTTAGCAAGAGATACAGAGACAATACAATTGTTTTAGTAACCCTGTGTGTCATTCTCTTCTTACATATAACTGGTTAAAAACCTTTTCTAACGACCAAAAATAATTTTGTGAGCAGCAACTGCAGGGAAAGCATGCACCCAGTCATACTTTCCTTTCCAACTTATTCATGACTGTACGAATCGTGGCGTAGGGATCTGATGCTAAAATAGACGATACAGCGACAGTTTTATGTGTTAACCAGAATCCGATTCTAGCTGGATGGATGTTGCATTACACAAAGTATTGTCTTTCTGAGCTGAAGTGATTGTATGAATATAAATCAAGCCGGGTATATATTTGTATACACATTATGGTGATTTGGTCTGAAATGTTTGCATGTCCGATTTTATCTCTAAATAAAGTGGTTGAAAATCAGTTTTATTCATTTTCCATTGTCATCATCATATCATATGCCAAAGCATTAAGAGATCATATAATTTATAATTTCTTACTTTCCTATCAAAGCGTTATGATCGTTTTCCTACATTTCTCATATACTGAGAAACGAAGCTTCTCCAGTTTTAGAAGCATTAGTTCCATACAATACTACTTAATGCAATTCTTTGACAGATTATAGAAGTACATAATATATCACTTGTCTTGTAAATGAACGGCCGACACTCTAAAATAGCACTTGTCCTTTGAATAAACGTCCGACATTCTAACATGTCCTGCAAATAAACGGCCGGCATTCCAACCATCACTTGTAATTTCAATAACGGCCGACATTAGTCATTGAAGTATGAGAAGCTCCTAAAGTACTCTTCTGTACTGACTATTGTTAGTCTTATCTAGTCTGTCAGAAAGTATGTATGTGCATTATGAAAAGAACAGTATATCCTTGAATATAAGATAGTTAGCTTAAGCAAATATCAATGATGCTAACATAGATATGGTTGTTTTAATGCAACAACGTCATTATGTTGGAAATTTCTATGTATTAGGGTTTCTAATATGATGTCCTACTGTCCATTACACTTTCGCATAACTAGATAGCATTTGCTGGTAGCAAGAACAAAAAATATGTGAGTTTCTATCAGTTAAAGTATGCCGATTGTAGGGTAATAAATAAAACAAGGCGGTTGAAACCAATCTAAAATTTAGCGAAATAGAGAAAAGACGTTCTAAATCTAAATTAAAGAAAAGCATTAGACGCGTTATTGTTGCAGAAAGAGTGTGTATAAGAGCAGAGTTCCGCTAACTCCTGCAATATGAGACGTTTGGATCAAGAATACTTCCATTTGCGTAAAACGGAGATTATAAGTGTGAAGATCAATCGAAATAAACAAAGTGTCGCTCAACCCCATTGTAGTCTGTACATAATAATCATTGATTAAAGCAATTATTCTCCAAAATGTCTTTTGCGTTATTACCCTCTATAAATGTGTACTACACTGTTCTCGAAAATGTATATACTGAATAGCTTTGATGTACGGCATGCGACCTGAACAAGCCAGTCGAGGCTTTTACCCTATTCCCAACCTCAAAATGCTGATAACCCCTGACGTCAGAGATCTGATTACCAAAAAGCTTCGTGGGAGACTCTCAACTGATTTTGAAACATAGACTGGTTTCACATAATAATTTAACTTCTACCGAACTTCTAACACCAAAAGATGACTTGTGCTGTGACTGGTTTCATATAATAATTTAACTTCTACCGAACTTCTAACAGCAAAACATGAATTGTGCTGTGACTGGTTTCACATAATAATTTAACTTCTACCGAACTTCTAACACCAAAACATGAATTGTGCTGTGACTGGTTTCACATAATAATTTAACTTCTACCGAACTTCTAACACCAAAACATGAATTGTGCTGTGACTGGTTTCATATAATAATTTAACTTCTACCGAACTTCTAACACCAAAACATGAATTGTGCTGTGACTGGTTTCATATAATAATTTAACTTCTACCGAACTTCTAACACCAAAAACATGAATTGTGCTGTGACTGGTTTCATATAATAATTTAACTTCTACCGAACTTCTAACACCAAAACATGAATTGTGCTGTGACTGGTTTCATATAATAATTTAACTTTTACCGAACTTCTAACACCAACACATGGTAACTATAATCATGCATTATTATAATCATAGCAGAGATGAAACGTTCAAATCAATTAATGCATATAACTTAAGATTTTGAGTACGCGAATCAACGAGCATAGTTTTTAGGAAACTGCACAAGGCGAGGCTACAACTATTTGTGCCTCAAAACGCTGACATTTTGCAGTTCTCTTCATACTCCAGATGGTGGTTTTTAGTGATTAAAGGTTTAAAGGTATATATAATTTGTTCTTGAGTCTGTTAAATTAAATATAAAAAGGCTGACTTTTGATTGATCCCTTTTCTCAAAATGAGCTTTTCCATGGGGATGCGCAGTGTGTGCTTGGTTTCCTTATCCTTTCTATGACCTATATCGTGGTTACCCGTGCTTTAGGATTTAAGGACCGTATACATGTATTTTCTTTGAGGTCAGTCATATGTGTAGAATGCCAGAGTTTTGATATGTTTTTTGTTGTTGTGAAAACCTCATGTTTGTCGTGATATGTACATTGTGAGCCGGTGAAGGCCCCTGACCTCGCCATGATACATACGATGTTGTCAGTGTGTTAGGCTTTCCATGACTATGTATGTGATATTTGCAAGCAATAGCTGCAAGTACTAGGCAACCACTGATCTTTCTTCTAGAAGGTATGACCAACACATCCCACTGCTAGCACTACATATGTTATATGGATTATGAAAAATAATATTTTCTTCTCAGTATTTTTACCCGGTCAACAAATGGATTAGGTTATGATCATCGACAAGCAGATGAATAATCAAAAGGTCAAACAGTTTGACAGACAGGTAGAGAAACAGAAAGACAGGAAGAGAAACAGACAGACAGGTAGAGATATCGACAGATAGAGAAATAGACAGACAGACAGAGAAAAAGAGAGAGAAATACACAGAAATAGACAGACATATAGAGAAATAGATCGATCTAAAAAAAAAAAACGTATGATATCACTTTTTAATTTAAAATTGCAATGAAATATTTGATGGAAAGTGAAACATCTTTTGCAATGATATATACCACATTTCCGGTCTTAAGGAACATTATTAATTATCAGTGCTTAGCAATTTAATCTGTAATTTATTTATATTTTACCCTATTAGCATCGGATCAACGTAAGCGACCAAGTTACATACAAATATATGTTTCTGATGGCATTGTAATTGTACAGGTACCCACTTCAAATATGACTATCATGTCAGGTGTTTTTATCGTCATTTATACACTAAATAGGTCATTTACCCGTCAAGCTACTTTCGTCAGCCTCGTTTTCACTCTAGCTTATTAACTTCCCTGTCGGTTGAGAGCGCTCTTGAAACGAGAATTAGACACCAAGTGGGCCACACCTTTTTACTTTTCAAGAATGGAGTGTTTAGCAGGTTTGATGTAAATTTGAGAATGGTAGGTAAATTTGTGCATTCTTCACAACTGCATAGATTTAAATGTACGTCATAATTGAGTAAAATCATAACAGCAAACTGGGATTGGTCTCTGCACTGTTACACTGTCTGTACAGCGTAGGATGGTGTCAGTTATGGTCGTAATGGCTGCGCTATGGTGTTATTGGGCTGATTTGACAGACGAATACAATCATACAATAATGCCTAATGTCACACATTTCCAGGAATCAGGGGCGTGATTCTAATAATTATGAGAATCTTTAAAAAGGTTTCGAACTATCGTATTTTTTACCATTGCATCTAATATGTTTCGCCATACATCAACCTAGCCTTTTCACATCATCCTAGCCGATCATGAATTCCTAATTATGTGACTGAAACATAAGATTGATTGGTTTATAGAATGACCATGGGCTGACCCAGAATACCGTTTCGTGGTAGTGTAAACAAGTCGGAAAAGGGGTCTGTGGGATAGAACCCATATACATAGACATAGAAAAATTGTATTTAAAGTCGGAAATTCTTTACATAATCAGAAACATTAGGTCGCTGGAGGTAGATGACGCAGGTGGGGCATTTATGGCGTTAATTTAACCATCAAATTGATACTGAAAAACTAAGTGTAGGAAATGCTCCCGTTGTTTCATTTTTCTTTCTTTTTTTTTTTGGGGGGGAGGTCTGCTCCACTACCAAATGTCACTGATGACATGTTTCGTATATTTGCATATTGTAATGAGATAATTACTCAGTACACCATCTTCTAAAATAAATCATTATTACCCTACAAAGGTATCCTGAAAGTGATTGGGATTAGGGGGTCCAAGTTCTTTATTATAAACGATCTAAATATTAGTCTAAACATTCCATAGGAATTTCAGATGTGTTTTAGATTTACTACTACCACTACACACCCTCTCTCTCTCTCTCTCTCCCTCATAGCAACGTAAGGCTTAGTGCTATCACGTAAAGTCATTCCAGTCACGTATAGATTATTACGAGAAACGTTTTAAAGAGTCAACAGACCGCACCAGCTAAGCCCTTACCTTACACCGTGAAAGATATATACAATTAATGTAGGTAATCGTTATCTTATTCAGTCATTCCTGCTTCCTAGTTATAAATGCATATGTATATGTGTGTGTATATATATATATATATATATATATATATCTATATATATATATATATATATATATATATATATATATATATATATATATATATATATATATATAAGTAGTAAATGGGGCCACCCTAGGGACAATGGGACTTAGCATTAAAAACACCACTGGGCCATTCTAAGGACAATGGAAATTTAACATGGAGAAAAACGCTGGGCCACTCTAGGGACAATGGGAATTTAACATAGAGTTTGGGCTTGTCTAGGGACAAGGGGAATTGAACATGGGAATAGAGTTTGAGTTTGTCTAGGGACAAGGGGAATTAAATATGGGATTTTTTTTTAAAAAAGTTTTTTTAAATTTAAATTTAAATTTAAATTTAAAAAAGGGTAGGCAATGGAAAGGCTATCTCTTTTCGAGAAATATGGCTGGCCCTGAAAAGGGCCTTTGGGTTTATGTTAATGTATCCATTAACATAAAGGGTACCGCATTGGTCTTCTTCTTGTCCTTAGGCTACGTTTCACTGTAGGACCGTAAATCAGGACTCTTTTCAGGCATCCTTGTCTTTCTACGTAGATCCTACGTATCCACGGACTGGTGTTTGTCCTGTGGACAACGGTCCACTTGGATCGGACATACATGGGTATGTCCGTCCGGAACATCATGGAAGACACAAGCGTAGAAGATTGCACATCGGTCCACATCTTGAAGCGACGAGAACAGGTGAATCAATGCACTGAACTGCGCTTATTTATAGGTAGAGGTAGGATTGAAACGGATTGAGTTCATTCTCCAATCCAAACAAGCGTTACAAAATTCAGTCAGCCCGCATCCAATCCGAAGAGATTAGTCTGTGACGTCAGTTGGTCTATATAGATTCGCTAGCGCTTGTGTGCAGTCAATCTATGCGACAGTGATTCAACATGACGGAAATTCAGAAAACGATCCATTGGGGTGCACCAGCAGGGGAGACCGCCCAAGGGAACCCGGACTTACTTTCAGAAGAGGTACATTGGGATTTTGTGGATTTTCTTACCTCGCAAGAATTTGTTCCGGAACCTTCGCCATTACCGCAAGTGGAGAATTTTAGACAGAGACAGAAAGAAGAATTGGAGAAGTTTATGCAACGACAAAAGGAAGCGGAACAAGCTTTTCTCCTACAGCAACAGCAACAGCAACAAGAAGAGGTAAGAACAAAACAACAGCAACAACAGCAAGAAGAAGTAGCAGCAAAGAAACAAGAGGGTGAAAATCAAACGGCTACGGTACTGTTGGACATTTTAGCGGAGTTAAGAAGTCTGAAACAAATGTATCAGACTTCTTTATCACGACCGAAGAGAATACGACCTTCCCGAGCTAAACATGCCAACCCTGTGACTAAGCCTGTCGTACCACCCTTAGTGATTTCAACCCAATCATCAGAAGTAGGCCTTGGCCGTGGCAAAGGCTTAAGGCAGTTAAAGTTGATTGGTTAAACTCACTCCAACACCATAAAGAAAAAAGGCCCTTTTCAGGGCCACCCACATTTCTCGAAAAGAAATACAATTTCAATTTGCCAATAACTCAAAAAAAAAAACAAAAAAAAAAACACCCGTTTTACCCTTATAGTACGTGTCTGTGTATGAGTGCGTGAGTGTAGCTTCTTATTTTAAAATCAAAACTCAAAGACACTTACCTTATATCATTCATGTATTCTTTTATCCATTTTTTACAATCCAATTCACAATTCACCACAGAACACTTTAAAAAGTTCGTACACTTCTTCTTTCTCATTATTTAGTCTCTCTGTTTTTTGAAAATCTTCACCGTTTTTTCCTCATTTTCTGCCCTTCTTCTTTTCTTCTCCTGTTTCTTTGCCTCTTTTAAAATAGAATTGTCTTCTTTCTTCCTCGTCTTCCTCTGAAGAATCCCTCTCTTCTTTCGAAGAATCCCTCTCTTCTTCCGAAGAACCCCTCTCTTCTTCTGAAGAATCCTTCTTTTCTTCTGACTCCTCTTGTTTCTTTTTTGGGCAATCTGGAGACCAATGTCCTTTTTCTTTACAATAATAACAGGTATCTTGACTTTTGTCTTTTTTAGCCCCTGTTTTTTTTTCTTTTTTGACGGTCTGGACACTCTGAAGACCAATGCCCTTTCTTCTGACAGATATAGCAAGTATCCTGACTTTTATCTCGAAAGGAAGGAGAGTAGTCCGTAGGCTGGTCTGAAGAGAATTTTCTAATGACCCCTCGCAAAGCTCTGACGAAACGTTCCATCTGGGTAGTCTCTTCCATCGTTGTGCTCGGTTTGAGAGTGAAATGAATAGTGAAAGGACAAGACACACACCCTTTTATATACGCTGGTTTGTCATGACTATAAATTAGTCTATGGTGTTTAAACTTGAGTCATTTGACGTTTTGCACTCAAGATGAAACGATCCTATTCATTCGAGAAGAAAGAAGAAGAAGAAGAAAGTAAGAGGCAGAAACGTGATCTATCGCCTCGTACCAGGGCTGAAATCTTGGCACAAATTCATGCCAGTGATTTTGAAGAGGACATGAGTGAACCAGAATCCGAACCCTCTAAACCAAGTTCACCACCCTTTGTCAACCCTGAAAAGTACTATTCCATTCAAGAGACGGAAAAGCGCTCCTCTAGAAAATTTAGAACCACGGCTTACACCTACACGGTGAAGTTTAAAGATTTCAAGGCCGACGTACCCTTGGAGAAAGCAGAAGGGTTTATCACCGAGATGTGGGATTCTTTGCTCACCTCACTCAAGCGACAATGTCAACCCAAAGAAGACGATCGCTTGACACTATCCATAGATCACGACGGTTTGAAATCCCCTGTTTGGATCGAGCTTAGCAGACCCGCAGAACTAACCCCTTCCAAAGTCATGGACAAGATTCAACACGTACAACAATCTAATGACCAGTTTGACATCACCGATGGTAAAGCCACACTGAAAATGGCTCACGTCTCTCTTCCTCAAGGGACAGGACGCAAAAAGATGTTATTGGTGGACGACCTTCGCAACACCAAAACAAGTCTCGTCCGAATTAACAACCCTCAAGACCAGATGTGCTTAGCCCGTGCCATCGTGGTTAGACGAACCTATGCCAACAAGAACGACACGGTAGAATGGAAAAGAACCTGGGAGAACATTCGAAAATCGAACCGAACCAAACAACGAAACGAAGCAGAACTCCTGTTGCAACAAGCTGGCCTGTCCAAAGACACACCCTGTGGCATTCCTGAGATGCAAAAATTGCAAGATGCCCTAGCTCCACGCTACACCTTGAAAGTGCACCCTCAAGAAATGCGCGGACCTCTGTTGTTTCGAGGCCAAGACTTTAAGGACGGAAAATACATTCATGTTTATCATCACGATGACCATTTCGATACCATTACCAGTATCACCGGATTCCTGGGATACAGATATTACTGTGAGAAATGTGACTATGGTTATAATAATCGAGAGCAACACAAGCATTGTGGATGCAAATGCCCAGGATGTTTGGCCTCTCCACCCTGTCTGAGCGAAGAACCAGTGCCTTGTTCGACTTGTCTGCGCACGTTTGTCAGCCCTACCTGTTACCAACAACATTTGAAAACACAAGGTTCACAGAAGAAATGTGCTTCTCAACTCCTGAGATTGTGCCCTATGTGTAGACAAGGCATACGTGCCAACAGTACCAAGGCACACGTATGTCGAGGAAAGAAAAAATGTCACAGTTGTCACCACATCGTGGACTTGGAACACCAATGCTACGTGCAAAAATACCAACCCCCACCAGAGAAAGAGGACGGTCACAAGAAGAAAGGCAATTTCATCTTTTTCGATTTCGAATGCATGCAAGAGACCGGCATTCACATTCCTAATTTCTGCGTGGCTCATCGAGCGTGCGAGAAGTGCATTCAAGAACCTATCTTCAGTCATTGCCCTCACTGCAGCAAGATTCCTGGAGGACGTGAAAAAATCTTTCGGGGACCGAACACGTTAGCCGATTTTGCCCAATGGGTCTTAGACCCCATCGACAAGACGTGGAGCCAAGAGGACATCGAACGTTACGGAGATTGTCATCGTCATGCCACAGTGATGGCTCACAATTTCTCCGGATACGATGGACAGTTTCTTTTGAGATACTATACGGAACAAGGCACCGAGCGTCCTAAAGTGACTTTGAACGGAGCCAAAATCATTTTCATGCAAGTGGGACAAGTACAGTTTAAAGATTCGATGAGCTACTTGGCCATGCCTTTGAGCCGAATGCCTAAAACGTTTGGAATGACAGAAATGGCTAAAGGATACTTTCCACACTTTTCAATACGGAAGCCAGTCAACACGCCGTTCAACCCCATTTACCTGAGGCTCACTATTACCACCCCGACAACATGCGTACCGAACAACGAGAAGCTTTCTACGCTTGGTACCAGGCTCACGCCTAGGACCCTTTCGACTTTCAGGAAGAAATGCTAAAGTATTGTCGTTCCGACGTGGACATTTTACGACGTTGCTGTGGAAAATTTCGAGAACTGTTCATGGAACACGGAGGGGTCGATCCTTTGAAAGAAGCTTGCACCATTGCCAAAGCGTGTTCCTTAGTGTATCGACAACGATTCATGCCTGAAAACACCGTAGCTGTCATCAGCTCTCAAACGACCCACTATGTCAAGCGTCAATACTCGGTCAAAGCCCTACGCTGGTTACATTACTTGTGCAACAAGGAAGACAAATGGATTCAGCATGCCCGCAACGGAAGGGGTGAAAAGACCATCGGAACGTATTCGGTCGATGGCTGGGACTTAGAAAACCCCAAGATCGTGTACGAGTTTAACGGCTGCTTATTTCACGGATGTCCCGTCTGTTACCCTGACCGTAGCACTAAAAATCAGTTTTTACAACGAACCATGGAAGACTTGTACCAGGACACTTGTCAGCGGTGCCTAAAGTTAGAACAGCAAGGATACCAAGTGGTGGAAATGTGGGAACACGAGTACGATCACCGTATGAAAACCGATCCCGAGTTTAAACGCCTCGTGGAAAGTTACCAGTTCATGGACCCGTTGAACCCGAGGGATAGTTTGTACGGAGGAAGGACCAATGCCACCTGTTTGCTGTACCAAGCCGACGAAGAGAAAGGAGAAGAAATCAAATACTTGGATGTGTGTTCGCTGTATCCCTACGTGTGCAAATATTGTCGCTTTCCTGTAGGGCACCCGCGATTGCTGACGGAACACATCGACCTGAAAAACATTCGACAATACGAAGGCTTGATCAAGTGTAAAGTTTTGCCTCCCACGAACCTATACCATCCCGTCTTACCTCACCATTGTCAAGGCAAACTGATGTTTCCCTTGTGCCGTACTTGTGCCGAAACGTGCAACCAGGACCAACCTTGCCATCACAGCCAGGAAGAACGGGCCTTGACGGGAACCTGGGTCAGCGTGGAATTGTTCAAAGCTCTGGACATGGGATACCAACTGTTAGAAGTGTACGAAATTTGCCACTTTCCCAAGACACAACAGTACCACAAGGGTGACCCTACTCAGAAAGGCATTTTCGCCGACTACGTGGATGCCTTTTTGAAACTGAAACAAGAAGCCAGCGGCTATCCTTCCTGGTGTCACACTCCCGAAGACCAAATACAATTCAAAGAGAAATACTACGAACAAGAAGGCATCTCTTTAGACCACATCGAAAAAAACGAAGGCAGGCGATCGTTTGCCAAAGTGATGTTAAATTGCTTGTGGGGTAAAATGGCACAACGACCGTGTTTACCCAAGACGGAATATTTGACAGAACCTTCCCGCTACTTCCAGATGATTCACGACAAAACCAAATACATGAAACACTTGGACGTCGTTCGAGAGGATTTGATCTTGGTCAATTACGAAGAAGATCTGGACTTTGTACAAGACGACCCTTTTGGAAATGTCATCATTGCGGCTTACGTGACAGCTCATGCTCGCTTAAAATTGTACGAAGCTTTAGAACTGTTAGAAGAACGCGTCCTGTACTTTGACACGGACAGTTGCATTTACATCCATCACCCGATTCAACATCACCCTGACATCGAAGGAGACCGTTTAGGAGCCTGGACAGACGAACATCCCGACGACAAGATTCTAAGTTTCGTCAGTGGCGGCCCCAAAAATTACGGCTACGAATACCGGGACAAACAAGGAGAAGTGCACACGACGTGCAAAGTGAAAGGACTGACTCTGAATCATCGTACCAGTCGAGTGGTCAACTTTGGGGTATTGAAAGAAGCCTTGCAATCGGGAGAGGATGCAAACTTTAAAGTGACCACCTATCAACCGAACAAGATTGTACGTTTACCCACTCACCACATCGTCAGTCGACCCTTGGAAAAAGTCTATCAAATTGTATACCAGAAGCGAGTGCGACTTCCCAATCACTTTACGTTGCCGTACGGTCACGTCGGTATTGGTCTGTATATAAAAAGGAACCCTAGGCAAGATCGATAGTTCATTGTTCATTGAAGTAACTTACCATGTCGTTGACGAAGAAGAAACCAGATTGGTTAGGAGTCAAATGTTGGACATCACCGAGACCAGGGTTTTCAGGCTTGGACACAAGAGGTGGTCCAGTATGCACGAGAGTTATTCAAGGAAAAAAGTTGCTTTTCAACCTGTGTTAGTGATGGTGACAGAAGAACCCGTCACCCAAGACAGGACTGTCGTGGACAGGCCTGAAAGACCCTTTCGGGAGGACACTTGTGTGACCTTACCCCCTACTATAGAACTGGTTAGAACTTTACCCAAAACATGTGGTTGTTGTACAGACACTTGTTTTTATTCCACGTTCATGGTTATCATGTGCCTTTTATTCTTGTACTTAAGCCTTTGGCTTTTATGTATTTTTGTCTTTCGTATTCATGTTTGAAACATTCAATAAACGTGTTCTGAAAAAGTATATAAACTCTTGTCTTGTTTGTTTTCGTGTCACAAGTGACATTTCTCACACCATGGCTACCTCTGCAGTCTCTGCTCCCTCTTCCTCTACTGTCAAAGTCATCGACGAACACTTATATCGTGCCAGTTGGGAGGCTTTGTATCTTCGCCATCCCTTTAACATGCTCATTGCCGGACCTAGCGGTTCAGGCAAAACCGAATTCGTCAAACGTTTGATCGAACATAAACATCATTTGATCGATCGGCCACCTCAACCGATCGTGTGGTGTTACAAAGAGTGGCAATCGGCGTACAGCCTCTTGCGAGAAAGTCAAGGCGATTCCATCGTGTTTGTGGAAGGCATTCCTAAAGAAGACGACGGTATCGTCTCTGACTCCCGTCAAACCCATTTGGTCATTTTCGACGACATGTTAGGAGAAGACGAAGAAGAAATTAAACTGTGGTTTACGCGCAAAGGGCATCACCGTAATGCCAGTGTCGTTTACATCACCCAAAATTTGTTTCAGCAAAGTAAAGCCCATCGCACCATCAGTCTCAATGCGCATTACGTGGTCTTGTTTAAAAGCCCTTGAGATAAATCGCAAGTGCAAGTCTTAGCCAAACAGTTAGGAACGCCTTGGCTGACTCAGGCGTACGACGATGCCACTCAAACGCCACACGCCTATTTACTCGTCGATTTGAAACCTACGACTCCCGAGGATTTGCGATTTCGTACCCACTTGTTTCACCACTGGTGCCAAGACGGAGGGCCTGTCCTGTACACGTCTCCGTCCTCGACTTCATTTCACTCCCCATAAAAAAATCTATAAAAAACCTCAGACCCTTTTCGTCTGTCTCACACAGTGTGAACATGACGTCCCTTCATTCGCATCTTCCCGTCAAATTGATTCGTGCCTTGTATGGCATCAGTCGAGAAAAAGATCCACAAACACGAGCTCGTGTCTTAGAAGCTAGTCTCAAACAAGTCTTACGATGGTTCACGGTGACGGCACGTCAATTACTCCAAGGAATCATTCAGATTCCTCATCAAACCAAACGCTTTTTTGATCGAAACAAAGTCGCTTTGGTCCAACTGGCCGATCCCCGCATCGACACTCAAACCAAAAAACAAATCATTTTGAAACCTGGAGGGAGCGGTACTCTAGGAGGGGTAATCATTCGCTCACTCTTAAGATGGGATCCTAATGCCCCCAAAGTTATACCCAAGACAAAAGTCCAACTAAGCCCCAAGAAGAAAAAGACCAGGTCCCCAAGGAGAACTTCTCTAGTGGCAGGACCCTCCTCTGACCAGACACCACCACCCCGGAAAAAGAAAAGAAGCCCCCAGAAAAAGAAACAGAGAAAAAGTCCCCAGAAAAAAAAACGTCCACAGAAGAAAACTAGTCGCAAGAGAGGCACTTCGGCCAGGACGCAACCTTACACTCGCAAACCACGATCTGCCACGGCAGTGACTGTGTCTCCGGCATCCTCACGTTTATCCACTTCTCCGTTGATGACACCAGGAACTGAAGAGTACTTGGAGACGTTGATCACACCAAGAACTTCTCCGTTAATGACCCCCAAAAGAACTTCCCCAGTGGCAGCACCCTCCAATTTAGTGGCAGTGGCTGCTGCTCACAAAGTACCTTCTCCCAAAATCAAAGTCCATGAAAGATCGGGCATGTTCCAAAGTTTACTGGATTTGTCCAAGCAAGAACTGGCTCGATTTAGTCCGTTGCGTACCCCTCCACGACGTGTCATGCCTGTCCTCAAACTGAAACGCCGTAAAGACAATCAGTGGCGACGCGTTCCAGTATAAAAAAGACCTGTGACCAAGTAGGGTATCAGTGTTTTTTTGGTGCTCCTGAAGACTCAAAGATGTCACCCTCCAGAAAACCCCAAGGAAAGAAAAGGAAAGGACTGCCACCACGTTTAGCCAAATATGGGGACATGTTATCTGTCCTGTCCAAAGCTTTTCCACCCCTACGAAAAAAACTCGTTCAAACAGCCTCCAAAGAGATCATCGATACCGTGTGCGAATGTTGTTTGAACGTTTTGAAAGGCACGATCCCTTTGTCCAAACACCAGAAACAATGCTTAAGCAAGCATCGTCACGTTCTTCGCCAAATGGTTCGAAAGAAAATTCCCATTCGTCAAAAAAAGAAGATGTTGGTCCAACGTGGAGGCATTTTGCCTCTCTTGTTAGGTCCCATACTGAAAGGAGTCTTGGGAACCATGTTGGGAGGACTGGTGAGAGCAAGATAAAAAGGCCTCGGAAGTCCCAAGATCTCAGAATCGACCCCTGACAACCCCATGGAAGGACGAAAACTAGCTTTAGTGCCTTACAAACGATGGATGGAATACCATCGGTGGCAAGAACAACGCACCCCGCATTTACCTCCCAATCCCAATTTGAGCGAGATGTCCCAGTTACAACACGAACTGCAGTCCTTGATGGATCGCCAAGATTTGTCCGAAACAGAAAAATCGCAAAAGTACGGTCAACTCTTGCAACGACTGCAAATCTTTCACCAGAAAGCTTTAGACGAAACAGCTCTACCCACTCTGAAAGATTTTAAGACCTTGATGAAAAGTCCAGCACCATCACCAGTACCAGTACCAGTACCAGTACCACCAGTACCAGTGACCAAGACAGAGAAAGGAGAAGAAGAAGAGGAAGGGTTTGAAACTCCACCAGAAAAAGTACGCAAGTTAACAACACCACCTACCTCCAGAATTGGATGGATTAAAAAGATGATGGCCACCCCTTCTTCATCACAAGAGAAAAAGAAAGTGAAGACAGAAGTGAAGACAGAAGTGAAACAAGAACCGATATCCCCCGCTCAGACATCCTTCTCTTCGACACCTATTGCCGGCCGCACGCAAAGCATTTGCAATCCAAGAAAGTACCCCAAGAGAAAAAGAGTAGCATTCTCCAAGAGTGGGTGTCTTATTAACACAAAAAATAAAAATGGAAAAAGTCTTAGCCAGCATTTACTACGATCCCTCCCATCCTGCAGGTTACGCAGGAGTTCAAAAATTGTATCGTGCTGCCAAAACGCGACTGAAAAGTCTCCGTTTACCTCAAGTGCAACGATGGTTACAAGAGCAAGCTACCTACACTTTACACAAACCCATTCGACGCAAGTTTGCCAGAAGTCGCACCCGAGTGGAAGGCATCGATCATCAATGGCAAGCCGATTTAGCCGATGTCTCTCATTTGGCCAGCTACAATCGTGGCTACAAATATTTGTTTTGTGTCATCGACGTCTTTTCCAAATTTGCCTGGGTCGTGCCCTTGACTTCCAAATCGAGCAGCGAGTTAGTGCGGGCCCTGCGACGGGTGTTGAAACAAAGCGGTCATCACCCTCTTCGATGGCAAACGGACAAAGGCACCGAATTTCTGAACCAAGCTTTCCAAAAAGAATTAAAGAAACGTGACATTCATTTTTTTACCACCGAGAATCCCGAAACCAAAGCCAGCATCGTGGAACGTTTTCAACGCACTTTGAAAGAACGCATGTGGAAATATTTTACGCATCACCACACTCTGAAGTACATCGACATCTTACCGCACCTGGTGCAAGCGTACAACCAATCTTACCATCGAAGCATCGGACGTGCCCCGCAAGACGTGACTCCCGACAACGAAGTGTTGGTGTTTGAGCGTCTGTTTGGTACGTCCCCGACGAGGGCTGTCCCCGAGAAAAGTGGAATGTTGGCCGTAGGAGATTGGGTGCGCATTGGCAAAACCAAACGCACTTTCGACAAAGGTTACTTACCTAACTCGACCACCGAATTGTTTCGCGTCACTGGACGAGTGCATGGCCGTCATCCTGCCGTCTATAAATTGGAAGACATGAACGGAGAAGTGCTCAAAGGAACGTTTTATTTGCCCGAGTTACAACGTGTCACCATAAAAGAAGACGACGTGTACGACATCGAAAGCATTCTCGAACGCAGAACCCGTAAAGTGGGCAAACGACGTGTCAAAGAAGTCAAAGTACGTTGGAAAGGATATCCACCCAGTTTTGATTCTTGGATCGACGCTTCGCAAGTCATCGACTATAAAAAGAAGTGACCATCATGCATTTTCACACAGACGCAGCTACGTCGACCACTCCTCCTTCACCCAGTTCTTCTGTGCAAGATTTACAAAAACAACCCTTGTGGGTGTGGTGTGGAGAACGTGTGCCTAAAACGCAAATCGTCTTTTTCTGCCAAATCTTCGTGGTGTATTGTGTCATCGGGGCAGCCATCGCCAATTTGAGTTTGCAACAAGGAGACAAACAATTGTGGACCATTTTATTGAGCAGTTGCATCGGTTACCTGCTTCCTAATCCCTCCCTGAAATTCACCTCGAACGGGAACCACGGGAACCTTGTGTCCAGTGCCAGTGCCAGTCACCACTCCAACCACAACCAGAACCCCATTTTGGGCGGAGACACGCCTCTGACGTCCACTAACCCCTCGGACAGCCACAGAACTCAGGAATTATGAGTCACCAAAACCAATTTTACTTAACCTTACCCAGTGACAGTTCCATGGAGGTGTTTCCCAAGAACACGTTGTGCTGTTACACGGCCAAATTACCTCAAGCCATCCCCTTAGATCACGAAGCCCATTGGGAAGTGGCTTTAGTAGAAATGATTCACCCGACCCAAGTCCTCAATGTCCTTCCCAATCAAAATTTTTTTGATGTGGAAGTTCATGACGAACAATTGCAACAGTGGATGGATAGCAATGTCAAATATGACAAGAAAACCCGTACACAAAAGTACACCACCTATCACTTGTTCATTTCCCCAGGCTATTATTTTAGTGGTCAACATTTGGTCAGCACCATAGCCTCCAGGTTTAATGCCGTGTTTCTGAAAGCTTTGGAGCATGTTAACAAAAGTGTCACCATGGAGTACCACAAAACAGCTCGTCGCTTCTTGATGAAATTTGAACGAAGTAAAATCCTGTCCATTTTATTTTGTCCTAAATTGTATGACATGTTGGGCGGAGACATGAACCTGAGAATGAGCATGATGAAGAAAAGCGAATTACCCATCGTTTACGACAACGAGTCTTTTAGCAAGTTATTTCGTGCCCCGGTAGAACTGAACCAAGGACTGAATTTGATGTTTGTGTATTCCGATGTGGTGGAGTATAACGTGGTGGGACACACCTCCGTACCGTTACTGCGTGTCATTCCTTTCAAAGTGGATTCTGCCACGAACACTGATGAGGAAGGTGGAAACACTTACCACGTCCACCGCGAATTTGTACATCCTCACTATTTGCCTGTCAGTAAGTCGTATTTGGACACAGTCAACATTACTATAAAAGGAGATTTGGGACAAAATATTCCATTCACCAAAGGAAAAGTCACGGTGAAACTCCATTTTCGAAAACGGTTTTCTCACGATTCGTAAGTCATGTATCCAGTGTACCGAGGGGTTGCTCGACAGCGAGGACACGGTTTAGGAGATATGTTAAAATCGGCCTTTCGTTCGGTGGCCCCGGTGTTGAAACCGATGGTGACACGCGGATTGCACGCCTTGAAAGATGCGGCACTGACGCAAGGCAAAGAATTTCTCCAAAATGTCATCATCGACAAACAAAACCCTAAAGAAGCCTTCATGAGGGCAGGCAAAAATGTCTTGCTGCAAACGGGCAAAGACATTTTGGGTCACCGAGAAACACCTATAAATGCCCTGCACGCTACCGAGTCAGGCATTCAGCAAGGACAAGGCAGAAAGAGACGACGAAGAAAACACCCTTTCACCAGACTTCAAGCTATAAAGGCCAAGAAAAGAAGAACCGTTCGAGACTTAGACGTTTTCGATTATTGAGAAAAGAGACAAAAAAATGATGCACCGAGAATCTTGCGCTTGTTCCAAGACGGAACTGGATCTGTTTGCCATGCCCCCCACGATGATGACGATGCAAGAATCCCAGTGGGTGGAATTTCACCCCGTCTCCTCACTGACCGATTCCGCTCCCATCGAGTTTGAAATCAAAGGACAGCCCGAAGATTACATCGATCTGAATAGCAGTTACTTGTACCTGAAAGTCAAAATTCTAGATAAGACTGGAGGTGCTATAGACGATGAAGCAGTAGCTCCCGTCAACAATTTCATGCATTCCTTGTTCAGTGGAGTGGACTTGTACTTGAATAACAAACTGGTCAGTAGCAGCATGGATACTTACCCTTATCGTGCCTACCTGGAAAATCTCTTGACGTACGGAATAGATGCCAAGAACACTCATCTCAATGCCTGTGTGGTATGGGAAGCTGACGAACCTACCAAGTTTGAAATATTGGAAACTGATGAAAAGAAAGACAACAATGATGGATTTCTAGAACGAAGAAAGAGAATCACGGGAGCCGACACAAGTTTAGAACTGATGGATCGTTTGCATTTGGACATGTGGTTGCAAGAAAAGTATTTGCTGAACGGGGTGGATGTCCGCCTGAGACTGAATCGTAGCAGTGCCGCTTTCCATTTGATGGCTGATAGTGACGGTTACAAAACCAAAATCCTAGAAGCCAGACTCTACGTACGCCGTGTGGAAGTGTTACCTAAAGTGGGAAACGACATCAGTCAGACGTTGAGCAGAACGACTGCCAAGTATCCCATACGACGCGTGGAAGTGAAAACCTTCACCATTCCCAAGGGACAGCGATCCATGATCGAAGATCATCTGTTCCAAGGACAGTTACCCAAACGTTTGATCGTTGGTATCGTCGAGAATACAGCCTTCAACGGAGCTGCCGAAAAAAATCCTTTCTACTTTCAACACTTTGGCGTGTCCAAAATCGAAGTCAGTCGCGATGGCAAGACCTTGTGTACCCGACCTTTCGAACCTGACTTTACCAAGAAGAATTACTTGAGATCGTACTTGTCTCTGTCCGAAGCCACCGGACAGTTAGGAACCAATACCAGTCACGGTATTACGTACGAGGATTATGCAGGAGGCTACGCTTTGTGGGCTTTCGATTTCACTCCAGACCAAGGCAGCGACGAGGGACATTTCCACCCTATAAAATCCGGCCAGATTCGTGTGGAAATTCAGTTTAAAGACCGAGACCCTGATGAAACGGTGAACGTCATCCTGTATGCAGAATTCGATAATACCATAGAAATCAACAGTTTGAGAGAAGTCATCCTAGATTACTAGAAACCATGGAAGACTGTTATCTCTCTTTACCTAGTGGAGAAACTTTTAGTGTTGGATTATTGTTAAAAAATGTTAGAGTTGTTGTTGTTTAGTGTTAAGTGATTTCTGAATAAAAAATGTTGTGTTTTGAAAACATTGTTTGATGTTATATTGTTGGATTATTGTTAAAAATGTTAGAGTTG
Source organism: Sinohyriopsis cumingii (assembly GCA_028554795.2). Taxonomy (NCBI): domain Eukaryota; kingdom Metazoa; phylum Mollusca; class Bivalvia; order Unionida; family Unionidae; genus Sinohyriopsis; species Sinohyriopsis cumingii. Next base: position 34,592,283 of record CM068829.1, read on the forward strand.
TTGTTTAGTGTTAAGTGATTTTTGAATAAAAAATGTTGTGTTTTGAAAAAAATGCCTTTGTGGTTTGTTTAGCTATAAGAATGTTGGATTGATGCTCTTTCATTTCTTACTATCCCTCTCATGACACTCACTAAACGTTGCGACTCAAAAACCGTGTGGGGGATGTTTTCCTTCACGTCCACGCTTTGACTTTAAGAACCGGGGTTGTTTCCAGTCTAACCATCCATTGTCGACACATCCTCCTACGAAGATGTGCTCCAAACTAGCTAAGCTCAACGAAGCCTACGTGAATTTGCATAGGGTCAGACACAGTCTGATACCGAAGCCAGAAGAAATAGAGAATGTGAGAATGTTAAAAATCACTGAAGACCTGATAGAAGAGCTCTTCAGAGAAGAAGTGGACAGGGAAAAAGAAGAATGGACAGAGAAGTACAGACTTTAGAGACAGCAGCAACAGCAGGAACAACAACAACAGCAGCAGCAACCTGAAGCTGACAGAGGCTTTGTCGATTGTCGTATCGACACCAAAGAGTTCTTCTTCTCTTTTCGAAGAAGCAGACCTATCGCCAGAAAGTCTATCCTCAGAGGACATCGCATTCTTAGAAACTAAAAAAGAATGCCATAGCAAACAAAAAACAGCCCTTTTCAGGGCTAACCAATACTCTAGAAAAGAAATAACAATCCATTTGCCAATGTGTGTAGGTAGAGTAGTGTGAAAATAAACACTAACTCTTTTTTAAAAAAATGTGAGGGTATGTGTTTGTGTTTGTAAATGGTTAAGTAAGTTGGTATGGATAGTAGATTAAAATGATGTCTTTTTTTTTGGTGTTTGAGGTGTAAATTTGGGGTTAGATTGGATTGCTTTGCGTATGTGGATAGTCTATTGAAGTGATTTATAAAAAAATTTTAAAATAGTGATGGGTAGCATAAAAAAGTGAGTGAGTGTTTCTTTTAGGTCGGCGCGTTGTTGTTTTTTGGTTATGATCTAGGTAAGATCAATTTTATGTTTTAGGGGGATGTTTTCCATCACGTCAACGCTTTCACTATAAATTGAAACTCGCTGGGCAGTCTAGCTACACTTGTTGATTGATCAACACAAGAATGAATAGCAGAATAAGCAAACTTCTTGAACTCCAGATACATCTGGAATATGTCAGGCGCCTGTTAAATGAACTGGCCGCGGAGGCTATAGTAGAAGAGGAAAGAATGAAGAACGAAGACGAGGAGAGAAGACAGAGGGAAGAGGAGGAAAAGAAACTAGAAGAGAGGATGTCGTACAATATTCCCGAGACAGAGGATTGGGGTGTTGAAGCGAATCATCCTCCCTCTGTGCTCCCCAGAAGAAAGGTGAAAGGAGACTGGGGAAGAAGATGCGTGTGTGGCGCCAGGCCAGGAAGGTGCAACCATTAGATAGGTGCATCTGGAGTTCAAAAAAAAACAGCCCTTTTAAGGGCTACCCAATACTCTAGAAAAGAAATAACTATCGATTTGCCAATGTGTGTGTGTGTGTGTGTGTGTGTGTGTAGGTAGAGTAGTGTGATTATAAACACTAACTCTTTTTTCATAGTGCGAGGGTATGTGTTTGTGTGTTTGTGTTTGTAACTGCTCACGTACGATTGTGTGGATAGTAGATTATGGATTTTGTTTATTGTTTCTTAGCGTATGTGGAGAGTATAGTTTGGGTTTTGTAACCGCTCACGTACGATTGTGTGGATAGTAGATTATGGATTTTGTTTATTGTTTCTTAGCGTATGTGGAGAGTATAGTTTGGGTTTTGTAACCGCTCACGTACGATTGTGTGGATAGTAGATTATGGATTTTGTTTATTGTTTCTTAGCGTATGTGGAGAGTATAGTTTGGGTTTTGTAACCGATCACGTACGATTGTGTGGATAGTAGATTATGGATTTTGTTTATTGTTTCTTAGCGTATGTGGAGAGTATAGTTTGGGTTTTGTAACAGATCACGTACGATTGTGTGGATAGTAGATTATGGATTTTGTTTATTGTTTCTTAGCGCATGTGGAGAGTATAGTTTGGGTTTTATTATATGAAATGAGAAAAGTAGGGGGATGTTTTCCTTCACGTCCGCGCTTTCACTATAAGAACCCACAGTATTCGTCGTTCAAACCATTCTACAAAGAAGATGGCTTCTAACCAAATGGACAAAATACAAACATTGCAAGACGTTTTAGACAACTTAGGAATGATGGAACAGATGTTAATAAGACTCGTTGAAGACCATTATTCCTATAGTCCCCATCGTGTAAAGATGGAAATTAATAACTTGAGAAAGGTAAAGGACAAGATAAGTGGTGTAATGAAAGAGATAAAGGAGGAGAAGGAGGATGAAGAGGAAAGGATAAGGATGAGAGCATGGAATGAAAAAATTGAAAAAGAAGAAGAAAATGAAAAGAGGAAGAAAGAAGAGGAGGAAGAGAAGAAGAAAGAAGAGGAGGAGAAAGAAAAGAAAGAAAAGAAGAGAAAGAGTGTTGGAGATCAAATAAGAAGTTGGTGGAGAAAAAGAAGAAATTAGAAGCAGAAGAAGAAGAAAACCCAAAGGCCCTTTTCAGGGCCAGCCATATTTCTCGAAAAGAGATAGCCTTTCCATTGCCTACCCTTTTTTAAATTTAAATTTAAATTTAAATTTATAAAAACTTTTTTTTTTAAAAAAAATCCCATATTCAATTCCCCTTGTCCCTAGACAAACCCAAACTCTATTCCCATGTTCAATTCCCCTTGTCCCTAGACAAGCCCAATCTCTATGTTAAATTCCCATTGTCCCTAGAGTGGCCCAGCGTTTTTCTCCATGTTAAATTTCCATTGTCCCTAGAGTGGCCCAGGGGTGTTTTTAATGCTAAGTCTTATTGTCCCTAGGGTGGTCCCATTTACTACTTATATATATATATATATATATATATATATATATATATATATATATATATATATATATATATATATATATATATATATATATATATATATATATATATATATATATATATACATACACAGAGAGAGAGAGAGAGAGATAGACAGACAGAGAGAGACAGAGACAAAGATACATAATGATATGTGTTGACTTTACAAATGTATTTATTTACATGAACCTATTCATTGTACACACACATGCACATGCACACACAAAATTCAACAAAATTTGTATTTACCTCGAATGAAAAGTGAAAGTTTAAAAGGAACTTTCCGTATTGTGAATTAAATCCCAAATAATCATAAAAGTTGTATCATAAGTCAAAAGTATAGTTAATCCCAGTAGTGTTCCGAATGAATTCAAATCTTGAATGTGCTGATGTACCAATAGACTGAAATATTGTTGATGTGCTAACCGTTGTGATGCATCACTATGAAATAATTAAAAATTTCTGTAAATGAATTCCCATAATCCCCAAAATAATAATTTACTCCTAAAGTCAAAGTCATTTTTGTTATTGCCAGGAATAATGTAAATAAATAAATATTCTCAAATTAAAATTGAACACAACTAAAGGGCTAATTTTAATGCTGGAATGAGTAATTCTACTGTAAAGAACATTTATACACAAACTTACGACATAATAAGAGGAACTGGATGAGGATCAAACGTTCATTATAGAATATAATAAATTATAAACAAAAGAAAGTCTAATACTATTCATTTACTAAAGAACATAGCAAACATCAGGTAAACCATGAATTGCCGGTGAGAAAACAAGTGTCCGGAACACAAAAGTCAAGTAAACATGTTTAGCTACAAGTAATAATTATCTTAAATATAATCTACAATCATTGACGAAAATTAATTTTGTAATAAATAAATATATATATATTTATATATTTATATATATATATATATATATATATATATATATATATATATATATATATATATATATATATATATATATATATATATATATACTCTTCCTTTAGGTATTAATTATCAACTGCTTATGAAAGAATCAAATTTGAAATTAGTCGTAAGTATACACCTGAACGAACTTGTATAAGGTGACAAATCCATGTGTCCTTATGAATTGGTGTGGTTTATATAGAGGTCAGTGTGATCATAGAATTGTACATTAAGGTTTCAGCTAAGGCAGGTGTAATTATATATTAATTTGAAAAAATAAGGACTATGCAAATTATGCCAGGCGCACAGCCACAGATGAAGGATCACGAGGCAATCGTGGTAAAGAGCCTTGTCAAAGAAACATCACAATATTCGACACCTTATGTTCGATGGAAGGACGGCAATCAACACCCGTTAATTGCTTCCTTTTAATGAACTACCATTTATAACAATGTGGTCTGTCCTGGGTTTTACTCCAATTAGTTTTGTATTTATAGAATGCATCTAGAGAACAGCATGTATACAGTTTTAGAGGGAACTGACTTATTTCATATTCGTGTCGAATTTTAATTAGCTTGATAAACATTACAATAACCAATTTAAAGTACCTACGTGCATTTAATTATCGTTACTTATATAAGGTATCATACATTCGCATTTACCTCTGGAAAATATTGTATACTTTCATCGACAGTAATGTAGCGCAAAGCAGGCTCCTATTAAAAAATCAAAGTAGTGTAACCAAAATAACGCACTGGTTTGAATAACATGTAAAACAATAATAAATCCCCTTGCAGGTTTATTGGTACTGACATGAAAGAAATACCGTCACATTTACAATGCATTCGTAGTTTGTCGATTCGCAAGGAAAAATATTTAAGCTGTTTGTCTTAGTCCGACAATTCTGGTTAGTTGCTTCTGTGTGTCCTTGGGTATGTCATTTTGCTACCATTCTAACGGCATTATATATATATATACAATAATGTGCTATGAAATTCGTTGAAAGCAAGAAAAACCATGCAAAACCCTTAGCTGCATTGAATTGTATTAATATGTATGGCATAAAACATAAATACTTCAAAACAAAGTTATCTGTGTTAAACAGAACACTATTTTGGTCTTTGGAAGATTTGAAAGATAATGGCTTTCTTGCTAAAAGTTTATTTGGATTGGGTTTGAATTCGTTTATCGCTCTCTGAACATATATCGTATACCCAATCATATTTGGGACCACGTTTCCAAGAACGTCCTTGATATGGATTGTTATTAGAAGATTATCTCATGTTTAAAAAAAGAAGTACTGTAAGGAAAATGACAGAGAGTGCATTGGCTAATCTAAGTATCAAATGATTTAGTTGTAAAGATTATAATGTATGAAAAGGGATGCGATAAAAAAGTCCATTCGTAAATAAAGTTGAATGTATTTGATTTTGAGCATTTTGAAACAAAAATCCTGAATATTATACAGTTTAATTAAAGTGAATATCTTTAATATTACAATAGATACGATGATTTTAATGCATGATAGGAACAACTTAATTACTGTACATATTCCATTCCATTACATCTTCCACGATGACGTCATAGTGTCTGAGTGGGTGGGGTTTCTTTGGAGTAGTTTAAGAACAAAATAGTTCTTCAGCCATACAGGCCACCTAAACTTTTGGATATCTAAAAAAACATTCTGTCATTTTAAGACAAAGACAGAAGAAATGAGTTCCTATCAGCAAAAGTATATTGATTACAAAGGTTTTGTTTATAATAATGAAATTATACTCTCAAAGGGTCCAGTGGGGGCTAAATAGTCACATTATTGAAAACAACAACAGCAATAATAATAACAATAATAATAATAATAATAATAATAAATTATTTTTATTTAATGTGATACAATATGTGCGACAATTGTGTTCAATGCATCTGAAAACGTTTGGCAAATTCTCTTTCGCTTTGAAGATTGATTCAAATTGTGCAAAAGATAAAGAATTTACTCGATAAATCTAGTTATCATGAAAACATTTTTCCATTCTAACATTTATATTTCAATTTTACCAAGGCATTACTGGATCCTAGGAAGCTTGTAGTGGCCGCAATTGACTTTGGCACTACCTTCTCGAGTTGGGCCTTTTCATTCACACATGACTACCAATGTAATCCGACGAAGGTGTCCATCAAATCCTGGAACAGTGGGAAAGGCATTTCACAAAAGGCCCCGACCACGGTTCTCATTCGTCCTGATGGTAAGACTTTGGAAGCATTTGGATATAAGGCGGAGGACATGTATGCAGAATTGGTGGCCGCTGATGAACACCGTCAATGGTACTACTTCACAAGATTTAAGATGACTCTCTATTTGGATAGGGTATGGCTAGAAATTTCCATTTTTAACCAGATTATGCAATTCCATAAACAAACCGGAATGATCTTATGTTATGTATCATTTTTAAACCATTGAACTACAAAATTATGTGAGACAGTAGTACGAATATATGGTCTTAAACGAAGTTACAGAAAAGAGCGAAAACCAACAAGAATTGTAAAATTCGACAAATAATTCATTTCCCTGGAAAACAAAGGGAAAATTTAAAAAGACCTTACAGTATTGCAAATGAAATATCAATAGCCCAAAAGTTCCATCACCAGTCCTAATGAATACAGTTCTTATTAAATTCCCGTGGTGATCGAAATAAGATCAGGCGTTGAAGTTGTTGATGTGCCTGTAGTTTTGAATGTACTAATTTACTAGTCGCCTGATGTGTGATGGTGATCTAACAGTCTTCCAACTAATCACAATAATGTACTCCAAGTCTGAATTCACTATGATTCCAAAATAATGTTTCTACCCAATAATATTATTAATCACTTGCGTAATTCCAGAAAATAATTTTGAATAAATAGTTCCACCCAAATCAAAAACTAAAAACTACAAAACAACTGATTCTGTTTCTAATGTTATCACAAGAATGAATAATATTTCCAATAAACAAGATTGTTTATAAAAACAGCTAAGACAAAAGTTTAGATCCAGAACGTAGAATCAAGGTTCATTTCAAGAAAACGCTAAGTTGTAAACACATAAAATCTGTTACTAATATTATAATTAAAACTTGCGAAACATCAGGTACAACAGGGTCTTCATGGGGGAATTTCAATATCTTATACCCTGACCCAAATAAACACGTCTGCGTTTATTGAGAGCTATCCTAATATTGAAGCCACACTCCATCAGAAATATTAAATATGTATTATTTGTTACAACATAAAACTAGCATAAATGTTCTTATTACAGTACACAGTGAACTTAATCTTGATTTTGGACAAGGTGAGGTACAAAATACAATTGTACATAACATGGTATGATGGAGAAAAGAAAATAACAAATACAAATGAAATATAAATAAAATCTTTTTCTTATTGAATGGACTAATATTATTTGCCGCACATGCATCTACAAAATATGTTGTGATACGAGTAACTAATTTACTTAAATATTTGTTTAAGCGCAGTGACATAGGTCGCTACACTTTAGATTCTAGTAAATTGAGTTCTATCAGATTCATTTGATTTCCGTTGATAACAGACGGCTGATATCAAGGAAACCTCAAAATCCATACTGAAGAAACTAAAACGTTTAAGCAGAAATATAGACTACAAGTAACATATACCTCGTGCCATAGATTCCACGAGGCTGGGCATTATTTCGAGATATTTACCTACTGTTCTTTTTGCATAATCTAAAGAGAGTAAATCCGAAAAGAGGCTAATTATGAAGGTTGCCAAGAGGCAAATTACAAAGGCTGCCGTTGGTCAAATATAAACTATGCTCGCCAATAGCTGATAACAGGATACCGCCTAACCTAGAACGTAGGTGCAAATAAGTGATGCGATTTTTACCTTTCGGGTTTACCTCTCTCTCTCTCGGTCGATCGATCGAAAGCTTCAGGCACATGTATCAAGAGTTGCCAGACATGTACTTCATCCAGTTACATTTATTCGCTATTATGAATAATTCACATTTATATTTAATTTATAAATTGTACACGGTGAGTCCGACGTCCCCAAGCGTGGTATCATAATGTATCTGAAGTATAAAAGAACGAACTAGAAAAAATTATGCCCGACGTCTCAACACACTAAACATATGGCAATACGTATGGGGAAGAGGAGGATTATGTAGTGTCGTTTCTACGAGGTACAATTAACCATATCCAGGCGACATGAGAAAATCTATCAGAAGACCGTTGGCCGTCTTTGACATAAACTTTCATCCTTCTATAAATAGCAAGCTAAAATGAGCATAAAATGAAAAGACAAGACCAATGTTTTGCCTAACACTAGTATATAATATGAGAGAAAATATTAGTGGATTGAAAACGGGCGTATAAATGCTATTAATATACAGATGAGAACAAAACACATTACGATTATGAATCTTATTTATAATATTCCAACTGGATCTAAGAGCATGCAATGAAATGAATGTTTAAAACTTGACTCAAACCAAATTACAACAATTGAGAAATTATTCATTGAGAATCTACACTTTCATCAGGGACACTCACATCATGGACTAATCTATAAATCGATGGATGTATGTTCTGCCACAGTAACTCTCTACATAACAACTGGTAACATTCATGTACAAGGTCCAGATTATATAGAATGGGTAAATTGTTTTATCAATACTTAACAGGAAATCATAGATTATACAGGTTTGAAATTAATTACCTCTCAGCCAAGGGCTTCGAAACCCATTCCAGAACCCCACAGAACTAAAAATCCAGTCAACAATAGCTCAGTTTAATATGAAGTAGTCCAGATTGAAAACAATGTGGAGGAAACCCCTGATCCCAGTTTTTGATAGGTGCAACAAATTCCTTTCAGGATCATGTAATCCATAACCAAATGTGCACTTCCATACAGTGTACAGTAATGATAGTTATCTCCAGGCCGAAGTAGGAAGGTTACTACAGGAACTCTCCGTGCTAAACTCAAATTGTCTTCACATTATACAAATGGATAAACCACGTACAAAAGATAGTGTGCCAGGAACTCTGGACAATAAAATACACGAATATGTCATAGGACCAAAATACAAGGGCCTGTAAGGCACCTTGACCTCACCCAAACCGGCTGTTAGGAAAAAAGCAGTATACATACAAACATATAGAACTTTACCAATTATAACTAAGATTACTCTCCTCTGCAGGTGATACATGGGCAGAGCCAAATATCAGTTAAAGCACATACTGTAAAATCTGACAGTTATGTTTCTCACTCAGCATCAAACCAGGTACAGAAGGATGTGCTCTAAAGACACAACCAGCTTCAAATTATCCAAAGCATGCAGCTAAATTAAATAAAAATACTACATACAGCAGTCGCAATTCTTTTAGTCAGACTAGTCATGGAAATCAAGTAGTTGTAGTCAAGGCAGTGCATTGTCAAACATAACAACATAAATAAAGACAGATCTCGTCTCATTAGATCATCAATAATCAAAGGAGTTAGAACAAGACGATTTTTTTAAACTGATGTAAAAACCCACAGAGGTGCAAAAATTAATATTACAGAGACAATATTGGAAATGGATATGTCTCCATATCATACTGTAATTCTTCTCATTGGTGGCAATAACTACCGTAATGGCCAATCTCTAGAGGATGACGATAAATGTTTGTTGTATTCCATTGTGTAAATTAATCATGTCAGGTCTACCGCCGAGATGGGATGTACTTGTTACTCCATTAAATGAAAGCCTAATTACGTTGTGTGAAAATTTCCAATTGCTCTTTGTTCCGCAATACAGGACTTTCTTCAAAGACAGTCATGGCACGATGTTTATAGGTTATTTCATTTGTACAGGAAAATATTAATGAGTTTTTCGGATGGATATACTGCACGACCTTGGGAGTGCAGTATATCAATCCGACAAAATTCGTTCATATTTTTCCATACAAATGCAGTAGCCTTTGTATTATATGTTCATTTTCTTATTCTACCTAAGGCTTAATTATGAAAACAAAAATACACTACAAGAAACAAAGTAATTGAATGTATGCCATATTCCATACTAAATAAACAAGCGCAGATTCATCAGTGCATAACAACATTATTAATGCGCACATAACTCCGCCTATATAAATTTAAACTTAGTCGCGCGCTAGACATCACTTTCGAAAGAAAATTGCGAGGTTTTTTTTTTTTTGATCTACTTAAAACTAAAATTTAGATTCATTTTGTGAATGAATGCGCATTGCAACAACTTTTCTATTTAGTCTGGATTGAATGGATATTGGCATTTTTTTAAGATTCTGCTAAATTTTGCGATACTGACTGGATTTATATGTGTCATTTCTACGGGAAGTACATCTGATTTCAGCAGCGAGGTAGTAGCGTATTGACATCTGCAAGCCTGTTTCTGTTCTGTCATTTAATGTTTGAAATCATAATGTAAGACGTATATGAAGTCTTTCAATTGCAATTATCAAAAAGACGCTATGGAAGATAATGTTTATTTCATTTTGAGTGCAGTAAGGTGGATGTAATTGCACATGGAATATAGTCGAAATTACAGTACAATTTCGAAAAGTGTAATCAGGCTTGCGAACCCATGACATGGCTCATGTAATTCGGATTTGCAGAACTAAGAAAGTGCATTTTGATGAAATTCAGGCTGTAAAACTGTAAGGATATTTTTTGCCATTCTTATTACCAGCTAAAGAAGACAGTTTATACCTTGCCACTTGCATGTTATTTGTAGTGACCCCGCAATTTTATGACCTGTCTGGTGTATATCACTGGCCTGAATCCGAAACATTGTATCAAAAAGGTTAACGCGGAATGCGGCAAAGCAGCTGGTATGTGGCAGTCCACGAAACATCTGCTTTTGTTCATTCAGAAACAAATTTAATCAACCGAAGCGTAAAGCATCTACTACGTGAGTGTATACGATTTATTTACAAAGTAGTTCATAATACACTATTGGGAACACGTATCGTGAACGTGAGTACAATAAGAAAGAAAAGGTAATTGCAATATAGTAAAATACTGCACTATTCTGACACTGTAAAGTTAACGGAGAAACAAATGAGCCTATAATAAACCTAAATATTATACAAGCGAGACTAAATCCACTTGTCCAATAGAAGTAGTGCCTTGCTCCTGAAGAATATTTTTGACCAATGCATAAGACTTATTAATGAGGTTAGTCATGAGTCAGAAAATTGTTTGTATTGTGGAGAGCATTGTCATGTACCACAGCAGTGTCTGCATGGAAAACAGATTTTGTGCTATGTTTGTAACGATCTAGGACAAAAACAAAAGTCATACACATGCCAATAGGTAGAAGGCAATGAAGTAGAGGCATATACAACAAAGGCAATGAAGTAGAGGCAACACATATTCAACAACAAACTGGATTAGAATATATGTATACTTTTCAATATAACTATTACAATTATTTAAACAGTTTTCAGACACTATCTAATATGTGTGGAAAGTGCGACTTGTTAACATGTAACCAACTATGTGATAATGTTAAAGATACTTCTTAATCTCAGAGGCATCTCAAGTGTCTAATATGTCAAATGATTCTTGTGCATTGGTAAATCAGTCTCATATTGTGCATTCTGGTATATTAAACTCTACCACATGTGGTCATGGTACAGCAGACTGGTCTTGTATGTTATCTTCACTTGTTTATATAAATAATCAATGTGATGAAAATATATTAAGTCTAAAAAATAACACATTGCATAATGTCTGAAAATCAATCCTCTGATCAGAACTGTCCTGTGCTTGGCCTCTGCAAGTAGTCATTTTAAATATCCAACACATCCTCTCTAAACTGAATTTGATTAAATTAATTTTACAGCAAACTTGATCAGTCAGTGTTCTAGGTCTGTGTGAAACCTTTCTCTCTGATGATACTGATGATTCGGCTCTCCAAATACAGGGGTTCAACTTTGATAGAAAAGATATGGTATCCTGGGGGTTGATGCTCTTCTCTGTGTAGACAGTTCCATTAATTATAACAGTCGTGGCGATATAGAAACTATTGGGGTGGAGAGTATCTGGATCAAGGAATCATTTTCCCAATCAAAGCCAATACTCTTATGTTCAGTTTACAGACCACCTCGTTCTACAGCTGATTGGACTGGTAGGTTTGAGGTGCAAGTTCAGAAAGCCTTACTTAAGGAAGATTTAAACACAAATTATATTAAGTGATTTTAATACTGACTACATGAAAACTCGACCATTGACATGAATAAGTAACTTTAAAACTTACAACTTTGCACAATTAATTAACACCCCAGCTAGAGTAACAGATAAAATGCTACTATCATTGATCATATTTATACTAACAAACCTGAATACACCAGTGAAATTAATGTGACAGTATTTGCATTGAGTAACCACTATCTAGTCTGTATAACTAGACATGTTCCAAAATCAGCTAAAAGTGGTCACAACATTGAAATACGATACAGGGACTTAAATCAGTTTGATGAGAAAAGTTCTTAATTAATTTAATTTTTAAACACTTCCACTAAGTATGAAATATAGCTGATGTCAACATTGCCTTTGACAAACGGTAGCAGATATTAAATGCAGTCTTAGACAAACATGACCCAATTAAAACAAAAAGAGTTAAACCCCAAATTACACTCAAGTTGATTACCCCTCAGATCAGTGAGACTAGGCACCTAAGATATATTTTCCACAAGAAAAAAAGATATGAAAAACTATAGAAAGTCGAATAGTAAAGCAAAGCACCTGATAGATAAAACAAAATAAGACTGATGTAAACGAGTTATTAATGACAATAAAGCTACCAAGACATTATGGAAGCATCTAAAAGAGCTGAACCCACCCAAGAACAGTTTTATTACCCTAGACATCAGCAAAATGATTACATAGCAACATCTGTACAAGACATTTTTGAATTGTTCAATAATTTTTTTCACAAGCATCTCCAGTAACTGTATTCAAAACCAGAAGAAACATTTCAATTGAGCTTGATGCTCTTCTATCATTTATAAGAGCTAATATTCTTCATGATAATTTTTTTCAGTAGCCAACGTTAGTGAAGCTGATGCTTTTGGTATGCTCAATAAGTTGAGTAGTAATACATCTTCTGGTTTGCAAGGTATTGGTCCACATTTTATTAAAATTGCTCCACCAGTAATTACAAAGTCATTAACGCATATCATATATTAGTGTAAATTTCCAGAAACCTTGAAATGTGCAATGGTTACGCCTATCTCTAACATCCCATCTACTGGTATTATGAAAATTATTTGAAAAGCAAATGGACACGTGGGTCTCTAAGTGTTTTGAAACTTACTCTGTTTCATAAAGAACAATCAGGATTTAGAACGTACCACTCGTTCCATACAAAACTAACCAATATATGAGATCTTGGGCTAAAATAAATGGATAATGGTTGTAAGAAAGGGCCTAATTTCCTTGACTCTAAGAAAGCCTTTGATCTTGTCGATCATGAATTCTGCTGCAAAGGTTTAATTGTTACTGTTTTGGCAATCCTTCTTTAAAATGGTTTAGACCATACTTAAACCAAAGATCTCAACTAGTAAGCATTGGCAATATTTAGCACAAAAACTCGCACTATTCATCCAGGAGTCCCTCAAGGCTCAGTTTTAGGCCCTTGCCTCTTTCTTATCTATGTAAATGATCTATCATTAAATAATACATCCACAAATACAGATTATTTGCAAATTATGCAATGATTGTTTGTAGATGATGCAATATTGTATACACCTAGTTATGATATTGAAGTTATCCAAAATAGATTAGACTCAGACCATATTACAGTTCAAAATAGGATGGTAGTTAATGAAGGTGAAAAACTGTATGATTTTGAGGACATCAAAAAAGCTACACATGCTAGGAAACCCAGAACAATCTCTTACAATAGGTAATCATCCGTTCGAAAATGTCAAACATGTTAAACGTGTGGGTGTGTCTGTAGATAATTAGTTACAGTGAGATGACCATATTCACAAGCTTACTAAAACATTGTCTTCTAAAATTGTGCTACTCAGCAGAATCAAGAAATATGTACAAATCGAAACTCGCAATCTGTACTACAAGTCATATTTTCTTCCAACAATGGATTATTGTTTAACTGTATGGGAAAACTGTGCCAAATCTCTGCTTGACAGGATTATTAAATGTCATAAACGGGCAGCTCGCATAATTTTAGACGCATTTATTGATCATCCCTCAAAAGCATTGTTTACAGAAACAAAATGGTTCACAATATAAAGGGTAGATTTTAACGAGGCATTTCTTGTATATAAACGTCTATATGGAGCTGAACCATAGTATCTTCAAGTTTTATTCAGGCCTTTTTCAACACAGTACCAGTTGTGATCAATATCACATGGAAACATTCAAACGCCAAAACCATCAACAGAGCAATTTTAATAGAGCTTCTAATACTCTGGTACAGCTATGTAGAACTAGCCTCCACTAGATGCACAATCTGCAAATATTACAGTATTTAAGAAGAGATATTATGAGTTATGTATGTTTTCTAATAGATTATAATGGAATTTAGTATTTTAATACTAAATACATTAAAACAAACAATAATTACTGCAATCTTTCATATATTGCACATTGTTATACTATTCTTAAGAGAGCGTCAAGGAAGAATAGACCTTGACTAGATAAATTATCCGCTATGAATAAAGTATTATCATTATTATTATTATTATTATTATTACGCGAGAGCTATCAAAAAATTTCAGCGACTAAATCGAAGGAAAGAAATAGCTGATGAAATGGGAAGGAAACTACCCGCGATGACTGTCATATGCCTCGTAATTGATCACCTCAGAAAGGACCTTTTACTCCAATGTTGCAGTCAAATTTCGGGTGCAGTGCCAGAGGATAGCATTCACTGGGTCCTGACAGTCCCAGCGATATGGAATGACAAAGCTAGGCGGTTCATGCGTGAAGCTGCAACCGCGGTATTTTCAACGTAAACTTTTTTCCTTTTCTTTCCGTTTCCATAGTTGACGAATGTGATCGTTCACAATGAAAAAACTTTAATACAGTAGAGTAATAATGACAGAACTCAATTTAAAAACATTGAGTTTTAAAATTTGTTGGAATTTTCTGCAAGTAATGATAGCAAGAATCGGTAGACTGAAGGTAACTATTATAGTTATCGAATATATTCATTAATATCTTTTGAACTCTTTTTAAAAGCATCTTGTAAACAAAAACGTTTGAAATCAACATAAATTTTAGATAAAAAATGCATGACGTAACCTTTGAGAAAAATGAGAAAATAATTTATATGACTAGATTTAAATCAGTAAGTGGAAACTATAATTGAGAATTCTTGCAAAGGGTTCCTGATAGATACACCAATTTTTTACTCATCAAAGGTTGCAAATGATTTCCGAAGTTGTGTGTAATTATTAAATGCTCAATGTGTCTTCGAGAACGCTAAAACTGTTTTAAGTTTGTTTCCATGGCATGAAACGTATATAATATAATTTACTACCAAACACTCCACGATCGTTAACAACGGAAAATTGGATTCAGCAACGAAATTGTCTGTTGATATTAAGGCTTTCATCTGGAACTCTATGCCTTTACTGCCTTATGGAAATGCAAGGTATTGATCTATAAGAAAGTAAACAAATAATCTTATACAATCTAAATAAACAAGGCTGTAACCCGCATTTTCTCCTTAATAAATGGACAGCAAAGCTTCAACGCAATACTGAAATCATAATGTTCAATATCAACACCTTTAATCTCCAACCACATAGCAAAGCATGTGTACTCATTTATTTGTATAAAATCTTAAGTTGACAGTCAATTATGATGTAGGTCAAGCTTAATTGAAACGGATTAAGTACAAAGGCGACTGGCATAGCATTTTGTTCGAAAACGGAATCTTTTATTTAGTAGTCACATTTTTATAATACTGATGGAATATGATCGCCATTTTTCCCTTATGGACAAAGAGAAAATCCTTATACAATCCAACAGCGTCATTGAAAAACTTTGCTTGGCATTTTCTTTTTCTCGAATATACTCAGACAAAATTAAAGACAGATAGTAAATTATGAAATAATAATAATAAAGATTGTATTCAATTCCAGGCCGGAATACCAGATGAACATCTTACCATCGCACTAGAACCGGAAGCAGCATCCATCTACTGTAGACAGATCCCCCTACAGTCCATGACAGCAGACGGCAAGAAGGCCATTGTTCCGCTTCCCAAAGGCACTCGATATATAGTGATTGATGCTGGAGGTACATCCTCTGAGTAATAAGTAGGAGTACTTTAATGCTTTCAGCTAGAAGCATATATATATATATATATATATATATATATATATATATATATATATATATATATATATATATATATATATCCTTAAAACAATTTGAATTTTAAGAAAGATTCACATTATAAGGCAACGCTCGAATTATGATCTGTCGATCGCTTTTAACTTCTGCTATTACGAGTAAAACTAACTTGATCGATTTGTTGAAAGTTTAAAAGTATAGGATGTCGAAATGTCAATACTCCTATTCGATTTAATAGCATATATGGATACACAATGAAGATTATATTGAGTACTGATTGGTACATTACAGTTCTGATGGTTGGCTGTGGCATTCGTCTTCTGAGGTCGTTCGAATTATGTTTACAACAAAGATAAAACAGTTTCACAGCATCTCTGGAATGTTGTTAATTTGATGATGAAAGTGGTGTGACGGCGGGACAACATTACCTTGTGAGTTTATCTCTTAAATTGTATATTCTATTTTAATTGGGCTTTGGGTGCAGGGTGTTGTTGTTTTAGCTCAGCAACCTGAATGGCAGTGGAGACTAATGAGATGAAACGCATGCATGCAGACAAAGACAGTAGTTTAATACCTTGTCATAGTTTTCTTGAACTATCATTCCTCTGCATTACTTTATTAATGTCTTCTTCAAGTTCAGGTATGAGAAATCTTGGCCAATTTCTGTCTCATACAGAGCATTTGGTCGAATTTTTCCTGGCCCCTATGAGCCCAGGTCTAACTGTATTGATTTATGATTATTCCTGGTGTTTCCCTAAGAGAATGCTGAAATATTCGTCGCATTTGCTCACCACCCACTTCCGAACCCTACAGGGGGATAAACATTCCATGCACTTGTTCTGATGTCTTATGACAGGATTACACGGGATGATAGATTCAAGCAAAGTAGGTTTTATGGTGCAAGATGACGTTTACATGTATGGAATCGGGATTCGCTGATGTGTGAAATCTGGTTTCGTTGATAGTTATCGATGTGTTGAACCGGATGCATTGAAAGTTATTGATATGTGGATCAATTAATGAGAGCAATGTAATAATAAATTAGACGATATACTATTTTATTCAGAGAAGCGAGTTGTTGGAACGCATAACCTTGAAATGTATTCGTAACGACATTTACCTTATTAATATTTGAACATAGGCAGCCTAAATTTATCCGTAAAGAAATTTACCCCTATATTTATTTCAACAGATTTAAAGGTTGTTCTAAACATTTATTGTTCCAAGTGAACTTTATTACACCACTCTTGTTAACTCAATCATTCCCGGTAACGATGATCAAGATGTGCACGATATATCGGACTACATGAACCTTATCTCACAGAGTGATCAAGGTTATTCAGATATGAAGAAAGACACATCACTATCAAGCAATACTTTTGTAGACTTCAGACATGTCGACATGATATTATTATATCTCTCCTAGGATATAATACATGACATGGATACTTATTATTAAATGAAATTGTTAGCAAATTACGGTATGTTACTGATAGCCGAAAGTGGAATTAAAGGCGAAATAACTATGGGCCCAATTAGATACGAGAAAACAATTTGTTGATAGCATACTGGTACTAAATGAAAAACTACAATGACGATGAATACAGCAATAACGACGTAAACATCTTTTGCTATGCATATCGAGCATAAGAACTTGTACGATGCGGCGATGAGTAAATACAATCCTGTGAAAAACGTTTGATGAGCATCAAAGGGGGAAATCGAATGGATCAATACACACTTAAATATTGCAAAGGATAATAAAGCTGGCGGCATACTAGAACTTTGAGTAGGAGATATCGAAAGGTATGCATAGCAATTTCAAGGGCTACCCTCTATCTCCAGAGAAATATATTGTCTAGAGTGTATGTACGCTGCTTTGCTTAAGAAGAACGGAAAGCTGGAAAACCATCTGTACCAAAATTACTTTTTGCCAGAAACAGATAAACATAATACGGTAATCATTCCAGAAAATTAAAGCTTTACCTTAAGTTAGGTTTGAAGTTGGAAAACATCCACAGCGTTTTCCAGCCTGAATAGTAACCATGCGTGCAGTAGTAAGTCAATGTGATCGCTATCGTAAGCCCAAAGACAACACACGATTTTGACCGAGACTTTTCAAATGGATGAATAACAGCATTTCGCTAAATAGGCGGAGAATCGCCTAAACTAATTTAACAACATATATAGATGAAAATGAATAAACTAAAGATGTCAGTTATCGATATTTTGCCAGCAGCAAGATAAATGATAACGAAACGTTTATGACCTTATCCAAGAAAACAATAATAAACTTTTGTTAAAAGAAATCAAACTATCCAAGTCTATAGATAAATGTTCTACAGTGCAAGTAATAAACAACTGGTTGATGGGTAACTTTAGTTGCAACAAACTCACTATCTAGTATAATAAAAATATGAAACTATCACAGTCTTATGCTGATTCATTTTGTAAGTAAATACAAACAGTTTGCATGACAAGATGAAACATTATAGTTATTGCCATACCAGCGAATATCCGAAGGACATCAACTGTAACACTTGACAAATGAATAAGAAAGCAGCTGAACCTTTTCAAGGTGCGCTGTTTGGTTTTCCAGTCAAAGAAGCTGTAGTGCTAAGATCCGCATTCTGTGCATGTAAAGCTGATCGCGATAAAAATAATACGTATGAAGGAATTAAGAAGCTTTTGATTATACAACATTAGCGATTCGATATGTCCAGTAAATGCTTATTTAATCATCAATACTGACAGATGCACTTGATTAGATCATTTACCCATTGTATGTTTACACTTAAAATGATCATGTTAACTTTGACAAACATTTTCAAGATGACGACATAAATGGATTTCTTGATGTCTATTTAACCAACAGATCTTGAAAAACAAACAAATTTTTAAAATGAGAGAAATTATCGGTGATCTAGAAAGCTATTACAAAAGACATTTTGCGGAAACGGTATTTGCTTGATGCAAATAATCTCACATTAATACACAAATGGTTATTAGCGTTGAGTAGTTATCAACTGGCCACTGTTGATTTCAATGCTAAGCTTATGCAGTTGGTAATTTGTTTTTTCTTGAAGTCTTGCAGCATCCTCGTATAGCGAGGGACAATAATGGGTATAGCAGAGGGTATACACAGTTGATAGCTTGAATGTGAAGTGTGCGATTTTTTTATTTCGTTTGTGAATGATAATTGAATAATTAGCATCTTTTTCATTAAATGACTGTACGCGAATCTGCCCCAGCAGACTGAAGTTTGGAATATAAATAGAAATAAACACTATTGACTATGCCAGGAATTGTCACTTTATTATGCCGGTACTTAAAAATAGTTAAGGAATTCTTCAAATCTGAGTTTATCACCAGACCAGCCTGAGATAAAGTATAATAATCTTTAAGAGACTATCACAACATTTTATTAACTGCTGTCTAATAAGTATTTAGAGCATAATTAGTCACTGTCATCCACGTGATACGAAAGACATTTGTACTTATCAAAGTACAGAAGAGTATTTGCAATTTTTTTTTTTGATTTTGTGGTCAAGGAATCACATGTGCTGTATTAGTATTGAAAAAATGAAATAACATCATTGACCAGGCGTGAGAATACCGGGACAGAAATTGTAATTTAAAAATTGACCTTTTTCCTTAGATGATAAGGATTACACGAGGAACGCAATAATGGTATCTACGGTACAAGTCTCCAATTAATATCATTGCGAACATGAATGAACAGAATACTGCAATAACATGGGCCATCAAATTGCAGCAGAAAACGTTGTTTGAGACTTTATATGGCTTCTCACATGCTACATATCCAACACATTTGTTGACGTGCAACAAACGCATATACGTTACTGGCTTTAATAGGATTTACTTTTAATTCCACAATGATACTATTTCAATCAAGCTTATATGTCCTAAATGTATGAATGTTGCGCATAATTATTTTAGATGTCAGTTCAGTGTCATTATTTTATGCTTCTACTGTATATCATAATGAAATTGGTTCCGTCCTATTGAGTTTTAGTGCTCAATCTGGTTATCAGATTTTAATATGGGAACTCGGAGTTATCGTTAGGAACTCGATAAAGTGCAAAACAAAAAAAAGTAATCATATCTATACCTCATATATTGCTTTATCATTTTGTAAGGTTGCAAACCTTAAAGGACTGATTAATAAATATACGTTATAGAAACTATTCATCGTTTCTTAAATGTGAAAATCAGCATGAAAGTTATAATTACTTGTACGAATAACGATGTTTTTGAATACATCGTTTGTCTGACAACAGGTTTTCAGCCAGCAAAAAACACAAAACTATAGTTTGGAATGCGGGTTACATAGAATCTAGAATAAAACTGATTATACGCAATAAAAGGGAGGGTTTATGATGATCTAGTTTTTTATTCGATTTACAAAAGAAACAGATTTCATCTGAAAGTTAACTTGCAATACTTTTATTAAAACTGACGGAAATTCCATCGATTGAAAATATGAATATAACTTGTCTGTCATCTAAGCAGACTTTTGAAATCTATAGTTGTTTTCAACCCGCAGAAGAAACACCTCTTTTTAAACGATTCAAATTAAATCTCACGCGATAAGTCAAGTGTGTTTTCCAATAAGATGACAAACTTATTTAAAAAAAGACATATACGATACACATTTTGTCATGTGTTTTCTTCTTTTCCTAGACCCTAAATCTAATATGCAATCAAATGTGTTGAAGATAACATTTAGATTTTTTTTGCTATCAGGAGGCCAGGTTTATACTTGATTGAACTTATCTTTCTTCAGGTTTGCTATTTGACAAATGTAATTGAATGTTTTGTTCTTCCAATAACTGTAACCATGTCGATATTCTCAATAAACGTGTAGCAAAATAAATGATCACGTTGCCTTTAAGATACAAATCTCTACAATGTATTAATTCTTGAAATCACATATCATACTTCAGGAGGCACAGTCGATATCACTGTCCACGAGGTGATGGATAATGGAAATTTGAAAGAACTTCATAAAGCCACAGGTGGTGCTTGTGGTGGACAAGAGGTAGATGAGTGTTTCAAACAATTTTTAATCAAAATATTTGGCGGTCCTGTTCTTCAAGAGTTTAAAAAAGAGGCAATGGACGATTATATAGGAATATTTCGTGACTTTGAGTTGAAGAAAAGAAGCGTTGACCCAGATGGAGACGGTAAGTTTGTTCTGAGTCTTCCGTTGACTTTAGTGGAAATATTTGAGAAACAAACTCGGGAAAATCTGACTGAAGCGATCGCTCAAGCGCCGTTTGCATCAAAACTGGAGCTACGGAAAGGAAATAAACTTAGGATTGATAATTCAGTAATGAAAGACTTTTTTAATAAAGCTGTAAAAGCTGCAGTGAATCACATTCAAGAATTCTATTATGCTGATGACAAATTAGGAATCTCTGTTGCTCTTCTGGTAGGAGGTTTCTCAGAATCACCCATGCTTAGTAAGACGTTTAGAAACATATTCCCATCTTGGAATGTTGTGGTCCCTGATGATGCTGGGCTTGTCGTACTGAAAGGGGCAGTCATATTTGGACACAATCCATTAGCAGTTACATACAGGATCTGCAAGTATACATATGGAACATGTTCTAGACTTCCCTTTCAGGACGGTGTTCACCCAAAAGAGCTTCTGTACACCGCATCGGACGGAACAAGGCACTGTACAAAAATATTCATGCCATTAATCGAGGAAGGCACGTTATTTAAATGTGGGGATGTTATTTATGACAAATTCATATGGCCATTAGATGATAAGGATTATTTGAGCGTCCATATATATACTAGTACGGATAAGAAAGCGAAATATACCACAGACGATTGTTGCACGCGTTTAGGAAAACTGAGAGTCGATAAACTTAATAGGAATACTCCTCGTACACAGAGACGATGTAGATTAACCATTTCCTTTGGTAATACCGATCTATACGTAGAATGTACTGATATCAATACAGGAACAAAATTAACAGCTTCTTTTGACATTTTAGAATGATTGTACACTTTGCCCAACCGTCTGTGTTCCTTCTTTCTAGAAATTTGGTGATGTGTCATTCATGGTTTGCATAAAGTAAATTTTATATGGTGATATTGCTGATGTTTAACATCCAAATCCTTAACTACTTTAGGTCTTTATGTTGTATTGTCAAGCAAATATTCTTATAGACGTAAATAATTGCATGATCAATAGGGTCAATATTAATAAATAAATAAGATATATTATTCGGTTAAATATTATGTGTGCGCGATAGTGTACATTTATGTAATTTTATATTAAATATTCTAATTACAACGGACGTTTAGGAACATATTTTAGATTGCATTAGGTGCCTTATGACAGCAACTCACAGGAAGACTACTGTGTCGATTATGGGTCACTAAGAATATTGTCGGCATTAGCTGATTATAAAATACAAGTGTTTAAGTTTTGATTTGAAGAAACATAATAACACGAGTAAGCTCCACTCCCTTTGTAATATTATATTTAATATAAGTTGGAGACAAACAAAAGGTTAACACGACTATAATTGCAACGGTTCACCTGCATCTGATATCTGACACACGTATATTTTGAATATATTCACGGTGTATTATCTGATGAAGGTTAAAAATGGTGCTGATGCAAAGGGCAATGTTTTGTTTGAATAAATCTACGAAAGAATATATATATATATATATATATATATATATATATATATATATATATATATATATATATATATATATGTGTATATATATATATATATATATATATATATATATATATATATATATATATATATATATATATATATATATATATAACATACGCTGTATCAATGATATACGACGAGATGTATACATTTTTCAGTAAAAGGAAACGAGGCTTGCCAAGTTTCTTTTTAATGAAATATTTATACAGCGAGGGGGATATCAATGTCACAGCGTACATACTGTACATATATTTTATTTATATCACATACAAATACATATATTTGCCCTTTGACGGAGTTAAGATTTACTACAGGCAGCTGAGTATTGACCGAGTCAATGAACTCTTCACATCCTGAGTGTGTCCGCTACAAAATGTAGTTCTATGCGTTTTGTGGCTTTAACAATCACCTTTGCATATTGATAAGTTAACTGCTTTCTTTCTTTAGTTTCTTTTTTCTTCACATTGATTAAATCAATATAAAACACAATTATGATTTAACCAAGAAAAATGGTTTAATGATAAAAGTAGAGCACTACAAACACATAGTTAGATATGCCATTCTCATGAAAGCTTAGCCATTACATACCAACCCATAGAAATTGATGCGGAATAGAAACTAAGCAAAATGACGAACCAAAAAGAGGAAATTAAAATATTTTAATATATTTGCAGTTCATCTAAGTCATTATCCTGCTTTAGTGACAGTACCACCGATCATAATATATATCTCTCTATCTGGTCGGTTTGACTTTAAAACTCTCTCTCTCTCTCTCTCTCTCTCTCTCTCTGGTAGGACTGACTGTAAATCTCTCTCTCTCTCTCTCTCTCTCTCTCTCTCTCTCTCTCATCCTTTGGTCGGTTTCACTTTTACCATCATTCATAAGTCCAGAAACATCGTGGGATGACACAAAAGAAATTCGTCTACGCTCGTCATTTCATAGATTTTAGCCCGTATCTTGCTACGATGGTCCAGAGAGAGAGAGAGAGATATGTCTTTGGACATTTTCATATTTAATTAATAATAATCGATTTTTAGAACATTATAGTATGTTTAAGAAACAACAACAACAACAAAACATTAAATACACCACAGTATATGTACCACGTAATCTAGAAATTTACCTTATAATGTCGATATAGTTTGCAACTTTGTAAATCCCAAGGAAAGTGTACATATATCGTTACGACGAACCAGATTCTTGTATGTCACTCGGTGTAATTTTTATTTCAAGGTTTTAATCCAGCCCAATTTCCTTTCCTCTCTCACTCCACATTTCAGTGTAGGTTTTCCGTTATGCATGAGTGGGGAGGGGGGAAAAAGCAGAAAGGATTATGATGAAAATGTGTACCATAGTAAATTCATTTAGAAAACTGGGATTATTAATATTCTTGACAGTTATTTTCATACGTCATTAATGATTAATGTGTGCAAATCGATCATTTATCTATAATCAACTGCAGATGCTCGTGAAAATGTCTTTATATGCGTATTATCGCGCCATGGGCGGATCACAATTTGATATACCAATAGTATTGGTATGTCAAATTGCTTTATACCAACACTTTAAATGCCATTTTATTTTTAATGTATGTGGTATAAATATATGACAAGAATAATATGCTATACATGGGTTTATACAGGCCGAGTCGAATACTGTTCTTATACGTGTATTATACAAAGGGACATATTAAACTTACTTATTTCGATGTCTTCAAAACAAAGGCAAATTAATAAAAATTGCAATTTGCATGCATAATTTGTTATTATTTTATCCACTTATGTATCTTAATGTCTTATTATTGTGCCCTAGAGTGTTTACGCTAATGGGGGTGAAAATGTAAGTTTTCCTTTAAAAAAATTCGCACGAACTTTCTATGAGCGACACCATGAAGACAGGGTGATGAACGTAATGAAAGCATATTGAAATTGAAATTATACTTATATGGTAGTTAGTATATCATGCATAGTGAAATGTAAGTAAAGTTAATCATTTATGATAAATAATCATCATTCTATCATTGAATAACTTTCAAAATATCAAAGATTTTATAATCTATATGGTGACTGATATGCATTTGATATGGATAAATAAAACAACAAAAATCGATAAATGCATACTGATTCTCAACACATGTAAACTGTTTACCGTAGTATAATAGAACACTCGTCGCCTTTAGATACTCACAACTTTTTTGTGAAGATCTGAATGCAAAATGTTTTTTATTAATTAAGAACCACCTCGTTGCGTGTTAAATTCCACTATAACCAGATTAAATAAATAAAAATATACGATGTAGCTTAAACATATACGTCTGACACAGACTTTAGTGTAAGCAACAAAACGGTAAAAGAAGTAATCGCTTGGATAAAGTTCTAGACGGTTGGCATGTAATCTAACTTGCACACAAATTAAAAATAGACATGTACAGTCCTATGACAAGTTGTCGTCTCAAGGTAAGCAGGCTGTTACGGGTTCTGTTATTATTAACATTGCACAGTCATCGATGGATGGAAAAAAATTCATAACGATACAAAAATTATAAATTTCGAGGGATACAAACGTGACAAAGTCGATATAATTTCCTTTTTCAGAGAAAGCTCAGAGACATTTTTATTTTAAAAATACAGCTATTAAATTGACAAACACAACCGATCATTTCTTGTGGCTTTAATGTATGTAAAATTGCGAATTTTCAGCGAGAAAAAAAAAAACACAGCTCCCCTCTATTTTCGCTAGTGTCTAGTAGCCACTGCAAACATTATCATGCAGAAAATAAATTTATATTAAAACGATTCGGGGCCCTTGTCCTACTAAGGATTTTCCTTGCAATATTTTATTTCTGCTTTTAAACTTTAAATAAATTTAAAATTTGAAACTTGAACTTTTAATTGACGTTACATTACCACTATTTTTCGGACATATTTGTCAAACCAAATATTTACCTACCTGCCTACCTACCTACGTATCCATCCATCTGTCTACCTACCTACATTGGCAGGCCAAAAAAGATACGTAATAATAATAATAGTAATAATCATCATCATCATCATCATCATCATCATCATCATCGTAAAGAATAATTGTATATCATGTCATAGTAGTGGTAATAACTTGATCATAAACATGTCAAAGGTATTTGTGTATTGTTTTAAAATATGTTAGTTTTGTTCTCAAAATCTGCTTGAAAAATTATTATCATTGATTTCCCAACCCCAGAAGCGACATTTTTTGGGTGAAGGTCACGGGTTTTGAACTAACCTTGAAGCGACAGCCATTAGTACATAGTTCACGCATCAATATTTACCTTAATCAATTACTACAGGTGAGGAGTCACACAAAAAGCGTGCAGCATACAGTCCACTTACATAGTTTCCTAACTCTTTCCCAAGTAGGCACTGCAGGTAATCTGCTGATTGTAATATATCACAATAAACAATGCAAAGTATAATGTATGTAGGCCTAGAATGGATGAATCTATGGGGTCTTATACAAAAAGGATAGTGTTAGTAAAGCATACAGAATATAGGTTACAATGACCTTCTTTGGCTTTAGAAGCGTTGTAGTTACAGAGATGCATCTAGATATCAACCTTCAACGTCATCTGTCGACCACACTGAACCGCTTTTTGACAGGACAGGGTCATTGTGCAGTCAACCTTGTCCGATGGGGCCAAGCCACTAACTCTTCCTGTTGCTGTGAAGCTCTTCAGACCATGTCACACATTGTGAACTGTCCACTGACCAAGTTCTCCGGTGGGCTGCAGGCTCTGCACCTTGCTGATGATGACGTTGTTAAAAGGCTGAGCACGCACTGGACACAGTAATAATAATAATAATAATAATAATAAAGATTCATGTTTGGAAAATAAACACTGCCCCAAAAATTAACTTTCGGCACAAAACTTGAACAAAAATTCACTGATAGTAAATATAGATGACATCGACTTAATTTTGGCAAAATAGATGACAAACTTATCACGATGCATCAACGTGCTAAGTCCCGTGATAGTTGGTAGGATAGTAGGCATATAATATGCCAAAACCTCAAGTGGTCAATAAAAAAAAAGTTTTTTTTTTTTCTCTGAACCAAAACTAGCTAAAGATGAAATAAATAAGTTACCAAATGCCTTATTGTCGAATTTGTTTGATAGTAACAAAGATGCATGTCACCAATTTCACGGTTACAGCATGAACATTCCTGAGAAAGAAGTCATTAAAACATAAACAAAATAGTTGATATTGACCCAGTACTGAAACCGGATAGCAGTGTTCATAAGATGCCTCCCTACGAATCGTGGTCTTATAATAATAGTATCACGGAGCATGTAAAAATTCTACTTGGTCTTAGCCTAAATGCAACAATTTAACGTATCCCAGAAAATTGTGAAATTTAGGTCGCAGGGATCTTTTCTGTTATGGGTATGATTATAAGAGAGATCTATGAATTCACATGATTCAAGGAAAACACAATGAATAATTAATATGTCAAACTGAACTAAAATTCGTTGAAATATTAAACATGGGTCATGGTGACCTGTTGGGAGATGTATTACTTATCGAGATGCACTCTCTAGCCATATTTCATGATTCCAAGTACAGCAGCATTAAACATAGATATACAGAAACGTTGTGGTCGTGCGGTAAATGCATAAGCGTAAGCCAGTACAATGTTAAATATAAGCTGCACTGACCTACTTTTGTGGTAAAGATGTGGTACTAATACGCAGTGGCGTCGCTAGGGGGGTGCAGGGGGTGCGGACCGCACCGGGTGACACCATCTCAGAAGGGTGACACCAAAATGAAAAATTGCAAATTTTACAGAGCACACACTGCTCGGTCTAGTCGGATTTCATAAGCGGATAACCGATCATAGTTAAATACATGACTAGCAGGCACACAGTGGCGTCGCTAGGGGGATGCGGGGGGTGCGGACTGCACCGGGTGACACCATCAGAGGGGGTGACACCAAAATGACATTACTAAGGATTCTGTATGGTCTGTTACGGAACGAGGACCATGGGGGTGACACCATGAACTACCGCACTGGGTGACACCAACCCGAGTGACGCCACTGCTAATACGGATACATGCAAACGCCAAGTCTGATAATCGTTTGATAAATTGTGCTCCAGACTAAAGCCAATGCAGTTAAAAATAAACTATGGGTAACTGCGACCTTCTTGTACGATGAGAATGTGATTAATATTCATTAAGATACATCCCTCACCAAAATTAATGAATCTTGGTATAATATCAAAGAGACTGGGCGTTGCTAAGAGACCTGTTTGGTCTCAAGCTAAACAGAAATTTATCCAAAACCAATTAAATGTAAATTGTAGGTCACATTGATATCTTGTGTAGTAACCGCGTGTTACTAACTGAGATGCATAAAATCATCCAGTTTGATTATTCTCTCATAAACAAAGCCTGTGAAATAAATGTAAAACACAACATTGAATCACAGTCAATAAAGCATAAAATATGTATCGCAGTGACCTACTTTGTGATGAGTGTATAGTATTCATTGAGATGCATCCCGTCAATAAATGTCGTACATAAAGTTATAGTTGCACATATACAGCAAGCTAAAACCTATTTCATCCTGTGCTAAACGGAAGACTTAACCTAAGCGGGTTATATGTGAAATGTAGGTCAAAGTGACATTATTTTGTAGTAATGGTATCTTACTAAGAGAGATGAATACAATAATCCAGTTTCATGATTCAAAATAAAAGAATGTCAGAAATAAACTTAAAAGACAACCTTGCCAAAGTCAGTGAATCTAATTAGCTTCGTAATGACATAAAGTTTGAAATTCCTGAAATGAGTCCTCAATTTAAGTTGAAGATTGCAAAGTCATACGACTTGGTATGACTGGATCAATGCTAATATAGGCAGCTTTTTCTGTCATAGTAGAGAGTATAACTTTCATTGTCAATCAAAGTGTTAGGTCTAATACATATATACCGATTTGGAAAACTATGCTGCCTACAGCTTGAATAAAATATGATATAAATAACTACATACCATTATCTATCCTTCCTTGTCTTTCAACATTATTAGCAAAACATGTACTTGATTCTCTTACCAACTATTAGAACACTTATAATCTTATTCATGATCATCAGTTTGGCGTACGACAGAATTAACTGTATCAAACTGTGCTCGTATATATGACTGAAAAAAATAACTGAAAGCAATAGATAAAAGAGAAATGTTTTGCGCTATTATGGTTAAGTTTCGAATAGGTTATGATCTTGAAGACCATGAAAGTTGCTTAAAGTCTAACATCTATCAATATAATGAACATTCCCTAAACTGGATTACTTTTTACTTAACTGAAAATCGTCTTTCTGTGGTCGCCTTTCTTAAAGCAAAGTATAAATTGTTGAGTGCCTTCCTTGGACCTGTGGTATTAATTCTATTTATTAAACGACTTACCTTTTAAGATAGGAACTTACATCTTCCACTAAAATTCCATGTAGACGACACTGCACTATGCATCAGATAAAACCAAACATAAACTTGAACGTAACTTACAAGATCTTAACAGACTTTAATCATGTTGCAAGCAAACAAATACGAAATACCAAAAAAAAACCAATGCCCACTAGTTATAGAAAAAACAAAAGTGTACAAGGCCAGATAGCTACAAATAATTTGAACCTTAATATGACATTTCATGATAAAGTTATTTGTGTATTTGTAGATAATAATTTATGTTTGTCTATTCACCTTAAACATTTTTCCTATAAAAGGAATTCGTCCATTTGGCTACCTAGGATAGTCAGAACATTAATTGCTTTTTCAGTGCTGAGACATCATTTATAAAAGTTATAATCAGCCATATTTGGGAATTGCAATGTATTTTGGGGTAATTCCTGTAATTCAGCAAAACAAAACTTGTAAGACTCCAAAAGAGAGAGTCCATTTAGTTTTTAAATTTTTCATATATTTGTAAAACAAGATTGGAAGGGGGTATATTTGTTGGTATTACGTGACTATTGGACCTCTGATGTCATTGGAATGATGATTGCAAGATTTGTGTAGCCATGTGACTACAAATGCACATGGCGAGTACCGGGTCAAATTTTCTGTTAGTTTCGTCTCATCTTCTCATAAAATAAATAATTTTCTTATTGATTTGATGCTGCTATGACTAGACGCAGCATCGGCTAAATTTGCTAGGCACGCTGGTAAGCAGCTACCATAAGCCGCTGCCACGGTGAATTCCAACTGCTCATTAGGCAAATTGCTCTGACCCCACACTCCAACATAATTGTAAAATATCAAAATTGGTGTGGGAAGTGTTAGAGGAAACTCGCACTAACTGTGTAGGTGCTATTTCCAATAGCGTCAGGAAGCTTTCATTGCATTACCTAACCATCAAAGATCGCAAACAAAATCTTACTGTCTTTTGATCTCGGTGAGTATGAGCAACAGTTTAATTCAACAGTTGTTTAAAGTGCGAACACGTGTTTTCATGCCTAATTACACCAACTGAAAGGACAAACAGTCGTGTGTTTCACAGATAAACTCTCAATTAGTAATTTTATTTAGGAGCCGTTTCTAGTGATAATGAAAAAAGAGTGTTTGCGTGCGCGCGCGCGCGTGTGTGTGTGCTTGTGTGAGAGAGAGAGAGGTATTAATGAGTGCATGTTCACAGTTGTAGTTTCTTGATTTGATGGGGGGGTATTTAAATCATCAGATTGATTTTATTAGACTTCGAACGACAAGCAGAGTCAGTGTCGCAGAATAGAAACCGAGTGGGTTTTTGGACTAAATGAATAAGACAAACACAATGTAAGAAAGATGGAAATTTATGAAATGAATTAAGAAAAATATATGATGTGAAAATACAATGATTCTCTCACGCTCTCAACACAAGATTGACTCAAATCTCTCTACACAACATTCACACATTGAAAATAAACCAAAATATTAAATCAATATGAACTCTATTAAGATTCAAAATAATCTTATGAACACAACTAAGATTCAAAATAATCTTATGAACATAAAAATGCAATTGCAACAACAATTGATCCAAACGTATACTTCTAGACCCCTTGTACCGTCGCACGATTCCTTGGGTTGGCCCACACTCTTATCGGCCGCTCGCACCCTTTATGGATCCACCACGTGTACAGTCATACGTATACACACGTACGGACAGCATACAGCACCCTTTTTAATTTGCTACGTCTACGTCCGTGACACAGACGTACATACATACATACATAGATACATATTTATCGACAGCACGCAGCCTTAAATACTCTGGAAACTCCAGACAGCTCTAAACAACTTTAGACAGCTTCAAACAGCTCTAGTCATATTCACAGTCATAATCACAGTGACAGTCACAATCACAGCGACAGACACACACAATCACAGCGACAGACACAATCACAGCAACAGATACAATCAGCTACAATAAAACCAACTTGATCATAATAATAGTTTCTGTATAATCTCTAGATATATGATAATACTTTAACCTCTAACAGTGACTTGTAATTCAAAGTTCAAATCTGCGTTGTAATAAATGTATTATTACGCGATAAGACATTACAAACCGAATAAGCTTCGCATATCAAATGAAAATGTAAATTTAACACTTACCCCTATGGCTGGAGAACAATGGAGAGCGTACACTCCTTGACGGATCCAAAACGACCAGTGTCGGTTTTAGAAATTGATCTTACTTAAATCCATAGGAGAGTGAGCAAAAGTCAGGGTAAAATACCCGTGCATATCATATTAGTAATGTTACTTCGTCACAAGTAATTTCTGGCGAGGTACATGTTAATATAGTCGCTTACCTGGAACAACACGTATTCACCCTAGATAACGTTGTACGCATGTACAACGAGAAATAGTCAAATAGTTCTAAAGGAAAACCAATTTATTTCTTTGCCTTATTCTGTGACAGTCAGTACTGATAAATGCTCACAGTTATTTCTCCAAAGAAGCTAATCGTATAATAACTAGATCTGGTGTTAATGGATTCCTTGACAGCACCCTCTTTCTAAATGGAAAGCACTTAGATGACCATTGTTACTGACGCTACATTTAGGCTTGTTGCAAAATACTCTGAACCACTGACAAAAAAGGTCACCAAAATCAAAAATATTTTGAAAGTATTTGTAATCAGACAAAATAGGCATAATATTTTCACAAAACCAACCAAGTCTAGTTTTAAACTAAGACATATTTTAATGGGGAAAGTAATCAAGGTTTGCATTTATGATTAACTAAGACATATTTTAATGGGGAAAGTAATCAAGGTTTGTATTTATGATTAACTAAGACATGTTTTAATGGGGAAAGTAATCAAGGTTTGTATTTATGATTGGCGATGTTGAACCATACTTGAAGAAGATAAGAAGCCGGACAGTTCGAGGTTTTAGAGCTGATGAAGTCAAACTTGATTTAGCGACTGAAATATGAAAAGAAAAAATATTTTATACGTCGTCTTAAAATGTCGGTATCAAAGAATAAATGCATTAAATACACAAATGAAATTAAATGCTGTATATATAAGCCAATGAAAGGAAGATCATACACACACAAGTATTAGGAAAAAAGATGAAGATAATGTGCTTGTTTCACCTTCAACAGCCAAATGACAAATATTTCTTCCATCTATCTATGATAAACTCACCAAGAGATCGTCCATACGGGCCACTACAATATAACACTAGCATATGCCCCATAGTCAAAAGAAGTTGATGAACGAGAAAAGAATTCAACCAGTCTTTTAATGAATATGAAATTATAAACAAACAAGAGAATAATTTGAGTAACATAAAGAAGGAGGGACGAGTAAATGGAGAAAAATATCGTTATTGTGGAAAAAAAGGATGTGTAAAGATCGGTGTCTCAAATGAATTAGCACACGAAAAAAAATACTTTTAAAAGAAGTGATAAAATTATTTTAATACCAGAATAAGAGTTACATAATTCCAATTGCTATGAATTGACCGAGTTGTCTGCAATATGATTGGATATAAACGGTCAGATGATACTGATCTGAAATGTTTAACACATCGATAAAATTCTGCGGGCTACTTTTAGTTCCAAGTTTCCATGTCATTTGATGTGAAAGTTTATATATACCAACGCCAAATACCAAACTATAAACAGCAACAACCTCCACCCACCCCATCCCAGATTTCCGACCAAAATGTGCAACCCCCTGATTAAAATCGCCCAACAGAAGTTAAAACAATGTAATCGCAGAGTCCTTCGTGCATTCCATCACTCTCCCCTTTCGTCAATGAAAGCATATGAAAGGCTTTACAAGCCAATCTACTTTCATAATTTATCGCATTTTTCTTCGATATATTCCCCCAGATCTTGACAAAGGTCAGAGTCAAATTACGAAGCATTAGTTCACACTAAACATGGAAACCAGTTTGCTTTTGGAAGATCGCAATGTGTAGAAAACAAAAAACAAATAATGCTAAAACAACATGTGCCATAATGCCGAAAATGGAATAGCCTGGTTTAAATGACGACAACCCAAAACAATTAATTAGACAAAATGACGATGCCAAGTTCCTTAGCTAACTGGCATTATCAACTCTGACAGTCCCCCTTTTAATACTATATACGTTGACGATGCTTTGCTGGAGAAAGAGGGAATTATGTATTCACGCGCCGTATGTAGAAACGAACGAAAGAAGACTACGAGCTACCTAATATCGATAGAATCCGATGACATAATGACAGAAATGACAAAAATTGGATTTAGAAGGATTAAATAATCATGGTTGGGCATTTATCGATGTGTAAAGTTTACCTAATCACTTACAAAGTAAATAAAGTCTGATGGATTCTGTGTTAACTTTGTGAGTGAGTAGGTAACACTTTACACTTCGATAAATACTCAATCATGATCCTTCAATTACAAAATAATCAAGGGGATAACACAACCAAGCATAAAACGGGTTTTCGTTAAATTCAAATACAATCATCATCAGCCAAAAGTTCATTTAGTGCCTTCTTTTGAGTGTAAAAGTATCATTAAACTAATAAGTGCTTGCAAACAAGACTCAAATAATTCACGGACAATAAAAACAGTTAAGCATATACTATCAGGATTTTGTCTTCACATTAAATCAGTTCACAAAGACTGTGAGTGAATAGTATACACGACAACAAACTACATAGACACATTTTACGAGCCTTTGCAAAAAAGATACAGAAACTATAGATGAATAAGGTAGATCTAGAAACGCTACTAAATGATAGACAGAGATTAAGCGCATGTTAGTTCCACAAGTATACATCCTTTTTGTGCAAAAGAAATCAACGATGACAAAGTTCGTTATCGTCATATTTGTAAAAAAGCAAAAACTGATAGAAAACGTAACTATGAGAATATTGTCAACACATGATTAAGAGATCACGATCATTAGACTGGTCAATATAGAGGTCGTGGACATACTACTGTTAACTTAAATTACACTCGTCGACAACAGATACCATTTTTCATCTATTGTGTTGTCCTGATATGAATCTTCTACAATTATCAAATTCTTGGTTAAGAACGAAGCAAACATTTATCTTTTGGAAAATTTTACTACAGGAAGCAACTTGTGTTGGTAATAAGTAAAGTAAAGTAGAATTATAACTACTTACATAATATGAAATTGATACGATACAAATGATTCAGTGAAGAATTAGAGAAGTTAACGCGTGGGCGCCACCTCAACCTCCACTGAGTAAAAGTGATACCAAATAGATATACTATATTAACTTATAAGTACTACCTCATCAAAGATAGACAGGTTCTCGGTTGGTTAAATTTAAAGGTAGTCTGGAAGACTTGAATACTAGCCAAGATCAGTACTATTTATAGGTTTGTAATACAGGGGATACAACTCTCATCGGTATGTTGGGACGGAAAGTGGTTTTACCATCACCCGTATCTAAAGCTGGTGTTAAGAATACATGCATGAAACTTTTCGGCTGTTTGGTCTGACAAAAATATAACTTTAGCCACAGCATAGTATAAGAATGGTGACTTTAACTACTGTATCACATATTCCAACTTTTTATTCAATCACCTGAATCTAAGCATGAAAATGTTTAGCAAATATATGCTACTTTCAAGGTGCACCTTGATGGTAACATTTGTCTATGTATATATGAAGCCACATACATTCATGAGAATATATGAATGTATGTATGTATCAAAATCAATTCAGATTTTCAAACAAAACTGTAATATTGTTTATTATACACCAACATATTCTTTCTCTAATCTTTTACAGAGGTGCCTATTATACAATTCGCGACAATGTAAAAACACTGCATTAATAGTTGTTTTTATTATGTTTATATATTTTTGTTCTAGTCGTTTTTGTCGGTAGTAAAATATGAAAGTAAATCTTGAAGGTTTCAGCTCTGATATGTGCCTTTTTGTCGCGGGATTAATACCTGCGATCAGTATGTTATGATAAAAAGTTGTTTGCCGAAAAAATTAACTCTGCAATAATTTAATGTGCCACCATCAGAGTAGAAAATGATAGAGTGCAAATATGGTACTATCTAGTACGGACGTTTTTTAAAAACAAAGATACGTTATCCACTATTGTAATTTGACGTGAGACTTTTACTATAACAAACGGAAAGACCAATAATGAGGTCGATAAAAACAGATTCATTATGTACTGGTGTAGAGATAACTTTAAACTGGAAACTTAAAAGGTCGTGACATTGGTCCCAATCTAAATATTGCCACTTGCATAATTTGTACAGGCATGATAGTACTTGGAGTGTACGTAATACAACGATGTGCTGGATTAAGCTGTTTAATCAGATTCAGAAACTTTACAAAGTTCAAAACGCGGCTGTTCGGATCATTCATATAGTACAGAGAACTAAGCACGCCTCCTCCAGCTATGTATCCTTCACTGGCTACCCGTTCCATCCAATGGTACTAACAGCTGCCTCGCTAGGCGCTCAGCATTACGAGGTTATCGTTAGGACTGGTCGGCCTGGTGTCAGGATAATGTGACTGGGTGGGACATCGTGCAACATAACTGCGGCATGTTGCCCCAGTGCTAGACATCACTATAAAAAGCCACACTGCAGACATCGTAGCGAAATGACTGAAACATTGTTAAAACTACGTTAAAAATCAAAATCACAGACACATTACACACACACACACATCACACACACACACACACACACACACGTTTGATCCAGAATATAACACAAAATCTGCTCACTATGATACATTTCGTTAAACTTACGTTCCTCTTCTGACACTCGAATTCTCATTGTTCCCACTGTTAAAACAGTCATACGAACAACGTTAATTCAAACAGCAGTGGTGCTTGTAACTAACATAAACACTGACGCCCATTACAATGGCGGTACATACATACTCATAACACTACTTGCTTGTTAGATGACTGGTGAAATTCATTTACTTTAGTGTCTCAATGTTGCTCAAAAACATCATTAGGAAGAATAGGAGAATAGAGAACAATGATCATTCAGTATTCTAAAAGTATCGAGTAATCCGAATAAGTTCAAATGGTATTCCGAATGATCGTAGTAGGACATAGAACACAATTAATTTTACTATATGTTCTCTACATTTGTTTCTCAGTCCTGACCTTTCCACTGTATGACAACCAATACAAATCATATGTTAATCTAAAATGCCTTCAAAGATGACTTCACGGTGAAGTTCTTGTCAAAGGTTGACCTACTCTTTGTTGAGATGCTGGACGGTCAACAGAGCAGCATGTAAACAGAAGACAGATTTCACTTCCGGATCATCATCAAGGCCTTATTACTCACTGTGCACTGTCGCCAAAATACACACAGACGACAACGCCCTGAGATCATATTCTCAAGAATAAACAGTTACCTTTAAATCCCTACCAAAAATAAATAAATAAAACTATTCTATCACCACCAAAATGAGAGAGGAAAAAATGTTCTAAAAATAGACTAGAACTACAGTCGTGGGTACTGAACTAGAAGTACTAATTGTGACCCGATTCCTGACAGGGTTAGACAATTTAACCTCCATGGACAAAACTTCATCCGTGATCAAATCAATGTTTCTAAAATACTGCTGCACAGTTCTAAGGAATTTTATCCATGAATAGGACAGTTACAGGCTTTTATCTGACACCACTGTAACACAAGCACAAGCCAATTCCAAATGGCCGAATGTCAAAAATGCACAAAACTTAAAGTTTAATTGTGATTTTGCTAATCAAGATAAACACTTCAAATAAACTGTAATTAGTGTTTAGTTCTAACACCAATCTGGAAATTATTCGAAATTAAACTTGACTGTTCAACGTTTCTAGAAAATTCCTTTTTAAAAAATGATACATATTTTTATATGAAATTTAAATTTAACTTAAATTTTAATGAAAATTAAAAACCTGAAGCTGGCAAATTTTGTTCTATGGCAAAGTCTCTCCATTTCTTTGTCATAAACATCAATGGTTTTCTTTATCAGGTGTGAAGCAATTAAACCAGAGCCTGTCAATCAAAGGTAACTCCTGAAATCTGGTAGCATCTAAATACGCTCGCTAGGTCTAACCAAGTACATGACATCATTTCCACCCATGAAGGGGAGTCTTCAGATGTTTGGCTTCCAGCAGTATTAAAGAGTTGGTGAAGTTCTCTGAAACCAAAACTGCCTATTATTGTTAACGGAATGACGCTCTAGAATCAGATGATCCACATTCACATACAAACTATTATGGCATAAATGGGATGCATCGATCTCCTTTGGTATAGTCAGACTTCTCAACTTCACCATTAGTGCCAGTCTGTGGACATGTTTTTTCTTCCATGTGTTTGTCACGGGATCCTTATATGACAATAGGCCATATAATCCATTGGCTGTTACATTTCCTGTCCATATTTTACAAACACTATTATGTGCTATCACAGAATTTAAAGAGATTTTTGTTGACAGGCTTTGAAAAAAAATCCTCCATTGCAACTAGGTGTAGGAATACATTGCTGCTAATAATAATGAGTGTCATCTCCAACAGATACCATTTCTGTTAATTTATGGGGGAAAAATTTATTTTTTAATTTTTTTAATTTTTTAATTAATTTAAAACAAAAAATTTAAAATTTTAATTATATTTTCGAATTGCTACACTCAATATACACATGGTGTGAAAATATCATGTGTCTATCATGGACAATAAAAAAATTTATAGCAATTAAAAGTTGATTCAATACTGCCCTGACAGGTCATAGAACACAATTAATTTTATTATATGTTCTCTAT
This sequence comes from Sinohyriopsis cumingii, assembly GCA_028554795.2. Classification (NCBI taxonomy): domain Eukaryota; kingdom Metazoa; phylum Mollusca; class Bivalvia; order Unionida; family Unionidae; genus Sinohyriopsis; species Sinohyriopsis cumingii. Next base: position 34,630,520 of record CM068829.1, read on the forward strand.
GACAAGAACTTCACCGTAAAATCATCTTTGAAGGCATTTTAGATTAACATATGATTTATATTGATTGTCACACAGTGGAAAGTTCAGTACTGAGAAACATATGTAGAGAATATATAGAAAAGTAAGGCCGATTAATACCAATGTATTTCTTCTAATGCGCAATGCTGCCCCTACCCCCGATTTAATCATCGATATCATTACTGGGGCATAACCAATTATAATTCAAGATTATCTCGTTGTTTTTGCTTAAATACATGGCATGTATCCGTTAAGCTCTATAAATTGATTGGTGGACTGTCAACAGAAAATCGTGCTATATTATGAACTTGAAATTAAGGATGGTCCATTATAAATATCCAGGTAAAAATCATTACGCTTTCTCTTTGTAAAGCTATATTCTAGAACCTTGCAATTCAAATAAACAAATAAACAAGGTCACATGGCATTTAGTTTCAAGTTCATATGATAGCCTGTGTTTTTTAACTTGTAGACATGTAAACAAAGAACTAATCCTTAAAAAGACGTGTACCGCTTTTATTTTAATGATAGAATGACCAATTAGAAAAGAAAATCAGCAAAATTACTGATGCGAAAAATATCCAAATGATTTCATGCATAAGCAAAATGTATATACATTCACAGGTACGTGTATAGGGCCGAGCACACACACACACACACACACACACACACGCGCGCGTTCGTTTGTACACTTAAAGATTCCAGGGACAAAGACAATTTTTAAACGAGGCAGTTTGCTCAAGGAAAAAGGAACGTTTTTTACCAGTGGGATGATATTTTTCTGTTGAATATCAATATTTCAATATAAGGAAACGGAGCGAGTTCTAAATCAGTCCCCACGTGGACAGACAGCGAGAAGGACTTTGTCCGCTAAGTTGATTGGATCGGGTCAAAGTGACATGAAATTGGAATTGAGAAAGAGGATAACAGTTTCGATCCTAATTATAACTTCTAACTAGCAAGCGAAAATTTAGTCTCGCCTAGGAAGATTGCTGAGCAATATAGGTTTATTCCGAGGAAGCACTAGTAATTTGGCGGTATAACGTAGAGAGGAGATTCTAAGGAAAGACAAGGATTCGTAAGGGTCGGTAAGTTATTTGCTCCACTTTTGCAGAATATTACGGCATTGTAATTGTAATTATATGTAGTATGTATACTTAATTGCTAGGATCGTTTAGTACATATAATTACCTTTTTAGTGTTTACTTGCGTATTTGAGAAATGAGCTTGAGTATTATGTAGAGAATTATGTAGATTGTTTGCTTATGATCAGAATTAATTGTGTCATTCGCTAAGAGGTTACTTTTAGTAAACTAGTGCATTCATTCATGTGATAAGTTAGAATTTACGCATGCTTGAATTGTTAATTAGGAAAATGGTTGAGGTGTGTAAGATTAGTTAATATGGATGTATGGATATATCAGGGGCTGGATATTTGAATCTTTGTGTACTTTGTATGAGTTGTAATATAAAGAAATGCGTCTGATTGCTGTGATATTGTTAGTATAATGGGATTAGGAATATGTACTGATGTGATACAATTTACTGATTGAAGTGTCATTAAATCTGTATTCGTTAAATTTAACTTTATTGTATATTCAATCATTTAACCGTCGGCATTGCTGACTGGGGGCTTGGAGTTTTACATCTATATTTCACTAATTTAACTTCCAACCAAAATCGAGCCTGGGTGGGACTTATATAATAATTTAAATAGAATATTGGGAGCACTCTACTCCAGCTAAACACCTACCAGAGTGGCGGCATAACAACCCGTTACGTCATATAAAAAAAAACATTACAGTCATATTAAGGGCAGAAAAACAAACAGCAAGGGAAATTGAATTTAACTTGTCTTAATTTGACTGTAGAAATTAGGTACGACGAAATGATCAATATGAAAAGCGAAATGACAAATTGGAAACTTGTGGGACCTTTGTAATTTCATGTTTGTCTCGTAACATGGAAATATCCGTGAAATTTTAAACTGAAAACAGATGCAATCTTTATGAAACAAATAGTAAGGCAACCAAAAATTAAAACAGTAAAATTTTCTTTCATGTATCATTAACAAGATAATTATCGTTTATGCCGAAATTATTTTTAAGCATCGTCCGACATTTATTTTTATTCTTTTGGAATAGACTATCTAAATAATGCATGCTATTCATATAAGATGATTTTCTTCAACTGTAAACTTAAAGAAACGTATATAGATTAATGTTATTATTACCCCTTATAAGAAATGAACGATGTTATTACATATCAGTAAATTATCCTTAAGTTGTTGCTGTTCGTGAATCTTTGTGATAAATATTTACACTCAGTTTAACTTATCATTCGTTCTTTGCCATATGATAAAATCTATTAATATGCTTCCGATAACAGAAAAACGTTAATGAATGTTCGTTTTCATGGATAAACGTGCTGGTTTGTTGCTTGTTTGTTGTTAGTTTTTCTTCAGTCTACTCTCGGGGCAACCACGATAGACTATTTACAATAAGTATATGACGGGATAAAAGAAAGTTACGTAATTATCAAAGCACTAGAACTTTGCCACAGTACACTTTGCAAGCGTCCAATAAGCACAAAGCAGACAACTTTATACGATTACAAGAACATTAATTCTGTATCCAGTTTTCTAGTCTAAGTACAATAAAAGACGTAAAAAGTCCATACATAACATGGCTCATACGTAAACAGTATTACACGCCTACATATCCCGGCTTGATCAGCGTAACACTGGGCCTCAACAGGTGTCTTAATGTGAAGGAAACCAATACCGACATCATTTTTATTCGATACTGTGACCCATGCCAAATGCATAATTGATATAATTGATTTGGCCAGGCTTTATGGCATGTTTGTCTTCCATTTGAAGGATAAAACTAGTGTGTCTTTATGTGTACTCTAAACTGTCATACATTATTTATATTGCTAAAGAATGAATGCCCTAAATTTCTACCATTGCGTCCGATATTTCAGTTGAATATTTAGCTGAAAGCTGACGGGTCCCATAATATTTCATGCATGCGGCAACACGGAGTGGCTTGGTAACAGCCACTGCCAGTCTGAATATTGGGACCGATACGGAACTAATCTGGTCTCTGAACAAAACGGCATTCTTATGTGTGCTAACTTTTTAAGTCCAACTGAAATCAACATAGACCACAATCTGTCGTCGTATGCTGAGCCGGCAGATCAGAGTCTCTATATGTTTATTATACTAATTACTACCAACAATTTGCATAGCCCAAGATCTTTCATAGCATAATGCAACGGCAGTCCTGGGTCTGTGCAGTTCGCAGTTGAACTCGAGTTATAAGCGAGTAAAGACGGTACAACGAGTTGGTTGTTTTGGTACATCAACCACATAGTACCCAACGGTCCTTGTTGGACGTTTTGGTGTTGATACAGGTCTGGCACATTTTTCGTTCTTCTTGAATCGGTATTTGTGACAATTATCCTCATTTAATACATAACCTCACCTCACCATTAAACCTTTTCCATCACTTTTTAATTGAACTAACGGGATGAATACCATCTTTTCCAGAATGAAGAAATGACCCAACAAGAACAGATTCATAAAATGGATTGGAAATGGTAAAAACATAATCTTTTCTCGTGTTGCTTTATTTAAATTCCTGCTTGATTTGCATTTTGTTTGGGGTTTTTTTTTTGGAGGGGTCTTCTTTTCTCTAAATGTTCGTGATCATGACAGTCCAGTTCCATGAAAAAAGTGTATGTTTCACGTGCATACTAAACATTCTGAATGTTACTTGGGCACTGACAGTTAAAATGGTTTTGCAAGTTTAAAACTTGGCAGTGAACTTCCAGAGAGTATCTGAACAGTCAAGGTTCTCCATTTAAATTTCAGTCGTGCATGGTCGTTAATGTTATACGATACATTCAAGGTTCTCCCTTTTAATTTTCAGTCGTGCATGGTCGTTAATGTTACACGAGTAATGACCAAAGAAATCAATAATTATTCATTACATATAAAGTACGTTTAAATGAAATAAAAAGTAGAGAAAAAGGATATATACAATAGTGACAAGAAGTTTATAATTTGAAATGTCAACCCGGCTGACACTAGCCTAAATATATAAAAATGTTATGCTCAAAACTAGAAATAGTTTTCAATTATCACAGAAATACATTATAGACAGTTATCATAGTTGTGACATTGGTGCAGATAACTTTATTGGTTTCCCCTAATATTCAGAGCCTGAATCAATTTAGATATGTATCGCCAGAATAAAAACTTTATTCCATGCCAGGTACATATTGATGTATTTGCCTTGCTCAGCTTCCCGCTGATACGGGCATTGTCATCGTGTTTGCATTGGGAACAAACCCCCATTCAAATAAGTTCACAATCCAATAATCATCGGTCTGGTCAGTACCCACTCTTGTTATACTTTAAATAATTAACGTTTCGCAAACAACGCGATGAATTTGTTTGAGTCATTGGAGGCTGCAGAGCATGATTTTAAGACTTAAAAAGTGTCAGTTTCAATCTTCCGCCAGTCATGTGATTTCTTTTCCTCTCGAATGCTTTAACATTTTGTTTGTTTTTACTCCTCTTGACTGAAACTAAACTGGCTTTTAATTAAAGGCGCAATTTCAGGCAAAGGTACGAGACTGGTCTTTCCTAACACCTGGAGGTTGCCGTCATTGTCGATAAGATTTCAGTATCGCTGCAGTTCTGTAACATTTGATAGCTACCCAGAGAGCCATCGATGATAACTGCGGTATATCACTAATTCAGCAGTGTCTCGCAATCTGCTGTGGTCAGATTGCCTATGTGGGAAACATAATTAAAAAATATCGGAAGATTAAGTCCAGAAAACATAATTCAAGAATATCGGACGATTAAGTCCAGAGTAATCAGGACAGCTTGAAATACTTGAACTAGGAATATCGTTGTGACAATTCAAATCAAACTTTCGACATGTCATCAAGATGATAACTTTCTTTAGGTGAGTTTGTAGATGCAACTTTTGGTTATAGTTCTTGAATGTTTAATATAGTATTACTTTTCTTTATGGTTCTTGAATGTTTAATATATGATTACTTTTCCATGTTTAATGATATTTAATATTACCTGTCAAGTTTTTGTGTATTTTGTATCGGACTCGTCGTCCTCGTTGATAATTTCATTGTCGATGTCGTTGTCTTTCTTATTAATGTTGTGCTGGATATTTTCCAAGCCATATGGAGGGCAACAACAACTTATTAATTTATACTGAAGACGCATTGGATGTACATGCCATGGTACATGTATGAACACCGTTCAAAAGCCATGCTTAAATCAAACAAAATGATAAAGAAGTCACGTTATGAAGTAAGCACGATACAATCATATGCTTGCTGTAGTTTCATCAGAGGCAGAAAATGTGTAATGTTGCAATCATAATGATCCTATTATTCATACGATTCAATGAATATTGATCAATGTCAGTAGGTCACTTGTACATGCTATTACGACTCTATGGTTTTAAAATAAGTAATAAAAAAGTGAGAAGCAACAAGCTTTGCAAAAATCAACAAATAATTTGTTTGCCTAGAATACAAAAAGAAAATGTAAAAAGAACTTACGGTATTAAATTTATCTTTTACATTCTGATATATGCAACATTTTTACTTTGGATTTGTCCGGCAAACAATAAATCTGATTTTGAATGTTTTCATACTTCTCCGCCACACCCCGTTTATTTTTTTTCTAAGGTCTTCTTGTTGTTGTAGTCATTTAACAATTTGTATTGTCCCTATGAATTCGACAAAGCACAACAGAAACTATACATGGTAGTTAACCATAACTGATTGAAATACTGAGATTGCATTATTGTAATTTCAAATTATATTGAAACACCTCCTCATGAAAGCAGACGTACAACATTCGCAACTTATAGGTCGATCGTAAAATAAAAATGAGTTTGTCCGAATAGATTGTGGTTTCTATTTCTCGTATGGGGTTTTCAGGCATAACAATGTATTTTTTCTACCAATTACTACGCTTAGATAGATCTGAAACTTTTTTTGTTAGGCAGAAGAAACCGAGTTGGCTGGAATGTAAGTACAGATGTCTTCAAGTCATGATGACCAATGCTCTATAGGATAAATAGCGGTAACATTAGATATACATGTTTAAGGTTACGATTCGAATCTACATGTTGATTTTCTTAACTTGGTCAAGTTTAGTGAAATTCTAAAAACTAAAAGACTATATTGCCTGTTATTGTGGAGGCAGATGAGATATGCTTTACCCGTTGTTATTACCATAAAAAATAGGTAATCTTGTATAGTTCTTTGTTAACTGAAGTCGTGTTATCAACATACATGCTGTAGTGACCGAAACTTAAAGCGGCTAACGAAACGGATTAATTCTGGAGGTTGAAACACGTTTCATGTGCGATCTATCTGCAAGAATTGTTATTAAGATATAGGCCTCTTTTGTTTTCAGGTTATGACTTTGACGCAATTTTTGGTTGAACGTTTATTAATTACAATAAGTTTAAAGTATTGCTATGAGTGGATATGTATACAATACTGTCAAATATCGTTATTGAAAGCAACTACAACTAAGTTGTTAACAATATCAAACGAGAAACTGTTTCATAAGACTGAGAAATTGCTAATCCTTCTTCGTAGACTATTCATTGATTCATGGAGATGACGTAAGAAAGGAAAAGTCATTATTATGGGCCAACTTTACATTATTTAAAGAAAATTATAAGTCGCATAATATACATTCGTGTCAAAAATATCAATTTTAATTGTTAAAATGTGTTTTTCTACCAATCTTTTTATCTACAGATGGACATTTAAACAAGCTTAATGGAAAGAAGAACAAGCCGTCCAAAGCTGGTAAGGATAAAATCGCAGCCAGAACGACATAGCAACCCCACGATGCCTAGAGACAACTGGGTCCGCTCCTGTCAGCTAACCTTCTCAGGGAAAACCAGGGTTGTCATAAACTGCCAAACGACATATAAAAACAAAAGAGAAGAAACAAAGTCCAGACATATGTCTGTCGGTAGCGAATCTCTGGATGTTATAAACTACAATCTGGCAGGGATTATTGACAAAGAGAGGATGAAACGGAGACAGAAAATCGCACAACTTCAAGAAATGGCAAGAAAACTTGATCGTGATGCGGATAACAAACAACATCTGTCAGTTAAGTCAGCGCTTAGTTCACAAGTGGCTTTGTTAAATAGCCTTCGGAAGTTTTCTTTCTTAACCAAAGGAAATGAAGCCTTCTACAATGATGTTGCACCAAGCCGAGATCAATCCGTGCCAAAAAGCGTTTCTCAAAAGAACAGCGTTCATCAGATGACCATGCACAACATTGGCCCAGTCATACCGGCGTGGCCAGAAAAGAAAAGGTCCAGTGCGAACGAGTCTCTTACAAACTCAGAGATACTTCGTGAACTAGCAATATTAAAGGTTAGAGAAAAAACTGAGGCGGAACTAAACCTTCCAGCAGATCGTTCCGCACGATTGATAAAATTACGACAGAATATTGAACGAATTCAGAAGAAGTTCGCAACTCTCGCTAGAGAGCATAATAGGCAAGAACACTCTGACGCACCTGACGAAGAGGATTTGTTCGAAAACGAAGAGAACTTGCTGACACCATCACGTTTTGCACAACCAGGGGAGGTAAGTTTGTAACCACGTCAGAGAGAAAATCAATCCGCGTTTTAGAGACCACTTATGAAATAGAAACAATGTTTAAGATTATATATTATATTGTATCTGTGATTGGGGTGTTGGGATCCGTGCAAAATTACCATTTGTAATTGAGTACTGCCTAACAGCGGTGGTCCCTATGTACAGCGCCTTTGACTCGCAGTGGAGTCACTTTATGTATCTTCTCCTTCCTTTCCCCCGCCTCCGCCTCCTCCTCCTATTCCTATGTTTGTTTCACTTCGGAATTCACATTTAAATTCCATGCACAGTAATAAAATCTCATTTGGGAACACTTGTAATATGATAAGTAGATAAATGCACTGTGTGTGTGTGTGTGTGTGTGTGTGTGTGTGTGTGTGGTGACATTTCAGATATGGTAAAAATTAAAAAGAGGCAAATAATGTGTACATCTTTCAATATGCGGTCATCCTGTAATTGACTCTTTTAATATCATATATTTTGCTTCACTTTCTGTCATCTGGTAACCACATGTATATATTTGGCTTGACAAGACAGAGTGAAAACATGAAATATTTTCTTTTAGAAGATAAAAGGTACAATATGATTTAACCTCATATTTTTACTTACTTGGAGTAATTGTATATCATATGAATGACAAATATGTATTACAATCACTGTAAATCTAGAGAAAACACGTTATTTCTGCCTTGACACTGTATTATAAATACTTACTAATTCGAGCAATCCGTTGTCAAAATGGTAAATAATTTAAACAATAATCAAATATAGAATCAAGGACTTGCATATTATCGGTACGTATGCCCAGATTTATTCAAGTGAATCGAAAATTTGCGAAGATAAACTATACTGGCAAACCTATCAACTATTCCGTTGGCCATATAGAAATTAATATTAAAGAACGATGACACAAAAACGTAATTGTTACTTCGTGCAGAATGTATATAAACAAAAGGTGAATCCTTAATTTATCCACACAAACAAATTTAGTAGTTAAAGAAAATAAATGCTTGTATAATATCAGACTCGTCTAATTATGGGAGATTGTTTTTAATACGTAGAAAGTCTATACTGTGTCCCTGAGTGCAGTCTGCTAAGAGGACAACTGTTTTATTTCTGGACTAATTAAAACAATAACTAATACCCCCATTTAAAGGTAGCATCATTTCATTCTTGCAAGTTACACAATAAATCTGTGTTTCTCTTCCGGATTTCATTACAGTTTACATGTCAGTCTGCAGTGTTAGTCTGTGAATATAACGATTAAGTTTTTAATTCGATCTTATAATCTCCCCTATTGTAAAGGATGTTTATTTATCTTCTTGTTTGTTCTAATCCGTGTGTAAAACAATATATTTTGTAATACATTTGCCTATCTATTTATACATTCATTTTGTATATATTCGTTTATTTACTCATTTATTCATTTTTACGTCTACTCTTTCACTTGCCCAATAATATGCAATTTTGTTCATCCGTTTTAGTGCATTCCTTTTCATTATAAAATTAACTGAAGCAATATGTATATATATATATATATATATATATATATATATATATATATATATATATATGGGAGTCTCATTAATTATTGACAAATCGTCAAACAAAACCTTCAAGCTAAGGGTTATACTTAAATCGATACAGTTGTCGATGAAAAATTGCTGAAAGTTATTTGAATATTTTCGTGGAAGCAATGGGATCAGCGAATGGAACTATCGCAAACTACTTTATAACTAATTCTGCATATAATATCCCCATCCCCATTTTATAGACAGAGTCTATTACGGTCAACCATATATAATAAGAAACGACGCAAACGTTTGTCTTTAAAATTATTCTTTCTGTCTTGATTAATATTGCGTATCATACAAAAATATATGTTATGCCACATGTTTTGAATGTACTGAAGAACGTTTAAAAGACCGCACACCATTCTGTCATTTTGCATTCTAGATTTTTTTTACATTATTTTACTTTTAAGGATTAATAAAAACTTAAGTGTACTCGGTGAAAATTATTAATGTAATGCAATTTAAGGTCATATCATTCGCTTGACTGAAACAGCTTTCCTTATAAGATAACGCAAGGCAATATGGTCCAGCGTTCTTAGCAACTATGTTTTGCATGAAATTATAGTGAGTACAACAAAGGCAGCATTCGTTCCAATGTCCCTTGATGACAAGTCATATCGCTCAACTGATGAATGGTCAGTGATTGCTAAAACATTATTTAAATGACTGATGCGAGATCTTAAAAAAAAATCACTTACCACATTTCATGAAGACTGTGTCAGTGAAAGCATAGAAATATTTTAAATCCATCAACTAAATGTATTTTTTGCCTCACTTTATAGCAGCTTTCGTCCATATGAAATAGGTATTCATTCATCTTTTCATTTATTTCGTTTAATCTTTCACAGAGGTTCACTGGATTAACGCACCCTTCGTTGCTTGGATTCAGTGCACAGTTAATTTCCCTATATATATTACGTACATTTATTTTTCTGTATTGAAAAATTTACCTTTCTGTATTCAATATTCCGTTGTATCCAAATCCAAATAAATCATATGTTAATCAAATTTAACTTCTTCGACCAACGTTCAGTTAAGTCCCAGTTTTATGTTATCCGCTATTTTTGGAGAGGCTGAACTGTATGCAAAGGAAAGTGTCATTTGTCACAGATTTAACTTCATTAACAGGCTGAAAAGTAAGCAAAAATAAATCATGACAAAACCGAAATATTAAAAACAGGAAACTGGCGCGGTAACCATCCTGGGCTGCCTCCGCACCTCCTGAGAGACAAAGTGAAAACTCTTGGAGTGCTTTTTGGTAATAAATAATGAACAAGAAAATTATAAGCATCTAATCAGCAAACAATACAGAAAATGCTAACACCTGGATACTAACGCCGCTATGTATCATGGAGCGTGCACAAGTTTCAAAAACATACCTATACTCTAATATAAACTATACTGTTAAATCCATTGATATGGAAATCAAAAACCTGAATAAAATTGATAAGGAAATAAAAAACTACATATGGAACTATAAAACACACTACATAATTAAAGAAACATTATATAGTGCAATAAATAGAGGGGGACTGGGGATTCCCAGCCCTCTACTTCTGAAGACTTCCAACATAATCAATAGATTCAAAAAATAGAAACTGAACCCAAAACTGCGTGGGAGGCTCTATCTATTTACTGGTTTGACTTCTCTTTAAGAAACAGACCGGAAATATACCGAAACAATAACTTAAAAAGAAAACTAACAGTCCCAAATAAATTTAGGTATATAAAAAGCATTTTACTAAAATATAGAGACAAGAAAGAACTATGGCTAATGGAGACAAAACTTACTTACGACTAGATTAGAGAAGATACAACAAAAAAAGTAAAGTGCAGGGTAGAAAGGGCAAACTGGGGAATCAACTGGACTCTAACTTGGTCAAATTGGGCAAAAATAAGGTCACAAAAAACACAAAGTTTAATCTTCAAATACTTACACGACGCCTGGCTTACGGGTGAAGAAGTTGTTAAACGTCGTATGATAAATTTGATACCAAAATGTCCGCTGTGCAAAATAGCAAATTTTACCAAACTATATGCGATGACTAAATGTGATAAAACAAAAATTAATAGGCAAATACTAATTATGGAAATAGGCAAAAAATATGAATATCAGATAAATAATATTTTATATTTGGATGTAAAATATGACAATAAAACAATTTTACAAATAATACATTACATAAATACGACAATGTTATATTGTGGCCAAGTGATAAAAATAAAAAATAAAAACTTTGTAATAATTTTTTTTTAAAAATATATATTATAAATAATAGCAACTTTCAAGGGGAAACTAGGTACAGGGAACGCATTGTGGGAGAAGTGTGACGCACAGACACCGCAGGGCTAAGTCACAAGGCGCCACGCGAAGTGGAAAGACCTGCGGAAGAGCGACGGAAAATCCCACAGGGCGGAAATGGACAAACAATACAAGTACACAGGGACTAACACATATAGTGAACAACAAAGATCGCTAATAACCAAAAAGGGACTAAGCTCAATTTCAAATACTCTTTCGAAATTTCTGAACTTCCAAATAAGAAAGAAGAAGGCGTAGCTCCGCAGATAAGGGAAGCATATACAAATAAATAAAATGCGGCTCCTTACTTGGACTAAGCCAACTTCAATATTAAAGTTTAACGAGAAAACGAGACACCATGATCACTCATATAAGAAATTAGCTTTATTTTTTTTCTCAAAGATTTAATGCACCGTCTTCTCGGCAAAATTCAAAATTCTAAAAAGAGATGAGAGTATGGGGATGCGAGAGGAATTCGGTAAGACTCCCAATAGAAAAGGATGTCGCCGCCAGTGCGGACTGCAACCCTCATCTCATCCCCCAACTCGGACCAAATTTTCTGGTCACCAAAATACAGATCTAAAAAAAATGAAAAAAAAAACAAATTGAAAAACTACAGAGGAAATACGATACACTGCTGTCCTAACAGATACTCTATAACAAAACATACAATATAGCAAAATACATTTAATATACACAGGACATAGGCGACCTCTGGCAAAGGTCACTGAGAAAAAAAAAAAAAACAAAGGGAGAAAGGAGTTTTCCGACTAGGCACAAAATCTATGTCGGAGGAACCACTCCTTAGATAACACTAGGGAACAAAAAATACCCCAATCAAAATTTCTAAATAAACAAAATTTGAACTAAATTCTTTTTATAAAAGATAACAAACTTACACACCTGCGGGGGATACAAATACACATAAAAACACTTCCTTTTCTTTCGAAAAGGGGGTGGGGGGGGTGGGCATCTGTCTGGTGCCCCCAAAAAAGAAAAAAGAGCAAAGCAAAGTGTCACGTTGCCCGCCCGCTATTACGTAAGTCAAGAACAAAGGAATTGGTTAGAAGTCATGCATATGTTAGACCCCGCGGCTGTAATGGTCCTGTTGGTAATTGTTACAAGAGCCCTGCTTTGTTGGGTGTCAAAAATCACGTGGAGCTTTGTTCAAAAAAAGGACCCTTATTGGCGTAGTAAATCTCACCACGTTGACAGACGGCCGGAGCATTGTCTGCTAAGTTGAATAGAACAGGGTAGAATCGATATCCAATCGGAATTGAGAGAGGGTGTGGTCACCATTTCAACCCGAATTTAGATGAGTACTTTAGACTGGAAACCCCAGTCATTATGAACCACCGTGCTTATAAGTTGTAGCAATAATTCCGGGAAGCCACTCGTGAATTGGCGGGAAAACTTAGGAAATTATAGGGAAAGACATTTAAAGTGACCTGACTCTTTGATAGTTGCTAGAAAGTTTTAATTTAATAAATAATTTAATTTGATTTTATCTGAAAAGCACACATTTAGCAGTATTTTTGTATATCTTCAATAAACATTGCATTTATGTAATGAATCACGCATAACCATCTTACTGTAATGAAATGCGGTTGGTTCTCAAAGTTGTTACGAAAAATCTGACAAATCTTTAAAACTGGCACCTTATATATCTCCATAATCTGAGTTCAAATGAGCTTTGTCGAAGCAGCGAACTGGTAGATCAGCGTATCGTCGAATGGTCCAATGCTAATGAGTGACGATGCGACTCTTTAAAATACAAATACAAAACGCTAAATTTATGAACCAGACAGCACTAAATTTATAAATCTAGTGCAAGTACCACTGATCAAGTTATATTGATATCTTATACAAGAACCGTTGGTCAAGTTATATCGATGTCTAGTATAAGTACCATTGGTCAAGTTATATCGATATCTAGTACAAGTACCATTGGTTAAGTTATACAGATATCTGGTACAAGTACTTGTGTTGTAGAGAACAGGGAAAGATGGAGAGAATTGGTTGTAAAGTCAACTGTGGTGCCCCAACGACCTCTTGGGTTAAGGGATTGATGATGATGATGATGATGATGATGATGATGATAATGACCATTGGTGAAGTTATATCAATATCTAGTACAAGTACATTTGGTCAAGTTAAATCTATGTGTTCGGATAATTTATATCTGTATTACCAATTGTAACAAGATACGCTTCTGCTGATATGCTTTTTTATTTTCAGGCCAAAACATTTTTCAGAAAGTATGCAAGAATTGTGCTTATATTGCTGCAGTGGATTAAGTTCATCATGAAGTAAGTACGATACTATTCCTTCAGTAATCATTATACCATCTGTGGGCAGTCATCCGTTTTGAGTTCACTATAAAATATTTTTGATCGAATTAGTTCCTGTCAATTTTGCTTACTTTTAAAATGATAAATCTCCTGAACAGTAGTCGATCAGAAGGTGAGGGACGTAAATGTGGACCTTTCATCTGAGAGTTTATGCCAGCAACAATCGCTACCTAGATCGGCCACATAAGCCTGAGCATAATTTTTTGTTTTGTCATTATTCTATTTCTTTGCTAGCAAATGTTCCGATATTAAGTTGCCCAATTTACACCCTGGGGATCGACCAGATATTTCAGTGCTTTGGCCTACCTATATCTACTGAATTTCATGAGTTGCTTCCCTTAGTATATAATGCCAACTAACCAAAAGCTTCTAACAGCGGTACATTGTACGTCGGGCGAAAATGGTGCAAGCAACTGATAATTTCTACATACCCGCAACCATAGGCTTGCCGCCGGTTTGGGTAGGGAGAAAACATTTGGATTCCTCAAGTCTTTTCCTTTATCTTGCCTTGCAAGTCTCTAATTTCGTCATCACATAATTTCTGAAAATGAATCTTGGAAAATCTTGAGCATTTATTCCAACATGTTATTGTGTTAACAAATACAAAGGTCTAAAAGGATAAGAACTTAGTTAATCACCTACTATAATGAGTCAGATAGCGACGTTTGATTGGTTGAATGCCAGGGAGGAGGTGATGTCGAAATTATTAGTTGACTTCAGAAGTATACCTTGTAAGCTTAACATGGAAAGTATGACCACGTACCCGAGAGAAGCCATTACAAGTGTGTTGGAAGGAGAGGGTGTAATTGTGCAAACACAGATCAGCATTGGAAACTTGCTTGTTTATTAGCCTGTTTTAATTGTGTGCCCCTCTTGTCTCGATCATGTAGGGACAGTGCTCAAACTTGAACAACGTGACTTTGATTGTATGCAGTGGTTTGCCGCCGCATCCAATGAAATTTACAAACCCGAACCACTGAAATATCTGATCGATCCGTCTATGTGTAGATAGATTAACATATCGGAACCTTGGCTAGCTAAGATGTTATCGTTAGCCTAAATACTTGCACGCTATGTCTGCACTGTTTCTTATTGACCTTAATAATAATAATAATAATAATAATAATAATAAAAATAATAATAACAATTTCTCTCATTATCATTGGAATGCTGCAGTATTTGGTAAGTTCATAATGGCGGTGATACTGTGTAATTGTAGTTTATCAAGTACCGCTAAAATAATAGTTGCTGTTAGTTTGGTGTGCAGTGTTTACATCAACAAGGTACTTATTATATATATATATATATATATATATATATATATATATATATATATATATATATATATATATATATATATATATATATAGTTGTTGTAGGGTTTAACGCCATTTTTCAGCACACGATAGGCTATACATGGCGGCCAGTATTAATGGTGGAGGAAAACCCCGGAATGAACCACCGACCCAGGAAATATATATATATATATATATATATATATATATATATATATATATATATATATATATATATATATATATATATATATATATATATATATATATATATCTGTGTGTATGTGTGCGCGTGTGTGTGTGAATGTTACAAATTACATGACTCATCAGATACCTTAAATGTGAATGTAGGAAAGAAATATACAGAGATACACATATCGGTAAAATATCGGCGTTGTTTGCTGTTCAATAAGCGTTCACGTTAATCTTACCTACAAAAGCCTCTCTCCATCTTGTCATGCAAAAGAACTCCT
Organism: Sinohyriopsis cumingii; assembly: GCA_028554795.2. Lineage (NCBI taxonomy): Eukaryota > Metazoa > Mollusca > Bivalvia > Unionida > Unionidae > Sinohyriopsis > Sinohyriopsis cumingii. The sequence continues at coordinate 34,646,210 of CM068829.1, forward strand.
TCACTGTTGTCAGAAAACAATCTTACGTACCGATATAAGTTCTTTCAGTGCTTTTTACCATTTGTGCAATGATTATACATGTTAGAGAAAACTTTTATTTTAATTTCTTCCCTACCGAGAATCGAAGCCAGGTCCTCGTGTTGCGTGCAACGATCGCCTTGCCTGCACCTATCCGAATACCCCCTTGACCATTTATATATTACTAACAACGAATGGAACAAAGTCTCTGTTATAAGCATTCTTACATAGGAGACACACCCGCATGTCCACCAACCAATACATTTTCATATATAGCACAGTTAGTATGTTAACAATGAAAGCGGGAACCAATACCGAATAAAATCATTATTACTTAAGATTTCATTTTCCAATAATTCTTTCTTTTAAGGCCAGTATTCGCTCACATAAGTATAATTACTTATATTTTGTTGTTGTTTCGTTTGGTATTATTATTATTATTATTATTATTACTGTGGCTATTATTCTCCATACAGAAACATGAATTTATCAGGGATGTAATTTACAGTTATAACGCTTAATATTTAGAAAACGGATGGGGCTATTGCTCCTCAATTCGTATTTATATAACAACCAGGCTTCCATTAAATCTTCGAAGTTCAAACCAATAAGCGCGACACCGATATTTGTATTTAAAAATTATTTCCATTTAATGTACAATGACGCAATTTTTTTGCGAATTCGTCACTTTATTTTATGCTTATTCATCCTGTTTTGTAGCTGCTTTCAACAAACACTTAGAGAAAGTTACAGGTGCTTTGGATAATTGCGATCTAGCTTTGAACAATTAGTTGTCAGTTATTTATCTTAAACATCCATCTTCGAAATTTATACATATTCCTATGGAATGTGGATGAAGAAATGATAAATAGGAAGATGAAATAATGATGAGGAAAAATCAATCCCTGACTAGACAAGTGCGTCATCAGAAGCCAAGGGCGTCGCTACGCTCCTTTATCTCCCGTGTCTGTCTATGCTTGGATTTACTCGGTTTCCATGAGTGAGCATAAAGAAACTACTTCATCATCGACACAAGGTAACAATGTCTAACACATGTGAAAGTGCCCGTTGTATCGATCTATAAGGGGGTGAAAGGCTCACTCAAGCGACGTAAAGAAAGAAAAACATTTTAGTGGCTACACAATTTTACTTGCGCTTGCATCGATTGCATTATGCATATTCATAAGAAATGAGGAACTCTTGACATAGATGGTTGTCTTCCCGTCATGTCATGAAGGGATAAAAAAAAAAGGCTTTGTTTAAGGACGGGATCTAGTTTGGGTAGGGCTGCTGTGCATACTTTAAAACAGCTGTAAAAGATGTGCCCTCAACTAATAATTTACCTCAGGTTTTACACTTGGCAAAGCCTTCTTTGTATCTCTGTCACGTGCCCCCTGCGGAATATTTACTAACACCAGAGAAAGACGGACAATTAAAAGCTCAAATAGCTCCGAGACTCCAGTCAGAAAGGCCGACGGTCTAGGTGTATAAAGTATAAAATTTAATAAGGTGAAAGGTATAACAATTTAATAAACTATATCACGATATTTAACAGTTACATGACAATTTTTCAATGCAATTGCTTCCAGTCAATACAAGACGTATCCAACTTGCCAGTTATTTCATCACGCGAAATTAAAGGTGAGAGTGTTTCCTTCCAGTATCCCTTCTCTATGCTAAAAATCTGCAATTTCGGCCTTGTATCTCGATTCGGTACTTAAGGTACCCTTGTTTCCGTCTCCGGCCCTGCGCCTTCGCACAACTGCCTATTCTCCTGGCCCCGCGCCTTCGCTTATTCTCTCGGCCCTGCCCATTCGCCCAACTGCCTATTCTCCCGTGCTCTTCCCGTCTTCTCCTCTCTCTAATTTTAGAGTGAGTCCTAGCCCACTAGGAAAGCTTCTTGTTGATTCGATGGGATGTACAAGTTTGTCTCCTTGCTCAATAACAACACAAATAATAATATCACGACTTCTGATACATACACACATATCCCTAATTGTCGATATAGTAAACTATCAACATCATCAATATTCCTACACATTTCCTACCTTATAAAGTATAAAAAAACACATACAAATATAAAATGCCTTATGATACGTGCACAAGGCCAACAATGGCTACCTCTGCATAATCTACAACTATACATTCAAATACAAGCACGTTCTAACAATACTCACTATTAAATTCAGTTATGCACCACGATGTAACATCGTAGGAGATTACACAATCAACTTTGCTTCTATCCTAACAACTACATGCATTATTCTTGAATATTAATAATTCGCTACACACTACATTACGATATAAACGATTAATTTTATACTAAAATAAACGCTCATAATAACGCATAAATCTCACGACACATAATTAGGAATGTGAGACTGATTCGGGCGAAGATATTTTACCTCAGAAGCCTTTATTCCAAATCTCGTCAGAAGTTTATAGAACTCATTTTCCCCCTCGTTATACGAGTGCACAATTTTCCCTCGGAGTGCGTGATGTTTCTTTTAGTCACTTCAGACTGCACTGATTCTTCCAAAATGAATGTAACAGGATAATGTCTGGCTGCGTGAGAAACCCGCCCACAATCTGACTATCTTAGTTCTGATTGGATACCGATGGTCTATTTGAAAACTGTCTGGGTTAGTAGCACCGACATGTTATAATGTCGGGTTTTCCGGTCTCTAGCTTACGCCGACCGGTGACATCAATCGCTGATTGCACAACAGAGTTTCTCACCTCCTTGGCAAGCTTTTTTAAAACTAAATCCTGAGCTTGACTGTAACGAAATGGCTAATTCACGGACAGGTAGTTTCTTTGTTTTAGAGTCGGTCTAAAGGCGTAATATTATATAACACGTATTGATATTACCCAAAGTACTTTGAATTACGAATTCTATCAGAAGACATGTATAGACATGAGGCAGGAATTGTTATCAAATGTTCAAACACAACTTGACAGCCTCATTAGCATATTAAGAAGTTAGAACATTCGAGAATCCGTTTAAACTTAATCAATAATTAAACAGCAGTAATGGATCTTCACAAAAATGTTTAGCATAGTTAATTCGTAACTAGAGTATATGGATCATTGATTTGTGTGGTTCTTACAATTGTTGCTTGAAAATAAAGCTACGTATCACAACTGATTTCAGTATACGATAAAGACCCGATACAACACATAGCGCGATACAGAGTCCTGTACGTGATACATATCAGGAAATAGTTCCCCTCCGATGCGTATCACAATACAGAAGTCCCACTGCACTATGCATCATAAGATATAGATACCGATACGACTGGAATCATGATTTCTATTTAAACACCTGATAATGAAATTACGCATGCTACACACAAAGACTTCTGTCCGTACACATCTTGTTTTAACATATAAAACTGCATTTCATGTTAAAACTGTTTATTATACAACATTCTCTTCATTTGGTTCATTGATGTGTTGGATCAATGGGCTTGGTGATATACCTCGGGGTTTAGATAAAACAATGAAGTGAATAAAAGTATTTAAGTAAATGATGACCATTTGAATAACATGTTATTATTGTTTTATGTGTGACAGTTAGTTTTAATTCCGTTCCTGTAACGCTGTGTCGTGCATATCGTGGTATGGAGTTTGCAACACGATGTGTCGTCTCGTCGCACGATGTAGGTGCTCGCATAAGTAATGACGCATCGCTACAGCATTGCTTTAAGAAGTACTGTATGTGGGGTGGATGGGAGGGTAACTATCTTTCACTGTATTCCTTAGTTTATCGTGCATCAAATTGTTTTACTAATCACATATATTTCCGGTTATTCAACGGTGATGGAACTCTCCAGTGATCAAAATATGTAGCAAATCAACACAACATTGTCGAACTCTCCATGAATGAAAAAATGTAGCATATATAAACAATACATATACTACTGTCTATGAATCAATATATGTATCAAATCAAAAACAGCCCATGTCGAACTCTCCATGAATCAATATATGTATCAAATCAAAAACAGCCCATGTCGAACTCTCCTCGAATCGATATATGTTTCAAATCAAAAACAGCCTATGTCGAACTCTCCACGAATCAATATATGTACCAAATCAAAAACAGCCCATATCGAACTCTCCATGAATCGATATATGTATCAAATCAAAAAACAGCCCATATCGAACTCTTCATGGAACAATATATGTAGCAAATCAAAAACAGCTTATATTGAACTCTCCATGAATCAATATATGTATCAAATCAAAAACAGACAATATCGAACTCTCCATGAATCAATATATGTATCAAGTCAAAAACAGCCCATATCGAACTCTCCATGGATCAATATATGTATCAAATCAAAAACAGCCCATATCGAACTCTCCATGAATCGATATATGTATCAAATCAAAAACAGCCCATATCGAACTCTTCATGGAACAATATTTGTAGCAAATCAAAAACAGCTGATATTGAACTCTCCATGAATCGATATATGTTTCAAATCAAAAACAGACCACGTCGAACTCTCCATGAATCAATACAGGTATCAAATCAAAAACAGAAAATATCGAACTCTCCATGAATCAATATATGTATCAAGTCAAAAACAGCCCATATCGAACTCTCCATGAATCAATATATGTATCAAGTCAAAAACAGCCCATATCGAACTCTCCATGGATCAATATATGTATCAAATCAAAAACAGCCCATGTCGAACTCTCCATGAATCAATATATGTATCAAATCAAAAACAGCCCATGTCGAACTCTCCTCGAATCGATATATGTTTCAAATCAAAAACATCCCATATCGAACTCTCCATGGATCAATATATGTATCAAATCAAAAACAGCCCATATCGAACTCTCCATGAATCGATATATGTATCAAATCAAAAACAGCCCATATCGAACTCTTCATGGAACAATATTTGTAGCAAATCAAAAACAGCGGATATTGAACTCTCCATGAATCGATATATGTTTCAAATCAAAAACAGACCACGTCGAACTCTCCATGAATCAATACAGGTATCAAATCAAAAACAGAAAATATCGAACTCTCCATGAATCAATATATGTATCAAGTCAAAAACAGCCCATATCGAACTCTCCATGAATCAATATATGTATCAAGTCAAAAACAGCCCATATCGAACTCTCCATGGATCAATATATGTATCAAATCAAAAACAGCCCATATCGAACTCTCCATGGATCAATATATGTATCAAATCACAAACAACCCTATATCGAACTCTCCATGAATCGATATATGTATCAAATCAAAAACAGTCCATATCGAACTCTCCATGAATCGATATATGTATCAAATCAAAAACAGCCCATATCGAACTCTTCATGGAACAATATATGTATCAAATCAAAAACAGATTATATTTAACTCTCCATGAATCGATATATGTATCAAATCAAAAACAGCCTATATCGAACTCTACATGAATCGATATATGTATCAAATCAAAAACAGCCCATATCGAACTCTTCATGAATCGATATATGTATCAAGTCAAAAACAGCCCATATCGAACTCTTCATGGATCAATATATGTAGCAATCTAAAGAGAGTAAAGTCTGCAACTTACTTATTGTCAGCATTTTGAAATTAAATAACACTTTTAAATAAAAGTATGTATTTGATAAATAGATATGGCTGGATTGCAGCTGGATATAATTCCAATTTAGGAAAATTGTGATCATGGGTTGAATTCCCCTGTAGCATTTACTCTTTTTTGAGTGTAAGATTTGTTTTCAAATCCTTCGAAGTATATCTTCATAGAGGTCAAAAAATTCGAGTTCTATTGATCTCTCACTTTAGGGGTCGGGAGTTGGTATCTCTCTGGGGGATATTCCCCCTTTGAACCCCTTTAGTCTTTAGATCTCACTCTCAACTGATTAAATGAATTTATAGAACCATGCGCACTTAGTTTTCATCTGGGACAACCATATCATTCGGTCTTTATCCTTTTTGACACTAGGAACTCTTCCGTGAGAAACATAGTATGCGATCATTATACTTTGTGACGCTATGGGCTCTTCTTTGACAAACATAGCATGGGATCATTAATATTTAGTGACGCTAAGAGCACTTCTAGGGCAAACATAGCATGGGATCATTAATATTTAGTGCAGCTATGAGCTCTTCTGGATAACATAGCATGCCATCATTATACTTTGTAAAGCTAGGAGCTCTTCCCTCTTCTTACGAGCTTCACATCCGAGACTTAAAAATAGTCTAAGTAGAACCTTAAATGTTTGGGTAGATAGTTCTAATTTCATCGTCCGGTAAAAAAAAAAAAAAAAAAAAAAAAAAATTGTTATAGAATATTCTTGCAATTTACTTTCTACTCCAGAAATTAATTTGTTCAGATATCTCCTCAATTATTTTGTACTGTTCATAAAGAAAATTTCATCGGGGAGGAATACGCATAATTACCGATGTCACGATAAAGAGGGTCTGATACGATACTGTTTTCGACTTTTCGTCTTAAGCAAAGTAACATAAAAGAGCGAAAATCAATACGTTTGGTAAAATAAAAAAATACATTGTTTCCCTAAGATACAGAACGAAAATTTGAAGAAAACAAATTACACTATTGTACATTAACTCCCAAAAAGTCCTAAAAGTTCTATCACAATTCTAAAAGTATAGACTTTTTCCGAATGAATTCAAGCGGTGTTCCGAATGAGTTTCAACTTTGAACGTGATGATGTGCGAATAGTCTGGAACAGCGTTGTGCTACCATTCTTGGTGCATCAGAATGATATAATCCAAAATGTCTCTAAATGAGTTAACAATAATCCTAAAATAGTGATTTAATCTTCAAACGAAAGAGCGCTTTGTAATTATTATTATTATCGTGCACAGTGCGTTCTCAGCCATTTAACAACATCATCAGCAGCATGGTGCAGAGTCTGCAGTCCATCGGGGAACATTGTCAGTGGACAGTTGTTCACAATGTGTGACATGGTCTTGAAGAGTTCCACAGTAACATGAAGAGTTAGTGGCCTGGCCCTATCGGACAATGTTGATTGTACAACGACCCTGTCCTGTTCGAAGGCGTTCATTGCGGTCCACAGCTGACGTGGAAGGTTGAAGCGAGGAGGGTAGACAGATGGCTCAGCTACGAGGGAGTGGTTCACAATATCTACTGAAGACCACTCAACACTCCATGCCGAAATAGATGTCATATCCTCCGGCAACGAACCTAACCAAATCTGGCGTCTCGAAGTCAAGCAGACTGCTGCATGTGAGGTGACATCCATGTACATTAGAAGTTTCTCACTGGCATAGACCTTAGCCAACACTTTTGTGGTTGCTTCCTGGCGACCCAGATGTGAAGGAGGAATGTTGCTGAGTACCGGCAGCCATGGTAAAGGAGTAGGACGTAGTATTCCAGAGATTATGCGCATTGTTGTGTTGTGCTGTACGCTGTAATTAGAACGAACAATTTAAATAAATAAATCCTCTTAAATACTAAATGAAACACAACTAAACTTGATTCCTCTTTAGATTGATGTTAAGGTAGGAATCTATAATTCTACTACAACCTTAATATAAAAACCTAATGCACAGTTTGAGGACCAGAATAAGTGCCATCTTAACGGAAATTTCCGTCAAATGGTAAACAAAATATATTTCTAGAAAAATCTAAGATCGAAATCAAGGCTATAGCTAGAACACAGGCCTAGTAAACATGGTTACCCTATATGACATTAGATATGTAGGCCCAACTCCTACCCTCAGTATATATATATATATATATATATATATATATATATATATATATATATATATATATATATATATATATATATATATATATATATATATATATATATATATTGTCACGGACTAACGCAGCTCACAATACAAATTAACCAATAAAAAATACACATACATAATGACAAAGAATACAATAACATCTTGTTTGATTTACCTATGAGCCGTGGTTCTAAACCGAGCTGATTGAGTATTTCATCACACTTAAAATATTAAACTAAATTTTTCATGTATTTTACACTCCGTTTGCATGTTATTAGTGTGCATTGTTAAACGGAAGACGTTATGCAGCAAGTAATATTCCATGCAAGTCGATACATCGTTACAGTTCTACACTGAAAATTATTGGTTTTCAAAGAAGGTCATTGGCTATGTACATTCATTTATTCTATGGCATTTTGCTAGTATGTATACAAGTATTGACCGCAATTGTAATTGTTCATAAATACTGCCAAATATGTATTAGACTCAGTATTGTACTCGCCACGATGTATAAAATGATCTTGCCTAAATATCGATACATAAACAATATGAAACGGACACAGCTTGCACACTAGTCATTGACAGAATATATAATTCGATAAAGCATTCAGTTGCTGATTGAAACATCTGCAGACGAACTTGCACGTGGTTCCATAGCTTAGTTAGATAGAGTGCCAATCTCGTAAACTGGAGGTGGAGGGTTCTAATCCCACTGGAGCCTTCCCTTTTACACCTTCAAGGACGTGAATAAAAAATAAACATGTTAGTGGTGTCATTAATTGTTTGCATTATTTATATTCATAAGAAATCAAGAACTCTCGACACAAGCAGTCGCTTGTGATAAGGGAGCCAATGTGATTGTCTCCTGTGTCATGTGATGAAGGGATAAGAAAGGCTTTATTTAAGGGGTGGGATCTAGTTTGGGTAGGACTGCTGTACGCACTTTAAAACAGTTGTAAAATATGTGTGCTCAACTAAGAATGATTTTGCCTAAATATCGATACATACACAATATTAAACGGACACTGCTTGCACACTAGTCATCGACAAAATATATATAATTCAATAAAGCATTCAGTTGTTGATTGAAACATAGGCGAATGAACTTGCACGTGGCTCCATAGCTCAGTTGGATAGAGCGCTAGTCACGTAAACAGGTGGTCGAGGGTTCAAATCCCACTCAAGACTCTCTATTTAAAGGTAATGGGTTATAATTTTTCTTTATAATACATCTAAGATTTCCATTTTGTATGCGAGCATGGTGCTATTAATAGTTGTTTGGGACGGGTAGAGAAGCTCTTCAATTTGATTGATTCAATTATCATACATTATCTGGACTTGGATTAGGCTTTAAATCTATCTTGCACTTTAACCCTTGGACTTTCATTTCAAGATCGAGGCTTCAGCTCTCCCAAGATCCTGAGGTAAACACTGAAGTGGATGTTATAAATTTACCTGAAAGCATTAAGTTAGATGCCCTTTGGTGCCAGCAGTTTAACAACTAGTCGCTTTTAAAGTCATGAAGTTTTCTTGATGTAACAGTTAAAATAAAAAACCAACAAGTTCGTTTCGATGTTGGCCAAGTCTTTGAATCAGAGCTCTTGTTATCCTTGGAATATAGTCGATTGGCAGTCGCGATTTAAGGACTTGCTATCCGTGAATTATAGTCGGATGACTGGTAAGGACTTAAGTCTGAACGTACTATAAGTGGTGGTGGTAGTGGTGGAGACAATAGACCCATTTCAATATATATATATATATATATATATATATATATATATATATATATATATATATATATATATATATATATATATATATATATATATATATATATATATAAAAGCAAAATTGCATAAAATAAATGAATAAAAATAACCAAAGAAGTTTTCTGAAGAACAATACTTTCGAAGTAGAATTGCAACAACGTATCAACTTTTATGAAAAAGCTTAAAATCGTTTGTTACAAAACGATTGATCACAACGTCACGTGTGTCGCAATGCATACTATGAAGCTTTAGAGCAACTTATAAATTGAATTGTAACTGAAACAAAATGTTAGCTAAATATTTCAAATATGGCTAAATACTTCCATCAGCTTCTTTTGGAAACACAGTTTATAGTATCTCAAATAAAAAGGTATTTTATAGGATTTAGCTAGCTTTGATGATGACATACATTCAGTCTAAATGTTTAGTAAAAGCAAATATACATATAACTAAATTCCAATAAATTTCTTACGCTTATTATTGAACGTAGAAAAGAAAGTCATCATCAAAAGATTTGGATCGAGTCGCATCAGGAACTGTTTATCGTTATGTGTAACGTTTAAGGTCTTTTTTAAATCTTTTTGTGTATCGTATCAGGCCACTTTTATCATGACATCGATAGCTATTCACATCTGTATTTTCCAGCAGCATTCCTACCCGATGACATTTTCTTTCTGAACAGTGCAAAATAATTCTGCAGATATCCAAACAAAATATTTCTGGAAGAAAACTAAATCTGGTCACATCTGTCAGTAATTGCATAATAGCAAACAATTTGATGTATGATAAAACACTAATACAATTAACGGTTTTCAAATAAACTCCAACATAGCTTTTCAAAAGTAGAGATTTAACGAAACATAATTATGCAGGTGGAATACTATATTATTTACGACGAGACGATATATTGTATCGCAAACTCCATAGCAAGATGTACGCGATACAGTTTTATATTATTAGCATTAGAACCAACTGTCAATAATAAAGTAATAATAACACAATGTTGTTCAAATATTCAACATTTGGTTAGGTACTTTATTCATTTAATTTATGATCTAAATATTTTATATACAGCACGAACCCTATTGATCCAAAACATACATGTGACTAATTAGGCGGATGTTGTATGATAAACAGTTTTAACATGAAATGCAATCTTATATGATGGTAAAAGATGTGTACGGATAAAATTCAATGTGTATAGCAAGAGTAAGGTCATTATCTGATGATTCCAGTCGCATTGGCATCTATATCGCAATATACTTATTGCTCTGAGACTTTTGTATTGTGATCCGCATCGCAGTGGAAACTATTTTGTGACATGTACCATGTATCCGCGGCATGTTTCGCATCTGGCCTCTCTGTCATGATGCGTATCGAAGAATGAAATGAGCAGCTGTACGTAGTTTAATTGTAAAGCTACATTTGTATGAACGGCACAACAAAAAAAAACATACATATGTTTACATATGAAATATTTTATTTTTGATTATAGGTGAGCATGTATCTTTCACAGGGTCCCCGGATGGCAGAGTAATAAAGGGCATTCGTCTTTACCTATCACTGACAAATCCCACTTCTGTTCACATGAGTTCTAGTCTCGGCTCTACCATCCTGAGCATGTACGAAAGTTTGTCTGTAGCTTTCTATGGATGGTTCTACCAGCATTCCTCCTCCACCAACGATACTGGCCAAAATCCCGCTCGTTTTGTTTGCTGGATAAACAACTTTTTTTTGGTATATTTCTTGTTACAGATTCTTTTGTGTTTAGATTTTGCTGCATATATGTATGCTGTTTATTCCCCTTACGATAAGCTTATCTTAAGCTCGAAACGTTGAGAAACTGTTTTGAGTTTATATATATATATATATATATATATATATATATATATATATATATATATATATATATATATATATATATATATAAACTAATGTATCTCAAAGAACGGTGCAAACCTAGTTTGCAACTAGCTTAAGTGATTTCTACTCTCATTTAGTGTTTGTCGAAGGGAGTGAAAGAAACGAGGTCGAACAATAAACAAGAGACAGCGTTAACTTGTTTTGAAATTTCAGTGCCGTGCCTTTTTGGCATCAGTGATATAATGGCAAACAGGTTAGTGTTGACCTATAAGGGAAGGAGCACCATCTTTATTTTTAAAATAATGCGGTATAACCTATAGACTAGATCGCAGATAATTCGTGTGTATGTAACCACAACAACAACAACAATAATAATTCTAATACTACTAATAATAATAATATTAATAATACAAACAGAACTAAAAAACAGCAACTAAATGTGATTGAATTATGACCTAAATGAACAATTATTGCTTTAAAAAATATGGTCTTTTATAAATTAATAATTGTATTTGTGTGTGGGTGCCCATATGCATTGTCCTGGTATTAACTGCAATTGACGCAAGCGCAATTCGAGTTCCTAAACCAGGAAAGGAAAGGAATTTCGCTGGAAGTAGATCTAAATAATTTAGTTATCCATATTTTAAACAGGTGAATGCACCTATCACCCGACCTTTCTTTGTTTTTCGTGTTTGCTAATCTGACAACAACACAAACTAGGCATGATGGCTGACTCGCTTTAAGACAGTTTTATTTTTTTGTTGTTTGCTTTTCTCTTTCCCATTATTTAACTCTTGTTTGAAGATTCATCCTTCATTCAGTGATGTAATTATCTAGGTTTGCCATCGACTTTTGTGTTGAGTGTTTGTGGACATAATTTTTTTCTTGCATTGACGAAGAGATTGTTTAAATTGAAATGCTAGGAAACTGTTTAATAATTTCTACGTCGTTATGAGCTCTTCTAAAACAAAGTTCTATTCACGCTGGCAACCTTGCTGAATGCATACAACCACGACTGAAGGACCGTGCACACTTTGTAGAAAACCGTTCCAGAGCTTGTTATCATATGTCAAGATATTTTGCACAAACAGTGAAAGGTGTTCTCTTATATCAAATGATAGAAAATAGATTTTATTGGTAAAATTTACGTATACGCTTACTTAGAACGCAACCATTTTCCTCTGATAGTTGTGTGCGTGTATATCTTCTTTCCAGATGAATCTTTGGATAGTTCGCCTTATTTATAAAAGAGCTGCTAACATTCAGTAATACATTTACAGCTTGTACATTAGCTGTGCATTTGAGTTTGTAATAATCAGTATATATGGAATTGTATACAAGCATTATTCAGGTCTAATTACATGTCATCAAAAAGACCTACAACTTAGCAATTCTTCAATGCATCTAGCAATGTCACGATAGGTCGATTTTAGCGTGACCAAATACCTAAATGTGTTACAGTCGAGCTGTAAATTAAATAGAAATGGTAGATTTTAAATGGAAGTACACACACACACCCACACTCACATTATATATATATATATATATATATATATATATATATATATATATATATATATATATATATATATATATATATATATATATATATATATATATATATATATATATATATATATATATATATATATATATATATATATATATAGATAGATAGATAGATAGATAGATAGATATAGATAGATATATATAGATATATATATATAATTGTTTAGGATTCCTTTGGATTTAACTCATGACCTTACAATTTAATAATCAAGGAATTATTGGACCTATACCTATAACCCACACATGCAGAATAATTTTAATGTTTTACCTCCTGAATAAATGTGAATCGAACATTTAAGGTCTAAAAGAAAAAGTAAAGGCTCCAGAGGGAGTCGAACCCTCGACCTCCAGTTTACAAGACTGGCGCTCTAACCAACTGAGCTATGGAGCCTCGGTTGACAACGATTATAAACATGCTGTAGTGATTCAAACAAATAGTTACCTTTATATCTATATCCTGCCAACTACAAAATTGCAAGCTATATATGTTGCCTTGTATTATCTATTCGTCATTACCCCGCCCATTCCCGCTGCGGACGAAGTATGTAGTGCAATCAATACATGCAAACAAGGCTTAAGAAGTATTTACAAAAGAGATTGAACGGTATGAATAATATACATTAGTATACGACATGGGTTCAAGGTGCCTGATTGTACCGGATCGTTAGTCTTTACAACAGGGCTTTCAGTAACTATTCTTTATTTAGCTTCATGTTAGGCTCCACAGTGTTACTACCTCATAAGTTGTCTGCATTCGGTTCGATCTTTTTGGTAAAAACCACACAATTCTGGGATTTATTAATGAATTTATGACATAAAAATGAAGTCCTATACCTGTCTAGCTTGTAGATTTATCAAACGTTTACATCGCAATTTATAAGGTACATTTAAATCCAACATTTGCTGTAACACAAATGCTTCAAGTAGCCGTGATTCTTGCACTCTTCTTCTTCTGACAAACTACACACACACACACACACACACACACACACACACAGACTCACACATGTATGTATGTACCCATGCATATATATATATATATATATATATATATATATATATATATATATATATATATTCAAGCATGCAAATTAATACTTTAACATTAACAAACACATTTACTGATCGTACTTTTAACTAATTCATCGAAGAAATAAAAATCAATCACACAATACCAAAAAAATCTAGTTATTTGGACTTCTCATTATACAAATAAAAATTATTATTTGTCTTATTTGTCAAAGGTCCCAAAAATTATATACATTCAAACAAAGGCTCGTATATGATTTGAACCTTCCTCATCCACTTAACTAGACCAGGGCTCTATCCAGCTGAGCAACGAGCCACAGCTGCTAAAACATGAATACATAATCGTGGTTTTGATTGTATGTTAAAGGCCATTAACTGAATTGCAAGTTGTGGTTTTATAGCTTCTTTTTTTCTAATTACACAGCAGGCACAAACAGGTGCCCAAGCAACTTTTATCCTGCCTAATGAAACTGTATGTTAATAAATGTAATCAATCAGTCACTAAACATATATGTAAAAAAAATAACAGTGCATACAAGTTACGGATATAATTAGGACTTGTGTAAGTAGACAGATAGTAGATATAAGCGTAGGTATATATTTAAATATTTGGGGAATAGGTAAGTCGAATGAGTTCTTTTGTGTTTAGGTGTGTGGGTGTGTTATTTCGATTTTTAACGCAGCTTTAACAATTTTCCAGTAATAACGCTACGATGTCTTCAGTGTTGCAGTTTATAGTGATGTCTAGCACTCGGGCATTCCGTCGCATTAATGTAGCATGATGTCCCACCTAGTCACATTATCCTGACACCAGGCCGTCCAGTCCTAATACTAACCTCTTAATGCTGAGCGTCAAGCGAGGGAGCTGCTAGTACCAGTTTGTAAGTCTTTGGTATGATTCGGCCGGGGTTCGAACCCGCGACCTCCCGCATCCGAAGCAGACGCTCTAACCACTTAGGCCACTGGAGCGGTCTTTTTTTAATACGTTGAGTAGATGTTTTGAGACATGCGGTGCTATTTCAGTATAATATTACACAGTGAATTACAGTAAACAAAAAACTTTTGTAAATTATATATATATATATATATATATATATATATATATATATATATATATATATATATATATATATATATATATATATATATAGTCATGAACAAAATCCAACACAATCGAAATTAACTGTACACAACAATTCACATACATAATGATAAAGAATAAAATAACATCATATTTGAAACATCTATGAGTTGTGGTTCCTAACCGAACTGACGGAAGTATTTAACTATACTTAAAATATTTTTCTATCATTTCACCTTCAGTTTTTATGTTTTTCTAAAACAATATAGTGTTCATTGTGACGCAGGTGACGTTGTGCTGCTGCAAAAGTTATTCCTTACATGTCGAAGCATCGTAGTACAGTTGGATAGAGCGCCAGTATCGTAAACTGGAGGTCAATGGTTAGAATCCTACTGTAGCCTTCCTTTTGAAGGTAGGGAGTTCTAATTATCTTGTGTAATATTATCCGTGGATCATATTTAAATGACTGTCACTGTTTAAGGACTTGCTATCCGTGTGTTATAGTCGTATGACTGTCACGTTCTAAGGACTTAAGTCCGAACGTACTATATAGCTCATTCAGAGTAATAAACCAGATTCCATAAAAGACAGACAGAAAAACACACACATTGTGGAGATCAAGCAAATTATATATAATAAATGAATAAAAATAACCGAATACATTTCTGAAGACTAATACTTTTCATAGTTGAACTGAAACGATGTATCTGCATGCATGGAAAAGCTTAAAATTGTTTGCTGCAACAAGATTGATCACAGCTCACCTGTGTCTCAAGGCATACTCTCTAG
Source organism: Sinohyriopsis cumingii (assembly GCA_028554795.2). Lineage (NCBI taxonomy): Eukaryota > Metazoa > Mollusca > Bivalvia > Unionida > Unionidae > Sinohyriopsis > Sinohyriopsis cumingii. The sequence continues at coordinate 34,662,105 of CM068829.1, forward strand.
TTTTAGACTAACATATAAATTGAATGTTGATTGAAACCAAATGCTAGCTAAATATTTTAAATATCGCTAAGTACTTCCATCATTTCCGTTAAGAAATACAACTTATAGTTCTATTAAATAAAATGTAATTTTATCCAGTTTAGCTATCTTTGATCATGACATACATTCAATCTGAATGTTTGTAAGAACATATACATTTATAACTAAATTCCAATATAATGGTTTCGCTTCTTATTGAATGCACAAAAGAAAGTCATCATCATAGAATGTGGATTTTATAGCTCCGGGACCTCTTTATCGTTATGTGTATCGTATCAGGTCCTCTTTATCGTGATGTGTATCGTGTCATGCCTTCTTTATCGTGACATCGATAGCTATGCACATCTTTATTTGCAAACTATTCGATGATTGATAATTCGCCATTATAGTTAAAGATTTTTAAATAAACACAAGCAATGCATTTCAAAGCAGAGCTTTAACGATGCATTATTACATTTTACGACAAGAAGATACCTGGTATCGTAAACTTGAGAACATGTATTAAATGTTTGGCAAAAAAAAAAAAAGCATTGGAGGGGATGGATCAGGTCGTCTGTCCCATGCTTCCTTTCATCCATGGTGAGGAGGAGAGAGTTTTTGCAAGGTTTCCTTTCTTGGTGTTTTTTATTCAACAACTAACATTTCCTACAAATTATTGGACTGTAATGGGCACTTAAATAATACCATCATATGACAATATATTCATGGGAAAACTTGAACAAAATCTTCTTTACGAGGCACCCTATATACCTCTAAGTTAATGTATAGTCATTGTGAACATACGATGGAAGTGGATCGAAACGGGTGACAATTTCAATAACTTCCATCTCACGGTTAAATTTATGTCGGATTTTTCAAACCCATCCATTATCATTTGGTTACTCAATCCCCGCCACCCCCATCCCGGTCAGGAGGAGAAAATCTGTATTTTAAACCATCTGACCCTCACCAGTACCTACTCCCGGTCAGCTGCCACCCCAGCACGTAATAATATATCTTACGTGCGGTATGTACGCATATGCTCTAATCTTGATACCTTTGAAAGGACTCAGAGAGCTCATGGGACACCTTAGAAGAAAGGGATACAGAATGAGTTACATTTAGAAGGCTATTAATAAAGCTCGACTCATAGTGGAGCTGTCTGAAACATAAAACAAACAACAACAAAAGAGAAGAAAAAGCTTGTCCCCATCGTTGTAACTTCCCGCCCCACCCCACCCCAATGCCCAGAACATACAACAGCTCATGAAAAATGACGACCTTTTTGATTTGTCTGACGGGTCTGAAAGATATAGTTCAATGAGTTCCCATGATTGCGTTATGTACGCCGAAAACAAACTCAAGATCTAGTACGTGCCAAAATTTTGGTCAAACAAGGCCACAGCTTAAGAAAGACTTATCAGTGCAAACACCAGCGTTGCCTATTATGCACAACTTTGCCTGAGAATAAATCGTTCATATGTTAGACTACGGATTTAGGTACACGATCAATCAGAATATAGGATGTCAAGCCAAAATGCAATCTAGTCTGACATGCAAGATCTGTTACTCAATATGCTGGCCAAGCGGTCGATTCCAGAAATCGAATGAATAATCACAAAAGCCACATTCGCAAGAAAATCAATGCGAAAGTCGCCAACCACTACAACTCGACTGAACATTAAGTCGAGTCCCTCGAGCTGATGCCGATTGAATCAAACCTGGGGTGGAGGACATAGCACCCACACGTAAGTAACGATACTGGATTGAACAGCTGAAAACTCACATGGAGTTCGGTCAAACCGAAGAAATCTAACCTTCTTGTTGCGGTGTTATCGCAATTTCAACCATTCATCAGTTTTTCACCCGTACGCAATTTCTGCGATAATATTTACCCAAGCACTTATATTATTATTATTATTATTATTATTATTATTATTATTATTACTTCTATTATTGTTGTTGTTGCTGCTGTTGTTGTTCTTGTTGTTGTGTCCGTTATCACGCTACTCAATTTTCTTGACATCTTTTCTTAAGAACCTCCAAGGCTTTGCGAGACTGGCCTGATTAATTCAGGGCCGTGCGAGAATGGTCTGATTAATGTAATGCCTCGCGAGACTGGCCTAATTAATATAAGACCTTGCAAGACTTGTCTGATTAATTCAGGGCCTAGCGAGACAGGCCTGATTAACCCAAGGCCTTGCGAGACTGGCCTGATTAATTCAGGGCCAAGCGAGACTGGCTTAATTATTCTAATGTGAAAGTACTCTTGAACAATGCATTCCCCTCCCCTCTCTCACTATTGTGTGGTGATTTAAAGTGATTTGTATCAATTATTGAAATAGAGACCAAGTTTACACTTTGGTAGCCTTGACTAACACCTTGTAGTAACATGATCGATATTCAAAAGCGTCTTTGGTACATTAAATGTGGCATGAGTACTTTAATTTTAAGAAAATTATATCTTGGCTTGCATGGGGGAAATATGAATCTATTTAGGACGCTTTTGCAAACTATTTCAACGTCATCCAGGATAGTTGTTTCCATTGAAAATAAATATTCCAGACACCTTTCCATGACATTAATGATTTGCAACACGTGAACGTTAAACCCATTCTTTGCAACCCCATTTTCCTGGGCTAAAATTAATATTAATAGAGTGCTGTATCAAAACATTGGAAAATTTGTTTCCATGTTACGTGTAATATAGAGGAAGAAAGTATGATGGGTATACGTGCCGGCCAAAATATGTAGATAAAGACAGAGATAGACAGACATGGGTTTTGAAAGTCTTCATAGCCTTCTCGGGAAATAATCAACAAGCACAATGAATAAGAAAATAAATATTGTATAATTATATCAATGTAACTTAGTCTATGACGTTCTTAGAGTAAATGTGGATAACCTTAATTAAACAAATTGCTTGTTTTCTCTAAAGCTTGATATGAACTTCTGTTACAGCGTAATATAGTCTTCTTGTCTGTGAAAAGTACTAACATATACACGGAGATTAACTGCTGGACAGTCTTGTAACACTGCGCTTAGTACAACATTCATCTTCACTAGCCAAGGTTCCGATATGATAATCCTATCCACACCTTGGCGGGTCGAACAAATATACTGGTACTTTGTGCTAGCGACATCTATTGGATTTCGTGAGTTGTCTCCCTTACAGCTAACCAATAGCAATTATTTAGGAGTGCCATTGTTCGAAAATGTCTGATGCAACCAGTCTCAACAATGATCATTTCATTTAGAGGGCAAAGTTCCATATCCACTTGAACCCAATGCAAAGTCTTTTGAAATCGTTGGGTTCATAGTCAACAGAAAAGTGGCAGCTCAAGTACCGGAAAAATAATGGCATCTAATGGATTGTAAAGGTCCTAACCCATTCCAACGTGACGGGACAGTGTAGGGAGTCATATTTCCAAAATATAAAGGCCTGTCATTTTATTTTAATGTATTTGTTTAATGTTAGCAGCGGTCTATTGTAATGTATTTCATGTTAGCAGTGTATTGTAATGTATGTATTTATTGTTTGATGCAGTGTATTGCGATGTATTTATTTAATGTTAGCAGTGTATTGTAATATATTTATTTAATGTTAGCAGTGTATTGTAATGTATTTATTTAATGTTAGCAGTGAATTGTAATGTATTTATTTAATGTGTGATGCAGTGTATTGTGATGTATTTATTTCACGTTAGTAGCAGTGTATTGTGATGCATTTATTTCATGACAGTAGCAGTGTATTGTAATGTATTTATTTATTGACAGTAATAGTGTATTGTAATGTAAATAGTTACTGTTAATAGCAGTGTCATGTAATGCATTTGTTTAATTTTAGCAGCGCTGTACAGTTGCAAATGGGTGAGGAGTAATTAATAGTCATTTTAACTTTACTTGTTGCCGTCATGAAACAGTTTCTCAAGGACTTATAATTAGTGTGCATGGATAAGGCAAAAAACCACACATGCAATATGTCCTTTAAATGCCTGTGTGATAAACAACCAACAAATCTGAAGAAAAAAATAGGATTCGATAGCTATATATAGCTGTTCTTGTAGCAGCAGTAGTAGTAGTTGTAGTAGTGGTAGTAGTAGCATCAGTAGCAGCAATATCGTAAAGTAGTTGTTGTTGTAATTAAGACCCAATCTTTTGAAAAGAAGTTATTATATTTGCTGTGGTTTTAACAGTAGTAGCAGAGTGGTAATATCATTAGCAGTAGCAGTAGTAGTGGTAGTAGTGGTAGTAACAACTTAAAACTAGTAGTAGTTGCTGTAGTAGTAATAGTAGTAGTAGGAGTAGTAGTTGTTGTTGTTGTAGCACTTGAAACAGCAGTTACAAAAGCTGAGATAATGAAACTTTGTCTAGCCTAATTTGATCGTGGATTTTTTAATAAGCTGATTTGGGGTGGTTAATGTTCAAGTATTGTTCTACGTCTCGATGTGAAAGTCTAAATGACATCTTTTATAAGCATTTAGGAAAGATAAGAATTCAACATGTTTCAACGCGCTGTTTGTAAAAATTACAATGCTGACAATGACATTTCTGTTTAAGAATTGTTAACAAAATTGTCTTTGGAAGATGTATGATTACGTATAATCGTCAAATCTTCTTTACATGAGATCGAACAACCAAAAACTGCTTTGATTTTATTGATTATATATGGCCTATAATTGCTTCTCGACCTACTTATTCCATTATATGTGAATGTTGCTGATTTGACCGTCACGTGCATCTGGACACTTAAGAAAATATATTACTTATCATTGGTAACTGATCATTTACCAAAGCAATGCAACTGTTATCTGACTTCTGTTAATAGAGAATCATTGCAAAATGTTAACGCCCTAGAATGATTACAGACAAGGTGGTAATGTTTCACATTATTTGGCAGCAATAACATAACGTAATGTATATTAGGGAAACAATTTCAACATTAAAACAATAAATATGAAACCACTTTTCAATTAGAAGGTTTCTTTTTCCATAAATTGTAGAGATTTATAGAAACAAACCCGTAATTATTGTAAGGTAATGGAGATACAACTTTTGTAAAATATATATGAGATGTTTCCGAGAGATGTTTCAAGTACTAAGCTGTAGTTCAGCACCATTGTGTGTGTGTGTGTGTGTGTGTGTGTGTGTGTGTGTGTGTTATATCCTTCTAGGATACACCAAACGAAAGTGATAAGTATAAGTGTGGATATACACGATATCTCAATTATTTTGAACAGGTAAAATAATGTAAATTCAGGTAAAGTATGGCTTTTAGCAAATGACTCGTTTACATGCTCAAAATAACCGAGGTTTCGTTTTTGTAAAGGTTTGTGGTTTGGTGAAGTATATTGCTTCAGAAAAAATGAAGAGTATATATTTCAGCGTGATGAAGCAGAGTTTATTATTACATTTGTATCTCACTCTATATGCTTATGTATTAGAATATATTTCACTATTGAAATCAAATAGTTCAGTGGCAAGAATTTAAAAGTCCTCTGAAGGCATGGATTATTTGAATTTGGCATTCATGCTAGGAATGATACTTGGTCCTATACAACGACCCTAGGGGTAGATATCACCTTCCGCTGTTAGCTGTTAAGGTTCCTTTAGGGACCCGAAAGTAATATTTATGACGTTCTTAGAGTAAATGTGGGAAACCTCAATGATCTTTCTTAGAGTAGATGTGGGGAAACCTCAATGATCTACCTTTTAGAACATTTTATACAAACCATTCTGCTGTTCTAATTTAATTATTAATTATATATATATATATATATATATATATATATATATATATATATATATATATATATATATATATATATATATATATATCTGAAGTTTACTATGTCTAAAATGCAATAGATAAACCAGATGATAAGATTGCCTGTCAAGTCGATTGTGATTCTTGTATTTGGGTTTAATGATTGGATTTCCGGGATGTATTAAGATTGATTTGATTGGTTTTCAACGGCACTTTTCAAATACTCTATGCAAGAACAAGCCGAAATATCCATCATGTGCTGCCATGGACTGGTATCGAACCCAAGACCCTTAGATTTCGAGACCGACACTGTACCAACTGAGCTCCCCCATGTCAATAGCAAAAATTCAAATTTTAGAACTAAGCGTCTGTTTTATTACCCTGTAAGCGTTTCATAAAGAAATATTACAAAATGATAAATAGATTAAACAAAGGACAAAATTCACAGAAAGTTCAAAGCGTATAATTTTACCAATAATTTTCATTTTCCGATAGATACACATATAATTAAAAATACATTTTTTGTTAAACTTCATGATATTTATCAGGGCAAATCGCACTATTAATATCTACGATTGCAATTTATTCTCCCATTACTTTGAATATGAATTGCATAAACGTAGCTCGCTGAAAGTCAGTAACAAAATGTATATCGCTAGAGTGAAACAAAATAGTTACTCATTCTTGACCTTTTAACGATATTTTGGTGAGATGACTTGCCAGAGTTAGAGTGATATCTGTTTCAATTTTAATTTCAACATTAGTAAAATACTTCGTAAAAATGTCTTAACATGGATTTTTGTGAAAATAAACTTGACTCTAAAGGTGGATCACGTCCGTTGTCAAACTCTTACGTTTCGGAGGCAAGAATTTTTTGCAAGTTGTCAAGCTCTTCGGTCTTGGAGGAAGATAGTTGTTATCCAATTAGTCCTCAATTTAATGTTGCATAAATGGAAATGGTTCGCTTTGAAAGCATCCGATGTTTGTTTAAAGTTTGACAAATCCCTTTTTCCACATCGATGTTACGATTTAATTCGTCCTAAATCCAGAGAAAATTAAGTGAATGCGCAACGGTCATGTGTGCAATTAGCACAAAGGCAATACATTTATGTAATGTAAGGAAAAAAATATGTGATTTCCTATTTATGTCAAAGTTGAAAAGTTTAAACTTTAAATCTAAATTTAACACTGAAGCATCATTTTAGGACTAAAGCATGTTGAGAAGAAGATTATGCCGTACTTGAGAAGAAAGGCGCTAACAGTACTTACGTTCCAGAAAGATGTCACCGTACAGGGTGTTGGTGTCTCGATGCCTACCTTTGTTTAGACATCCCATTTAAACAATAGTAGTCGACAGCCAGTTCAAACAACACCTCTTTCTAAGCATAACTAGCTTTTATATACACGTAGAGGCAACAAATCTGTAACTATTCAAGACAGTACTACATAAATTTGCACGTTGTTCATCACGCCATTTTGACGTTATTAGCATAAAATGGGAATAATTCCACGCAATAGAATCGTGTACACATTCATATATATTTGGCTCATAACTGTTTCCTATGGATGAAGAGACACATGAATACCAACCTTTAACAGTTTAGAGTTACATTCATTACTTGACATACCTGTTTTTGAAGATAGGCCGGTCATAGAAGATACAAATAAACTCAGTTTTCGAAAACGATGTATAACTATTTTGTCTGGTCGCAAGTATCTTCTTCTGGCTGTCTGTTTTGATTTAATCATAATGTTATCAAAAGCAAAATACATAAGTGTTACCAATCATAAAATCTTCGTTCATTTGTTTCTAACGGTGATTCTTATTATGCCCGTACAATGCGTAATTTTTCACTATAAAAATTATGTATTTTAAACACTACTACCTATATTTTACCATTTGAAAACATATTTCTGAAAATTATTTATATTGGTTAAACTTTAACACTGTCCTTTGAATGAGCCCTTGGTGAACTAATATTTTTTAAATATCGAAAACAGGGCTATATCGACATATTGAAGATTTAGATATAAAGGTCCCAGAGATATTATGCAAATATACGTTACTGAATTTGACACTGTTTACAGGTAACGTAAAAAACATATTCAAATATGTAATCAATAATGTTAATTCAGATATTAGAAAATTAAGGGAAGCAACTTTGGAACGGATTATAATAATTATGTATTCAATTTGATATATTTCTGTATTCAATTTTATATAAAGCATGATATTTGCATTTTTATCTTTTATTAAATTTTCATCTACCATTTCAGCAAACGATATGACTTTGAACGGGAACTGAAGTCTTTTGTAGATATTGCCTCGGAGATCGAACAGCAAACAGTGCCTACCACAATGGAAGAACTTGGCTTATCTTTTGACAAAAGTTATTATAAAGCAAACAAAGAGGTACAGGTCATTCCAATATACACAAGCCATGCCCTAATTCATCTCTTAATCGGAATAGTTTCCTATGGATTACCTAAATGAATATATCAGTAAAATTCCATGCCTCCCATTTCTGACTAACCTGGAAGTGTCCATACTATTTTTAAAAATATTGTTATCGTTATCTGATCTCAATCATGTAACTGAACCTAACTTCAGGAAACAAAAGGAGTAAACTCATCAGTTAGCAGTCAACATTTTCAAAGAATAAATAGTGTTTGACAATATAATGAAAATGTGTGATAATTGTATGCTAGATAGTTATACTATGGTATACATTGAAAATACAAACTTGCAAATATGTTGTGATAAGAATCTTGTTTAGATATCTGAATATGTTGTGATAAGAATCTTGTTTAGATATCTGTCTTATAAATCAACCATATACATTTCAAATTGTTGAGTTATGGAATCTTTATTTGCAATTACTCTGTAAAGACAGATATTGTATATCATCATGGTACACTATTTCATTAACAAAGTCATTTCCAGTGATTTTGAGAATAATTAGAATTTATTCCTCCAGAATGACATGTATACAGTAAATATATATATATATATATATATATATATATATATATATATATATATATATATATATATATATATATATATATATATATATATGTATATATATATATATATATATATATATATATATATATATATATATATATATATATATATATATATATATATATATATATATACAAGAGAAGCCGAAATTATGTGTTCATACTTTTGTCATTATTAAAGATAACATCAAAGATAGTGTTTTCATATGATTCGATTACTACAGATTTCCCTAAGCCAGGAGGTAAGGAAAATTTTAACGACGCGAGGGCAGTATAGAAGCCAGAGCATGGTGAAGCAGGTGCGTGTATTTTTATGTCTCTTACTTCAGGCGTTCATTTCTAGCCGACTTTCCAAATAAAGATTTTCTGATAGATATTTGGGACACACACACACACACACACACACACACACAGACACACACACACACACACTTCTCCTCGCCGTGACAACATGGAAACAAAGTTCCTTCTTAAGACTGAACATGGCTTGAATTGATCCAGAGAAATATACAAATATAAACATCAGCTCTTATCCAAGATCTGTACTTTAACTGCTTGTTACCAGTATATGCTCTTACAATAAGCAACAAGTTTTGTACAATTCAACAAATAATTAATTTCCCTTCAATACAAAGTAAAACTATAATATGAAGGAACTTATTTCATGATGAATTTAATCCCATGTAATCATAGAATTGCACACTCAAGTCCTAATAAGTCAAAGCCATGAATACAACTCAGTACAAGTCCAAAATAAATTTAGAACTGCAGATGATGATGTGTCCGTAGCACCTCATAGATTGTTGGTGTGCAAACAGTCTTTTCTTGAATCACGGTAATATAATTCCAGGTTTGAATTCACAAAAAATTGCAATGTCTGTATCCAAGAATATTAACAGAGTACCTTTGTATTTATCAAGAAAATAATCACTTGAATTACTAATTTTAAGAAAATATATTCAAGCCCGAAATAATACTGGACACTACATATAATAGAACTTGATTGTGCAAGAACTTAAAGCGCGAATGAAACATCCTCTCAGTTATTAGATTATATAGTTCTCTACTTGACCTCAGGTCACAAATTGTCATTTTTTAATTTTTTAAAAAAAACTATTACGTAATAGAAAACAACATTCTAGAATTATCCTGATATTTACAAAATAAAACATATGTTATTTTGGAAACCAGAACCTGGACCAAGTCAAATACACTAAGGAAATTCCAAAGCCTAGACATAGACCAAACATAATTTCATTATATTAATAATAATTCTGATTTTAAACCCATGCACACAGATAATAATTTAGCTATGTATTAGTTGTTTACAGAATATAAACGAAATCAATTCAGGTCACAAAGAAATGAATTCACTTTTTAACAAGGTAAAATCCAACATATAATATATCATTACAATAGCATGCAATGAAAAAAAACCCCCACAAAAACAACAACTAACTAACAAAAGATTTAAATTAAAAAAACATAGCATTCTGTAATAGAATGAATCTTAACTTAATGAATTCAGCTAATGGTTATTTAGGTGAGATACTTTGTGCTTCAGTTGAGAGTTACCCAAATGCATAATATTTCACCATGTTTTCACAAAAAGATGCAAATTTGGTTACGCTTTGGTCACATCAATGATGTCACTCCATTGTAACAAAGATGGCCAAAACGAACAAATGATGACCAAAGGTGAAACATATTTCTAGTCACAATCGCTAAAATAAGAGATCAAGTCTCCAACGGCCTTTATACAGGTCTCTGAACTTTGACAGAGCGTTTTAAACCTTCAGCACGAACAACTTTGGAACTGTCACAATGTAGTGTTAGTAAAAACATTAAGTTAACATACAGTAGACATCTGCCCTAACGATAAAAGGCCACTATGCTTACCCCGAGAACAACAATTATTCACATTCAGCATTTTGCCAATGATCCATTCTTTTTTTGGAAAGAATTACGTGTTCCGAGTGTGATCCTGTGTTCGGAAGGTCTTTCAAGACTAACCAAGGTACCGTAATGAAGCGAATGAAAGCCAAATCACATATCATTCAAGTCAAACACGGTACTTGGAAAGACTTAGATTAAGAAAATCCTGAAAGATAGATTTATGATTCTAATTTGATTGGAATTAAAGTTGAAAAATGTCAGCTGTTTTTGAACTTAAGCCGAAGCATGCTAAAAGCAATTTGAAAATTCATGGCCTGTCTAAATATTGCTAGAATTTACATGCACTCATGGGCTTTTTAAAATACACTGGACAACAAATTTTTACAAAAGTCATGTTACTGAAATAAAATTAGTCAATTCTTATCAATTTTTATGTGCTGAACACGAATATGACAGTCAAATTGCAAAATTGGCTCTAGTTTTTTTGTAATCTGCAAGAAATTAATGTTTACATAACGAAATGCATTCCAATAGTAAAAGGTCAACTGTAATAGCCTACCTATAAAAAATCAAGTCATTGACTACATCTTAGATTTCTTCGCCTGTCTCTTGTACAGCTGTTCGGGAGCATCTCTGAGGAGTGTCCAGCAGTAGTCAGCCAGCATTGTAGTGGACCATTTTCCCTGGTATCTTTGTTCCATTGTTGCGATATCTTGATGAAAACGTTCGCCGTGTTCATCACTAACAATACCACAGTTGCTAGGAAAGAAATCCAAATGGGAATGAAGGAAGTGAATCTTTAGAGACATATTGCAGCCAAGTTTCTTATACTTCATCAACATGTCTTCTACTAGTTCCTTATAGTTTTCTGCCCTAACATTTCCGAGGAAGTTTCTAGAAACTAGGCGAAAAGCATTCCATGCTTGTTTCGCGTCACCTTCCAGCAAGTTGTTGAACCGGTCATCTTTGAAAAGCTCTCGAATCTGAGGACCCACAGAAACTCCCTCTTTAATCTTTGCTTCGCTGAGTCGAGGGAATTTTTCATGCAGGTATCGGAATGCTGGCAAAGTCCGGTCAATGGCTTTCACGAAGTTCTTCATCAAACCTAGTTTGATGTGAAGGGGTGGTAGCAAGATTTTCTGAGCCTCAACCAGAGCTGGGTGTTGGATATTCTTCTCTCCAATGGCTATATTCTGCCTGTGAGTCCATTCCTTCCTCATGTAGTGCATTTCCCTTGCTCGGCTATCCCACTCGCATAAGAAACACATGTATTTTGTATATCCTTGCTGCAGTCCCATTAAAAGGGCAACTACCTTCAAATCACCACAGAGGTGCCAGCTGTACTTGTTATACTCAATGGAATTCAGTAGCTGCCTTAAGTTATCGTATGTCTCTTTCATGTGGACAGCATACGCTACTGGAATAGATGGAAGAATGTTTCCATTGTGCAAAAGCACAGCCTTGAGACTCAGTTTCGAAGAGTCCACAAATAGTCTCCATTCTTGTGGGTCATGAGTGATTTTTAAAGCATTCATGAGGCCCTCAATATCGGAACAGAATATCAGATTACTTTCCTTTCTGAAGAAAGGCTCCAATTGCTGGTGGCGCTTTCGATATGCAGTAATTGTGACATCTTCTTCTAGAAGATTCCATTGTTGGAGTCTTGATCCTAGCAATTCTGCCTTGTTCTTTGATAAGTCCAAATCACGAATCAGGTCATTTAGTTCTTCCTGTGTTATTCTGTGTGGGGTTGATGATGCACCACAGTGAAAATCTGGATCACTGCATGCTGATGGACCAGGAGAAGAACAGGTCGACTCACCTTTGTCTTCGTCAGATGAATCAAGAGAATATTCTGCTGGAGGTTCTGGAATAGGAAGTCCCTCACCATGTGGAACTGGTCTCAATGCAGACGGAATGTTTGGGTAGACTATTCTCGACTTCTTTCGCTTCGTTATTCCGCCGGAAAGAGGAGGAACCAAGCAGAAGTAACAGTCATTTAGGTGGTTGCTTGGCTCTCTCCACACCATTGGGACTGCAAACGGCATTGATGACCTTTTGCAATTCAACCACTGTGAAAACTGTGTTGTACATGTAGCACAGCATATATGCGGAGCCCAAGGCTTGTCTTGGTCACCAACCTTGCATCCGAAGTAAAGATGATATTCCTTCTTCACTTGAGAATTGATACTTTTCTTCTGGTTGGCAAATGTCACTTCCCCACAAATATAGCAAAAATTGTCCGCGGTATTAACACACTTTCGAGGCATTACTGTTCTTTATTGTACGTAAATGGATAAAATAATAAGTTTTATGTAACAGTAGCTTGAACTGTCTCGCACAACGTCTAAAATATTTTAAATGCTGAACCTATCTGATTGGGCTTTATATAGTACACTGCTTACGTCAGCTTCAGCAGCCGCCTGGCATTAGTATAATAGGCCTACACATGTATAGTACACTGCTGACGTCAACTTACTTCAGCAGCCGCATGGCATTAGTATTGCATTGCATCAGAAAATGATGCAATCAACTGTGGATGATGTGAGCATGATGGTATTATGCAATGTTACATCATTATTCCGGATGTTGCTGCAGTCCTCCTGGAGAAATTTACACAGTGAAACATAGAAAATGAGGTATATGAATATCTTCAAAACGAGAGCCAATACAAATTTTTCACGGTTATATTCGTGTTCGGCACACCAAAATACTACAGATTAGGGCCTTTTCAAGTCAGTAATGATTTCACTGTTGACCAGTGATATTAGCAGGAATTACATGTACTTTGGACATGTCTAAATATCAGTAGGATTTACATGTACTTAGGACATGTCTAAATATCAGTAGGATTTACATGTACTTAGGACATGTCTAAATATCAGTAGGATTTACATGTACTCATGGACTGTCTAAATATCAGTAGGATTTACATGTACTCATGAGATGTCTGCATAGCGGTAGGATTTACATGTACTTAGGACATGTCTAAATATCAGTAGGATTTACATGTACTTAGGACATGTCTAAATATCAGTAGGATTTACATGTACTTAGGACATGTCTAAATATCAGTAGGATTTACATGTACTCATGGACTGTCTAAATATTAGTTAGATTTACATGTACCAATGGAATGTTTAAATATTGGTAGCATTTGTATGAACTGATGCCTGCTATTATGTTACATCAAATGTCATAGTCTGTATTGCATCAATCAATCACTGGTCTGCAATTAACATCAAGTCTTTAATCAAGAGAAATGATTGTATGAAATCTAAGTTTAGCTTGAGTTGGACCAATACAAGTTTTATGTATAGACAATATGAAATGCTGGTGAAAATGGACCCTTTTAGTATCTCTTTTTGACAGCTAATTAACATGAGCTATATAATGCATCCCATTCCAAAATGTTATGTTATAAATTCAAAACAATGCTTTTGCACCAGCGTGCTTAACGTGACGAAAATCAACGTGGTAATATAAAATTTTAGCGTTTTACTACTGTCTCTAAGATTTAGAGGTTTGGTAGTAATGGACTCTATTACGTAAATGGATGGGGTTGAAATCATTTTAATACAATGATCGGTATTAGTGTATATTTTCACTTCATACAGACTGCTAGATTATGTTCGCAATAGGTTATTACTGTATATTCAAAATTTTAATAGGCCATGAATGGACTTCAGACCCTTCGTTTCCTCTCTGAGTATCCGCTAAAGACACAGGAGAAATTATGCATGGTAGCCTGGTACCAAACGTAAGTAGCATATAACATTACTTGCAATTACTCTTGTTATCTTTGCTTCTTGTTTTTTTTTTCGAAACGTAAAATATGAAGATGCTATACATTGTATCTGAAACTAATTGCACGAGAGCTTAACAAAGTTACAGATGATTTGTCTTTGGAAGATCTTTCATCTATTGTCCAGTATGGTGCTGAAAATATGACATGAGACAGCCTTCATGATGATGAGTATCTGACAAGAGGAAAAAAATCGTGGTGAATATCTGACGCAAAGAAGTATTCATGGTGCTGAGAATCTGACGCGAGAAAGCATTAATGGTGCTGAGTATCTAACACGTGAAAGCATTCATGGTGCTGAGTATCTGACACGTGAAAGCATTCATGGTGCTGAGTATCTGTCATGTGAAGGCATTCATGGTGCTGAGTATCTGTCACGTGAAGGCATTCATGGTGCTGAGTATCTGACACGTGAAAGCATTCATAGTGCTGAGTGTCTGACACGAGAAAGCATTCATGTTGCTGAGTATCTGACACGAGAAAGCATTCATGGTGCTGAGTATCTGTCACGTGAAGGGATTCATGGTGCTGAGTATCTGACACGAGACAACGTTCATGATACTGAGTATCTGACTAGATAAAGAGTTAAGGATGCTGAGTGTGACAGGTCAGATTTAATGGTGCTGAGTATCTGATACGATTACAGCGTTCATGATGCTGAGTATCTGACACGAGAAAGCATTAACGGTGATGAGTATTAAATGATTGGTAGTAAGATCATCTCCTGTTGAGGTACACTTCAAATTATTTCTGACAAAAACTCTTCCTCCGAAGAATATTTCAGGGTCTTACAAGACATTAATGATGTGCATAGTATGGATAAAATTAAGAAACTTTTAACATAATTTAATACATTTTCTTTGTTGCTGTGTTACTCTACTGTTCATTTTTATCCTTTATTAGTGCCTCACCTTAGCGATATCTTGTCTTTGTCTATTGTTATGTATATTTAATATAATTATTTGTAAGTTTAATTTTTTTATTATATGCTATTGTAATGTAATAGTGTTTGCTGGAGACGATATGGTCCATAATAGAGTTCAGTTCTGTTTTTGACCTGACTGATTTTTATATTTTTTTAGTTTCGACGTAAACAACTAATAATATAAAAATTGTATCTAGTTGATGAACTTGTTTTAAAATCAATGACAGTTTAATTAAACAATTTTGTTATTTTCTATAATCTGTCTCAGAGTAAGAGTCATTAAGTTGAGTCAAGGCCATACCTCGACTACTTGAGAATTTTCATGTAACAAACTTCCATTTTGCGTTTTAGTTAATCTTATAAGTAATGTCATGATAAGAATTCTAGCAGTCGTGCCTTTCCAAATGAGGCGTCAAGCTGTTTTATGTTGTGTCCAATTGGGCTTAGTGTTATTTTTTCTTCAAGTGATTAAGTGTCCCTATAAATACACAAGTGCTCTGATAATTCTTGGACAAAGACATTTACTTGAATTTATACGAAATTCAAAAACTGGAATAATATTTTCTGCGATGCAGCAAGAGTCTGTCGACACATCAGTGCAACGCTGACTATTACAGACGTCATCGCCGTCTATCTTGCTTCTTCGTTGGGATTTCAAGTGTGATTCACCGAGAACTTTTTATTGATAGGACTTGTGTTTTTTAATACTTGGAAGAATTCTTGGATTATTTTTGGATTTAATTAGTAAAACCGTGGGTTATATTTCTCATTTTATTTCTTTTTATATTCTAAGGAAATAAATTGTTTGTTAAAATTTACCAATCTTGTTGTTTTATCTCATTTCTGTTACTTATTTTAAGAGCATAGACTCGTAACAGAAAATTGGGGGCTCGTTCGGGACAAATTTGCTACAATATTTCAGAAAACTTTAATTTTGAAATATGAATTCCCCTAGTTTCGCAATTTTCAATCCTAAGTATTATTTCATATTTTGGAAATCTTTAGTGAAATCAACAGGCATTTTTTTTTTACAATATCATCAAAAGTAAATATCTGTTCTTAATATCCTACCCAGGAACAGGTAGAAGTTCCTGCAAAATGATGAATTGATTCAGCTTGCCAGAAAATATGATCTTTCTGAGGCAAAAGCTTCTTTAACGATGCAAGAAATAAAGAATATTTTGGTCCAATATTTGGTGCAAAAGAATGTTTTGGATAAAAGTACATTGGTTTTCATCAGTAAGTATCTATCAGTCTCTGACATAAAAGTGTAGGAATTAAAATTAAAATACAAGGTGGAATTAGAGTTAAGAACGCTTGAGAACTTCAGAAAGAAAAAACCTCAGTTGCAACTGGAGAAAGAGAAGAGTGAAACAAATACAGTTGCAATTTGGGAAAGAGAAGAGAGAAAGAAAGAAGAGAACAAATGCAGTTGCAATTGGAGAAAAGGGAGAGATAGAGACAGATGCAAATGCAAATAGAGAAGGAAAATAATAAATATCCGTTAAATTAAGAGAATTGGAGCTGGAAAATGAAAAACACATTCCGACTTTAAATACAAATTCAAGCTTTGGTTTACGAAGAATTTTAGGTTGATGCCCCCTTTTAGAGAAAAAGAAATAGAAAAATATTTTCCTCATTTTTTAAATATTTTTTTTTATAAATTTGAAATGGCCGAGGAAGCATTGGACTTTAGTGTTAAAAAGTGCACATTTTGACAACGCCCGAGATATATATGCATCCCTATGATCTTTTTAAGGAACGCATATTAAAGGGTTATATGTTATTCCATAAGGCTTATCGACAAAACTTCAGGAACTATAAAAATAAGGCTGCAAAAACTCATGTCGAATTTCCAAGAGAAAAGTGCAAGTGCGTAGCCAAGAAAGTTGATCAAGATTATGAAAATCTAAGACAACTCGTATTATTTGAAGAGTTCAAGAACTGTGTCCATAGTGACATTAAGACTTATCTTGATGAACGTAAGGTCGAAACCTTGGAAAATTCTTCTCGTACTGCTGACGAGTATTCCTTAGCTCATACTGTTTCTTTTTTAAGTAATTTTTCCACGCAGCAGTCTTCTGTTAGAAAGGTATTTCAGCCTAATACGAACACAATCTGGCACAACTTTTAGAAATCACGTTTCTGATAAGAATGATCAGTAATCTTATCTCTTCCAACATGTACATATTGTAAGAAGAAAGGACACGTTATTTCAGATTGCTACAAATTGAACAAACAGCAACAGAATCATGACAGACCTATTCCAAATGCTCTTTTTTCTAAGAGGTCTAGGTCACTGTCATTTATTGAAACCAATACATTTGTTGGGTCTAATAAATAATAGTCTCATTTTATTATGGAGAATTATGAACTATTCATATCGAAGAGTTCTATATCGCTCTTGAGTGATTCGGCCAGCTCTATGCCTATAAAATTATAAAGGACACATGAGCTTCTCAGTCTTTTATCATCAGGTACATTGCCTTTTACTAAGAAATCTTCTTCTGATGAGAGCGTTCTTATTCAGGGAGTTGAGTGCTTCTTTGTTAATGTTCTTCTCCATTGTGTAAATTTGTCATCAGAAGTAGTCTCAGGACCCGTGGCAGTCGGAATAGTGTATGCTTTACCTGTTGAGGGCATTCGTTCATTACTAGGCAACGACCTAGCTGGTGACAATGTTGTGATTCAGATCAGTTTCATTTCAAAAGGATTAATTCTTTTCTCTCTGGAAATATTTTGAGGAATGCTCACACATAAATTTTGGAAAGACTTTGCTTACAAATTAAATATTTGATATCCAACACAGGAGTGTCATTATTTGTATTTCTACAACGAACTGTAGACTTAAACACTACAGATTGCAGCATACGTCATCGTTTTCCATCTGGATTCTTCGTCAGGATTCGAACGTTAAATCAATATAACATTTTGACTACCACAATTTTATTCTCGGATTATTTTTTGGATTATGTATGGATTTGATTCTATAAAATCGTAAGTTCATATTTGTTTCATTTTTACAGACTTTTTTCAGGAAAATAAAGTATTGTATTTTAAAAAGCTTGTTGTCTTCACTCTTTCATGTGTTACTGTTTATTCAAGCCTAAACAAGTGACATAAGTATATATATATATATATATATATATATATATATATATATATATTCAAAAACAATCAACTCTTGACCCCCATCCGAGAACTTGTTTTTCGTTTTAGTTAGTCTTATAACTGATGTTATGATAAGGATTCTAGCAGACATGCCTTAACAATTGAGGCGTCAAGTTGTTTTATGTTGTATCCAGTTTTTATTTCCTTGCAATTATTGAACTTTAAGTGATTTTCCCCTTGAAATACATAAATGCTCTGATACTTCTTTGACAAAGCCATCTGCTTGAATTTTTATGAAATTCAAAAACTGGAATAATATTTTCTGTGATTCAACAAAAGACTGCTGACACATCAGTGCAATGCTGACTATTACAGACGTCGTCGCCTTCCAGCTTGGATTTGCCTCGGGATTTCAACTGTGAATCATTTAGAACTTTTCATTTATAACACTTGTGTTTTGTTTAATTTTTGGATTATTTTGGGATTTAATCCGTAAATCCGTAAGTTCTTTATTTCTCCTTGTTTCACTCTTTATTCTAGGGAAATAATTTATTTGTTAAATTTTACGAAGCTTGTTCTCTTTACTCTTTTATATTGCTGTTTTGAAGAGCATGTACTCGTAACACTATGGCTATTTGTGGTGACAAATCACTCAGACACTTTTTACCTTTCTCGATTTCATATCTTTGTCATCTTGCAAAGGACATGCAATTGTGTTTGTTAATTATATATATATATATATATATATATATATATATATATATATATATATATATATATATATAGAGAGAGAGAGAGAGAGAGAGAGAGAGAGAGAGAGAAAGATGTTTTTAACGACTCAAATTCAAAACGGTTTTCCAACTGTACAGCTAAATAAGTTCTACCGCAAGGGAATAAACAATATGCATGTACAAAGCAGACACCAGACACAATAAGATCTATGACAAATTCTGGACTCAACCCTACTTTGCCACCAGAAGCAGTTCGCTTTGCATTTCTTAATGACGAGGATTTCGATCTGTCATTATTCTGAGCAAGATACTCCTATTGCTAGCTCTAGAGCTTCATCCTATTCCTTTCCTATTGTTTGCGGCAGTGCATGGCATCTATTAGTTTCAAGGCAAAGTACTAATGAAATGCTTTATCGTGCATTATTGATGGACAGATGCGTTGCATTTCATTAAAAAGGCATTTTACACAGTGAACATGATTTGTCATCAAAGTTAGCTGCATAATTTCCATATTTTTCATTTCCTCTGACATTGTTTTCATTAGTTCAAACTTGCTCTGATATCACCCTCAACGATGTCTTAGCGTCAATGGATGCATTTTGAGGTGTATTGTCTTCTGTTTGATTGATGAACATTATTTTATTCTATGCATTATTCAATTCTCGTTTTCAAGCAATGTTTAAATTAATGTGTGTTTGTCTTTGATGATTTTTCTAAAATGTCACTAGAAGTTAAAATAGGTCATTATTAACTCAAATAAAAATAATGTTGTCATACTGATTTAAATGATATGCTGTTAAATATAGTTTACTTCTTTTATGCACAACGACAACATAATCAGGTTGTTTTTCAAATATAATGTCACATATTGTTTTCAGAATAGAGACAAAGAAAACTATTATCAAACAGGGGCACGATGCGGAGTCGTTTTACCTAATTTTATCCGGAAATGGTTTGTATAGTTTGCGTGAAATATACTTTTAAGCTTAAATTCTTTTTTACTTTTTTTTTTCTCTTCTTGGTTCTTTATAGCGGGTGGGTGGGTGGCAATTTATCCTTTTTCCTTTTCTCTTCTGTGGTTCAGCAGTGTCTTATATATTGTAAGGACGATAATTTCGTGCAAGTATTAAGTCTGACGCCTGTAGTATTAAGCATAAAACAGAATATCGAAAAACCACATAAAAGGTTCACCTAAGGCAAACATTTACTTTGATAAGCGGAAGCAACAGAAATTCACATTTTATTGTTGGCACCTTTCTGCCAAGATGGTTTTGACCGTTTGCTTCTTTCTAACATTTATTTGTTTTGAAGTTTGAATAATTGGGTGTTCTTGTTTATAACACCTATTGTTTTCTTTTATTCTTCGTTATCTTCAGAGCTGAAGAAAGGAAATAGCTTTTTTCGATCAAAAGTATCATTAAGGCAATTTTTAGAAAGCTATTTATTATGAGTAAGTTTCACTGAAGGTATTTATTGCTCTATTTATTATGTTCTGTATAGCGTTTCTTCAAATAATGATTATCTTTGAATTCATTTCATTTCAATACTTGTTTAGGCGATTTAGAGTGAAGAAGCGAAACCTGGCATAACCATACAATCGCAATAATGCCAGGTGACTAACAATCTTTCCTACTGCTTACAATTGCTATAGTCTGTTTACACGATGTGCCTGCCCTAGGCGAGCTCTCAAGATACATAAAGGCACTTTCAGCTCAAATTGCTACAGACTTAGAAGAGTGGAAGTTATACTAGTGTAAACAAATATATACTCTTCAGTTTTAAAATTCAACTTCAAACATAAATTAAAAATAGTTCTTTAAAGGACAAACACTCGGCTATAGTCCTTGCCAAAACTGAATATGTCCGAACTGCATTGAATACATGTATTTTGGTTAGCAATCAGAGGCATGGTATTTGAGTTGCATAATACTTTGACTGATCTCAATGAATCACCGTTCGATGAATATCTTGCTCTTTTTCTTTCCCTTCTTCCTCTCCTTCGTCTTCTCTACTCTATACTGTCTCCTGTTTATGTATTATAAGTGCACTATCTCTTCTTTCTATTTTGTAAGCATCTGTGGTAGATGTAAGATTTATTCAACAGTTTTTGTGTTTTACCGGACTATAAAGGCAACAAACAACAAAAGATTAAGAATAAGTGAACAAAATTCTTGCTTATGGATTGATGATTTCTGTCCGTCAATTGCCAGTCGGTCAAGCGACAATAATGAGGTTAGGGTTTGCGTTTAGATACTTTCTCAGACACAAATTCTTGTGGAATAACATGGCTTGTTATGAAAATAGTTTATGATGAATACTACAATAGTTATGAAAACTAAGTCATTGTAACCCATATTTCAGTTGAGTAACTTGCGCTTACATTTAAATTGATTTTAGTTCTCTACGTTGGGGTTGCGCTTAGCTCAGTTTCGTTGACACTTTGCATGCAGAATCGTGTAACGTGGGATAAATATGTATCATGAAAGGTGCTACACCTTTAAGTAGAAACTAGTTTGCTTTAACATATATGCCTCTTCACAGTGGCTTGTAATAAACCACGCATTTTGTTTTGTTTCTTTGGCACTATTTCCTCCAGCGTCGATTAACTTTGTATCTGGATGAGGTGCCAAGATGCAAATATATTCTAATTTGACCTATATTTCTTATTTCAGTGGCCAGCACTAATCTTTGTGTGTAACGCCTTTTTTGAAACAGTATTTCCTTCAGGGTCTTGCTATATTTGTCCCTGGTATGTGGATGGTTTAGTTTGTGGTGTCTACGGCCATTTTCACCACAAGATAGGCCTACATAGCAGCCAATATGTTTGATCGAGGAAGAATACACGAAGATCATAGCAAGAACCATACACCCACATGATTGTCTCACATGCCTACATCGGTCCAGCTGAGACTCGAACTGAAACAGCTGTGAGATGTGTGCTGATCTGTTATGGCGTGCGCCTAATATCACTCGGCTACTAAGGAGCCCATTAATTACATGGGTGTCTCATGAAAAGTACAACACCCTTCAATAAATTTGTGTATTTTTGTTGCAGTGATCTGCGTTTACCTTTGCTCATTTTCGTAGACACTGTTATCGCAGATTGATGTAACTTGACACATGGAATGAACTACACGATTCAGACAAAACATTTCTTCATCATCCGGCCGTGTCGTCTTTCGCGTACTTCTTACTGATAAACATCGGTTTATTCCTTTCAGAAATTAGCTACTTGAATACAATTGCACGAACATCGTGTAATTAGAAAACTCCTTAAATGAAAAGAACATAAACTTTATGATAACAGATTAGTATCCATTCTACTCATATAAATTTATACTTACATTTTACGAACATAAATATGTGCATATAATGTATTGTCTATTAATTAAGCAAATGTTTACAATATGACATATTTTGATTTTTCAGCATTTATGAAGAAAATTACTCAAGACGAGAAAACCAAGGAATTAAAGGTGCATACGATCGCACGTCTGGGGAAAGGCCAAAGCTTTGGAGTAAGTTTGTTTACAAGCATATTTCCCTCAAACCTCAAAACAAGTAACGATCGGATCATCTCGGCCAAGTATAATACAATCGATCGATATGAATGGATAGATATGTATACATATGGTAAAGATTGTCTTAGGGCCATTTACTCACATATTTCCCAGGAAAGAAAATCTGAAGGAAAAGTGGCCTGTACATAGGGTCCAACCATGTATAATTCATGCTGGATGGCTATATATACGAAACTTTCTGTAATTTTTGTAATACTTGCAGATGATGATAGGGGCAACGCCAAAATGATGACTTCTTCGTGATAGAAAATTACATAGTTTTTAATGAACATTTCTTTCGAAATTCCCGCATCTACAGCCCCGTATTGTATTAAAGATGGATATGATATTTGCAGATATTGCAATATAAATCAATTACTTGAAGAAACCACTACGAAAGTTATACTTTTTGATGTTCTATGCTACTTCTACCGATGATTTTAGACATTGCACTTATAAATATGGAATTTATTCTTTAAATACGGATAAAAGTAAGAATTGTTTCGCAGACTTTTTGCGCTAATAAGGTTCGTCTGGTTTAAATGGTTCCGTCATTCACAATATTGCTTCCATAGCGTTAACTAAATGTACATTCCTAAATGTTTTCTTCCGTGGGGAAGGGGTGTACTTCAGAAATGTTGTGGGTGAACAAATGAGTGAATTTCGATACATTCATCGGCCTGGTCCAAGATATTTTTCAGTTATGTGAAATATTGTATCGATGGCAAACAGAGATATTTAAAATGTTTGATAAAATAGTCTGTAATGGGGTAAAAGGCAAAACAGGAAATCATTACACTCCATGAAGGAATCGGGAGTAATTACAATCAAACAAATGCAGATTGCAAATGCAGCATATAATTAAAAGAAAAAATGCTATGCAGTGTCTTGTATTTATCCAAAGCAGTAAATGAAGAGGTTCGGATATTGTGAAATATTGATTCTTCAAGTTGACACTATTTCAGTTTTCTTGGGAACTTGGGGTAAGGCACGAATTTTACTCTTTTTGTTTTGTGACCTCACACATATGTAGTTAGTAGATATTTCCTTCATTTATAAATTTCTGCCTTTCGTCTTCTTTATATTTTCCTTTATCTTACAGATGCAGTATTTGGTTTATTCATCTCTTTTTAGTTTATTGATTTTGTTGCTGCTAGTGCTACTGCAGACATTATTATTATTATTATTATTAGTAGTAGTAGTAGTAGTAGTAGTAGTAGTAGTGGTAGTAGTAGTGGTAGTAGGAGTAGTAGTAGTAGTAACATCATTATGTTGTTGCTGTTGCACGTAGATGTATTAATATTTTATTATAATCTCATGAACGCTGAGTTATCCTTTGTATTTATCATTATCTTAGGTCGAATTGAACATGCGTGTATAATTAATTCCTCATTCCATTAGATTTTTTCGATAGAGTTATCCCATTGCTATACGTCTATCGTTGTTAAACATACCGTCGTCACGTGATACTGCCATCACTTGAGCCTGTGCAACTGAAACGTTTGGGTCATAATACAGACTCATTAATCACATTAAATAACCTATCGCTGGTGCGGCTCCATACTAATCCTTGCACTGGACTATATTACTCTGGATTATATTCGTCTTCGCTTAAATGTAACAGGCAGTGAAACAAGAATGTTGGTTCAAAGCCGGCCAGCTTAGTAATATAAGAAGGTATTTCACTTTTACTCATACATTCAAAAGCGATTTGAAAACGTTATCATCATGTTGTACAATTTACTTCAGGTTCCTCTTCAACCGTTACTCTTTAAGTCTCAGCAACCACCGTGCACTGCATTATTCAACTCCCAACCAGTTGGACTACCAGAAATGCGCACGGAAATAGCTTTATCAATGATCCGAATACATGCACTGTTTGATGTCACTTCTCTACGTTTAAACATATGTAACAGAAAGAAGTTCAACCAGCAATTTAAGTAATATCAACAAACAATTTATTTATCCACAAAATGAAAATTTAAAACATCACTTAAAGTATTGTTAAATGAATCAGAAATAATCCTAAATGTAATATCACAAGTTCATAAGTATTGAATATTCAGAAACTATAGAATGCCCCGAAATATTTCCAGTAGTCTTGAATGTCCTGACGTAAAAACAAATGACGCAGTCCAAGATGTCGTTGAATGAGTTCTCAAGAATCCTAAAGTAGTGTGTATGAATTTTTATTTTATATCTGACAGGCAGACCAAAAA
This sequence comes from Sinohyriopsis cumingii, assembly GCA_028554795.2. Taxonomy (NCBI): domain Eukaryota; kingdom Metazoa; phylum Mollusca; class Bivalvia; order Unionida; family Unionidae; genus Sinohyriopsis; species Sinohyriopsis cumingii. Next base: position 34,687,164 of record CM068829.1, read on the forward strand.
CCAGAATGAAAAAAATTTGTCAAATCCCTGTTCATACATATTTTCACTTAACCTATAACGTAATATGATGTAAAGATTTCCAACGGAAAACCTATAACGTAATATGATGTAAAGATTTCCAGCGAAAAACCTAATGTAACTGTTAACCTCTGTATTTTTTTGTGAAGTTTCTCAACCTCTGAAATATCGAAATTCGATTGACGGCAGCCGTATTATATTTTGAGATTTCAATTTTCACTTTGACGATCCTTGAACCCCATACACATCAAAACTCTTAGATTTCATTCACATTTTTAATCTCAAATAGTCATTTAGCCTATCCATCCATAAACATAGTCACATTTTAAGACTGGATTCTTCATACGCCTAATGGTACTATTCAACAGTCTTCATTGGTGTCCTACAAACTTGCAGCATATCACCTATTCGTCATATGCCATTTGGACGTAACAGTCCCTAATCCTCTTTGTTTGCTACAAAGAGAAACATACGTAAGATAAATAGAACTCACTTAATGCATGACATCCAAGCACACCTAACAACTTTGCTGCGTCCCATAGCTAAACGATTTGATTAATTGCTTGCGTTCATTGCTTTACGAACATGCCCCATTATGAACATTATCCATTCAGAAGTGTTCCCCATGGTATATTAGTGTTAGGGACCAACTTTGCGTAGCTAAAGAAGAACTCTGTATCGTTGAGAGGATTTGATTTTAATCCGGTCTTGCTATTCATAAGCAAATACTTCAGTACTAAGATCAAGGAATGTTCCAGTTGGACGCAGAGCATTTTTATATTGCTAACAAGATAATGTCAATAAACAGATGTGCACCACTTCCATAAACCTTCTCTTTCGTCGACCTTCCGGATCTGCTTGCAAATTTCTTCCCTCATCAATTGCAAACTATTAAGAGATGAACTTGACAACACCGTTTCAATCCACTCATTGTCAACATACAATTGTGATACATAATTTCAAAGACATCCGTAAACAACATTTGAGACCGTCTCAACGAATTTATTTCATAGAAAAACTACCACACTGGTATCTAATCTCCTATGTATGTGACAAAATCTTAGGAAAAGTTGTTTTGTCGTAACTTATGTCTGATTTGAATTTAAATAGTCATTTTTAGCAATTTACAGCCCTCGTAATAGTACAGAAGCTGCCCTTTTGAAAGTAGTTAACTACGTTCTTGCTGCTTTAGATAGTAGAACGATTATAATCCTCACACACCTTGACTTTTTGCAGCATTTATTACTTGGCCGTCTCCAATATGTATTTGGCACTCGTCATATAACCATGCCATGGTTCAAGTCGTACGTTTTTGAAAGGACACAAATTATTTTAGCGTTCAACAGGGTTCGATTCTTGTGCCCGTTCTCTCAATTATATACACTATAGCAGGTGTCATAGATCATTATCTAATTGTACACTGATATCACTCAAATATACAAACTGAGTCACCCAAATGATTTTGATACTGACATCCAAGGCGTAGAGAGGTGCATTTATGATGTAAGGTTATGTATGAATGTATCAAACTGCGGATTAATAACGATACAACTGAAGCTATTCTTATCACCACACAAAGACCTTCTCATTCCTTTTCCTTACCTCAAACAAGTAGTATCAGCAACAACAACACTAAATTCACGCAAACAGTATGAAACCTAGGTCTCACTCTCGACAGTAGACTCCCATTACACCAATATGACATAATCATCTGCCAGACTGCATACCTGAGATCAGACTCATCCGCTCCATTCGCAATTTTCTTATTTTTTTATGCTACTAAAACACTTGTGTGTTCCTTTGTACTTTCTAGAGTTGACTATTGTAATTCATTTCAAAACGTTCAAACCCTAGCTCCTCGGATCATCAGTGGATTACCACAAACTGAGCACACACACACACACACACACACACACACGTTTTGTATCATCTACTACTAACCGTTCTCACCAGAATCAAACACAAATCTGTTCTCTTTGTTCGATTTCGTTGACTGTCTCCAGTCCAAAATACCTATCTGACCTCTCCCATGTGTACACTCATTCTAGATATCTACACTACCCTTCTGACTTTTATTACCGTACCAGGGACCAGCTACCTGATAAGAATTGCCTCTTGAACTTAGACACAATAACACTGTGGTCTCGTTCAGGTGTGCTCTTCAAACTCATATATTTAAGCTGCAATAACAGATTTAAGACATAGCAACGTTTCCTTACCTTGAATTATGTTCAGTATTCTTTTCGTTGTACTTTCGCTGTGATTGTTTTTGTTGTCTTGTCTATCTCTATATATCCTTATGTTGCAATAGATACTGTAAAGCTCATAGAGTTTTGAAAGATTAAATGCTTTATAAATCTGTATTATTATTATTATTATTTTTATTATTATTTAAACTGTATGGTGTTTTAAATTTTATCAAGGAAACAGGATGAATATTTCCGATTTTCTACATATGTTTATAATGAGTACTTCTACTACCTTTGTGACATTATTATTTGTATCACACATATTGTTTTATTTTAGTCATGCCCCACTCCCTTTCTATCGCATATATTACTAAAGACAGGGTTAACAATAAAGTATGTTTAAACTAACAAAACAAACAGCAAGTGTAACAGAAAGCTTATACTTTTCAATTTCATTACAATGGAAACAAGCATTCATCCCATGCTAATCATTTGTATGACTAAATTTGTCTTTCACTGTTGGCTTCAATAATAATAATAATAATATAGATAATAATAATATTCAAGTAGCCGATAATTGTGATGCCCATTAGATCTGAGGATATTTTGCCCATTTTATAGAAAATAAATTGATTTGGATGCAAATATATATATATATATATATATATATATATATATATATATATATATATATATATATATATATATTGTATCTGCAAACAAACTGCTAGAGTTTATTTTAACAAAGGTTCATCGTCTTATTCTATTTGCAACGAATAGAAAATGATCCTAAATGATTACTTAGTGGGCGATCAATGATAGGCAGCCACCTCCCACCCATCCACCCCCTCTCCACAGATTTTCTGTTTTTATCATATGTGAGATTAGTGTCAATACTGAGAGCCGTGAAGAACAAAATATATTTTGTATTTGTTTTGTAATGAACCTGAAAATGTTTGATCATGAACACTGTCCACAGGAAGTTGGTCTAATCTTCAATACGAAGAGAACGGCCACAGTCGAGAGTGCAACGCCGATGGAAATTCTTGTTATCGGGAAAGAGGACTTCATCCGGATATTCATGGATTCGGAGCATCCAGATAAAGAAGCGGAACACATTGGGTTTCTAAGGTAATTTGCGTCCTAAGCTAAAATATCTGGGCTAATCTTCACGTAAGCTGGTGTCTAAAACTATTCAAAAAAGGATATCGCTTCCCTCTTTTCTTTATTGTCTTCTATTGTTTTTCTGCACGGGTTGCATAAATGTTTGTCTCCTGTATTCATAGTAGGTTTTGAAATATTGCAAGAAACATTTATTTCGAAGGTGTGCGAGAGATTCCAATTCAAAAACCACATGCTGCAGTATCGAGTGTGTGACATACTTTCTCGACGTTGCTGCCAATCCTCTCCCCTCCTTTGCGCCGCTTAATCAAGCATATAATGAAAGAACTGATGAAAATTTAGTCATATTGTGGGAAATTGTTGATTGTAATGCACTGTGCTACTGGAACTATATATATATATATATATATATATATATATATATATATATATATATATATATATATATATATATATATAAAAGATAAAGGTATATCAACTAAAAATGACCTGATGTGAGGAAATAATGAAGGCTTTGGGACTAAGCATTGTGTGTTGATTATTGATACATCACGCATCTAGTAATTCACTCCCGATCAAGAGATGGTCTTATTCCGATCAGTTGAATATTGATGCCCTAACTAAATGAGAAAGGTATCACGGTATTATTAGTTATTCTTAGACCTTGATGTTAGCATTCCGTAAATAAATATACTTTATGTCCTACTTTATCATGTATGTCACACGCTGTCAGAGAGAGCAAAGTTTGATTGTCAATTTGAGAATGACTGAACCATTTTATCCCATTGCATTTATGTGAGATAACTGCTGAAACAAGACATGGGTAAGAGTTTTGTAATAATGTCACAAAAGATACATTTTGAATGATGTGTACAATTTTAAATATGATCTAGATATGAATTCACATAATATCACATGTTGCCATGTTGTTTGAAAGCTTAACAGAAGCTACAACTATTACGTAATACACCAATCACATCTAGTTCTTTCTTCTTCTTCTGAATACAATGATCCCTACACTTTTGCAATGTGGCACCGTTATACCATATATGTTATGATGCAAAAGATGGAGGGTTGAGCGTTAGTCATGATGCAGAAAGGATATTATAATAAGGTCAAAGGCAGTCATCCCACAGGCCGGATTCCCCAATGAAAATGACAATGCTTATTTTGTGTTAAAGTATTCAGTCGCATTCGGGTATTTGCTTATCTATCTATTCTAGACAAGTGCCATTATTCCAGAATTGGCCAATAGAGAGCATCAAGGAGGAGCCAGGAAGTTGCCTTATCAACTACTTTAAGTATGTAGTTTAATTAACTGTAGACAAAAATGGATTCAGGAAAGAAGCCTGTTAATTTTTTCTGCATTCAAACAATTTGCTTTCTTGAACGTATCGATCTTTGAAAAACTCTCATTGTCTTAGTGTTTATAGTCGCGCAACGTGTTCAGAATATAAATATATAAAATGATAATTTCAGCATCTGGTTAGGAAGACTGATTATTTGAATTTCAAATTTGTTCCTGCTTAGTACATGTCTTTCTCTTTAAAAACGCGCAGAAGTTTGAAATATGGAAGTAAAACCCAGCAAGATCACTTCTTCTTCGCTGACCATTCTCCGATATAGGGGCAAAAAAGCAGTCGCAGACAAACATAATGTGAATTCTTTATTTATAATTGTAATTCTTTTAAGCAGGTGAAAATAGTCAAAGTTTCTTTGAAAGGCACATGCAACTGATATATCATCTTTCTCACACAGTCAAGTCAAGCTTTTTCATTCTTATCAACAGGCGAGGAATGCTCGTTACTGATAACGACCAAAACAGTGAATGGTTTTACATAGTCAAGTCGGTAAGAACGTCTGTCTGTCTGTCTGAATGACTATCAATCTATGTATCACTCTTTCTGAATTCCGCCTGCGTTAAAAAAGAACACGCACAAGAGAAAATTGGTCTCAGATTAAGGAAGAATGGTACCAAAATGGCACATGATGCCAACCAAAAGCATAGTTTTAGCAATGTTAAAAAAAGTGTTTTATAAAACATTTAGGAAGATGAACTTTTCCAAAATAAAAGTAAACATGAAGGAGAAGATGCTAACATTAGGTACAAATGTTTAAAGTATGTAAAAGATATGCAGAAGAGAAGATCAATGTACAAGACATCAAATCCTTTGGAAATTATTTGAAATTTTTAAACATATTGCATTCGATTAAAGCATCTAAGAATTTCACTGAGGTGTATTTAACTAATAACATCAAAATACTTTAGTCTCAAGCAGTGAAAGTTAACATACAGGACAAGTATAGTTTCCTCTGTCGGCGTACACTGGAATGGTCTGCAGTGTGGTTGTTCACACATCAGGAGGTGTACGTGAGTCCAGTTGTGCGTTCTATATGTGATCGACACAATATCAACTTATCGCAGCGATTTGTTCTCTTCAAAGGATGCCACTGTCCAATAGATCCAATATAAGTTTTGCTGTCTGAAGCTTGTTTGCTGAGTTTTCCTATAGTACAAAAAATATGCAGACTTATATATCTGTAACCAGTTTGTGGAATCTTCAATTCGAAAACGGGTGACTGCAGGACAGTTTTTGCCGATTATCTCCATTTTCATTACATTTCATTACTGTAAATATCAATGTGGCAACGCATCATACGACATTATATTCATTAGAAAGTATACTCGAGTTAAAATTAGGATGAGATAAATTTATTTAAATAACGAACAAATGAATATATGCCATGTCACTGGTATAATCAAAATAGTTTTTTTTTTTTCTAATGGAATGTTATATCTTAGACCTAAAGGAAGAAAACGTGTGCAAGAAACGAGAGAGAGACAGAGACACAGACAGACAGAGAGAGAATGTTTGTTTTTGATAACATAATAGCATTTTGGTGACAAACACACCATACACAATGTTCAAATTCTAATTATATTTTCGATGTGTAATCTGTTTTTAAGACAAATTTGTATATGATTTTCTTATGACGTGTCGTTAGGGTACATGTGAAGTGATGAAAACACTAAAGGCAGTCAAAGCCAGAAAACCGAATGAAATCAAACCCAAGGAAGACCCTGTGTCCGAAATTAATCTGTCAGGACTTGGGATGCCAAATAATGGTGACTAAAATGTTTTTTAAAATATATTTATAAGTTATTAATCAATCGATTGATTTCTATTTGTTAATGACTTGTTCATTATATTCTCTTTTAATGCTTTTTAAATCGAAAGCAGGGCAGTGTTGTATTAATGCTAGTCATCATCATCATTTGGTTTTAAACATGTTTCAACACAATATAGTTAATAACGCATTTACTTCTCATGTTCAACATAATCTAGATATAAATGTCTTGTGTTATTAATTTTTTACAAATGTCATTATTTAATCACATTTTGTTTGTCTTCAATGAGATTTCAAATCCGCTGATGGCATTCAGTTAAAAAATGATCTAACATTATTAGTTATTAAATGAATTAGTAATACTTGTATAGATATGCTTACGACTAAATGTAAACATGAAATAAGCTATTGGTATAGATACTAAAATGACCATTGCGAAAAATCACCAGATCTTAGTCACTTAAAAATATTATAGGACCAAGAATAGACACTGGGAGACGAAGACCGAAGAGAAACTTGTGCAGTGTAAAATATTGCCTATCATCAAATCTCCTTCTGTCTCACTGTCTCTGCCTCTGTATCTTGTGTATGTATATACATATATAAGTAAGTGTGTGCGTGTGTGTGTGTGTGTGTGTGTGTGTGTGTGTGTGTGTGTGTGTGTGATAGATGCAAAATATGCAGAAATATACCATTTTAGTATGTGTCTTCCGAAAATATTAGTTAGGTTTAACAGACAAAATAGTGTTTCTTAACCAAATACTGGAATTACTTTCTACAGGATAAGAGGGTTAATAATAGGTAATGAGGCAAATTTGTATAGTGCATATGGACGATGATGACTTATATATATATATATATATATATATATATATATATATATATATATATATATATATATATATATATATATATATATATATATATATATATATATATATATATATATATATATATGTGTGTGTGTGTGTGTGTGTGTGTGTGTGTGTGTGTGTGTGTATGCATATATGTATGTATGTACGGATCGAGGGGGTTGTGTGTGTGAAAACTATTCGATGGATTCATGTAATTATTTATATGTGTATGCTGAAAGCAATCGATGTCGCCTAATGAACTAAAACCTCTAGTAATATCACACCTTGATGACTTCTTTTTACGTGCCTACATGAAGCATTATGAGATATGGTGTGTCCCTATGGCTGGTGAGAGGAATAGAAAGTCCAGATGCTATATGTATACGCAAAATTGAAATGTTCATTCACAAATATTCAGATTCTATGATGGTATAACTAACAAACACAAACATGACAACTGCTGTTTGTGGATACAAACCTAACCTACCAAATTAAAGAAAAAATAAAAGATATTAAAAATAAAACATAGATAAAACTTTCATGTATTTTAAGACATGACATAATGACTACATACATTATATTTCCTCCCAACCATATTTACTTTTATATTTTAGAAAGATAGCACGAATTCTTCAATATTGCCAGGTGTTGATATTTGGCCAGAACAGTTGACGGACAATTTTAAAAGCAGTTTAACAACATTTAACAAAATTGCATTAGATTATGTCTTTATTGCTGGTTTTATGATAACAGATGCCCCCGACAAAATCCACGATTCAAGAGAAATACAGACTTTCCTCCAGCCCCGATGAAAATGAAGATCATCATAAGAAGCAAACACATGTCGTTGTAAACGTAGAGATCCTCCAGTCCAAAGACGTTTTTGTAAATATTTTATTTAAGTGTGTGTGTGTGTGTGTGTGTGTGATTTTAACATAGCTTTAAAACAATTCAGTCATATTGCAACGATATCTGCAGTACTGCAGTTTATAGTATTGTCTAGCACTGGGTCATCATGCCGCAGACATGCAGCATCATGTCCCACCCAGTCGAATAATCCTAATAACAGGCCGACCAGTCCAAACATTAACCTCTTAATGGTGTGCTCCTAGTGAAGCAGCTGCAAGTACCATTTTATGTCTTTGGTATGACTCGGCCGGGGTTCGAACCCACGACCTCCCGCATCCAAGGCGGCATCTTCGCTAGCCCAGGTTCAGATGTAGACAGTGCTATCACATCGGAACCTTGGCTAGCGGAGATGCCGAATGGACGGTCTAACCACTTGGGCCACTGGAGCGTTATTATGTTTACAATTTAAAGCATCCGTTACCTTATTGTGTGTGGGGCCCCGAGTGGCCGAGTGGTCTAAAGCGCTCGCCGTTACGGATCACTGCCATCTCACCTCTGTCAGCGTGAGTTCGAGTCTCAGCCTCGGCTAACGTTGGTACGTGAGAAAGCCTGCCAGTAGCTTCTCGTGGGTCGGTGGTTCTTCCCGGGGTTTTCCAGGGTTCTTCCTCCACCAATTATACTGGCCGCCATGTATAGCCTATCTTGTGCTGAAAAATGGCGTTAAACCCTAAAACAACAACAACAACAACAACCTTATTGTGTACAACCTTCGGAGTGTGCGTGTGAATAAATCAAAGTTGCTCAAGCTAAAATATCATTATTTCTGGGAAACATTGTCTATGACAAAATAAAGGACATCATTGGCTTCTAGTGGGATACATCCATCTTAAATCGTCGTATCGAGGCAAGTGTTAGATCTAATTTTTCCACAACAAATTGAAACAAATTTAACGCACTCGAGATACTACAACTTTTATCAGATTGTCTTCTTGTCTGTTGTAGTTGTTATTTTGTCTTAATGCCATCTTTTATAACACGATAAAACTATACGTAGCAATCTCACATAAACACAATGCCAGGGCCTGAAACTCAAACCCACTAGGAGAAAGGTGGGATGGCAGTGATTTTTAAAGGCGAGCCCTTGGATCAATCGGCCACCGGGGGTCCTCCTCTTGTCTTAGCGCCTCTGATGCTTTATATACTGCGATATACTGTTTCCACCCTATGTGATCCAATGGTAATGCAGAACAGTCCGAAGGGGTCCAAATATCAATGACGTAGAAATATCAGATTAATATAATGCATACTAATTTTTGACATAAAAAATAACTGCGTTTTTTTTTTAAACTGTTACATAGATGATAGCCAGGAAACACATCGAATCAATATTTTCAACTAATATTTTAGAAGCTTATTTCGATAAGTTCGTTAACAATAAATGTACAGTATTCTAGCTTTTTAGTTACCAGTACGAGTTCAAGGTATGTGCTCATAGAGGATAATTACGTCATTATTCAAATTTTACTAACATGTATAGGTACATTCTCAACAAAAGACTAATCATAGGTCAGACGTAAGTCATACTTAAATTATATCCAATCAAATTGCTCGAATATGTCGTAAGTTGGATTGGTGAAATCTGAACCAGATACATGACAATTCGTCGCTGATGCATATGAAAATTATTAATGATATTATTTTAAAGATATGACACAAACGTGGGCATCTAAGGAACTGTATTTTATATTAAAGTCTCTTAAAAAGTGAAGGAGTAGGGCTGCAAATAAGGATTTTGAGGATTCATGATTAAGATTGCCTTTCACACGATGACCATTAACATGTCAGAGATTAGAGTAATCCATTATGCATTGCTGGGTCGGAAAATTCAAAGGTGTCCTGTCTTTCAGAATTCAACTAAAATACATATTTTATTGCTACTGCAAACTCTCTCTCTCTCTCTCTCTCTCTCTCTCTCTCTCTCTCTCTCTATATATATATATATATATATATATATATATATATATATATATATATATATATATATATATATATATAATTTTGTTCTTTATATTATCTTTAACGTTTCCATGGTCGTGTTAGTGTCAGTTCTAACAATGCAGTATTGCATAAAGATTTAAAGCAATCCATGATAATAAAGCAGTCAAGAAAGAGGCATGAAATTCTTTACGTGATAATATTCCCCAACAGTTGCATTTATGTAAAGAAAAAGATCACAAATGCTAACACTATTTATTTTGCCTGTCTAGGGATTGAATACACTGCTGCATGCAATGGAGGGCAAAGAATTGTACGAAGGCGAAAACGAGAGCCCTGTTATGATGCTGGTAGGTCGTCCAAAACAGAAATACATAACATGTTGCTTGCTAGCCATATCGTCGTTCTTTATTTTTGTGTCTTTTAACGTTTAATATGTTGTTTTGTGGCATGCAGGAATAAGTATGAGAGAAAGTATTCCTTTGTTACGAATTGTATTGCACTTAATATTGTAGACCGGGTTATAGGAATTATTGTATCAATGATAAAATCGTTCAAATATTTTAAAGTGACTGGGTGGTATCACTGTTGGAAATTTTAACCTAAAGCGCCATATAATAGTCAAATCTAAGCACAAATTCGAACTAATACTTTAAAAGATTTCACTAGTCTTCACGGAACAACTTTCTTTCTGAAATAGTTTGGTCAAAAAACGTCACACATTTTTCAGTTCTAATCACTGTCTCCTAAGTTTCTTTTTTTTTTTAATAAAACACAACTCTTAACGTAAACAAATCTTTTCATTGTCATATCTCCGATGCATGTCATTTATCAAATAAATACATTATTCAATCTAGAAAACTAATTACAAATGGCTTGTCAGCCTATCCTCTCTTAAGTTGTTTCAAATTAACACTATGATATACAATGAATTAATTTTATTTCGTAGGTATTAGTTGTCGTACATTTGGAAAAATGACATTTTGACGGTATTTCAATTCATTGTCTGGGGAAAGTGGTCCTATAATTTCTCCCGAAGAAGAACTTTATGATCATCATTTTTTTCTTTTTGTGTGTGTGTGTGTTTAAAACTGATAAAAAATGGCATTTCAAGAGTATCAACAAATTTCAATCAAAATCTAATTTGTTTATGACATCCAATGCACGCTTCTCTCTCTCTCTCTCTCTCTCTCTCTCTCTCTCTGTCTCTCTCTCTCTCTCTCTCACACACACACACACACACACACACACACACACACACACTCACTCACTCACACATACATATTATGCTCTTTTTTGCAGGTGAGCAGAGGGGCAGAAATTATACTGTTCTCCAAAAAGACGTTTCTGAAACATATGAATCACACGACCTTGATGACCTTGAAAAACTTTGCTAGGTTCTATCCCTCAGAATCTGTTATGCAAGATAGCATGCAGACAGAGGCAGATTGGGTCCTGTACAGGAATATAGTATTTAAAGAGAGTTTAGATAACAGATTAACAAGGCGGGCACAATCAGCAGTTTCCGAAAGGCAGTAAATATCGGGATCTTATATTTTAATTATGTTGATATGAATTTCATTTGTACATAATTGACAGAAGAGATTGTATAATGCCAACAATCTCTTGTGCATAGCGGCATTGTATGCATGAGAGGGCTAGCGAATGCAGACGACATCGTCGATTGTCTAGTTGGAAAGTCATACCGCGTTGATGCGAATCAGGTTTTAAGAAATTTAACAATGTACTTTGGACCTATCCTAACTTCTATTGTGTTAGGTATGAAACGTCATACTTGACTGATTGGGAACGAGACTTACGATTATATATTTATATATATATATATATATATATATATATATATATATATATATATATATATATATATATATATATATATATATATTATTTGCATGGTTTGTTCTTGACAGTTTGTATTTTTATTTTCATTATAGATAATTATATTTTGGACACTGCCTTGTCAAAAATCAAGTTTATTTTCTACCTGACCTGAATCATTGATTTTGATTTCGTACACAACGTGTTTTATCTCAATCTGAGTCTAGAACTTTGGTAATTGCCCATGAAATTCCGGGTCTAATGGGACTTCACTACATTTTATATTACAATATTTGCAACAGAGATATAATTATAACTAACATTTTTTTATAAACATCTTGACCTTTCAGGAATGAAATGTTTCTTTAGGTTAAAGTTATTTTTAATAGAAATTGCCAATTATGACCTGCGGTCAGGTAGAGGACTATATAATCTTGTATTCTAGAAATTAATTATTCATGCTATACGGTCTTGAGGTAGAATCAGTTGAGTTATTGTTGTGTCCATTACTTCGTTTGGGCTGATATTTATTTATTAAAATTATTTAATTCAAGTAATTCTTCTCTGGAAATACAAAGTGTGCAAAATTAACATTCTTGGAAATAGAGACTTGAAAAATAATGAAAATTTAAAGAACGATTTATCCTTTGATCGTTTTAGTGTGATTAAACAAAGGGCTGTTGATACATCACCACTACACGAGCCATCCTAGACATATTAGCAATTCCAGAATTGGTTTTAATCTGGATTTACATTTCCACTTAAATTTATTATAAACTGTAATCATAAGGACTTGTGTCTGTAATTCTAGCATTATTTGAGACGTAACTCTCAATATCGTAAGTTCCTATTACAGTTTATTACTAGCAAATATTCCTGATTGGATCTAACAAAGATCCAGCATCAGCAACACTCTTCAAAATTAAAGAAAGGAAACAATAACAAAAAAAAACATACATAAATATGGCTTTTTGGGGAAAATATTTTCTGGAATAAAGTCCTTTGATAAGAAAACTGTAGAGTAAAGCACTATAACTTTTGATCCCGTATTATTATTATTATTATTATTATTATTATTATTATTATTAAAACTAATATGTACATGAAAACTGTGTATTGTTTAACTTGTATAGGAAGATTTAAATTTAAAAAAGAACCCAATATTGTCACAATTTCATATTCATTGCTGAACAGTATATTTTCATACATGAATATATCAATTGACAAATTCATGTTTTCGTGTCATAGTTTCATACTTTCATGACGTCAGTGTCGACTAACACTTTTTTGTTCATCAAATGAACAGTTTCATATCTGTGTGACGAGATGAACAGAACAGTTTCATATTTCTGTGACGAGTTGAACAGAACAGTTTTATAACTGTGACAAGATGAACAGAACATCCTTATATATGCAAACGTGAACATGAGCTTGTCTTTGTTTTGTTAATAGTGTAGTCTATGTTTGCTATGTGCAAAAACTTTTTTCAATAGTTATCTAGGCAATGTGTGGAAACCTCTTCAATAGTTATCTAGGCAATGTGTGGAAACCTCTTCAATAGTTATCTAGGCAATGTGGGGAAACCTTTTCAATAGTTCATTTGGAATGTAGCGTGTCGTTGAAAAAGCAGTATCGAGTGCAAATAAAGATTTGTGGCTTACCCTAATTGTGCAAAAGACCAAACATTTGATCGTTTTATTAGGTATGGTCTGAATTAAATACTTACCATTTAATGATCGGTGTTTTCTTTTTTATTCTTGCATTGCTAGATCGAGAACAACAACCAGTAAAAGTAATTTAAAACATCATGGAGCGTAACAAAATTGAATATGCTAATCAATCATACTAGGTTCCATCCTTCCCAAACTCCACCACGTAATCAACAAATTTAGGCTTGAAACTTTGATGGGCGAGAAATAAGTTCATTAACATTTCAAAGAACCTATTACAGCAGTTTTGGTTTACTACTAATATTACAGATATTACTTTTGTTCCAACTATGCATTATATATTTCTACTGAACTTCATTTTGTGCCACTTAATGCAAAGAAAACAAAAAGAGTAACATACGTTGACAGAAGAAAAAAGTTTCACACGTACCAATTTTGGTACTAAAGTTTGTTTCGTTTTTTTAAAAAAAAGGAATGGCGTTGATAGATTATAAGCCTGAGCAAATAAGAGCATTAGGTAAGTTAGTAAAATACCGAAAAAGTATATTCTCATCACTTTAGCCCCTTACACCCCAATTTACTTCCACGGAGAGTCAAGTGGTACTATTAGCATAAATGGGTCTACAGCAACCACGTCACATAAACAACATATCATATCGGTTGCCATCCTGTGTAACAGACACTGCATCTTCGCTAACCAAGGTTTCGATAACCTTATCTACACTTTTGCGTATCGAATAAGTATATTGGTGCTTTGTCCTAACGACATCTATGGGATTTCTTGTGTTGCCTCCCTTAGTATTTAATGCCAATTAGCCAATAGCATGGTGGATTGAATATCCGCCGAGACACGGTAGTTGCAATTGACCTAAAAATGATACTTTATAACTTTTAACATCGAAAGTATGACTATTTACCAGAGGGATGCCATTACAGGTGTATTTGAGTGAAAGGTATTTTTGCAAACAGGGACCGACACTCGAAAATTTCTTATTTATCAATCCAGTCTAGTTGTGTGCGCCCTTTATCTCGATCACGTTGGAACAGTGTTCAAATTTGAACCAGTTAATTTTGATTGTATGGGATGGCTTGCCGCCGCATCCAGTGAAATTCACAGACCCGAAGCTCAGAAATATCTGCTCGATATACCAAGGTGTAGATAGGGTTATCGGAACCTTGGCTAGCGAAGATGCAAACACTGTGAATGAGAAAATCATTATTTCCACAATAAAACATTCTGAATAAAGCATAATCTTCCTCACACTTAATAGATTAGCCCTTCATTATCGCATGATCAATCATCACCAGTACGATATCAAATGATGTTGACATGACTCCGATAATAAGGACAGTGTCTCTAGATTCCATGTTATTTGCCAAGAAACGTCAAAGATTTAGTGCCAGACAACATGGATTACTTTTTAGCCAAGTCAATGGGGAATAACTCTCTTAGAAATGCCAGCGGAAAGAGCAAGTGTTGCCCCTTCTTTGGAAAAGCCAAGACAATCGCTATTGTGATATGAGCAAATAAGAATTGTTTCAGCCCATACAAAAAATGATTTATTACATATTTACATCGTTTAAAAGGGTTCCGTTAACAAACTTCGCATAACGAAATTTATTAAAATACATACGTATTTTGCATGTATGTTGATGACGCAAAATGCATACGTGTATATAGGAAATAGCAATGGAAGGAGAGATAAAAAATTTCAGTGGAATAAAGACTAACAATTGTTCTTTATTCTACACAGATATTTATTCATCTTGAAGAAGTTTTCTCGGTATAGTTTTTCCGACAATTTATTTCAGGTTAAACATACACCATAATTCCTAGACGTATCCGTGCATCGCTATATTTGTTCGTGATAAAGGAGTGTGTGTGTGTGTGTGTGTGTGTGCGTGTGTGTGTGTGTGTGATTTGTTTTAAGGATGCTTACTACAATACAGAAAGGAAGAAAACTGCCGAAGCATCTGAAATTTTTTAATCTATTTCTAACAAATATTTTCAAGACCAGTAAAGAGAAAAAAGTAAAGTAAGAAAAAGATACGGAATCAAAATTCCTGTCATCGTAGCAATGCCAAGGAGGTACATAATGGAAGAACTTCAACCTGTGGTTTCAGCCGAGGAACAAAAATAAATTCAATTTCATAAGCCTGAAGGGAGTTCAAAGTTCATCGAAAAACTGGATGACCATGTGAAGGAAACTGCATGTGCAAGACCCCTTGACCATCTTCCATGTTAACGGGAAATGAAGGATCATCCATTATCAATTATATGAAGTATTGCGCGAAATAAGGCTTCCTTATGACAAACAGAATGTCAGGTAACTGCCATATTCTGTTTTTACTTAATAAAGTCATCGGCATGAAAGTACATAAAAGTGGTGCATGATACACTTTGGAATAGAATTTTATGTCAGAGAGAGAGAGAGAGAGCGAGAGAGGAGAAACTAAAAGTTACAATTAAGAATTTTTGTATAAATCATTTGGCATACATGCATAAGGAAATAAGGCTTCCTTATGACAAACAGAATGTCAGGTAACTGCCATATTCTGTCTGTACTTAATAAAGTCATCGGCATGAAATTACATAAAAGTGGTGCATAGTACACTTTGGAAGAATTTTATGTCAAAATGGAGAGAGAGAGAGAGAGAGAGAGAGAGAAACTAAATGATACAATTAAGAATTTTTGAATAAACCATTTGGTAGCTTTTGTTTCTTGTAAAGTCTACTTCTTTCGTTTAACCCCACTCACTTAAAGCTCTATCGCCGCTCTTGCGTTCCCTGAAAAGAGTCGTAGATGCCAAATCATCTGAATAAAAACGAATCTTGAAAGATATTAGCCCTAAACATCTTTAGGTCCTATTAAAGCTAACATCGACATTTCATCACATTATGAGCCATGTAATTTCTCCCTCGAACTTTGAAACCCGGCCATGTTTCAGATGCTTACGAATTAATCCGATGTTGACTGAAAAGATCAGTGGGTCAACCGCTTTCAGTCTAAAAGCAAGAACACAAGACTTGTAGACGTCACCGTTGTAAATATAAGAAGCCAACACCACGTGATGTCATATACGGTAGGTGATTCTTATGTGATACGCTATTCTCATTTTGAATTTGATATGATGCAGTACTCGGCCTAGCATTTGCGAGTATTTTTTCTTCAAAGGCATAGCTGGCTTCTATTATTTTGTGCAAATTCGTGTCGCATTCATACCAGTTAATATGGAAATCCGTAACAGCTGGGTTTGTCTTCAGCTCAAGTTCCCCTTCAAAGTATTCCAGCGCCACAGCTTATCACTAATATTCACCCGAGTCTAATTTTTATTTGATGCACGTCATTTCTTCTGAGATCCGCTTACAAACACCGGTACTGCTTTTCTTCATTCAATCTCGAATCAATTTGTCCGCTACGTACGAATGTTGTTATTTTTAGATTAGTCAATAACTAGAATTTTTCGAATGTATCACATCATTACTAAATAGTGCTTCAAATATAGTCCTTGTTAATTCGTGCAGATTTCTTCCTTGATGTTGTTGTTACAAACATAACTATGTCTTTACGTTTCGAGATCTTAATAGAAAGAAAGAAGTAGGGATGTAGTAATGTTTACATAAATGTACGTGCTAGAATCATATGTAAACAGAATGCCACATATTGCTCAAAACAAAACCGAAACCGAAAATTGCCATGTTTTTTTCTTTCTTGTTTTTTCTTTCTTCTTAGCACCGCCTTATCAATGTAATAGCATAAGAATAATTATTGTCTAGAAGTTTTGCATCCTAAGCAAGAACATCTAATGATATAAAGAAAAATATTTGTTTATACATACACATACAAGCAACACCTTCATGTGCTGAATTGATTACACATGTATGAGCATTGATAAGTGTTACTTGCTGAGGCTCTTACAAAACGTAACAGAAAAGAGTGAAGACAACAAGCTTTGTAAAATTTAACAAATAATTTATTTCTCTAGAAAGGCAAGGTAAAAATGGGAAAAAGAACGTACGGTTTTACGAGTCCAATCCAAAATTAATCCAAGAATTAAAAATTAGAAGTTCTATTATTAAAAAGTCCTAAATGAATCTGAGTCAGTATCTCGATGAAATCCAAAAATAGAATGCAGTGACGTCTGTTGCAACCTTCAAAGTGCTGTTGTGTCAAAGATTTTTGTTGAATCACATAAACAAATATTCCAGGTTTGAATTTCAAAGAATGTTTTTGTCCAAGAATTCTGTATGAGCGCTTATATATTTCTGGGGAAAAGAATCACTTGTATTCCATGAAATAAAATTTCATCTCAAACTGGTCACAACAAAAGACCTTAAAGTGTCAATGGTTTAGAGCCCGAATGCCCAAATTTCTATCCAGAAAACAGTTATACACTAATTTAAGACGCAAAACAGATTCCCGTATGAGGGTGACATGATCACGCTTCCAGAACAAAATAGAGGCTTTTTACGTGCCTAACATCACGTACTCCCAGTATGGCCCTCGCTAAAACCAATGGTTCTTACTCTGGGAATGAACTTTTTTTTTAATTTTAAAAAAAATGTACATGATGGTTGTTTACCAGAATTGCCACTGTTTTTAAATCAAGGTCAAGTACTAGGTCAGCATTAGGTACAATGTCTATAAAGTTGTTCACGTCAAAAATAATAAAAAAATCCGTCAGAACTGAACTCTATTTTAGACAATACCAAATCCAGTAAACAAAGTTGCCTAATAATAGCATGTAATGGAATATAAAAATTAAGAATAACAAACAAATAATTAATTTGCATAAACATAAGTTTCAGAGGGAATCGTTACAGAATAGTTCGACGGAACTTGATTGCAAGGTTTCTTGCAATGTATATTTATAGACGAAAAGAATACTACGTTCACAAAGTCTGATGGTTGAAGGGCAAAACAATAGCTTACAATATGGTGTAACCACATCATTATGTATTGAACGTATTATGAGAATACGTAATCACCATTCAATCAAGCTTTGCTGGGCTGGGGTATGCTTCTTTCTTTCCTTATTTTAAAACAACAACGAAAAAAATCAACAACACGCAAATAGAACAGATGATATATTTTTCAAAGTCCTTTCAAACATTGTTACCATTGTTACAACATGTAGGACTTTTCTGTTTACATTGCACGCATGCTAATGCATTATGGCCCACTCAGTGGAATTTTGAAAACAGTACATTTGCGAATTTCACAAAAGTAAATCCTTTTGGTACAAGTATGATGTCCACGAGCTCTGGTTTAGGTATATCCTACTATAGAAAGGTTTTTCTATTACAATGCAAATTTTTAAAAAATGTAAAATTAAAATATCCTTGTATTACTTTTAATGAAGCTTTCAGTACTTGTACAAATTTCAAATATCTATCGTGTCTTATTTGTTGAATATTTACTGTCAATTTCAAAATGTGTAAAACCAGATATATCGATATATGTCGGTCAATTCTTATAGGGGTTATAAATTGAGAAAAATATAAAGAAAAATGGAAATATGAAGATTTTCATCCACGAGAATTGGTGTGATTAATCTACAATTAGTAGGTAATACATGAAAATAGTTTAGCACTACTTAATTTAAAATATGGCACTTAGACACTGTGACTATAATTTTGGAATTTAAGATCTCTATGGCCTCTAACGTGAAATCTAATTTTAATAGAATGTCCATATGTAAATCTCCATGTCTCTCTATGGCCAGTAACATGAAATACAATGTTACATTTTTCCGTAGGTTGATCATTATAGATCTATATGAGCCCTATGTGAAATGTAATGTCAAAACTACACCCATGAATTTATACGCCGTTCAGAGTGACCAACACCTAGATATCTATTATCCAACACCCATACTAAGCCATCAACATGTCACTAGAGTGACAAATACACAGCTTTCTACTATCCAATAACCACACTATACAATCAACACGCTTGTAGAGTTTCCAATATCCAGTGATCTTCTATCCATCACCCAAACCTAACACCTACAAATCAATACGCCAGTTATCTACTATCCAGCATCAACTCAATACCATCAATGTCTTCTTTGAACTTTTGATATGGTAGATCAAGTGTGGAATTCATCTTCCTCTGTGAATGTCTTTACTCAAAATGATATCTCTGCCTTTTAATTTATGACATTTACGAACGCTTCTGTATATAAAAAAACGAACAAGTTCTGCGCATGGTTTGGTGTAATTTTATAACAAAGAAATGGGTATGAGTGCGTGCACGCACTATAACTACAAACACACTTATATACTATCAGATAAGAGGGTTAAGTGGTTGAAGATTTAGCTTGTCTTATGTCGTCGAAGACAAAAAGCATGCACAAAGATAAAATACATAGACTGGCAATGGTTGAACAGTATATCTGCTATTAAGAGAACTGGGTGACCATAAAACAAACTGTTGGGTGTTGACAAAAAATATGAAGTTCATAGCATCAACTGCTACTGCCTTACGCCTTTTCCACGTCCATGTTCTGCTGCTCTTATTGTAGTAGATGAGGTTGAGTTTACCTACGCTGCTAACATAATTATAGTTTATGTCCTTGTTTAAGTTTCGTTCTCATAGTTTGCTCCATAGAAGTATGATACAGTATACGCAAGTCTGCCGCATTATGTTGCAACACACTAAAAATGTTGTTTTCATTCTCTTCTTTCTGTTTACAGTTCAAGGTTTTCCACTTCTGCTCTTGTTACTTTCTATTTTTGTAGTCATGCTGTTACACAAACACTTGATTTTCATTCTGATGAGTCTTCGGGTGGTCGAGTGCTCTAAAGCGCATGCCTTTACTGATCGGTGCCCTCTCACCTCTGTCCGCGTGTGTTCGAGTCTCAGGCTCAGCCAATGTGGGTATGTGAGAAAGCTGACAGCCGCTTCCTGTTAGTCGGTATTTCTTACCGCGGTTTCCGCCGGTTCTTCCTCCACCAAATGCACTTTCCACCATATAAAGACTATCGTGCACATAGAAATGGCGTTAATTCGAACCCAACAGTATTTTTGACGTTGCAAAAGGTATCTAACTCTTTCTTCTGTTTCTTTCTGAAATCATCACTAATTCGTTATTATGAAAGAAGTTGAGATGTCCTACCAACAAAACTTCGTGTGAAGAAGATAAGAAATTGTTTTAAAAAAATCCACACTGAAGCCTTCTTTCTCTTGATGAATTCTAACTTGAGCAGTATCAGTAGCATGATAACACTCCGGGTATAAGAAGTATCCTCTACAGGTCCTCATTTAAGCCAATAGTTTACTGTATTTGACATCTTCAGCAATGGTAGATCATAGAAATGCTCAGACGTATATATGATGAAAGTGACGTCACGTGCCACCTGTCGCTACTATAGTAGGAAACATTGGAGGGGGAGTGTTACAATTCTGCTACTTCAACATCAAGAATCAGTTTTTGTAGCTAAAATGTGCTACTGCTGCCTAGTTAATGTCGTTAATAAAGTGATACTGAAAGACTGTCAGTTCTTAACAACATTGTGTGCTACTTCAACAGGAAAAGTTTGTAACTTGATCTACCATATATTCATATATAAGCGAAAATACGTTTTGATTTGAGATGTTAAACGTGAAAATGCAGACATTGTTTTGTCATTTTATATATATATTTTTTAATATATTGTTTTGCTGCTTATGTTTTAAATTGTGCTATAATACTATGTTTCTTAAATCTGGGTCCTTCGATACTTCATTTATTTTCGCTTTATTTTCTTGCTTTCACTATTCATTTCCATGTACACATTCACTCCACAGTATATTTTGTATGTGTATTAACACAAAAGTGACTTGGGAGTGTCGTTTCCTAACTGGATTGACAGACTCAAGAAAAGTCTGAAGTGAAGGATGAATACAGAAGATAATATGTACAAATTTTAGACCTTCAGACAGCATAATTCAGAAGGCCCTTCATAAATACGTCATCATATTCATAACAACAAAACAACGTATAGACAGTATCCATCATCAGACCCATTCAAGGAGATTCCTATATCTGATTGATATATATCCAAAGCAACGACCTATAAACGATATACATAATTAGGTCCATCCTAAATAGTATATACACCCTAAACGCTAACACAGTCTACATGAAGATGTCCATAAAACATCAAGTAGCAGTTAAAATGATGTACAATACTATATGATTCATGCACGTGTGCTCCTATGCAATGTCATCAAGAAGCAAGAAGTTACCTTAACACCATCAGCAAAACCAGGAAGAGACAAGGATA
The DNA here is from genome assembly GCA_028554795.2 of Sinohyriopsis cumingii. Taxonomy (NCBI): domain Eukaryota; kingdom Metazoa; phylum Mollusca; class Bivalvia; order Unionida; family Unionidae; genus Sinohyriopsis; species Sinohyriopsis cumingii. The sequence continues at coordinate 34,709,101 of CM068829.1, forward strand.
AGATACGCTATAATTCTTATCATAGCCGCCGATTAGTTCAGTGTTATATACTGGACATTTATCTGACTGATACACATACGCACACGTCTTAGATATCAACGTAGACACCATCCATTAACAGACCTGCCATATCGGATATATGTATCTCGCTGACACACGCACTTTCAAAGACTTGATAAATACGTAAAGACATCACTCAGTCCTTCAGGCTGTTACCCAATCGTGTATGCGAGCCAAGCAACAAGCAATAAAGCCCCTCTTCTTCGTCCTACCGTCCAACTGTAGTAACGAATCGCCATAAACCAAGCTGGAGCAGCTAAGATGGCGATTAGGAAATTAACATATAGCAGGATTGCAAACAAGAATTGTTTTGGAATGCTGTCTGAAGTGTTCTCAAAGGGATTTGGAACAGTTTACTTTAATATAGGAATGGGATGGTATAAAGTTTTGCGTCACGCGCAGTGCCGATTAAACCCTGTGGAGGCCATTAGGCAGTCGAAATCTTGCCCCCCCCCCCCGCAAATTATTTGCTAATAGGTTTCATCAATATTATTTTGATCCGTTGTCGCGGGGCCCCTAGACCGGTGCCTACTATGCCTATTTAGTTATCCGGCACTGGTCACGCCGGTTTCGTTGACATGTCTAAGCGCTTTAGATCTGAATGAGTCTTTATCAATGGCAAACACAAAACCGAGTCAAGACAAACAATAAACACAAAAAAAAGAGTTGAAATTAAAAGTTGACATGACTATTTCTGCTAGAATGAAAGCTTGACGATGTTTGATGCTTCGAATAGTTGGCTTCAGCTAGGCTGATGATGCTATGCACTAGTTTATATCAACCTATAAATGGATAAGCCACAGAGCCAATTGTTTTTAGGTCAATCGGTGTAACAGTAAATTATATTCTGGATATTTATTTGTTGCAGTAGTAATTATAGGTGAGTGAGTAACTAATGAGCAAAATTAAAGAATTATTTAAATGAAAAATTTATGGCTGTAAATAGTTATGTGCGCTTGATTAACTTCACTGCCTTTGTGTGATTGCTTGTCTTGTCTCTGTTTTGTGATTGCCATTGAACAAGGCTCATTTAGGGATGAAAGCACCTGGTCTAGTTAGAAAATAGTTTTGCACTGTTCGTTGTCAGTTTATTGCAGTTATCATAATCAATCCCTGACACGAGCGGTCCCTTGATGGATCAAGCGCACTTGAAATGACTGTTATTCACGATATGATTTGTATCATGTTATATATTATATATATTGCACTACTAATTCTATAATAATGTCTCTTGTACAAATGACCGTATCAATCGTGACTACGTTATATGTTAGCCCATTTAATGTCATATCAGTCGTGACTACCTTATATGTTAGCCCATTTAACGTCATATCAGTCGTGTCCGCACCAAAGTTTTGCCCATTAAATTATTGTATCAATCTCTTCGGTGCTTGGTGCTAACCCATTTAAAGTCATTCAATCGATTTTGTCATTAATGTTATCTCATTTAAAGTCATTTCGATCGATTTTGTCATTACTGTTATCTCATTTAAAGTCATTTCAATTGATTTTGTCATTAATGTTAGCACATTTAATATGGATCATTTGCATCTGAACCAAATGTAAGCACCTTGAATACTAATCAATAACGTGTATGGGCCAAATGTTAGCACCATAAATAAATATCAATCACGAGTCTGGGCCAAATGTAAGCACCTTTAATACCTATTAATCGAGTGTCTTGGCCAAATGTATGCACCTTTGATACCTATCAATCACGTGTCTGGGCCAAATGTAAGCACCTTTTATACCAATCAATCGCGTGTCTGGGCCAAATATAACAACCTTTAATACCAATTAATCACGTGTCTGTGCCAAATGTTAGCATCTTTAATAAGAATTAATCGCGTGTCTTTGACAAATGTAAGCAACTGGAATACCAATTAATCGCGTGTCTGAATCAAATGTAAGCACCTTGAATACCAATCGCATGTCTGGGCCCCATTAATAAATATCAGTCACGTGCCTGGGCGATATGTTAGCACCATTAATAAACATCAATCACGTGTCTGGGCCAAATGTAAGCACCATTAATGTATATTAATCGCGTGTCTTGGCCAAATGTAAGAACCTTTAATACCTATCAATCGCGTCCCTGGGCCAAATGTAAGCACTTTTAATGCCAATCAATCGCTGGTCTGGGCCAAATGTTAGCACCTTTAAAACCAATTAATTGCGTGCCTCGGCCAAATGTAAGCACCTTTAATAACAATCAATCTCATGTCTGGGCCGAATGTTAGCACCTTTAATACCAATTAATCGCGTGTCTGAGATAAATGTTAGCAACTTTAATACAAATCAATCACATGTCTCGGCCAAATGTTAGCACCTTTCACACCAATCTATCGCGTGTCTGGGGCAAATGTTAGCACTTTAAATACCAATTAATCCCGTGTCTGGCCCAAATGTTCGCACCTTAAATACCAATTAATCGCGTGTCTGGTCCAAATCTTTGCACCTTTAATATCATTTAATCGCTTGTCTGGGCCAAATGTTAGCACCTTTAATACCAATAAATCGCATGTCTGGGTCAAATGTTAGCACCTTCAACACCAATTTATCGCGTGTCTGGGCCAAATGTTAGCACCTTTCACACCAATCTGTCGCGTGTATGGGCCATATGTTAGCACCTTTAATGCCAATCAATCTCGTGTCTTGGCCAAATGTTAGCATCTTTAATACAAATCGATTGCGTATTTGGGGCCAAATGTAAGTACCTTTAATACCAATTAATCGCATGTCTGGTCTAGATGTCAGCACCTTTAAAACCAATTAATCGCGTGTCTGGGACAAATGCGAGCCCCTTTAAAATGAATCAATCGCGTGTCTGGGCTAAATGTAAACACCTTTAGTACAATCAGTCGCGTGTCTGCGCCAAATGTAAGCACTTTTAATACCAATCAATCGCATATCTGGGCCAGATGTAAGCACCATTTAATACAAATCAATCGCGTCTCTGGGAAAATGTGAGCACCTTTAATACCAATTAATCGCATGTCTGGGCCAAATATTAGCAACTTTAACACCAATGTATCGCGTTTCTGGGCCAAATGATAGCACCATTAATACCAATTAATCGCTTGTCTGGACCAAATGTTAGCACCCTTTAATACCAATCAATCGCATGTCTGAGCCAAATGTTAGCACCTTTAGTACCAATTAATAGCGTGGCCGAGCTAAATGTAAGCACCTTTAATAAAAGTTATTCACACGTCTGGGCCAAATGTTAGCACCTTTCATACCAATTAATCGCTTGTCTCGGCCAAATATAAGCACCTTTAATGCCAATCATTCGCGTGTCTGGGCCAAATCTAAGCACCTTTAATACCAATCAATCGTATTTCTGGGCAAAATTTAAGCACCATTAATACCAATCAATCGCATGTCTGGGACAAATGTAAGCACTTTTAATGCCAATCAATCGCTTGTCTGGGCCAAATGTTAGCACCTTTAAAACCAATTAATCGCGTACCTGGGCCAAACCTAAGCACCTTTAATAGCAATCAATCTCATGTCTGGGCCGAATGTTAGCACCTTTAATACCAATTAATCGCGTGTCTGGGCCAAACCTAAGTACCTTTAATAGCAATCAATCTCATGTCTGGGCCGAATGTTAGCACCTTTAATGCCAATTAATTGCGTGTCTGGGCCAAATGTTAGCAGCTTTAATACCAATCAATCACATGTCTAGGCAAAATGTTAGCACCTTTGACACCAATCTATCGCGTGTCTGGGCCAAATGTTAGCACTTTTAATACTAATTAATCTCTTGTCTGGCCCAAATGTCCGCACCTTGAATGCCAATTAATCGCGTGTCTTGTCCAAATGTAAGCACCGGGAATATCAATTAATCGCGTGTCTGTGCCAAATGTTAGCACTTTTAATGCCAATCAATCGCATATCTGGGCCAAATGTAAACACCTTTAATCCTTTAATACCAATCGATCGCATGTCTGGGCCAAATGTAATCACCTTTAATCCTTTAATACCAATCGATCGCATGTCTGGGCCAAATGTTAGCAACTTTGACACCAATGTATCGCGTTTCTGGGCCAAATGCTAGCACCTTTAATACCAATTAATCGCGGGTCTGGGCCAAATGTAAGCACCTTTAATAAAAATCAATCGCGTGTCTGGCCAAATGTTAGCACCTTTAATACCAATCGATTGCGTGTTTGGGGCCAAATGTAAGGACCTTTAATACCAATCAATCGCGTGTCTGGGACAAATGTTAACACCTTTAATACCAACCAATCTCATGTCTGGGACAAATGTTAAAACCTTTAATACGATTAATCGCGTGTCTGGGCCAAATGTAACCACCTTGAATATAAATCAGTTGCGTGTCTGCGCCAATTGTAGGCACCTTTAATACCAACCAATGGCGTGTCTGCGCCTAATTCTAGCACCTTTCATACCAATCAATCACGTTTCTGGTCCAAATGTTAGCTCCTTTAATACCAATCAATCGCGTGTTGGTTAGTATTTACACATTTAATAACTATCAAATGCATCTGGGTCAAAAGTTAGCATAAAAATACCGATCAATCACGTGTCCGCTTATTATTAGCATATTTAATCCATATCTTTCGTGTCTGGGCCTAATGTTAGCACTTTTAATTCCAGTCAATCGCTTGTCTTGTACAAATGTTAGCACCTTTAAAACCAATTGATCGCGTGCCTGGACCAAATGTTAGCTCCTTTAATACCAGTCAATCGCGTGTCGGTTAGTATTAGCACATTTAATAACTATCAAATGCATCTGGGTCAAATGTTAGCATAAAAATACCGATCGATCACGTGTTCACTTATTATTAGCATATTTAATACATATATTTCGTGTCTGGGCCTAATGTTAGCACTTTTAATACCAATATATCGCCTGTCTGGGCCAGATGTAAGCACCTTTAATAACAATAAATCGCCTGTCTGGGCCTAATGTTAGCTCTTTTAATACCAATCAATCGCCTGTCTGGGCCTAATATTAGCACCTTTAATACCAATCAATCTCCAGTCTGGGCCAGATGTAAGCACCTTTAATAACAATAAATCTCCTGTCTGGGCCTAATGTTAGCTCTTGTAATACCAATCAATCGCCTGTCTGGGCCTAATGTTAGCACTTTTAATACCAATCAATCGCATGTCTGGGCCTAATGTTAGCACTTTTAATACCAATATATCGCCTGTCTGGGCCAGATGTAAGCACCTTTAATATCAATCAATCTCATGTCTGGACCAGATGTAAGCACTTTTAATACCAATAAATCGCCTGTGTGGGTCTAATGTTAGCTCCTTTAATACCAATCAATCGCGTGTCGGTTAGTATTAGCACATTTAATAACTATCAAATGCATCTGGGTCAAATGTTAGCACACAAATACCGATCAATCACGTGTCAGTTGGTATTTGCATATTTAATAACTATCAAATGCATCTGGGTCAAATGTTAGCATAAAAATACCAATCAATCGCGTGTCGGTTAGTATTTGCATATTTAATAACTATCAAATGCATCGGGTCAAATGTTAGCACAAAACATACTAATCAATCACGTGTCAGTTGGTATTTGCACATTTAATAACTATCAAATGCATCGGGTCAAATGTTAGCACAAAAATACCGATCAATCGCGTGTCTGGGTCAAATGTTAGCACGAAAATACCAATCAATCACGTGTCCGCTTGTTATTAGCATATTTAATACATATCTTTCGTGTCTGGGCCAAATGTTACGATTTTTAATACACCTCAAAAGAGGCTTCAAAAGTAATTCTTTGAAAATATAAAACGTCGTGCATGTGTGTCGCACTTTTTCTTGATGCTGATCATACATTTTCGTACTGGTATATATCAAGCATCTGTGTTTATTTGTGTATTTAATAAATCAGTTATTCACTAAAATCAATCAATCATTGAATCAGTTCTTCGATTCGTCTGTCATTTCATCCATCTATCATATAATTTCCCTTTTTCACACACACACACACACACAAATATATATATATATATATATATATATATATATATATATATATATATATATATTGATTTATTAATGGCATATTACAATATTGTCGCTGATTATATTCCTCAAATCATCAGTAAATTTATCTTAGCCGCTCCTGTCGGCTGATACTGCTTTATCACATTTCATATTGATCTCTTATGTTTTCGTATCAATAGGTCCTGATTAATTTTGTTTTATAACCGAGTTGTTTACTCACGTATTAATCCGTCGATTTAAAAAGTGCTCTTAATGTCATTGCACTGAAGTACGGATACGTACACTTAAGTCCCTGTTTGCCATGTATTCTAAAACATAAGTCTTCGTATAAACCCGTGGAGCATTTTGTAGATTCGTCTGGGATTAAAATCTTCGATTCGCTCTGCTAATCTTCACACACGTAGTAACCTAACTATGTCGAATGCTTACTTGATCCCCATGTGTCAAACCTCTTAAGTGAAGCCCCGTCTTCACTGCAAACAGTGCTGTGAACAATGTGAGACTCGTGATAGTATTATTCGTCTATTTTAACAACGGCATAGATATTCATCAGGTATAAGGTATGTACATACAGTATATCTCATTTTAGGCTATACATTTCTTATACAAATATGTAACACAGATACTTTCAATTAGCTTGTATTATTATTATTATTATTTGTGGCCAATAGCATTTTTTTCAATCTCAAACAATTGATCTGGATTTTTAAGTCACTATTTTAACTTCCTTACGCTTCCTGACAAGAGAATTTTCCGTCTTTTTTCAATCTACTTTATTGATATTCGATCTCTTTGAATGTCTGCCTCTCTTTTTGTTGAATATCGGAAATTAATATGGATGCAGGTTTACAAATTTTCAACCAACTTTAGTTTCTAAACAGTTTTCACGGATTATGAGTATACGTATCATCGCAGTACACTAGCGTTGCCTTAAGTGATGGTCAATTTAAAATCGTAAATTGACCGCGAGAACTGCGAGATATAATAGACGATTTCAAATCTTTCAACGTATTTACCAGCCACATTTTAGAAAGACAATCTTCAGATAGTTGTTAATAGGAACATACTGCGCTGGTTTTCGCTACCAATAGAAAACAATTATTAAACGATTCTCATCTATATTTCCTTCCGTAAAAGAGTAATTGATTTAATAATTACGTAAAATGAATCACTTGATTACAAACCTATGTTTCATAAGGTGAACACACACACACACACACACATTCACACACACAAGAAAAACAATCACAAAATCACAAGAACACACCACTATATATAAATAACGAGACGTATTGGTGAATTATACAGCCCGACCTCATGTGAAGAAAGCCAATAGTAGGCCGTTGAAGCGTCATGACTATTTAGGTTTCTTTTTTTCTTTTTTTTTGCATACACAATATATCTAGCAAGACTATCGCAACACAGTTCGTCAATGCTATAAAGTAGAATGGAATACACTTGTCGAGCTGAGTTTGAGAAACAGCAGCCCACAGTCTGACTAGATGAGTGCCCTATGTAGCAGGTAGTGAAGATTCATGTAGAAAGAAAATCTGTCCATATATGTATCATTACACTTTTGGATCCTGAAAACACTTTTGTCAAAAATAGCATCTTCCGACCTTACTATTTCTTTCCGGTTTTGTTTATCTCGCATATCGGAGTACTGCATATAATCAGTTAGATACTGACGCAAATCAAACAACTTAAATCTCTCTCTCTCTCTCTCTCTCTCTCTCTCTCTCTCCGCTTAAAATGATGGGAAATAACTCAACGTTTAGCATATATTTATTCATAATTTTATTTATTTATTATTTTTTACGCATAAAAAGATCTCGGCAAAACCATTAGTTTTCTACTATCAATCTGGACCTGCGATAATATCCAAGCCAGAGCTATATCTGATCTTGTACAGATTAGGAAGCCTTGTATATGTTTGCGAAAATACCTCAGCGAAATGAAAAGCTCAGAACAGTTTGTAATAAACACCATGCTGGTAATTATGCTGAAAACATGAATAAGCTTGAATTTTTGTATATGTGACACCATTAATCATTAAGATCGATATGCCAAGAGACCAGTTACCATGGAAATACTTCCTACACTAGGTTTAATGATTCTGATAACATTCACCAATGTATATAAATTCACCTGTTGTGGATTTTCACGTAAAGGCACAGTGTAGTTTTACTGTACGTGCAGCAGAAGGTGACAGAATTCCACAAGGTAACAGTATAAACGGTGTGTTTGTGTATCGTGGTGAATGTTCATCTTTGATATTTATGATGATAAAGTATTTGATGAGTACTTCCAAGGCAGTGATAGTACGATTAATGTGTTATGTATGTGTATTTGTTATGACAAGACTGGTATTTTGGCAGTGCATTCAAAGACATTCTTCATTCAGTAACCCTTGTCCCAGGTGAAAGTAATTGGTGAATCTTCTAACAACTTAAAGTATGCAACAAATATAAATATGTAACACCATGGGAATACACTCGCTCATGTGTGTGTGTGTGTGTGTGTGTGTAAAGCCTTTGTAACAAACGAGACAAATATTTAAATATGTGTATTCGTGTGTGAGAAGTTATGGAGAATGCTCAAAGTCCTAACTAATCGGCATAATGGCTAGGATTTTTTTTTTTGGTCTTCCTTTTACGTAATCCCTCTCCCCAGGAGTGCTACATCGAAAAGCAATGAATATTGAATTCTCCTTACCTTTGGGTTCGGATTTGTGAAGACACGTCAGACGAAACGTTAGTGGTATACGGTACATGGAATGAACGTTGTACGTTCGTGTCGTTTCATTCTTGAGTTTATGGAGAATTGATTAATGAATTATGACACGTTTCAAAATCAAACTTTTTGACCGGACTGCACAGTAATTCAGAACTCATATATGTATTCAGATTTCTGTACTTCTGTTCGTCCATCTACATGCCACTCTAGCATCAATTTATTTTAGCGTTTACACGTAGCACATTTGTTAAATACCATAGCTGCAGGCATGTAAAGATGTGTCATGATTAAGTGTACACTGTGCCGACAAAAGTAGGTAATGGTGACCTGAATATAAAGTTATAGTACTTTGTAAGACACTGTTGCCTGCTGAGCAATGTAATTTGATATGCAAATGCATCATATAATGTACTTTAGCGTTCAGTAAAAACAATGTCACTGAGAACAAGTATTTCTGGCAGCAGTGATTAATATCTAATATTGATTTAGCTAATTTTCGAAGACATATGTTCTTCTTGAGCCATACAACACAATGTATCGAAGCGTAAACATTGCAATCCGGCAACATAATACTTAAAATGCCTTTAAAGCTACATTTCACTTTAAAACTCAGTGAATGAATGTTAACGATTATGTTCTGTTGCTAACTTCCTCCGAATTGAAAGTAAATTAACGTCATCAGTCACAGAGCTGTGCTACAGTCCTGTGTCATTCATCACATAACAATGCTATAGTTCCATGTCATCCATCACAAAGCTGTGCTACAGTCCCATGCCATATATCACAAAACTGTGCTACAGTCCCATGCCATATATCACAAAGCTGTGTTACAGTTCCATGCCATCCATTACAAAGCTGTCGTCCATCACAAAGCTGTGCTACAGTCCCATGCCATATATCACAAAGCTGTGTTACAGTTCCATGCCATCCATTACAAAGCTGTCATCCATCACAAAGCTGTGCTACAGTCCCATGCCATATATCACAAAGCTGTGTTACAGTTCCATGCCATCCATTGCAAAGCTGTCATCCATCAAAAAGCTGTACTACAGTCCCATTTCATATATCACAAAGCTGACATCCATCACAAAGCAATGATATAGTCTCAGGTCATCCATCACAAAATAATGTTATAGTTCCAGGTCATCCATCACAAAGTAATTCTATAGTCCCATGTCATCCATCACAAAAATGTGCTACAGTTCCATGTCATATATCTCAAAGCTGTGATACAGTCCCATGCCATATATCACAAAGCTGTCATCCATCACAAACCAATGCCATAGTCCAAGGTTATCATCCATCAGCAATGCTATAGTCCAATGTGATCCATCAGAAAGCAATGTTATAGTTCCATGTAATCCATCACAAAGCAATGATATAGTTCCATGTCATCCATCACAAAGCAATGATATAGTCCCATGTCATCCATCACAAAATAATGATATAGTCCCATGTCATCCGTCACAAAGCAATGCTATAGTTCCATGTCATCCATCACAAAGCAATGATATAGTCCCATGTCATCCATCACAAAGTAATGATATAGTGCCATGTCATCCATCACAAAGTAATGCTATAGTCCCATGTCATCAATCACAAAGCAATGATATAGTCCAACGCCATCCGTCACAAAGCAATGCTATAGTTCCATGTCATCCATCACAAAGCAATGATATAGTCCCATGTCTTCCGTCACAAAGCAATGATATAGTCCCATGTCATCCATCGCAAAGCAATGATATAGTCCCATGTCATCCATCACAAAGCCTTGATATAGTCCCATGTCATCCATCACAAACCAATGCTATAGTTCCATGGCATTCATCACAAAAAATGATATAGTCCCATGTCATCCATCACAAAGCAATGCTATAATCCCATGTAATCCATCACAAAGCAATGCTATAATCCCATGTAATCCATCACAAAGCAATGATATAGTCCCATGTCATCCATCACAAAGCAATGCTATAGTCCCATGTTATCCATCACAAAGCAAAGCTACAGTCCCATGTCATCCATCACAAAGCAATGATATAGTCCCATGTCATCCATCACAAAGCAATGCTATAGTCCCATGTCATCCATCACAAAGCAGTGCTATAGTCCCATGTCATCCATCACAAAGATTGGCTTTAGTCCCATTTCATCCATCACAAAGCTGTGCTACAGTCCCATGGCATTTATCACACAGCTATGCTACAGTCCCATGCCATCCACCACAAAGCTGTCATCCATCACAAAGCAGTGCTACAGTCCTATGCCATATATACCAAAGCTGTCATCCATCACAAAGCAATGCTATAGTCCCATGTCATCCATCACAAAGCAATGATATAGTCCCAGGTCATCCATCACAAAGCAATGATATAGTCACATGTCATCCATCACAAAGCAATGATATAGTTCCATGTCATCCATCATAAAGGAATGATATAGTCCCATGTCATCCGGCACAAAGCAGTGCTATAGTCCCATGTCATCCATCACAAAAATTGGCTTTAGTCCCATTTCGTCCATCACAAAGCTGTGCTACAGTCCCATGGCATTTATCACACAGCTATGATACAGTCCCATGCCATCCATCACAAAGCTGTCATCCATCACAAAGCAATGCCATAGTGCATGTCATATATCACAAAGCTAAGCTAGAGTCCCATGCCATCCACCACAAAGCTGTCATCCATCAAAAAGCAGTGCTACAGTCCTATGCCATATATCCCAAAGCTGTCATCCATCACAAAGCGATGCTATAGTCCCATGTCATCCATCACAAAGCAATGCTCTAGTCCAATGTCATCCATCACAAAGCAATGATATAGCCCCAAGTCATCCATCACAAAGGAATGATATAGTCCCATGTCATCCGGCACAAAGGAATGATATAGTCCCATGTCATCCGGCACAAAGCAATGATATAGTCCCATGTCATCCATCACAAAGCAATGATATAGTCCCATGTCATCCATCACAAAGCAATGCTCTAGTCCAATGTCATCCATCACAAAGCAATGATATAGCCCCAAGTCATCCATCACAAAGGAATGATATAGTCCCATGTCATCCGGCACAAAGCAATGATATAGTCCCAGATCATCCATCGCAAAGCAATGCCATAGTTCCAAGTCATCCATCACAAAGGAATGATATAGTCCCATGTCATCCATCACAAAGCAATGATATAGCCCCAAGTCATCCATCGCAAAGCAATGCCATAGTTCCAAGTCATCCGGCACAAAGCAATGATATAGTCCCATGTCATCCATCACAAAGGAATGATATAGTCCCATGTCATCCGGCACAAAGCAATGATATAGTCCCAGGTCATCCATCGCAAAGCAATGCCATAGTTCCAAGTCATCCATCACAAAGGAATGATATAGTCCCATGTCATCCATCACAAAGCAATGATATAGCCCCAAGTCATCCATCACAAAGGAATGATATAGTCCCATGTCATCCGGCACAAAGCAATGATATAGTCCCAGGTCATCCATCGCAAAGCAATGCCATAGTTCCACGTCATCCATCACAAAGCAATGCTCTAGCCCCAGTCATAAATCACAAAGCTGTGTCATAGCTTCTTCCTTCTTTCTCTGAGTTCATCCCAAAGAAACTTGTCAATTTTCGAGATACTTATATTTATTGTAATACACTTGTCTCAGTCACTAATGTTAAGATGACTAAGAAGTCTATCGTTAAGTAGTACAATGTCATTGCTGTCTTAATTTTAATTACGTGCCAGCTTCCAGATAAAGGCCTTGTTGAATAGGTTTTCATTCTATAAAGTGTGATCTTTACCTGAGCATCAACATAAAAGATGCCAAAGATCAGCATACCAATATGTTTTATTCTTTGCACGGAATAACGAAACATTTATTCGTAATGTTCCGTTCTACAGTTTTGTATTTTGCACAGGGTTAGGTTTCGAAAGAAAAAAAATTCCCAGCTCTTATTCCGTGGTTGCCCTTGTTTTTTTAAAAGCAGACTTGTATATCGTAGGTATTAATTAAAATAATCCCTTTAGTTTTGTACATGATTGGCGGCAGTACTTTGGATTATAGATATATAGCTTGGTCTAACTTCAGATGCCCATCTCTCAAAATACTAGGGAAACGGGTAAGACATAAAACTAGGAGATAACTTCTTTTATTTTTTCATATTTTATTTGTCACTTATTGTGCTTGCAGAAGTTTGAATTGTCTAATTTGTAAAATTGTATTTCCTTTTCTTAACAACTGATAGAGTTAGTGTACTTTTTACTTTGGACCAATGTAAGGTCATTTGTTGAGCACACTGGAGCATACATTTCGATTAGATACATGGTTTAGACCGTGTTTTCCCACTAATACCACATATAAAGAAACTCAAAGCACACAGAATCGCATAGAGATAATCGGGCATTCAATCCATTGTGCTTATTGCAAATGGACACAATTTTAGCCTATATCTGTCCAGCTTTCAGACGTACTTTACTGCAGAACGGAACCACAGGGACCAAAGAAGTTGTATTAGTGTATGATTTCATTTTGGTTGTATAGCAGAAACATTCAACTTGCAAGAATTTAAATAGTCCTTTAACTCGATACTATGCACATCTTACAATGGACGGTATGTACTAGTAATAGTCGCACAATACTCCCGCCCTTACTCGACCGAACCATATGGTAAATAGTGAGCTTTTTAAAGCAACCAGTGTTATAGTAAAAGACAGGGACATGTAACTTATTCTTGAGACTTCATTGATAAATGGTAGTTTAGCAGGGATTGAAAAGACGAGGTTCACAAAGGTCAAAGGCAAATCTTTGCTAATTCTTCTAACACCGGTATATAGAAGCATGCGAATCTGCTTTGTCATATTTTTTTCTTCTTCTTTTTAATATCATTCAAAGCTTAAACATTTAAGTTCAGTTTGCTTCCATGTACTACAAGTTTAAATTCACAAAATTCTGGCATTTTAACAAATAATATTGCCACAAAGCGCATATTATATAAGCAGGGCATATCACACACAAAACTGATACAGTGCATATATTTCATAAGCAGGGTATTTCACACAATACTGCCACAAGGCATATATTTTGTATGAAGGGCTTTTCAAACACAATACTGCCACAAGGCATATTTTATAAGCTGAGCATTTCACACACAATACTTCCACAAGGCATATTGTATAAGTGGAGTGTTTCTCACACAATACTGCTACAAAGAATATGTTTTATAAGCTGGACATTTCAAACACAATACTGCCACAAGGCATACATTTTATAATAGGAGCATTGCACGCACAATACTGCAACTAGCACATATTTTTATAAGCGGAGCGTTTCATTCACAATACTTTCACATGACATATATTTTATAGCAAGGCCTTTACACACAATAATTCCACAAAGCATATATCTTATAGCAAGGCCGTTTACACACAATACAGCCACAAGGAATATATTTTATAGCAAGGACTTTTACACACAATACTATCACAAGGAATATATTTGACAGCAATTACTTTTACACACAATACTGCCACCAGGCATATATTTTATAGCGATGACTTTTACACACAGTACTGCCACAAGGCGTATACTTTATAGCAATGACTTTTACACACATTACTGCCACAAGGCGTATACTTTATAGCAAGGCCTTTTACATACAATACTGCCACAAGGCAAATTTTATAAGCAGAAGAAACATATGCATAATTAGCTTGTTTCCATAAACAGTTTCAATTATAATATACCGCTTTATTGAGAAAATTATACGTAATGATAGGAAACATGAAAAAGATTTTACTTTCAAAGGAACAGAACATCACAGTTTCTCTTCACAGGTTAACCTGGTTATTTATAAAACGGTGATTATCTTAAACACTTTTAAAAATGTGTAATTCCATTTATTTTGATTATTCATTGATGGGTTTAACTTGAATTACAGCGCATACAGCTTGGTCTTACCTGAGTTGTAAATCTACCAAATGACTGCTAGCTCCGCTTGGTAGTTTTCACTTCCTGGATTTGAAAGGTAAGATGGAAATAAAAAGACTAGCACCTAATCGTTTGATATTATTATTATTATTATTATTATTATTATTATTATTATTATTATTATTTATAATTATTATTATTGCATTTTTCAACGTTGGCATTGTTTACTATTGTAGATACAAATTTCCTTATTTCGGTAACAGTGTAGTTTAAACTAGCTGAAATTCATTTCTTAAGCACACGTGAGTAGCCATTTCTATCAGCTCTATGCTTTCAACAGTGCATTGTTTCCCGAATACAACGTGTAAAGAACACAAAAATAGCATAAAGGAATCCTATGTTGTGCTTACTGTAAATGAACCTTATACCTGTACCACTTTCAGAAGTACTTAATAACTGTTGGGCGGAACCTAAGGGATTAAAGGATTAAAGCAGATCAGTCTGGCGTCAGACAAAATGATATTTTGTCACGTTTAATGCCTTGTTATTCATTCAAAACATCGTGCAATCAATCACAGATTATTAGAATTTTGTTTCCAAATATTATAAAGCTTGGTCAAAAACCACATTATAATACGATATATTGTGATGTTAGATCTTGCGACTGGTTTCGTAATAGTCCTTGAGACTTTGCGCCATAAAATATGGTTGTTGTTGTTGTTGTTGTTGTAGGGTTTAACGCCATTTTTCAGCACATGATAGGCTATACATGGCGGCCAGTATTAATGGTGGAGGAAAAACCCGGAAAGAACCACCGACCCACGAGAAGTTACCGGCAAGCTTTCTCACATAAAATATGGAAATAAAATAATACCGCGCGCTGATTTCATTAAGGCGAATAAATGGTCTGGCGCACACATTTTATTTTCTTCAGTGCTTTACATTTCAAAATTAATCCGATGCCCTGTTGATTGATGCTAATAGAAATTATGAAACACAAAATGTAAAATGCATAAAAATCAAATTTCATCGATAGGGGATCGCTTCACTGTGTGAACAGAACAAGCGTTCCAACTCTGATCAATATAATTTATATTTTTTCCTACAGGTCACATACCGCGATCGATAGGCATCGATATTATTTTTCAGTTTTTCCTACAGGTATACAGCGAATGGCAGGCATCAGTATAATGTAACACAACATAAAACACATAAGTTACGTTCCTCTGCTCACAAATGTAATATATTAGCAAAAATATTTTTAAAAAAGAAAAGAAAAAAGAAACAACAAAATACAACAGACAGTGAACCGAGGTAAAACAATATAAAAGTGCATGTCGACAACAAGCAACAAAACTAAAGGGGTATTGCTAGTTTAGTTTGCTCTACTAATTCGTTTAGTACTGTGAAAGAAATTAGATATTAAAAGACGGAGCATATATACCTAAGAAACTAAAGGGAGATAATAAAGATCGTATGCAAGACGGGACGAAAATGAAAAGAGAAATATTTTAAGGGCAAAAGGCATTTTCGCTAGCCAAGGCTCCGATATGATATCCCTATCTACACCTTGGCGGATTGAGCAATTATTTTAGAGCTTTGTCCTAGCGACATATATTGTATTTCATGAGTTGCGTCCCTTAAAATGTAAGGCCACCTAATCAATAACGTGTAACAGCGGTGTATCGTACACCGATCGAGATAGAGGCAATTGACTTCAGAAGGATACTTTGTAAGTTTAACATTGAAAGTATGACTACCTACCAGAGGGAAGCCATTACAGGTGTAGTTGAGTGAAAGGCATTTGTACAAACACGGACCGGCAGTGGAAAATTGCTTTTTTTATCAGTCTATTCAAGTTGTGTGCTCCACTTGTCTCGATCATGTAAGAACAGTGTTCAATTTTGAACAATTTAATTTTGATTGGATACCTTTACAGTAATTAGACTCTATTCCATATATTTATATTAATCAGACTACATGCCCTGTCTTTACAGTAATCAGACTACATGCCATGTCTTTACAGTAATCAGACTACGTGCCATGTCTTTACAGTAATCAGACTACGTGCCATGTCTTTATAGTAATCAGAATACGTGCCATATATTTACAGTAATCGGGCTACGTGCTGTGTCTTTACAGTAATCAGGCTACATGTCATGTCTTTATAGGAATCAGACTACATGCCATGTCTTTACAGTAATCAGACTACATGCCATCTTTTTATAGGAATCAGACTACATGTGATGTCTTTACAGTAATAAGACCGCATGCCATGTCTTTATAGTAATCAGACTTCATGCCATGTCTTTACAGTTATAAGACTACATGCCATGTCTTTATAGGAATCAGACTACGTGCCATATATTTACAGTAATCGGACTACGTGCCATATATTTACAGTAATCGGACTACGTGCCATATATTTACAGTAATCAGACAATATGCCATATCTTACTCAGCACTAAATGTGACACATAATGATAGACAATAACTTTACTTTTGTGTGAAGGTTTCATAATACTGCAAATAGATATTCGACGAATGTCAAAGTATTTGGTCTGTTAGATAAAATGTCTTTGTTAACATTGATATTGTTGAGGATTAGCATATTTTAGAGAAACAATGCTTACAATTTTTTTTTAGGGGGAGGCGGGCAGACGTTGATCACAAAATACTGTTTGGTTGGGTGGAGACGTATTTATGTAGGTATTGTATCTTTGAAAATGTGGAACAGAACCCCTGGTGGTGGTCCAGGCGGAGAAGCCTCCGTAATCCCCTGCATTTTAAGCGTAGGTGGAGCATAATATTAACCATCTAAATGTAAAGAAACCTTACTCAAGGTAACGTGCAAGTTGCTTGCAGTCTCACAACCAAGCAAATCAGACAGCAAATACACGAGATTGGATTGAGGTCGTTGTTTCCTTTATGAATCTCAAGCCAAAATGACAGGGCTCAAGTTATTTTCAAACATTGCTTTAGACCCAGCGTGCATCAATTATATATTACTTTTGCATATATTGCATACTTATTTTCAGTTTAGAGCATGTTGTAAATTTAGTCGAGCTTGATTCGTGGACAAGTACTTTAAGCAAATTTTGACACTTAAATGTTTCCTTGTCACGGAAACGTTAAGTTGGGCATATATATATATATATATATATATATATATATATATATATATATATATATATATATATATATATATATATATATCAACTAGACTATGATGCAAAATTGGAATATGCAAAAACCATCACTAATATTATTGACGAGGCGTACCAAATCGGGTACATAGACCAGCAAATGAGAAACTACTTAAGCCCAGAAAACTCAAGGGCAGGTAGATTTTATCTTCTACCTAAAAGCCACAAACAAGGAAACCTGGGCAGGCCTATAATCTCCGGTAACGGGTATCCCACAGAAAGGATATCAGATTTTGGATCATTTTGTGAGACCACATGTCCACAAATTACCATCATATCTTCAGGACACGACCGATTACCTCATAAAAAGCAAAGCAAGCGAACCATTACTGCCAGATACATTGCTTGTTTCTTTAACAGATGTCACATCTTTGTATACTAACATATCGCACAACGAAGGGATACATGCGTGTAGAGACGCAAACTAGAACTGTAGACAATCCACCCACACACTTCCTAGTCCAGCTCCTGGATCTTGTCCTCAAACTCAATAACTTTGAATTTAACGAATAAAACTACCTCCAAATCAATGGAACCGCAATGGGTACAAAAATGGCCCCTTCGTATGCCAATACTTTAATGGGAAAACTGAAGGGTCAACTTAGCATCAGTTGAACTTACACCATACCAGTGGGTATGCTCTATCGATGCTATAGAAATGAAGTGGCAGCATGGAACAGAAAGTCTGGATGATTTCATATAAAAGGCAAACAACTTCTATCCCTCAATAATATTCACTGCAGAAGTCTCCAACTCAAACCACGTTTTCCTGGAAACAACAACCAGACTGGTAGAAACCAAACTCCATACAGACATCTACTCGAAACCAACCGACAAACACCAGTATCTCCTCCCAACCAGCTGTCATCCAAAACACTGCATTACTAACATCCCATAGCCAGGCACTGACGATAGGTAGAATTGGCTCCGACGATGGAACATTCCTAAAAAGGTTTAAAGATCTATCTAAACATTTCATTTGCCGAGGCTACGACAAAGACCTGATTGCGAAGGCAACCCAAAGGGCTAAAGAAACAAACCGCGATGACTTACTAAAATATGGAAAAAAGGACAAGGTTGATAGGATACCATTTATCCTGACCTAGCATCCAGACAACCCCAAATTAGGTACAACCATCGGGAAACAGTGGCTCGTTGTTGAATAGTCGGACGGACTATAGTTAATCCTCCCTAACAAACCTGTAGTAGCCTACCAGAGACCAAAAATCTCAAGAACATCCTAGTCAGGGCGAAGTTAACGCCAATCACTAATCAAGACCACCCTAATCAACATGACCCCTGTGGCGATAAAAGCAGGGACGTCATTTCAACTTTTTTTTCGGGGGGGGTGGGGGGTGGGGAGGCAAAACTTGATGGGTGGGGCAAAACTTTATTCATGTAAATATCAACGCGCTGGCTCGAACTGAATAACAGATTAGAGAAATAGTAATAACAGGGACGTCATTTCAATTTTTCGTGGGGGGAGGGCGTGCAAAATGTGACGGGCTTGTAAATGTTCGTATATATGCTACAGCAATTTTGCAGCACATGCAAATTCGGGGGAGGAGGGGCAAGTTACCCCCCCCCCCGCCTCCCACCCCCCAAATGACGTACCTGGATAAAAGGTACAAAACCTGTTATATATAATAGAGACCAGGACATTTTCTAGCACAGTGACTAGAGAAAAACTAAACATACATGGTCCAAACAAAACGTGGAAAACAGAGAATGTCATTTATCTCATCACATGTAAGATCTGTAGCCTTCAGTATGTCGGAGAAACTGAAAAGATACAAAAAAGGATCAACCTTCATAGATCTGATTGGGTGACAAAAAAGCTATACAGAAACCCGGTGGCAGAACACGTCTCTTCCCCTGACCACACTTTCAGTAATATAACACTTATTGCAATTGCTCACAACCCCAACCGGATTTCCTAAACCAGGAAATAAAATGAATCTTACTGTATACATCGCCTTAGAACATTGAAACCAAGCGGTTTAAAACAAGAAGACTAGAAGAGGACACCCATGCACAAATAAAATTATCTTTTGCAGCCGACACATTTCCTTTTAAATAATTCTCTAAATTTGCTTAACAGCCTATGATTACTACAATAGCAATGAAATATCCGGAATATAATTTGCGCTTACATACATTTACATAAAATAACAGATGTAATGTCTCATTGATTTCTAGGTAAATAAAAAATATTGTCCAGTTTCTGAAACAAGCTGAAATAAACTAGTTGAAACATAATAAATGTAAAGGTTTAATTCCTGTAGAAACAGCCATATACAATTTTGCAAACATAACCATTTTTCTGTTTTACTTGTTTGTTTTGTCTATGTTTTGTATTTGCCTTTGGAAAATACTCATTATTAAGAGTCGAAAGCGCTCAAACGAGTTAGATACTAGTTCAACACTGTTCGCTGTCAGTTTATAGCATCTATCTATCTATCTATCTATATCTATATATATATATATATATATATAGAGAGAGAGAGAGAGAGAGAGAGAGAGAGTTGGATTGTACATCAAATCGAAACGTTGCAGTCTGGCACATAACCCTCGCCTTCAGAATGGTTTTTAAGTTAAAAATGACACATTTCCGTAATCTAGGCATCATTCCAATTGGAGAAAGTTTCCATTTCAATGATCCTATCACACACCGTTGGGTTAGAGACTATAGAACTAAAGTTAGTTAAATTGAGGAGACGCTAAGTTAGAGCTGTGATAAGCCAAGAACCAGAAAATGTCAAAATCACGGGATTTGTATTTGCCGGACCAGGTCTTGATACGGTCACCCAAGGTGAGCAAGTGAAAGTTAGAGACGTGTTTCGCTTGAAAACCAGTTACATACTTTTAGAAGTATCTTTGGTCTCATTGCTTTGGCGTGACAAAGTATCAATGCAGGTGACAATGTTTCAAAATATTGGTGACATGGGGCGAACGTAACACTGTTCGAGCAGACGAAACATTAAAATAATTGAAATTTTATATTTCTTAACGTCCCACATGTCTAACTCCTTAAAACGTTTCCTTACTCGGTAAAACGCAAACTTTTTCCACATTAAATGGCACCTTCATTGCTGAAAAGTTCAAATATGAACTGGAAACCAGTAAAGAATTTGAGGGCTAGGTGTCAAACTGCAAACCGCGTCATTTATTTTAGATTTACATATTAACAGGGTTTTAAGTCCGCCGTCATCACTCCGAGCATAGTATGTTCGGAAGATGGACCGATTATAGCATCAAGCATGCGGTGGTTACCAGTTGATTTAGTTTGTAAAAGCGCAAATAGTGTAGTTGGTAAATGTACTGAGAGAGAGAGAGAGAGGAGTGCCGTGCATGTATATGCGCGATACAGATAATAACAGTTACATGGATATTGTAAATCATTTACAATCATATCAGCAGCAGGGAGGGCGAATCCTACAAGTTACTTTTCCGAGATACCCCATCCACGGAAACTATTCCTCGATAGAGGGCTTATTTCGACGAAATAACACTTTTATTCAGAAAACGAGACAAAAAAAAATGTCCTTGAAAATGCTTTGTATTTCCGCTGATATAACGCGAGTTACTTCAATAAATCCGACTCGTATCCGACATAATTTCCACGGTGAGGTATCATCGAAAAATCAGGTGTAGTTTGCGCCCCCCCCCCCCCCCCTGCTGCTGTGAGAAGTCGAAGATTTCAAAGGAAAAACATTTTTATGTTAACCATACAATGTATCAAGTCCGATACGGTATCGTGTCCGCGGGTCGTGTAAATTTATTGTCACAAATCCATGCGGGGGAATTAAATCATGGACAAATAAATAATGGCAAATATCGGAGAAGCACTCACAACTAGATTGGCACGACAACGACTAGCCGCGATTAAAAAATTTATTCCGGTCCATGATTCCGTTAAAGAAAAATTACGAGCAAGACAAGAAGCGCGAGTTGAGTTTGCAACATCTGCGGAGGAATTATTTAAGCCTATTACAGCAGCTACTGGTGAAGTTAAAACTGCAATTGTAGGAAAACCTGATCCTGCTGACCCTACCAAAACAAAACGAGGGTTACTTCAAGCAATAGAAGAACTTAAACAGCAACAGGCAGATGAAGGTGCTGTAGTTGATCCAGGTGCCGCCGGAGTAGTGACAGTTGCTAAGGAAACATTTATTAATAAATTTACCGAAGATGGTATTACTGAGATAAAAAATATTCCACTTACTAGCGTGGATGAACTTAAGGAGTTTTCTACTTGGATTGTCTTAAATTATCCTAACCGGCAAGAATTTCTAAAACCAGGAGCTGCCTCGGGTATAACCCAGGCTGATTGGAGGGATTATGTTTACAAAGTAAACCGAGGTATTTCTCGAATATCTAGCACTGATGATACCTATAATTTTATAAAAACTGGCGTAATTGGGGTTAATAAGGAACTAAGAGACCAACAAATGAAGGCAAAGGAAAGGGAAAGGCAGGCAAAAATACAGGAAATGGAAATGAAAAGGCAGGAAAGGGAGGAAGAAAAGAAGAAAAAAATACAGGAAAAGGAAATGAAAAAACAGTCGAGACTACAGGAGAAGAAACCACCAGCTCTAAAAATAGACCCCGCAATAACACTGCCTGATCCAGTGCCTGAAATTTCATCACCTGAACAAATGGGGGCTAGCGCTCCTGATGATGATTTTACCACTCCTGTTTCGTTGCCCATCCCCCCCGATATATCAGAAGAGGAAATACTGAAAGAGAAACTAAAAGAATTAAAAAATGAATTAAAAAATTTAATTGATGAAAAAGAAAAATTACAAGAAGGAATACCGAAAAAGAGTACCGACTCTAAGGTAAAAAAGATAGAAAAGAGGGAAAGATCTGTAACTGATGAAATTGTTAAAACATCAGCAAAACTAAAGAAAAAAATGGGAAAAGGATACACCGGTCGCGGATATAACAACCACATCTGTCCTGACAATATCG
Source organism: Sinohyriopsis cumingii (assembly GCA_028554795.2). NCBI lineage: Eukaryota > Metazoa > Mollusca > Bivalvia > Unionida > Unionidae > Sinohyriopsis > Sinohyriopsis cumingii. The sequence goes on from CM068829.1 coordinate 34,732,010, forward strand.
TCAATGACGTATCACGGTTAGAAGTTCTCATCGGAGGAAAACGCGCCGGAAACAACTCTCCGGAAATTATAAGCGAGGCCGCAGATATCTGTCAGAGACTATTTCAGCGTGGCATTATGGATATCGGCGTTTACCGGGGACTCATTGATGAACTCGCGGATGGTTACTACAGCGACTAGTAAATTTAGTTAGAGAAACAATAATTAAATAAAATGATCGTGCACAATTCTCAACCTAGACACACTAGCGTGTTACCAGTCCGCGTAGTGAACTCGCGATTACCAGTCTACAGAGCAACCTACGGAGATGGTCTCGGTGATACAGTTACTGGTTTGTTTTCAAGAATAGCCCCTAAGGTGTTACCGATTGCAAAACAATTGTCGATGAAAGCTATTGATGTTGTCAAGGATAAAGCCCTTGGATCTGTTGGTGATCTCGCCGGGAAGGCATTCGCGTCAATCAAGGATAGACTGTTACGGTTAACTCGTAGATCAAAAAAAACCGCCACCGGTGAAACTGGCCAGTACTGAACTTATGCCCGCGGACGTCAGTAAAGTAATAAATCAGGCTGCCAATCAAAAACTTGCAGAGCTTGTAACCCAAACACCCGAACAAATAAATACAAGCCTGATATCAGGAAGCGGATTTCGTTTTAGAAGACAATAATTTTATATAATGTTCAAACCTATATCTGATCCAGCGTTCGACATGGATGCACCAACACTAAAAGATGAGTCCGTGCGCGATTATCAGTATTATTCTTATGAGGCAACAGTACCTAATCAACGCGGACGAATTGAATTACGAGTCCAGGATACAAGTAGATATTTCCTGCCCGCTGAAGCATTTCTTGAAGTCACGGGTGAACTTGTAACAGATGTTGTCGCTAATACAGCATACGGAGCTAATGTTCGAGTTGGTTTTGTTAACAACGGTATCATGGCGCTGTTCAAAAGTGCTTCATACAGCATTGACGGAAGAGAAATTGAAATAATTCAGGATAATGTCGACGTTGCTACAACAATCCTGGGATTAGCGAGATACTCAGATGATTACACTAGATCAGCTGGTCCGACTATGATGTTCGCTAAGGATAATTCTGATCATCCTGAACACAGATCTACTATTCAAGTACAAACAGCACAAGGCACTGCTATGGACCCGCAACCGGCTGGATTTGCGGCCAGACCAGGTGCTGCATTTCCAATATTAAGGCCTAGTCCAGAGTACAATTTAGGTTTTGCTACACGTAAATTAATGTTATCAGGTGAACGTAGGAGATTTTCATGCGCAATTCCACTGTCTCACATCTTTGGATTTTGCAGACATGTCAGAAAGGTTATTTTTGGAGCCAATCATACAGTTGTACTTAACCGAAAAAGTGATGACGTTGACGCTATCTGGCGAGAAGACGGTGTTGCTGGCGGTAAAGTAATATTATTCAAGCTTGCTTTGTGGATGCCAGTGATGTCCCCATCGATCACTGAAGAGCAACGATTACTCTCTTTCATGGACACAGGTGGTAAATCACTGATATCGTGGTTAACAACATCAACAGATTCCATTCAAGGTGCCGGTGCTGGGCAGTTCACGTGGCACATAGCATCACAACAGGGAATATCAGCGCCGCGACATATTTTTGTTGCACTCCAGCAAAATGCAAGGTTGACTTCCCAACTACAGAGTCATATGATATTTGACAAACTTAATGTCTCTGAGGTTTCGCTGCGGATAAACGGGCATCAGGAACCATCCGAGGATATACTGATAGATTATGAGCGAAATGAAGTTGCACGGGCGTATCATCGTTTGATGACATTTATGGGACGTGATCAAAATATTGATACCGGGTTGCAGATATCACAACTGGATTTTACAACGCTGTATCCGATTTATTACTTTTCGCTGGAACATTTGGATCTAACAAAACAATCTGTCGTTGATATACACTTCAAAGCTCGTGTAGGTGAGTTTCCCCTCGGCCCGCCTGCTGGTTTTAGAGCGATCGCTGTCATACTCTCCGATAAAGCAATGCTGCTTGAAGGTGTTGGCGGACGAATGAGAGTTATTGACGCTCCAATCGAGAATATGTAACGCAATTAAAATCAAACTTAGGATATAATGTCATACAGTCACGTTAATGTCACCTTGACTTCCGGTCAAACGAAGAAATTGCAATCGAAGAACGCAGGCACGTGCGGGACATCAATAACGTTAAAACGAGATCAACTTGTTGGTGGTCCAAACAAGCTGTCGTTGACTAATACTCAGATTAAACATTTTAACAAGGCACTAACAGCAAAAACCGGTGTCCGACTTAATTTCTCTGCTGCAGCTATCAAGGACATGACCAAAACCGGTGGAATATTTCCTCTTCTCGCAGCAATACCGGCGTTGATTGCCGCGGCAGCACCAGCCGTAGCAAAAGCCGCAGCACTTGGTGCAGTTGGAACCGCAGCTGGACTGGCACTAAAAAAGGCAACGGGAAACGGATACAAGAAAAAAAGGGGGAGATCCGCTCGCGGATCAGGGCTAAGACTACCAGGAACTCCACCATCATGGTATCCAAAAAAATTCTAACGCCGTTGAGCAATTTTGATTTACTCGATGCTGTTAAAAAATTGCGTATAAAACATTTCAGAGGAGTATTTATGCGAGATCAATTACCGACGCGGCCGAATAATCCAGAAACTGGCATTATCAATCTCGACAACAAAGATGGTCCTGGAACTCACTGGGTTGCTTACGCGATCGATCCACGTGGAATTATCTATTTCGATTCGTACGGTTTAGCACCGCCAACTGAGTTTCTCAGGTATGTCCGCGGAGTGCCTCGCACTCTCAACAGCAGATTTTTTAATATTCCAGTGTGGCAGTCGACGCTACCAACACAAACATTAGTTGATCCGCCCATTTGTGGAAACGAGGTTTTAAATGTTCTTGATGCAATCTCAAGAAATGCAGCAACTCCTCCGCATCGAGTAGTGTATGAATATACCGCATCGAGAAATGCTTAGCATTTTCATGCTCGCATTTGAAAAACAGCAATAAGAATAATGGTGGATATTTACGGAAGACCTTTCACAAGAAAAGTCAAACCAAGCACAGATGCTGATCTCTCAAAATATGCGACCCGAGATGAAGTCGATAATCTTTTGAATATAGCTGGAGTTGACCCAGATGAAGTTGCTATTTTTCAGGACAAGCAGGGAAAACTAAGAACGAGCAACATTAAGTGGAATGATATAATTCGCAAAGTTCTTGGAGCTACCAAGGATAACTTCGTTGCATTTAGTGATGGCGGCCGGATCAAGGACTCGAACATATCAATCGCAAGCATCAAAGACAGTATTGATAAAGGTGTTGATAAATGTGTGAAAAAAGCCGGTGACACGATGACAGGCGAACTTAGCATGAATGGAAACAAAATAACCGTTCTAAAAAATCCGGAAGGTCTCGAAGATGCCGCAAATAAACAATACGTAGACACCGTTGATGATAAACTAGCCACGTTGCGGTCAGAGTATGATGTTCACGTGAACGGGTTTAAAAGACTCCAAAGAAACCTTCAAAAAACTAGTGAAACCGTGGATAAGTTCTTTGGGCCTCCTCCAGTCGTCGATATGAAGCTTTCTGAAATCAAAACCAACATTGACACGATCAAACAAACACAGCAGAATATCGTATCGGGTATTCCTGAGATCGTTAACAAAACCAGTCTGATTAAAGTCCCCACTGGAGTTACTCCCGGGCATATCACCAACATCGTATTCACGGTATCATCGGGATTCGCAACATGGTCACGACAAAATAGCACTATCAAATATACAGCAACAGCCACCGGTGTTTACAGGTTGTCTGTGTTTTCAGCCGCTAAATTTGAAATCTTCACAACATATCCTTGGAGACATTCCACCGATAAGTATTCCGGGGTTGTAACCGTAATACTAAACAGCGGAACCGAGGAAACATTTATGCTTGAAGCCGAGGACGATAGTTTAACAGCAACATCTTACTGGTGGTGTTTGGAATTCGTCGCTTCAACACCTCAATTGGTTACCGCGTAATTGAAAATCGGCAGCGATTTTTAAATAAATGTCAACGACGCCAGATGCTCAACAATATCGATACAATCAAGTCCGTGAGTGGCAATCTGAGTTAAAAACTGTCATCGAAGTAACCAGTCAAAAGGTAAAAAAATACAAGCGCCGCATAACAGTGTTAGACATCGCGGTTTATTCAGTATCTGCCGTTGTTGCATCCGCGGGAGTAATACTATCAGCGGTCACTCCGGTAATTGCAGTCGCCGCCACGATCTCTGTTTGTGCGACCACAACCACGGCAGGAGTTTTCGGCATCATAGCAAAAAAAATATCCTCGTGTGCTAACACAAAATTACACGATTACACGACAAAATTAAATACAGCCACGACCGCATATCAGAAATTATCATCGCTGATATCATCATCGTTAGACGCGCAATCCAGCGACGCCGCGTTGATATCAGATTCTGAATTCAAACTAATGTCAGATGCGTACAATGACTATTTGAAAACTAAACAAATAAATAATGTCACTGATGGCAACGCCACAGGAACTGCTTCAACAAATAGTCACAAACACAACACCGGTAAGGACCACAATGATCTCAGTGTCCTCGACGACACCAGAATTCAGCATTAATTTTCGAACTCCAATTCGTGTGAACGAAATCGCGTTGTCGAAGCTCAGTGCGTATCACAGCTGGCCTAATGTCAGAGCGGCATCATTTGGTGATCTGCAGCCAAATAATTCGTTTGTGTTTTCGTGGAAAACCAAAGCCGACTCTGACGAATTCGACTGGGATACAATTACGCTACCCACTGGGAGTTATCAGATCGAAGAAATCAATAATGAGATACAACACCAAATAAAACGAATCACCGGCAAGGAAGCCAAAATATCTATAACAGCTCATGAACCAACGCTGTCTGCGGTCATTGAAATCTCAACACCGGGATACGCCGTGGATATTTATAGCAGCTCTCTTCGAACAGTATTAGGATGGCCACAAAAACGACCCGAGGTCGAACCGGGTCCACCAAAACCTAAAAAATCGGATTTTATGACCACCAAGGAAGAAATACACGACCTCGCGTACAGCAATTATTTTTCCCTTGCAGATAGATTACTAACAAAAGAAAAGAAAAGGGGGGGAAATCTTAGGGCACCAAATGATATATTCAATTTTTGGAGTGTCGAGGTTCCACGTGATGATGGAACCAACATTGCAGATATTTACAAATTTGATGATATAGAATCTAAATTTTTTATTCCGATCAAGACCGAACATCAACAACAGCTACAATTGTTGCGGGGATATTTTCAAGATTATATTTCCGATACGACAAGACCACGCGGTGACATTATCACAACCATAGAAAAACTAAACAAACTCGCATCCGCGATGGAAATCATAAATCTAAAAATAATTCAGTTGTTGTTGGATCTCGGGGATCCGGATGCGTTTAAGGAGGATCCTCGGAATGTCTTTGGGGAATATGGACAGCAAACTAGATTAGAATTTGCAACCCGATATGGTATTCCCGTGAAGGATATTCCAGATTTTAAATTTCCTGGATATAACGCACCTGCGCTACGAAAATCAGTCCAGGATCTCATCGCGGAATCTTTCGAAGATATTTCTGCCACGTACACGCGAACAAAACCACAACCTGTTATTTTAAGACACGACAACAGTACAGCATCCGATGGCAGACACATCTCACCCGGGATCGTAAATATCACAGATGTTATTGCGGTCAATCTTGTATGTGACGTCATCGACGGTAGCTACAGCGCTAGCGCTGACACAACGACGGCCCAACAGGGGTTTATCCTGTATACGTTCACACCAAAAGACCCCCCCGGTTTTCTGATTGTGCAAGAACCAATCAATGTGGTCTATCTGCGGTGTAATAATCCGTGGTTGTCAACGATAAATTTCAAACTCGTCGACCAACGGGGGGATTTGTTGGACCTGCGTGGCGAGACTGTCTCCGTGAACTTACTGGTGAAGTCCTGAAATTGGAAATGCAAAGCATTTCTGGAAGAGTTTCCACGCATAGCGTTTCTCTGGCGATGCTAGCATCGCTCACGCATTTAAAAAAAAACAGTTGTATATAATGTGTGAATACATTCACGCACGAGTTCATATTCATGATAAGCAAATTCTTCACGAGGCAATAAAAACCGCATTTGGAAACGCTAGCGTTTCTGGAAACTCAAAGAGTCAGCCCCCAGAACAGTATTTCCCCGTTAAAATAGTTATTGACGTGTATGGTGACGAAGACTTCTTGTTAACGTCGTCACAATTAACACAGCTACAGCAAAATCATATGATCACAGCTTGGTGTCAACGAGAACAGATTATGAACTATTCTCATTGTTGTATTGATGTTGAAACGCTCGAGCAAATCCTGGAAGTCTAAGGACTTCTCATGTAAAACATTTCGAAAACTCTTTGAGTTTCACACTCTGAAAACGCCCTTGAGAAGTCCTTTGGACTTCCAGAGAAATGCTTTGAGTTTCTGGCGATGCTAGCATGAGAAACTCGAAGAGTTTCCACGCTCGGGCAAAAAAAATAATACACTTTTTTTTTACCGTGGAAATGTGCTTTACACTCCAAGCGGGCGCTAGCGTTTCTCAGGTTCTACTTTCACTTTGTGCTGTGAGTCACACGCTATGCGGTTTATACTTCCTTGTCGGCCTCGTAGTCACAAATACTAGTATTTTCGTCAGAAATGCAAGGCATTTCCGTGTCTAGATTCTTTATATAACCTTTTAACCGTCTCACCCTGGTGCTAATTAATTTTCGAGTCTCATACTCGCTTGACAATACAAGACGAATCTTCTCAACTGCACGGCACAGTGGAATAAATTCAGATACCTGATTTTCAGTTATCCCGGCAAGTGATCTGTAAATGCGATCTTGCAAACCCTTAATGAACCTATAACACGCGGGGAGATTGTTCTTCCCCGATTGTGATAGCTCATTCAAGGATTCAAAATCTGACATAATTGTTTCAGTGTCTAGTAAAATATTAAAACCTCGCTGTTGTAATTCTTTAATTTCAACAAGTATGGTATTTATATTTTCGTGATTCATATTATTATATATTTTTATATTTTTAAATGCATGAGAAGTCCCTTGGACTTCCAGAGAAATGCTTTGCATGAGCGTGGAAACTCGAAGAGTTTCTCGTGCTAGCATCACCAAAAACAAAAATAAACAGATAGATGATGAGCGGTTATCACTTACTGGGTACTCTTCACCGGCCTACGGTTCTTTCATGAGTCCTTTGTTAGGATTTTTTTTTCTTGGTCTTATATTAGACCTTCGTGTTGTGATTTTTCCCTTAGGCACCTCATGTTACCGTTTATTTTTGGCCAACACTCTTTCTGAATGTTTCTATTGGTGGGCACCAAGGTGACGTAGAGCTTTATGCATCCATCTATCTGTTTATTTTTGGGGGTCACTCACCCCATGAGGAACTTCTAGATCGTCAAATAACGGTCTAGAAGCTCGGGAGGGACGATACAACACAGAACAACCTTTAACCTCTGATTCGAGTGTCATAGCAGGCAAAGGCACAATGAACATGTAATCTTATCCTAACTTATCCTATGACGACACAAACATACACAGGTGGGTCATTTTCTACGGTCAGCAGCGCAAGCAAAACCATAAATTAAATCGACCATTGGATGGTGTAAAAACACCCGCCATTGGCGGATTTAATTTATGGTTTTGCTTGCGCTGCTGACTTTCGATCGACCCAAAGGTCTTAGGGAGCGATTTCGTATATAACCCAACTGTTACTTGCGAGTTGGAAATTCGCTCTAGCAGTGGGCGGGACTTGTTTAAAATATTTTAATTGTATGTTTTCTTAAGCGCGGTCATATAACAAGCACAGAAGAGCAAAACAGTCGGATATATTCAGTAAAACGAGGATATTGTTTGTAAAAAAATATATATTCTACGGTAAATAAATGATTACATGTTATGAACTCGATAAAATATTTTATCAAGGTGGCTTTCTTAGGGGGAGCAAATCCTCTGACCCAACGACAACTCTGCAAAGCGTTACACACTCGTGGAGGAGTTATCGTCGTTTGTGTCAGCGATAAGAGTTATATAACATAATGAAATCTTCTGTTTGAGCTTCTTTGAAAATGCTGTTTTGTAGATCCCATCTGCGACATGCTGTACAACAGGTGAACAAATACCGAAATACCTACCGGCGGCGTTTATTGACTGGAATACAATTTCTTCACCTGTAATTGCGTTTATAGATTTAATAGCTCTTCTTGCAACTGTTTTACAACGCCCTGTGTTACCCAGTAGGCAGTTCTTGCTCTGAGTGACCACGCGAAGATTGTTTATAGAGTTATCAAGTATGTTACCGTTAATGTGATCAATGACAAAACCCTTAGGGATCACTCCAAAGAAACATTCGTAAATAAAACGATGACATAAATACCTCTTTGAGCACGTGGCAGTAAATCTTAAATAACCAGCATTATCAACTGTACCAACTTGTTTCCTCAGCCTGTAGTTTCTCACTATGCCATCTCGGTTTGCCTCATAATTTGGAATAGTTGGATGTGGAACAAATTCTTGTTCGGGGACGAATTCTTGATTCATTATACTATAAGCAAATCATTTGTCTAATTCATAATTTGTCTGAAAACTTATTTATGTAATCACGCTCCGAGAGAGTGTTCGAGTCTGGATTTTTTTTATCATAATACCGTTTTAGTTCTCGATAGCGTTTCCCCCCACACGCTGAACATAATTGCGTTTTTCCTCGTACTCCAATGCCGCATCTGATACACGGTATCGGTCCTAGACTCCCACCGCGGACCTGTTGAGCATGTTGTCCACAGTATTCGCCTCTGCAACGTCTGCTACACGGCGCTGATGAATTTAGTTTAATCCACTTGCATGAGAAATGCTTTGCATTTCCAGAGAAACTCTTTGAGTTTCCGTTCATTATATATAATATTTTTGTCTATTTAAATACTTGTCTTAATTATAATAATGAGTTTTGAAAGACTATCCAGAATAAACCCCGCAGGCGGTCGATTCGATCTTGACCGGTTAACCACTGATCGTCGACGAAGAGAGTTAAAGGAACTGCTTGGTGTTATCAAGAATGCCAAGGAAGAGTTTCGTCGTGATGGTGCCGCACATGTGTGGTCGACATATAAAATTATCCCCGACGCGAGCGTTATCATTGATGCTACCATGAACGATACAATCGCGCGTAACATAATTGGGTATCTCGACGATAGAAGATATTTCATACAGATAAAATTTATTGTCAAAGTGGTCAACGAAAACGACGATGACACGTGGATTATCCGTGATAAAAATGATCCTATCCTTGACATTAAAAGGAAAACTATTTTGTTGAGCAATAATTCTAGACCAGGAATGTTGACGGGGGTTGATATACCGTATTACGCCAGATCGTATCCAGTAACTGCAGTCGTTTACGGAATATATCCGATAAAGAAACCAAGTGTAGATAAACTCACGCCAATGAAAACATCAGTAATGTTAAATTGTGTAGCTGAGCGAGTAATGGAACATTTTAAAAACGCAGCACGTGGAAATGGTCTAACTGAGATCAGAAAAAATAAAATAACAACATGGGCTAATCGAGTCAAAGATGTAGGGGCCACAATTAAGGATGTTGCCGCGCTAGAAAAATTATTAAGATTTCCTATAACGGTATTATCGCTAACAGGCGAGGAATTGTATAAATCGAAATACAACCGTAGTGGAGCTTCAATAACAATTATTGATCATAACAGCCACGCCTGGACGGAATCAGTTAAAATATTTCCACGCGATCGTGTTATAAGGTATTATTCCGCGGGTATGTTTGATTGTATTTATCAAATGAGTAAAACCGATCCGGTATCGGTATGGTTGTTTAGAAGTTCTGAAGTTGGTGATTATGACCAGTTCGTGACCCCGAACGGAGAAATATATAGAACTGCGGAGTTACAAAATGAAATGAAAGCGCTCACAGAAAAATATTCAACTGAGCAAGTTGATCAATTACTAACTAATTGTTTTACTGTTCCAAGTGTTGCCGCACATATAGCACGACAAAAAAATAATTGGAAACCAACCATGAAGAGTTTTCTCGAGAATGTTCAGCAGAGTTGCATCGAATACGGACACGGCGGTTTATGGAATAGTGTATTTGTTAGTGATAATATGGTATCGGTGGATATGATTGCGTGCTATCCAGGAAGTTTTCTTGGCTATGGCGAATGCGCTGAATACTTTAAACGATTTGGACATCCCACAAATTTAATGACAAGAGTAGCTATTAACGGACCTTTACCTGATTTTGACCTGACTGGATTTGCTCGCGTGGAATCGTTCGAATTTGCAACACGGTTACATCCTATTAATTATGCTTGGTTTGGCAGACATTTCCACGAAAGGAAGTGGGTGCCGTTTCCGTTGTTGCGGTTTATGGTTGACAAAACAATACTAACATCTGTTGTTGTCAGTGAGGGGATTATTTGTTACTCAAAACAAACCTCAGTTTGGTTACCAACTCCAACTGATACTGCGTGTTATTCTGACTTAAAATTTAATTATCCTACAGCGTCTGAAGAAGAATTACGCACACTGGCGTATAAACATGATGAGCGCAACTGTAAAGATCTCGGCCGAAGATTGATAGGTAAATTTACTCAAGGTGGAGCATATGATCATAAACGACATCACAGTCGATTAATTATGGATGAAGAAGAATTAAATTTCATTATCGCTGATACTACTGCGAAAGATACATTTTGTAGCCGCGAGGATATAATAATATCATTGCCGGGGATGCCTGGAAAACGATTAGGAACAGTTGTTAGTTATATCGACGGCGATTCAGCTCAGTACACTCATTTGAGATCCTCTATGCTGGCTTATGTTTCTATAAATTTATTGTCGATGGTGAATAGAGTTCCCTTCGCGGTAAGGGTTGCAACAGATTCGTTTTATATTAACGAAGACGATTTAACAGCGTTAGATTTACCAACATCGGATGATCAATGGGGAACATGGCGAGTAAAAAAGGAAGAGTTGCACGCGTACTGTGAATCAGCTGATGTTGAAATTAAAGATGAATATCGTAAATCAACAACCTTGTCGTGGACAACTTTGTCGTTGCCTTCTGTGTACGATCCAATTGCTAGACACAGAACAGTTTATTTGAACGGACCTGGAGGCTGTGGTAAGACAACTCGTGCAATCGAACTATTCCGCGGTTCTGATTTGGTCGTGCTAACACCAACACACAGACTTGCCAGAGAAATGATACAACGCGGAGTAAAGGCCTGCACTTATCACGGCTTTTTCAAATACAGCGGCGGTACATGGACTCCTACGCGAATGGGAACGAAGTATATCCCGGAGAAAATCATCTGGGATGAAATAGACACTGTGCCGCTGGATACATTACAACGGTTCCTGACGTGGTTGTTAACGAAAAATACCGCAGTTGTGATGTGCGGCGATCATGGTCAACCACCACCATTTGTCGGCGAATCTCCCCACGAATGGTTGAGGGGGTTTGTTGATTATTACGAGGAAATGCGTGATGACATCAGAGCGCTTGATGACACATTAAAGGAGTTTAAAAAACTAATTAGGCTACAAACCAATAAAGTCCAATGTGAAATAATGCGTGAAATAATTCCAGAGACTTCATTTGATAACTTTTTAACGGCGTGGAAACCAGATGATTTAATTGTTGCAAGTAGAAAATCAGTCAGAGATACACTTCAGCGGCGACTATTTCAGTTACAGCGGCAGAAATTTCCAACGTTGGAAGTGCCGTTATGTTATAGACCAGATGATACACGATTGCAGAATATTGATGTTGATATTCCCGGAAAACCAGAGAAACAAAATTTAGTATTGAATGATATAGTAACAGTTAACGTCGATGCGGTCGAAGATGCATTAGCAATAAATAAATCACCGTGGACACTAGGATATGCTATGACGATTCATTCAGCACAAGGATTAACTATTTCTGATACAACTGTTTGGATCGTTGATGACCGCATCGAATGGTCAAATTTAGTTTATTTAGCCGTGTCCAGAGTAAGAAAGATGGCTCAGTTACGAAGAATTGTATTAGATACGTCAACGAAGTCAGCCGTTGTTGAGTTAACGCAAAAAGATCAAATAAGAAAAAAATTAGACAGTTACCGACAAAGCGATAAGAAAAATAATAGAGAGTTTAACCTGGATATCAACGCTGTGTTGTCGTTACGTGAGCGTCAGAATAATCACTGTGCGAGTTGTAATTGTTTATTGCTGTGGCAGTATCCGAAAAACGACCCAAGACAATTTACCGTGGATAGAATAGACAGCAATCTCGGTCATACGCGTGAAAATGTAATGCTGACCTGTCTTGAGTGTAATCGACGCAGAGGTGTTGCTGCAGTTATTTAAGTGATCGAGGTGGTAATTGTGTATCCGTGGGAATCACCTGAAGTTGCTCGCGTGTGAATCCACGCTGAGGAGCAGTTGAATCTAATCTGTAGATTGCGTTTCTCCCAGTTGATCTGGTTATGCTGGATATCTTGTGTGTGGTAACACTCCATGTGGGATCGGTTGCTCTTTTTTTCCCTCCTTCGAGTTCGCCGGGTTCGTATAAATACCTAACGGTGACATTACCCAGCAACGGGGACGCTAGCGTCGTTGGCTGCGTTGAAACACGTTCACTGACGTGGGGTATATATTTTTTTGTGATTGCATTTACAGGTCTCATGTTTGTTGTTCTGGTAATTTCATTATTCAGCGCGGCTATCACGTTTGGCAGTCTTGCAACCCATTCACGAGATCTCGTATCGTAAATGAATTCCCTCGCGTACTGGTATCCGAATAATCTCTCAGCGAGTGTTCTATTAAATCGCTCAACAATTGCCTGATCCCGATGAATTTCAGCATGTCCTCGTCGTATGGTAACGTTATGCTGCTTTGTCAGTGATGACACCGCGCCCTGAAATTCCTTGCCAGGATCAACTTGTAATAATCGTGGCCAGTTTAGAGGTCCTCGTTGATAAATTCGTTTAAACGCAGAGGCAACTTCAGCGGCTGTTTTAGTCGCTAACGGTTCTGCTTCTTTGTATCTACTAGCAACATCAACTACTGTTAGCGCGTATTTGTATGTTTTTCTACGGACAGTATCATGAGGCAGGAATAGTATGTCAGCCTGATGAACTTCATTGGGGGTACTAACATCAAAATGTGCAAAGTTGATTTGTCGAGGTGGTGGTAAGTAGATTTGCCATATTGCTTGTTTTGACAGCCATTTTTTGGCAACCTCGCGTGTTACTTTTGCTGCGCTGGTGAGTTTATTAATTGCTGAGTTACCTCTCCAGTATCCGGCCGGGGAATAATAAATCGCTTCCATTTTTATTTAATTATCCAGCGCCTAATACTAATTTAGATTTCATCGCTGATCTTACTAACCAATTAGCGAGTGACTCCTTAAATGATTTATTTTTTATGGCGCTTAGTGCATGAATTAATTTCACATCCGCGATATGCCTGTCTTGTAGATCTTTACTTCGATAAGCAACATCATGTATGTGACACGCTGCGTCGATAGCGTTTATCGGATACTCTCCCGGTTTTGGTTTAGATTGTTCATCAAGTCTGATATCTAGTCGTGTCCCTGGACCGCAGTAATTGTATCCTGGGAGATGCTTTTCTCCCGGATATTTAGCCCAAGGGGTACCTGGAAGTCGTCCGAGGGTTGCTGCGATGTCACCTCCGCTGACTTTGTCAGGCTTTTTTTTTGAAATCTAAATTTTTTTGTGCCACATCGCGCACACTTACCAGAGAGTGCTTGTCTGTTATTTTTTGTTGTAATGGTTGTTATGTCGTTTGTAGGGGTTCGTGCCTTACACTTTACACAATATAAATCCATAATTATTATTCTTTATATACAAATGGAGATCACTGATTTTTCTGCGACGCGAAGAAAGGAGCCAGTTAAGCATAATTCAGTGCTACCAAACTCTATCAGAATGATCATTATAGGACCGTCAGGATCAGGTAAAACGCAACTGCTACTGAACATGATAATGAAGTGGATGAAATGGGACAAACTATACTTGATAGCTCCGTCTGTGGATGATCAACGTTGTTATGATGTTATAAAAGATTTTAATGAGAATGCAAAAGCGCTGAGTGAAGACGGCGAGGACGTTGTTGAATTTATAACTGATATTGAAGAAGCTCCGTCCGTGGAAGACCTCGACGGGAAAATAAATAACCTAGTAGTGTATGATGATGTGATGCTGGACAAGCAAAAAAATCCTGCAAGAATATTTTCCCGGGGTCGTCATAAAAACACTGATGTGATTTATGTTACTCAGCGTTATACACAAATTCCTAAAGTAATTAGAGACAACTGTAATCTTCTTGCGGTGTTTAATGGAGTTGATGTTCATACGCTGAGAAATATTCATCAAACCTGGTGTAGCGGCGATATGGATATTAATAAATTCAAAAATTTCTTTAGTCGCGCTCAAAGAACCCCGCATGGATTTGTGACAATAAATTTACACGACCCGCGGACACGATACCGTATCGGACTTGATACATTGTATGGTTAACATAAAAATGTTTTTCCTTTGAAATCTTCGACTTCTCACAGCAGCAGGGGGGGGGGGCGCAAACTACACCTGATTTTTCGATGATACCTCACCGTGGAAATTATGTCGGATACGAGTCGGATTTATTGAAGTAACTCGCGTTATATCAGCGGAAATACAAAGCATTTTCAAGGACATTTTTTTTTGTCTCGTTTTCTGAATAAAAGTGTTATTTCGTCGAAATAAGCCCTCTATCGAGGAATAGTTTCCGTGGATGGGGTATCTCGGAAAAGTAACTTGTAGGATTCGCCCTCCCTGCTGCTATATCAATAAATAAGGAAACAGCGCCTAGTTTCCTTAAAAAGAAATCGTAACCAGTTTTGACCACTTTATAATTTAGCTGATAAGATATTACTAGTTGAAATGAACCCCAATTTTGCAGGTTAGTCATCGCAGGTAACATTAGGTGAGGACGATTTAGAAATAAGATCCTGCTTTGAACACCATAAAGTTTACACTCTGAAGAAAAAAAAAACGACACTAAAATGAAGTGTCATTATTTGAGCATTCGAGATATTTCTAGTTTTTGCATGGAAGATATAGTATGTCTTCTAGCCATATTGTAGTACAGGTGTGGTTTACATGTTTAACAGTTGGCCTAAATTCACAAGGTATGGGGCACCTCTTACATTTTCAGAAAGGTCATTGTAACAATATAAGGCTGCAGTAATAATATGCTGCCTTTTGATATCAAATTAATTTCTTAGATTATACCTTGCTTGACTGTGAGTGATGGCAATAGATCATCAGGATTAAATGGACGATGAATATTTATAATTTTATACAATGTACAGATTTTATGGAATTTCTATCCTTCTCTTTTTTTGGGCAACGATATTTCGGATACAAGTTTGCAATTTTGGTATTTCTGGTGTTAGGTCTCCATGGTCACAAATTAAGTAACAAAAAGAAGCAAAACCAACAAGTTTTGTAAAATGTAATCACAATTTCACTTATCTAAGTTATCAATGAAAATGTGAGAAGAACTTATAGTATTATGAAATGAATCCAAAATAATCCTCACAAAGTTCTATGAAGCCCAAATGAAAGGAAAGTTCTGTACAAACTTTAACACCGGAAATGTACTGGTCCGCCCAGAATCGTGACGTTGTCAAGATAGCGTCGTCCAGAACTTCTTCGAATAATTTACAACAGTTCCAGAATAATATTATAGTCCGAATAATGAACACTTTCCACAATTTCCACTGAATAGTCCAAATACAAATTTTCCCTCTCGAAAAACATCTAAGTACAACATAAAACACGTCAAGAGACTTACAACAGGGACATAAAAAATGAGAATGACTCCGAAATCGGAATGAACCTGATTGCTCAGTTTGCTTTTTATATACACCTTCTACTGCGACTATATTTCACAATACACTCAACGTGACGGTTTTCACTATGCATTTTGCTTCAAAACTGACTATTCAATTCATGTGACCTAGCCCAACCGATGGGAAGTTGATGAATTCTTCTAGATTCTCTTAACCCCATCAGCCAGTGAGAAAGTAATATAAATGCGTCATCAAGTCATAGTAATATATAATACTGAGTACTCTTGCTCTAATGATAGACTTCATTTTAAGATGTACTGTCACAGTAACAAATCTGTGACTGTTAATGAACATGTCATTAATTCTGAGGAGTTATCTCCCTTGCTAACTTTTCTCTCTCTCTCTCTCTCTCTCTCTCTCTCTCTCTCTCTCTTATTAAGATTATCATTAGCAATTGTCAACACCTATTTTTACATCATATGTAATTTGACGCTATTAACATAATCAGGTCAGGAAAGCAATATTTAATTAAAGATATTCTGTTGAATTTATAAACATGAATACAAATTACAAAAATTAAATAAAATCATGTACTATGAATTACAAAAATTTATAAATCCGCATAAAACTGGTAAGTCCGAAGCGATTTGTTGTACCTCAGATTGGAGTATTCTAATATGTCTGTGTCCGATCTGTACACTCTTAAAATGGCCTTGAAAATGGCGCGTGTACTGTTTCTAAAGACTTCTGAGTTAATTGGGATTTTAGTAATACAAGTGATCCCATCATTTTTATATAGAGTTACATAGATCGTTACCATTTTTCACAACTGCTGCTAATTACACCCACAAGATTCTGACTAAAGCTTAGCATTTCGTTATCAGGGAATAGACCTGCGAGGGAAACTGAAACTTTAGCGAACAACATTACTTTGAAACGTTAGAGTTTCAAAATCAGTATTCACAACATATTCAATATCACCAGCAATTAATAAATGCACACGACATTAAGCTATCGTGGGCAAATAATCTGGCAAGACTCGGTAAATTAGCGGCAAGATCAATAATATATAAGTGTAATGGCCTTCAAGCTGACCTCTGTGCAAAATCTGTTTGAAGTGACTTAAACGTATATGTAAGATAGATAGATAGATATAAGTGAATTCAAGGTCTTGACTATCTCTATTGAACTGAATGGAAACAAAGTGAATGCAAAGTTGCAACTATCTTAGTTAAACTGAATGAAAAGAGAAAATAGGAAGAAATGAATTAAACGAAAGTTGTTTTGTAAGCTTTTCCTGGAATTAGATTTGGAATTCGAATTGTTAAATTCCAAGTAAAGATTCGATCGAAATCAAACCAGCATGTACAAAATCAAGGTTGGCATTAGCAAGGGATTAGTTACGAGCCTAGGCTCTTACAAAAAGTAACAGGAAACAAACTGAAGACAACAAGCTTTGTAATACGTAACATATACTTTGAAGTGAAGACAACAATATTTGTAAAACGTAATAAATACTTTTTCCCTAGAATATCAAGTGAAAAATGAGAAAAAAAGAACTTACGGTTTTACGCATCAAATAAAAAATAATCAAAAATTAAAAAATAGAAATCCTAGTAATAAAAAGTGCTGAATGAAACTGAGTTCGAATCTGGATGAAATCCAAAATGGAAGACAATAACGTCTGTTGTAACCTGCGAAGTGCTGCATGTCAAAAGTCTCTTGTTGAATCACAGAAAATATTATTCCAGTTTTTGAATTCTCTATAAATTTCAATAGATGTCCTTGTTCAATAATTAATTTAGAGTACTGTAGTATTTCCAGGGAAAATAATCACTTGAAATACAGTAATTTGAATAAAAATAAAATCTCAGCCCAAACTGGTCACAACAACACAACTTAACGTGTCAAAAATTTAAAGCCCATTGACTACTTCTATACAAAACATTAGGTATAAGGCTAACTTAAGATGCAAAACAGATTCCCGGATGTGGGTCAAGAGTTTAACCTTCCAGAAGAAATGGAAGTTTTGTTACCTGTAGTCCAGGTATGACCTTGGCTCAACTTAACAATTCGTATTCTGAGAAAGAATTGATAAAAAAGAAACAAAAACGTTGTTTGCCAAAACTGACACTGATATTGAAACAAAGTCAGGAACTTGGTCAGCATTAGATACGATGTCTCTATGATTAATTATTTTACATCAAATATAAATAAACAGTCAGAACTAAGCTTTATTCTAACACAAAATCAAGTCCAATAAACAATATTGCATTACAAGAACATGTGATGGAATAGAATAAAATAAAAATTAAAACATCAGACAAACAATTAAATTAAATCAAATATACATGACAGATTAATTAAGAAATCTAACGAAATAGTAAAAATATTTATACTGACTTTCATTTGCTCTTTTGATCAAAACATCGTAAAATAAAAATTGATGAATTAATTTTCTAACAATGAAAATAGACTAACGAAATGGTTTTTATTTTTGTTATTGTCTTTTGAAAAATATAGATTACAGAATATGTAGACTTTGATACGTCATTAATACACAATTTCTGATATTTACAATTAGGTGGACTTTGCATTGGCTTTATTATCAAATATATTCCGTTTCATTTCCATTTTAAGATCGATATTACAAATCATATTTTCCAAGTACACTTAACATATCCTAAAATCAAAACGATTAATTCAAAGATTTCATGCTTATATATAAAATATAAAAATTTTCGATGGGTATTTGAAAAGTTCCGAAAACTTGTGTTTTAACTTTTATGTTTATTTAAACCTATCGATTAATTTAGGGCCGATCGATAGACAAATATCGTTCTATACAATGACTTGCAGCTGCACGTGTAGCACGAGCAAAATATATATGCGTGTGACCTAACATAAGTAAATGACAATAACGTAAAAATGTTGTAGAAGGAGAGCAGTTCTTCTACTTGCGAAGATCATACTGTGGTGCATTTAAGGAACTCTCGTAATGACATCAAGGCTGACTTGGATATAACCTTGCGGATGTAAGTCTCTGTTATATACAACACTGTTCTGGTAGTTTCAAAGTTCTGTAAATGGTCGTCTTGAATCCATGGAAGACAACCTACGTTCTGGATGGTTGCTGTCTGCGACTGGCGAGTACGAAGTGGCTGTTGTGAAGGCATCAGCTGATGAAGATGCTCAACACATAACAGTAGATACTTTCATTATCACGTACATTAATTCGTCAGCTGATTTAAATATATTGAATAATCATCTGAAGCTCTGAAAAGATTGTGTAATATGTGTCCCGCATTTTGTCGACGGCTGACTAAAAACCAGATTCAGGTTGAAATAGCCAACAGCTACTCTCCAGATACGAAAAGAGTGACCAGAGACGAATCATTGCGATTGTTACAGTTGACGAAACATGCATCTAATCTTTTAAACTCGAATTAAGAGAGAATATTAAACTTTGGGTACGAAAAAACGAACAGAGACCACAACTCGCTCGAAGTATTTGGACTGTCACGTGTATAATACACATTATATTTAGATGTAAAAGTCCCTATCGTCCACGTACATGAGTCTTAATTTGCTAGTGTTACTGGACATTTGTATTTCAACCAAATTTTGCCAAACGTTGTGGAACGCTACCGAAGTATCAAACTACACAGTGACAAAACACTTGCGCATACATCCACCGTTGTGACCGTCTCCCTGAAGGTGCACATCATCCAGTCTTCGCCCCATCCCCCATACAGCCCTAATTTATCTCCTGCTGATTTTTGGATTGATCAAGCATTCGCTGATTGGCAGAACATTTGAAAGACGCGTTGCCATTGGGGCAATTTATAAACAAATGGATAATCAGATTATGAAAGTGGGTGGAGGTACATGGAGAGTACTTCGAGAGGATGCACTATCATAACGCTAAAAGGAACCTTATTTTAAAGCGGACTAATAGTCATAACCTATTTTATTATAAAGGAATATCTCCTAAAGTGTAGTCCAAGTTTTTGAATGAGTTCTCAGTAATCCCAAAATTCAGTGAGGACGTTGTAATTCCAGTTAATAGTTTATATAAAAATAATTCCTTTAAAGAAATCTCAACACAACTGCAAACTCTGATAATAAAGTCTCAAAGACTTACATGGAACAGGGGCGAATAAATGTTTGCCAGATCGATTATATTTCATCTGACCTAACACGGAATAGAATTTCCCATGGAAAAACCCAGGTCTTGAACTCGAATCCAAGTAAGCATATTCATTTATTATTTAAAAAAAGTGGCAAAAGTCAGAAGGGTAAATATTATACCCTCAATCACGGACGAATGTCATGTACAATATATATATATATATATATATATATATATATATATATATATATATATATATATATATATATATATATATATATATATATATATATATATATATATATATATATATATATATATATATATCTTATGCGAATAGCAGTCCTTTCAAGTGCGCTGGATCCAGCAAGGGATCACGTTTGTCAGGGATTGATTAAGATAAATGCAATAAACTGACTACGAACAGTGCAAAACTAGTATCTAGCTAGCCTAAGCGCTTTCGACTCTTAATGAGTCTTTTTCAAAGACTAATACAAAACACAGACAAGACAAACAAATTCAACAGACAAACCGTTGTCTTTGTAAAACTTTACGTGACTATTACTTTTTGCGGATGCTGAAAGATATTTATATTTATTATAGTAGGATAAAGATTTTCTCTCTTCTACATTTATTTATCTTGTCTCCCATTTTCTCATTTCAATATCGCCATAATAATATGCATTTTTTAACTAAATTCTTTACATATGCCAGCCATCTTAAACATTTTGTATTAGAAAGTATTATTTTTATGGTAAGGTTCTGAGAAGAAATTTGAATTTTCGAGCCAATACCATTTGCATTTTTTATAACAGATAATATGTGCATTTTCCGAATTAGTTTATTCACTAATGTTCACCAATGTGGGTATGTGAGAAAGCTTGCCAGTAGCTTCTCTAAAGTCGGTGGTTCTTTCCGGGAATTTTCCGGGTTCTTCCTCCACCATTAATACTGGCCGCCATGTATAGCCTATCGTGCGCTGAAAAATGGTGTTAAACCCTACAACAACAACAACAACACTAACGTTCACCCGAATCCTCGTATGGCGTTACGGATGGTAAGAGAAAGCACTCCATCGCGCCAAAAATATGGCCTTTTGAAAGCGTCTGTAGTTATGCCCTAGTAGAGTGCTTTCATTATCAGAAGATTTTGGAATAAAATTATATTCCGTTTGCAATCGCTTTAAATGCAAAATCCTTTTGTATTCGATGAAAAGATCTAGCTTGCTCTAAAATAACATCTGGTTCTTATCGATAAATCAACCGTCAATAGCTCTAACTTGACGATATCATTAGCGCTTGACAAAGTAGGTTTTCAAACGTTGGACTAAAAATCAATGTTCTGTACCAAATGAAAAGATCATATAGAAAGGTCATACAAAAATTTGTAATTAATGGACCTTTTACCAAACTTTCATATTCAGTAAGTCTTTGCTTAAATGTTATAACTGGATGTCTGTCAATGAACACAGTGATGCCATTGTCATTATGACATCACACTGACATTAGCATCTGTACTATATTCCAGGTTAGACTAGTAATATACAGACGTTCTCGCCGCTTGATTTTCTCTTCGGCGATCAAATGGAATAGACCTATGCATTTGCATTTTAAAAGACATAATTAGTTTTGCCTGAATAAAATGATATATAGCGTATCTCTTGTATTTTTCTTTTGAAGATGGGAATGAAAACGACGTATGTGGAGGATGACCTTTTCCACTGATCCAATTAAATCTGGGACTAGTAAAATAAACCTAATGGATTAGATGTTCTGGTGACTACATTCATTTGTGGTATGATAGAATCTAAAAAAGCTTGGACATTATTAACTCCGCTGGACATTCTAAGAGATAAATATATGTTTGAATGTACTTCTTGTATCGCAGATCTTTTGAAAAATATGAAGGTATTCAAATCCCATTAATATGAGGCGAGACTTTAATCTCAGTCATCTGCCTGCCATATTAAGACTAGAATCCCGAGCAACTTGCAAGAAACGAAAGTGTAAAGGAACATCGATCGGAAATTTGAGTTGAAACACATCCATGCTATAGCAAAGTCATGGACCTTAAGACAACATGGGCAGAGCCCCGCGCAATGGTTATGTCTGTTTATAACACGGGTTTAACCGTTGGTCATACTAATTTCACGTTGGACGAGCCAAAGGAGCCGATTGAGAAACTGCTTGGATCAGGCGATGATGATATAACAACTATAAAACTGTATGATTTACACATTTTGGCAAGAAAGTCAACACCCCTGACCAAAATAAAAGTCCCAGAAGAATGCTGTATGGATATGTTGTGGTCAAAAGAGACGATTCATCAGCACCATAAACGTTTACCCGTAGAAAGACGGGAAATTGCGCCGGTACAGAAGCGGGTTGAAGAATTAGCTCTGGAAAAGAAAAAAAAACGGGGAAAATCTTTGGCACATATTACCGTAACGACATGCATTATGCCAGTTCAACAGAAAGCAATCAAAGTAAGTTAAACTGAGATATGGTACTCTCTCTCTCTCTCTCTCTCTCTCTCTCTCTCTGTATCTGACTACGCATTTACACGCGCGCGCAGACACACACACACACATATATATATATATATATATATATATATATATATATATATATATATATATATATATATAGCATGTGCGCTGTATCAGTGATATACCACGAGATGTATACATTTTTCGCTAAAAGGAAACGAGGATTGCCGCGTTTCGTTTTACTGAATTTTTTTTACAACGAGTGGTATATCATGGATACAGCGAACATACTATACATATATTTTATTTATATCACAGACAAATACATATATTTGCCATTTGAACAGAGTTAGATTGACGAGAGGCGACTGTTTATTGACTGGGCGAATGATTTCACATCTCTGCCTAGTGTGTCCGCTACAAAATGTAGTTCTGTCTTCTTGTGCCTATTCACAATCACCTTTTCATATTGATAAGTTGATTATTTTCACTTTTGAGTTTCTATTTTTATTCACATTGACAATATGTTACACTTTTGATTTATATTTGAAACATGGTTTTAACGAAGAAAGTAGAGCACTAGGCCTACATACACATTGATTCTTGAATACTGAAATTTCATCAATGCATTGACGTACAGTCCCAAGGAAATTAGGATCGAATAGAATGTAAGCGAAACGACGAACCATCAAGAGGTAATTAAAATATTATAATATATTTAAAGTTGATCTAAGTCATTATTCTGCTTTAATTAACATTAATACCGACCATTCGTCCATCTCTCTCTCTCTCTTTCTCTCTCTCTCTCTCCCCCTTTGGTCGGCTTGACTTAACATTTACCATTATTCTTCATAGGTTCAGAGACATTGTGGTATTACATAAGCGAAAATCCTTTATTCTCGTCTTTTCATGGATTTTTGCCCTTTTCTTGATACAGTGGTCGAGAGAGAGAGAGAGAGAGAGAGAGAGAGGCGACCTTTGGATATTTTCATATTTAATTAATAATAATCGATCTTTAGAACCTTATGATATGTTTAAGAAACAAGAACAACATCAGCAAAGCCTTACATACATTACATATGTGCCCGATAACCAAGACATTTCTCTTACTGTGTCGACCGGCAATTGCATCTTTGTATCATTGATTATATAAACACTTTAGATAGGTCCCAAGGGATGTGTAAACGGTATGAAGAACGATATTGTAGATTACTTGGTGCAATTCCAGTTTCAAGCTTTTTTATCCAGCCTAGTTTCTTGTTCTCTCTCACTCCAGATTGCTGCATATTTTGTCCCTTGTGCATGAGAGGGGACGGGAAAACTGAAAATGAAAGAATTGAGATTAAATTGTCTACCATGTTAAATTCATTTAGAAAACGGGAATTACTATTTCTTTTTATGGTTTTTTTCATACCCCACGAATGATTAATGAGTGCAAATTCATCATTGATCTATATGAATAGACCCTACAGCCGACAGATCCAAGATTGTCTATGTATGCGTATTATTGCGCCATGGGCGGATCACAATTTGATATACCATTAGTATTGGTATATCATTTTGCTTTATACCAACACTTTAAAAGCCATGTTATTTTTAATGTATGTGGTGTATATATGTGCGTATACTCTGAGTAAGATGCATGCCGATTTGTTTTCTTTGCTGCCTTTGCTTTGTAGCTAGCAGACACTTCAAAACAGAGATATAGATTGTTGTTGTTGTTGCAGGGTTTAACGCCATTTTTTCAGCACACGATAGGCTATACATGGCGGCCAGTATTAATGTTGGAGGAAGAACCCCGGGAAATCCCCGGAAAGAACCACCGACCCTCGAGAAGCTACTGGCAAGCTTTCTCACATACCCACATTGTCTCTGTGTGTGTGTATGTGCGTGCGTGTGTGCGTGTTGAGAGAGAGAGAGAGAGAGGATGCAAAGAGAGAGAAAGTGATTTATAATTACCTTAATTCAGTGTATGTGTGTGTGACAGAGTTTTCAAAACCATAATGGAGAGAAAAAATTCATCTTTTTATGAACATGAAAGCAACACTAAGACAAATTAACGATCCATTAGCAACCTACTATACAGACGTTTTGAATAGGCCATGATCAAAGGTTTATGTATTTTTGTCGTATTTGATAAATCATGATTTTTTTTCCTCAAATACATCCCATTCACATATTATATTATACGAACGAACGGTTATAAGTAGAATGTATATGTCAATAAAAACGTTTTTCCTCGCCATGCGAGAATATAAGAGGCCCACATTCGTCCAAGCGTTGAAACCATTAATGTATTCTTTGGAAAAATGATAACACATTATGGGGTCATGAAAATAAACATGACTTTCATGTGAAGAAAGAATGTCTTTTAAGTTCTGATTATCTCACCAATATAGAGGTTTTTAATAGCATTACTTTCAATAGAGATATCAAATCAGCACGAGTTTAAATGTAATAAATGCTTTCAAGGGGACTAACTCCTGAAGTATTACCTTATAACTGGAAGATGGCGCTTTCCTACACAAAACTAGCTGGAGTTCAAATAATTTGTAAATTCTAAAATGTTTCTCAATTCCTTTTCAGTTTTTCTTTAATCTTATCTTTTTAAAAATATCTGACACCAGTTGAAGCTGTAAGCATCTAATGACTTTTCGACATGTTCATCTTCATTAATAAATCGTATGTTTATAAAGCTGAATGATGAGCAATCATCGTATCCTTGGCACCCCTATTTATTCGGAAAAATAAGCCTGACCTTAAACATTAAATCTGCTTGATAATTACTTTGCATATTGTATTTGCAACACATATATTTAGCGTTTAATGTGTCCAGGGTATGCATGTGATTTTGATTTTGCATGATATACAGGCCAAAGCTTGTGATAATGAATCGTTACGGGTATATATATATAGTCGTTTAAGCTTTCAGTGAAAGTATCACATAATTTTAACACAATATTTTGTAGAAACAATAAATCAAAAGCTTTGGGGAATTTTTTTTTCATTTTTGGAGTTGGGGGTGTTTTAAGAGAGGCGTGGCTCATGCTTAAGGTCATTTGGTGTTATTTAAATTGAGTAACAACTGCAATTTTTAAGCATTGTAAACCAAATTAAGAATTCCCGAAACATTTTTCTTTAGAATTATTAATTCCTTTGTTCTACAAGCCACAGTAACTCAGTAGAGCGCCGGACTTCTTTTCCTTGGATAGTAGGTTCGATACCAGCCAGTCCAGCTCGGTCGCAGGTTTGATACACGACCATTTCAGCTCGGTGTGGCACTGAGAAAGGCACCTAGCGCACACTTCCTCGTTATGATATCAACAATAATGTGTTAAAAATGTCGTTAAAACATCCAAAATCAAAAGCATATAACCGACAACACAATCTCCGGACGTATTTTTCGTAGAAGAAAAAAATGCATCAGGGGACACAACTCTAGCAACATTGCTCCTCAAGCTTCAGGGTTCAGTGTGATCTTTGTAAGTCTAAATGACACTACACGATTGTGATTTTTGTGGTTTATCGACACTTTTTAGCATATGATAGGCCATACATGGCGGCCCGATAAAACTGAATCTCCGACCCAGGGAAAGCTTCTGGCAAGCTTTCCCACATACCCACATCCGTGGAGCCAAGACTGGAACCCGCGCGGACAGAGGTGAGATGTGAGTGATCTGTAACAGTGGCCATTCGGCCACCAGAGGCTCCAGTTGTTGTATACATTGTTATTTTATGCAAGCATGAAACCTGGTGTCCCAGGCTATATCACCTTATGGCTACCTCTCCATATGTCGCGAAACATTCTGATAAAACACCTATGTTATGCGTAAGCATGTACTATTTTCAAGCAATCTAAAGCTATTGTCTCCATCTGTAGCCTAAATTATCTAATGACTTGGTTTAAGTGTTAACATGTCAGAACTGTCTCCAAATCCGGACCGTTACTTTTTCTCACTATTTATAACAAAAAATTTGAAAGCTGGTGAATAGATGGATTCGGTACATGGATTCATTATATTTAGTTAACCATATCGACAAATGGTTATTGTTACTGACCACACTAGCATATAATCCATAGTGGGTACGGTTAACATCATGCAAGTTCTTAATTTCCCATCTCAGTTGTGAAAAGCGAGACGTCATGAGTAAATGGTTTGTTGGTTTAGTCTTTATGGCACATCAAAACATGTGGGATATTTAGTTCAATGTAATATAAAGTGTTTCTGCGCTCAGTACTGTACAGTAACATGCACTGCAATGCTGAGCGCACTTGAGGTCATTGCTGTACAGCATTAAGCATTGTAACGTTTATTGTATCTGCGGTCCATACTGTACAGTAACAAGCACTGTAACACTTAATGTATCTGAGGTCAATACCGTACAGTAACAAGCACCGTAATGCTGAGTGCACTTGAGGTCACCGCTGTACAGCAACAAACACTGTAATGCTTAATGTATCTGATGTCGTAACTGTACTGCAACAAGCATTGTAATGCTAAGATGTTGATTCAGATTCAACGGTACGTTCAATTCAAGCTTTGCCAGTTAACACTTCAGTACTATCATTTCGCCGTTTTCGATCTGTACCAGATTTATGTGTTAACCAGTTTACTACAAATGTAAACAAAATGACGCCTTCACTAATCCACGAATTTAAATACCATTCGAAATCTTTCTTTGTAAACCACAAAAAGTATACCCTCTAAAATAAATGAATACATCGTACTTAGTAAAGAACCTTGAGTTTAAGTAACTTATCAATAGTACACAATTAGCACATGTTAAGAATGATGCATCCAAATGTAGTCCTTTTTGCTGATTAAGCGTAATGGACAAACAGTGTGTAATACATTTTTCGTTGGTATCAACATGTTTCTAGTATTTCGAAATACTGAATTCGAAAACTAGGAAACTAAATTTCTTATTGAAATCATGTAGGCATTAACATTGGATTTTTCAAAACTTTTTTTTTTATTTGAATAGCTTATATGGTCACAGATTATATGGTGTGTTGACAAATATAGTAAAATCACCCCGTAAGCAATCCATCACAAAGAATCCTATTGGAATAGAGACTGTTATTACACGTACTACAATTATTATTTTGCATATATTAGTGTCATTTGACGGGTGAACATGACACATGATACGGTAGAACTCTTTGGGGAAAAAATCGTGTCAAATTATCAGAAACAGATCAGAAGAAAGATAGTAAACTGTCTATTGCTTTGAAAATGTTATGCACATTAATTTTGTCCGCGGCATTTAGTACAGATACAATACAAATTCGTTGTACATTTATAGATCAGAATTTATCTGATGAAATTGATACAATGCAGGGTTCAAAATTTCTGTGAAAATGCAATCTGTAGAAACACCTACGACGTAATACGATCTAGTACATGGGTCTCAAACACAAAACACATCGAGTACCACATGAGGACTAGTACATTGACCCGAGGGTCACATGAGAACTGGTACATTTTACCTGAGAGCTGCATCACTGTAACCTTTTCATACAGCGACGGCTCATATATAATGTAGTGAGATGAAATGTTGGAAACAAGAAGTAAATGTAACAATCGAATATTTATCAAAACCGGCTGGCTGTGAAAGGAAAAACAATGCATTAATAATTACAAATAACTTCAAATCCGAAAGGTCACCGAAACCGCTGACGAATGGAGGGGATGTGGTGGGGTCATTATACCACGTAATTGGGCTATTACTGTGAAGTAATAATTACTCGACAGTCAGACACGGTAATAGGCACCAATATTTATTACATACTAATTTAATCTTATTCGATTAATCTGGTATTAAATACGGATGTTCAATTCGCATTTTGGTATCGCACACCCAGATTGGAACTATTTTGGTGTGTTCACCGACGTTAAATTGTTGATGATCTTTGTTGCTCAAAAACAGAACTTTTACCACTTGCAATCTGCTTTAAATGCCACCCATTAACACCATATGGTGAAATGGAATTGGATTGTGTAAAAGAGAGTGTATGTAAAAAATGGTACACTATATTAATGCTTTGTTCCGACTCCGGAAAAGAATAGCTTTCAGCTGACGTATGAATATGCACCGGCCTCGACGGATACCTACCCTATAACAAATACATTCTTTCAACCTATTATAAACACGCAGGTAATTTTGTCCGTATAGTACATACCTATTTATACTTACTTGCTTGACCTGGTGTTCGAAGCATCTCAGTCCATATTTCTGTATCACACCGATTGGACGTTCTTAGGTGTCTTCTTTAACGTCCGCGCGTAGATAGTTTTAGACTTAGTGAATCTAACTTTCATTCGTTTTGAATTCCATTTAGTGTATACTAACAAAATAAAAAGAAAACCGCATTCATGTTTCACTTCGCGTCGGACGAAATAACTGCTTTATACGGTTTATGAATATGTCTTAGCCTGACGGCATCGACGTATCCGTACGCCATATCAAACTCTTTCTTTCCACTGACTCAGAATAAAACAAATGCAATTTTGTGCATGCATAGAGATTTATCCCGCTTATAAAGGCATTGCAAATTGGCAGACAAACATGAACAATGTCACAGAAAAGAAATTCCACCATAAAATAAATCGAGCTAAAACAGAACTCACCAGTACCCATGTACTGGAAGAAAAATGCGGATTTGGAAGTGGAAATTAAATAAAGTAAAAATGGTTGCCAGGAATGCCGTTTTTGAGATATTCTGCTTGACTTGAACCCACGCGTCTACTGCTATGAGTGGATAGCTTTACTTTCTTGCCGGTTGTTTGTATTTCACTGTCTACAGTCTGCAAAGGATATATGGGAGACTCATATGCCTCACATACATTTCAATAACAACAACAGCTCGAAACTCCTAATTCACAAATATATCCATATATTTAATTAGTAAACAATATTAGCTGCGAATGTCATATCATAGCCTTAATTTAAGAAATCTATCAGGTATAATATAGGGTAATATCACCTGCCATCTAAGGCATTTTCCTAATTTTTATCTGCCAGTGACTGTACAGCCCTGTCTAAATGTGGTTCGTGGTATTTGTCGAGAAATTGCAATCATTTTGGCGATCCGCGTTTGTGTTCGTGTGAAAGTCCGTACCTCTGTTAGCACTACATTAAATTCAATATTATTTTGTCAGATTTAGCTCACTCTTAAATGCCTTTTATTGTTTTTAGATTTAACATTGCTAAGGCCACCAATGAAATTATGGAAAATGTAAACCTACAGCTGTAGCGAATTTTCAAAATTATCTGACAGCGTGAATTAAAACACCACGGTGATTCCATTTAGTCTCTGTTAGTACATGTGCTTGGCATATATACAGTACTTTGGATACAGTATTTTGTTTACTAACAATTGTATTCTAGACGCGGTTCGATACAAGACACCCTTTAGTGTCAGTTCATATGTATCCCCAGCAATGATTTTTATGAACAGATATTTAAGTTTATATTACCTGCGTTGTTGAATTCCAAATGGTGTGACCATAGTAGATAAAGTAAGTTTATATTATCCTTATTTTTGAAGAACCGGAGCGATATATTTCAAAGTTACTCATATGTTATATGCAATAATTATTCACACTGCTGGTAAACTTAAACCAGAAACTGTATGCAGCCATGTTAAAACAATTGTCTTTTATCTTCATGTGGTGTCAATCTGATCTGTAATTTACGAACAAAAGTCAGCTAGATGACAAACGGCACTCTACAAAAAAATTATCAGATAAACAAGTTCTTAAGCTTTCAATCAAATGTGCATCCAATCTAATTTAAGAAATAAGTTCTTAAGCTTTCAATCAAATGTGCATCCAATCTAATTTAAGTATTTTACTTTAACATTTAAATTATCCCAAACCTCTGCAAACGTGTAGTTGCCAACACTAAAGATGGGTTTTGGTTTTATGCAATGTAAGACCATTTTTCAGCACATGATAGGCTATACATGTCGGCCAGTATATTGGTGGAGGAAGAGGCCGGGAAGAACCACGTAGCCAAGGGAAGCTACTGAGACGCTTTCTCACATACCCATGTTGGTCAAACAGATACACGCGGACAACGGTGAGACGTGAGTGATCTGTAACAGCACGCACATTAGGCCACTCGGCCACTTGATTCTTGAGACAAATATCAGTAAAAGCAAAAAAATACAAATCGGCAGGGCAAAAAAAATGTTTGATAAGCCGTTTCGTTACTGTTATGTCATCAGACCGAGCTATATTGATGCGTCATATCCAATGAGTTCTTTCGCCGCCTCGGTACAAAATACGAATGTAATTCTGTATTATTTATAATCCCTCTTTTCATTCTTTCCATCGTTATTTAATTTGACATAAGTATAGAACTGAAACAAACTGGGATTATGTCAGCGTGGAATATGCACGCGGACATAGTGAAAAGTAGACAATGGTTTCAAACTCAGCCATGTAAGATTACTATAGTGTACAATAAAACTTGCTTTTAGTGGACAGCTGAATGACTGTCTCATTCTGTTTTTGTTTTTTGTTTTTTGTGAGCAAGTGACCACTAAGTAAAACTGATATTGACATAATATACTATGATTGTGAAGTGAATATGAAACACTGTCCGTAATAGGCCTTTGTCCGTCAAAATTTAGCACCCGCTCAAACATATTTTGGTAATATATCTTCAAGAAGCATTCCCTCTCATGTGGCGATCATCAACGGAACACATTAGGTTTTTGGTGACGGGAATATGTTACAGTTTTAAATGTACGTTATGTGCATTGTATCGAGATAATGCTATATTCCACACAGCATGTATAATTTTAGTATAAATAACGATAGCAGTTACACAATTCTAGAATTAAAATCAATTTTGTTTTCATCATATGATTCCGTTATCAATTTTGTTTAGTGCATAGAGATATTTTAATTAATTTCGCAATTCAATTCCATTATGACGCATTCAGCCCCAGATTAAACCGTGGGTCCTATCAATCAAAGCATGCATTGAAATCATTTGAATCGGTTCTTTAAACCGATACTGTTAACTGATTGAAACTCATTCAATGTGCACGATTCAGATCATATACAAAATATAATTAAATGTCGGGCTCCAGATTGATTGTCTAGATATTTGGACATCGAGACAATTTGTATACACAAGAGTAGCTACTGTGCCTAATTACGTTGGACTTAACTTTATAATATCGGGTAACTACCGAGAGAAGAGACTATAACTTGAATATTCCGATTGAAGACAATTAGATTTGTCTGTATATTAATATAATACTGGTGCATAAATAAGCTGGACTGGTTATATTTATGTCACCTGGAATACTGTTTTAGCCGGTAAAGACTTAATAACCAGACTGGTTAAAAATTATCTAATCTTCCTTTGTACTGTGGATAAAAGTTGCTTTTGCAGTGGAATTCATTGGTTGATTTCGGGACTGGAAGTGAATGTTTTATATTTAATACCGAAACGGTAAAATCCTCTCGACTGAGGTAGTGCTATTTAGGGTTGTCATTTTTCCGTATGATAGTCCCAGGCAATACAATGGATTCCGATTTTGATAAGGAGTCTGTCATGTTAGAGTTAGTGTCGCACGAAGCATCCGATGAAGATGAGGAGGGTGACGATAATGATGAAACTTCAGAAGAGGAGGCAAGTAATATATATAGGACATTTAATTAGTGATAGGTCCCATGTAATTAGTGATAGGTCCCATGTAATTAGTGATAGGTCCCATGTAATTAGGACATGTAATTAGTGATAGGTCCCATGTAATTAGTGATAGGTCCCATGTAATTAGGTATAGGTCCTGTATCTTCTAGTTTTTATCTAGATCGTTCGTTTTCCCATGTATTGTTTCCTATGTCTGTTTTTCTATATTTGTCTGTATTAGTCCCTGTCTTTATTTTTATTCCGTTAATTGTGCCCGTACACCCCTCTCTGTCTCTTTGTCAGTTTGGGTTTGCACTAGGAATATTGTTTCAGTCGGTAAAGAATTAACAACCAGACTGGTCAAATGTTTTTAACTAATTTAGTCTCTTTTCTTACGTCTGTTTCGTATTTGTGGTTCGTCTGTCTCCTATGAGTACAACAATGGAAATATTTTTAAAGTCCAATCAATTATATTATGATTTGTTTGAAAATAGTTTTTTAAAATTCAACAAATAATTTATTTCTATATAATATAAAGTGAAAAAATGTAAAAATAACTTACGGTAGTTAACCCCAAATAACCTTTGAATTGCTAAGACAAGTCCTAATGATGAATGTTATGAATAAATTTTAGTGGTATTCCAAAATGAATATAACACTGGAGGCGTTGATGTGCCGGTGATGGCCCGTGTCGAAGTGATGTGCTAACAGCCTTTTGTTGAATTAAAATAATATAATCCAAACATATATCATTACTTGAATTTCACTTTACATCCAAGTCTCTGTTTCAATGAATGCCATTTTGTGCACTTTGTATTTCCAGCGAGAATACCTTAAGTTAAATAATTTGAATCAATTCCAGCCCAAATGAAATACTGGGCACAACAATAATACAACTGATTATATTCATATCTTACAGCACAAACGAATAATCTCTAGTCAAACAAGATTATTTAATCTTCCACTTGACCGCAGGTCACGATTAGCATTTTCGAAATGTAATTATTACCTAATGGGGAATTTCATTCCGAAAGGTTCCAAATGTTTACAAGATTACATCTTTATCATAATTTGAAGGTCTGATACTAAAATTATAATATAAAATGTGGTAAACAACCGGTAGTCCCGACATTTCATGTGGAATTTCCAATTCTCTGGACTCAGATTTAGATAAACATTTTGTTTACAAAACCAAAATCGATGATTCGAGTCAGGTAGAACATGAACTTGATTTTGGACAAGATAAAGTCTAAAGACAAACTATCAATACCACACAATGAAAACATAAAATCAAACAAACAATGCAAAAATATACAGAACATTAGCATCGATAGTTTGTAATTTAGTCCGTACGCGAGATCGTATGGCAGTCATATCATTTATGTATCTATATTGTTGCACATACCCCTTCCATAAATTTCCACTCGGGACTAATTTCTTTATAAATGACAGGGGGCAGGGAGAAATTATACTGGTTTAAGCATTGGCTGAACAGACACTATATATAAAAACAAGTTAGGGAACGTTCTGCATTGATTAAAAGTGATACAAAAAACAAATACAACTTAAAAGTACAACTCGTTATGCTAAAATTTTGTTACCAAAATATATGATATCCTGATATTTATTTAAAGTACATACATACTTTCAAATAGTGGCTGGTTTTGACATTTTCATCATCCTGTTGACTAAAATGTGCATTCATGTTACGCATTCACCGTTTGAACTGAGGTTGGGAGACCATTCTAACAATGTCTGATTTTATACAATTGCTTTTCAACAGCCGTACTCAGGTTGAGATTGGTAATATAATATAAATACTGTGAAGTCACTTATTCTATTTTCTAAAGTCAGGGTAGAAAATTAATCTACTCTAATTCCAGGGTATACGTAAATTATATGTTCTTCTTCGCAACGGAAGTCTCATAATACATCCATTATAAAAAAATTATGCCAATTTTATTTGCATTCGCCTCCTCATTGTCACGAAACTGTAGCACAACTATTACCAAATTAATGAGACTTTACGGCAAACATTGATTGTCCTGTTACTTTACAGATATACTTTGCATGACTTTTTAATATGATATGTATTATGAGAAATAAACACCGTGTATACTGATATAAAACATGCAGCCGGCTGCGGAAAAGCATAGACTCAGATCTAACTCTGCAATATGTGCAGCAGGTTATACTGCTTCTTTTCAGATGAATATCGTAAACCCATTTTTGTCGACGCTTTTTGTAACTCAGGTTTAAATCAATGCGGTTCGAAGTTGGCTGAAACGTTTACAGTCGCAAATGTGGTCAAATTGTGTATGATTCATGGAAGTTAGGGCCAATCTGTTGAAGAGTTTGTCCAGGGCTTTTATCTTAATAGAATTTGTTAACTAATGATAGTTGCACACGTATACAAATATTTGGCTAAAACAATTTTTTCTTTAAATAACAGCAGAATAAGTTCTTTTATTACTGTAGCATAAAAGTTGTTAATTAGATTTAATTATCGCAATTATGCACCAAAATCTCGTCTTGTCGAACAAAACACAATTTTTATTAAAACATTATAAACACAAATGCATAAAAAAATTCATAAATTTATGTCAAATCAAGCTGGAAATATATATATATATATATATATATATATATATATATATATATATATATATATATATATATATATATATATATATATATATATATATATATATATATATATATATATATTTTCCAGATCAGGCGGAAATCCTACTATTTAGGCGCTATCTTACTCTTCCTTGTTAGCAGATGCAATCCGAATAGTAACGGAAAGATCACAAAGTACAAATATAAGTAATCTTATTGTTTCAAGCTGTTATACATGAAATATGTTTCATAAAATATAAAATGCTATTTTGTGTGTGTGTATATATATATATATATATATATATATATATATATATATATGTCAATTATTATTTTGACCGTTCATAACGCGCACTTAACAGGGAAAAGCACTGACTCGAGTAAGCTGTCTCATAAAGGATAATACAGTGAACAAAGTTGACTCCAGTACACCGCTTATCAGAATGTGAAAAACGAAGGCTGGCAGATTAGGTTTGTTGACACCCTTAAGCCCCATCCCAGCACATAGAGCTGGTTAGGACTTTATAGCGACACCCTGTTTATATCTAAAAGTGTATTGGTATGTGTTTCCCCTGTCTCCCTTAAAGGTCTGTTTGTGTTTTTGTTTAAAAAACAATAATGCAGTATATAATTTTGCAGGGTTGATTTCTTTTTATCCATCAAATACTTCGAGTTATTTATTTATCCCAAAAGAAGCATATGGAATACTTTCTTCCGTTTGTCCGAGCTGACAGTGGGCCTGATTTCTCCCAATTTTGCTTCGGATTTAGGGTTGTACTCTTATCCCAAAGGCTATCAAAACCTGGGCTAATTTCCTTCCCTTTTCCCTGTCGTTTATTTATTGCAGTGACTTTGCCAGAGTCATTAGTCCTTTCTTGTTATTATTACTCATTTTTAGTGTGTGGTGTTTTGTTTCGTATGTTAGTTGTAGGACAGCTTATCTAAGTCAAATCATAGAGTTTCTTTTTTTTACCTAATCCCAAAAATAATAAGTGTTTTTATTGATTGTATGGTGAGTGTATGTTTGCATCTATACTATATATGCCTTGGCATATATGAGATTTTAGTTTTGTTTTTGTGCCATAGCACATAAATACTAGTCAAATTGAGGGTTTACCATTATTTAAGTTTTATTTGAGTATGCCTTAGCATATAGTTTAGTAATGATATTAGGGTTCTTGTTGTGTTCTATCTTGATCGGCGGATCCCTTGTGGGGTGTCAATATTGACCTTCCGCTATGGCACCGTATATTTCTTCTTTTGTTCATTACATTTGAATACTTTCTCTTAATTCTAAACATTCTCTTGGTATAGTTCTGGCAAAATGAAGGCTGGGATCTCTCTTTTTCGTTCTACTCGTCTTTTCCCGCGAGAAGTGCACGCACTATTATGGACATTTTACAGGCAACCGCAAACAAAAATATGCCGTACCATAGTGGATAAAGCAGTGAAAAAAACTGACTCCCGTCTGCAAACATTTTTCAGAGATAAATTGTTTATGTTACGCCTTTTGTATATTTTTTTAAATATTGGTAAGCCAACCGTCCGTCTATTTTTCCGTCCAATCGTCCTTTCATCACTATATCTATAACACCGCTGTGTGATGTTGCCCTTGTGGTGACAATCTTCAAGAGGCGTGTCACCATGTATCCGGTCTCTCTGGAAGCGTGACAGAGATTAAGTGTAAAACCTACTTATAAAATACAACTGTTTAACTTTTTCCATGACCGAACACCATACATGTAGCCAAGGCAACAAAGATGCTACCTTTATTTGACAGATTTTGCATTATGAGCCAAAGGATCACTGTCTAGGGTGGATGTTATTTCGGGGTAGGAGCAAAAGGTGGGTCTGGGATATGCTTTGAAATGTGTTTGAGTTTGTGATGGCGAACCCATGCAGTTTTAATTTGTATTTTGATGAAAACTAAATAAATGTCAGTGACAATGTTTGTTCAGAATGATCAGTGCCAACGTCTCCAAAAGGTTCCGTCTTTATTAAACATTATATAATATAGCTACTAAGGTACTCAATTTCTTCTTACTGATAATGTCCTAAATCAAATCCGATACTCGCAAAGTAATAATAATAATAATAATAATATACGGGGCTCTCTTCTATTGAATAATATATGTTGCTTTTTGATGGTACTCGTGAACATTTCTCCTAACAAGCTTTACTGATTATAAAACACATAAACACTCGCTCCTACGCTTTGCGCCACTCTCAAAATATATAACATTCGGGTCCAGACCCAGGGAATAAAAAGAGACCCAGGATCCAATTTAGGTAGTATATTTGAATTCGTCTTCTCATGAACAGTAAGTGTATCTCAAAAGTGGGGATCTAGTTGTTTTTAAGCATTGACATGTGGGTCTAAGTTCATGAACT
This sequence comes from Sinohyriopsis cumingii, assembly GCA_028554795.2. Lineage (NCBI taxonomy): Eukaryota > Metazoa > Mollusca > Bivalvia > Unionida > Unionidae > Sinohyriopsis > Sinohyriopsis cumingii. The sequence continues at coordinate 34,769,313 of CM068829.1, forward strand.
AAGTCCATGGGTGACCCAAAGGGGCAATGACGTTTGCATGCACTGGACATTTTATGCTTGGCAAGTTCATATATTATTTGTGTTATCTATTGGCTTCTCGTAATGATTATGTGTGATATATTTTGCATGTGACCTTAATCTAAAATCACGTTAATAGTGTACATCTCTAATGACATTCATCTTCTAAACAACACAATATGCAGCTAATACTTCTCTAAAATTGTGGATTAAATAGTATGATCGTTATTAATAGTAAACATGTTTACTTGAATTTGAGTTTAAGATATAGCCTTGGTCCTGACCTTAGAATATTCCAGAATGGAAATTTTCCATTAAGTTAAGAGAATTTTCAGAAAATGGTAATTGCGACGTAGGTCAAGTAGAGAGGAACATAATCTTGTTTACGTTAGGATTATTCATTCTTGCCTTAACGTCTGAAGCAGAAATCAGTCTTATCTTTGTGTTCAGGTTCTCATTTAGCTGGATTCATTTGTTGAAAAACATTATTCACTAGAATTACAAAGCGCTCAATAATATTCGTGGACTAATTTGGAATAAGAGTGAATTCAGACAAGAACATTTTGGTTATATTATTGCGATTCATAAAAAGACTTTTATCACATCTCTGCAATCCAGGCCATTGGAATATTAGAACACTCAAGACTACATGCACATCAACACGTTTAATATTGGAATTTATTTGGAATACGATTGGAATTCAAATGGAACATAATGCATCTGTATTTGTGACAAAGCATTTAGGACTAAATTTTGCAAAATGTTTTAGTTTTTTGTTTAAATACTGAACATTTATTTATAATTCTTGTAATTCTTTAGATTTGGTCAAAAATGTAGACAAAACGATAAGGGGACACTACTCCTGCAATTGAATTCAAAGGAGCTGATTATTCGTTCACAAGCGCGTGTGTTCTTAAATATTTTCATAGTTATTCTGTTGATAATATATTTGCAGTTTTCGACGAACAAGATAAAATACTGAAATAATTCGCTTTCAATAACCTTATTAATTTTCACTCTATGCAATCAAAGTGTAGTTATCCTGACTACAGTACTCAAATAGAAGGCGACAGTTTCAAAACACCGCTACAAAAACTGATGTCTCCCTTCAGTTCATCAAATTATACGAACGGAACACCCCCTTCCCCACTGAAAAGCAAAAACAAAACACTATCCAGCTTTTCAACAATGTTATATTTTTTTGAGTTCTCCTGAAGCGACTGCAAGTACTATACATATTATTGAATTCATTATTGCTTGTTTTTGTGGCCTTTGTTTGTTTTGGGATTTTTAAGTTGAAGTTTTTCAACCAAAGATCATTAGACGGAAGATGAATTGTGTGAAGACCAAATGAGAAACAATTTTAGAATGTAACGCGCCTATATTAATAACCCGTATTACTTTTACTTTTTTTTAATTGTCTCTTACTGATCCTCATTTTCTTTATAAAGAGTGCTGGGATATTAAAAGCCTTGTTTGCCAGATTGTACCGTAATCACAGTGCACAGTACAGTCGGCTTGTCTATGCAAGATCGATACAGTTTTATGTGAACAATATTAGATAATGATAGTGGACGTCATAAAAATAGATCAAAGTGATTTATTTATTTGCTAGTTTTAAGATCTTTAAAGTTTGTTTCTCTTTTTTCTTTACTTTTCTTTTTGCTATTTTCTTGGCCTGAGTCTCTAGTATGATTCGTTCACACCTCTCGCATCTAGCTGGACAATAATATGCTATGAAGTAAATATTATAATTGTGCAATAGCTAGTATATTGCCATTTATTTGGCATTTAAAAGCATTGTAATAGCACGTTCCGTAAGACATAGTTCCCCGTTGATTGATCTGAAAGATACGTAAGACATCAACCAAGCTTTTGTCCATTACATTGTTCAATACAATCATTGCGAAGCAACAGAAAACGAAAACGGTACGCTCACTGTAGAGGACATGACGTAAACTATAGGAAACTGAATGAAGACGCAGCGATAAGTTAATTGAATTTGTATGAAAGCTCAAGTACGGTATGAAACGGTAAGCAAATTTAAACGGACAAAATGTCATTAACATTACGAAACGGTGCCGAAATGTAAAGGTGTGGTTGGAAACGAAATGTTCCAAATGTATGCAAATGGTACGTTACATAAACAGTATGTTAATTTGGTTGTTAAGGAGTATAAAGTACCGTACAAAGATGATGTTTGTGATTTATAACACTTGCATACAATCTTATTGCGGAGCGTATAAACTAAAATTAAAGCTATTTAAGAGTCAATGAATTTTTACTGAAATTTAGCTCATTTGTTGCGTTTTCAGTACCTTTGCCCATTTCTACGTCTGTTTAGGACTGACATATCGACTGCATCCCCTCCGTGACTGCTAAGCATTTAATCTTTCTTATTAAATCGATGATTTTACTGCGCCATTAGGATCAGCCCTCCGTTAATTCTAAACGCCTCGACACAAACTAACCATATGCTGTTGTGTCGTAAAAAAACAAAAGTTGCACACATTTATCAGAACCTCTTAGAATACATTACAACTTTCGACCAACATGGAAAAAATATATAAAATAATAGCCGTATAAATGTATAATGGCCACAAACGAAACCATCAAAATACGCAGAGGGTCCTAACGAGCAGGTGGCCGCCATGACAGATTTTACTGCATGTTATGTAATAAAATCTACTTAGGTGACATAGTCTCGCCATCGAAGACTCAAAAGATTTAACCCAAAACTGTGATACAAATGTGCTTTTGTTTTATTCTGTAATTTCAATCAACTTCCGAGACGTATACCTGCCATGTTGGTGATTAGAAGCCGCTTCATGCACCAAAGTCCGACAACCATTTCCTAGCAAAATAAGACGAGTTCCATATAGATATATCATCTGTCAGTGAATGCCTTTGTTTATGACCTTTATTTTTGCTTAGGCACGGATCTCCTGTTCTATACACAGGGGTAGATTTAAATCAAACCTTTGTTCGTCTACATCTTTTGTTAAGAATACAAAACCTGCTTGCGGAGGGTAGTTGGGAGTATGTGTCGAGGCTAAAGATTTTAATTTATAAGTGTATGTACCTTATGCTAAGATCATAGAGACTGTGTGTCTAACCTGCAAATTGTATTACCTCGGTTACACCCCATTTGCTGTTACTACTGTCTTGATGGGAAGGACTCATTCATCATTTTATACCGAATCTCTCTCTCTCTCTCTCTCTCATGTTAAAATACATCAATAAATCTAGTCTTTCATTGATTTCGTCAGCTTTGAACGAAAATCAATATCATATAAAGACAGGCATTAAACAAATAAATAAGCTGCAGTGTGAAGTATGCACACACTAAGACTTTAAGTGTTTCAGAATTTATTTTCGTCTAAGTCCAAAAGTACTTACAGGAATTGAACAGTAATACATTCTATAGAGAGTCTGTGTATATCCCAGCAGTTCTAGTCAAGACAGGTTGCCTCTAAGCTAGAAGATAGAATAATGGTAATTCGTAGTCTAACATTCTGGATTAATAAACTCATTCGTTGAGATTGTTTAGATTCTACATTTATCAGTCTTTCTTTTTCGTTGATGTTTTTTTTTTATTTCTCGTCGTCATAGAATTTGCCACCCCAGCTGTCATCATCATCAAAACAATTAAAAGAACATCAACATGATCATTATAATAGGCGTTGTCATCATAATCGATGACAACAACAATGAAAATTCACCACGATTATTACTGTCGTTCACAGTCGTCGTCGTTGTCAACACCATTACCATTGTCGATTCCAAAGAAATTCTCTATGTATAAGATATATCGTAGTTTGGGGAGTTTTATGAAAAAATAAAATAAACAGAACGCGAAGTTATGACGCAAGCACTCTTCTATCTGCGTTGTACCGACTCAACTCTTTTCCTAAAACAGACAACACACTGTTCCATCTTCAAAGCAAGCACATTCCCTCTGATATATTGCCCTGGTACAGTCAATTTGTCAATCACCGAATTCAACCTTTATTGAGATCTGCGACCCTTATTTGCTCACCTAAAGGTATATATCATGATAAAGATAATAATCATGTTCTTGATTACTTTATAATCTAATGTACAATTTGAACGCTATTGAAATACCTTCGTATTAGATTTCCATAGGTTACTAATCGTATATCTTAATACTAAATGGACCTTACTCGGTATTTTTGATGTAAATATTGTTATTTGTGAATAAACATTATCAGTGAAGACAAACTCTATCCCCATTAATGTATGCCTCTTGCTACGATGTTTACAATGCCGGGTTTTACGATCTGTTTTGAATACAGCGCAATGTAGATCCTCAATGGTTGTTTAGTCTAGCCCCCGCTATTGTTAAAGTTTGCACTGATTTCAAAACATTTGGTCCCGTAAATCTTAACAGTTCATTACAAAAATCAATTTTCACCTTTGCAACGGGACGGTGAAAAAATGGGTTGCTCTTTTTACCAATTTCAATAACTACAATTGCACGAATCAGAGTCGGCTACTTAGATTCATGGTAAGCTCTCACTGTGAACCCAGTAACAACAGGGGGCGATTTAGCATTTGGTTTAACAAGGGGATCTCACTATGGATACAGGCTTCGTATATTTTCAGAAATGAACCGAAATATCAGGGTGAGTACATGCACAAAAACATTGTTTATCTCTTGATATTTATGGTTACATGAATGTTAAAATTTTGTTATTTCCAGATTTTTGAATGTTTAAAAATATATTACTTATTGTCAATACGTATGTGTAAGGATAGTAAACTAATATCTATTGACATGAATAGCTAAGAGTGTGGCACAAATGAATAGATAACTAAAAACATTTCATTTTCGGATTAGTCAAACAGCAGACAAATGTGTCCATGTTACAGTTAAGAATATATGGCGAAATAATAATAATAATAATAATAATAATAATAATATAAATAATAATAATAATAATAATAATAATAATAATAATAATAATATATACTTTATGTTCAATTAATCGTTCTGCGACGTTACTGATTAACCCATACTATTTCCATCAACAGAACTGTGTTAGTAAAATTTGATTTTCATATTTGGCAGAATAAGCAGCCCCGTGAATTCAGATCGAAAGGCAAATCCAGTTGGCAGCATGCCAATGTCCCTAGGGACCTGATTAATTGCATTTCTGACTATAGAAGCAAAAATATACCTAACGATTTTATTCAGCATTCAAGCCTCAGTAAATCCGAAATTATGGCTTGAAATATATTAATCCCATAACACATTTTCTTTAACAAAGAAAGCAGATAAAGGAAATGATTCCGTTGTCATTGCCGGAAACAAACATATTTAAGAAGCGGAGTGACAGTTCGATTATATGGACTATTATCAGTCTTTATTAAAACCCATTTATCGTCATTTATCATTAGAAATAAGAACATGAAAAGTTGTGTTAAGACGTTGTTTTGGGGAAAAAGGTAATTCGACTACTTGACTGTGACTAAATCAAGGCCAAGGAATTTAAATCATCATCGGAAGATTCACAAAACTGAGAGACTTGACTATACATTGGGAAGCTCCCTCACGTAGGCCCAATGTTTCATACTGGTCAAGTGAGTCAGCGTTGAACAATGGATAGTGGGTTATTTAAGCACTTTGGCTCATAAATAGTGTTAATGTGCTGAAGATACAAACGATTTTCTGGAAAAGTTGAGTAATATTAAACTTCCCCAAAACTACATGATGGTTACAGCAGACATTGATAACTTTGATACTAATACTAATCATGGCTAGGGTTTGGCTACTTGTATAAAGGTTATTCTTGATAATCCAGATCCAAATCCACCTGATTAGGACATGGTGAACTTACCAAAAATGTGTCCCAACCAGAACGACATTTAAAAAAAGGAAGAAATTTATCTCTAAAAGAAAGACACAGTTTTGTTGAATAAGTCTCGCTCCAACTTTTATAAGGCTATCATGTGTGTGGCTGAATACGAGCAAGAAACATTTGCTATGGCCCAGAGCTACAATTTTGCTATGTTAGGCTTTTTTTTATAAAGATATTCTGTTTACTTGGGCCCGGTAGAAAAAAATAGATAAAAACAAAAAGAGTCCTAACTTGATAGATAGCCATACCTCGCCAATTAATTTAAAACTAAAATTAGTAAGGAAGTGTTGCGTTTTCTTCAAATTCATAATCTCCAAGGGACATAACGTTGTAAAGGGACATAATCCAGATAATAGGCTGTATTTATAGGACTCACGGTACTAATTCAACTCCAATAGTAAACATATGGAAACACTATCACGTTCAAAATTCAATAACTTAAAATTTCTGGGTGCTGGTAATGAGACCTATAATTCTCCATGCACATCTAACCTTGGTGCAAGCTTATATGTGGAGAACACCATATGACCCGCGGCATTTTGTTTACATACATGTGCATGAAACATGTGTTATTGATTCTGCACCAAATGAATCAGGTGCTACTTTCATTATTGAGTACTCCTGAGTCAAGCCTGTAAAAATGCTAAAATTGCATCAGTAGAAATTTGTCTATATTTTTTTTAAATTACATATAGAAGAAGCTCTCAAAAGATATTTTTCCTAAAATTTTAATTTTCATTATTAACCAATTATGGACCACCAAATCCGTAAATACTCTATTATTTCTTCTCCCATTTCTAGACTGGTTCACAGTTCTTCCGTATAATTAGTACCGTGTGTCCTAAAGGAACGTGAACTAGTCAACTACTAAATTATAATATATTTCATCAACGGGATACGTTCAGGTGCCGTGGTACATCCCAAATACTAAGGTTCGGCTAGATTTTTAACGATGAACAAGGCTTTCATGACGCTTGTGCACTGCGTTTCTTAGAACTGCGAGAAAGAGATTACAAAATTAGGGAACTTTGAAGTCTGAGACATTAAGAAAGACATAGCAAAACAAGAATAATTCCGATCTTCGTTCATTTCAATAGACGGTCGGCGTCTGCATCGAAGCATGCTGGACACAATTTTTCAGTTATTAGCGTAAAAGAATTGTCGGAAGCTTCTATTCAGTGCAATTGTAAACGCAAAAAGAACGTAATAGAAGTTTGTTGCGCGATCTAAATTGACAGTTACTGACAAACCTGGTTGTTTAAAGTGTGAACTTAATACATGAAAGTTGAATGATTCGATAATTAATTTTAGCATTGTCAAATGCTTGAAAAAGAGGTGTAAATTTTAAATTAAACAACAAATTGTATGTGATACATGAACTTGTATCTGTTTAGTGAGTGAGTTGCAAAACAGCAACATATAGACCACATTCAACTGAAAGAGGTCATACTTTAAAATGTTGTCGCATTTATCGAACACATTTTGTTTTTTGTATTTGTTGGTTTTAAAGACAATTTAAACACATTATTGGCTATATCATGAAGACAAAATGGAAACAAAGTGCCTTTCCCAAGGACACATATAGACAGCCGACCGGTGCTGGCCTGGGCCGGCATCGAGCTGGCCATCATTGGTCAGAGTTTTACAGGACTCTGGAGACAATTACAAAATCCGTCTTCGGACATAGGACCCTGGAGAGAATTTGAACATATCTATAAACATTTGATTACAAATTGAAGTAGATATCATTTGAGAGTGGTCGACTTTGAGGTAAGAGGAAAATAAAACTATCGTGAAATTATTGTTAGGACCTGAATTTAATTTTTAAATTCCACTAACAGTGTAACACCGACCGCAGGCCTGTGCTATTTTATGCTTGTTTGAGTTTAGACACATTACTTTTATTTTGCTATTATTCTTGTTGAACTAAACATTTTGTGAAGTACTTTGTAACAGATGATATCGCATCAATGTATCCACCCAGCCAACTAACTGGCCAGCAAATTATCAGTCACGTGCGTGATGTGATAACAGTGATTTACCTGTAGTTGAAAAATACATTTATAGTGAGCTTTGTAACGCTTTTTACTTTTAATAGATGTGTGAACAAGATAACCTGATATGTACACCGTTTTTCAATAACTGTCAAGAGTACAGAAACTCGTCAAATTTCTTGTGTGTTTTCCTAAATTTGTATTGTGGAACTCAATCTCATGTAGATCTACAGAAGCTGCAGTGGCTCAGCGTTTAGAGTACGGGATTCGCGACAGACAGGGTGCGGGTTCAAAACTTACCTGGGTCGGCTATTTTGGTGTGTCCTTTGGCAAGACACTTCAAATTTGGTTAGGTACGAAATAATCTACTTGTGACTCGTATTCCTGTGCCGTAAAACACCAAACCAAAACATTATCTGCACACTCCATTTAGATCATACGGAAGATTAAGCCATACGTTCACAGAACGAAATCAATAACATGTACACGATTAACGTATCAAACACTCAAGAGGGCAAGCTTGAATGCGACAGCAGTTCACACAGTAATCAGAATTGTAGCAGAGGATGGTAGAAATGATACCCCCTGTTAATACGCATTTAAAACTTGTCGATGGTATTGCTATTTGATATGGTTCTGAAATCTTTGAAGAAATCTTACACTTTTATAAAAGGTAACTTAGATTACCTAAATTACCACATATTTTATATGTTGAATTATGCAGATTATTTGTTTCCATTTTGATAAACAAAAATTAGTCGAAATGTGTCAGCCACAATGACGTTTAAGGAACTGAATAATACATTCTTTTGAGCATTCTGTTTCAATGAAAGATTAAATACACTTTCCAGTTTCCATGGATACATTGCCTAAAAAATATTGTGAATAAAGTATGGTTGAACAGGTTTAGTTTCGATATTTAGTCATCATATAGTCATGAAAGTCAAACGTACGATTCTGATGTAGGAAAGAAACATGTATGTATGTTATACCAATCCTTTCTTTTGAGAAAAAAAAAATATCCGCCCGATTTACCTCCTAAATATATGCAAGTCCTGTCTAGGTTAGGAACTTTAAATTCATATTTACCTGTTGAAATTGCCTGATGAAAAGGAGGAGTGTGTGACGACATGCTCTTATATTAAGTTGGGAAAATGTACACATTTCTATATTTATTTAGTCATATCACTTATTATCAACATTTACAAAACAAGTATTCAACTAAGTACAAATTATACATTAATTGTTTTTGTTTTAATTTTTTTTTTAATTCAGTTAATATCGAATTTCGTCATCCTCATCACGTTCCTGGACTATCTGAGTTGCATGTGTCAGTAGGAAATAGTTATCTCTTTCTATAGCGATTATTTTGGTCCTAGTGATTTTCAAACGATGTAGCCAATTCTATTTTATAAAATCCTAATTGATTAGATTTATTTTATATGACCGAATATTTTGTATTGCTTCATCAGCTTTGTGGAAGTTTTGTTACTGTTCAGACTGAGATGTATTTGCCCTAATACTATGCAAAATAGTCCCGGCGGATGAATATACACTATTGTTCAAAATATCACTCGTATATGTAGAATGAGAAAGTTGTTTGACGAGATGTTAAATTACGTGCAACTGGTTTTGAGAAGTTGGTCAATATTGTTTTGCTTAAAGCTACCATAATTAATGACCCATTGTCATTAGTTGTACAAATGTAAAATACATTAATGTGAGATTTCATTATTCGTTCCAGCTTAACATGCCTTTATGTGATATATCTCTGTTACATTTACTCCAGTTTTGAAGGGATGTGTTTGAGTTTCCCAAAAATGTTTATTTCAGAAACAGAGGCCAAACTTTATAGCAGAACGGCATCATTTGTACATTCTTAAAGGTCGTGAACGCAAAACTGTTCCATGTAAAATTTCGTTTTAATTGGTCTACCCGTTTATTTTGGTTTGTTCAGTGTTAGACGAGGAAAGCAACAATATCATATCGGACGGACGGACGCACGGACGACTGGCTATGGATGACGGAACGATTTGCGAGAGATATTTGTGACTACTGTATGACAGCTTTCATTGGCAGCTGAACTGAACGTATACCACATTCAATCAAAGCTCAGATGTATGCATGCCACTTAATAACAGATTTGATTTGATTACGGCTGAGCTCTATATATGCCACTTTCAATTTCAGCTTAGGTGCCACTCGATAACAGATTTGCTTTGATTAGGGCTGTGATGTATGTATGTCACTTGATGAATACTTGTTTTCAATTACAGCTCAGTTGTGTGTATGCCACTTGATGACATATTTGCTTTCAATTGCAGCTGAACTGTATGTATGCCACTTGACAGATGTGCCCATTTAAAAAAAAATCAACATGTTTCACTCATTTACTATTTGGGTACTACTCTATGTTTTCCGTATATAGTGTTTACTGAAAATGTAAGAGCTGATAACCTAAAACCTCACACGAATCCGAGGTGTCTACAATCAGATGAAATTTGCCCCAGTGAGTCAAGACACCACACAAGGGTACCCGGAGTAAATTTGTGTTAACACTACTCTGCATTTAGAACACATTTGTACAAACAAAATTACACTCCTTTCCATTACTGTCCATAAGGTTTTTAAAAAAATACAGGTCTGAATCCAGTTTTCAGTTGATGTAAATGTTTGTTTCCTGGGGAACGTATGAATAGTTCTTTGTTCAAATTCTGAAAGTCACAAATTTTCAATCTTTTCGCAAATATAACTTATTAAATTGACAACATGTATTATAATGCCTTTAATGGTACGAACGAAAAAAACAAGAATCGGTGCTGTTTTAGATGTTTATTTATCGTTGAAATTAAAGGTGCTAAAGGGTTACGTAATGAGTAAACCAATTTTCTGATCAATGAATATGGACTTTTGATTAATTTACGATATACAGTATGCATAAGCTAAAATTACGGATGCCTCCATACCTTCGCCCACTCTGCTTCCTGTGCTCATTTAGTGGGAATGGCCACACAGAAATGTGGAAAGCTGCATTTTCAAAGCAAAATGCTAGTTCTGAAATGAAAGTAACACTAATTTCCTTCAAATAGATTGATCTGATTTACTCCATTGACATCCTTCTTAAGTAAGACATAGATTTTATCAGTGTCTGCGCAAATACATCAGACACCTTTTATGGTCGAGACTCAAGACAGATTTGTGAACATTTTCACAAATCATTTTTTCAACAACAGTTGGGAGCGACAAACCAAGGAACACGTTCTATAAATTTTCAGAAATTTTACTTTGCGTTTGCTTTATTTCTCTTTGATTCAGCGATGAACAATCATGAAATCAAGACTGTGTTCGATGCAAAAACACTTTGACAAATCGCGTTTGAAGGAGACGAACATATCTCGACTTAGCATAAGATGGTCACTTGACGTCTCAAAGTATTATCTGAGATACAAATAACAGATAAACCTCGAAAGAGTGATTTTTGTTATACTTTCAAGTTAATTTATGTGGCAACAAAATACTATTTACCGTTTTCGTCAATGGGATGAAATAATTTTAATGTATAGTAATATACTCTCATATGAATAAAGACATTTTGATCATCCTATTGTGTTACACAGATAAAGTTTACACTATCTCTCTCACTTTTTCTCTCTCTCTCCCCGGTTGCCTAAGTGGTCGGAGCATCCCTGTCGGATGAGAGAGATCGCGATTTCGAACCACGGTCAAGTAATACTAAAGACTTACAAAAAATGGTACCGGCAGCTGCCTCGCTTGGCGCTCAGGGTTAAGAGGTTCATGTTAGGAATGGTCGGCCTGGTGTCAGGATAATCTGACTGGGTGTTACATGATGCTACCCTGTCTGCGGCATGATGCCAGAGTGCTAGCACTTATTACAAACTGCCACATTGCAGACATCGTAGCGACATGACCTAAATTGTTAAAGCTATGTTAAAAAACCCAAAACGCAAACTCTTGGTAATTTTTAGATCGCGTTATATAACACGCTATCGTTGATGTATGTTGTTATTAAAGTTTTCGCCCACGTTGTCTATGGTTCGCTCACTTTGTTAATAACGTGTGTTAGTTTGAGAACTATTAACACATTTGCGGGTTAATTTATATATTGTTTCTATTATTGTAACGTTGTTAGTGAAATATGTCCACTGAGTGCAACCAATGCAAAACTATTAAAGCCAGGGAAGACACGTCTCCTTCCCCTTGCAGTGTGTGTGCGTTATTCTCTGAGGACATCTGGTCTACAGTACTTTAAATTTTAACCAAAGGCAAATGTGAGAAAAACGCGCAAGACCAGCTATGACAGTTACGCTTGGATAACACGACCGGGACATTAGTGAAAAGTCAGTCTGTCCAGCCATGGTAGCGGTACGACCTGTCCCAGAGCCGATCAGATCGGATTCAGCAAGCCGACCATTCTCCAGACAAACCAGCCATTAGTCCCAGTAAGACACAACCATATTTTGGGAGACTGATTTTTTTATATTTACTGCTTACCTCAGGGTATTGGCTGTGAATTGCATTATTCTTGCCACGAAATGGTTTATCCCAAAATTGAAGCACACCATGAATAGGCGACTTCACACCGTGAGTCTGAAAATACTAATGAGCAACAGCTTTACTCCGATCCAACCATGAAGAGGACGGTGTTTGGTCTTAAGGTTGCCGTCGATGAGATATACCGGGTGTAGCCGGCTTTTGAAAGCCATCTAACCCTTGACACTACACGTGATTATAAAGCCGAAGCTTCGGTCAACATCGGTGATGAGGAAGAGTTTCCATCCTTCTGGCAGGCTCCACAGTCATCAAGAATCGAGGAGGTTAACGATGGGTTGCCTGGATGAGATCCGAGAAATGGTAAGTATTTCTATACTGATAACCAAATATCAGCGCCATCGCGCAGTTGCAAGACACATTTCATCGCATGCCTTACTGAATTCCCGGCGTTGGATAAAACGTTGAGCGACAGTAAACATGTTTGCCTCAGCTTTATATAACGTGGATAAGAATGTATTTCTCGTCACAACGAAGCTGGTTCAGAACATGGTCGCCAAATCGTCGATGTTGGTTATAACCTCATTGGTAATTTTCCCTTTTCTGTAAAAATTGGCCTAACAGCACGCTTGGAAATCGATGGTCCGAATTGCTCACGTTACTAATAGAGCAGCTAGCCAATCGATGGCAAAGGATACGACTTCCTCTGCCAATCTGGGCCAGATACGTCATGGCACGTGTTTGCACTTCATTTCGCTAAAGCCGGTTTCGCTCTGGCTTTAAAGTTGACTACATTTTGGCTGGCCATTGCTTTCTGGGGACCAAAATAAAGTAGTTCGTTGGTAGGCAGCTCAGGAACTACCCCTCCAACGTGCCGCCACAAAGGTTTCCTCGTTTAAAACCTAGCCGCCCTGCAAGAACCGAGGAACGACAGGCAAGCCACGCAAAAGGGATCATTTACATCCAAAGTGCTATTTAAATCCTAGTCTTAAGTCAGCAAACAACAGCGGAACTATCAAGGATGCACCTTTACAGGGGAGGTAAGATAAAGCCTTATGTCCCCCGCCAGTGTATTAACATCCGTACCACCCGCAGATAGTGGGCGACTGACTCCTGGGCGTGAAAGAATATGGAATATGTTTCTTGACTGGTTTCATAAAGTGGAAGCAAGTCACTTTACTCCAATTGTCTCTGCACTAATTACTCTACTTGTGTTGATGTGCCGTATAACATAAAACCAAAGCACTACAATTTTATAGTTTTATTCTGCAGAAACTTGCCAGCAGGATAGTCGATTGAATTAAAATTAATTTTATTATTTATTTCCTTTTACCGTGTTTTCTGTAGTATACTCGGCTCATAATAATTTAATGCATCTAAGGCGACATCAGTATATGTATCGAACCTATTCCTCCTGTACCGACAACTAGCGGACCTTCGCAGTGAAACGCACATCTCAAACCCAGCCTCAAATTTCAGTATAAATGGCGATATGTGCTTAAAAAGAGCTATGTGAAAAACAATCTACATAACGTACCTGTAGCTTCCGCCTTTGATTTTCCTCTAAACTACACAACACACGTACGAAAAATAAGAAACCAAAATAGAATTAAAAAATAAATAAAAGGCGAAAGCATAATAAACCTTTCTTCAAGCAGCCTTATACGGTTACAACTGATGTGCGCCCGATAAATAGCGCAGGTAATTTCCAGTACTTTGTGCGTCACGTACATGTAACACGGTATAAACAAACTGGCGAAAATGCTAGCGTATCATATGGATTTGCTAAAATTATCGTACAGCAAGTGTTCACACTGTCCGAGCGACACCGTCAGTCGATTTTTTTGCCCGACCGAAGAAACATTCTACCTCAAAATATAAGGGAACTAATTACAACCCCACACAACTGCATTTCCATGTAGGAAGTAGAGTTACAATGGCCTGTTTGATTTTGGGTCCTTATCTGGGACATTGCCTTCTATACCCAATGACTTCACCCTCGAAGCCAGTGTATGATTCGAGCAAGCGTATTTAAGTCCATAGTCAGTCGGTTTAGTCAGTGTGAGTCAACAAGCGTAGTTAATACAAAGATGTTGAACTGATATCTATATTATTGATGGTAACTATACTACTACTACTACTAATACTACTACCTCTACTATGGGAATAATGTTACTGATCGACATTACCCTGTATGTGCAAAATATTTTGCTGGCATCTATTTTGTGGCAGAGTTATTGCGAGATTATTTTTGCTGGCAGAAAATATTTTATTTCAGCTGCGGAAGGTTTAGTTTGATAGTTGTAATTTGCAGTTAGATAAAGATTTGCCATTATGTATAAGCGTGCCGAATGTAATTCAACCAACGTAACTCGCGCGAGTGCGTGGGATACGAAAACCAATAAGTATGCGAAAAGCTGCCATACTTAAGTTATTGTGGCCTGTAACTGAACCACAACAATATCCCCAAGATAATACACCGATGATTACCCCGCCAACAGCAACGGTAAAGTAACCGAGGCACTCCTCGCGCGAAACAAAATATAAAAATACCAAGAGGTGCGAGAAAAGCAGATATACTTACGTTATTATGTATCATAGTCATAGTCAAACCAAGTCCGACTGTGAGACAGCTTCGTGAAATTGCAACACGATTAAATATTAGATTTCCTCCTTGAGGCAAGCAAGCAGAAATTGTTGAAGATGGACATGACCGATCTCGTATCGCAGCTGCTGTCACTTTTGAGGCTGCTGCGTATGTTCGCGAACAATACCGCCGTCGTATTGCAATCACATTCTCCTCCGACGAAGCGTATTTTGGTCGACAAAAGAGCCTTCCAAATTAAGTTTCACATACGCAGTAATGATCTTGAAAATTACCGGACAGTCATCCCGCTCGCATACAAGCCAAGCAGAAACGCTGAAAAACTTCTTTCGAAGATGCGTATGGTAATTATGTCAACATTACTGTCTGCAGGTACCTCTGGTATTGGGGGGGGGGGGGGGCATTGTTCTCAATTTTATCTTGATTATGCCCCTTAACACCTTAGTAAAACCCAGTTCTCTAGACAATGATGCGTCTAAAATCTATAGACCATTGTTTCTTGAGGGTCAACTTGTGAGCTTTAACCGTAAAGATACTGAGGCCATTAATAATTAAATTGATACATGTTTGCGAAGATTTATAAATCGCTGGAGAAGTATACTAGCAAAGGTTCAAGATGAAATCTTGACATATGCGTGCGCGTTGAAAACCATACTTTCATAGAAATATCTTTCCGCGGATGATTTTTATACCAAAGCCAAAATATGTTACTTGGCGAATTCGCACACATCAAATATGTTCCCGTCATTTAAAATCGCATTGGTCCTATACCAATGCATCAAGGTGAGGTTGTCGCCGATTGACCGAAATGATAGATATGCCCCGAATGTATTACTGTTTACTCGCACGGAACCATGGGACTGTTATTATACTTAGTTAAAGAGCGTGTCCTACACTTACTGAATCTTTGAACGTTAACGCTCAGCTTCATTGTATCTGCTGGCCATACCTGCACTGGTTAATGATAACTTGCAAAGTTTTCAATGTCCCCGGTCGTGTGGAAGCAACAGAAGATCAGATTCGTGTACTTTATATGGTGTTTAGACATCAAATCATCCACGTGAAATCTTTCTTGGCGCGGGTAATTAAGTTAGTCACACCGCTAGTTTGCCCTACCATGCTAGAGCAATACCATAACTGACTTTTACTGCGTTTTCTAACTTTTGAGCAGCAGCTTTATCTTAATAATAACCACGTGTATATATTTTGGATAAAGTCCGCTAAGAAACCACGCTACTATGTTTGTTTTGTTTTTTATTACATCATTTTATTTTAACTCAGATAAGTGAGCTTTTCCCATCACCAAATAACCATGAGAGCTTCATCTCATAAAACAATATTGGCCTCCATCATTTGATGATCAATTTAGCCATTATTTCTCTTACACCTAGAGATCTATATGCACACGTTGGCATCCAGTAATATAGTTCTATGTTTTAAAAGCCGGTACCATGAAGCATTGACACGATTTGCAGGTGATACCAGTGATGTCTACGCCAGTGAGAAACTTCCACTGTACATGGACATCACCTCGCATCCAGCAGTCCGCTTGACTTCCAGACGTCTAATCTGGTAAGGTTAATTTCCGGAGGATATGAAAGCTATTTTGGCATGGATTGTCGAGTGGTCATCAACATATGTTGTAAACCTCTTCCTCGTAGCTGAGCCATCTGTCTGCCCTCATGGCTTGAACCTTCCACGTCATATGTGGACCACGCTTAACCGTTTTCGGGCAGGTCAGGGTCTTTGTGCAATCAGCCTTGCCAGATGGGGACAGGTCACTTACGCTTCCTATTGCTGTAGACCTCTACATAACCTTATGAACAACTGTCCACTGACAAAGGTTACCAGGTGGACTGCAAACTCTGCACCTTGCTGAAATGACGCCTTTAAATGGCTCATCACAAACTGCACATGATAAATAAATAAATACGGGTGATTCTTCGGGTTTCGGTTGGTTTTTACAATAAAGTTGTATATCTGGTTGTGCACCAGGCCATCAATTGTGAATAGATCCCAGAGGAAACCAGATGTGCATTACACCAGTTTAGTTTACCTATGGTTCTCTATGATGTTTTGTTAATGAAGCAGCGACATTACCGCAAGACGGCTTCGACATCCACCAATAGACTTTGTAGTTCTGACAAACGTGAACTTCTTAGCTCCACGCCGAATAGAAGTTCAAGTAATCGCATCTCGATCAGTATGTGTTTGAACACACGTTGGATTTACAGTGCAAATTGTCAAGCGGCATGAATACATGTTGGCATTATGCAGTTATTATATAATATAACAGTTGATATTAAACAAGGCTTCACAAAAAGGAAAAACGTCAGACTTGAGAAAAATCAAGCACTCCTATCACTGATTTTTCCCGCGCAGACAAGAGCTTAATGCTTCGAATAACAGTGATATGTTTCCAATCTCAGTTTGTGGTTAAATCTTGGTCGTGCTGGATCTGGGAAACCCAGCTGTTGTTGAATATGGTTGTGAGATCGTCAGCATACAAAAAACAACATTATGATGTACTCAAAGATTTTACAATAGCGCTTCAGTCGCTCAACAAAACTGTCATGAGAAGCAAACCATGCACCGTTGATTTCTTTGTTACATTCGACAAAGCTCCTACCATTGACAACATTGATTAGAGAACGAATAATCTTGTTGTGTAAGACGATGCGACGCTTGAACACCAAGAGAACCCAGCGATAAGATTTTGCCGAGGCTGACACAAAACATAGACATAATCTATGCCACACAACGATATACACGCGTGCCGAAAGTTATCTTTAGTCTTCTTCAACATGCTGATGATATCTCAAAACACTGACGAGAATATCCTTGCCAATATTCGTTGCACCTGGTGTGCAGCCGCCCATTGGTAGGAAGACTTACAGAATATGGTTCCAAATGTCAACCGCGACCTGTATAGCCTCTTCAGTATTATATTGACCTAACCTTCCAGTTCCATTGGGAGATAATGGACCGGTTTAGACAGAAAGTGGCCGATCATATCGCTTCTTGTCAGTATTTACGATGCAGATTAATGTAACCTGTGACGTCATCAATGACCATAATGAACGTTGAGCTTCATCAGTGAAGCTGATCAGGGTTATATTTTGTTTATGTTTCACTACACTGTGGAACCGGGTGACTTTATATGGATTATTTCCGCGTCTTCTATGTATCATACCAGTCTTAATCCCCAGCTGACACATTTTCTTTTTACCTCTGTGGAAAGGATGGTAGCATTGTTAATCCAGATGGGGAGACATTGACAACAGAAGTGTACATTAGAGATCGACCTTACATTTAAAGATAATGACAATCACACGTGCTTGTGTGATACCAGTGCGTGTTGTTAACGCAAGAAACGTCCTTACGCAGTATATTTACGAAATGGTTTTGGTAATGTTCTCCAGTGATTGCCTACATGGGTATAAAGGTGCATGAGGCACTGATTTCTAAAGAAGCTGCAATGCGAGTTATTGATAGCATCACAAACGTTGATGAAGATCAGGCGACAAATCTAGGATTGAGGGCAGTTCAGTCGATTCAATATCGAGCACCTCGTGTAGAGAAAAAATATTTTTACACTTCCATCAACAGAAACAGTGCCACGTAGTCACTAAGGAGATTAATGAAGCCGTTAAGCATCCAGCATCTCTCTAATTCAGCGATTGCTAAAATGGCAATGGGAAGAGGATTACGATTTAGGATAGGTTCTCGACGTAAGGTTATGACTACTCCTCATTTTTCAAAACTTGTCGAAATTTAGCTTGAGAGACCATACAGCATTGCATATGATACCACTCAGTGTAACTGGGATTGTTTGTCATATCTTCGAATAGTAAACTACATGAATATAAACCTTGTCTTCTGAAATGTCCATGAACGAGTCTTTTTAATTTTCCAATGAGTCGTTACTTCTTGATGTTTGAGAAACTAATGGTCATTTTCTCACACAAATGATTCAATTCTTTTGTATTTTTGGGTGGGGTTAGGGGGTGGGGTGCGGTAAATGAATTAATAAATATTTTAGTTTGTTCCTCAGGTTCGCACAACTTTCGATACAAATTTTGATCACAGCAAATTAATTGATTGGCAAGATTGTTATGTATTTTTAAATTAATTGTTTGTCTGTTAGTTTTAAATTTCTGTTTTATTCCATTACATGTTATTGTAATGTAATATTTTTTTTACTGGACTTGATTTTGTCGAGAACTGGGTTCAGTTCTGTTTGACACGATTGATTCTTTTCATCTATTTCATGTAGGCAAACATGTTGATTAGGGTCAGGGTTTAGGAAATTGCAAAAGGAATTGTATAGGTTACTATGTTTTAAATAAGCAAGGCTCATTAAATCATGCAAGCAAGTTATTTTCCATTAGGTAATCGATGTTTTTAGAAAATGCTAATTTGTGACCTGGGGTCACACAGAGAACTATATTATCTTGAGACTGTCAGAATTTCGTCAGTCGTACTTTAATATCTGACACGTTAAGTTGTTTTATGTTGTGACCAGTTTGAGCTGAATTTCTATTTTCTCAAATTATTGAATTCAAGTGATTATTTTCTCTGGAAATACAAAGGTGGTCTGATATAATTATTGGACAAAGACATTCACTGAAATTGATACGGAATTCAAAACTGGAATAATATTTTCTGTGATTCAACAAGAGACTGTTGACACGTCATTAGTACTCTGACGTCATATCCTTACATCTTAAATTTCATCAGGATTTGAACTGAGATTCACTTGGAACTTTTTCATTGATAGGACTTGTGCTTTTTAATTCTTGGATTATTTTTGGATTTAGTTCGTAAAACCGTAAGTTTTTTTTCGTCTTCTTTTTCACTTTGTGTCCTAGGGAAATACATTATTTGCTAAATTTGACAAAGCTTGTTGTCTTCACTCTTTTCTGTTACTTATTTTGAGAGCACAGACTCGTAACAAAGATATTGTTAATCTCTATTTTATTGAGTAAATCTGAGATCATTATTGGAACTTCGGTTGTGTAACGTCTAAAGAGCTATTTAACGGGACGCTGACCGTCAACCCGTTAGGTCTTAAAAAGTTTTTAAAGATATTTATATTTTAAGGCTTCTACATAATCTTTTCAAAAGATGAAACGTTACAGACACCTTGGCTTTTTGTTTGCTGTATCACAAGATCGGAACCTGTGCTACTTAGTTGTCTTATTTCCACAAAAATGAAGAAGAGAAAATGCACATATAAATTAATACTTCCTGATTATGAGATAACGATAAAAAGCCACTCAGAATCAACGGGATTAGACAACTCATGTGACCGGATTAACGGAAACGAGACATAACAGATTTTCAGTGCGCGCGCTTGTATAACCGAATTCATTCACACAAAACCCACCGGTCAATGTAAAAGTTTTGATCATATGCGACCTTTTCTGCTACATAACTGTTTAGTCCAGTCGTGTCCACCAAGTCACGTAGAAATTGTAGGCAAGTCCAGTCCATTTGTCCACTCTCATCTGTCTTATAAAATGAAACGTGTACCTTCTATGGATGTGCTTTTCTTTTAGTTACTAGGACTGATTTTAATTGCACGATATGTCTATTTAATTCAGTTCGAACACTGCATGTGATCCCTATAAAAATGTTAATAAAAACAAAATCACAGGTTTATGATAGATTTTTGTTGAGAAGAAATTCATGTTTGATTTTTAAAATTTGTGTGATTTATGGTGAAATTCTTTAGAAATGTGCCATATATGCCATATAATAAACGTATTGTCATGGACTGTCACGAGTACATACTCTTTCCCTCCAATGTCTTTGATTTTGTGCTTATAAAACATGTATACCCTGGCGAGATGTGTCAACTAAAGTCATTCCTCCCCATTTTATTTTACCGCAAGATCAATAAGGCAGAGAGCTTTCTGCTTAGTTTTCAGTCTCTGTAGCAAACACGGAAAACAAAGCGCTTGCACTAGTAGTTCGAATAAATTTTAGCAACTGACACATCTGTAAAGTTTTCAAGATAACTTTTTCTGCTCCTATTGTGGTTGCTTATAGAGATTAATCAGTATTTCTCCAGATTAGTATCGGCACAGCTGTGAATATATTAATCATTTTGGAACGTAGGCTTTTGACTAGACGTTTCGTTAATGGTGTAAAAAATACTCACCACTCCGTTCAAGACATTTTCATATATAAATCAACCATTAAAAGGTTAATCTTTACTACATTAGATGCATTTGTCACCAGACCAAAGGGTGCTGGGGAGAAATTGGTGTTGTATGCTTGTCGCTGCCAGGAATTGAATATTTACCTGATTGTTATATCTCATCTTCTCCCATGGCTCTGAAAGTCAAGGTAAACCTGTCGAAATTACGCGCAAGATGTCTCTTAAACCTTGAAATGTCAAAATAGTATATTGTCAAATCTTTTTATCCGCGGCAAAGCGAGTCTATAAAACCAAGGGAAGGTCTTTTGCTTCTTCTTCTTCTTAGACCTGGTTTCACATGGACATTTTCATGATCATCAGTTACCTGTATTCTTGTGGATTTTGAAACTCTATTTTTTGGTAAGAAAATAAAAACATTTTAGCGACTTGGCTTCAGACCCGCGCTTCTTGGTTCTGAGATCAATCCTAAAAATGTCATACTTCATCGAACGGAACAATTTTGTATTATTTTAATGTGGCCGTTGATACTGAACATTCAGTTCATTTTTCCTTATCAAACCAACGACTTACTAGGTAACGAGGAATGATCATATATGTGTGTATGTTCTACGCAATGCGATGTTTGTATTTCTTTGTCCATGCACAGCTAGATTCATACCTGTCCTCAGTCCCATTCGAGCATTAATTGGCAGGGATGTAAACGATCAATATGAAAGGATCTATTCTATGGATGGAGATATGTATACATTGTACAACGTTTCACATAGAAATTCATACTTAGCTTTTATCTTTTGTTTATACACCCAGTTGATGATTGAGTAAAAACAAGTAAGGCTATGATTTTTAAGTGACCATAGGTTTATCACGTTGTTGTTGTTGTTATTTTTGGTTTAACGCCTTTTGCAACGCATGATAGGCGATACATGGCGGCAACTACAACTGGAGAAGTAAGAACCAGAGAAAAGCCCGGTAAGAACCACTGACCCACAGGTAGCTACTGGCACGCTTTCGCAAATACCCACATTGACCGAGCTCGACACTCGAACTCACACGGACATAGATGAGTTGGCAGTGATTGGTAAAGGCGAGCGCTTCAGACCACTCGGCCACTCAGGATGCCTTGGTTTATCATGTAAACTTTAGAATGTTCTAACCCTGTGCACACCTGAATGCGCACGAATGTAACAGATGATAATCTAAAATATGGATGGATGGTATTAAACCACACTTTCTTCTTATCAATTCACAAATTGTAAGGATTTAGTATCACCACAATCTATTGCTACGACAAGATACTAGTAAATCTGCTCATTTGGAACGTTAATGTTTCTTACAGTCATTATTATCGTATTCTGTTTTCAGCCCTTCGTCAAGTTTCGGCGTGTTGCTCGAGCAGTTAAGTTGCTGATTCAGGTGTGCTATGTATGCAGAAGGTGAGGTGCTTTATATGAATGACTCTTTCTTACCAATCCATCATGCAAATGTTTCCTCTACCATTAACTATTATATTCGTACGTGTACCATGTGCTACGCACTCCACACAGTGTAGACCTGGATCAGCTATTGTATAATTCTTAGACCTAATCTTTCAGAACTAGCAAACGTGTGTATATGCTTTTCGAGGTTGGATGTGAGTTTTATACACAAGATTAAAGGATATATAGTTCAGAGGCAAATTGAACAGAGTGCTCTGATCAGAGAAGCACCAGTAGCGACAATCCGGTCTAATCTGAGCACTGTTTTTCATGGTAAATGCAATGTTTTACTATTCAATATTTATGTCAAGATTGTCAAGAGAGACACACCGAGACCGGTTTCATGCACTCTTCAGTCTTAGATTATCTGCGTCGACATTGATCAAAATGTTCACTTCTCCTTTTCAGATTAACTACGAATCAAAATAATATCCTATCAGACCGACTCAGATTTTGTAAATGCCGTGCGAACATTCACTTTAACTGCATTCATACAATTCATGGAATATGTAAAGCCTGGTGTCGGAAGGTTAAAAATACGTGTGATACTCAATCCTTGTTCATGAAAATATCACTTCTTTATTAAAATTATTAAGATAATAACCTAGTAAATCATGTTGTTTTTTTAAAGTAAATTAAAGAACACATTCTGACTCAGGTTTCATTACACTTCTAAAACTCTCATATCAAATTAAAAATGTCTTGCTTTCGGTACATGATATAATATTGTTACACCTAATGAGTTTCACTTCCGGACGAATAAAACAACTTTTGCGTTAATATGGCTTTGTTAGTCTAGGTCTCCTCTATTTTCAAGGGCCTCAAGTGAACAGCCTGTGAAAACTGAAATACTTAAACGCGCAAACACAGCAAACAGTTTTTCTCTACTCGCCTAATGTCCACACATCATCAAACTAATAATATCACTCTTGCATTGTTTTCACATTTGTATGATTCAACTGTAAGCCTTTCCAAGCCGAATATTGGTACATCACGCCATTCCATATAAAACGCGACCCAAACAACCAATCCACAAAATTATTCTTGCCTCAAATTACTAAACACATATAAACAAAAATAATTTCCTATATTAAGAAATTAGGGAGGGCACCGTTGACGAAACTAATTCATGCCGTCACAAAGCCTAGCAAATACTGCAAATTTTGACGCCTGCTCCCTGAAACTGGCTGATTACTTTGGCTGAGAAATATCTTCCCAACAACGACTTGCCATAATCAACAAATAATAACCAAAATCTAGTAAAGCTATAAATGGAGACGTAAATACAAATAGTACAGACCCTATGTTTATCACTGCGCCAATATTTTTTTCCGATGTATAGATAGTGGAAAGGATGCAAAATCACATTTTTGTTATTAACACATAACAGTCTTCAGAATCCCTCAAATTTTAGGAAATCAACAGACTTTTTCAGAGATAAGGCAAGACTCATTTTTTTAAAAAAAAAACAAAAAAAAAAAACATCCGGAGTGTATGACTGTATTTTAAGCCATGGATTCAAGAAAAACATTGTTACCAGATAAGCAAAAAGATAGATTGATCAAAAATATAAATTTGAGGAAGAGGGTGTGAGATACTGTGGCCTGACTGGTCAACACCATGATGATTTATAACATTCTGGTTGTTTTAAAATTTGGGAGAATTCTTAAGAATTCTCACTCTCTTCAGCAATCATCACATTTTCATCTTATAGCTAAATGGTGGCTATGAACGATGAATTATTTCAGCTTTGTTTGGCTTTCCATCTGTACATTTTGAGATTCTGAATTTCAGTTCTGCAAGTTATTGAACGAAAATTCAACAAAATAGTGACATTATGCCGTTTTTATATTCATTCAAGTTTTATATAAAAAATATGAGTACATGTATTTGACCCAACGGAAAGTATACAACATTTATCTTGTAAAATGAAAAAGTTGAAAACTGATTATCCGAAAAGTAAACAGTTAAAAGCATGATAGGTGCGTTACTCAGTGATTATAGTCTGCATTTTTGTGTCACACCAAACGACCATAATCCTTCATATTGAGCAAATAATAAGTCGGCAGTTTACCGTATTAGCCGTGTAAGGAACTAAAGCAACAGCAAAGAAACATTTGATGAGCCTGCAGATCCAGGTTTACGCTGTCCTCTATATATCATAAGTAGAAGAAATAATATTGACTCTGATATAAAGTTGCATAGTGCAACGGCAGATCTTGGTCCATAATGTTTGCTCTTGGATGGCTTATATACACAAGTATAATGTAGATTGATGGGAATTCGTATTCTGATTGTAGACGTACAGATAAATGGATATTAAACAAACCCCGATTCTTATAATAACTCGTAATCCTTTCGAATAGAATGTGCATTCATAAGAGAAGAGCAAAACGGCTTCAAGTTATTGACATCCACAACCTTTTACAGACAACTTCCATTTGGGCCCTGTTACATTATCCAGCATTTGTTTAAATGACGTGCGATTTATCTACAGGCTGTATTTGCTTTGACGGCAGTTTCATTCTGATAGTGTTGATATTCATTTTGAAATCAAAATTTGTGATTTATTAATTAGCAAGGAGTTCTTGCCGCAACATAGTTTCTTAGTTAAATAATATTTATTTTAACTGAATTGTACCGGTTCATGGTTTGACGATAGCTTTAAATCTCTCTGATATGCTTTCCTTATTTCATTTATATTTACATGTATCCCTTGAGCGATTGTTTTCCTAAAGGAATAAACCTAACCCCATATTCTATCAATATACAACTACAATAATTGTTCACGAATACTAATAAATTTATTGGGAGAAAATTAATTTCCACTTGATGTTATCGGGGCTACACTATCAATCACTGATATAAAAGACTTCTGCCGTGTACAGTGATGAGAAGAGGTTATTTGAATAATAAGGACTAGGCCTGTGTCAAAATGAAAAGTTAGAAAACATGCATTAAAATGTTTTCCTCTTGGAACAGTTACTGTGAAATAATATCAAACGTTATTATAATATGGTCGTATACCACTATAACAATCAATTCTATAAGATATTACCTGAATCTAGTTTTAAAAACAGGTAATGCACCTTTTATCTTCATAGTCTATCGGAACCTTGCTCTTTATGGAAGCATATTCATCTTTTCATGAGGAAATTACTCGATTTTCATGATTTCATTTTTGACCGTCCGTCCGTCCATATAGTACAGAATTAGATTTCTTGAATTACACCAGCACTGTTGTTTTAACACATCCCTGTTAATGTCAGAATGATGTTAGAGATGTTCGTTATATTAATTCAAGATCAACATTCTTTCAAGTGTCATTAGGATGTAGGTATTTATGTTGAGATGAGCTAGTTTTAGCCAAACTTTGTTCTCAGGTTCATAGGGATCCACTGGTTAAAATAGACAATGCCAAAGTCTGATGTGTGTTAAGACTTGCCGTCAACAAGGCCAACAATCTTCGCAGACTCTGTTATATCGACAGGAAGAAAAAATTAGTACACCATTTCTTGGAGTTAAGTCGTTATGATTTCTGTTTCTCGTTTGTGTTCAAACGCTTTTTGTTTTGATGTCTTCGTATTTTTGTTGGGTGGTGGTGGTGGTGGTGAGAATGGTTCATTATCTCTTCGTGAAGAAAATTATAACTAGACGTGGAATTTAGGTTCAGAAAAGAACATAGAATAGCTCTATCGATGAAGCAAGACTGGGTCCGAGTATTGACTAGACGGTCCTATTATTTATTATTATTATTATTATTATTAGTAGTAGTAGTAGTAGTAGTAGTAGTAGTAGTAGTATACTGCAGAAGATGATTGGTCAGCTGAAATCTTATTTTTAGTTTACTGGCGGATTCAGTGGCCCAGGAGTCGTGGTTTGCCATGGTGGATAACCTGGCGGCAGCGGCTGCGTTACAAAGCAAAAAGAAGGGCAGAGCTTTCATCACCTTTGTTCCAGATGAGAACCGAGAACTTGTACAGCTGAGCTTCGACGTCACAGAGTACATGAGGAATAAAAAGGCCGAGGTACTTACATGATATTTCTGAAATACAGTATAAGGCCATAAATTAGTTTCGAGTTCCAAAACAGCACCAATAATTGAGTAATTAACGCGTTTAAAAAAATTCTGTGGAGCTGTATGACTGGATAGACACAAATGAGATAGGTGTTATGTCCAACAATTTTGTTCACTGCGTTATGTCCAGTGATTCCACTAGTTAGTGTTAGTGTAGAGTACTGATAAATAAATACAAATACATTACAGTAACAAGCATTAGACTATTGAGGGACCAGTTATAATGAACACTTATGGCCATTTTGTTGGAAAAGAGGTCAAAATGTTATAACGGATAGTTTCTTTATTTGATTCTTCCAATGGTTCTTTTGACATGCAAGAAACACTCATTTCTTTCAGACGCGTCCATTTTCCTACCAAAATATGCAACTATGTTTAGTTATTTCACCTCCACACGGTCCTTTGGCAAGAATTAAAAATATATCCAGTAACAGAGATGTCTGTGAGATACTGGGGAGTGGTAACTCATTATTTGCCGCATGCATTTTAATCAGTTCACACGTTCTGCCAAGCACCTGAATGACACACACCCGTTTACTTCTCACACAGTGATATAAGCATCCGAAAACAGACCACATTGCAATCCAGACAGTTTTGTTCTTAGAGTTAATGTCTTTGATTGGAGATGTTTATAATATGAAATTGTTTACACCATTTCATTTTCCTTGTATTTGTTCAATGAAACGTCCGTGGAAGTAAAAATATATTTAAAGTAATCCAGTTAGTAATTCCTTACAAAGAAAGCTGTTCCCAAGCGCTTGATTTGTGAATTCCGGTTCGATTCTTGTTACCGTCAAGTGCAAACTGATTGGCATTATATTTGTTGTTACTGGATCATTGTACTAGGTATATATCTAAAGACACCGGGAAAATTGGAAAACGTCAGTAAGGCGTATAGAAAGAGAAAATAGTTAAGACGATGAAAAGGACACAAATTCGAGCCATACACCGCTGAAGAAGAATTGCAGCAAGACTGGGTGCCATATATTGAGAAACGCACAATATATAATTAAGGCCGATGATACATTCTACGTTAAGAATAATATGTCTTACAAACATATTTGTATGCTTTGGAAAGACTTTTTGTGTCTTTTATTTTTTGTTATAATTTCTAATACTTTTAAGATTTATGTACTGTCTTTTTTTCCAGGATTATTTGACGGACGACATCAGACGGATCATGAGACTGAGGCCTGGCACAAGGAATCCTGAACAGATCGCTGAGGTAGGTATACGAGCGAGGTCATGAGACTGATGCCTGGCACAAGGAATGCTGAACAGATCGCTGAGGTAGGTATATGAGAGAAGTCATGAGACTAAGGCCTGATACAAGGGATCCTAACCAGATGCGGAAATAGGTTTATGATAGATTTATGATAGAGGTCATGAGACTAAGGCCTGACACAGGGTACCCTGACCAGATGCCGAAGAGGGTATCTATGAGAGAGGGTATATATGAGAGCGGTCATGAGACTAAGGCCTGGCAAAAGGTATCCTGACCAAATGCCAAAGTAGATAGGGAGAGGTCATGAGACTAAGGCCTTGCGGAGGTGGGTATATGAGACCTATTATAAGACTAAGACCTGATACAAGGGATCCTAACAAGGTTGCAGATGGTGGAAGAGATGGTAAATTTAAGGCCAGCCAAAATGAATCATGACCGGATTGCCGACGGTATATCTGGCAAGTTCGGTGTCGAATGCCATGAGCAAGGAATATTGACCAACGCCTGGCACAATGTATCCTGACCAGATCATCGAGGTAGTTATTCAACATTAACTTTACTAATGATATGCGAAACGGAAAAAAGAACAAAGGAAGTAGTACAAGAAAAGAAGAAAGAACGAAATAAAGAAAAGTCGGTTTGTAAACATTACAAGCTTTCCATAAGGATTGGCTCTTAAATTTACCCTGGACTTAGACCATGTTTGTCAGGTATAGGGGAGATAATAACGTCACTATAAACAGTATAATGTAGACCCAATATCCTACGGCATTAGAGTGGGAAATCTCAGGCATTTTCTGGAATAATCGTTGTATTCAATTTCACTCAACAACGTAGCTCTGTTCTTTGTTCCAAAATTAAATCCTGAAAGAAATTGCTTTTGCTTATCTGTATGAATAATTACAATTGCCTTGTCAATCGGAGCATCATCTGCATTTAACGTGAAGTCGAGAAGGAAAACTCGGACCTAATTCGTCACCGTTGAGATCTATATTCAGAACTTCTTTCGTGAATATATATCCATCTGGTGGCGGAAGGAGAACAAATCTCAGTCGGAACAAATTCAGCTTTTGCTGCTGTAACGTAAGTAGTGTACTTAGCTACAGGCAAACACCAAACACATTAATTGTATGTATATTCCTACAACTACGTCCGAGGTTATTTCAACATCTGACGGAAATGGCCGATCGGTGTTTTGATAATTTCCATGTATCGTTATAACTAATCAATCAGAGCATCATCAGTCATTTCCTTCAAGATTTGCTGGCTTGATAGAAAATGTTGAGGTTTCCCGGATTACATTGCTATTATGGCAACCATTGATGTTAGTAGTATTATCATTCCAGGGAAATTAACTGCATTATCATACAAATAAACAAATCTTGACGTAGTAGTAAATTCTCACATCTTGCAACAGATGGCATTATCCTCAGATATCTTCTGTATTTTAGGTATAATTTACCTTAGATGAAATAATTTATGTGAGAGAATACCCGTGCAAAAAGCTCCAAAAACGGGAAAGTAGAAACATATTATTTTCAATGTATTTTAAACAATATTCATCTAGAATTGTCATATCCCCACAACCCTCCGCTTGTGTATAGATTCGTATTGGTAATGCTTTATAGTCCAGAATGTTTAATTAATATACTGTTTACCTGGTACCCTATAGTTAATGCAAGTAGTAAACGGTTGGATGAGGTCTTTAATTCATTACGTAAAGAAAACAATTAAACATTAATCTCATGCTCACAGTTTCGTTACGTTTTACATAACACCAAAGTTCTTTGTTTTAAAATCCATAATTAGTGTGTTATTTGAGCCTTCAAAATTGACGGGTACTACGTCACAACTCTACCGAAATCGATGGGGAACACGAAACGCTGACGCTGTGAAGGACTTTGATGTAAAGAACTGAAATATTTTTAAATTGAGGCGAATTTTTAATCAGTTATTGTCGCAATTTCAGATAGTAAATATTTCAGTAGTTACATAATAACTTTGACGAATTCTAGCAAATTACTTGTCTCTTCATGCTTGTTATTAGTTGGCATGGTCATGCAAGGGACCTAGGTATCTTCAGAGTAAATGCAATAATACAATTTCTGTAGGTTTCCAAACAGTGGCTGTCAGTTCTTTACTTACAGGTTGTCCGATGCATGAAAGGACTTTGTAAATCATTCAACGAATACCCTCTGGCCATTCAAAAAGAGATTTGCCAGTCTGCCTTTTTTGATAAGTAAGTGGATGTTTCTTTTTAAGACTTTTCATTACTAATTACTGCATCTGTGCTCAGATTACGCTGTCTTATTTGTTTTAATGATTAGCTTACTTTGAAGTGCGGCAAAATTAAGATGGCAATATTTTTGGGGCAATATAAACCAACGGAGTTCACATTGATTCATATAAGATATATCAAACTTATATTTTTCTTGGTACCCTACCCAACGGCCTCTACGGATCAATCTGAAACTGGTGCAGATGCACCACGCTGCTGTATTTTGTTCCTGACCGAAGTTATATCCCTTTGTATGTTATATCCCTTTGTATGTTATATCTCATTTGTAATAAGAACGTTGTCAGAGATTAAAGGCTGAGTCCGTATTGAAACTGCATGTATATGGATTTCCTATGCTATATTTATGAGGCCGACGAAAGAAATTACTCTGACTATACTTACAGAAATCAATCAATCAATCAATCAACCAATCACTCAATCATTCAATCTGCCATCATGTATGTACGGATAGATAGATAGATAGATAGATAGATAGATAGATAGATAGATAGATAGCAGCAGGGGGGGGGGGCGAATCGGACATTTTGTCCAATCGTCATTTGGCTTAATTAATACTTTCTGCACTCAGCGGATCCGGTCTCGTCAGCGCCCGGTAAAAAAAAAACGACGTCGTCGTCGGGGGTCGTCCAATCGTCATTTGGTTTAATTAATACTTTCTGCGCGCCGATCCCAGCGTCGTCAGCGTCCGGTAAAAAAGCGCGACGACCGCGTCGATGTCATTGCCCCCCCCTGCTGCTAAGAAGTTATTTACAATGAAAATTATTTACAACTAACCGAATATTTGGTCAAGTCCGATACGATATCGTGTCCGAGGATCATGTAAATTTATCGTTACAAATCCATGTGGGGTCGACTGAGCATGACTAAAAAAGTTTCGAAAAACATTAAAGTCCATGTCACCGCCGCACCATGTCTGCCAAATATTTCGTAGCGTGTGTGTATCAACGCCGTTGAATACAGCAAGAATATTACAGTTGTCTCTGATTACTTTTGGAATCTGAGTGTATCGTTGAGTGACATATATCACGTCGGTGTTTTTATGCCTGCCTCTGGAAAATATCCTAGCTGGGTTTTTTTGATTGTCTAACATAACATCATCGTACACGACTAGATTGTTAACGTCGCCATCAATATCATCAATACCTGGTGCATCATTGATATCTGTAATAAACTCAATAACATTTTTTTCAGCGATCGCTGATGCATTCTCGTTAAAATCTTTCAACACCTCGTAGCATCGTTGATCATCCACGCTAGGGGCGATTAAATACAACTTATCCCAATTCATCCATCTCATTATTAAATTGAGTAACAATTGCGTCTTGCCGGATCCAGATGGTCCGATGATAATCATCCGGATCGAGTTTGGTAACGCTGCAACATGCTTAACTGGTTCTCTTGTTTTAGTCGCCGAAAAATCAATTATATTCATATCTCTATACATAAATTATGGATTTATATTGTGTGAAGTGTAGAGTGCGTACTGGCACAAATGATATGACAACCGTTACAACGAGAAATAACAGATCGGCACTTACTGGTAAGTGTGCACGATGCGGTACAAAGAAATTTAGATTTATTTCTATTAGACCCGGGGATGCTTTAAAAAAAAGCGAGGAGGTGATATTGCAGCCAAGTTATCAAAACTCCCCGGAACACCGTGGGCAAAGTATCCAGGAGAAAAGCACCTCCCAGGATATAGCTACTGTGGCCCCGGAACACGATTAGATATCAGACTCGATGATCAAAATCAGCCCAAACCCGGTGAGTATCCAATAAACGCTATCGATAAGGCGTGTCATGCTCATGATGTTGCTTACTACAAAAGTAGCGATCTGCAACAGCGTCATATCGCGGATGTAAAATTAATTCACGCGTTAAATGCTATTCCTGATAAATCATTCAAAGAAAAATTGGCTT
The DNA here is from genome assembly GCA_028554795.2 of Sinohyriopsis cumingii. Lineage (NCBI taxonomy): Eukaryota > Metazoa > Mollusca > Bivalvia > Unionida > Unionidae > Sinohyriopsis > Sinohyriopsis cumingii. Next base: position 34,801,484 of record CM068829.1, read on the forward strand.
CATGGTTGGTAAAATCGGCTATGAAAGGTAAATTAATGATTGGAAGCGGAGCTTCTCGCGCTGGTAATTGAAAACGCTAGCGTTTATAATAACAACATGGAATCCATCTATTATTCTCCGAGAGGATACTGGAAAGGAAAGGCCGCAATTGATAAACTCGCAAGCGCTGCAAAGGTAACAAAGGCCCTTGCGGCTAATTGGTTATCCAAACAGGCTATATGGCAAATCTATCTACCGCCACCTAAACAAATCAACTTCTCGCGCTTTGATGTCAGCGTACCCAATGAAGTTCATCAAGCTGACATATTATTTCTGCCGCATGACAACGGTTACAAATACGCGCTAACCGTAGTTGATGTTGCGAGTCGATACAAACAAGCGGAGCCGTTAAAAACAAAGTCAGCAACTGAAGTAGCCGATGCGTTTGAGCGGATTTACCGAAGGGGTCCTCTGCGCTGGCCAAATCTATTACAAGTTGATCCAGGTAGTGAATTTCGCGGCGCTGTTTTATCAACGCTGAAACATCATAGCGTCGCGATACGACGAGGTCATACTGCGCTACATCGTGATCAGGCAATTGTTGAACGATTCAATCGGACTCTTGCTGAACGGTTATTTGGGTATCAATACGCGAAGGAATTCATCCAAGAAAAACGATCTCGTGAATGGGTTAAAAGATTACCAGGCGTAATTGCAGCGTTAAATAACGAGATTACCCGAGCAATCAACATGGAGCCCAGCGACGCGATTAAAAAAAAGTATATACCCGGAAGATCAAAAATAGATAGCGTTTCCAAGCCGATTCTCGGCGATGTCACTGTTAGATATCTGTATGAACCAGGAGAGCTTGAAGGCGGTAAAAAAAGAGCTACTGATCCTATTTGGAGTGTTACCACACATAACATATCAACGATAACACGATCAACTGGTAGACCACCGATCTATAGACTGGATTCAACTGCCCCACAGCGGGGCTTTACACGCGAGCAACTACAAGTGATACCTGACGATACTCAATTGCCCCCGCGTGGTCTTAACTAGCGCCGTTGCGTCTATTGCACTCAAGACAGGTCAACCTCACATTGTTTTTGACATGACCGAGACTGTTATCGATCCTGTCCACGGTAAATTGGCGAGCGTCTTTATCCGAATAACGCCAGCGCATTACACAATTGCAACTCGCGCAGTGATTATTCTGTTGTTGTCGTAACGCAATTATTAATTCGGCATCAATATCAAAACGTCGCTGTTTTTTTTTTTTATCCTGTTGGCGGTAACCCGAGAGTTTTCTATCAATGACGCTAGCATCAATAATGTCATCGTTGTCACTGGCTTCGTCAATAACAATTCTTCGAAGCTGATTCATTCTCCGTACTCTGGACACTGCAAGATAGACTAGATTTGACCATTCGATGCGATTATCAACCATCCAAACAATTGTATCCGTGATAGTCAATCCCTGCAAGGAATGTATTGTCGTTGCGTATCCTAGCGTCCACGGGGATTTATCAGCACGTAGCGCGTCCTCGACGACGCTGATATCAAGGAGCACAATATCATTCAGCACAAGAATTTGTCTTTTTGTCCCTGACGCTGTCGGGCCCGGGATTTCAACTTCAATGTTCTGCCGCCGTGTGTCCGCGGGTCTATAACATAACGGCACTGGGCGCGTTGGAAACTTTTCCTTATGCAACGTAAACAACTTCCGCTGAAGTGTGTCTCTGACTATCTTTCTACTCGCTACAATCAAATCGTTTGGTCTCCATGTTTCCCAGAATTCATTTAACGGCGTTTCCGGAATCACCTCGCGGATTATTTCACATTGAACTCTATCCGGCTGTAATCTGATTAATTTTTTAACCTCGCGCAGTTGTTCATCAAGTGCTCGGTAATCAGTATCGGTTTCTTCATAATAGTCCACAAAACTCTTTAACCAATCATGTGGACCCTCGCCGACAAATGGTGGTGGTTGGCCATGATCTCCGCACATTATCACCGCTGTATTCGCGCGCAGCAACCACTCAAGAAACATTTGTAAAACATCTAACGAAACAGTACATATCTCATCCCAGATGATAACCTCAGGAATAAATTTTTCCCCCATTCGATCAGGAGTCCACTCACCGCCGCTGTATCGAAAAAAGCTGTGATAAGTAACGGCGTCAACACTTCGTTGTTTTATCTCTCGCGCTAGTCTATGGGTCGGTGTAAGCACGATTATACTTGCCCGCGTTCGAAATAATTCAATTGCCCGAGTCGTCTTTCCTGACCCGCCACAGCCGCTTAAATAAACTGTTTTATATCTACAAATTGGATCAGAACACGGTGGTGCATTAGACCATTCTGATAGATTATCACCGCGTAAGTAATTATTTTCAACGGTGACATCTGCTGACGGGGAATAATCGCGTCGTATTTCATTTTTAATTCTCCATATACCCCAACTCTCGTCCGGACTAGTAAACTCGGCTATGTTTCCCTTATACTTTACGTCTATGTAAAATGAATCAATCGCAACTCTAACCGCGGTGTCGGGAAATCTATTTATCATCGAGAATAAATTGATAGCGGCGTAACCCAGCATAGACGCCCTCAAATGTGGATATGCCGGGCTGTCTCCATCGCTGTAGGTAACAACTGTACCCAACTTTGTTCCATTGGACAAGAAAGCTGTTTTGCAGTTCACGTATCTATTTTTTGCCACTGCGTCCTTGATTACGAAATCATATTCTGCGTCATCTATAATCAGCCGTGAGCAATATCGTTTGTAGTCGCAGTTTTTTCCACCTTGTGTGAACTTACCGATTATTCTTCTACCGAGATCTTTTGCCTCGCGGTTTCGTTGGTTGAATATCTTTTTGGACCATTCGATGATATATTCCTCGTTGGCATCAATGTGTTTTCTGGATTCGTCAATTATGCTATCTAGACGCTCTGGTTCTGGTAACCAGACTTCAGTCTGCGCCCGGTATGATATAATCGCGTCACTGACAATCAACGATACAAGCATGCTACAATCAATCATAAACCGTAGCAGCGCTATTGGAAGCCATCTCTTTTCAGCCATGTGTCTACCGATCCAAATATAACAACAGCGATGAAGTCCTGCCGCGAATTCAAATGATACTATGCGAGCGAATCCGGTTAAATCAAAATCAGGCGGTGGTCCATTAATAGCAACACGAGTCATTTCATGTCTGGGGTGTCCAAATCGTTTAAAGTACTCAGCGGCGGATCCATACCCGAGAAAACTCGCTGGATAACAGGCAACCATATCAACGGAAATCATAGCGTCGCGGTTGTATTCAGTGTTCCATAGTCCACCGTGATAGTATTCCAAACAACTGGATTGTACATCCGGCAGAAATTCCTTGCGCGTTGGTCTCCACGCATTTTTCCTTGCTGCAACATGAGCCGCAACCGATGGAATCGTAAAACAATTTGTTAGTAGTTCTTCATCATGCTCTTCAAATTCCATGGCGGTTTTTTTTCATCTTGTTGTGAAACGCTTCAGTGCGATATAATTCACCGTTTGGTCTTACAAACTGATCAAAGGTATCCACATCGTTTTCAGCGCTGCGAAGTAACCACACTGACACAGGGTCGTTTTTACACAAACAAGCAATAGCATCAAATAGTTTCCTCTCCGCGAGAAAACCATCCTCTCCCAGGAATTTCCCCGGGATATACTTTACTGTTCTATCCCGTGGAAATATTGTGACCGCGGGCGTCCACGCGTGTTCGTTATGATCAATAATTTTGATTGGGGCTCCCTTTGATTTATACTTTGATTCGTATAATACTTCACTGGTTATTGTTGTAACGGTTATTGGAAATCTCAACGACGTTTCTAATCTCGCTATGTCGCTGATGGTTGCTCCTCGCTCGCGCACTGTCTCCTCCCACTGGTTGATTTTGCTACGTCGTAAATCAGTCAGTTTATTTCCTCGACACGCATTTGTAAAATGCTCTATTACTCGTTCTGCTACACAATTTATCCCCGTTGACTGTTTCATCGGCGCTAGTTTTCCGATATCAGGTTTCTTATTTAACGGGTATATTCCATAGACAACTGCTGTTTCAGGATACGCTCGTTCATAGTATGGTCTGTCAATTCCGGTTAACAACCCCGGCCTGGAGTCGCGGCTAACAATGACTGTTTTCTTGTCGCTGAGAACCGGTTCAAATTTATCACGTATGATCCAATTACCTGATTCCACCCGGACAATGAATTTTACTCTGAAGAAATACTTTTTACCGTCAAGTTGTGATATTATCGTTGCTGCGCGGTTGTCGTTCATGGTAGCATCAACAACACCATCAATTCGAAATGTTGACCAACTATGAGATGCACCATCACGCTTGAATTCATTGATACAATCGCGTATTTTATTCAACAGGGTTCTATCGTTTATTAACACTTTTGGTGCGCCCTTGAGGATTCTATCGAGATTAAACCTAATATTTTTCCAGGGCTTAATTGCTGCTAGTTTCTTGAACTCCTCCTCCATATAATTAAAACAAGTATTTAAATAAAAGAATATAGTATAATGAATCACTGCAAATGGTTGATGATTGGGTCGACAACCCCGTGCAATAAATCATGTAGAGGTGAATTCTGCGGGTATCATTTACAAAGCGTTCGTAATGGTTCAAATGGCCCCCTCCCGTGCTTGGTTTGCCACGTTGGGGTGCGTGGTAAATCACAATTATGTATCAATTGTGGCGGCAAACGATACAGAGAGTTAAAACGCTATTATGACAAGCGAATAAAAACCGCCGTCATTGACTCCGTCAAGGACAAAATCATCAAAACTCCTCAGGACTACATTGCAAGGTTTATAATTAAACCAAATAATGAATTAGACAAGTAGTATTATTATACAAATGAACCAAGAATTTCAGCCGCATCCTGTGCTCGTTAATTACGAGGCATCTCGCGACGGCGTTGTTAGAAACCGCAGACTGAAGAAGCCGGTTGGTACTGTAAATAATCAGGGGTATTTGATGTTTGGTGCCGGGAAAAAAAGCTATTACGTTCATAGAATAATCTATGAAGCGTTTAACGGATTGATCAACGACGGTCTTGTTATTGATCACATTGATGGATGTCCTCAAAATAACAGACTGTGTAATCTGCAAGCCATCTCTCAGAGTCAAAATAATAAAAAAGGCCAAACTGGTAAGTTTTCAAAGCAAGCAAGGGGGGTCAAATCGTTTGATACATCAACGCACGAGGAAAAAATATTTCAGTCGATGAATGAGGCAGGAAAATATTTCGACATTTGTAGAGCCTCAATACGAAAAGTAGCAGAACGAGTATATCAAACAGCGATCTCAAAAAAGACGGGTCGCAGAATTCGATTTTCATATATAACATCAAAGGGAGATAACTCGTTTTGTGATAGCGTCGCATGACAAGAGTTACGTCCCTTGAAGTCCAATTAATGTTACGATTAATTAATCATTTTACGATGAAAACTAATGAAATACACGTTGTTATCTAACAGCTGTATTCTTTTTTTTAATGTTTTATTCAAATATTTGGTTTCATTTAAATGCTGTGAAACACCATTAATAAGTATTCAAGGATTTAACGATTCAAATTAACACACACCTTGTGACTGACGCGGTTGTATTAGTCATCTTATATATAAGACGACTCGTTATAAGCCTGGGGCTTTCAAAAGCCGATTCGATCAATCAAAACTATCCCACGCTCTTGACCCGGGCTGTGGTTGTCTTTTATTCACAATCATGCAACCGGGTTAATTTAATTGGGTTGCTTTTGATTGGTCGAATCGGCCGTAGAGTTCCGCCCCGCCGTTTTATGTTTGTGCTGTCCCATCATACATATCCGTACGTACCCCCAAGCATATCTTCTGGGCGGTCTACGATGACGTTTGTCACCCTAGGCCTCCCTCCCGGAGATGTATGTTTCGGGGTTCCCTTGGGCTCAGATGGATGCGAAGGCACCCAAGGGGTTCCAAGGTGTGAATGTAACCGATGGGCCTCTCTGACGTCATAGGGCGCCAGCGGGGTTGCCAAACGGGTGTGCCGTCCAATCATAATACTCTCTGTTAACACGAAGATGCGGTGGCAACTTCATGTTATACGAGTCCATAATCACGCACATATTTCTCTAGGCAGTAAAGATGTTAACGTGCCTAGAGTTCATTTTTTTTTATATTAGAAATAAAGATGTTTATAAGAATATGAATATCGAAGACATCAATAACATTTTAACTGAAATTTCAAAATTAAAAAATCAAGGAATTGTATTATCTGATAAGCTTGATAACCAAAAAATATTATTAACGAGCAATCAAAGAAAGGTCGATATACCTTGCCACGTGAGTATTCTTTTATAAAGCGATTACAATATACGATCAATGAAAACCTGTATGGCAATGACGTAAATGCATTTATTGGATTGTTTACTACCGTTGAAATAATACGAAAAAAACTCGGACGTGTTTATGAACGACGGCGGGAGATTTCTAGTAAGATCAAAAACATTAGAAGGATTATAGACGAAAACTCCGTGGAGCCCCCAATTTAATGGCATACCTGTTCACGTAGCGTACAGAAGTGAATTTTTACGTTGTATACATTTTTTTTTACCCCCGATAGGTCGTGGTAACGTGCGTCTGACGCTGCCACAGGGAAATTAGAAATTACGGAGCAATTTGCAATAATGATAGGCGAATCACTTACTACTCGGCTAGCCAGAGAGCGGCTAGCAGCGCTTAAAAAGTTCATACCGTTACGAGACAGGGTCCGAAAACAACTTCAAACGCGGCAACAACTACAAACTGATTTTGCTGTTGGAAGTGAACAACTCTTTGCTCCGATAACGAGTGCAACTGTGCCCGTCCTCGGTGCGCTTGAAAAGATAGCGGCTCAGACCGAGCAAACAAAAGAGTCTCTGGAAACACTTCCTGCGAAAATAGCGGTTGCTACAACACACCAACGGAGGGAGAGGCCGCCACCACTCGCTATAACGGACCCACAAGAACCTTATGTTACAATGGCCGATGAAGAAGAACTAGGCGCCACCGCAAGAGAACCAGAAGAAGAAATACCGGAAGAAATACCGGAAGAAATACCGGAAGAAATAGAGAAAGAGGGGAATATACCCCGTAATGTACTTAAAAAGAGCACAATAGACACAATTAGAAATCTTGACGATGAAGAATTAGTTAATTTTACTGTTACAAATTTTGCTAAGGGCACACGAGATGAGCATATCAATAGCGGCTACGAGAAAAATGTAAATTCGGTGGAAAAATGGACAAGAATAGTGTATTTAGCAAGTAGATATAAAGACGAATTATCACGTCGTGGTGATCCCATTTACGACGCATTCCTCGAGAATGTTAAAAGTAGGAAACCAAAAAAAGGAAAAGGATACTCTGTTGGTAAAGACGTTACTTGTCCTGGTAATGTTCTCAGTGATATATCACGGCTGGAAGTACTAATCGGAGGAAAACGAGCCGGAAATAACTCTCCGGAAATAATCAATGAGGCCGCTGATATTTGCAGGCGGTTATTTGCCGGTGGTATCATGGACATTAATGTATATCGAACGCTCATAGACGAACTCGTGGACGGTTTTGATGACCACGGTCATTACAGCGATTGACCAATCACTAATTGGAAAACACTGGTGTTTTTATAATAAAGATGATTATACACTACAACCATGATAAACCAGTCAGCGTCTACGTGGTAAACTCACGATTGCCTGTATACCGCGCGTGGTACGGAGACGGTCTCGGTAGCACCATTGCGGGGTTATTTACAAGAATGGCTCCAAAAGTGGCGCCGTTAGCTAAACAATTAGGAATGAAGGCTATTGATGTTATTCGTGATAAGGGTATTAGTGCTATTGGAGATGTTGCCGGAAGGGCGTTTTCTGCCGCACGAGATAAACTAGCATCGTTGGTGAGAAAAAGAAAACAGAAACCACCGGTGATGCCATCAACGACAGTGATGCCTGCAAATGTCAGTAAAGTAATAAGTAACGCCGTGGAAGAAAAACTAGAGTCGTTGGCGGCTCAGTCATTGATGGCAAAGCCATCCACCGATGCAACAACCAACGCGCTCATGAACGCGATAGCGGGAAGTGGCCTTAAACAAAATTTAAAGAATTTACGACGAAAACGACGTTGATGAATTGCAATTGAAAACGTCAACATGATAAATAATAAAATGTTTGCGCGAACCGCTGATCCCGCGTTTGATATGGACGCCCCAGTGCGCAGGGATGATTCTGTCCGTGATTATCAATTTTATTCCTATCAACCACCACAAGCCGACCTACGATCGCGAATTGAACTTCAAGTCCAAGATACCAGTAAATACTTTTTGCCGTGTGAAGCGTTTATCGAAATTGAGGGAGAACTCGTGACAAATGTTGTCGCTAATACACCATACGCAGATGACCCTCGTATTCGAGTTGGCTTCGTCAACAACGGTATCATGGCGTTATTTGAGAGTGCCAGATATCTTACTGACGGGCGAGAAATTGAATCAATAGAACGCGAGGTTGATGTTGCAACGACGATAATTGGGCTAGCAAGATACTCAGATGATTATACAAGATCGGCGGGCCCATCTATGATGTTCGCAAAGGATACCACTAATAACGCTGATCATATTCAGTACATTAACGTGCTGATGAAAGAAAATACCGCAGTTGACCCACAGGCTGAAGCAGCCAATCCAGACCGCAGAGCAAAACCAGGCGCTGATTTCACTGTTATAAAAAGTACTAACGATAATTTTAATCTAGGGTTTGCAACACGAGTAGCAACATTACAAGGACAACGCCGACAGTTTTCATGCGCGATTCCACTCCATCACATATTCGGATTTTGTAGAAATGTCAGAAAAGTTATCTATGGGGCTAAGCATACAATCGCTCTAACGCGAAGGGGCGATGATAACAATGCAATATGGCGTGCTGCTGACGTCACTAACGGTAAAGTCGTTTTAACTAAAATAGCATTGTGGATGCCGGTGTTGACTCCATCAGTTACCACGGAAGCACGATTGTTATCATTTATGGAACAGGGAGGGAAATCGTTGTTGAGTTGGCTAGCGGTAACAACTGATGCTAAAGAGGATAATGTCGCTGATGATACATTTACATGGCACCTTGCATCAAAACAAGGCGTTTCAGCCCCGCGTCATATATTTATAGCGCTACAGAATAGGGATCGATTGGGTAATCAAGAACGCAGCCATATGATATTTGATCGATTAGGAGTCAGGGAGGTTTCGCTGAGAATAAACGGACAACAGGAACCATCCGAGGATATACAGCTTAATTACGACAACAACCATGTCGCACGTGTGTACCATCGATTGCTGTCATATATGGGTCGTGATCAAAACGTCGACACCGGTTTGCAAATATCACAACTTGATTTTAAAAACCTGTATCCGATTTATTACTTTTCGCTGGAACATCTTGATTTAACGAGACAGTCCGTCGTTGATATACACTTCCGAGCTCGTATAGCCCCGGGTGGTGTTGATTATAGAGCGGTTGCTGTCATTCTCAGCGATAAATCAATGCTGTTGGAAGGTGTTGGTGGACGAATGAGAATCGTTGATGCACCAGTGGAAAACATGTAATTGAAAACATAAAGGCGTTTACAATAAAAATGTCGTATAGTGTTGTCGGTGTAGAGTTGACCGATGGTCAAGTCAAGAAATTACGATCAAAGTCGGCTAAACAATGTGGAACCACAATAACGTTAAAGCCGTCACAGATGGCAGGTGGTAATCATAAGATATCGTTGACGGCGCGTCAAATAAAACATTTCAATGATGCGATGAGGAATAAAAAGGGTGTTCAAATAGATTTTTCGGCCGCAGCGATTAAAAACATGGAAAAGACCGGTGGGATATTTCCGCTGTTAGCTGCGATTCCAGCGTTGGTTGCCGCTGAGGCCCCAGCAGTGGCGAAGGCGGCGGCGTTAGGAGCCGTTGGTACCGCGGCGGGGATGGCATTGAAGAAGGCAACCGGGAAAGGCTATAAAAAAAAGAAACGAGGACGACCCGTAGCCGGAAAGGGTCTAAGACTACCGGGGACCCCGTATTCATGGTACTCGGGGAAGGGTCTAAGACTACCGGGAACCGTTTATTAACGCAAGAGTCAATGACTCCTATGTCTAATTTTGATTTAATAGATGCCGCAAACGCGTTAGCGATAAAAAACTTCAGAGGTGTTTTTATGAGGGATCAATTACCGACAAAACCAAGGAATATTGAAACCGGTATAATTAACCTCGATAAATCCTCCGGAGCGGGAACTCATTGGGTTGCATACGCAATTGATCCGCGTGCGATCGTCTATTTTGATTCATACGGGTTAGCCCCGCCGAACGAGTTCATGCGGTATATCCGGGCGTGTTCAGCCCCGGTTTTTTATTCCACGCTGCCAACACAGCAATTAAGTGACCCACCGATATGCGGCCGTGAGGTATTGAACGTACTCGCGGCGATTTCATCATCGCGTAAACCACCTCATGTGGTTGTAAACGAATACACTAGTGGGGTCGTAGAGGCCCGGCGGGTTAATTAAAAACACTGTGTTTTTTACAATAATAATGATTGATATCTGGGGACGACCGGTTTCGGCGCTGAAAGAATCCACGGAAACGCTCGCCACCGATGACATAAAAAAACTAATCGAGGATGAAATCGCTGATACGTTAAATCTAACCAGTGTTGACCCGGGCGAAATAGTTGTATTTCAAGATCGTCAGGGTAAATTAAAATCCAGTAATGTGTCGCTGGATGACGTTTTAACACGACAGCGTAATGCCGCCGAGAACGCTATCGCGCTATATACCGGCGACGGACGACTTAAATCAAGTGAATCCATCTTGACGATAAATGGAAAAATAAATACACTGGGCGACAATTATATATCCATGTCGAATTCGTTAAAAAATTTCTATGATAAATTTAACGCGCAAGCAAATCAGTTCGAGGGGATACAAAAGTCTGTCACCGGTATACAACTCACTACTGCTAGTTTTTTTGGGACCCCGACGGTGACCGAACCGAATCTTGTAGGGATAAAAAATAGTATTTTGGAGTTTACAACGCTGTCGAGCCAATTTACCTCGTTACGAAAAAATGTTAACAGGGTTGATGACGCCGTTGATAAATTCTTTGGTAGAAAAAATGTCAAACCGGATGAAATTACAATAACTATAAATGATATCACTGCGTATGGACAGGAAATAAAAACAATCAAAACTGATGTTGCAACGAACAAAAGGAGTGTAGACGTGCATGAACGGGAAATAGAAATAATCGGCGCTAATGTTGCAACGATCATAAATAATGTAGACGCGCATGGACGAAGAATAGAAACAATCAAAACTGATGTTGCAACGATCATAAATAATGTAGACGCGCATACACAGGACATAGAAATAATCAAAACTGATATTGAAGCGAACAAAAGGAGTGTAGACGCGCATACACAGGAAATAGGAACAATCAAAACTGATATTGAAGCGAACAAAAAAAATGTAGACGCGTATTGGCGGGAAATAGGAATAATCAAAACTGATGTTGCAGCGAACAAAAAAGGTATAGACGTGCATACATATGAAATAGGAACAATCAAACTTGATGTTGCAGCGAACAAAAAAAGTATGACTGAGAATACACAGGAAATAGAAACAATCAAAACTAATGTTGCAGCGATTAAGGGGAATATAGACGCGCATACACAGGAAATAGGAACAATCAGAGCTGATGTTACAGATATCAAAGACAGACTACCGGAAATGACAAAAATAAAAATCCCTCATGAGAACACCATCAACACAGTATACACGATTCGGCATGGATCATTTATCTGGACTCCTACACAGAATATAGTAAATATTACCGCAACTGTTAAGGGCATTTATCGATTGACACTGGTTTCAATGATGCAGTTTAATATATTATCGTCGAGTTCATTCGGGTTTAACAATACAATATCAACAATTATAGACAAGGACGCAACTGAACCGTTTACAATTAGAGCCGTTGATAGAAATTTAACCTGGGCAAACATTACATGGTATGTGGAATTTGTAGCGGATCTAAGTAATTAAAAACACTAGCTCTTTTAAAATAAAAATGACCACCAAGGTAATTGAATCAGAGGTATCACCGACGTCACATCAATATCGATTCAATACCGTAAAAGAATTCTCCGCGAATTTGAAAACGCTTTCCGAACAATACCGTGTAAAAATAAAAAAATACCGTCGCAAAATAACCGCCATCGACGCGGTCGTGTACTCGGTGTCAGGTATAGTAGCCGGTACCGGTGTTATTTTATCCACGGTGACCATGATGGCCCCGATCGCTGTTCCAATCGCTATCTCCGCGGCGACAACAATTGCTGGAGTCGCCAACGCAATCACTAGAAAGATATCATCGTGTTCTCAGAAAAAACTCAACGAGTATACAGTAAAACATCAAATAGTATCCGACGCGTACTCGAAATTATCCGGGTTGATCTCGTTGGCGATAGATAATTCGTTTATATCCGATGTTGAATTCTCCACGATGGTCCAGTTGTATGACTCCGCGATGTCAAAAATCGAGGATTTTCAACTGGAAGCTGGAAACCACGTCGCTGAAACCACTTCAATGGGCTCAAAACATTCTCCTGAAAACAAGCAGGTTGTTAATATTCGGTGTTGAAATTAAACACTAGAAACAGCGAATAATAATAATGTCGCTGAACCCCGAAGGGTTTCAATTACTTCAACGGATCGCGGAGAACACCACTCCGGTACAAACAAATATGATATCGATAACGTCAACGAAGCCCGAATTCAGTGTAAACTTCCCTTCTCCGATTCCAGTGAAGGAAATAGCGCTGGCAAAATTGCGAATATATCACAGTTGGCCTAATATCCGAGCGGAAGCTTTTAACGGACAACAACCTAATAACTCGCTGGTTTTTGCATGGACAAATAAACCCAATGGGACCCCAGACTGGAAGGAGGTTACAATACCAACTGGGTCATACCAAGTAGAACAAATCAATAAAGAATTTCAACGCAGGATAAAATCGATCACAGGAAAAGAATCAAAAATCGCTATTACGGTTCATGAACCAACGTTATCGTCGACGATTGAAATAAGCACACCGGGGTATATGGTTGATATTTATAACAGTTCAATAAGAACCATACTAGGTTGGCCTGAGAATCCACCTCATGAAATCCCCGCGGGAATTTCACACGAATGCGCAATCGTATCATGAAATTGATCCCAGTTATCGAAATGATTTGTCTATTATAAAAAACGCGTTATTACCCAGCAGGTTTATATTTCAAGACAGGAATACCATACAATGGTATTTTCAGCATAATGAAATTCCTGAATTGTCCGTCGTGTTCACAGTTAATTTAAATGATATCGCTAGTGCTTTTATCGAGATTAATCGTAATTACCAATTGCAACTAGAACAACTAAGGAAAACAAAAGCACGAAAACACGTTGAGGTGTTAAATCAACTTATATCAGACATGGAATATATTAATGAACAAATCGTTAAAATAATATCCGCTAACAGCGATGATAATAAACAAAAATTCCTAACCGAGTATAATATCACAGAAGCCGATTTACCCGATTTCAAGTTTCCAGGATACAACGCGCCAGAACTAAGAAAGTCTCTTAATGATTTTCTCGGTCCATCAACTATCCTCAGACACGATAACGGAGATGGTGGTAGGCATATTGCTCCATACAACGTAAATATCGCATCGGTGATAGCAATCAATCTAGTGTGTGATGTTATGGAAGGGAGTTACCAGGTAGATACCAAGCAATCAAATCAAGCTCAACAGGGGTATATCCTTTATTCATTTTCACCAACAGCCCCTCCCGGATTCTTAATCGTTGAGAGCCCGATTAATCCGGTCTATATGCGATGCCATAATCGGTTTTTAACAAGAATTAATTTTAGACTTACCGATCAGTCAAATAACCTAATTGATCTACAAGAGGAGGAGTTAGTAATCACTCTGTTTGTAAGATCATTGTAAATAACTTCTTAGCAGCAGGGGGGGCAATGACATCGACGCGGTCGTCGCTGTGTTTACGGGACGCTGACGACGCTGGGATCGGCGCGCAGAAAGTATTAATTAAACCAAATGACGATTGGACGAACCCCCGACGACGACGTCGTTTTTTTTACCGGGCGCTGACGACACCGGATCCGCTGAGTGCAGAAATTATTAATTAAGCCAAATGACGATTGGACAAAATGTCCGATTCGCCTCCCCCCCCCCCCCCTGCTGCTTAGATAGATAGATAGATAGATAGATAGATAGATAGATAGATAGATAGATAGATAGATAGATAGATATGTAGGTAGGTAGGTAAATAGATAGATAGATAGATAGATAGATAGATAGATAGATAGATAGATAGGTAAGTAGGTAGGTAGATAGATAGGTAGGTAGGTAGATAGATAGGTAGGTAGGTAGGTAGATAGATAGATAGATCCACATAATCTGGAAGTGAATAGGGCCCCACTCAACCTATGAAAGGGGCTGTATACGAACTGTATATAATACTGATAACTTGGCTCACTAATATGAGCTGTAAAAATTCAACAATCAACACAGAATTCGTGTACAGTATTAGCAAGGAAACTGAGGCGTACAAGGTCAGCAATCAACACAGAATTTGTGTACAGTATTAGTAAGGAAACTGAGGCGTAAAAAGTCAGCAATCAACACAGAATTCGTGTACAGTATTAGTAAGGAAACTGAGGCGTAAAAGGTCAGCAATCAACACAGAATTCGTGTACAGTATTAGTAAGGAAACTGAGGCGTAAAAGGTCAGCAATCAACACAGAATTCGTGTACATTACTGGTAAGTAAAGATAATACGCCTTTTTCCTCCCTAAGATGCAAATGGAAAAAAAATAAATTTTAGCAGAGATATTTTTCTTATTAGTTTTTTGGGGATTGTTTTGTGACGTTTAAGGCCGTAAACTCGTGACTGCGTTACGCTCTAGGTTTGTTGCAGAATGATTTACCACGCTGTGTTATTTCGATGGTAGGATGTCTCCTTCAGCTAAATTGTTGATTTTGGTTTAATGGTTTTAAAATTTTAACTTTTTGAATTTCACTATTTCGCAATGCCAAATCCATCAGATATATTAAAAACAGTAAATGAAAATAAACAGTCACCTCTAAGCGTTCATGGAGGGTAATGTGGATACTCGCCTTTAATAGCTCCCCACATAATATCAAGGCATAATAGCGGAAGTTTTTAGCAGTTATTATTTTAAATATTAGATTAATTCTATGCAAGTGCACATCCCGGAAAATAGTATGTGCGGCCATGCGAACACGTTTCACGGAGAATGTGACGGCAGTTCGTTACATTTTTTTTGTAAAAACTAAATTCAGATCAAGCAATCACTGAGTTTGAATCAAGCTGACTGTTTGTGTATATGCAGGCAGAAAATATGGTTTGTCATATAATAACCGGGATTTGTAATCGAGTGTTCAGATGGTCTGCAAATCTTTGAGAAAACTACAGCTTGGAATATGAGGCGTGCATCTTTGATGTGTGCTACGGTGTGAAACATAATTTATTTGATATGTTTTTAATATTTTAATTGTTATAACTTTTTGTTTCTTTGAACCGTCCGATAAATTAAATGCTGATAGATAGACAAAATAACGTTCTGTAAAACGATTGCAGCTGCATGTGCAGCACGCGGGACACGCACAGATACATGTATGCTATGTAATGTTGTGGACCGAGAACAATTCTTATTATGTACAAGGAATATACTTTTAGCTCCGGGCACTCTAAGGGTACTCTCTAATGAATATCAGGGCCGATTTGAACGAAGTTTGCAGACGCATTTCTCTGTCAAATCCTTTAATATTTAGGTGGTTTCCTAATTTTTAAAATGGTCACAAATCCATAAAAAATGACCCACGTTCTGGGAGATCGTTGTCGGCGAGTGGCGAGCGCAATATGGCTGCTGAGAACGGGCGATTTATGAAGATGTTCAGTATATAATGGACGATATTTCTATTATCACGGGCATTAATTCGTATGCTGATTTTTA
Organism: Sinohyriopsis cumingii; assembly: GCA_028554795.2. Lineage (NCBI taxonomy): Eukaryota > Metazoa > Mollusca > Bivalvia > Unionida > Unionidae > Sinohyriopsis > Sinohyriopsis cumingii. The sequence continues at coordinate 34,817,622 of CM068829.1, forward strand.
TACACTAAAGATTCACTTTCAGCTCAAATGGTTTGTGCAAGTACGAGCTCACATTTATTGACGGTTGATCTAAAACAGATTTGGTTTGAAATCTCCAAACAGCTACGTACTAAATATGACAAAGTGACCAGAGATGTTTGATGAGATTGTCACAGGTGACGAAACATGAATTTATATTTCTCAACTCGCCTCAAGAGAAAATAATAAAGTTTGGATTAGAGCAAATGAGGGCACAGATAGCAAACAGCTCGACACAGTTGAACTGTCAAGATAAATTTATTTGCACGTTTTCGATTCAAAAGTCCCAGTCGCTCAGGTACCTGTGCCTGACTCTGCTATTGTCACTTGATATTTCCATGCCTTCAAAGCGTTATCAAATGTTGTGGATCACTTCCGAACCACACGTCCGCACACCTGTACCTTAGGCATTTATATACCCCATGACAGCGCTTAGGCACATAAATCTGGTGTTGTGACAGTATTCCTGGTCTTCAAGTTATTCAAACTTTGCCACATTTTCCAACAAGTCTAGTTTTATCTCTGAGTGAGTTTTTGATGAAACCAGTTATCAAAGATTGGATGCGGAAAAGACAATTTGAAAGCCGCCATGTTGTTATTGGTGCATTTTTCCAGTATGTGAACAACATACCAAAAGCTGAATATAAACTTGCATTTATAATTGGATAATGGGACTGAGATGGGCATAGTTGTTCAGGAAGAACCTTGGGAGGAATTAGTGAGTAACTGTTCATTAATTTGAAATTTTGTTTTGACAGTGCACTGATATTCAGATGATTTAAAACACCCGTTGTAACTATGTTCCGTGCGAAAGGTTTTTTAAATTATGTTTTCTTAGGTGAAAGAAAGTTGTAATGAACTCGCTTTGACCCACGACAGCATACTCCAAAAAACGTTTATCCCGTGCAGCATACGTCATATCCCCCTACTGTGACGGCGTACCTGGTGTGATTACCAAATTTTCTTACTCATCGTTTATCAATATTGTAATGAAATAAGGAGGCAAGGTACGAAGTAATGAACTTCACATATGATTCTTAAACCTTTTAGGAGTTTAAACTCTTATTTTAGAAACAGTTTATTATGTCACATAGATATTGCCACATTTGTTTTCAAATGCAAAGTCGTTTTAATTTTGAAGAAGTTATTTTATGATAACAAAGTTTCTATGATTCTTATAATATACCCTAATTCCGTGCGTTATAAAATGCAGGCAAGCACGCGCACAACAAATATACAGAGACTGAAAGAGAGTAAATACCCTTATGAGTTTGCAGTTACCAAAACTAGACCATGAACTTTAAATATGCTTTAAACGTATTTAAAATGCTGTCACGAGCCACTGTGTGCTTTATATCTAGTAATATGAAGACGGGACAAAAGAACAGCAGAGACTATTTTCAGTTGTAATGATGTTCGTGTAATACAGGCGCAAATAGCCATGTATATATAATTCGAAAAACTTGTTTGCGATAAACATTTTATGGAATAAACAAAAGCCATTCTGATTTGAGTAAAATGTTGTATTACATGCCGTTCTTCTTGAATGTGGCAAGATGACAATTTGTGTCATCGGATGACACACAATATTTTTTCTGGACTTGATATATTTAAAAGTGATGAATAAGCTTGTGGGAAATATGAATAATGTTTTATTGTTTGTGCAGGATGGTGTTATTATTGTATCATTTAAATTTTCAAAATTAGATTTTACATAGAACCATCCATTTTGAAATCCCCGAATGCGCATAAATAACGCTGTCCATTTATTCCACTTAATTGTACAATTTTGACTGATTCGGATAATCAGGGTTTTCCAGATTGTGTAATACTGTATGCATTCGTGTATCTGTTTCAGGTATAGACACAACCGCGTTATACTGAGAAGGGGGCTTCCACCTGACGGGATCTACTTTGTTCTTTCTGGACAACGTAAGCTTTTCATTGTTCTTTTTCTTTTTTCTCTTTTTGAAACTTTTAAGTAAACGTACAATCTGTACACGCTCCGGTCACGTTAACAACTACTTTGTACATATAAATGTTTGCTGATTAAAGAATTTTTAAACTTTCAAATTCATATATTTAGTTCAACATTTCCAAACAATAACGCTAGGTAAGTTAAAAGATATCAATTTGTAAAGGTGCTTTTTCATAGCTCAAGTCAAGAACGAAGTAACATTTTTACCCGTATCAATTTGTGTTGACAGTGAAGGCACAGACTTAATAATTTACCTCATCTGTGATCGGAAAACATGTAATGACAGCCATGAAACAAAGTTATCGTTCTTTTTAAACAATGTTATGATGCATCTGTATAAAAAGACGAAAAAAAATTGCTGCTAAACACCTATTCATATATCCAAAAGTGTATTGCTAAAAGTACTTTGAGAATTTGATTTAAGCTAACCAAATATATATATATATATATATATATATATATATATATATATATATATATATATATATATATATATATATAAACGGCGTTTGGGGGTGGCAAGTGGGGCGACCGCCCCAGGCCCCGCTCTTGAGGGGGCCCCGCGCTTCACGCCTAAGGTCGTCCTTATGAGTTTGTCAAGCTATATTCTCCGGTAAATTTGAAACGCTGGTATAGGCCGCACGTAATGCACGCAAATTATTGTTCTTAATTCGTGTACAGCAACACCCTTTTACAGTTTAAAACGAAAGTAAATTCGGCAGCAGTGTTATTCAGTAGACGTTGCTTATCATTACATAAATAATTGCAAAAGCTTTTATCGTCTCAGCTAAAGTCCTTTATGACGACAATGGCATAAGTATGTTAATCTGTCTAACACATTCAAAGAATACTCTTTATTAATGATATATGTAATTCAATTTTTCTCGACACAAACGAAGCTATTGAACTCTTCAGGTCGTTCCTTTGTCGTCGAGATTTGTCTATGTTGCTTGCTTGCCAACGAAGAAAATAAATAAAATACACTATCAGGGTAAACGAATCGAGTTTGCCTCACAAAATCGTAACAGGTGTATAATAACGTTCCCATTCAATAGTATGTGTGTGTGTGTGTGTGATTTGGATGTTTAACGTAGCTTTTACAATTGTTCAATCATATCGCTACGATGTCTGCAGAGTGGCAGTTTAAAGTGATGTCTAGCACTGGTGCATCATGCCGCAGGCATGGAGCATGTCCCACCCAATCACATTAACCTGACAACAGGCCGACCAGTTCTAACACTAACCTCTTAATGATGAGCGCCAAACAAGGCAGATGTAAGTACCATTTTGTATAAGTCTTTAGCATGACTCGGCCGGGGACCGAACGCACGACCTCCCGTATCCGAGGCAGTTGCTCTAACCACTAGGCCACCGGAGCGGTTCCCTTTCAATTGCAGCAGTTTGCACAAAACATACCATAACCTTCATTTTTAATCTTCTGCATGTGATTCGAGGTGTATCTATCAATTTATTCTTGATGAATATATATATATATATATATATATATATATATATATATATATATATATATATATATATATATGTGTGTGTGTGTGTGTGTGTGTGTGTGTGTGTGTGTGTGGTACTTTAGGTCATTTTGCAAGTACAGGTTGTACCAAAATTATCCGTTGAACAAAGGCTGACTTACATAGAGCTATAACAACAAAGGTTGTACCTTATCACTGTTTGCAATCCACACGACCATCAAGTACAGAATGCATTTTATGGCCGTATGACTATCACTGTTTTGAACTCCGCACGACCATCAAGTACATAATGCATTTTATGACTATATTGATTTCTTTATGCACCTTTTATTGATACCTGTAGTTCAGTGGGTTCGGTCCATAAAGGGTTTGAATACACATGAATAGAATTGAATTCAATTTAATTGAATCTTTTACAGAGTGGGTTCGAATATAAAAGAACAATTAACAAAACTATCGCATGTATTTAGTGTTTAAAAACGACCAGGGTCCACATTTGCAAACCTTCGGTACGTACATTTTAGAACCTTTGATAAACAATTCCTTACAGTCAGTCATACAGAATTAAAGTTAACACGAAAGAAATGCTGCTGACTTTAGTACCTGCAATCTGTTTTTCTTTTCTTCATAAAAACAATATCTGCGAAGGATATTTTCATGTTATTCATGCTTTCCGCAAGTGGACATTTATTACATGTATAGCTTAAACTAGATCTATATCTAAGTGGCCAGGTAGCAGCAGGTAATATTACTAAGTTTCATGTTTACAACACCATACTAAAAACTAAAGCGGATATAAATGATTTCGGATGCACACATTTTTCCCCAGCAAATCGTGAGTTTTGTTATACTCTCGCTGCATTTAACTGAGTTTGTTCTAGAACATATTATAATCATTCTGGTACTATTAAACGTCTAAGCCTAATACTGCGATGCACTCCCTAGAAATGTGAATGCCTTAAAATGAAGGTGGAGTTCTTTTGGTTTAGTAGGGACTCAGATATAGCCTGACTTGTATACATGTATCAATATCTAGCCCTGATATGTATAAACTGTATCCATGTTTAGCCCTGACATGTATAAATTGTATCAATGTTTATCCCTGGAATGTATAAATTGTATCAACATCTAGCTCTGACATGTATGAATCATAGTCATGTCTAGCTCTGACATACATGAATTGTATCAATGTCTAGCCTTGGCATGTATGAATTGTATCAAAGTCTAGCCCTGGCATGTATGAATTCCCTCAATGTCTAAGGTATGTATCATGAAAACTACGTGTTTTTGAACATCCTCTCTGCATGTTATAGAAAATAAACAGCATTTTATTACATAATCGGAAATAATAATTGTCGACGACTGCCGTACACTATCTAGCGATTACGGTGTACTATTTCTAAATATAGCCATGGAAGTGGTTAAGTATGTATAGTGTCTGTACGAACAAGTAAACTTGTTCCTGAGTGAACTAAAGTTATCACAGGTACCCGGATTACGTTGTTTTCAATACATTTCGACATTGAGTCAATGGTAATGCACAAATACATTTTGCTATGTAATCCTGATCTATAATTGGGCAAATTAAGATATCCTTTCTTTAAAAGCTTTTTGTAAACAATTGCATCAATTAGTCATTTACAATTGCTTTAGCTTAATAGGAATGGGACGCGGTTTTAATAAGTCGCAATGTCTTTACTTGGATTTTCTGTTCAAAGTTTAAGACACATTTTCCTTTTATGCCTTATGTTGCCCACTAATACTAATAAAGGCTTTATCTTGCACTTAATAGTTCTATCTAGTTGGATACATGCGAAACTAATGAAAGTATGCATACAGATAATCACATATTAGAGCTCTGTTTCGTGCACAATATACAACATTTACCTCTCTTCAAAGCTTTGTTACATGCACCCTATATAACATGTACCACTGCTCAAAGCTTTGTTACAAAACCATATACAATATCTACCTCTGTTCAAAGCTTTGTTAGATGTAACATATACAACATTTACCTCTCTTCAAAGCTTTGTTACAGGTAACATATACAACATTTACCACTGCTCAAAGCATTGATACATGAACCATATACAACAATTACCTTTCATCAAAGCTTTGTTACATGTAACATATACAACATTTACCTCTCTTCAAAGCTTTGTTACATGCACCATATACAACATTTACCACTGCTCAAAACTTTGTTACAGGTACCATATACAACATTTACCTTTCATCAAAGCTTTGTTACATGTAACATATACAACATTTACCTCTCTTCAAAGCTTTGTTACATGCACCATATACAACATTTACCACTGCTCAAAATTTTTTTACAGGTACCATATACAACATTTACCTTTCATCAAAGCTTTGTTACATGTAACATATACAACATTTGCCTCTCTTCAAAGCTTTGTTACGTGCACCATATACAACATTTAGCTCTGCTCAAAGCTTTGTTACATGAACCATATACAACATTTACCTCTCGTCAAAGTTTTGTTACATGCACCATATACAACATTTACCTTTCCTCAAAGATTTGTTACATGTAACATATACAACAATTACCTCTCTTCAAAGCTTTGTTACATGCACCATATACAACATTTACCACTGCTCAAAACTTTATTACAGGTACCATATACAACAGTTACCTTTCATCAAAGCTTTGTTATATGTAACATATACAACATTTACCTCTCGTCAAAGTTTTGTTACATGCACCATATACAACATTTACCTCTGCTCAAAGCTTTGCTACATGAACCATATACAACATTTACCTCTCGTCAAAGTTTTGTTACATGCACCATATACAACATTTGCCTCTCTTCAAAGCTTTGTTACATGTACCATATACAACATTTACCTTTCCTCAAAGCTTGTTACATGTAACATATACAACATTTACCTCTGTTCAAAGCTTTATTACATGTACCATATACAACATTTACCTCTGTTCAAAGCTTTGTTACATGTAACATATACAATATTTACCTCTCGTCAAAGCTTTGTTACATGTAACATATACAACATTTACCTCTCGTCAAAGCTTTGTTACATGTAACATATACAACATTTACCTCTGCTCAAAGCTTTGTTACATGTACCACATACAACATTTACCTTTCCTCAAAGCTTTTTTATAGGTACCATATACAACATTTATCTTTCCTCAAAGCTTTGTTACATGTAACATATACAACATTTACCTGTCTTCAAATCTTTGTTACATGCACCATATACAACATTTACCTTTGATCAAAGCTTTGTTACATGAACCATATACAACATTTACCTCTGCTGCTCAAAGCTTTATTACATGTACCATATACGACATTTACCTTTCCTCAAAGCTTTGTTACATGTAACATATACAACATTTAACTCTCTTCAAAGCTTTGTTACATGCACTATATGCAACATTTACCACTGCTCATAGCTTTGTTGCATGCACGATATACAACATTTACCTCTGCTCAAGGCCTTGTTACATGTAGCATATACATTTACCTATGCTGCTCAAAGCTGGTACATGTAACATATACAACATTTACCTCTGCTCAAAGCTTTATTACATGCACCATATACAACATTTACCTCTGCTCAAGGACTTGTTACATGTAGCATACACATTTACCTCTGCTTAAAGCTTAATTACATGTAAAAAATACATTTGCCTCTACTCAAACTTTATTGCATGCACCATATAAAATATTTACCTCTGCTCAAAGCTTGGTTACATGCACCATATACAATATTTACCTCTGCTCAAAGTTTTGTTACATGTAACATATACAACATTTATCTCTGCTAAAAGCTTTATCACATATACATTTACCGCTGCTCAAAGCTTTGTTACATGAGCCATATCCAGTATTTACGTCTGCTCAAAGCTTTATTACACGTACCATATACAACATTTACCTCTGCTCAAAGCTTGGTTACATGCACCATATACAATATTTACCTCTGCTCAAAGCTTGGTTACATGTAACATATCCAACATTTACCTCTGCTCGAAGTTTTGTTACATGTAACATATACAACATTTACCTCTGCTCAAAGCTTTGTTACATGTAACATATACAACATTTACCTCTGCTCAAAGTTTTGTTGCATGCACCATATACAACATTTACCTCCACTCAAAGCTTTCTTACATGTACAATATAAAACCTTTACCCTTGTTCAAGCAAGTTCATCTTCTATCAAGTATTTAGTCGCTGTTAATCGATTTTATACCTAGCCTTTTATTGACAATTGAATAGAGCACTGAACAAAAATGTAAAAATAAAAATATGCACATGCAAAAAAACCAGGTACGTGCAAAAATAACCATGTACGTGCAAAAACAGTTTATTTCTATTTTGGTAGGCGTAGTGAAGCGTATTTGTTTACATTTTATGTCCTGCAAAATGACTGTACAATGAAACAGTAGAATAAAACAATCTGATCGTATATCCTGCAAAATGACTGTACAGTGAAACTAGAATAATCAATCTTATTGTATATCCTGCAAAATGACTGTACAATGAAACAGTAGAATAATATATCTGGTTGTATGACCTGCAAAATGACTGTACCATGAAACAGTGGAATAATTAATCTGATTGTATGTCCTGCAAAATGACTGTATAATTAAACAGTAGAATAATCAATCTGATTTTATGTCCTACAAAATGAATGTACAATGAAAAAATAGAATAATCAATCTGAATTGTACCTTTTGTGCCCAGCCAAAATAATTGTACTACGAAACAGTATAATTATCGATCTGTTTGTATCTCCTGCATTAATGACTGTACAATGAAACAGTAGAATAATCAGTCTGATTTTATGTTCTGAAAAAAAAACTTGACAAAGAGACAGTAGAATAATCAATCTGATTGTATGTCCTGGAAAATGACTGTACAGTGAAACAGTAGAATGATCAGTCTGATTTGATGTCCTCAAAATGACTGTACAATGTAAAAATAGAATGATGAATCTAATGTATGTTCTGCAGAGTGACTGTACATTGAAACAGTAGAACAATCATTATGATTGTATATCCTGAAAAATTACTGTACAATAAAACAACAGAACAATCAGATTTTATGTCCAGCAAAATGACTGTACAATAACACAGTAGAAATCCATCTGATGTTATGTCCGGCAAAAACGACTGTACAATGAAACGGTAGAATAATCAATGCGATTGTACAATGAAACGGTATAATAATCAATCTGACTTTATGTCCTGCAAGATGACTGTTCAATGAAACAGTAAAAATCTCAATCTAATTTAATATCAGGCAACATGACTGTACAATGAAACACTAAAATAATTAATCTATGTAATGCAAAATGACTGTACAATTAAACAATAGAATAATCAATCTGAATTGTGCATTGTGTGTACTGCAAAATGATTTTACAATGGAACAGTAGAATAATCAATTAGAATTATACGTGGTATGTCCTACAAAATTACCTTGCTATGAAACAGTATAATAACCAATCTGAATTGTACGTTTTATATCCTGCAAAATGACTGTACAATGAAACAGTATAATAATCAATCTGACTGTATTTCCTACAAAATGACTGTACAATGAAATAGTAGAATACTGAATCCGACTGTATGTCATGCAAAATGAATCTACAATGAAACTGTAGAAAAATCAATCTGATTGTATGTCCTGCAAAATGACTGTACAATAAAACAGTAGAACAATCAATTTGATTGTATATCCTGCAAAATGACTCTACGATGAAACAGTTGAATACTCAATCTGATTTTATGTCCTGCAAAATGACTGTACAATGAAACATTATAATAATCAATCTTATTTTATGTCCCGCACATGGACTCGACGATGAAACAGTTCAATGATCAATCTGATTTTATGTCCTGCAGAATGACTGCACAATGAAAAAGTAGAATAATCAATCTGAATTGTCGGCGAACGATTCATAAATCAGAGGACAAAGTTTGATTTATTTGTATCTGAATTATGTATCCTTGGAATCAAGACTTAAGTTGTACATGTTTCAATAGTGTATCAATTGTGTTCTTCTACCCTTACCATGTTAGAGAATATCCGGATAGCTGGATCTAGGTAATTTGAGGGAACAAGCATCGGCATCAATAATCGCTAAAAGCAAACAAAATCAAGTAAACAATCCTGGCTGTCATATGCTGAAAAGTATCAGATAAGGTATCGAAAATATTTACCTTTCGTACTGGATATTGTTCAGCTTAATATTTATTCTAAATTCTATCTATAATTTCCTGCAACCGCGCCCGTTTCTAAGTAAATACAAAATATAACTCGTACAGAGGATAACCGTGAGATATATACTATATTACCTAAGACCACAGTAATACGTGTTACAAAATAATTACAAATAAAATGACTTTCAAGAAAATATTACTTGTTAAAGAAAAAGGTTATACTGTAGCAAAAAAGTTTTAAGTTAACAATGAAGCACCCATCTAAGTTATTTACCTGGACTAAAAAAAATACTCAAAAAAGACACAGTATTATGATATAAATTAAGATATTCCAAAATGTTCTATCAGAAGTCCAAAGTATGGATCATTCCGAATAAATTACAACAAACTTGAATGTCCTGATGAACCACAGTGATATAATCCAAAATATCTTTGAGTGAGTGCTGTATAATCCTAAAGTAGTGATTTAGTCTAAAACTTAAATGAGCACTTTGTAATTCCAATGAATAGTTCAAATAAATAGTTCCTCTCAAATTTATATCTGAACACAACTAAACTGTATTCCACAGACTGATCTTAAGATAGGAATGCATAATTACGTACCTAATTCTCTTTATATACAGACTGTTACCTGATCTACAACGCAACAGAAAGTTCTAAAAAAACAATCATTTCTAATGGAAATATTCACTAACTCGTAAACAATTTTAGGGTCTTGAACATAAATTTTAGTAAACATCTTGTTTATTTTCTTAGAATCATGACAACAATCAGGTCGGATAAACCTTCAATCATGACAAAAGTCAGACGCACAATATAAACTAAATATGCATAGCAAGGTGTATTATAATATACATACTGTAAATAAAGAAGAATGTATTCAATTATCTTGTAAATACACATAAAAAGGAGAAAATAGCCCTATTGATCACTGCCTTGACAAAACGATGCATATTTCTATGAAGGAATAAACAACCTCTCATTTTAGACATAAAGTCTTTAAATAGTTACGTTGTTATAGTACAGTTGTTGCACCTGTAAATTCAAGCTGCCTTACTAGTCACATGCAGAAATAAAGTCTCTTTTGATTGTCTCTAATGAATGTATGTTGTATCTTACAAGGACCCCAGCTAAATGGATGCCATATGTATTTAGACGAGAACATTTCATGTTCTTGAGAAATATTGTGCCCAAATTGATATTAGTTTTAAAGAACACCAATTAATTTTGTATTCGATCGTTTTGTCTAAGTATGATGAGTTAAGGGCGGTTAGTTAGAGGACGATGTCGGAGTTGACGACAACAGTATTATGAGACTCAGGTGGCAAATCGGCAGGTGTTAGATGCAAGACCCATACATTAGACACTCGTTAAGAAAACTTAATCACATGGTCTCTAATGTATAATAATACGTTTCTTGCAATATATCACAAAGCTTTTAAATCCCGTTTGATCTTTTTTAAATAGAATACGAATATGCATGACTTCTTACCTCCAGTAAGATTTTATCTTGATTATTGCCTAAGCAAGTGATAATACATGCTATTTTATTTCTTGACACGTGGTATCAATAATGTACAACTTATACTAATCATATGAATAATACCAATGAATTTCTGTATTAATTAAATTTTAGACTCGGTTCATTAATATAGTAGCTTATTAATACAAAGTTACTCGGATACTTCATGCTCAATAAGGCGTCATCCGATTAGAATTACGTAATTCACAGATAAAAGGAAATACTGCATACAAAATATCAAATCACGCACCGTCCTAATTATTAATTCTGAATACTAGTTAATCGTCTGCCAAATATCGCATGATTTGTTGATTCTTTTTTATGTCGACAGTAGTTATGATTTTGTAAACACGCTATACGAATTTGTATAATCTATTATATACAGAGAATACAATTTCAGTATACGCTTTGTTGCGTTTGTAGACTGGAATATCAAGGCAGTTTGCAAGCTAGTGTTAAAATGAAAGGTTAGAATGAATAATACGTTTGGCGTGGGTTTAGTGTTAAGATACGCCTTGGATCAATGTATTCGTATCTAATTTACCAACATTTTGAATCGAAATTAAATTTCAGATATGACGTGTCAAAATAAATTCATGTCTTTTTGTGCACAAATATAATTTATTGTGTAGTCGGGCCATTCATGAGTAAATGGATACTTTTTTAGGTGAATAATATGAAGGCAGATTTGTTTTCATTATGTATAGAAATACAAAATATTGAAAGCTATAAGGTCGGATTGGATTACTTCTGGATGGTGACATTAGATTCTTTCTCAAGAACATATCTATTTTCGTGGTAACAAATAAAGGAATTTCGCTTTAGCTCGATTTTCCCATTCTAGATAGCAGCCTGGACACTTGCACATCCATAATGAGTACTGTTGGTTATAGTTACCATTTTCTTACCGTTCAACGCACATGTTTTGCCCTACACTATTGACTAAAACACCTAAAGTATTACAAAATGATAAGTACCGACATGTGCATTATACTGCTCTGTACAAATGATACAATAGTCTACCACGTATTTAATTTCAAACGAACACTATCTTAAACTCAGGAAACGGTAATGAAATGCTTCAGGACGAGTAAGTCAGTTTGTCACAAGACTGGTTTTAAACTCTGAACACTGAGAGTTGTCTATGCAAATTTATTGCTATTAAATATCGAAAGCTTTTCTAGGCCATTGTTGATGATGATTTTTGAATGGACCTCTTCACAAACGTTTCAATAAATACGTATTGATAAAGAATACAATTTCAGTTATGAACAAGGCATGCTCAAATACAAAGCTATGTAAACGAAAATACCTTAGTGATTGTTTTAAAGAACAAAGGAAATTGATTTAAATACCTATATCTGACTTAGAGCCTTTAACAAAGATTTTTTTAAAATTTTTTTTTAACGGCACATCAATACGTATAGGTCATTTTGTCACTTGGCAATTGGAGCGAAGTCCCTTGCTCAAAAACACACCACGGTAGCCCGACCCAAGATGATCCGACGGTACCGATATTAGGATTCGAACCCATTTTGTCACGAGAATGGCACGTTAACCCATCTTTGCCACTGCCTCCATTAGTCGCCCTTACGATAGACGGGAGGAGGCAATATACATATTACACATACCCGAACCCACTAGGGCATAAAACGCCCAGGTAGAGTCAGAATCGATATCCACATTCAGTTTCTTTTCTTTTACTGGACCGTAATATAAGTTTATTTTAATGGGTTTGTTGGCGTGGTCAGTGTGATAGCAAACAAAAGAATCCATTTGTTACTGGACCGCAAGAATTCAAAAGATAAGCACACGAGTCCTAATTTCCAAATTGCTTATTATGATTATCACCAAAAGGACATATTTGTCATGTAGCAGTTAAAACCACTAAGGAAAAAAAACTAATCCTTCTTGATCGTCTCCTGAGTTTAAATACATTACGATAGGCGATGGAATACATACATTTATTCCTGAAATATTTACCGAACGTGCCTTTTTTTAAGCACAAAAATGGCAACGTACGATAATTAAATAACTTAACTTCACACAAACGAAAAAAATCAATGATTAGATTAGCATTAGACTTTCAGAATGTAGCGGCTAATTAGCAGTGTATCCTTGTGCATTAACACATATCACTAGCAGTGCATCACTGTGTATTAAAAGGTCACGAATGGCCGAGTGGTCTAAAGCGCTCACCGTTAGGGATCATTTCCGTCTCACCTCTGTCTGCATGGGTTCGAGTCTCTGGTTCGGCCAAAGTGGGTATGTGAGAAAGCTTGCCAGTAGCTTCTAGTGGGTCGGTGGTTCTTTCTGGGGGGTTTTCCGGGTTCTTCCTCCACCATTATACTGGCCGCCATGTCTAGCCTATCTTGTGCTGAAAAATTAGGCTAAACCCTGCAACAATGACTGTGTATTAACAGAGATTTCATATTTAATATAACTCTCGTAAATGCTTCAGACGCGATAGATAGTGGTAACTAGAATTACCAACTGAAAACCGTTGCGAACTGAAAACCGTTGCATCCAGTACGATACAATGATAATCAGTGGAGTGATTGAGTGTGAAAAGACCATAGCATACTAATTGGTGGAGTGACTGAGTGTGTAAAGACCATAGCATACTAATTGGTGGAGTGAATATGTGTGTAAAGTCCATAACAAAATAATTGATGGAGTCACTGAGTGTGTAGAAACCATATTTGTAATAAATGTGAAATATATAAATATATATCCTTGTGTATCCTTGTATATATATCGTCATGGCTCGTCGATTTCAAGGTCAAAACAAATATTTTCCAGCATCCGCAACAAGTTGAAATAAACTAATTGAAACATACTAAATGTAAAGGTGTAATTCGTGTAGAAACAGCCATGTAACATTTTGCAAACACAACGGTTTTTGTGTTTTATTTGTTTGTCTTGTCTATGTTTTCCAAATGCCTTTGGAAAAGACTCATTTAGATTCGAAAGCGTTCAGGCAAGTTAGATACTAGTTTTGCAATGTTCGTTGTCAGTTTATTGCATTTTTCTTAATTAATCCCTGACACACGTGACCCCTTGCTGGATCCAGTGCACTTGAATGTTATTCGCCATATGATTTGTATTCTTTATCTTAAAGGTAAAAATGCAGTACAACTGATTTTGTTTTCAGTTGATGACTGTGAGAATTTAGATGGTGTAATAAAGAATGCAACTAATTAAATTAGATTAGTTTGTAGTTGTAGATATTTTGAAGTATCTGAAGTATCGCACAAAATTAATGGAAGATTTTAAAGAATACATGTGTGTGTGTGTGTGTGTGTGTGTGTGTGTGTGTGTGTGTGTGTGCGCGCTAGCTTAGGTCCTGGACACAAAATCAATGGAATATATGTTTGAATAAACGACGTTTTTCTGCATGATATGAAAATAAAATTTGTAGTTATTATAGAAAAAAACAATAATAAAAATACTTTTAATGAGCCTTCATTGTAAATTTGGCTAAAGAATCCTTCCGCAAGCAGCGTGTACAGTAAATGCAATGTTTATACGTCCGTAGAATAATCATTTGATCAGTCAACCAGAGTACTCTTGATGTCATACATATGCTGCTAGTTCATTCATTTTGATATTATGGAATAAAAAGATAAATTTATTTCTTGGTAATTTTCATTGTAATTAAATAAACAATCTGTGTAAAATATACATTTTTAATTCTTTTGATTTAGCATATTTAAATATTATGTTAACGTCTTTCTTTTCGTCATTTTTTAAAATCTGGAGTGAATATAGTTTCGATCTAAACAACAAAAAATAATTAATCGGATTCTATTCAATCCTTCCTGGAAAACTTAATGAACTTTGTAATTCACGTGCGGTAATCCAAAATTGTTATCCTTTGTGTCGTCACGTCACTTTCAACATCAATGCACAATCATTACCCGTCATTGACAGTTTTCATTCTTTCACTCTATTTTTAACGTTAACTTCGCACATTAACCACCTGATTGCTGTAACACTGTAAATCCATTGTGGACTGGTTTGTTAAATTCGTTTTCATTTTTCCGAACGAACTAAATAAAGTCATCATCAATAGTTGTTTATCAGTCAAATTGTAGAGCAATATGGCATTTGAAAAAAAAAATATTTTCACCTATTCATAAATTTACTGTTGTTCTTTTACTGTGCCATACCCCTAGTCTACTAAACAAACTATTATTTATTAGTTTGAAAGTCTTTTTAAACTGATTTGTTGCTTTTTGTCTTATTTTGTACCCAGTTCAATTATGAGACGATTTTGCATAAGATTAGACAACTCTGTATTATACTGAGTTGTAAACCCATTTTTATGTAAATTGACGAACTATTCGTCTTTTTATTACAAGGTACACAATAATTGTTGTTGGTGTTTTACCTGTGCAATCATTAATGAACCACTTCTCAATTGAAATAAATAATTTGCATCAGCACATGATTTTATTGGAGCTCAGCATTGAAATATACATGCAAACATAACAGAATATCCATTTCCACTTTTAAAAGCACCCAGAATCACAATCGTATTCGAGCGAATTATCTTGTACTCACTGAATCTGTTCATCAGTTGCCCATATACCTTGTTTTCCGTACTATCTTGGCATAAGGCCAACGCTCAAGTATTGTTAGCGTCTACCTAAATTGTGAATGCCTTTGTCATTTGTACTAACCATTCTGTTTGCTTGATTTTCGTTATCCAGCTGACTTGCTTCACCATATCTATTTGATATCATGTTTCTTGCACCCTTTATTCCGCTCACAATTGTCATCAGCACATCATACCTGTTAACAAATTCCAGCTCTACCCCTAATGTCTTTAAACTTACTCCACGAGCTCATTCAGGAGCAGTGGAGTAGTGAGTATATTCTGGCATGTTATATACCTTTTACAGAATTTTAACACTTTAGCCTTTTGTGTTTTATATTATTATGCTTCATATTTATATTCATTTTAAAGAATATATTTTCCACAAAAATTCGTGCACTTCATCTTGTGAGCAGTTTTATAATTTTACTTTTAATTGGCACCACATCGCTATGATTTCGCTGAGATGTTCTTAACGCTAATACATACATTGTATTTTTCACAAAGTCATTCGCAAACTCCTAAAAAATATCAAACAATATATATGCATCTGTCTTTAAGCAAAAGTACCGAACATCTCTGAGTCTTAGTGTTTGCACGCTAAAATGTTCCATGACTTTCTGAACATACATATAGTCATTGGATAAACTGAATTATTCAGTGATGCGTAAAAATGTTTGTTTGGGCGTTATATATGTTTTGTTAAAACGTCCCACACCATGTATCTTTCTTCAAATGTTTAGGTGTTATTTCTATAAAGTTATTTAGTGTCTGTGAAGTTTTCATCACTTCCGTTTTAGCCACATGTTTTGCAGATTGCTCCATGAACCTAAAGTTATCTGCAAACAGTATTGCCTTTGTAACTATTACTTATTATCCTTATTTCATAACTATATCAGCTCTGAAATCATTATTGAAGGCAATATATATTTCGTTATTGTACATTGTGGCTTCTTTCATCGTCATCGGTATCATTTTAATCAAATTTGTAATGGAAAAGTGACTGTCATAGCTGAACAGGTTACACATGATCAATCATGTGTATTTTGAACATTTGTAATTCAAGTTACATTTTCATATGTTGGACCTCTGTACTTGTCTGTGGAGTTATCGTGGTCACGTACCCTTTTGTGTGGATTTTGCTGTCTGGAACACTGTCTTCAATTATTTTTTTGCACACAGATATAATGATTACTATCTGAGTTAAAATGTTGTTCATTTTCGATTGTGAACATCACAGGCTTTCCGGTCTTATTTCATAATGTACAAAGTTTGCATTGGTATACAAGGAAAGTGGCAATGCTCTGATATAATCCGCTCGACTGTAAACTGTTGGTTTATATTTCATATGGATTGAGTTAACATGCAATCGGATCACTGATACTTGACTGTTGTTATTGTCCGCAATTGTTCAAGACACTCTATATAACATGTAACATTTTCCTGACACCAGGCCGACCAGTCATAATACTAACTTCTTAATGTTATTTCCAGTGATGGAGTTTGTAAACAGGGACAACAAAAAATTACCTTGGAATTTTATGGTCAATTCAAGCAGGCAGCTCATTTATCTGGCATTACTGTTGATACTTCGTGATGCTGCACCAATTATTCAATATCGTTGTTTTAGAATATGTCCGCTTACACCTAATAAATTATCGCAGAAAAATTGGTAGTTAAAAAACGCAAAAGTACTATTACGTGATAGTGGTCGGGCTAGTTGAAATTAGGATCAAATGCAAGTATACTGCAATGCAAGAAAAACTGGATTGCCCCTGAGCTTTCCCTCCATGTTCGCAGAATGTTATTGGAGAGTACGATCATTTTATAATGTAGGTTATCACCATTTGGAGTCTGATAATCTAGTGGTGTAACTGTAATCCTGATTTTTTAGTGATATCAACAATCAAATAGACTCATTCATGGTATAAAATGTAAATCTTACGTTGTATATGATATTATTTTCATATCGAAAATTCGAGCTGTTCGTTGGACAAAATTATAATGTGGATGCTGTTACTGGTAGTGTTTCTTTGTTTGGTTTGTATCCTAAATATAAAAATATAAAATGCAACATTGTTTAGTATTCTAAAAGCTCAAATATGTCTTGAAATCAGATTTATGAGTAAAATTTTGTACACATTCATTTTTGTTTGCTACCTGAACCGTATATGAATTATATATTACACAATGATATAAAACATTCTGAAAATTGTAATTTAAATCTAGGTGAGGTAAGTAGTGATTATAAGATAAAAATGAAAATATTCAAACTGGGGAAAAAGGAATATTACATTTTACCGGCTTTGCTACTACTCAGAACATACCAATATTAAAGATAATTTCCGTGGACGCTAATTGATATTACGATATACGAGGACTTTGAGTACTTGATTATGTACACATGCACAGAATGACATTATCCGTACTGTTACATTAACAAGCAAAAGTAACAAGTGCTGTTGTAATCAGGGTCATTTTTCAGATCTGTGATATCTAATTATCAAATCGTTAAGCGTAAGCAAAAATAAAAAAGAGAAATTAGAAATACGATTGACAAGTCAGGCGTCTACTTCTAGTCAATTTCACAACCAGAGGCAGAAAAAAGACGAAGCTTAGTTAATTCTCTTGTCGTACCGTATATACTTTCTAAGTGGAGCCCAACTGAAGACAATATAGATCATGATTTGCCTCCACATAATGCGCTGGAAGATCACGGTTTATGCAGTTTGTTTTACTGCTTACTCTTAACAAACTGCATTGACCCAGATATGCTGGCGCATATCCTATGACATATCTGGGTGTATGCAGTTTGTTTTATTGCTTACTCTTAACAAACTGCATAGACCCAGATATGCTGA
The DNA here is from genome assembly GCA_028554795.2 of Sinohyriopsis cumingii. Lineage (NCBI taxonomy): Eukaryota > Metazoa > Mollusca > Bivalvia > Unionida > Unionidae > Sinohyriopsis > Sinohyriopsis cumingii. The sequence continues at coordinate 34,836,314 of CM068829.1, forward strand.
CGCATATCCTATGACATATATGGGTGTATGCAGTTTGTTTTACTGCTTAGTCTTAACAAACTGCATTGACCCAGACATGCTGGCGCATATCCTATGACACATATGTGTGTATGCAGTTTATTTTACAGCTTGCTCTTAACAAACTTCATTGATCCAGATATGCTGGCGTATATCCTATGACATATCTGGGTGTATGCAGTTTGTTTTACTGCTTACTCTTAACAGACTGCATTGACCCAGATATGCTGGCGTATATCCTATGACATATCTGGGTGTATGCAGTTTGTTTTACTGCTTACTCTTAACAGACTGCATTGACCCAGAAATGCTGGCGTATATCCTATGACATATCTGGGTGTATGCAGGTTTTTTTTTTGCTGCTTGCTCTTAACAGACTGCATTGACCCAGATATGCTGGCGCATATCCTAAGACCTATCTGGGTGTATGCAATTTGCAGCTGGACACGACTTATAGTATATACAGTACCTCAGCCATGTCTGTTTAAATCTGCCTGGTTGTTTTTTTTTATTTATTTCATTTAACTAATATGTGTCAAAATGAATGAGCATAATACTGCCTTCTGTTAAAGAAATTATTGAAATTCTTCATTACATACCCTGCGGGTCGGAAACATGTTTAAATTGGGAAGGCTAACTTTTGGGAACATGAATATGTGAAAGGAGCTGACAGTGGGGGCAGAGCTGGGTGGAGGTATTCCCTTTTCTAAAAATTTAAGTTGTCTCTGTGGAAGATACATAGGACTAGTTTACTGACAAATCCTGACTGTGATTTAGTATGTAGAATATAGTCGAATTACTGGGATACATCCACCCCCTCCGCATCCCGAAGTTCTAGCATATACAGCCATGCAAATGTTCTTGTATAAAAAGTAGGAAACCAAACTGAGATTTCATTGAGCCTAACAGTACAGAGCATTTGTTCATATTATGATAATTTGAACACGATCATTTTTACACTACCGTTTAGTCTTACGTGATTAATCTGTTGTTCCATATCAAATCGTATCGCACAGCCAGAATGGAACTATATATTGTAGCTTTTCACTGACGTTTGTCAATGTGCTTCATTCAGTACATTGAATAAACCTTTTGTTATCCATGATTTTTTTTTTCACTCCCCATTTATACTTAATTGATACAAAGTATTGGAAAGTTTAAATGACGGGACATGTAATGAAATACAAAACCTCATTCCTGTTCTGTTTTGAGTCAGGAATACGAATATGTATCGGTCTACGGCCTTGTCGTATTTTTACACTATATCAAACTCGTTATATATGCAGACTCAGAACAAAAAAAAACTTTTGTATATTTATCTTAAATATATATGAAAATATATATCTTTACAAATCAAGTTTCCTTGCCTGGTCAATTGTTTTCATATTTGAACAGATCCTCTTATAAAAGTGGGAATATAATATTATTTTTGTTCCGATCGTAGTTCAGTTGTATCGCTTATACTTCGAAACAGATCAAAAGAGACACCAGCAAAGTAAATTAATGGAGGCACGCGATGTGGGCATTTTAATAGAAGGACATAATTCACCCTCTTGTCAATATTCTAAAGTTTATGACAGAATTCTGATTAAAATTTGAAATGTCAATATTGTATCAGCGTGTTTGTACTAGTCCAGTTTCTCTGATGTGTATTACCATTTACTTCACCTCAGTTGCCTGTACGAAGAAGCCAACAACGGTTTACCTCACTTGTTTGTCAACGTGTGCAGCCAGATATATGTATATTACAGAATGTATACACGTAAATTCCAGATTGTATTAATGGAGTCGAGTTTGAGTCACTAATGGGGTCGAGTTTGAGTCACTAATGGAGTCGAGTTTGAGTCACTAAGCTTCAATAAGCTTCTCGTTGTGTTTTTAGACATAAAATAATATCTTTACACTCCTAAAATCACCGTAGCTTTAGACATCTTTTCGCTGTGAGACTAACAGTCATCTTTGAAGAAAACAAATGTACTTGTATATCCCTACCCCACCTTCTTAACGATCAGTGCTGGATTGAGCGATCTCAAGGCTATTTAATCCATATTGTATCCGTTACCCTTAATCCGGTCAAAATTATTCAGTTGCATGTTAAACAAAATCGATCGATATGAAATGGCTTGCATATTGTGGGACACTATATAAATAATTAAAAGCCACATTTGTTGTTCTATTACAATTATTTATAATAAGTAAGCAGAAGAATAAAAGATTTAATAGATTAACAAATCTATTTTTAACCTCAGATCAAGTTTATCAACAATTCCACCATTATCAACTTAGTTTACAAACCATTCGAATATTGGCCGCCATGTATAGCCTCTCTTGTGCTGAAAAATGGCGTCAAACCATACAACAACAACAACAAACCATTGATATAGGACCAGACCGGTTTCACTGGTCAACAGTGAAATCATTACTGACTTGAAAAGGCCCTAATCTGTAGTATTTTGGTGTGCCGAACACGAATATAACCGCGAAAAATTTGTATTGGCTCTCGTTTTGAAGATATTCATATACCTCATTTTCTATGTTTCACTGTGTAAATTTCTCCAGTAGGACTGCAGCAACATCCGGAATAATGATGTAACATTGCATAATACCATCATGCTCACATCATCCACAGTTGATTGCATCATTTTCTGATGCAATGCAATACTAATGCCATGCGGCTGCTGAAGTAAGTTGACGTCAGCAGTGTACTATACATGTGTAGGCCTATTATACTAATGCCAGGCGGCTGCTGAAGCTGACGTAAGCAGTGTACTATATAAAGCCCAATCAGATAGGTTCAGCATTTAAAATATTTTAGACGTTGTGCGAGACAGTTCAAGCTACTGTTACATAAAACTTATTATTTTATCCATTTACGTACAATAAAGAACAGTAATGCCTCGAAAGTGTGTTAATACCGCGGACAATTTTTGCTATATTTGTGGGGAAGTGACATTTGCCAACCAGAAGAAAAGTATCAATTCTCAAGTGAAGAAGGCATATCATCTTTACTTCGGATGCAAGGTTGGTGACCAAGACAAGCCTTGGGCTCCGCATATATGCTGTGCTACATGTACAACACAGCTTTCACAGTGGTTGAATTGCAAAAGGTCATCAATTCCATTTGCAGTCCCAATGGTGTGGAGAGAGCCAAGCAACCACCTAAATGACTGTTACTTCTGCTTGGTTTCTCCTCTTTCCGGCGGAATAACGAAGCGAAAGAAGTCGAGAATAGTCTACCCAAACATTCCGTCTGCATTGAGACCAGTTCCACATGGTGAGGGACTTCCTATTCCAGAACCTCCAGCAGAATATTCTCTTGATTCATCTGACGAAGACAAAGGTGAGTCGACCTGTTCTTCTCCTGGTCCATCAGCATGCAGTGATCCAGATTTTCACTGTGGTGCATCATCAACCCCACACAGAATAACACAGGAAGAACTAAATGACCTGATTCGTGATTTGGACTTATCAAAGAACAAGGCAGAATTGCTAGGATCAAGACTCCAACAATGGAATCTTCTAGAAGAAGATGTCACAATTACTGCATATCGAAAGCGCCACCAGCAATTGGAGCCTTTCTTCAGAAAGGAAAGTAATCTGATATTCTGTTCCGATATTGAGGGCCTCATGAATGCTTTAAAAATCACTCATGACCCACAAGAATGGAGACTATTTGTGGACTCTTCGAAACTGAGTCTCAAGGCTGTGCTTTTGCACAATGGAAACATTCTTCCATCTATTCCAGTAGCGTATGCTGTCCACATGAAAGAGACATACGATAACTTAAGGCAGCTACTGAATTCCATTGAGTATAACAAGTACAGCTGGCACCTCTGTGGTGATTTGAAGGTAGTTGCCCTTTTAATGGGACTGCAGCAAGGATATACAAAATACATGTGTTTCTTATGCGAGTGGGATAGCCGAGCAAGGGAAATGCACTACATGAGGAAGGAATGGACTCACAGGCAGAATGTAGCTATTGGAGAGAAGAATATCCAACACCCAGCTCTGGTTGAGGCTCAGAAAATCTTGCTACCACCCCTTCACATCAAACTAGGTTTGATGAAGAACTTCGTGAAAGCCATTGACCGGACTTTGCCAGCATTCCGATACCTGCATGAAAAATTCCCTCGACTCAGCGAAGCAAAGATTAAAGAGGGAGTTTTTGTGGGTCCTCAGATTCGAGAGCTTTTCAAAGATGACCGGTTCAACAACTTGCTGGAAGGTGACGCGAAACAAGCATGGAATGCTTTTCGCCTAGTTTCTACAAACTTCCTCGGAAATGTTAGGGCAGAAAACTATAAGGAACTAGTAGAAGACAAGTTGATGAAGTATAAGAAACTTGGCTGCAATATGTCTCTAAAGATTCACCTCCTTCATTCCCATTTGGATTTCTTTCCTAGCAACTGTGGTATTGTTAGTGATGAACACGGCGAACGTTTTCATCAAGATATCGCAACAATGGAACAAAGATACCAGGGAAAATGGTCCACTACAATGCTGGCTGACTACTGCTGGACACTCCTCAGAGATGCTCCCGAACAGCTGTACAAGAGACAGGCGAAGAAATCTAAGATGTAGTCAATGACTTGATTTTTTATAGGTAGGCTATTACAGTTGACCTTTTACTATTGGAATGCGTTTTGTTATGTAAACATTAATTTCTTGCAGATTACAAAAAAACTAGAGCCAATTTTGCAATTTGACTGTCATATTCGTGTTCAGCACATAAAAATTGATAAGAATTGACTAATTTTATTTCAGTAACATGACTTTTGTAAAAATTTGTTGTCCAGTGTTTTACAAAGATTGGCACGTGCCACCTTTGTCCTCAACAGTACTCAGACATCGGTATTGCACGTGTTGTTTGGATATATTTTTTTTCCTGATTGAAAATCTCCGTTTAGTTTGCTTTTGCTATTTATGTCCTTAGAATGCTAAAAGCAGCGATCTTACACCACACTATTTTGCGCACAGCAAACTGTGTAAACTAACTATATTCAGTATGCATGACCAACACGATCTGGCCGTTTGATCTTTCGTTTGAGCATATGAAGGTCATATCCATCCTGTAAAAAGATAAAGTAGTTCCGCACAGCCAATGCAACACTCTGCATATTTCAAGTTTGTGAACTGTAAATTCAGCAAATTCTATTTGAAATGCGAATATATATATATATATATATATATATATATATATATATATATATATATAGAGAGAGAGAGAGAGAGAGAGAGAGAGAGAGAGAGAGAGAGAGATTCTTTTCTTTAGGTCACACTCGAACATATAGCGTTTAATACAGAATAACGACACTTTGTTCTACATTGAAAAGCTAACTAAATCGACAATCAGTTTTCAACACTTAATTGCACAATTAGGCTCAACATCCGAACAATGTAATCGTTGATCGATATTGATCTATTTTCTGGACCGTTATTAATATTTATATCTGAATAGAGCTATTCATAAAAGTTTCAGTAAATTTGTACCACAGCTTGGTAGGATTTCATTTATGTGCTACAAGTCGCGCTTAAATTGGAAAGGTACAGAGAACAATACTGAAGGAACGCGCTTTGTATATCATAGCGCGGGGTTTCTTTACCTAAATCTTAGCTCTGTAGAGTCTTTGCAGAAATCGGGTTTATTTTAACACATATCGATATAGATTCACCATTGACTGACAAATCCTGTGTATTTTGTCTTATCCGACTCAAATGCGGAATTTCATATAGAGATTTTCTGAAGTGGTCAGTGGAATTTCAGCCAGTATAACCAAGTCATCGATAGTACAGAGCTTGCGGAGGTGTAGGATAGGATTCTAAACTTCCAGATGGCTAATACTAAACTGGTCTAGGTAAGACGTGCGACAAACCTTTGCTCTCTAGTTGAACTTGAAATATTTGTAGATTGGGCAACACTTACACAATGCAGAATGCATACAATTCGGAAAAAATATTATATATTTTATTCGGAAAATATTTTGGTCTTAAAGATTTCATTAAAATTATATGAATGACCAATTTTTAAAACATTTTTAATTCTCTTTTTGCTTCTAGGCAATTCAGACCTGAATGTTTTTAAATATGTTGCCAAATGGTCTTTAACTATTTGTTCTTAATCGCATCTAACCTGCAACTGTTGCACCCCTCAGTCACCACCAATCCCTTACAATAAGATAAATCAACCACAGGAAACAAATTATATTATAAATAGACGGTCCCTAAAGGACGCAGGAGATACTCAGACCTACAATTTCCTTGCATACAGTAAAATGTTTCTTAAAGTTTATGAATAATGAAGCTTATGGAGTGCTGCAAATATTGTAAATATATTAAGTTTTGGAAAGAACTGCATTAAGGACTTCATTCTCATTGATGGGCCGATGCGTGGATACCTACGGTCAATGAATATTCTTCTGGGCATTTCTGGTAGCTGCCGATCAACTATGCCCGTCACAGTTATGTTATTCAATCGTTCATTACTGTTATCTAGATATGTAAGGCCTGACAGTGTATATTTCATTGGCGTTATTACGTATGATTTATGGAACATCCGGGATGATTGTGAGAAGCAATTGGATCATGTATCACTGATCCCATTGAAGTATATTATTCTGAATAGTTAAGACAAATGTAAAATTGTGTGAGAGAAGAAGACCCTATTCAAAGAGCATTTTTCCAAACAGAAGGTCACCTTCATCGTGCATGCGTTTCTTTTATATAAAACATGTGCCAATACGTCAGTCACAACTGGGATATACTTTTCATCTACGGACTATATACAGCAAATAAATCTTGCGAGTTCTGAATATATATTCCATTTATACACTTCTGGATGTAAATTCTACCAACGTGAGTATTTTCTTGTGCTAGAACGATCAACAAGAATTCCTTTATGCTGCAAAATTGAGATATATTTATTATCGTCGAAACAGTATGCATTTATTATGTAAAGAGTACTCAACTAATTTTAATCAATATTTGCAAATTAAGTCTCTTTCAAAATGGATTTCTTCTTTGGAATCTTGGGTATTGAACTTTTTTAAACCCGCAGCATCATTTTGTTCATCATGAGAATATAGATAAATATGAAATTATAAATTGCATATATTTTATTCACCCAAACGATGATATTTAGTTTCATGCCAAAGATCAGTTTTAAAAAAGACATGAAGGTTTTGATAACGTTCCTGCTTTATACAATACGATGCTAATGAGCCAGTCTTTCTTAGTGGCAAAAGACGCAAAATATATATTTTGCATTACATTACGTGTTATAAATATTGTAAGACTAGGAAAAGATCGGTCTTTGATCTTTTTATGGAAATGGGCCAGGTTTATAAAAAGGTCCGACGAATTATATAATGCACAGTTTCGTAGATTCACATTTCTTTAGTAATGTTGTTTCAAACTGAATTCTTTTTTTCTCCTTTGAGAACAGGAAAACATTACTATACATGCAGAATAAAAGGATTAAGTGTAAATGTATGTCTCCCCCCACACACAACACACATTCGAGTAAGCAGAGAAAATGATCGTAACCACTCTTTCAATCTATAATACTTTTATATTAATTACATATTTACAATCAATCAGGCTGTTCATGCTTTATAATTAGTTGTTGCTTTTTACTCAGCATGTTCATCTAAATTAAATATTTTCTGGTAAGCACATATACACATTGTTACATTTATGGTAGTAATCTGCCTTCCAAAATGATAGGTACCTACGAGCACATTGCAAGGTACGGAGTACTGGAATGGCATCTTGTACTTTTGTTAATTCGTGTATACTGACTACAGGAAAACAAAAATGATTTCATAGATATTTATTTATGCAACTAGATTTTAGGATCTTGTGGTGTACCGATGATCAATTTTTTTTAACGTCAGCGACCAAAATAATCAGCCTTTAGTATATATTTGTTGGCCATTATCGTCTTAGTTTTCAAGCTTGCCTTAGAAAGAAAATGTCCTAATGTAAGATCCTTTTTATAAAAAAAAAATTTGATTATAGGTCCAGGTATAGAGTTTTTCTATTCGTTTACAATCTAAAATCCCATACACACAAAATAAATCAATAGTGCTAATAAAGTGTGCGTCCTGATTGAATCAGCGCTTACATGGAACATGAAGGACTAAAAGCAAAATACACAAGGGATTACAAGATGGAATTACCGCCAATTTATTTTTACATAAAGTGGACTCAGATGGTAATGATAATAAATATAACCATAACTAGGAAATATAAAAGTTCGGGTTGTTGACATATAGCCACTCAAGCTATTATAATTTCCTATATGTACATAACCAAATCATACGATACAAGGGTACATGATGAATCATTATATGTACATGGTCAAATCGTACTTCGCTTGGGTACATGATATCGCTATTTGTAATTGAACGTCTGAAGTCATTTCCCAACACACGACTAGCGAGCAAAATTTTCTTAACACTTCGAAATTCAGCGATAGGTTATCAAAACAATCCTTCAGTGTAAAAGTTCACTGATTGGTGTTTTAAATGGATGAAAACATTAAGTGAAATTGCAAATCGGCTTTAATTTATTAGAAAAATACATAATTATTGTTCAAATCTATTTACTTCATAACTGAAACCATTTCAAAATTAATTTTCGCATAGTGATTTTTAATGTCTTATATTAAAACCTTTGATCCGTAATCTTAAGAATGTTGCAGGTACACGATGGGTGAGTCGGGCACTACGTTTGTATGCGTGTTGATTTATTTTTTTTTATTTTTTTTTTTTTGTTGGTTACTATGATCTTTATCTATGAGCTACAGCTGGAGGTCTGGTCTAAATAGTTAGAGCTTCCGCTTCGTATGCGGGACATTGCGAGTTTCGAACCCCAGCCGATGTGTAAACCAAAGACTTATTAAATTTTATTAGCATCTGCCTTGCTTGCCGCTCAGCATTAAGAGGTTAGTGTTAGGACTGGTCAGCCTTGTGTCAGGATAATGTGACTGGTTGGGACAGGATCTTATATATATGCTGCATGATGCCAAAGTGCGAGATATTACCATAAACTGCAACGCTGCAGGCATACATCTTAGCTATAGGGCTGAAAAATTGTTAACGCTACATTAAAAATCCAAATCAGAGAGAGAGAGAGAGAGAGAGAGAGAGAGAGAGATAGCATGCCTTCTAACGACAAATTAGTTTGAGATCTAGTCCGTTGTTGTAAGGGATGTTAATGGTAACTGCTATTATCCTGTTTTGTAATGATAAATTAATTTGAGGTCGAGTCTCTTGTTAGCGTGTCTTCTATTGATAAATTAATCTGAGATCTAGTCTTATTTTTGGTAACGGATGTTAATGGTAACTGGTGTTAGCATATCTTCTTTGCAAAACCTAAAGATATGTTCTCATCAGAAAATTTGTGAAAATAAACATACGCAACTAAATGTTTATAAAATTACCGACGAGCTCTATTCCTTAAGCATATTTAGTGATGCATTATGATTAATGGGTGGAAATCTCTTAACGTCAACACTATGAGCAAATCAAGTTGAACATCTACTTCATTGTCTGGAATGCTGGTAGCTATTTATTTTCCCAACTAAAATATGTTAATACCAGAAAAAATGCAATACGATATACTAACACGTAACGGATATAGCGAATACCTGTAAAACTGTGCCACACATTTGACCTGAGCTACCAAGAACTGTTTTGTTGCAGAGATTGTTGTTTATTCTTGTGTTACGTGTTTAGGCTCGAATAAACAGTACCACAAGAAAGAGTGAAAATAGCAGGCTTTGAAAAATATAACAAACAATTTATTTCCCCGGAGAAAACACTGTAAAAATGGAAAGGTAAGAATTTAAGTTTTTAAGAATCAGATCCAAAAATAATCGAAGAATAATCCACAAATTAAATTTTAGAAATCCTAGGAATGAAATGTTCTAAAGAATTCAAGTTTGAGTCCCGGCAAAAATATAAAATTGAAGGCGATGACGAATAATGTAGCCCTTATTGTGTTGCAAGTTTTACAGTTCTGTGTTATTCACAAACAATAATACGGTGTTTGAATTTCCAAATAAAATTTAATGAAATGTCTTTGTCCAAGATTTACGTATGAGCACTCAAATATTTCGTGGAAAAATAATGAATCCTTTCGAATCCAAATATTCGAATAAAAATTAAAATATAACTCCAAAATGACACAACAAAAAAAATACCTTTACGTCCTAGTGTTTAGAAGCCCAACTGATCTCTCTCTCTCTCTCTCTCTTTCTCTCTCTCTCTCTCTCTCTCTCTCTCTCTCTCTCTCTCTCTCTCTCTCTCAGCATCATTATTAAAACTAACTAATCCGAGATTTCGGAAAACCCAGAATTTCGAAATGGAGGCTGTTTACATATAAAAGTATCATATAGCCCCAGTATGACCTTGATAAAAACCAATCATTTTACTCCAAGAATAATATTTTTAAAAAGTTGTTTACTTATCTCAACGATTTCTTAATCAAGGTCGGGAACTAGGTCAGCTTTAGGTGTTTACAACTGAACAGTCAAGGTCAAACTATTTTCTGAAAAAAATTGAAACTCCTAGTAAACAAAATTATATTATTTTGACATGTAATGAAGTTAAAAATAAAAAGAGTTTAAAACTTACAAACAATTAAATTAAATCAAATATAAATTAGATAAATATATACCTAATATTACAAAATGATTTCCGAGTGACAAATAACTTTGACTATATATAGCAAGAAAGTGACAATAGAAATTTGGCTATATATAATTAAAAAACGGCAATTAAACTTTGACCACATATCGCAGTAGAACGGCTCAGTTGGTAAAGAATTGTACTCGTAGTCCAAAGGTCCGCCCAGACCACCCATCGTTAGAGTTCCATAGGTCACATTTCCTTGGTATGATATAGCCAGCATGGTTTTAAATGTTTCATTTATCAACAAAAATAAAAATCAAATATAAAGGCTGCTTTTTGCGTTTTCTACCTTTACGGAACACTCACCAGTATGCATCCTTGCTCTGGATATTTCATGATTATTAGAATTTTCTTTTATTCAGGGCACAACTATCTTAGAGGTCGAAATATTCGGTAACACCACATTGCCTTCATCAGTGAGTACTGTTGATCGGCGTGTAATCAAATTGCAGATCACTCGATAGCAGATAGTCTGAGGGGTGCGACTGTACGATTTCTAAAGAAAAGTACCATCTCCCCCGAATTAATATAACTATCCATGAGAGAGTGGTCATATGGGACTTAGCAAATGGTAAAACATAGTGATCATACCAGTCGACAAAGGACGCACCACAACATTACTCAATACGATTATGTGAAGAAAATATAACTCTTGGTTTACGACATAGACACATGTCATAAATTAAAGAGAGACCCGACAATATCAGTAATAAACAAAACTGATTAACAAGTTAAAACAATGGAAGAAAGACTTAATTAAATCTGACGCATTGTACCAGTGTATCTAACCCACTGCTGAAAGCATCCTGAAGCTGTATGGTTACCTAAAACCACAAGAAGGATGCCACATTGCGACCAATAGTTTGGGCAGTTTACTGTATGCTTTGACCAAATATCTAACTTCTGTCATTGGACCTCTAGTGGTACAGACCATATCATCAACAGCGTACGCTTTGTCCAAACGATCAGGGTACTAGAGGCACCACCATGTACACAAATGGTCTTATATAATGTACCAGCACTTTTCACCAGCATCCCAATGGATAAAGCTACGGGTGTGATCAGACAAATATTAGAAGCAGACAATACTAGGAAATCTCGATGGGACCTCCTGTTGAACATAACTACACCTTATTAAGACAACTTTGGACAGCACATATTTTATCTATAATTGGAATTTTTACCAACGGAAACAGGGAGCAGCAATGAGGTCCCAAGTCTCACCAATAGTTGTCAATTTATACATGATGTATTTTAAGAAAAAGGCCCTGGAATCGGCCAGAAACCCATCATCTATATGGTTTAGATATATGGAATGAGCTCCTTGAGTACCATGTGCAGGAGTTCTCCAATCATCTCAACTCTATTGATCCACATATTCAGTTCACTTCGGAACAAAAAGAAGGGGCCAAACTACCGTTCTTGGACACGTGTATAGACACAAATTATGGTGGATCAACCAAAGTTGTTGTGTATAGAAAACCAGTGCACACAGACCAGAACCGTACATTTTTTTTGTTTTGAATCATCATCCGGGTCATAAGAGGTCAGTCGTGAGCTATTTATTGCACGGAGCTAACTCACTAGTTAGTGATGAGACAGCTCGAATTCAAGAATCAGTGCATGCTATGCACTACAAATAAATAGCTATCCAGACTGGACTTTTAAATCCCAGTGAAGCAGAGAACAACACCAAATAAAACTTACAGTGCCCCAGATAAAACCAACATCGGTATACCACACATCTGCGGTATACCAGAAGTCATAGCTAGAATATTAGACAACATGTGATTAAATATATATCACTAAACATACAATTCTTTAAGAGAACAACTTAAACGTGTGAAGGACAAAACAGAAAATCTGCAAAAATGTGGCGTGATTTATTATATCAAATGTAGCGATTGTGAGAATGGCTATATTGATGAAATAGGCAGAGTGTTAAAAACAAGGATTAAGGAAATCACCACGAGAGAGTCTTCTGTAAGAAAAGAACATTGTAACAAAAAGAGACATTCCATGATTCCCAATCAGACCAACTTCATCACATCTGAGAACACGCATTGAAAATGAAAGTGAAAGAGGTAATTAAAATAACATAGCGGAGGTTACCAGAGATTTACACCAGTCTGCTCTTATCACGTGACTATATAAGTCACGTGATCAACAGTAGTTGCTGATGAAGGCAGTGTGACATTACCGAACATTTCGAACTCAAGATATTTATACTCTGAATAAGGAACCATTATAATAATAATTGCCGTCATTATTTGTGCTCATATATGACATCTTTTCAGATGGATAAATTGACAATCCTTCGGAAGAGTACTGCCATAAGCAAATGAAAAAATTATCTCAATAATATTCTGCTATTCCATGACTATTCAGATCAATTATTTAACAGTATATACGCTGGTGGTCTGTACTGCTTAGAATTGTTGTACACCGAACACAAAGAGAATAAACGCCACCAGAAATATTGGCATTGAACCGTAAAGGAAGGAAACTACATTAAAAATATTGATAATAAAACGTAACGGGAGCAAACTACACTATACATATTAATAACACAACGTAACGGGAGTAAACTACACTAGAACTGTCAATAATACATAGTAACGGGAGTAAATTATGCTAGAAACATCAATGAATTATAGTAACAGCAATAATCTACCTTATAAATACCAATGACACAACGTAAACGAATAATTTACACTTGCAATTTCAATGATACAACATAAAGTGTATAAATTACACTATTCAATACCATGATGAACCGTAACGGGAATTGACTACACTATCAATATCATGATGAACCGTAACGGGAATTAACTACACTATCAATACCATGATGAACCGTAACGGGAATTGACTACACTATCAATATCATGATGAACCGTAACGGGAATTAACTACACTATTCAATACCATGATGAACCGTAACGGGAATTAACTACACTATCAATACCATGATGAACCGTAACGGGAATTAACTACACTATCAATACTATGATGAACCGTAACGGGAATTAACTACACTATCAATATCATGATGTACCGTAACGGGAATTAACTACACTATCAATATCATGATGTACCGTAACGGGAATTGACTACACTATCAATACCATGATGATCCGTAACGGGAATTAACTACACTATCAATATCATGATGAACCGTAACGGGAATTAACTACACTATCAATACCATGATGAACCGTAACGGGAATTGACTACTATATCAATATCATGATGAACCGTAACGAGAATTAACTACACTATCAATATCACGATGTACCGTAACGGGAATTAACTACACTATCAATATCATGATGAACCGTAACGAGAATTAACTACACCATTAATATCACGATGTACCGTAACGGGAATTAACTACACTATCAATATCACGATGTACCTGAACTAGAATTAACTACACTATCAATATCATGATGTACCGTAATTGGAATTAACTACACTATCAATATCATGATGTACCGTAACGGGAATTAACTACACTATCAATATCATGATGAACCGTAACGAGAATTAACTACACCATTAATATCACGATGTACCGTAACGGGAATTAACTACACTATCAATATCACGATGTACCTGAACTAGAATTAACTACACTATCAATATCACGATGTACCGTAACGGGAATTAACTACACTATCAATATCACGATGTACCTGAACTAGAATTAACTACACTATCAATATCACGATGTACCGTAATTGGAATTAACTACACTATCAATATCATGATGAACCGTAATGGGAATTAACTACATTATCAATATCACGATGTAACCTAAACGGGAATTAACTACACTATCAATATCATGATGTAACGTAACGGGAATTAAATACATTATCAATATCATGACACAGCGTAACGGCAATTAACTACACCATCAATATCATGATGTACCTTAACAAGGATTAACTACACTATCAATATAAATGATCTACCATGACTGGAATTAACTACTCTATCAATATTAATGATGTACCTTAACGGGAATTAACAACGCTATCAATATTAATAATATACCGTAACGGGAATTGACTATACAATCAGTATCATTGATATACCGTAACGGGAATCGAATGTGTGTCCATCTGTGTCGATAATGACCACAGCTTCAGTTATCTGTTGTTAAACGGTGTGTAAGGAGATGACTATTGAGGCTAATGCGAGTACAGAAGTGTCTTCCGCATGTGGAGCACGCAAAGGTTGCTACAGAACGTGATATATTAGCAGCTCTGGCTTTACGTTTTCTCTGTGCCTCAGCAATTTTCTGTTGTTCTGCTGCGTGGGTGCCAGATGTGATCTTCCTGCACCAGAAGGGATGGTCTTGTACAAGGATCTCACATGATGCACTGTTGATATGCAGGATTTTCAAGGGCACCTTCAGTGAGTCGTTAGAGCGCTTCCTTTTTTTTCCTCTAGCAGCGCATTTTCCCTCGCAGGGTTTGTCTTAGAGCAGCTGTTTTGGAATCCGTTCTTCGGGCATGCGCATGATGTGTCCTACCCATTTATATTGGCCCCTCTTGAGCAACGTGAAGACAGATGGGATGCAGGCCCTCATGGGGACCTCGATATCAGTAATTTCGTCTTTCCATCTTATCTGCGCGGAAACCACACTGGCTTTCTGGGAGTAGACCCTGCTCAAGATGGTGAATGAGACGATAAAGCAGGACGCGAGAAAGTATCTTGTCAGCGATTTACAGGAGAGAGATTCCTCTGCTATTGTCGCAGAACCGACGGTTGCCTATTCGCTTGTAGAGATGGACTATGTAGACTTCTTTAAATTCCTGTAGGACCACTCCATCATTCCATATTTCATGGAAGAGGTCTGTGGGCGGACTGTCCAATTCAGCATTAATTTCCACATGTGGCAAGCGTTCCATGGCTTCATCGTTGATGGGTGATGGACAGCTGAGTGTGTCATTGAAAATATTTATTGTCATCGCTTTAGGATCTTAGCCTTGTCAGTAAGCGGTGAGATCCCATCTGCACGGAGGAAGGGAGAGGAACTAGAGGACTGGGGGCTGTGTACAGCTTTTAGGGCGTCGTAGTAACACTATGGGTCGTTTCTGTCTAAATAGGACTGAATCTCGTCTGCTTCACTGATGATAAAGGAGTCCTGCATCTTTCGAAGCTTCCACTGAACTGTACTGCGTATACTAGTGAAGGTTGCCATCTTGGAGGCTGAGGAACGGTCGTTCAGAACGGTTATATTTAGGCCTTAGTTTCTAGGCGAGCATTGACTTTATCTCCTAATCATTCTCATCGAACCAGTCCTGGCTCTTCCGTGACGTTTATCTTAGACGTAAAAGGGCGGTGGAGTTGACAGCGTCTACAACAAAGGCACAATGTGCGTAGTTGCCAGGCCAATCTGCAGGTCTTCTAATTTGAATTCCAGGATCCTTGAGAGGTTTTCGGCGATTGAACTATGTTTAAGCTTCGAGACGTTTAGTCCTTTTAAAGTCTTTCTCCCTTGGTGACGTCTCTTTCGCTGGATATGAAAATCGAACTTGGATACAATTGGCCTGTGGTCCATCCAACAAACAGTACCACGCACGGTCTACGTCACTTGTAAGTCCTTTCTGTCCTTTATCCATGTTCCCGTAGTCGATGCTTTGAGCAGGGGCGCATCCATGACGTCTTTTTACGAGTAGATAGCGGAACAATGTTGTGTTTATGACGAGATCATGTGCGGTGCACATCTTGAACAGCAGGAGTCCGTTGCTTTTGAACGTGCCGACGCCATGCCTTCCGACAACTTCTTTCCAGGTCTGGTAGTCAGTCCCACCTCTAGCGTCGAAGTCGACAGGAATGATGAGCTTTTCCGATTAAGGGGTGGCTGAAATGAGAGAATCCGGAACGGCAATAAACTACACTATCAGTATGAATGATATATCGTAAAGAGAAAAATGCTATCAGTATCAGAGGGATTAAACTACATTAGAGCTATCAGTAATAAACTATAACAAGAAAACATGCTAGCAGCACTGACGCTTAAAGAGGAGAAAATACATTGAAAATACGAACTTGAGAGAATAAAATTCTCTAGCAACATTTTTGCTGCAACGTAAAGACCATAATTTACACCAAAAACGCTCGTACAGAAATTTAATTTAAAGTATATCTCCATCCAGGCCGAACATTACCAACCATGTTTATACTGTATTGTAATAAAATTAGATTTAACGTCTCTACTGTTTCTAGATAAATGACATTTTAAGGATGTTACGGCGTATATAGAAATTGTGTTCAAATATTTTTTTGTTTTGCGATGAGCATTATTGTGACATATGCACATACCATGTAAATATAGAGATATTTATATTGCTCTGCAGGCGAAATCTGCTTATGTCAGTCAGTGTATCATAAATCTTATCTATTTAATAATGGGTTGAATTTACAACAGCCTTTTGCTGCAAGTATTAAAGATCTTGATTTCTAAAGAAAGAGTTCTATGCCTCAAACTTTGCTTGATCATTCAAAGTTTTATCCATGCATGGAAACTATGATAGATCTAAGGCCATTCTAAGGCCATTTCCTTTCAAATGTAATAAATACAATCTCAAATACAATTTTTTTTAGCCATATCAGAAATTCAATTACTCATTCAGGGCCAAGTTATTAATTAAACTAAATATTCTTTACAGTTTAATTGAATACTTTTTATTACTTTTAGCTCATTCTTTGAAGTATTATCTTAAATGTTAGTAAGTGAGTATAATGCAATGTCTGCTAAGCGTAGTCCAAAATTAAGGTTTTAAAGGAATTAAAATCACGGTTCATTTACTTGAAAAATGACGATTATATTTATTGATTATAATTACGTGAGATTTGTTACAGTTAACATTTGAGATGTTTTAAAAAGATCTTGATTTCAACAACCTCGCAAAGCATGAAACTTGAAGATATATGATTTTAGATAGACGATATATGAATATCGCCCGACTGCACAATACTAGTTGCTAAGAGAAAATGCATCCAATCTTACAATGAACTCATTGGTCGCATGTAGCAATGTCTTTATGAAAAGCTAAACCCTGCGTTACTAGTCCATGTTTACAATAATCGATTACTTTAAGCAAAACTCAAACGCTTCTAGATCTTGTTGGTATCAGTTAAGATGTCATTCTACAGGTAAAATAATTCTTCATGCAATCAGATGTTTGAAGAAGAATGTTGGATTAATTGCTTGATAAATGGATCGTATTGTTCAATAATTTAACCACTTATTTACTTAAAACATCCCGCCACCTTATAATATTTTTGTTGCAGATAGGTTTAAATCACAAAAGATAGCTTCACATTTATTGTGCTTTAAACTCTTTGTAGATAGTCTCAAAGGTATGATACTACCTAATCAGCAGATCGTGTACTAATTTTGTGCACAAAGTTAAACAATAGGGAACCGAAGGCATTTGATTAAAGTCCCACAATTATAAGGCATGAACAGTAATACTACAAGAAGAAGAAGAAGGATACCACCAAAAACATGATCAAATTAAGAGCAAAGATAACAACAACAACAATGATAACACCTTGTCGTATGTTCCATACCAGAGCAACATATCTGAAAACTAAGGTCGACGTATTTATACTCAGGGCTCCAACGATATTGATCATTGGTCGGGTTTATTGTTGTTGTTTTGTTGAAAGATTGAAACGCGAATATGACAGTTAACAATGTCAAACAAAGTATCACAATGTGGACCTCTGCTGTTCATCATGTATGTATGCATACAAGCTTAAAGAAAATGACGCCATTATATAGCGAGTTATACTAATTACCAAAAAACTACGTTAGATTATACGTCGTGAAATTTATCATCTGCAGTTGCCATACGTTTACTGCGTGAATTGCTCGGTGAATACTGCGATAACCGTCGTGAGCGATTGCACATGTACAGAGCGAATATTACCGTCAATTCATACTTAATAATGCACCTCTCAAATCTATCGCTTTGTATTCAGTCAATAATAGTTCATACAGTTCTTTTTCACTGCGTACTGTCCGTTACGGTTCAAATCTACTGTCGGTGTGAAAATTGATAATATTCTGAAATGAACAAAACATACATCTTCATCATCTCATCATAAATTTCAAAACCCCTACTATATTTTAGTGGTCGAGAAACCCGAAGGCAAGAAGCAACCTACTGAAATCCAAGCCGGTGAAAAATTTGGGGTAAGTCTCTCTCTCTCTCTCTCCACACCTTTTCTATTTTACATAGTCTTCTTTGGCAAAGCTTAGCTGTTGACTATGAAATGCTGTATTTGTGTGTTTTAATAGTCACCTATAGTCAAATTGTAACAGGTTACATCTTCTTATATAAGGAAGTTGACTTGGTTGAACAATATTTAAATTTATTCAATTAATGAATATATGTTAACTTAATCGAGTGGCTCAATAAATTTTATAAAGACTGCATTTCTCAACTAGCTCTTTTTTATGACTGTTTAAATATACTCTACTGGCTAGTGCAGTTCTTAAATAAGTAATGGTTAAACATGCGAAGCATATTACATCAAGTGACAATAGTTACATACTTTCAGTATACACCAGTGAATATCGTGGAAACACATTCTATAGGGAAAAACTCATTTTATCTTTGTGCTTGCATATGTTGGACAACATTAATTCCTATGGATTCCTCTTTTGACTCTAGGATACATTCAGCAATGTTGATGCGTGACGAGCAAATTATTGCATATATCAGTCTTTCATGATTTAACCAAATTAAATGTGTATGCATAGTTTATATTAGTGGCAGTGATTCGTATTAATGCAGTGTGATAAGCGACTGAATACCTGCAGCAGTTATAAAATAGTAGTATAGAAGTAGTTCATTCTAGGGGAGTCGATAATAATTTGTAGTTACAACAGCTAGGTTCAAATGTCTAAAGATGTTGATGATTTACAAATGTTTTAATGAAAATTAAATCACAGCAAATGGTCATTCGTACTCATTATTGTAACAATGTAACTTTTCAAAAATTGAAAATTAATAGAGTCTACTTACAACATTTGAAAAATACTTCTGCTTTTAATACTGTTTTCATGCCGCAAATATAATAAAATAAGTAGGTCAGTACTTAGTACTAATTAATTGGAGATATACCCATGACTCATGCAATAAAGCGACTGGGCTATAAATTGGACACGTGTATTCTGCTACAATTGTACAGTAAATGTACTCCCATCCACCAAGAACCCTAAAATTACTTAGTGTCAGCTGCGTGTGCTAAAATCATATCCATCGTGTCAGTGACGCCCTCTTTCCACCTTGGTGCAGGTGTTTTTCTAAAGCAAGGTCTTTTTTTTTTTAATTCTAGACAATGTCAAGCACACGATGTTCAAATGGGACAGAAATTCAATCCCATAAATTTCAACTGCACCATAAAATCGATATAGAAGAAACTTAAATAACCTTCTAAGTTTTGTAAATAGTGCAATGCATAACTGAAAAAGCCGCAGCTTAATTTATTATAGCATAAATCATACATTAACCACATAATTAGCATTAAGCAAGGTTGGCTAGTTAAGTATTTTCGTTCCTTGTGCTAATTAAAATCAATTGATTTTCCATTATAGGTTATGTGCGGCAAATGAACCATCTCTTCTATGTCTGCATATTTCATTTCATCTGTACATACTCTACTGCTGGTTATACATTTCCTCAGGTTCTCCAGTTGCATTGCAAACACTGCATTGTTCATCAGCGCGAAGAAGATCTTGTTTTCCATATAATTATTTACTCTCTCTCTCTCTCTCTCTCTCTCTCTCTCTCTGACATATTGAGAACTGTGTTTAGATTTAACGGAGGCTTTTGACAAAGGAAACGATTATTTGCATTTTTATTAATTTTAGTCTTAATGAAGGTAAAATTTTACATTTATGTAGAGGATAAGATATCTGTTTTCATTGACATACATATTAAATATTGATTTAGTAGCCTTTCTGTCCTAGATGAATTGTGTTTGCAATCTTGATATATCATGTTCCATCTAACTTTGCTTGTCCTGGGCAAGAGGACAGTCTTCATACAAGTGATTAGGTGCGTTTAGATCCACTTCCAACTTGTAGAATGTATAAATGTTTTTGGGGATATTAAAAAAAAAGGTTTAATTTACCCACTCAGTTTCGTATTTGCTCGATCCTCTGAAGTCTTTCAATGGCATATGTTTGAAAAATGTCGCGACGATATAAATTGTGATCATAGAGGTATATTATCGTCGACTTTTGTTTAGGACTTATCATATTTACCCTCATTTTGCTCCTTGTCATTTTCAGCACAGAAAGCATGGTTAGATTTTCGTATCGTTGTGAAATCACACTTATTCCTTCTTTGATGTTTAACCTGTTGAACAAAATCACATCGGTTACCAGCTTAGTTCTAGAGCAGACATTTTCAAGGAAGGTTCATGAGTTTCGACCATATATGCATAATAGTGACCGGGGTTTTGTTTGTATTGTTTTATAAAGGTATTGCGAAATTCTTCAAAGATATTCCATATTATCAACGTATCTCTTTCAGATAATATAAGTAACGGTGAAGATCACCTAACATGTTTAGTCTGAAGGGGCCTTTAACATACTGGTACTTAATGTCAGAAATATTTGCATTTAAGAGAGGTGAATACTTAATTTCTTTGGTTGTGTCTATGTGTTTTAGACGTTTAAAAAAGCTGTGAAAGTACTCAAATTGTTTTGTTTTTGTCTTTGTTTTTGTTTGTAGGAAATGTGCTTGCACATGGTCAAACCAATGTGGTGCTGCACATAGCATGTCATGACTTGAATCTTTGGTGAATTTTAATGCATGACCCTTGAATATTTAGCAATCAGCGACCTTTATTGTCTTTTTTCACTGTAAATTCGTTTTCTTTCTTTCTATACTTGTCAAGATGATATTGAAGGCCCTCTACATTCAGGCAAATGATAGTGGTCACGCAACTGATGTGTGCTTACTTTGTTGTCACAACTTTATAACCATCGTGATATTTTTCATAAATGTGATAAATAATTTATGTGTTCAAATATTTTGACTTTCTTGCTGTTCTTCATTTTTCGTATACGATTGCGCATGTTACTAACCAAATGCTCAAAAACTAAAACAACAAAACTAAAAATTTCATTGTTTTAAATTTAAATATTTTTATGAAATGAACATTAAGAAAACATGTATGATTTAAATCGAACTCACTGTAAACTTATTTTAGTTTAATTTTTCCAATCTCCATTTTTATCATGGTTGTAACGATAAAGTTTCAAACGTTTCAGAAACAAGCTACAGAACTTGAGACAGCCAAACCAAACATAACTGTTTTAAATACCTTAGATGTTGTGAAAGGTTTGACTTTTCTAACAAATCAAGTGTGTGAGGGAAAATAAAATCCATCATTAACAGGCTCTTTTACTCTGTATTATACACATCCTTATAACGTATGGTACAGTGCGTATTTGTTGAAAAAAGTATGTCTTGTAAAATAATACCAACATGCAAGTTTGAACGAAATTTTAAAGTTGATTGTGCCTGTTTATCTAAGGTTACCAAGAACTACCTATTCAGTCTGGTATGTTGCCAAATAAAACTGCTCTTTAGCATTTATCAACTCGACCATCAACGTTATTTTAGAGCACAAAGGCTTGAGCTGAAGGTGCGGTGAATTTCTGGAACAGCATCTATGATAACGCACATTTAGGTTAATAAATACTGAGTATTCACTTTATTAACTTCATTTTATATTTCAAACAATTGTAAGATGTAGTTTTTGAAAGTTGTATATAGACTGAAGTAATATTTGTTTCGGGAAAGTGAAACGTTTTCCTTTAAGAGTACTAAAATGACCCGTATTGTCATTTTTGTTGCATCCGTGAAATTAGAAAGAAACTGAATCTAGCTAGATTTGTAGCCTAACATTAGTATTGATATATTTGGAAATGTGAAGAAGAAAAAAATATTTTATAAAAAAAAAGAAAAACAAGAAAGAAAACTACACTGGCGACAGCGTTTAAACTCTCCACATTTATGCTGCTTCTAATCCATGTGAATTATATTGCAGCGACTCGCTTAAATTACTATAAATGAGTGGCATACACTGTAGTTACCTCTGAAGTGCTCCGAATGTCTCTTTTTGTTGTCTACGGATATCATTTTAGTCATATTGATGTTCAGAGGCGTATTGTGCATTAAAGCCTAGGTCTGCTTAATTACATTGGTGCCAGAAGTTGAGTTGGAAAATAAGTAAAGTCTGTGCAATATGACACTCGATGTTCAGCATGGGCGCCAGCAGGATTTTTGCAGGGGGTGGGGTGGGGTGGGTTCAGGATTTTTTGCAGGGGAGGGGGCAGTCATTCACGGCCGGGAGAGTTAGTAGTCTGAAATTAAAGCTAATATTTACTAAGCTTTTAGAACAGAATCTTGGAACATATTTTCAGCGTCGGAATATATATATATATATATATATATATATATATATATATATATATATATATATATATATGTATGTGTGTGTGTGTGTGTGTGTGTGTGTGTGTGTGTGTGTGTGTGTGTATTGCAGTATGATTTCCAGGGTGTCACGTGACCCCCCTTGACCTATGCTGCGGGTCCCCATGATGGTCAGTGATACTGAACGTTTCACATGCAAGATATATATTAATGATTAATTGTCATGAGACGTGATATGAAAATATTATGAACACCTTTAGAAATGTACACGACTTCGTGCGTATCGCTAACGAATCAGTTGTAGACTTGCTTTAATTCATGTTTTGCAGTACTCCACGCGTTCGGATCGGGAACTAGGCGAATTGCTGTCAGACGTAGTACAATAATGTTATTCACCGGTTTCAATACCAGTAATGTTGCTGTTGTTATAGGGTTTAACGCCATTTTTCAGCACAAGATAGGCTTTACATGGCGGCCAGTAAAATGGTGGAGGAAGAAACCGGGAAAACCTCGGAAATGACCACCGACCCACGATAAGCTAATGGCAAGCTTTCTCACGTACCCACACTGGCCGAGCCCGAGACTCGAACCCATGCAGACAGAGGTGAGATGGCAGTGATCCGTAACGGTTACCGTTTTAGACCATTCGGCCACTCGGGGCCCTCAATAATAATAATAATAATAATAATAACTCATATAGTTTGTATCGCATTTCGTTATGCAAATATCAGAAATGCGATTATTATTATCTTGTGTTATTGCTTATGAAACGGAACATTAATAAATGCATTCTTGAAAAGAGATCCAAGATTTTATCTATCTTTTATTTTAGGAGGAGGATCTGGTATGCGGTTGTTCAAGACGGGCCACGGTACTTACAAAACACGAAGTGGAACTACTTTTTCTCCATAGATTTGTAAGATGTTTGCAACTTTGTTTTAGTAGGATGTTTAGCTTTGTCTGAAATATTTCAGATATAATGTCTATTTTGCCTAACCTTTGTACGTGTTTAATTCCTATGTGCGTTTTGTTTTGTATTCTAAAGTGTCTGTATGTGTAAAAGGAAACTAATGATCCAAATATTCGTGGATATCGAGTCGTACATATATGAATCCAAATATTCGTGGATATAGAGTCGTACATGTATGAATCCAAATATTCGTGGATATAGAGTCGTACCTGTATGAATCCAAATATTCGTGGATATAGAATCGTACATGTATGAATTCAAATATTCGTGGATATAGAATCGTACATGTATGAATCCAAATATTCGTGGATATAGAGTCGTACATGTATGAATCCAAATATTCGTGGATATAGATTCGTACCTGTATGAATCCAAATATTCTTGGATATAGATTCGTACATGTATGAATCCAAATATTCGTGGATATAGATTCTTATGACGCTTGACTTTCTGAGATCATGTCTTAAGGTCAGTTTCATAAATACTAATAGAATTTGGTAGAATCTCGTCCCATTATATACGTTTTAAAAATTGGACCTCGAGGGTTTGTAAGTTGAAGAGGTCCCCGTTCTGTATAAGACTGACGTGTTTATAGGCTGAAGAATCTTGTTTGTGCATGTGCTTTTCTGATAGTTAAGTGATCGTGCCTGAATAATCCTTTAGTACGTCCAACTCCTATATCACGCCAAACCTACAAAGGTCCAAACATGAAATAAATTGCAGTTAAACGTTTCTTGTTTGCCTTTGTTTGCCTGTGAGGCACATGTGTGGTATTGACAGGGGGCGAGTATCTCATTTTTCAACGTGTTTCGCCCAACCTACCCCACCCCACCATTACCCTAATGACCAGCTCATCCAATAATTGACATTGTGGTGTATGTCATTTCGAACTTCCGGATTAGTGTCTGAACACTACTTGTAATCATATCAAAATTATTTTTGTCCTGTAATGAAGTAATATTTATTAGTAATAACCAAAATATAAACCATGAGATTCTATAATGATTTAATATCTAGATCTTCAATCCCTCAGGCAACTCCATCAATGGGCACTTCGTTGTTGCTTTGGTTTTGCACTTCAAACCCCGGATTTCCAAACTTCCTTCCTCCTGCCCCCACTCTAAAGGAAAATAAGTTGGCAAGTATAAGGTAAAACGACCTCCACGATTGGCATCAATACGCAATGTAAAGTTTGTGAATTTTGAACTAAAAAATGTAGGATTAATCTTATTTGAAAGTGGGCGCCTGTCTGCTTTACACAGTAAAAAACAAAGAGTTGAAAGTACCGAATGTTTTGTTGCCATAAATTGTAAAATAAAAGTACGTTCCATACAAAAGTCAATTCATATCACTTGATCTAATTTACTCACGCATTGTAGTTGGCGTATATGTCATTCTGTAGAAGTCGTAAGTCTGCATTTCCAAATAAGTGTATTGTTTGATGCATCATGTTGACATTTGTGCAATGATATCGAATCATCTAATGAATAAGGGATCTTTTTCATACGAGAAGTATAAAGTATACACTGGATCATAAAATATGAATAACGTCATTAGAAATCAAGCTAATGGTTGATAAAAATCAAGTTCGATGAAAAAAGCAATTGTTTTCCCTTCGCGATGGTTTTGCAAGCAATTCACTTGAACCTAGCCAATAATCTCTCACCCAAGAACTTAAATTTTATCCGAGATTTATTTATCAGGTGTCGCGCATTTTTACTGAATCACAGCGGAAGTTTCGTGATATCAGGGGCTTTTGAAAGTACTTTATAAATTTGCTTGTTTACGCAATCATAGGTAAATTTAGAATTTTTAGGTGTGTTGTCAAATGTAAAACACGATAACTCAAGACAGTCTACGGCCTCAATATTTGTCACCTAAAAGCTTAAGTGAATGCATGATAATATTTTGTGAAAGTAAATAACGCCGCTCTTATTCTAGCTCGGAAAGTGGCATACTATTCCGGTAAGATGAATTATCACAATCAGAAAATGTACAAGATTTTTTTATACACAGAATATTTTATATCGATTTTGAACTCGTCTGGTGGTAATAATAAGCTAGCTTATGGTACGAATCCGCTTCAAGAATGCGTCAGTCATTAATTAAAAAAAAATGTTTTTTCTACTATAGATGCGCTATTTCTGATTGTATATTCATCAAACTTGGAATGTTGGCCTATATCGTCAAGATCTCCGAATATATTGATAATAAACGAGATCCACACATATTAATTAGATGACCTTGCATCTGATTTGCTGCGCATGCTACCTGTCTAGAAGCCGCATTTCGTTTCCAAATTTACTAAATATTGGAATATCAGCATATTTTATCAATATCTTGAATGAATTGCTTTATGAACAAGGACCATGCATATTAATAAGGTGATTATGCATACGACTGGGTTAGCTTGTGACTAATCAATAAGCTTTATTTAGGTTACAATTCTGGGGGAAATTTGGTACACAGGCCCATATGAATAAGGTTCCAGCAGTGTGGAAATAGGCTTTTGGTACAAGGACCTATAGGAATAAGATTCCAATTGATCTTTATTACTGAGGTGATCTTGCATCTGATAGGCTTAATTTCTTGCCATTCAAGAAATGGTATTTCGGACCCGATTTCGGTTAAACGTCATATGTATGCTAAAACCACCACGATGTTGCACTAATTTATAATGAACTATACGTTTGCATATTAACGAGGTAATTTTTCATCTGACTGGGCCAACTTGTTTTGGTTCCATATACTTTCATCTGACTGGGCCCGCTTTTTACCGTTCCATAGACTATTTTTGTAACATTTTTATCAAGCTTTGTTAATAGGTTCATATCAATCAAGAACTCGGACGAGTTTGATTAGGAGCTAAATCAACGCATATTAACTTAATGAGCTCGCAGCTGTTGACTGTTGACTTGGCTTGTTAACACTCCAGTGTCTTTTTTGTAATACGATGTTGATAAAACTTGTGAATTAGTCTTGGGTCATTCAGATATTTGAGGAATTTAATAACGGAAGAAAAACGTATACATTTCTAATATAATGTTCATCTGACGACCGAGCATGTTACCCCTCTGAATTGACTCAATTTCTATAGGATTTTGCACATACTTTGCCAGTAAGCTTATAGTAAGGCATTATATAGACTTTATAAAAAAGTATATGGCATGTTAATGAGGTGATATTGCATCTGACTGGCTGAGCTTTTTACGTCCGTTGTGATTATGTCTCATCCGATTTTGATGAAACTTGTTAAAGAGGTTTTATCATCAAGCTCTTGGATGAGTGAAAGTTACGCATATTAATTGTATCCTTATCTTTCGAAATATTTCTTGTCAGCCTATCGTAAACTATACAGCACATCCAAAAAATAAAGATTGGGATATAGCTTATACAGGGTTGTGTTCTTATAACACAACATAGGAAGGGGAATGAAATGGACAATTGTTAAGATATATAAGTTAGGTGAACGATATTAAAGCCAACATGGGAGTCTTGCTTAAATCAGCGCTAATTTACCAAGAGAGGGTCGATTTACCACTTATATAGCGGTTTTTGGCGCTTGATTTGGTGATTTTATAATCCTATATGTACATTAATTGGTATATTTTGATAAATTATTGGTACGCAGCGAGGTCTTAGCTATGATTATCAGAATGTGAAAACATCCATAATTAGGAATCTCGATAACTTTGAGGTGGATATCGAATTCTAATTAAACCTTGGGGCAACGATTACCTACTGTAACATGGATACATTTACATAACGAATAACACTAATTAGTCACATCAGTATCTACCTTTTGGACTAGTGCAGTAACAAATTTTAAATGAATTTAAAATATACTCTGGTAAATGCATGCATGACTGTTACGTTTTGGGGCTGTACCTTCCTATACAATATATTACAGAGACCCCAGGAGGATTCGGTGGTGATGAGGTGGCGTAGGTTCAATAAACTCTAAAAAAATTGTAGTCACATTTTTTTTTGCATAATTTAATTTTCTTTTTTAATTTTTAGGAAACATACAGATTAAATTTTACATCTCTATAAGTGAATTGAGTGTCGTGAATTTATAAAAAGAAATAGTTTTTGTATAATACTTGTCATTCGCATGTAATTAATTTTTGTACGACTGAAACCATTTATTTTCTAGGATTATAGAGAGATTTTCAACATGTCTGCCGATTCCAATGATTCAAAAAATTTAGATATATGCAGGTAAGTAAAGGACATTTTGTTCGTATAAAAAATCTTGACATAATGAAACTATCAAGTGGTCGTGAACGTTTGGCTGCCATCATAAACCTTCTCCAGATGGAAGATTTAAACCAAAATCTTATGTAAGATTGAAAGTTTTAAGCTTAAAAAAAATACACACTTTTTCTTGCATAAACTGTAATGGACCAAAGCAAAACTACTTGTTCAGAATATGGTGTCGTGTCCTATTGGAGGTCTTAATGTCAACTAGGTGATAACTATCCAAATATGCCATGAAAATAGTTTCTTATTAAAGGACGATTGCCGAAAATTCAAACGTCATGTATGACGTCATGGGCTATGATTATATACATTCATATGCAACTGGCTACTTTTGTAAAACTACATTCAGTATTACTAGTGTCATTCGACTTAGTAAGCAGGTATTATGCAAGAAGCATTATGGATTTCTCTATTATCTAAGAAGTATAAAATATGATTTGTTACTGTGTGTTTTTTTTATAAGCTAAGAGGTTGGGAAAATGAAATTGTTGTGAAATATTGGACTTGTCCAACACCTCCCCACTAATAAATGAGTATGTACAATATTATGCTGATGCATTTTTGGAAAGAAAAAGAAAATTTATACCCTACATGTCTCTGAGTGAGTCGCGGTACGCACTTGTTAGAAATACGGGCACCGTTTCCAACATAGTTTACTGCCATGACTCCAAAGTCTGAATGCAAGTTTCCTGCGTTGTATAGAGAACACTTTCAAGAACGTAAATATCATTATCTCTTAATTCACTTCTTCTTCACAACCACCACCAGCATGATCGTTTTATTTTTAATATTTATTAATTTTCGAACAACTTTTTTTCAGAAAAGACATCATATTCAGCCATTTCCCATTGAATAAGCTGAAAGAAAACCCCGGCACATGGAGCATGCTTAAATACAAGTACGTTGAGTGTGCATCCTTGATACAGTAATACTCAATCGTAAATAATGAAGAAAAAACAATTATAGTTGAAATCCAATATAAAGAAGATTAGTTGTCATAACTTTTTCTGATTAAACTTCGTAACGATTGCAACTAAGCAACGCTCTACATATGGAATGCTCAGATGGAAATAAGATGGTGCAGTTTGCGCGAGCAAATAAATAAAGCTGCTCGCAAAGGAATTGCACTTTCGTGTTCCCTAAAGGTTATTTTTTATCCGTCTGAAGTACGCCCATAAGTGTCAAATACGAGAGAGATTAGTCGTAATATCTGCCCGTTCGTCCGTCCATCCGGCATATAAGTTTTGGGTAATATTTTCTTAATTTTCATCAAAGAGTCATCGTTAACCTTTACCCGTAAATGCAACAGGGGGAAAAAACATATGTTGAGATTAAAGGTCAAGGACTTTCATGGTCAAGATCACGGAAAACATTTGATTAACTTGTAGGTTGGTAGCCTTTAGTTAAAATTGTTTGAATCCAGCAGTACCATTGACTTTTACCGTAAATTAGTTATTATAAAACATAGTCTAGATATATCTTAAGCTTTGGATGTAGAAAATTCACTGACTTTTTAAGGATTTGCAAATTACGTGTAATACCTATTTTCAGGGACCTAATTCATCATAAACCATGAGACGGTATGCGTTTTTTTCTTCTTCTAATTACGTCCTAATGATTAAATTGTGGATTTATTGTGTGCCATTTTTCATTGAATGTACTCCAACTAAAACTTGCTTAACTCTGAATATGGACATTTTCCGTTCCAATCAATCCAAATAATCAACACGAGTCCAACCGTCTGATGCGATTGTCAAAGGTCAAGGTCACAGTTGTCGAGTTGTTATAGTTTAAAAGGAAGACAGAACTTACATCATGTGCCTATGTATATGCCTTAGACTTTGATAAGGATTTCCCAGTGTTAATGGAGAATCCTTTTGGAAGAGTAAATCGTCGAAGGTAAGACCACAAATTATAGTTTTGCAGTTTTGAAGGGTTCAAATGTGTTCGTGTGACAAATTATGGATTAAAATATATTTCAAGGTATTGGTTTGTTTTTACATAGTCTTTGAAAGGAAACATATCAATTGTCAACATTTAATTACTTTCCAGATATGGCAGGTTGATTGTGAAAGACAGCAATGAGTTGGAGTGGATATATGTCATTAAATCTGTAAGTTCTTTTTTCCATTTTATGCCCAGCCATAAATATGGAAGACGCAGTGTCACCCTTGTCTGTCCGTCCATTAAACTGTCATTAAGTGCTTTGATTAGGATAGTTTTTCTTGCACTATTTCCTGAAAGGTCATACAACTTTGCGTAGGCATGGAGGTCACTGGGTAAGCGCAATAACCACCACATACTCCCACCCCTATTACCATCAAAATATGTTTGTAGATTTATATTTCCAGCTTCATTGCCATTGGTTACGTTGTTTTCGAACAAGTAGTGTCTTAAGGCATACAATAAATGGGGTTATGCAACATTGCATGCCATGTCCTTTTTTCTCATGTCTTATAACACCCTACCACCAAAAGATCAGTCCGACCTATGTTTTATGCTTCAGCACTTTCGGTTAAGTTTCGTAAAATTTCATTGTTTTCAATTATCAACATTCGTTTTATATCGATTAGGAAACAAGTTATGATCTTTTATCAAGTTCTTCATTTAGTCGAGCTAGAGATGCCTTGTGGTCGTTGGAATGTAAGGCAACTTGAACAGAACAGAACAGTTTATAATTATGTTGTACAACTTTATTTAATCATTAAACAAAGAAATAAAGAAAGAAAAACTTAAGAAAACGTACATGCAGAAACCGATGGTGATGAAACATTTCACTTGCAGGATGAGATGACCGAGTGTTGATCAATATTAACAGGATTTGCCCGTTTGTCTAGATAAATGTATTATTTTTAATATCGTTGTTTACTTAACTTGTACAAAATAGTCTAAACCAAAAGTAAATTTGAAACATAATTTTAAAGAATAACATTAAATGCGCACACATAAAAAATCTTTGAAAATGTCAGTGATTATAATTGAACTTACAGGGTGAAGCAAGGGTGTTGAAAAACCTAGAACCCGGGAGGATTGATGTTCAATCCAGGCGAAAAAAGATCCAGGAAATGATGGAAGAACAGTCGCCCTTCCACAAAAAGAAGAAAATACTTAGCTTTATAGCAGATGGCGTGAGCAGTTAGTATAACTTTAGTCACTCCAAACTCTTAAAAGATCAAATACGTTATTTTCAAATGTATAACAGGAATTGTACGGGACAATTGCAGATTCTGATTTGTCCCAGTAACATATAACCATGTGTACTCCCCACCTATTAGCTGGAACCAACTTCACACTGTACAATTCCAGATGAGCAATCGCATAATGCGCCAGCAGATCTTGATCTGTTTTGTCAGTCAATATCAGTAGAACTAACAGCATAAACCCTAATCTGCCAGTGCATTATGCGACTGCAGACCGGGCTCTGTGTTGTATTCATTAGAATCGAACTTACTAGCTAGTATACAGTGTATTTCGCCTGCAGAACAGGGTCTACACTGGTGTTTGTACAAGTGATATCACACGAGCAGCAAGAGCACTTATTCGCTAGAACATGGTGCAGGGGCAGAACTGGGACTACATTATTGTATATTGACAGGTAAAGTAAACTACATGAGAAAATACGGAAATAATGTTTATTGTATTAAATATCAACATTTGACTTGTTATCCATTACATCTATATCCCTATATCACATAGGATACGGGTGTGATAGAAGAAAAAAAAAGAATTAACACTTCAAACATTTATGACGTACAAAATACATAATGTGATTTGGACTTTTTTGGAACGTAGCTTTAACAATTCTTCAGTCGTATTGCTACGATGTCTGCAATGTGGCAGTTTATACTGATGTCTAGCACTCGGGAATCATGTAGCATGATGTCCCACCCAGTCACATTATTCTGACACCAGGCCGTCCAGTCCTAACACTAACCCCTTAATGCTGAGCGCCAAGCGAGGAAGCCGTTAGTACCGTTTTTGTAAGTCTTAGGTATGACTCGGTCGGGAATCGAACCCATGACCTCCCGCATCCCAGGCGGACGCTCTTACCACTAGGCCACCGGAACGGTCAAAATACATAAAACAATGCCAATGATACACATACTTTGGATGAGCCACTTTCAATCGGCTTAATTGACTAAACCCTACCAGCATCAAGAGAAGAGGGCTACGTATGTTTTTCACGTTTTCAACATTGAGTATGTGATTTATGTTTAAATAAAACAATAGTTTTATATAAATTGAGGAAACTTGTACACTAAATGTGTCCCATATTCTAGAATTATTGGTCAAACGGGGTTACTTTGGTTTGAATGTATCTTTCTCCCACCATAAACGCATAAAGTGCAGCTTGATTTTAAAACAAGAACAAATACTAGCAATTTCGATTCTGAGTCTATATGTGCAAAGGTCATTGATTATGAAAGGTCTGCTTTAGACGATATTTAGGAAACTTTATTTGGTTGCAGAGAAGTCTGTGTACCACCCGTCAGTCTATCAACCTAACAGAAGGCGTATGCTACAGTCTGCCCCATCGGGATCGAAAAAGAAAGGGCTTGGCAATGATATACTTTACCACAGTCTTCCTAGCACCCCTACTGGCATACTTAAGGGCAGCCGACCTAACACTAGAGCAATATCAAAAACACCATCGGATCCAAATGAAGGAACCAAAAGCGATGAAGAAGCAGACGAATCCGTCGATAAAGATTCCAAAGCTGTTAAGTTTCCGAAAATAAAACTTAAGGCACCAGGAAGTGATGCGGATACTCTCAGCATCGCGGGAGATGGTAAAGAAAATGACGATTATGCTGATCCAACGGAAGATAAGAAGAACGCTAAGGGGGAAGTGAACGATGGTGGTGAGGACGTGATGCTGATAACAATGGACCAAATAAAGGCCATTAATGACCCCAAAAGAAGTAGAACTGGAAAGAAAGGAATATTTAAGAGACCACAGAGCCCTAATAAAGATAAATTAAATGCAAGACCAAGCACAGAAGTTATACCAAAACCAAACAGGTAATATACATTCTTTCATCACTTACAATTTCAAAAAAAAAAAACTTTTGCAATTGATGTAAACTGGGTTTGTGTTGTCAGAGCCTTTTTTCTTATTTCTAATATACATGCATTTAGATGGCGGGCGATATATAAGATTCAGGTTGTTTTTATTTGTCCGTGTTTGTGTCCGTTGTTTTTTAAATCTCGGATGTCCAGGTGACTAAATCACTTGATATATGTTATCATATACAGTGTGCACGACGTTTGACGATAGCTCCTATATTACCGTGTACAGATAGCTTTTTCACAAGTATGAATCTATGTTAATGATTTTTTAAAATTGATCCATTACTGTGTTTATGCAAGTGTTAAATACACACAATGATTGTTAATCCTTTTATTTTGTTATATCGATGTTTTAGTTGCAATTCTCTCATCTTATACATTCATCTCGTATATGTATGAGAAAGGCATATGTCCCTTACTAAATCTCTTTTATATTTGTAAATTTTATTGTACACATGAGAAAATGTTAATAAACATATCTATATGTATGTCTTGCCGTTAATAAACATATCTATATGTATATCTTGCCGTTAATAAACATATCTATATGTATGTCTTGCCGTTCAAGACACCAATGAGAATAAAATTTGCTGTGTGTACGCATCTTCGGATTAATATATTGTTACGTATATTTCATTTTATTTATATTTAATTTAATTTAATTGTTTGTAAGTTTTAAAATCTTTTTATTTTAATTACATGTGAAAGCAATGTAATTTTGTTTACTAGGAATTTGACATTTTCCAGAAAATTCAGTTCGACCGAAACTTTTCATAAATACCTAATAATAGAAGCACTGTTTCTATTTCTGACTTAGTTCCCGACCTTGATTCAAAAATCCCTGAGACACGTAAACAACTATTTATTTTTCTTTTATTCTCTGAGTAAAATGATTGGTATGTGATTTTTTATATGTAAACAGCCTCTATTTCGCAATTTTGGGTTTTCCGAAATTGCGCATTAGTCAGGTTTTATACTGCTGTCTATAAATATATTTCTCAGTTGGGCTTTTTTATTTGCACTAGAAACTGTATGTTGTCGCACTTTGGAGACAGACGTTAATGTTTAATCAAATTATTTGGATTCTAAAGGATTTCTTTTTCCTGGAAATATTTGAGTGCTTATACAGAATTCTTGAGCAAAGACATTTATTTAAATTTTGTTCGGAATATTGTTTTATGTAGTTCACAAAGGACTGTACACACCAGCTCTATACTGACTACAGTATACGTCATCACCTTCCATTTCAGATATTTCGTCGGGACTCGAACTTGAATTCATTAGAATATTTCATTACTAGGACTTCTAAAGTTAAATTCGTGGATTATTCTTGGATTAATTTTGGATTTGATTCTTAAAACCGCAAGTTCTTATCTTATCATTTGTACAGTGCTTTTTCAAGGAAATAAATTATTCGTTATATTTTTCAAAGCTTGTTGTTTTCAATCTTTCTTGTGTTACTGTTTATTAGAGCCTAAAAACGAAACATAAGAACATGTCTCTCATTAGAAGTGGTTTGCTGTGACTGGCTTCCTGTATTTATATATCAATGTCTAAAACATTGCGTCTCTGCTCTGTTTTACTTTTTAAATCATCCTCGCCAGACTTTGGGTGTGAGTAAATCTTAGGGAGGTGGTTTGTCACCCTCTAAAACAGAGTTGATGCAATAAACTTTCCAAAATCTATTTGAAGCTGCTTAAACAATTGTGCTAAACTTCGAACTCACAGCTATGTTTCATTTACTTTCATTCTTACATGCTGATCATTCTTTTCTAGGTACATGCATACACCGACAGGCGCACGTAGTGAAAGTGGAAACAGACGGATGTCTAAATCAAAAGAAAAACCAGTGCAGAGAATGGAACTACCAGCATTTGTACAGATAGAGACCCTCCATCCCGGCCAAACTTTTGTATGTATACATTATTCATCTATACCTAACACTGGCTACGGCATTTATTAGTTAATTAGTCGGGTTTCGACAGAAAATAATTAAAGAAATTTGAAACTGACATTCAGCTATTGTCTCCTACAGCGATTCATTTTCTAATACGAAACAGGATACACCAGTTTCGCTGTACGGTGCTTTTAAAAAGCTACTGGTTTGTTTGACGTTTAACGGCAGAGCAAAACGAGTAGTTAGTTCATTAAGTACCTTGCCAAAGAACACACCATCGTAACCGACCCTGGCTGATCTGATGGTAGGGTTCTGTGGGGGTGTAGTGGTTGTCTAGGGGTGGGGTTCTTCTTATAGACTTTAACGAATTATGAGAAGTTCCCCTGGTCCTTATTCAGAAGGTTAATTCTGGACACTATATTATTTATTGACTAAATATATTTATGGCTACGAGCCCCCAGTCAGCAATGCCGACAGTTAAATTAAAAGAAATACAAAGATGAAATTTAAACAATAACAATTTAATAAATGAAATTTAAAAGAATTTAAAGTAATCAATGTCTCTCTTTCACCCAATGATCCCTTTGGTCATCATTTGAGTTCACAGTGTGAGGAGATTTTTCCCTTCTTGAGTGCTACTCATCTAAATCTCTTCGTTCCCTTGTCTTTCTCTCCTTTCGTGATCTCCACTTCCGCTTCCTCTTCTATTATCCTTGTTCCTTGCCGTTATCTTGACTTCCGGTTCCTCTTCTAGTATCCGGAACCCTTGACGGTACCCCTTGAGGTCACCCGAAATTCACTCGGTATCTCTCACCGTCACCCGAAATTCTCTGAACTTCTCTCGTCCCCCGAAATTCTCTGAAATTCTTTCGTCCCCCGAAAGCTTCCTGATCGAAGCTATTTCATGAATTTCCTAAATTCCGCCAATTTTTACGAATGGCTAACGGAGTGTGTGTCACTGCGACTCTTAAACACCAACTGACGAATTTCAGGCTTGTACAAGTCTTATTCCAGCTTCTCGAATCAAGTCCCACCTACAACGCATCCCGATTGGATGGCGACGGACTCTGGTCATTTGATCGAACTGTCAATCATAAAATTGTCAGTCTGTGTGTCCCCATGTACTGTCCAGCCTACCATTGTCGGCTTCCGGCTCTTTGAAGTTGTCTACGTCACGTGTTCCCATGTACAAAGATTCCCGCCAGATTTCCACTCAAGAGCTCAAACAAAGACTGGGTTACGTAAGAGGATTAGCCAACTTAGGCACTTGGAAAAACAAAGCTTACCTGGCTCCACTTACAGACTTATAAATACATGTATAATACAAGGGGTTGGGGTAAAACATCACATCCCCCCACGCTTGAGAATAAAATCAGGATTTTATTCACTCAAACTAAAAAAGCAAAAGTGTTACACGATATAAAGAACAAAATCAGCAAAATGAACTAAATGCTAAACTGAGTATGAACACGAAAATATAACAAATGATCTATATCATTTCGGCGCTTCTACTCATGAAATCTGCGCCTACGTTTTCAGATCCTTTCACGTATCTGATCTGCATCTGGTACTGCTGTAAAAACAGCGACCATCGCATCAATCGACCATTGGACAACTTTGCCTGCGCCAGATAGGCGAGTGGTTGGTGGTCGGTCTCCAATATGAACTTACGTCCATATAGGTATCGCTCGAACCGTGATATGCCGAACACGATTCCGAGACATTCCCTCTCCGATACTGAGTAATTCTTCTCGGCAGCAGACAACTTCCGGCTGCCGTATGCGACAGGAAAAAGCGTCTTGTCATGCTCCTGGAGCAGTACTGCTCCCAGTCCCGTGTCGCATGCATCGGTGCGCAGAACGAATTCTTTATCCAAGTCCGGTAGACGAACAACTGCGTCGGATGTAAGTCTATCCTTTAGCGTTTGGAATGCGTGCTCACACGCATCTGTCCAAACGAACTTACTCGGGGTCCGTTTCTTGGTTAGGTCAGACAACGGGCCCGCAATCGCGCTGAAATTAGCGACATACCTCCGGTAATATCCGGCCAGTCCCAGGAATGACCTCACTTCCGTTTTCGTGGTGGGGCGTGCGGCGTTTCTCAACTGCTCCACCTTCGACTTCTCTGGAGACAGCGTGCCTTGGCTCAGGGTATGTCCTAAATAGTCTAATGTCCTGAAACCAAGGTGACATTTGGAAGGGCGGGCTGTCAAGCCCTCCTGACGTAGCCGCTCCAAAACGTCAGCTAACAGAGCGAGGTGTTCACCCCATGTCTCTGTAGCTAACAAGAGGTCATCCATGAAGTTGTGGACACCCCTATCGCGCAAGGGCTCCAACAACTTCCGCATCATTCTGGTAAAGACGCTGGGCGCGTTTTGTACCCCGAACGGCATCACCAACCATTGGTATGTCCCGTCGGGAGTAGCAAAAGCAAGCTTCGGTCGGTCTTCTTTCCTTACCGGAATTTGCCAATACCCCTTGGACAAATCCAGTTTGGAAAAATATTTCGCTTTCGAGACCGAAGCGAAGATATGTTCGGGGTCAGGTAGCATTTCAACTTGAAATTCTGTCACCTGATTCAGCTTCCGGTAGTCGACGCAGAACCGATGGGTGCCGTCCTTCTTCTGCACTAAGACTACTGGTGAGCTGTACGGAGAGTCGGCAGGTTCGATTACTCCCAGAGCAATCATCTGCTCGATTTCTTCCCTTACAACTTGTCGTTTCGCGTGGGGCAAGGGGTAGGGTTTACGCTGAACTGGTCGGTCGTCCACCATCTTTAACCCGAACTCGACAAGCGTCGTCCTCCTGGGTTTTTCTGTTAGCACGTCGGAATATCCGGCCAGCAAGGTCTCTATCTCGTTCCGCTGCCCTTCAGTTAACATGGGGTCACACTCCACGTCCGACGGAGTCTCGGCCCTCGTTAATGGACAGCTCGGGACAGTGTTAGCACCTTCCGTATCGCCTTCGATATCCTCGGTGACTATCGCTGCGACAACAAAATCGCTGGCGGTCTCCCTTTCCCGGTACCTCTTGAGCAAATTGGCATGGTACAATTTCTCTTTCGTCGGTAGCTGTATCCGGTAGGTTTGACCTCCGACCTTCTTGGTGACGACGTATGGACCCCTCCAGGAAACTTGCAACTTGTTGTGTTCCTGGGGCAACAACAACAACACTTTGTCCCCTACCTCAAACTGACGTGGTTTTGCGCGCTTATTGTAATTTTTCGCCTGTTGCGCCCTAGCTCGTTTGAGATTTTCTTGCGCGAGAGAACAAACCTCTTCCAGTTTGTTGCGCAAGTCCGCGACGTACTGGTAGGTAGTGCGTACTTCCTCTACAGCGTGGTCGTCTGTCCACAGCTGTCTCAGTACGGCGATTGGGCCGCGTACGGTTCTCCCGTACAAGAGTTCAAAGGGAGAGAACCCCAAACTCGCTTGCGGTACTTCCCGGTATGCAAAAAGCATGGCCGGAATATACCGGTCCCAATCCTTGGGGCGGCCTTCGCACAATTTCTTGAGCGTGTTTTTCAAGGTCCCATTAAACCGTTCGACCAATCCGTTACATTGGGGGTGATACGGTGTAGTCGTGAGGTGTTTAATCGACATGAGACGATTCACCTCCGCCATCACACGACTCATAAATTGTGTTCCTTGATCGGTCAAGATCTCGTCGGGCACTCCGACTCTTGACCAGATCGCAAACAGAGCTTCCGCGACGGTTTCCGTGTCAATGTTACGCAACGCAACGGCCTCCGGATAGCGTGTAGCATAATCGACAACCGTTAAAATATATCGATTTCCGTGCGCAGACGCGGGTTTTATCGGTCCGATTAAATCCATGGCAACACGTCTAAATGGTTCATCGATAAGGGGCGTACTCCCCAAAGGGATGGGTCGCTGATCCGTTTTCGGTGCCATTCTCTGGCATTTGTCACAGGAGAGACAGAACCGTTTTACGTCTCCCTGGACCCCTGGCCAGTAAAACTCTTTTACAAGACGGTCACGCGTCTTAGCAATTCCCATGTGTCCACCCATGAGACTCTCGTGTGCAAGTTTCAGTACTTCGCAACGCTTTTCCTTTGGCACGACGACTTGCTTGAAGTGTTCGTTGTGTTTCCTGGCGTGGCGATACAAGATTCCCTTCTTGTAGACAAACTTCACCGCGCCGTTCGGAGTTTCCCTTTCTGTTCCCGCTTCTGCGTGTTTGTGCAACTGCGCCAGAGTTGCGTCCTCCTGTTGCAGCTTCCTTAACTCCGCTGGAATAACATTACTAACCGGTGTCGATGTAACTTGGATTGGCTTTTGTTTCGGCTGTCGACTCATGGCCCTGGTTTCAACAGCACTCACTGGCATAGGTGTGCAGGTTTCGGGGTTCGGCTGGGGTAACACATAACGGCAACCCAATATGACGTCATGTGATAGCCCCTCCAAGCAAGCAGCTTCAATTTTCCCCTTCACGTATGGTGAATCGAGGTCAATGACAGCTACTGGTAATGAGTCACGCGCGCAGTTCGCGTACTGAACTTCTATTACCTCCCCTGTATAGTCCTCCGGCTTGACATATTTCTTGTCGACAAGCGCGGGGACGCTGCACCCAGTGTCATACAAGATGGTGGCGCCTTCACCATTGACAGTTGCGGCCGCAAGGTTGGCTGGGTTGCGACTCGCTTCCGGCACACATTCCTTCTTAGCTACGACATTCACCTGGGTCTGCCTGCCCTTGGGACAGTCCCTGGCAAAATGCCCCAGGCGCTTGCAATTAAAA
The DNA here is from genome assembly GCA_028554795.2 of Sinohyriopsis cumingii. Taxonomy (NCBI): domain Eukaryota; kingdom Metazoa; phylum Mollusca; class Bivalvia; order Unionida; family Unionidae; genus Sinohyriopsis; species Sinohyriopsis cumingii. The sequence goes on from CM068829.1 coordinate 34,876,468, forward strand.
CATGTCGGCGGCCCTCGCCGACTTGCAAGTCCTGGTTTCGTGGGTGAGGCCTGTCCAGGTCGATAGGCGGCAGCCCTACCTGTAGGTGCCCCTCCGACCTTCCCGTCGCCCTGACGGTTACGGACAGCCGGCTCAACCTCCCCCATACGACGCGACTCAGAGGGTCGGGGTCGGTCAGCAACCCCGGAACCTCCACTCTTCGAGTGCGCCTGCTCGTATCGCTCCGCCATGTTAGCGATCTCTTCGAGCGTCCGGTGTTCTCTTTCTGCTAAGAAAACTGTCAACTCGCGACGGTAAGTACCCAGGACATGTTCCTTGAGTATTACCTCGCGTAGCCCTTCGTACGTGCGTTCGACTTCGGCCATTTTCATCCACTTCTCAAATAAACCTCGAACACGGTTGTGGAATTGAGAGTGGGTCTCTGTTACCTTTTTCACCGAGTCCCGGAAAAGTTTCCGGTAAGTCTCGGCGGTCAGCCGATAATGGCAGAGAAGCGCCTTCTTGAGGGCAGTGTAGTCATCAGCCTCTTCTGCAGTTAAGCCGTGGTAGACTTCCCGAGCTGCACCTTGCAAAAAGGCTGAGACATTAATGGCCCAGTGCTGTTCAGGGACCTGATGAGCGCGTGCGAGTTTCTCAAACTGGACGAGAAAATCGTCAATAGCCTCCTCCCTATCATTGAAGCGTGACATGTTGATCTGGACTATCCGGTGGTCGATGAAAGGTCGGCCGGTTGTTCCAGAGCTTGTACTGGCGTCGTCCCGTCCGTTGGTCCTAGCTTCAACTCTGACCTTTTCCATCTCCAGAGTGTGAGCGAGTCTGGCTAGCTCCAGCTCTTTCTGGGCGTCTCGGTCCGCTGCTATCTTGGCTAACTCTTGGTCCGCTGCTATCTTGGCTAGTTCTCTCTGGGCTTCTCGGTCCGCTGCTATCTTGGCTAGTTCTCTCTGGGCTTCTCGGTCCGCGGCTATCTTGGCTAACTCTTGGTCCGCTGCTATCTTGGCTAGTTCTCTCTGGGCTTCTCTTTCCGCTGCTTTTTCGGCCTTCCATTCCTTGATCCTTTCTTCTACAAAGGTTGCCAGGCGATCTCCCTCGTATCCAAGATCTTCCGACCCCATGGCGCGGTATTCCTTTATCATTTGTCGTTCGGTAGCCATTATACTAATGTAAAGTGATACCTTGTCTCAAAATTCAAACAATATACAGATATTTGTAATACCAGTTTAAATACTTACCTGTCGACAACAACTAGTTTCGTTCAGGTAAGATATTTGTTCGATATCTGCTTCACACGTACTGCTATGAATGGAAGATCTACAAAGCCTGCACATATGACAATAAAAATACAAGATGAGAAAATCACAAAATTTCAAATACAAAGAATGGAAAATATCTCACACTGTTCACTAATACTTCTACCAATAACTTTAAGTCCCAAAATAATATATATGTCTAATTCATATCCCGGACGAGCCCCCACTGTGGGGGTGTAGTGGTTGTCTAGGGGTGGGGTTCTTCTTATAGACTTTAACGAATTATGAGAAGTTCCCCTGGTCCTTATTCAGAAGGTTAATTCTGGACACTATATTATTTATTGACTAAATATATTTATGGCTACGAGCCCCCAGTCAGCAATGCCGACAGTTAAATTAAAAGAAATACAAAGATGAAATTTAAACAATAACAATTTAATAAATGAAATTTAAAAGAATTTAAAGTAATCAATGTCTCTCTTTCACCCAATGATCCCTTTGGTCATCATTTGAGTTCACAGTGTGAGGAGATTTTTCCCTTCTTGAGTGCTACTCATCTAAATCTCTTCGTTCCCTTGTCTTTCTCTCCTTTCGTGATCTCCACTTCCGCTTCCTCTTCTATTATCCTTGTTCCTTGCCGTTATCTTGACTTCCGGTTCCTCTTCTAGTATCCGGAACCCTTGACGGTACCCCTTGAGGTCACCCGAAATTCACTCGGTATCTCTCACCGTCACCCGAAATTCTCTGAACTTCTCTCGTCCCCCGAAATTCTCTGAAATTCTTTCGTCCCCCGAAAGCTTCCTGATCGAAGCTATTTCATGAATTTCCTAAATTCCGCCAATTTTTACGAATGGCTAACGGAGTGTGTGTCACTGCGACTCTTAAACACCAACTGACGAATTTCAGGCTTGTACAAGTCTTATTCCAGCTTCTCGAATCAAGTCCCACCTACAACGCATCCCGATTGGATGGCGACGGACTCTGGTCATTTGATCGAACTGTCAATCATAAAATTGTCAGTCTGTGTGTCCCCATGTACTGTCCAGCCTACCATTGTCGGCTTCCGGCTCTTTGAAGTTGTCTACGTCACGTGTTCCCATGTACAAAGATTCCCGCCAGATTTCCACTCAAGAGCTCAAACAAAGACTGGGTTACGTAAGAGGATTAGCCAACTTAGGCACTTGGAAAAACAAAGCTTACCTGGCTCCACTTACAGACTTATAAATACATGTATAATACAAGGGGTTGGGGTAAAACATCACAGGTTCGAACCCACGATGTTCACAAGGACGGTGTATATAGGTGTGATCTCAATAGCATTGATGTAAATAATACTCAAGCCACCCTGACAGTGCTATCTTCAGGCAATAGTATATGAAGTATACATTTTTTTTTTCATTTCTACATGCAGGATGGACAACGGTAAGGCAAGTAATGTAGCTCCTTAAATTATTGCCATGAACTGTACGATGGCAGATTAGTTACAACAGGGAAAGACAAGCACAATAGAAAAATCAAGACAAAAAATAAAACCGGTTAACAAATTAGTGGAAACATGATTAGTTGCTGTAATGATGATAATGCTTTAAAACCTAGAAGACATAAAAGCAAAAACAAAAACAAAACAAATATGATGATAACATCTTCGCTAATCCATCAAGGGCTATGCATTCCCAGACATATTTCAGATCAAAGACTAATCAGGCAAAGATGTAACACGTAAAGTCACAGTTTATTTTCGGTTGGAAATAACGTAACAAAGTCGAAAAATATCACGTTTGTTTGTGAGAAGTAGAAAGTAACACTGCAGTCCCAGGAAGAAAGAAAATTACAATCCTATTAATCTTCGACTTTTACTTCCTTTTTATACAAAACATTTATCACGATAGAAGGATGTTTCAAAGTAAAACAAGGTTTTGGTTTTTAAGTTTTACAATAATTTAAACACCAACTTGCACAAACACTTTTCAGCCGACACCACTGTCGCCGCTACACACAACCAGCTTAAACTGAGATAATGGAATGCTAACCGTTTGGTTGTCTCGGAAGAGAGATAGACTGTGGATGTAGTGAGTGTGATTGTCTTATTACAATGTCTCGAAAACAAATGGTTCAAATGACGAGCGCTCGCCCATCACTCTTTTCTGTCTCCAAAATTGTAAAAATGTACTATGTAATTTTCAAGGATGCTTCTCTGCTCCTGAAGAATTTGCTAATGTGAAAGACTTCCGACCAAGGAACCAAAAGGTGGATAGTACGCATATACTATTAGCGAGGAAATATATCGGTGAACTCAATCCACTTCATAGTTTTTAAAATAAATCATAATTATATATTAACACGTTTAATTACTTCCAGGGTCTGAGATCTTGTTTAGAATCTGACGAGAGAGGACCTTCAGTTAGTCTGGTACGTATTTTTATCACGTCATTATTATGTTGTCGGTATGCCATCCATATTTGTTCGTATGTTCTCAAGAGATATATTTATTTCCAACTAAAATTAAAGACATCTTTCTTTATGAAAAAGCCACAGATAATAGAGAGATTTAATCTCTCAAACACTGTCCCAAATGCAAGAAGCATTTGAATTTACGTCTTAGACCATATATTTAAGTGAAAACCAATCACAAGTGTACACTACATTTCTGTGAACACTACGATTTAAAAAAAAATGGTAAACGTTATACGCATTATCAAAACCATCGACTTAAATAACAATTCCTTACTTTCCAAAATTCTACTCATAATTAAGGAAAATCTTAATACAAAAGATTTTGGTTTTTAGAATACTCAACGTACTAAGAATCTGACAAAATCATCCTGAGTCTTTTAAAATTTAAAAATAAATAAAATTGTTTTAGATATAAATAGTGTTCTAAACAAAAGTTCCAGAAAAAAGCAATCGTGTTTATCTATTTAGGTTAAATGTTTTCACAGTTGTAACTGAGACACACATAATATACAGCAGTTTCAATCATTACATCATCAATAAGCGATTATTGGTTTATTGTCTCGTACCACATTTATTCGCAAATACATCTAACCCACTGCACAACTGCATACGCCCAGAACTGCTGTCGCATAATGAGTCAGCAGATGTGGGTATATGCAGTTTAATAGGAATAAGTTGAATAAACATCATTAACCCTGATCTGCCAGTACATTGTGCGATCATAGATCAGAGTCTATGATCTTTATTATTTGTACCCAACTTACATGCGAGTATAAACGGTAGTAGTAGAATTAACTGGTGTTAATTAACCTTTTGACATTCACTGACAATTATCAAAAGAAGGATTCAAGAAAATGCAGTTAAGTGTTTACGGGACAAATGGAGGACAGCAAAAAAAAAAAAAAGGTTTTCTTCAAGGAAAGCCTCATTATTAACTTTTTCAAAAAGTTATTTAGTAATAGATGTCAGGGACATAAACTCAGCTGTGAATATATTCAAAATTCAATTTCTTTCCAGATAAGTGGAGAATGTGAAGTGATAGCAATAAACAAGAAGTTTTTCATGAGACACTGTGATGATGCTATGTATAGCCTGATTAGATTAAAGGTGAGTTTCTTGCTATGTATAGCCTGATTAGATTAAAGGTAAGTTGTATGATATGTATAGTCTGATTAGATTAAAGGTAAGTTGAATGATATGTATAGCCTGATTAGATTAAAGGTAAGTTGTATGATATGTATAGCCTGATTAGATTAAAGGTGAGTTTCATGTTATGTATAGCCTGCCTAGATTAAAAGTAAGTTTTATGCTATGTATAACCTGATCATATTAAAGGTGAGTTTCATGCTATGTATAGCCTGATTAGATTAAAGGTGAGTTTCATGTTATGTATAGCCTGCTTAGATTAAAGGCGAGTTTTATGCTATGTATAGCCTGATTATATTAAGGTGAGTTTCATGCTATGCATAACCTGATTAGATTAAAGGTGATTTTTATGCCATGTATAGCCCGATCAGATTAAAGGTCAGTTTTATGCTATGTATAAGCCTGCTTAGATTAAAGGTGAGTTTTATATGTATAGCCTGATTATATTAAAGGTGAGTTTTATGCTATGTATTGCATTATTAGATTAATGGCGAGTTTTATGATATGTATAGGCTGCTTAGATTAAAGGTGAGTTTTATGATGTGCATAGTCTGATTATATTAAAGGTGAGTTTTATGATATGTATAGCCTGATTATATTAAAGGTGAGTTTTATGCTATGTATTACCTGATTAGATTAAAGGTGAGTTTCATACCATGTATAGCCCGATCAGATTAAAGGTGAGTTTTGTGCTATGTATAGTCTGATCAGATTAAAGGTGAGTTTTATCTGGTCGAATATCTCATTAAGAACTAATTATTTATTGGCTGTTTGACAACCATAAATGTTGAATCAATCACCCAAAGTAGATCTGATGACGCTATTTCTATGCTGACATGACCATGGGCCCATCCGAATAAATTTATAAAAAATATGGAATGGCCCCATCATACATGTTATCAGACAAATATAACCTTAGGAAATATTTGCCATTATTTTTTTAAGAAAACGCGGTGGTTTATCGTACGTACTACTGAGCAAAAATATAATGCAAAGGAAAATTACTTATTTTAGTTTCAGTGATCAGAGCTTTCAAATTACTGATGAAGCATAATTATGCTCTTTTTCTTCTGTGTTGGCAGATACAGGGGCCTTGAGATAACTAATGACATTTCAATTATTGTGCAGAAATAAATGCAATGTCAAGCGTGTCAATTTATTTAACTTTACGTTCAAGGACCATGATAACAAATTATAAGTGAATAGGCTTTTTATTTTATCGGCAAATCCCGCATAAAATTATTTGTTGAAAAACATTAGTAGAAAGGAAGTAATCTTGCCAAAATTAAAATGTATGGCTGCTTGCGCGACCGTATGGAGAGACTGATATAACTTTTTTCCTGAAACCCTTTAACTTTTGTTTTCACTGAATAAACCTTTGCCATAAAAAAATATATCAAAACATTCTCATCCAAATTTGCAAGTGTTATATGTTTTAGGATTTTTTAAAGGCAAAGTAATGATTAAAATTTGGCAAAGCAGTAACTAAAATTGTAGGCAGAATAGGTTGAAATTCATGAATGTATCATATTTTCAATATAGAAATGAATGTAATACAGTACTCTTACAGAAAACAGCAATCCTAATGGAAACAATAACTAGTATGGATGCTTCCCGATAAGGTCACTAGCAGACGATATTCTGCCCATGTTACCTGGACGATGGGAAACCTGGCAGTTTCTCCTATATGCAACCACCCCACCAAAACTGACAATTTTAAACAAGCCGAAATGAAGCAAAATTACCTTATATATTACTAATAAAGATACTAACAGAAAGCCTGATTTGCGTTCTATTTATGTATGTGTTTTGTAACAGTATCGTCCGATTCATTGAATCTATTTCAACTTCCAAACACCATATACAATAAACGGTAAATCTGCTTGCATGCCACAAATATGGCTGCTGATGACATAATTCGAGAACTATTTATATAGCAGATTCCATGGTTCAAAAAATAAAATGTTTTCTGCTTATTTCTAGGCCAAGCCTTTTCCAACGCAAGAAGAATTGGTTGATAGACTGGATGCAAATATGCAGTGGGAAGAATTCAAACAAGAGACTCTGCAAGATTTTCTTAAACAAAAAATTCATACTGGACGGTAGTGCTAGTTCATACGCGCTTGATGATATGGCATTGAGGCAGTACTGGGATCTAAATGGCCAAAGTGCTAACAAAAGTTTCTTTCACTTTTGAATTTAAAAGAAATTAGTAAAGCGTCTAAATGTGAATGAACTTGAGAACATCTCACAACTGCTATGACAACGAGTGAACGAGATCTGTAATTTATCTCTTTGTAATAAGAATCCACTTACAAGTAGCACAGACCTGATTAATCACTGCATAAAGCGTCTGCAGGATCAAGATCTGTACTGTTTATTTTACTCTAATCTTAACAACGTCAGCAGACCCAGACTTTCTGCATTTGAGTATTGATAATTTGCAAATACCAGTATGGTGAATATACAGTAAAATCTGCTCCCCAACCCCGTCTGTGTATTGTTTACGTGAAACAAAATCTACCATGCTCTCTTTGTGTGTTGTAATTATTAAGCGTGTACGTTTTAATTTCACCCTTTTAACAACTGTTGACATCATTATGATTATGATGTCAAAAAATATGCTTGACAAATACACAACTAAATGATCTCAGAAGATATTTGTGACTGACCTAAACTGTATTTTTATTTTCCTTGACTTGGCATGCTTTATTATCTTCAATAAAATTTAGTTTCCTTTTGTGAATGCCCCCAGCACCCTCTAGCATCACCCAATATATTTTTTTATTTCACTTCGTTTGTGCCCCAGGCCCTAGCTACGCTTTCCATAAAATAACGATATGACAAAAAATGGCAGGATACTGAGCTTGTTTTACTGATGATTTCTAACACACTCTACTTTGATTTACTGTTAATTTATGTAATGGCAGATCTGTGTCACTGCTGTTCCATATGATGATCATTGTTAAAACACGTACAAACAGTATCCATCACAGTGAAGCCATGATTTTAAGAACTAACACTTTTCAAACTGTTGATTAATTTCACAATGATGACTATCATAAACACAAATGTATATGATCCATTAGAACCCTCTTCCTATCCATACTTAGAAAAAAAATATCAAAAATAAGAAACATGATAATTTTATTGATAGAAATGTAATGAAAACTGTAATATCACATCAGTATTTACAGTTGGAAAGCAAAAGTAGAAGATACAGTAAACATTACTTTATATAGATACCAATTGTTATCATTTACTTGTCATACAGAACAATGCAGTGTCCCAAATAACAGTACTGAATTTATAAAATTGAACCAATTACCTGGGCAAAATCAAAGTCTCCTGGTGAGTAGGTGACTGGCATTACATTGTACATGGAGCCTTGGAGGTTACTGGAGAGGAGGGCCGCGACATTTGCTCATGTATGATACAAACGAAATAGCAAATCTGCCGTACACACTCGGATCTGCTCTCACATATTGTGCCAGCAGATCAGGATATATTCGTTTCTACTGTGATACATATGTTTGTATGCATATATGGCATTTCTATGTATGTATGTATGTATGTATGTATTTATGTATGTATGTATGTATGTATGTATGTGTAAATGTGAGTGTTCGTTTTTATTAGTTTTATTGGCACTTTTAACACAATAGTGGCTTTTTCATGCCAAGGAAATGGGAGCCAAGTTTTTTTTTCTCATGGACACAATGAAGCAGCTGGATGGGTATCAAACCTGCAGTCTTTGGATTAAATGTCCAATGCTCTACCAAATGGGCAACGACAACTTCTCATGTGTGTGTGTGTGTGTGTGTGTGTGTGTGTGTGAGAGAGAGAGAGAGAGAGAGAGAGAGAGAGAGAGATCATTGAAACTGGAGGGGATTTGAAGTGTGCATGAGTTTTGGGAAAGACTTTTGTTACCATATTTATTTCATGTTTATAGTTTAGTTAGATTGCTTTTATAGGGCCACATGGGAGTTTATTGTTTGTACCCCTAACTGGGTTACCAACTTGAAAAAAAGTAATTTATTGTTATTATTATTATTACCCTGTCTGCTGATGCATCATCCTAGGCATAAGCTGTTTGTAGCTGGACTCACATTACACAATGATACATAAGGTATACTCATCATGATCACGACTTTGTCTTGTTAAACGTTTCATTATTACGACATATATTTATGAATAACTTTTTTCACAGTTAATTTTATTACTGACATTTGTCATGTCAAGCATTTCTTGAGCTCTGTTTCTGTTTTGTTGATTGTGATTTTTCCAATATTATAAACAATGCATGCTTATTAAATTTTCCTATTGTGCAAACAAAATGATTTATGCTTTATTTGGATATAGACCTTATATCAGGAAATCTTCATGAAACCTTACATAAAATGAAGTGAATAGGCAAATCCTGAAGTAAACCAAAGATGTAAGCCAATAATTTCACTAAAACATGAATGGTATGGATAATGCACCATTTGCTACATTTCCCCGTGTACAATTAATTCAAAACCATCTGAGTGACTGCTGTGTACCGTGTTTTAAACACTGGTCCATCACTATAGTGACATTCAAGGAAACCATAACAGTGTAATGTGATATTGATACCATCGTCTTATATTACACTGATCTTCCAGTTCAAGGAAACCGTGACAGAGTAATGTGAGACAGATTCACTGGTATTATATTGCAATGTTCCCCCACTATAATGACATTCAGTAAAACCATAAGAGTGTAATGTAGCAGCTGGGAGGGTGAACCCTATAAGGTTTAGAAGGGTCCATTTGCGAAAATAGAGCTTCCTACGAAAAAAATGAAAGTACAAGGTCAATAACGCCAAACCGAAGCCTCTAACCGACCGAGATTTTCTCTAATTTGGTTAGCTCATTTTGTTATTTTATTTTTGACGTGTTAGTTTACCCAACCGGACACTCAATTTTTGTCGACACACTCCCTGAAGCTGTACGGCATAATTGAATTATTATATCAATAATAACACCTAACCATGGAATCGCACACAGCTAAACTAGCTCGACAGTGACTAGAGGCAGTTGAGAAATATATCCCCGTCCGTGATTCTGTCAAGCAGCAACTACAATAGCGTCAGGAACCTAAGGTGGAATTTACAGAGGGTGCAGAACAGTTTTTTTTTTTTTTTATATATTACAACGGTTACCGACGGATCTTCTTCCAACGTTAGAGCAAACCGTGGCAGCGACTAAAAAATAAAAAAACAGCACAAAGAACTAAAAAAAAAATTCTAAGAGAACTTCCTGGTGAAATAGCTGCTGCTCAACCAATGAAATAAATACTTGAAGGTATTGACCAAACTCGTGCTGAAATAGGTAATAGAAAGGATCGTATACCAGAACCAGAACAAGTAAGAGCCAAATTGATATAAATTATAAATTTACCGAAGAGAGTATTGCCTTCATAAAATAAATTGACAATGTGGAAACATTATCTGCGTATGCCGTGCACAGTTTTGATAAAAGAGAAAGAATTTTGAAACCCGAGTACGTTAATGATGCTACAAATGGATATTTCGCTTACACTATAGAGTTGATCAGGTCCGACATAATGATACAAAATACAATGCATTTATCCATGGAATAGATAAGTATCTTACAGTTGGAACAGCGACAATCACAACCACAAGAACAACCACAACAGCAACGATAAAAACAACAACAATTACAACAAAAACAATTACAACGACAACAACAAATAAAACAACGAAAACAAAACCAAAACAAAAGCCACAGCAACCAGCCCTAATAACAAGTGAGGAAGATGCAAGCTCTATCCCCGGTGCCACTGGAAGTTGGTACAGGTACCAGGGGAAGTGGCTTTATTACCGCATGCCCCATTAACGTCATTGCAGATGTGGACAGACAAAAATTCTCATTGGTGGAAAACGAGCCCGTAATAATTCCCCAGAAATCATTAATGAAGCAGCTGCTATTTGTCAAAGATTATATACAGGTGGTATCATGGACATTAATGTTTATCGGTCCCTCATTGACGAAATTGTTAATGCTTACCACATGATTAATATCATGCAATGAAATTAGATAGAATGACTAAAATAAGATGATCATACATAATGCTCAACGTGGACCGATCATGGTCAGGTTGATAAGTTCGCGATTGCCAACATATAAAGCTATCTACGGAGATGGACTCGGTGATATAGTTCTGGGTCTATTTAGAAGGATAGCCCCAAAAGCAATACCGATTGAAAAACAACTGGATATGAAAACTATTGACGTTGTTCGTGATAAAGGTATTGGTGCTGTTGTTGATGTTGCTAGCAAAGCATTCTCAGCAATCAAGGATATACTAGCATGATTAATACGACGAAAACCTCAGCCAGTTAAATTACAATGTACCGAAGAAGCTCGAAAAATAACTGCAAATTTGGTAGCTGGTAGTGGACTATATCGTCGCACTCGCTAAGCGATCGTGATGGTACATCATTTTCGATAGTAGAGAATATAAATAATGTTCAAACGTGTATCTGATCCAGCATTTGACATGGACGCACCAGTTCTCAAGGATGAGTCTGTGCGTGAGTTTCAATATTATTCTTATGAAACACGAGAACCAAACCAAAGTAGTCGAATAGAACTACAAGTTAAGGATACAAGCAGATACTTCTTGCTCGCCGAGGCATTAATTGAAGTTCGGGGTAGACTTATAAAAACCGATGGTAATCCTTATGGTGATGCGCAGGATGGGTTTGTTAGTAACCGAATTATGGAATTATTTAACGGTGCACGATATATTATTGATGGTCGGGAAATTGAGGTTTGTCATTATGATGTTTATGTTGCTACGACGATATTAGGATTAACCCGATACAGAGATGATTATTAACGGTATGCTCGTCCGTCAATGTTGTTTGCAAAAAGTACCACTGTTTACACTGATGGCCGACGTTATACTCTTCGGAGACCAAAAAAAAAAAAGGTTACTGCTGTGGCTGACGACGCCGGTGTTGAAGGTTTACAGTTTGCAAACGCGAATTTCAATCTGGGATTTGTAGCACGTAAAACTCAAATTGATGCTCAGGGAAGATTTAGCTCTGCAATACCACTGTCACATATCAATGGTTTCTGCAGAAATGTTGGAAAAGTTATCTTCGTGACAAAGTATACAGATGTTCTCGTTCGAAAATCCGGGGACGACGATACTATCTGGCACGCTGAAGGTGTTGATCCAGCTGCAACCGCGGTACTTTATAGAAATGTGACAGTGACAAAACTTTCGTTGTGGATGCCAGTAATGTTACCATCACTCGCTGAAGAACAACAGCTGCTCTTTTATGAACTGCGACGGAAAATCAACGATATCGTGGTTGACAATGGCTACAGATTCGATCACGAGTACAACTGTTGGTACCTTTGCATAGCTAATCGCATCACAACAGGGAATTTCGGCACCACGACATATATTTATAGCTTTTCAAGATAACCGACGACGGGATTCTTAAGTAAGAAATCATATGGTATTTGACCCACTTGGGGTTAGTGAAGTTTCTTTAAGGATAAATGAATCTCAGGAACCGTCTGAAGAAGTGTTGCTGAAGTTTGAAAATAATCATGTATAACGTGCTTATCATCGTTTAATCACATTCATGGGGCGTAATCAGAATGTGGATTCTGGATTGCAAATATATCAGAGGGATTTCTCGACGTTGTATCCGATCTACTGCTTCACGTTGGAACATTTAGTTTGTTTAGACAGTCATTGACATATTTTTTCAAGCTCGAGTAAGAGTAGTATAGTGGGGCTGTTTAGGGTTAATGGAAAACCCAGTCAAAAATCCCCCTGGGTATGATAAAATACATTACAGACCCCCTCGCGCACGTTCAGGGTCAAGATTGATTTGTTTAGTACTTCCTGGGCACGTTTAGCGTTAAGAGAAATTGAACAAGGGAAACATTGGGTCTCTACAGCGACAAGGGAAAGTTGGGTTGTTGTATAGGTAGTGGGTAAGTTCTGTTAGTGCAGCGGGTAGTGGGTGGCGAGTAAGTTCAACTAGTTTATCAACTATGCCAATAAAACAACACTCGGCAGGGCGGAACAAAGAACTTCTTTATAGACAGATACATAGATATACGAGATTTATACCTATGGCCTGAGGGGCTTTCATGGCAGAGTGGTTTAAGATGCTTGTCTTGTGATACAGAACTTAGGGGCTTCCATGGCAGTGGTACAAGATGCTTGTCATGTGATTACTTGCCTCCAATGTGCTAATGAGAATGTTGCCAGTTACTTGTGGAAGGTCAGTGGTTCTACATAAGTGGTGTTTGGTGTCTCAAAAGGACTTGAATTTTCTTCAGCAGTAAAACTGGCTGCCATATATAGTCTTTCGGGGTTCTTCCTCCACCTAATATATTGTAAAAAAATCACCAAAAAACCCCAAATCAAACCACACTGAATCAACCAACTAATCAACTGTGGCAACAGCAGCAAAGGTATTAGTCAATCATTTTTGCCACAGCTGTATGAGCTTACAACTTTTGACTCAAGTAATTTTTGTAGATCTTAGAATATCATCAATTATGCCTTTCTGACAGTTACCTAAAAGTCATCATCAGTTGGTGCAAATGGAATTTTCATGGTGAGCATATGAGACGGAAAAGTCTTAAGCAATCCTGCATCCCACACTGCCGAAAAGTTTACATTTTAGCTCACTTAAATTTTCTCTTAACAATGTTCATTGTTCCAACTAGAACTGTTATAACTTATTCAAGCTATATTCACCAATATCTGATGATATGCATCTGTAATAAATATCTGTAACAAAGTATGAGAATGCATCAATGTTTTTAATGATGCATTTGAATTGAGCAACAACCACAATCAACAAACCAAGAAATAAAATTATTCACATCTCTCAGGCAGAAGTAGGGTATAATCATAATCTGCCAAAAGATTTTTAATTTTTTAAATTTGCCAAATATTTTTTCCAACCATACTGATTCAGTGGACATATCACCAGAATGGATAAAAACAGACCAGAAGGTTAAAATCAATTTGATACATCTTTTAAGTAGCTAAATTCATATTGGTTTAGTTAAATGTACACCCTTTAATGTCTTCCTTTTGATGAAATTTCTTACTGAAGCTAAGAAAATAATGTTGCACACATAAAAAAAAGAGGCACACTTCTACTCATTATTGTTTTTATTCTACTTCTCCATTCCAGCCTGTTCTTATGATCTTCTCCCCCCACATACTGTTTGTCTTGTTTATCATATGTATCTAAATTTCTCACTTACTTTTCCTACTACTATACAAATGTTCTGTGAATATGCATATCAGTGTGAAACACAATGTGGAGACTAAATCCAAGATTGAAAACCTCTACATTTCTGGATGTATTCTGCTTGGATTCCATATTTCTGCACAAAACTCAAGAGTTCAGGACTCTGCACTAATTTAGTTCCCACTGTAAACCTGTGCAAACACCATGATATTAAAATTCAGTAATTTAAAATTTTGAGTGCTCATGATTAAATTTATATCAGTATAGACACATCTATGATGACAGCTTTTGTGAAGAAAAAAAAACCATAACAGCCACACCATTTTCTGGATTTATACAAATTTGAAATATGTGCTTTCAATACTGCACCAAAGAGTCAGCTGCTGATTTCAGTAATGAGTCGTCCAAACTCGGGTCTGTAAAGGGATGGAAATTATGTTAATAAAACAATGTCCCTCACTTTTTTCAGTTACAAGTAGGACAAGTTCTCAAAAGATTTGTTTAACTAAAATCTTACTTTCATTATCAACCAATCAGGGACAGCCAAACACATATATACTCTATTTTATCTTCACTGATTTATAGTATGGTTCTCGTTCTTTCACATCTGTAGTAATGTGAGTCCTTGAACAACTCTCAATGGTTATAAGCCTTTTTCGACCATGCTGAATGGACACAATGTAAGATAATGTTCAAGTAACAGAAATACCATGGGATAACCAGAGACCAATAAAACTGAATAGTCAAATTAGCTCCTCTGCAGGGATGCTGCCAGGATTTCAGGATGTACTCTACGTTTTGTGTGTGTGTGACCTCCAATGAGGAAGTGGTGGTGGTGGGAATAGCCATTGTTAAATATCTCCCTAACACTTAAATATCTGTCACTCTTTCTTACTGTTCCACTCTGTTACAGCTCTACTGAAATCAAAATTCTCGAAGAGATGTCATCTCTAGTTGTATAGCAATTATTACTGTGATGTCATTGGGCATGGTCACGTGGTTGTGGTGGGGTCTTGGTTGGGATGGCATAAAGACTATAGGCTTACTCCATATTTGACAGCTAATTATGATGTTGTCAAAAGAATTCAAAAATTTCTAGCAATTCAGTTGGACTCAGATACTTGATTCATAGTCAATGAACAGGTTCTAAAATTGATGTGTTTATTTTGGAGCTATGTTCCTCCATCACATTCATGATTTGGATATACCAAAGGTGAAATTGGTACAGTTGCATCCTAAACTACTCTTGTGGCTACATCAAATGTTATTTAATGTGAGACTTTAATGCAAGAACTCGTAGCTTCAGTGATTTTGGGGTTAAAAAAATTAATTTCTTCTCAAACAACTCAATTTGGTGCAGATTACGTTGTTTTTTAATGATACGGTGAGAATTCTTGATGTGTAAAAATTGCGCAAGAAATGAACAACATCAGATCAGAAAATTACTACCACTGGGAAAATACTGATAGGAATATACAGATATAATGATATAATTATTTAAGTAGAATATATGCTGACAATACGAGCACTAGTTCTACAACTTTGTGCAAAATACATCTTGTACAACTATTCTGTTGTTTCTAACAGCACTGTAATATGGCAATAATTTCTGTCCACTTTTTACTTTAGTCCCTTGCTAATTAATAGTTTTACATTTTACAACACTAAGCACATTTTACCTTTTGACAATAACACATCATTACAAATATTTAGATTGCAGGAAAATAGACGTTACAATTTTATTAAAAGCACTGGTACCAGTAAGACTAAAGGAGATGGTAAAAAGAAAGAATCAGGATGAACAGATTAGTGTAGTAAAGAATCCATATATCAGAATGACATCAAGTATTTTTTCATCAATTTCATCATCGGCTAATGATACTGCTTAAAAATGTATTGTACTAGATAATAGACTTTTTTAGTTATCCATTTTGCAATACAAATACCAAATGATGGCTTGGAACTAAGTGCCAAAAGGTCTGCAGAAAATACCACCATAATCAGAAAATACATAGGAAGAACCGAACACAAACAGGACAAATTTTATCCATCTTGCTTTGACCTTACACAGATCAGGCAGTCTCTTATGTTTAATGTCATTTAAGTTTTGCACATAGAGAGCATGTACATAATTATTTGGTCATACATCTGCATGATACAAAAGTTTGTCTTTTTATTCTTTTGTTGCTCAGTGGTTCTGCCAACTTGAGATCTACACACACTTAATTATGTTGTATGGGGATTCTCTGATGTTCCCTATGAGCATTAATCTGTTAATTGTATCTGAATTTAATATGATCTCCTCCTCTGTGTACGAATATTATTCTGTGCTGTGAACTCCTTTCATTGCCTGCTGTCTGAAACGCATATGCATAACTAGCTTGAACAAGTTACTGTTCTTTATGGATGTGCAATTTTCAACATCTCACATGCATGGCCCCATAGGTAGTCTCTCTTGGACATCTCTGTCCCAAAAAGAAAAGTTTTGAACCAGAGGTCTCGTTAAGATTTTAAAACTAAGAGACCATGGCTCCCATTTTGGTAAAATTATGAGTCCCATCAGGAAAAGTTGCAGTCCCCTCTCAGAAAACTATGCCAATTATAAGAACTACTGGTTGCCAGAGTTTAATTTCTACATTCTTTATAACACTGACATAGCTCTTGCTTGTTCATCAGAGTGAGTCTGAATTGTTTCGATCCAAGGAAGGTCTTATTCAAAGCACTAAGCTAGGCATCACACATTTTCTTACACTTGGCTAATGTCCCTTTCAAACTATCAGTTCTAGCAACTTCAGCCCTCTCCTGAATCTCACAATCTTCATCAGTTTGCCATTGAACCCCAAAATACTCATTCAAGTCTATGTCTCAACATGCCATGATTCCGAGGTCACATGCACTGCTTATTCTGTTATACTCAGAAATAAACATAATAATGAAAGCTAAAGTTGTTTATTTGATGTACTGTTATAAATGACCACATGTACATCTCTGGGTATTTCTGCCTCTGATTCAAGCACTGTAAATATCAGTAGATTTTCCCACCCAGCTGCCAGTCAAAGCCTTTGATCTCGCCACTTAGCTATTGCAGCATGTTCTTTTGATGTACTGTTATAATGGTGATGATGGGGGGGGGCATTCAACCACTAAATTCTGTCATTGTAAATATCATCACAGCTAACTGATCAACACATTTTCCCACTATGCAGGTGACTGAAGCACGACTGGCAAGTCTTTGAATTTTACCGCCCACCTAAATAAAAAAAAAATTGGCGTCCAAATATGCATGATTATAAGCGTTTCCGAGACCTCTGTCAGTTTTCACTAACATGAACCCTGCCAAAGATTCATTTCCTTGAATCAGTGTTTTGCTGCCTTTTATGCCAGATTTATCTCTTCCATAAAGCTGTATTAGGGTTTTAAGTCCAACATTCCCATAGTCTGCTTGGTTAGACATGGGTATATTTAATAAATATAACCGGCATATTGTCCATCCAACACGCACATCGGACTCGCACTCAACATCAATTTTGGGTTCAAAATCACACACTAGTATTTCCAGTGACATTTTTCCAATGTCCAACAGACCGATATACATGAAATTCATTGTCATCATAGCTATCACCAGCCAGTATTTGCCAACTGAAAACATCTAAAGACAAACCGTGTTGTGATTCAACCATTTTGGTTTCCTGTGTGGCCCTTATTGGAAACAAGCATTTGTAAAACTTCCATGATGAAAGTAAGGCTAAAACTCCATAAAATGTATGTTCCAGGGCCAATGAACGAATCAAATTTAGTTTAACAGCCATTCATGTTGAACAAAGTATTCAGATATCTGGATGTCGCATCAAGAACTGTGAGAAAGCTGCGGCAGTGCGAATTACTTCGCAAAATGCACTTTTAAAGTTAAGTTAAAAATTTAATACAAATTGCATACTGCGCAAAGCACATTTTTTAAATATCCGCGGCGTTGATGTAATTTGCCGAACGCGTATCACTGCTTTAAAAGTACACGAATTCGTACAAATTATGTACACTTGCGTGTACTGGCATCATTTTCTGACCCAATGTTTTATTCACGTTAGACCGCTGGGGGGGAGTAGATGCGATTTTAAATATATATTCATTTTTTTTCTTCTTCTTTCTGACAACCCCACCAGTGATTTCTCATTTTGTTAGCACAACCCACAACAGAAGTGATTTTCCTAACCAACCTTCCACTGTCAGAATCAAAATAGTTCGAAACACAACCTCCTACAGAAGTTTTTTTGAAGTGCCGTCCCCGGGGGGGGATATATGTTTTACTGGAACAGCCCTCATTATAAACACCATTGTTTTAATTCATTTTGTAGACTATATTCTACCTTTGTATGAATTCGCTATCTTAAACTCTGACAAAACTCTTCAGAATATGAAATAATAATGTGAATCACACTCATATAAGTTATGAAAGTAATTAAATCAGCATTGAGCAAATTTAAATTGCAATATGTGTTAGTACTATTATTCATTGTTTACAATTCGTGAATTACTTCAGTACACAACTTCATAGTACCCTCTGCTGAAGACCAGATTTTGTCTACAGCTGACAATAAAACAAAAATAAAAAAATACAACTGAATGCAGTAGAAAAAGTATTTATTGACGAAAGAGATTATCATGAAGTTTTATGAATTTTACTCAACTTGTAATGTAAAGAAATGTATAAAATATTTTTAAAACAAAAATAGAATAGAATTTTTAGGACAAAACTAATCTTATGCAAAAGAAGCACGATACCACAACAAGCTGTCTATACATAATAATTTGCCTGTAACAATTTGAAGGACTACATGTAGTGTAAATGTAAAGTGCAGAAATATTGCCAACTACCACCAAATCATAAATCAGCAGTTTTGGCCTCCCTGGGTGCTCAAATTATTTTCTTTGATACATATATATACATTTTCTTACATTTGACCTTCAATGAATGATTAAGTATGTTCCTTTTCTACTATTTATTTATTTCTGTCTTTATATCTCATGTCATCTATCAAATGATTTGAATTAGCTTGAAAATTGCCCTGAAAGCAATTTGCTTTGTAATACTTCTGTGTCAACTGTCTGCTTTTATTTGTCATTAACCAGCTATCTTGATGTCCAAGGTCTCTTTGTGTGTGTGTGTGTGTATGGATGTATATATATATATATATATATATATATATATATATATATATATATATATATGCATGCTTGGCTTAGCACACACACTAATTATGGGCCAAAAATGACCTGAACAGTACCTAACCAATTGTGACAGAATGATTTAAAAATTTAGGCTTACTATTCCCAGAATGTTAACATTCACTCACACATTATTAATTCTTAAAGAATAAGGATGTCATAATTTACAGTTTCTGAGTGACCTGGGGAAAGGTATTGTGTCCCTGATGTTCTTGATTCCTAGAAGACTCTGAAGATACCTTTCAAAACCCATGCCAAACCCTCCATGTGGAGCAGACCCATATCGCCTCAAATCCAAATACCTGCAAACATGAAAGATAACATTGAATAGATTTTTATACTTAAAAATCATGCATACATCAACAGCACATTTAAATGTGGTATTCTTCAGCTTTATTTCAAATTGTATTCCCCATTTGATATGGTAATCTCCACTTGATCTGGTAATCTCCATTTGATATTGTAGTTTATTTATTCATTCCGAATGTCAAGAAGAATGCAGCTTACTGTTGTCTTTTACTACAGGTTTTATTTCAAAAGCACATAGATACATGTAATGATGAATAGTTTGTGTAATGATCATGCAAAATTTGTCATCTATTTCGTAGTTCTCTTCAGACTTGGTCATTATTGTCATCTATTTCATAGTTCTCTTCAGACTTGGTCATTATTGTCATCTATTTTATAGTTCTCTTCAGACTTGGTCATTATCTCAATTTATGATTATTCCATTAAACAGGACGCTGCATTCATATTTTGAGTCTCTTTTAGGCTTGTCAAACTAAAAGACAGGTAAGAAACCTGGCTGAAGGTCTGATGAATTTGAGTGGAGGCTAACTCATTGAAATTCCATTAATACAAATGCCCCAAGTGGAGGCTAACTCATTGAAATTCCATTAATACAAATGCCCCAAGTGGAGGCTAACTCATTGAAATTCCATTAATACAAATGCCCCAAGTGGAGGCTAACTCATTGAAATTCCATTAATACAAATGCCCCAAGTGGAGGCTAACTCATTGAAATTCCATTAATACAAATGCCCCAAGTGGAGGCTAACTCATTGAAATTCCATTAATACAAATGCCCCAAGTGGAGGCTAACTCATTGAAATTCCATTAATACAAATGCCCCAAGTGGAGGCTAACTCATTGAAATTCCATTAATACAAATGCCCCAAGTGGAGGCTAACTCACTGAAATTCCATTAATACAAATGCCCCAAGTGGAGGCTAACTCATTGAAATTCCATTAATACAAATGCCCCAAGTGGGAAGTTTTATATTTAGATTTAGATTTTTAATAAAATGTAGCTTTAACAATTTTTCCAGTCATAGGAACTACATTGTCTGCAGTGTGACAGTTTATAGTGATGTCTAGCACTGAGGCATCATGCCGCAGATATGCAGCATGATATCCAACCCAGTCACAATATCCTGACACCTGGCTGACCAGTCCTAATACTAACCTCTTATTGCTGCGCGCCAAGTGAGGTAGCTGTTAGTACCATTTTTGTAAGTCTTTGGTATGACTCGGCTGGGGATCAAACCCTCGACCTCCCACATCATAGCCGAATGCTCTAACCACTATGCCATGGGAAGTGTCCGAGGAAGTTTTATGTGACTCTGTTCTAGTATTATTATGTTTTCAATGTGATATGTGTATACAATATTTTTTGCATGTTTTCAAAGTCATATGTTTATGAATTTGTGTGTTTTCAGAACAATAAGTGTATGTATTTATTATTTGTTTGTTTTCAGAGTGATGTGAGAATTCCTTGAGTGTTTTCAAAATTAAATGCTGATGTGCATGAATTAATTATTTGTGTCTTTCCAGAATGACATGAGTGCATATTATTATTATTATAATACACAGAATAACTGGTTATTTTCATATTTTTAATACTTTCGGTAAATGACTGAAATATGCATACACATTTTATATATATTTTTTTGTCTCCAAAAAAACCCAATGATAATACTAATAATTATTTATTCAGCAGGGATAGTTCAATTAGAATACAAATATATCTAGCCTCCCATGAAGCTCTCAACTAGTCTGTCAAAATAACCTAGTTAGTTTAGGAACAGAAAAAAAAAGTTGATAAAAATAAGCAATATTAAAATGTATGCATTTATTTGGATAAAAATCCACAAAGAATGAAGCAAATGACCATCATACACTAAAAATTAAAAAATAAAATAATAAATTATTCAAAATGCAGGTTTGAAACAGTATATTTTTTCCTTCAAATATTCCAACAGATTTGTCAGCTTCAGTAAGTTTAGATGAATAATTCCATATCAGAGCTAAAGAATATATAAAACTACACTGCAACTGTTCAGTACTGGGTTTAATAAATTACGCATGACCGTGTGTAGTTGAACATAAAACACAGGACTAGTTAGAGAGTTACTGTAGGTATTCTGTTGCTTAGACAATCCTCTATTGCCATATTATCCATTTACTGAGCACTCCCAATATAAACAGTGTGTGTGTGTGTGTGTGTGTGTGTGTGTGTGTGTGTGTGTACAGTAATTGGAATTTTATCAAATTCTTTTCTCACCAGGAAGTTAAAGTACATGCCTAGCAACTCAGGTCCCTGCTATTTTTCTAGTAGTATATTTTAGGTATATTTCATGGTTCCCACGCTTTTCTAAATATAAATTTCCAGGTCTTTTCCAGGAAGGAATTAAATTTTTCAAGCTTAACATATGGCCATTAATGAATGGAATTAAAAAACATTTTGGATTATAAAACATGTGTTTTCCAAATCTGAAGATGTTTCTCTTTCAAGACTCTCCAAAACATATATGTCAAAAAAGATGATCATGTACAAAACCAGAAAAAGAGTTGCATGAAACAAATTTGACTATATTCCAATAAATTGGCATTTAAAGCCATTTCAGTATACAGAATACAAATTCTAACTTTACTTTGCTGACCTACATTATGTTGCTACAAGAAAAACAACATAATGAGCATAATTTTTTTCCTTTCAAACCTTTAATTCCAAAGAATTCTAGAGCAATATGTGTGCATGATATACAAAGTAAACTTTTTCAATAACAGTATAAAAAAACCACAATAAATGCAAAGTTTTAGAATCTTACTTTGTTACAAAAAAAGTTTAACCCTGAAATTATGTGTGCCAATAAAATCTCAAACAAGATTTTTCAACCAACCTAAACTCCTTAAGATGATTTGGTTCAAAATTCCATCATTTAAATAAATTTACAAAAGGATTGATTTAAATTTATACAAAAGACCTTCAAAATTATATATTGTTGTATAAACAAAGACTGAATTTTATGAAAACTCAACTTGTCTTCTTGTAGTTTAATACGCCAGTCCCCAAACCTGTATTGATACATGGGATCTTATCGTTTCTTAATATAAAATAAAAGGGACAACAATTTTCCATTTCTCTTGCATTCCATTTAAGATCTGATACCAATGCTTCAAGCTACATGTACATGCATAATAGTTTCGCACCACAGTTCAGCTCAGAGATTCAAAATTTTTATAATCCGGGTTTCCGCAGAATATTCCAACTCCATTTTTCAAATCTGGACATTCTGGATGGAGTGTGGGTTCAGAACAGTTACATATAAAAAATTTGGAATCTGCTGCCACCGTAAGATAGCTTACCAGTTGGCCTAGCAAATTTAAATGAGGTTATATTGACTTATATATGCATTAAGTTGACAGGAAAATTATTTATTTTCTCAAAAATGGCAAGTATTATAATCGTTATGTCTTTATTCTGCTGACAGACTAGACAAAACTCAGTATAGACGAAACCTGACCCAGTACTCGCCATTTGAGTTCATAGTCACATTACTTCACAAATCTCAAACAACGACATTGGATAGTTATGTGATATCAATAATAAACTTCTTTTTAATGTTGTTGTACAAAATTTCAATTATATTAAATGAAAGTGTGATACCTTTTGCAAAACCCAGAAAAAACATATAATTCTCAACATTTTTATTTTGAGAACAACTACAAGAAACTTGGCCATCAAGCAGAGTAGTCTGGTTCCCTGCTTCATATGCTTCCTGTGTGAGAGAGCATATGTCAACATTGTTGTCATGTGATACAACAAAACTCCAAAATTGGTCTTGGAATAAATATAGAAAATTTTGTGCTCTTTCATTTTTGTATTTTTATTACAACCAGTATACGACTTTTATTTAATATTTTTTTTACAATATTTGAAAATGACAGTTGTGAGATTCTGTGTGCTTGTGTGACATGCTATCGAAATCGATAGTACAAGTTCAACTTTCATCAACGCATTAGTTTCATCGTCTTTCAGCAGATTAATGACATAAAGATTTTAATACTCTCACAATTTCTGAGAAAATAAATAATTTTCATATCGATTTCATACAGGTATAACTCAATTTAGCAACGTTTAAGTTTGCTAGCCCATCTGCTAAGCGGCTAAGCTTTAACGCCACCATGATGGCTGCTTGTGATACTAGATTGGTTTTCATACCTTCCATTTAAAAAAAATATGGATACTGAGCTGTCTTTGAAACAAAAAGTCTACTAGATGAATCTAATCCGGTGAGTGTTTGGATTGTCTCAACAAATATATTTATGGCAAGCACCCAAATGATCCATAATGCAACCTCCTAATATTCTGGTTAGAACTCGATAAATGTAACTCACAATCAGTTCAGCTATGACTCTATTATGTAATTGTTTTGGGCATCACATTGTGGAGGAAAATTCCCGGGTTTTTCTGACTTTCATCAATATTTGCAAAATTCAAGGATGTTTCACCGTTGGGAAAAAATTTATCATTTCTCCTGACTTTTTCCCAATTTCCCAGTAGCATGGGAACCCTGATATTTGAACAATCAGTAAACATTTTATATTGATAACAAATCTTGATTTTTTTCAAAGATTACAAGTACATGGTACTTGAAGAAAATATTAAACTGAAGGTGCTAATAAACTGAATGTATATTCAGAGTTCATGTCTGTGTGAGTCCAATTTCTTGAGTGATGGCATTTTGCCAAAAGATAAATTTTAGAAATCAACCATACAATATTGCTCTGTAACAAGAATGGCATAAACAACAAAAGCTACAAGAACAAAAATAAAAGAAAGATGGGGAAAATATGACTACAACTTACCAATTGTACAAATCAGCTAATTTTAAATTGTTCAGTCTATATTCTAAAATATCAAATCTGTCTTCTCTTAAGGAACCTCCAATCAGCTCGCCTACTTCTGGCAGCAACAAATCCACTGCGGCTACCTATTTGAAGCAGAAAATATTGACACTTTACATGTATGTACACACTCCTTATGTCCTGTACATGACACATTACATGTATGTACACACTCCTTAAGTCCTGTACTTGACACTTTACATGTATGTACACACTCCTTAAGTCCTGTACTTGACATTTTACAATTACACACTCCTTTAGTCATGTACTTCACACTTTACATATATGTACACATTTATTAAGTCATGTACTTGACACTTTACATGTATGTACACACTCCTTAAATCCTGTACTTGAAACTTTACATGTATGTACACACTCTTTAAGTCATGTACTTGATGCTTTACATGTACGCACTCCTTAAGTCATGTACTTGACACTTTACATGAATGTTCACACTTCTTAAGTCATGTACTTGACACTTTACATGTATGTTCACACTTCTTAAGTCTTGTACACTCCATTGTAAACCAATAACTTAATGCATTTATTCCTAAACTCCCCCCATCAGTAGTTTAATGCACAAGTATATTGTAATGTTGCTTAAAAATAAATTCTTTCAAAAGGTAATTAAATTTACCTGAATTATAGAACATAAATAAATTTATGTATTTTGATTCCTAAGTTCTGCCAAAAATGGCCCTTTAATTTTGTAGCAAAAGGAAATGATCCAGAGATCCTAAAATGGAAATATGTTCTAATCTGAAGAAAATTATTTCCAGTAATCCTCAGAAGTCCATTCATTTTTTAAAATCTGCTAATGAAACTGTTTTCAGATATTCAAATAATACCAAATTTGCATTAAAAATAAAATCTAACATGCTTTCAAGATATTTGCAGGACAAAATTCTTTGTCATGTCCTTTGATTTTGAACCTGACATCATGAAGAGAAAATCACTGAACTTGTCAACATGTACCCAAATGCCATGTTTGATTAAATCTATAATATTTTTGAAAGTTATTTACATGGCATCATTCAAGATATTCATCAGATATATTCACAGACTGTGTGTGATAAAAATCCATTCAATTACCATGCACACAAACCAGAACTGCAAAAAAACCCTGTGACAGAAAATTCAACCATAAAATCAATATCAGAGTACAGACTGTCAACCAGTTCATTGCAATGCAACTAAATACAAAGTTTGGTTTAAATTTACTTGCATATTGTTGTTGTTGTTGTTGTAGGGTTTAATGCCATTTTTCTGCACAAGATAGGCTATACATGGCGGCCAGTATTAATGGTGGAGGAAGAACCTGGGAAAACCCCCGATAGAACCACCGACCCACGAGAAGCTACTGGCAAGCTTTCTCACATACCAACATAGGCCAAACCCGCGACTCGAACCCACGCAGTCAGAGGTGAGATGGCAGTGATCCATAATGGTGAGCGCTTTAGATCACTCGGCCACTCAGGGCCCTTTACTTGTTTATATACAAGTTGCTATGTTCATAAGCTAAATAAAGAACAAAAATTATGACAATGATTTTGACATGACCCCAGAGTCAACTGGGTCTGTTGTTCAAACTTCCTTCACAAAATGACAGTTAAGTTGGTGGTCTGATCAGCACCATTTTAATTTGAGAACCAAATAAATACTGCAGACTGTTCTGGTGGCCTACATGGTTAGAGCATCTGCCTCAGATGCGGGAGGTCATGGGTTCAATCTCCAGCCAAGTTCATACCAAAAACTTATGAAAATGGTACTAGCAGCTGTCTCACTTGGCACTCAGCATTAAGAGGTTAGTGTTAGGACTGGTTGGTCTGGTGGCAGGATGTGACTGAGTGGAACATGATGCCACATGTCTGCAGCATGATGCCACTGTGCTAGACATCAATATACACTGCCATACTGCAGACACCATAGCAGCATGGCTCAAATTGTTAAAGCTACACACACACACACACACACACACACACAATATTGCAAAAAATGTGTTATAGTGAAAATCCTAATGTCAATGCCACCCTTCACACAAGATGTGTAGTGAACAAACAATGTTAGGCTAAGCTTGTACCACTTCAGAAGTCAAATTTCAATTTGATGTAATTTGGACTATATACCATGAAGTCTGAAGACACAATTTATACTTATACCATCAAGTCTGAAGACACAATTTTGGTAATACACAAGATCTACACATATGAATGAAGTGATCTTGCATCTGATTTTGCTGAGTTTGTTACCACTATGGAAGCCATATTTTTAGACCTAACTTTAATCAAATTTCAAACATAGGCTTATGTGATCAAGAATTTGCATGAATTCAATAATGGCAAGATGCATGCATAGTTACATTATAATTCTGAATCTAACTGGCAGCACTTGTTACCACTCTGACGATTGTATTTCTGATCTTATTTTAATCAAACTTGGTAAACCGATGTAAATTATAAACTGCTATCACGGACAAGTACAACTTTGAACATTATCTATACATATAAATAAGATGAATTTGCATCAAAATGACTGAGATTTCTGATCATATTTTTTTTATCAAACTTGGTAAATTGGTCCATATTAAAATACTGAATGCATTTTATTATGAACAAGATTTGTATATATTAAGGTGATCTTGCATATGACTGGTTGACCTCACTACTTGAAAGTCTGTATTCCTTACTGAATTTTAATCAAACTTCAAAAATCAGCTAATACTATCAAAGTGTTTGATGACTTTTTTGATGAGTGACACCTATGGATATTTTTTAGGTGATCTTGCATCTGATCGGTTGAGTATGATTATGAGTGAAATTCATAGATATAAGTGACCTGACACTGCATCTATCTGAACTAGTCAATAATCTAGTGATTATTTTTCATCTATTTTTATCAAAGTTGATGAAGTCTTATATCATCACGATGATGAATGAATTTGATTAAAGGCAAGATCTATGCATATTAATGAGGGAATTTTATATCTGACTAATAAAATCTTACTTCAATTCTGGAGGCTGAATTCCATCCAGATTTTGCACTGTTTTAAGTTCAAGTCATAACTGGCATAGACAGGTTCTATAAGTTTGCTCTGTAAATATTTATAAGACATCTCGCATCTGACAGATTGAGATATTTATAAGATATCTGCATCTGACAGATTGAGACATTTATAAAATATCTTGCGTCTGACAGACTGAGACATTTATAAGATATCTTGCATCTGACAGATTGAGATATTTATAAGATATCTGCTTCAGACAGATTGAGACATAAGATATCTTGCATCTGACAGATGGAGACATTTATAAGATATCTTGCATCTGAGAGACTGAGACATTTATAAGATATCTTGCATCTGACAGATTGAGACATTTATAAGATATCTTGCATCTGACAGACCGAGACATTTATAAGATATCTTGCATTTGACAGACTGAGACATTTATAAGAATCTTGCATCTGACAGACTGTGACATTTACAAGATATCTTGCATCTGACAGATTGAGACATTTATAAGAGATCTTGCATCTGACAGACTGAGACATTTATAAGGTATCTTGCATCTGACAGACTGAGACATTTATAAGATATCTTGCATCTGACAGACTGAGACATTTATAAGATATCTTGCATCTGACAGACTGAGATATTTTTAAGATATCTTGCATCTGACAGACTGAGACATTTATAAGATATCTTGCATCTGACAGACTGAGACATTTATAAGATATCTTGCATCTGACAGATTGAGATATTTATAAGATATCTGCTTCAGACAGATTGAGACATAAGATATCTTGCATCTGACAGACGGAGACATTTATAAGATATCTTGCATCTGACAGACTGAGACATTTATAAGATATCTTGCATCTGACAGATTGAGATATTTATAAGATATCTTGCATCTGACAGACTGAGACATTTATAAGATATCTTGCATCTGACAGATTGAGACATTTATAAGATATCTTGCATCTGACAGACTGAGACATTCATAAGATATCTTGCATCTGACAGGCTGTGACATTTATAAGATATCTTGCATTTGACAGACTGAGACATTTATAAGATATCTTGCATCTGACAGACTGAGACATTTATAAGATATCTTGCATCTGATAGACTGAGACATTTATAAGATATCTGACAGACTGAGACATTTATAAGATATCTTGCATCTGACAGAATGAGACATTTATAAGATATCTTGCATGACAGATTGACCTTGTGTCCTCTCTTGAGGTGGCAACCATATGTCTCATCTAATTTAAACCGAACTTGGTAAGTGGGTTTATATCATCATGATCTCTGATGATTTCGATTATGACCAGGAGCCTACATATAAGATATCAGTTTGGTACCATTATTATTTAGGACCAAACAAAAGAAGTCTTTCATTAAAAACACCATGTCATTATGATCATTCATTCAGGATAAGCAACTGTAACAAGATTTTAAAGATAGCTCAAATGGCAGCCATACTGGATATCGGAGCAGGACCATTTAGGATCAACTTCAGCACCATTTTAATTTTAGAACCAACCAGACATCATAATAAGTGTTTTGGTGAAAACCTCACATTCATATAATCATCCATTTAGAAGAAGTCCCCCTCTAAAGGAACCAACTGATGGGAGTCAAAGATGACATTCCTCTTGCAGATGGTTACAGCAGCATAACAAGAAAGTTGTGTGTTTCCACTCAGCAGTTTATGAGCTGTAGTCAGACAGACTGATGGATGGACAGACAGATTGATGGATGGTATCATAATATTGATGGCATTCTTTAAAAAATGTGAGGATAATAGAAAAAAGAAGAATACTACCTCATAATGAATTCCTATTAGCTTTTTCTAATTTGAATCATGCACTACAACAATCATAAACAAGATCTTTTTTCAGACACAGACCTGGGGCTTTAAAAAAATCACCAGCATTGGCCCAAAAATCCACTTGCCTAAAAGGGCCACATTTTCATATTTTTTGTTAATCCCTCTAGCATAGCTTAATTGTAAAATAATCATACAAGTACCACTATATATATATATATATATATATATATATATATATATATATATATATATATATATATATATAATTCCAGTATTTCAATTACCAAGTCAGTGAGCAATTGATATTTAAACATTATTAAACATTATTATTATTATTTAAATAGAATCCGTAAGTACTAATTAAAGACAACCAGTGAAATGAGGAACATAAATAGTACTGATCCTTAGTCGTAGGTTACATGCATCACTTTAAACAGAAAGTTAATTCCATATGTACTCACTTGTAAGTTGAGTCCAACTGCAAACTGCACAGACCCAGATATGCCGTTGCATAATACGCTGGCCGATCTGGCTCTTGTGTAGTTTGTTGGGACTAATTCTAAGCAAGCATATATGGTAGCTTTCAATTCCATTAAGCCAATGATCTGCACACAGTGGAGGTACCTACAATTAACTGAATATAAAAAACACATACCAGTTCCCTTCACAAGCTTCAATATGAAAATCCCACTAGCTTAGCTTAATTGTCAAACAGTCATACAGGTACCCAGGGATGGTGCTGACTTTAATAAAGTTGTTGCCAAACAAATCACCAACCTCACTATTCTGTTGCCAATTTTCAAAAACTGATACCATTTTTATAATACAGTACTATCCATTTCTCTTGACATCCTCAGGGCCAAGGTAATATTGTCAACATAAGCGGATGTTTCGATAAGTGGGGGGGGGGGCTGAAAATAAATTGAAATTGCACAAACAAGTTAAATTTTTAAGAGATGACCTGTTGTCAGTGGCTTGGATTTTGGCAGAGAAAAAGAATGCAAATTTTGATTGAATGAAGAAAACTAGTCTGAAATGCACTTGTATATTGACAACTTACTAATGTGTAAAAACTCCATGAATTTGAGTATTCGATCATATGTTAGAAAATTCATGTATCAGTCAAATCCATTAGAAAACACAACTAAAACGTATATATATATATATATATATATATATATATATATATATATATATATATATATATATATATATATATATATATATAAAACTTCAGCCCTCGTTTGATCTATATCCCATTGTCAACAAACAAGTTTCCCGAAACAATCCACTCTAATTATTATTATTCTAGTAGAATGTGACTGTAGAGTTGTTTATATGCTACATGTACATGTACTTAAATTGGCCTCGATTCTGGTCAGCCAGAGACAACTACCATGATGCTGAGGATACCAAGGGCATGAGGCTATTCATAGGAAAATGAAAACGTGAACAATTAAACAGTTTAACATTCTTGTGAGATGTCCCACTTTCATTAAACTCTACGGCCAGATATCTATTGTTTTAAAATACTGGAACTTTAATTGCGGTTTTAAACCACCATTGGTAGCGATTGTAATCATTAACTTTTCTGTTGCAAACAGGAAACTTTCATGGCACAATAAATATGTTCCAATCACAAAGAAGAAAGGAAACAATGATTTTATTTAAGTTTGTTGCCGACTTTCTTTGATCAAAGGCTGTCGACTTGCTTTGATGAATGTTCATGTGCTATTGAACGTGCCGCTAAAGGTTCTCTTTGCAGGACCAAATGAATGCCCATTTGTTATTGCTGTGGCAACATCAAATAATTATAAAACACTGACAGAGACATCATTTCTTTCATTTGCTTAGTATATATACAGAACAATCAATGCTTCAAAGGTAATCAGTTTTTGTTGAAGTTTAAGCAAAACTAATTTTTTCTGGTACATTTTTCAAAAAGGAAACAAACAGCCATTGTCAGGTAGATTGTAGTCATTCAGTTCCTGCCTTCAGACGTGGTCATCTGTAGCTAGTCAGGTAACATGACTATTTGGGTTGTATTACAGCACAGGGTACTAAGGATAGACATGCTGTGTTAGGGTGGTTTGTCAATATGAACGAAGGATTTTTTTATGTAACAATAGATTCCAGCACAATTTTACATCCAAGTTTATGACTTTTCCTGTCATGGTGCCATTGAATTTCTCAACTCCAAACCAAAGACTGCATATACAATTTTTAACAGCCAAAACTGTTGTGAACAAAAAGATCATCAGACGGCATATTTTGTCACCAATAAAGGAAAAAATATCGCAATTTGTGACATTGGCGAAGCCCAGCGTGATCCCTGGGTACTGCTTTATATATATATATATATATATATATATATATATATATATATATATATATATATATATTTCCAATCATTCCAGTGCTGAATTACCAAGTCACTGTGTAGAACAAGTGATAGCTCATTATTATTTAAACAGGATCTGTGACAACTAATTATAGATAACCAATGAAATATGAGGAACATAAATAATACTGTTCCTTAGTCACAGGTTACATGCATCACTTTGCACATAAAGTAAGTTCTGTATGTATTCGCTTATAATTTGAGAACAACTGCAAACTGCATTGACCCAAATCTGCCATTGCTTAATGCAAAAAGGCAGATCTGGGACTGTGTTGTCAAGAGAACAAAAAAAACATAGACCTGATCTGCAGGCACATTATGTCATGGCAGACCAGGATCGTTGTTTGCAGTTTGACTTGACTTATAAGCAAGTATATATAGTAACTTTCAATACCATTACACCAATGATCTTCACATGGTGGAGGGAGGGACCTACAAATAAATGATTATTAATAATTTATCAGTGCATTTCAGAAGCTTAAATATAAAAATACCACACTTCTCCAGCACGCTCAAGGTTCCTTTCCAGCAAATTCAATGATAATAAATACCTTTCTGAAGCACAATCAGGTTTTAGGCCACTAAAGTTTTGACCTTTTCACAAGGTCTCCAGTGCAATGACATCTAAACTCACATCATAAACTGCAAATGACTGTAGCAGGTAACAAGACTCATTCTAGAAATTAGATATTTGTTTTACAAGTCCGATGGTTAAACTCACTTAGTGCATAGGTGGCCCAATCTAGATTTTCAGAGGTCCCAAACATTGGGCTATCTGATTTTTTTTCTCTGATAATCTTACCGTTTTGTCATCCTTGTTCACTTTGGCATAGAATGGTTTCAGCTCCTTGGGGAAATCAGTTACAAATACAGGAATGTTGTCACAATACTTGACTAAATACTTCTCATGCTCCTTTTGAAAATCACAACCCCACTGAAAACAGGTCATATAGTATATATAGATTGATAAAAAGTTCAGCAACCTTAGCATGTACATGTATACACAGACAAAACTAACAAAGGATCTCTCATTCTAAACCATACAGGTTTTATGAATTTTGCGGCAGCTAACTTCACAGATCTGAAACTCTTCTTCTTCTTGTTCATAATAGTGAAAAATGCAACCTGGATATTTATTTTCAGCTTGTTCTCTGCTAGGCTGTGTAGAAATTTAATACCAAAGGCTTTTCATTACATTCTTGATCATCTTTCGTATGCACACAATTTATCAAATACTTACTGTATCTTCTTTTATACACACACAATTCATCAAATACTTACTGTATCTTCTTTTATACACACACAATTCATCAAATACTTACTGTATCTTCTTTTATACACACACAATTCATCAAATACTTACTGTATCTTCTTTTATACACACACAATTTATCAAATACTCACTGTATCTTCTTTTATACACACACAATTCATCAAATACTTACTGTATCTTCTTTTATACACACACAATTTATCAAATACTTACTGCATCTTCTTTTATACACACACAATTTATCAAATGCTGCATCAAATACTGCATCGTCTTTCATACACACAATTTATCAAATACTTACTGCATCTTCTTTTGTACACACACAATTTATCAAATACTTACTGTATCAACTTTTATACACACACAATTTATCAAATACTTACTGTATCTTCTTTTATACACACACAATTCATCAAATACTTACTGTATCTTCTTTTATACACACACAATTTATCAAATACTCACTGTATCTTCTTTTATACACACACAATTCATCAAATACTTACTGTATCTTCTTTTATACACACACAATTTATCAAATACTTACTGCATCTTCTTTTATACACACACAATTTATCAAATGCTGCATCAAATACTGCATCGTCTTTCATACACACAATTTATCAAATACTTACTGCATCTTCTTTTGTACACACACAATTTATCAAATACTTACTGTATCAACTTTTATACACACACAATTCATCAAATACTTACTGTATCAACTTTTATACACACACAATTCATCAAATACTTACTGTATCAACTTTTATACACACACAATTTATCAAATACTTACTGCATCTTCTTTTATCCACACACAATTTATCAAATACTTACTGTATCAACTTTTATCCACACACAATTTATCAAATACTTACTGTATCATCTTTTATCCACACACAATTTATCAAATACTTACTGTATCAACTTTTATCCACACACAATTTATCAAACTGCATCATCTTTCTCACACACTCACACAATTCATCAAATACTGCATCGTCTTTCATACACACAATTTATCAAATACTTACTGCATCTTCTTTTATACACACACAATTTATCAAATACTTACTGCATCTTCTTTTGTACACATACAATTTATCAAATACTTACTGTATCATCTTTTACCCACACACAATTTATCAAATACTTACTGTATCAACTTTTATCCACACACAATTTATCAAACTGCATCATCTTTCACACACACTCACACAATTCATCAAATACTGCATCATCTTTCATACACACAATTTATCAAATACTTACTGCATCTTCTTTTATACAGACACAATTTATCAAATACTTACTTTATCATCTTTTATCCACACACAATTTATCAAACACTTACTGCATCATCTTTCACACAAACACACACAATTCATCAAATACTTACTGCATCGTCTTTCATACACACATGATTTATCAAATACTTACAGCATCATCTTTCACACACACACATAGAATTTATCAAATACTTACAGCAGCATTTTTGATACACACACAATTCATCAAATACTTACTGCATCATCTTTTATACACACAATTCATCAAATACTTACTGAAATCTTGAACTGAAAGTCATCATTCTTTTTTTCCAGGATTTCAACTGCTTCTGTGTATGGAATTCTGAAATTAGTGATGAACACAATTCGTGCTGACAAAAGACACTATGTCCCCAATGAAAACAAAAAAGTTATCCTAAAATGTGATGAAGTTGGTAAAAACCTTTCAAATGGCACAAGAACATACCAACCAACCCATATCTACCAGGGTGAAGTGGTTTCTGTGTTATCATGCTTACAGGTTGGTAACATATATTCTCAATCTAAAGGTAAAACAATCTTTTTTATTAAGTTATGCAGAATGCACTGTCTCACAGTTTTTCTATTCAAATGAGCTTGCACAACATTGGCTTGCACACAATTAATTTCTACCATCATTGCTTCCAGATGACATCATGATTGCAAGGAATTGCATTTTTCTCCAAAATGGCTGAATCGAATGTTTTGCCAGAGAACTATGTGGAGAAGTAGAAATGATTTAAAATTATACACACCAAAACAGGACATATACATAATTTTCTATGATAATATTTATGCAATCAAAACATGTTAGGAAAAAAACTATGCTAGCTCTGAACACCAGTCCTCCAAGAAAGATGAACAAATTTGTCTTTCCCATATTTATAAAAAATGACTATAAAAATTGTATTGGTGAGACAGAGTGCTTCCAAGATCTATTTAGTTACTTCCCCTTATAAGGTAGCTACCCATATACAATACATTCTTCAGTTTAAGTGATAACTCACTTAAGAATGCTTGCATTCTCCATGGAGGTGTAGGATGGCTTAATTGTTATGTGATCCAGTTGGTATTCTAGAAGAAACATAAGTTGTCATAAAAATGTATTTTTTCTGCTAAAACATTATAGAATAGCACTAATGCTAGGATAAGGTGTGAGGATGATGAAATGCATCAGAATACAATCTGTACCTTGATAACCCTTAGGATGAGGAAATGTATAAGCAAGCAACATCTACCATGGTAACCCTCAGAATGCAACCTCTACCCTGTTAACCATTATGATGAAGAAATGTATTAGCAAGCAACATCTACCATGGTAACCCTCAGAATACAACCTCTACCTCGATAACCTTTAGGATGAGGAAATGTATAAGCAAGCAACATCTACCATGGTAACTCTCAGAATGCAACCTCTACCCTGGTAACCATTATGATGAAGAAATGTATTAGCAAGCAACATCTACCATGGTAACCCTCAGAATACAACCTCTACCTCGATAACCTTTAGGATGAGGAAATGTATAAGCAAGCAACATCTACCATGGTAACCCTCAGAATGCAACCTCTACCCTGGTAACCATTATGATGAAGAAATGTATAAGCAAGCAACATCTACCATGGTAACCCTCTGAATGCAACCTCTACTTCGGTAACCATAAGGAGAACAATAGGCTGTGGGTCCTCATCTGAAGTGTAAAATCACTCTCCAAAAGAATGGCATTATAACAAATGAATAATTGCAAGTGATTACAGTGAAATCTTTAATAATGAGGAGAAAAACATGTCATTTCCTTACTGAAGAAAATTCCAATTAACCTGTGAAGGCTGTAACCAATACCCACAATGCAGCTGTGCTGACCTTAACAAGGTCTGGTGGATGTCTGGGCAACTGCCACCAGAACCATCATACAAGTTCAGTTCTGTTCTCTGTGAAACTATACCATATAAGTAAAAGATCAAGTCTAATGTGAAAGCCTTTCAATAGCCTCATTAGTGCCTTAAACTGAATGGTTGCATTCAAATATGAGACCCCAAAAGATGGAATTAATCTTATGATTTGATTATTTTTGTTACAAAAGTCTGATCAAATACTTGCATTAGACATGTCTGATCAAATATTTTCATCCAACAAGTCTAATTGGATATTTTCATCAGGTATCTAATCAGATAGTTTCATCAGGACAAATCTAATCTGATATTTTCATCAGACAAGTCTTTTCTTATATTTTCATCAAACAAGTCTAATCTGATATTTTCATCAAACAAGTCTGATCTGTTATTTTCATCTGACAAGTCTGATCTGATATTTTCATTGATATCTGATCAGATATTTTCATCAGGTCGTGTCTAATCTGATATTTGTATCAGACATCTGATTTGATATTTTCATCAGACATCTGATCTGATATTTTCATCAAATTGGTCTAATGTGATATTTTCATCAGACAAGACTAATCTGATATTTTTATCCAACAAATCTATTCTGATATTTTCAAGAGACATCTAATCTGATATTTTCATCAAATTAGTCTAATCTGATATTTTCATCAGACAAGTCTAATATAATATTTTGTTAGACAAGTCAGATCTGATATTTTCATCAGACTTCTGATCAGATATTTTAACCAGGACAAGTCTATTCTGATATTTTCACAGACAAGTCTAATCTGATTTTTCCAAAAGACAAATCTGATCTGATATTTTAATGAGGCAAATCTGATATTGTGAGATCTCTAAAGACACTGACCGAATCACCAAGCTGAGCAAAGTGGCCAAATCTTAGGCTGTGATAACATGCTTTTCCTCATCCACAAGGAAGAAATGTCTTTGCTGGCCGTGCCAAATACTTTCAGGGTGTTACATGTATTACATGGGGCCTGACAAAATAGTCAGGGTTGACCAAATGATGCAATTGACCCACCCAGCAAGCTGAAGCCAAGACTATTAGAAAGCATGTCTTGTAGGACAGCAGTTTAAGTGATGCTCTGGTCAAAGACAGAAAATTAGATTAACTGATCCATGAGAACTACTTCAGTGTCTTGGTTTGCTACATCTTTCTTATAATAAAAACTGAACAACAACTTGCTTGAAACAGATGACATGATCTTGAAAAATAAGTACTATTCCAGGTAAAATTTTGTTTCAAATTTTATGACATGCAGTGTTTTGTAAAAAGGATATAGAGAATCAAAGACACTAAAGTAGCAGCTTTATCTTTTGCTGATTCTCATATATGAGTGACTGATTTTTTTCTCTCAAATAATTCAACCAATTTCTGAATCAGCTTACTAGATCAAACAATAACAAAGTAAACACCAAAGTAATTTAATGTACATGACTCACAGTAATTCAAAAGTCCATGATACAGAATGGTGAGACTGATGTAAGAAACCTTGAGACTCCATTTAGGAACAATGTAGGTTGGTCTACATCAAAACTGTCATTTTGTCTGAAGGCTTCAGATAATATAATTCAGTAGCCCTTAATAATAATCGGTATTAATCTATTTTCCTTGAAGAGCTAGAGAACGAAATTAGCCAGTTGAAGAATCAAGGCTTGCAAAAGGAATGTTATTGTCCTTGCACCAGCATATAAAGACATGCCACATTCCTTCATATGCTATCAAAGTGGTTGGGTGGGGTGTTCATGGGGGATTCATGCCAACACCTATTCTCATTTCTGTCTGCCATGGATGCAGTAAGTGTCCTACCATGGTCAATACCAGAACATGGTGACCTTGGCAACTAGAAACTGGGTACAACTAAAACAGCCATCTCCACTTGGCACAAAAGAAACAAGCCAAGATGAAAAAGGATTGTAGCTACTCTGAGGTGACCAAGGAGTTGCAGAAGATCCCTTAAGGAAATCCGTCCTCTTGGAGATCAACTTAGTGAGTTCAACAATCAGTGTAATACACTTGGAAGAAAGGCAACTAAGAAGAAGTTTCACACTTAAATGAATGCTATGCTGCCAAGAGAGTTCTGACTTATCCCTGTTTAAATGAAAACCCAGTTGAAAGAAGAGGGACAGCATGGTGTTCATAACTTCAATAAGAATTGAACTTTTGCATGTGTTTCTGTAGCATGTTATCTAGATACATCACATATAAGGGTGACCAAAAGAACATCCCGAATATGATAATAGTGACAAGGGAGATAATTATATTAATCGAAAAGAGCTACTTCACATGATATTTTATTGGTATTTCCAATGTAAATATAATATAGACCAACTATTCAGTTTTTCCAGAAGGCTGGAATTGAGCAGTTAAAATTATTTCCTAACATTAATGTGATCACATGATGAATTTAACAAAGAAAAAGCTCAGAAAATAAAGTACAGAACCCACATCCATAATGAAAGTGTTCCCCTTCCCAAAGCTGATTTCAAAGAACAGCCCTATGAAGGTGTGAAAATTGAATAAATCCACCTACAGAAGAATAAAATATTCCTTCATAATTTAATTTGCCTTGGTAAAACATGTTTGTAAAACCTTGTGAAAAGGATCTGCACCTAAATTTCTTAATTTTAAATGTATTTAAAAAAGATTATAACAAAAATTCCCAAAAGCATTCAAAATTTGTTTAAATTTAATCCGGCCATTTATAGTTTGATCCAAGCAACAAATTGTATTTTTCTGTCAAGTGGTCTCTGTGCAATCATGCTAACAAGCTTTCAATATAAATGGACAGATGTGCCAGCTGATGGATGGTCAAGACCAAATCAAAATGTTGTAACTGAAAACCTGAAAACTGTGTATGTGTGTGGAGTGGTGGGACGAAAATTATACATGTTATACAAAAGAATTAACAATTTTGATGCAGTATTCAAAGATAAATGTAGATCACGTTCCGTAACATAAATACGACATATATAAGGCACCAGAATTGGTCAGAAAAAAACAAATAAGAATCCAGAACTATTCAAAGATAGATAATACACTATAACTATTAAGAGATAGACAGAAAAGACGCTAGAACCACACCAGATAATCTATTAAGAAATGCAGGATCCCTGTTAATACATACCAACATCATCTTGAATACATGAAAGATAATGAAAGCTTTGACCAAATACTATAAACTGCCACATGCAATAAACTCAGCAGTGAATACACATGGAGACATTATGTGCTAACAAAAGGTATATCACAATTGCATGTTTGATTTTCAGAAAATTGAAAGTTAAAAACTCCCAATCACAAACTAAAGTCAAGAAGTGTATTTCCACATTACATAGCAGTGCAGACTCGTGTTTGACAGTTAGGCAAACACTGTTGTGATTACTGTTGTTAGGGCATCAAGCAAACTTCTTGCCTTCTATTGTTATTAGGGCTTTGATCAAGCTTCTTGCCTTCTATTGTTGTTAGGGCGTTGAGCAAGCTTCTTGCCTTCTATTGCTGTTAGGGCATTGAGCAAGCTCTTGCCTTCTATTGTTGTTAGGGCATTGAGCAAGCTTCTTGCCTTCTATTGTAGTTAGGGCGTTGAGCAAGCTTCTTGCCTTCTATTGTTGTTAGGGTGTTGAGCAAGCTTCTTGCCTTCTATTGTTGACCAAGCTGACCAAACTGTAAGAGGATCATAGAATAGTACCCTGGTTACAAATCTGTCATAGATTATTGTGATCTAATCTATCACAAGTTACGTACTCATTCTTGCTTCATGCCTTGGATGCCAACATAAGCCTCTGCTTTTGAGATTCTAGCCTCATTTAACATAGAGATTCTCTTTTAGTGAAAATGGTAATATAGGTGTAAAAGGGTCACGTCTCATGAAAAACGGTCTCTGAAACCACCAGTGAGGATAAAAAGGATATAATCCATTGTAAGTGTCATCACTGGAGGTTGACCATTTTGAATTAAAGCCATCAAATATCTCTTCAGCACCAATGTCCATAGGTAATGTCCTTTAGACCCATTTCTGCTCTTGACTACCAACCTTCATTGACTACCAATAAAAAAGACCTTTGAACTTTAACCAAGGCTGAACAAGGCCTTTAACTTTAAACTTGACTCATACAGACCTTGAGCTTTAACCATGGCTTAGAAAGACCTTTAACTTTCAAACTGGCCCAGAAAGACCTTGAACTTTAACCTAGGCTCAGAAAGAACTATAATTTTAACCTAGGCTCAGACTCTGAACTTTAACCTTGGCTCAGAAAGACTTTGAACTTTATCCAAGACTCAGCACAACTTTGTACTTTAACCTAGGTTCAGAGAGGCATTGAACCTAAAACTTCATTAAAATATACCATGAATTTTAATCATATAATCAAGACACAGACAAATTCCTCATGCAGGCCCCAAATGACCAAGTGATCTGAAGTACTTGCCTTTATCGACTACTACCAAATTACCTCTGTCAATGTGGGTTTGAAGTCGCAGGCTTGGCCAATGTGGTACATGAGAAAGCTGTTGGTGTTGGTAGTTCATACCTGGATTTTTCCAGTTTTACTGGCCGCCAGTAAGCAGCCTACCTTGTGCTGAGAAATGGTTTTAAGTTCCAAACATCAAGAACAATAACTTCCTCATGACTACACCAGTGTCTGTTCCGCTCAAACCAAAAGGCATAGTAATTCTGTTTAAAATATTACAATATATTATATTTTACCTATAAATAATAATGGAATGACATCTTACCTTATGAACTGCTTGTTTGTAAGATTTGAAATTATATTCTGAAATGAAAGTAAACTGCCATGTACATGTACATGGTTACAGGTACATATTTCTTACTTCTGGATTAAAATATTAACACAAACAATTTCATAAAAAAATCAAAAAAGAAGACCATGAAAACTGAAACATTTAAAAATGAATTTAAATAGTTGCAGATAAACTTATTTATTTACGGCTGTTCCAGTAAAACATACATGGGACCTAGGGAAGGCACTTTTAATATTGAGTACTCACCCATAGATGCAATTTAGAATTTTCTTATTATTTTTAATATGAAATCAAAGTACTTTTGCATATAGTTTTAAAAAAACTGCCTTCTCTGGGTACCATGTATGTTTAAATGGAACAGCCCTTAATAGACATGTAAAAAATTAGTTACTAAATATTTGCAAAATGCTTTTGAAATTGTGACTTCATATTATCTAGTCATAAGAAGTATTTTTTGAAAGGAATAAGTAAACGTCATGACTCCATTGAGTTGTTGTGCCAATGGTTATAAGACAATAATATGGTCACAAGGATGGAGAGCTATTGTATTATAGGCAAACAAATTTAATTGTCA
Source organism: Sinohyriopsis cumingii (assembly GCA_028554795.2). Lineage (NCBI taxonomy): Eukaryota > Metazoa > Mollusca > Bivalvia > Unionida > Unionidae > Sinohyriopsis > Sinohyriopsis cumingii. The sequence goes on from CM068829.1 coordinate 34,918,077, forward strand.
TGAATATTATATTTGGAAGTGGTCAATCCATAATTTATGTATCAATGAAAATCTAGTGTTTTGGGAGGTAAAACTAATTATAATGATGCAATACTTGCTTATCATTATTGCCTCACTACCTCCTTGGGGACACAAGTCTTCTTCCTCAAGCTCATGACTCCAACATCCCATTTGACAGAACATTTTAGAAATCTAGAATAGAATGAACCCAGAACAAGTCTGACTACACATCACTGGTTCAGGTGGTATACTCTTCCTCTCTGAAGAGGGCCCAGAACTACTCTGGAGAATCAGAGTTGGGTGGGAGGAGGGAATCTTGCAATAAGAACTAAATCATTCAACTTAGTTTTACCCCTCCCTGCAAAATTCCTTTAAGGGACTAATTCTATATTACCGTAGCTACAAAGAATTTCCAGGAATTCAAGATATGACCATTTGTTACTGTTAACTTTAGTGTGTTGAAACCATCTTTGGTATTCTTTGGGGATAACAAGATTTTCAAATTAACTGCAGTGGTGGGCATACTGGATGTCAACATGGCACCATTTTTATTTTGTAGGACAAACATGGCTTCAAAGGAAGTTTTCCAACCACATGCTGATATGACTTTCCATTTTGGAGGAACAATGATAACAAGATTTTCCAGATGGATGCCATGGTGGCCATATTCAATATTAGATTGGTGCCATTTCTTTTTAGTACCAAATAGACATCATAAAATGTCTTTTAAAGAAAGCATAATGTTGATATCACCTGACATCTAGGAAAAGTAGCGATGGCAACAACGTCAAGATGGCCACTGTGCTAGTTATATTAGAAACAGGATCAGCACTATTTTCATTTACAACCAACTAGGCATAAAAAGTCTTTTACTGAAAACCTCATGCTGATATGACAATTCATTCAGGACAAAATGTGATATCATTATTTTTAAGAGTCACCGTGGCAGGTGTTTGAATGGCACCATTAGGACCAATTAGACATCAAAAACAAGTTTTTTGGTAAAAACCCATGTTGAGCTAGCATTCATTCAGAAGGAGTAGTGATAACAATATTCTCTGGATGGCCTTGTTGCCACATTGGATATCAGACTGACAACATATTTTTCATTCTGGCCCAACTATACATCATAAGAATTCCTCTGGTGAAAACCCCATGGCAATATTACTTTGTATTCAGAGGGATTAACAATAACAAAATTTTCATGGTGGCCACCATATATCACATCAGATTGGCACTATTTTTATTTAGGACCAACCAGGCATCGTAATTAGTCTTCTGGTGAAAACCCCATGGCAATATTAAATTTTGTTCAGAACTAGTGATAACATGATTTTCAAGATGGTTAATGTGGTTGTCATACTGGATACCAGATCAGTACCATATTCATTTAGGACCAAGCCAATATAATAAACCTTTCAGTGAAAATCCCATCTAGATTTCACCATCCATTCACAAGGAATAGTGATAATGATATTTTCAAGATGACCATTATGGCAGCCATCAGATCAGCACCATTTTCATTTAGGACCAAACATACATAAAAAAAATTCTGGAAACAATATGATTTTCCATTCTGGAAGAATAGCAATGACAAGATGTGTAAATGGCACCATCTTTATTCATGACCAATTGGAATGTGTGTGTAAAATATTCATGGCCAATCCTCCATGTAGTTCAGGAGCAGCAATGGCAAAACTTATGCCAACTGATGGGATGATGATGGACAATGGACAACAGACCCTTCAAAAAGCCTATGACCAGTGGAGCTAAAACATACATTAGTATAGCAGTAATACAATACCTGTCACTATTGCCCTGCTGAATTTGCTAGTTTGGAGAGAGGCTTCTGAAAAATTGGAATACAAATGATATACTCATCCTTATGGTAGGGGTATGCACTACTGTCAGTTGGTACCAGACTAAGCTGCTTGGATCCAACCCACTGGTCCCAAGAAAATATGCATCATATGCCAAAGGTAAAATGAGAAGAAATTTGTTGTTACAGTCAGGACACAGCTCTCATAACAATATCCAAAGACAAATTATTAAAATATGCCACTGGAGTTGCAATAACCTGGACTTATTCAGCTTTAATTCTCATGAACTAAGACTCCCTTTCAGTGAGAAAGAGATAGCTCTCATGATAGTGTGAAAAATGTACATGAATGCAACTCTTAATAGAAAGGATAGGGTGCTTCCTACCTCTCCTTCTTCCTTTTGATGTAGCCATATAGCATGGTGATGTCCTAACTGAGCAGAGAAGTCATCTTCATCTTCCCAGCACAGATAAAACTTACTGGGCATCTCTGCAGTCTATCTTCATCTTCCCAGCACAGATATAACTGTTACTGGGGATCTCTGTAGTCTATCTTCATCTTCCCAGCACAGATAAAACTGTTACTGGGGATCTCTGTAGTCATCTTCATCTTCCCAGCACAGACAGAACTGTTACTGGGGATCTCTGTAGTCTATCTTCATCTTCTCAGCACAGATGAAACTTACTGGGGATCTCTGTAGTCTATCTTCATCTTCCCAGCACAGATATAACTGTTACTGGGGATCTCTGTAGTCTATCTTCATCTTCCCAGCACAGATGAAACTTACTGGGGATCTCTGTAGTCTATCTTCATCTTCTCAGCACAGATATAACTGTTACTGGGGATCTCTGTAGTCTTTCTTCATCATAAGGGAGTTTTTACATGGATCACTATATACATGAGAGAGTCCCTCCAGGAATTAGTAAGTGAAACATCAGTTTCTGCAGCTCAAAGTTTTTCTTATAAAATTATAAAGAACCAACAGCCGTGCCTTAGAGCCTGAGCATGTTGGACATGGGCACCCTGTAGCCCTTAACTGAAGAAACTAAACATTCTCTTTCTTCAAGCAATAAGAGAAGATGCCTGACACTGCCTTTAGAAACAAACAACTAGGATTAATGTGTTTCATACTGCACTGACTGCAAAAGATTCTCCACTCAGCATGATAAACCTTGGATATAGTCCATCATTTGGCCCCAATGATGCAGTCGACAACCTTGCTTTAAAACTTGTCTTTGTGAATTGATCAAAAGCTGATGTGGAGAAGAGATCTCCAAATGTGTGACAACAATTCCCTTGTCTGATTTCTCCTGAAAATAAACTACCTGATCATGCTATATTAAGATAACTTTCTTTGCTACCTCCGAATCCAGCCCTCCTAGAAAGATGGAACTTGTTTATTTTCTTTCATTACAAAAATGACAACATATGCTACAAAAGCAAGAGATTCTGATTAGTTGTTATTGTTGTTCTAGGGTTTAACGCCATTTTTCAGCACAAGATAGACTATACATGGTGGCCAGTATAACTGGTGGAGGAAGAACACTGGAATACCCAGGAAAGAACCACCGACCCACGAGAAGCTACTGGCAGGCTTTCTCATGTACCCACGCTAACCGAGCCTTGGACTCGAACCCACGCAGACAGAGGTGAGATGGCAGTGATCCATAACGGTGAGCGCTTTAGACCACTCGGCCACTCGGGGCCCTGATTCTGATTAGTAAAGAACATTCACAAAAAAAAGGCATGCTTTGTACACAGTGCTCTTCATTACACTTCTAAAGTGTTTGCAGTGGACAGAAATGACATGGTCTAATACCAAGGCTGCAAAAAAAAGAGCAATACCTATTTTTCCTCAGCATGAAGTAATGAGCCTGTGTCCCACTTCAAAATCTCTGAAAAGTTTAAATGGGGAATGCTGAGATGCCCCCTCCATCCCCCATGAATATTCAGAAGGCAATGACAGATCTTAATACAGCTGGAATGGGAGACAACTCCAACAAAAAGCTGATATTGTGCATGCTTTAATTAACAAGGCTTTATTATTGAGATTGTCAAGACAGAACAGGAGGTGTGACAATTCAAACAGTACTCTGCCAATGGGGAATAGTACTCTGCCAATGGGGAATAGTACTCTGCCAATGGGGAATAGTACTCTGCCAATGGGGAATAGTACTCTGCCAATGGGGAATGAGGGTGTAAAGTAATATGTATCTCTGCTGATACAATACTCCATACTCTGTCCATGCACAACAATGTTCTTGCTGGATGCAAGGGTGTATTATTTGACTTGAATGGATGTACAGCTAGCCAGAATAAACAAGCTGCAATTTGACTAGTATCAGTGGATAGACAGACAGTTCTACTATCTGACCATCATGGTATTTATGGACAGACAGACAGCTGTACCATCTGACCATCATGACATTTATGGATAAACAGTTGTACTATCTGACCATCATGATATTTATGGATAGACAGACAGTTGTACCATCTGACAATCATTGTATTTATGGATAGACAGACAGTTGTACCATCTGATCATCATGGCATTTATGGATAGACAGACAGTTGTACCATCTGACCATCATGGTATTTATGGATAGACAGACAGTTGTACCATCTGACAATCATTGTATTTATAGAGAGACAGAGAGTACCATCTGATCATCATGGCATTTATGGATAGACAGACAGTACCATCTGACCATCACTGCATGTATGGATAGACAGTTGTACCATCTGACAATCATTGTATTTATGGATAGACAGACTTTTGTACCATCTGATCATCATGGCATTTATGGATAGACAGACAGTTGTACCATCTGACCATCATGGCATTTATGGATAGACAGACAGTTGTACCATCTGACAATCATTGTATTTATAGAAAGACAGAGAGTACCATCTGATCATATGGCATTTATGGATAGACAGACAGTACCATCTGACCATCATTGCATGTATGGATAGACAGTTGTACCATCTGAACATTATGGCATTTATGGATATATAGACAGTTGTACCATCTGACCACCAAAGTATTTATAGATAGACAGACAGTACCATCTGACCATCATGGTATTTATGGATAGACAGATAGCTGTACCATCTGACGATCATGGCATTTGTTGTTCTAACTGTTGATCAACTCATCAAGAAATATTAAGGTACAATATACTGTAGTATCATCAATATTAGTGGGGGAAAACTTTTCTTGGTTTTCGTTGTTGCTCCAAACCACAAATTTAAATCTCCAACGAAAAATGAGCCACTTATGATGATGACCCCACCCCACCCTCGCTTTCTTACAGTGTTTCATTCCTAGAGATTAACACAGCTACTACTAATATTTGATAACTCAAGGTCAATACTGTAATCTGGTAAATAAATATTAGCTTTTACAACTGTTTGTTTTATTTTTTATTTTAACCTTTTGAAACAAGAATTATAAATCATTTAATATTGTTTCAGTGCACACATTTGATAAGGTATCCGATAGCTGTAATTTTACACTCACTGCCTTAAATCAATAGGTGAGGTAATTCAGGACAGAGAGAAAAGCATAAGATATTCAAACAATAGTAATACTGAAAATGAAAGAAAAAAATAATACAAAATAACAGTATGTGAAAATGAAATGTAATACTTATTCAAATCTATCCTTCATGCTCGAGTACAACTGTTGTTGAAATGTTTAGATCCTTCTGAAAGCACATTTCATTTTATCAATGCATTTCTAACCCAAAAGAACAACAATCCTGTAAAATACTATAACTATTTCTTGAAACACTATTATTAATAAAACACTATGTATATACAATAATTACAGCCGAGTATTACAGCTCACACTTCACAGATTTTTGGACAAAGCCACTGTATCATCATCGTGTCAATCAAGTCTCATGGTACTCATAAATCCTTCTCAGGTAAATAATCCCAAAATTGCTGAATTAAACAAATCCAGCTTTCCCAAAACCAGTGATAATTAGGTGCGATCTTTCACTCATTGTCACATGAACTGCAATTATCCATTCAGCATTAATTGGCTTGATTAATGAGGTTGTAAAGTTTACTAATAGCGTGCACTGATCATCACCAGTAACATTTTTTTCGTAATGGCATCCATGACCTGTTTAGCATACCACTCATGGAAGTGTGACTTAAAATCTTCTTTATACTCTTTATTTACTGTCAAGTCTAGTGGCTGAAGTCAGTCTGTACACGAGGCAGGCACAAACATCAGGCTGCCTGGTAAGCAGCTTCTGAAAGGTTAGGAAGTCCAGCAACCATGGGGGGGGGTCTAAGTTGAATTTTACCACTCTTAAGCCACTGTGTTATTTTCATGATCGTCACAAAGTACTGACGGTGCAACTTGATGGACAGTAGTTTAAGTAAGAGATCATTCACATATACTTTAAAAACCGATTGGCCTAGTGTTATTGGCTGTGTCAGCTTCCTCTGATGCTGAGGACTCAACAAAAACATGGCGAGAGTGATTAATCTTGACAGGTGTTTTATTTGTGCTCACAGAGATGGAAGTATTGTTTTAGTGTTGTTGGCTGCGTCAGCTTCGACTGAGGTTATTCATTTGGTTGAAAACACGATGTAAGTACTGAACTTGCCAGGTCTTTGTTTTGTTCTCATACAAGTGTTTGCATTGTTTTAAACACTAAAGTGACCAGCATTTGCATCAGCATAGTTTTATTCTTTTGTATTCTTTATTTTGGGTATTTGTAGAAGTTAAACCATGAAATTAAATACCTACTAATATGCAAACCTTGACAGGCAAAACTACAAATTTAAGTCCATAAGAAAATGCCTTTTTTTAATACAAAACCATGAAAACTGAGCCCAACGAAAATAAATGATACTACAGTATGTACACAGTGGTTATGATTGGCTTAACCCAGACTGGCAAACTGGTCAGAAAGCTGGCTGGCCATATATTCTGACAGCTACAGTATATTACGCTGAACATACCAATCAAAGACACTGATCAGCCCGATCAAACAATGATAGACTGCTTCAGAGAGAAATGAACCTTCCAACTCAGCCAAAATGGCATTCTAATAAATGACCACATTTAAAGGCAAATCCTATGAATGACATGGCATCATCACTGCCATATGAAATGCTCTACCCAAGGTGTACAAGATGTGTACAATCTCCAGTTGGATAAGGGGATGAAATGGAAATGCCTGAATCATCCAATCTGACAATGGAACAGATGGAATTCAGCTTTAAGGCAGCTATAGAAAAAAATATATCATATTATGTCCATGTCTGAATGTCTGCCTCCACCTACCATCATTCCTACCTACAAGGAAAAAGTCTCTGTTGATGTAGACAATGACAATGATAGTCCATAATATAAGACATAGCCTCATGCAGCAAAAGCTGCAGAAATCACTGTACACCACTCAAAAAAAAAATCATGATCCTGGTAGTTGCCAGCTTGTCTCATTGGTATAAGCTGCACTCTGATGCATACTGTTCAGAAATACCTAATGTTGAAAAGATGTTTCCACTTTTGGCATGACTACACCACTTTGTTATAAAGTGGATCAGCAAGTCTTCAATACCACTTCCAAGCCAGTGAGGAACATTATATCAACTTCCTCACTACTCGATTTAGTGTACTTGGCGATTGTTTGCTTCACTGTGAAGGACAGAAATGATCATGCCTGGAATTCGGTGAGCTGTATCAACAAGGATGTCAACTAGGTTCACACGATGTTTCTTACCATAGCTAATGCCCTGACGACCTCTTGCAACATGGATTTAGATAAGATGCACTCTTGTACTCTTCCTCTCTGAAGTACCACCATGCAGCAGCCTTATGCACCTTCCTGTTTGGCTTTCCCATTCTTTTTGTCATTGAACTGAGGAGGAAAGGACAGCAGCTGGCATAAGAATTGCCACTACATCTGTCAGCATCAACTCTTTATCTGGTCATAGTACTCAGGGATCATTCCAAAGAAGGGACAATCATCAGCAGGGATACAGTAGTAGAGACAACTCCCAAATATCACAGAATAGCCATCACCGGGCAAATTATAGGAGGTCATACACCCCTATTTCTTGCTGTAAGGCAGTGACTGGAGATATAAAATGACGTTTCTCATCCACCAAGCCTCCTGCCACTAGCCAATGACCTACACATTTCGCCACCCAATGGTGACCCACACATGGGTGCCAGACTCCTACTTTTTCTTGTCAGGCTTGGAATGACCTCCTTCTGCAAAAAGATTGGGTGATTTAAGTCATGTTGGAGGGCCCATGAATATCATTTATCAGGCCTCATCCATTTCTGATGTCCCCCTTCAAGATGGAAACCCCAAGTGATCTCATGAAGGCAGACATACTACAGAAGGAGATAAAGCTTTTACTCATAAAGTGGCTCATCGAAATTGTATGAAAGCCGTACACTCAAGGTTTCCAAACAAGACCATTTCTGGTGACAAATCCAATAGCAAATTGAGACCTGTGATCAACCTCGGCAAGCTCAACGAATTTATTTTGGCCCTGAAATTCAAGATGGAGATGGTAAAGTTTGTGTCTTTCAGTACATTGTGACAATTACACAATCAGCTTAGACCTGTCCAGTGCAGATTTTCACATTCCAATCAATACGATGTCATGCAAATATCTTTGCTCTTCACATTGGAGCACAGTATATCAATTCCCTGTTCTTTCTTTTCAGCCTCAACCTAAGCCCATCGGCCTTTACAAGAACATTAGGCTGTGTAATCTCCATGTTCAGGATGACCTCCACTGTGAAAGCATACCTGGATGACATTCTTCAAATACACTGGGTAAGTTTGATTTTGGTTCAAGATATGAAGAAACTTTTTATCCTCATGTGCAATCTAGGGTGGATAATAACCATGGAAAAGTCAGATCTTATTTCTTCTCAACATTTTATCCATGAAATTCCCTTTTCACCTCAGTCTAGAAGGTCTCCCTCCCAAACATATCAAAAACATTGTCCATGCATCAGAAGGGATTTCTAATAAAATATTTCTCCTTGACCTGTTCATTGTGGTGGCAGATTTGTTACACCTTGGCTGCTTTTAAATGTGCCCATTACAAATGGCCCATCTATACTAATGGTGACTTTTCATGGGCCATCTAGACCAGAATATTGACCGTAATAAAAAAATTCCTTCTCCAGTGGCATGACAGGAAATGACTCACAGCAGGAATAATCCAATGCAAGCATCTGTAAAGGTCCTGTTCAAGTATATAAAAAAAAAAAAAAAAGTGCAGGTAGAAAGGGGAGATAACCTGTAAGAATGGCTTCCCTTGGTCTATATAATATATAGAAGGACTTTTTTCCCCCCCCTAGTCTTTCCAGAAGAGTTGGATTCAGAGGTTGCAAAGAAAGTTATACTATCATAATAAGATCAACTAGGTATTGTAAGAAACATATCTTACCAAAAATCTGCTTTCTTTGAAGAAATGTTTTGGGCTAGTCTACCAACGGGCCAAGATTGATGAACAACAATAGGGGCAACCACAGAAAGACTATCTGAATGAGCAAAGACATGGTGATAATTTTTCAGAGCACTTGCAGAATCATTCTGGAAAACATAAATGAACCGACAATCCTACCTCAAAATGAAGGGGTCCACTGCCCAAGCCCTCTCGTCAGTGACTGGGAAGTCATAACAGGAGAGCATGTTGTTTAGTCCTGCTGTGAACAAGTCCACCAAGGACCTCCCTCACTGAACAGAGACTCACCATGAATTGGTTCACAGACCATTCTGTGAGGATTACCATGCCTCTCTTTGACAGATTATCCACCAGAATATTTTCTTTGTTCTGAGTAAGATGAACGCTGAGGTATTCTCTTTTGAGGCTGGCCAGCAAAGAAGGTTCCAAACCTCCATGCAAAGAAAAGAAACATGTGTACCTCCTTGTCACCTGAGATATCCTACAACCAACAGGTCACTGGAGACCATTACACTCAGATCTTTACTTGGTTGACACACCTCTGAAGGGCTATAAATACTGTCTGGAGGAGAGTACCTTTCTGTGACCATGAAACCTGAAGAACTATTCCTTCTGGCTCCAATTGAGTACCCATGCCATAATCTTACACATCTGTGAACAGATAGGAGTGAATTTCAGAGGCATGCTTGTGGTCAGACACCAGCTCCAACAGACCCACCAACTCAACTGGTAGTTAAATTCTAATCCTAGGGAAATCTAAGCTTTCAAGGGATCCATGTGTGGCTTCCAATTTGCCAGTAGGAGAAACTGGAGAGAGCAAAAGTACAGTCTTCCTTGTGTAACCAGGTCTGCCATGGAGTTCAAGGTTCCCAGTAGGGATAGCTGTGGGCATGTCAATAATGAAGACTTGGCTAGACCTGCTGCTAAAAGTGCCCACATTTCTAACTAATCTGTTCAGAGGGACATGAACTCATCCCATGTTTTTGAGGAAATTCCTGCCCACGTCAATGAAATCCTGAGATGGAATTAGCTCAAATTTCTCCAGGTTTGGAATGAGTCCTTACAAGGTCATGTGGACTAGCAGCAGATAGACTTTGTCAGAGGCACTCTATTGAGGCCATTACATCCTTCCTCCTTAAGAAACATTTTAAGTGTAAAGAACAATGATAAATGGAAATTTTCCATCGTAGCATTTTTTCTAATATCAGGAAAATCTAGACATAGAAAGCCATAGCTTAGTCATTCAGCATTCTCTCTACTGCTCCTTTCTGCACATGGGTATACACCTTTTCCCTTAAATGAACCCAGATTTGATTGCTGAAAAGAATGGGAGTTCTTATAAGAGGTGGTTGTTATCAGAAGCATCCACTTTAAAAAAATCCCAAACAAGAATACAAGGGTCTGTGGACTTGGTTCTGCCTTGCCATTTGAGATAAGTCACCACAGTGGAGTTGTCGGACAGAAGGAGAACTCGATTCCTATGTAGCTTCTCCAGCCACTAATGAAAAACTTTCAGAATGGTTTTCATCTCAGGGGTCTACATTCCACCAGCATCTTGAAATTTTAGGAGACTTACTCCCCACCTTCAGTGTTTGTATCTCTAAAGATCGTGATTGCCAGAGGTTGTACTTGCAAAGATATCCCAGAAATGAGTCCAGTGAGGTTTTCTTATCTTCGACATGGAACTTCATATTGTGCAGATTGTGAAAGTTGGTCCAATGATTATAGATTGAGCCTCCATTTGGACCATAAAATCACTGTAGTTATGGAAGCCCAAGAAAGCAACCTAGGACTAAGATGACAGCTGCTGCATTGATCAAATCCAACACCCAAAAGAATTCTCTAGTGGCTATATTGTTCTATGTGGCGAGGAATCCACCACTGTATTAACTCAATTCTTATTCCTAGGAAAGACATACTCTGTTTACATAAATGTTGAGTTCCACACCTAGATGACTGAAATCGCGAAAATATAGGCAGTTGGAGATGTCTTTGTTGACAAGACTGAGAATGAGAAGGGGGGTACATGTGATATCATGTATTGCTCCAAGATATAATCAGCCTGCTGATTCATCACCTGTAGTTTTTGTAGGCAAATCACAGATCTTTCTGGAAGCAGTGTAAGAAGGGAGATGAAGTCATGCCTCTTGCAAGTCCACACTGATTGCACTGTCACTCCAGTGGACAGTATTCAGAACCCATTATTGCATTCCATCGCGAACCCAGAAGGCTTTTGCACTTTGAGTTGATTGAATTTGCTCAGTTTGACGACCTAGTGCACAGTGCTGTGTTTGTAGCTAAAGAAGCAGGTGTACTGAGTGTGATATTGAGTCCTGTGGAAACCAACTGTTGGATCCATATGTTGTCATGGCAGATCTTCCCCATTTGGCAGCAAAAGATTGGAGTCTTCCTCCTACAGGAATCTCTGATTAAAGGGTTGTGAAAGTTATGTCATTTGAAATAGGGTGAGTCTCATGGAGATAAATGCTGGAGAAAAATGATCACTTTCCCAGTTCCTCTTTTCCACTAAGTTCAGGAGACTTGTGGTTTTCTACAGTTGTACATTTCAAAGGATTGCTTCCGAGAGGCATGTGATCTAGGGACGTCCCAGTATGCTATTACTGATTACCTTGCAAATCCCTCCACTGCAGATGAGACTTAAGAATGGAATGAAGGCATCTTGGGTAGCTTGTTTGTGAATGAGGAGATAAGTTAATTAGAGCTGCAAGCACAGCTTGGTCTATGACGGTCTTTAACAAAGTTGGAGGTAGAGAGCTTTGCATCTTGTTCCACCAGTAGTACGTTTGTATTTGTTGTTACAGCCATGGCCATAGTATGACGGGCCTCTTTGTTGAAGAAGTGGGCCATGCTATAAGCAGGCACCCTTGCATGTCTGGTGAAATTCGGGGTGGAAGAATATAAGCTATGTTCCACCTATTGAGAGATCATCATAGCTACTATATCCAATGTTGATCCCATGGTCACAGCATTAGGAATCAAGTGATAGGTATACAAGTGGTGCTTTTAGAACCGCTGAATGCAAGATGCAAGAAGGCATCTGAGAGAAAAGGCATCCATAAATGATTGGGACTTGTAACTTAAACTGATGATCTAAGAAGCCCAAAATGTCAGAAAATTTATCAGATTGTGGAAGTAAATTAACAGCAGATTCTTCCTTAGTCATTGATCACCTGATGTTGGAACTATAGATCAGCCATGCTGTAGAAGGACAGAACTCCAATATAAGTGGGTGCAAAATGTCTTCAGTCCAAACCTTTAAGGCCATCATACTACGATCTAAAAATGACAAGATAACCTAAGAGACAGTTTTCATTTGTATTAAGTGAATGAAGCCATTTTCTACTGCTACCTGCAAAGTAGTTGAAGAAGAATATCAAGGATGGTGACTCACTATGCTTGCTGCATGGCATGAGTTTTATCCTGTTACTTCCAGCCTTTGCTAAGTAAAGGCTACTTTGGATTGCAAAGACCTGAGGTCAGGTGAAGAGCCATCTCTCAAAAACTGAGTCACCCAGCTAGACATCATACACTGGAAGTGTCTAGAAGTATTTGTTGGGACAGACTGATCAAAAAGAGTGCTTATATAAACTAGAAGTAGTTCACAAGAAGTGCCTAGAGGTACTGTCTGGGCTAGACTGACCCGTAAGTGTGCATGCATAAACCATGTATCAACTGATGGAAGTGCCTAGCAGCGCTATAAGGGTTAGACTGCTGTATACCTTGACTCATGAACTGGGTTATTTGTTACTGAGGTACAAAGATGGACATTGCAGCACTATGTGACTTGTGGAAAAGGATAAGTTCATCATTTTGGTGGCTCAATTGTGGTCATAGGCCATTACGATCAGGGGCATTTTTCTAAGACCAGTCATGAAGGAGCAAGGTCATCGTGGCTGGTTCTTGAGACTGGAACTGGGTATGGGATATCGATCCACATAGCCGGTCTGTAATTCTGATATGCAAGATGGTAACTGAAGCTGTAGCTGCTCTCTATCTCACTTTTCAATAAATGATATGGTTTTAAACTTTGTGCGCAAGCTTATCATGTTTTCATCACTCAAGGTATGCTTCTGTACTTCCCCTTAGTACCCACAAAATTGTCAACCACTTCTGTCCATAATAGGGAAATCTGACGAGCATTCAAGGAATGACATGCAAAGAAAACTACACATGTAGACTGGTTGTCAATCTGGACTTATAAATACAGGTGTAGTGCTGCACACGTCCTGCTTTATAAACTTATGCAGAGTTACAAACTACGACACAAATACCTGTAAAAGGATGCACATGGCCTGTCCCAGGAGAGAATGAGAGCATCGCTAATAATACTTATCATGAAGTGGATGCTAAATAATCAATTCTATTAAAAAGTTACCTGTAGGAAGGCCAATTTTTTTACTGCCTATACAGGTAAAATCACTGAAGCATCACTTTCAGTAACTATGAAGTAGATGCTATGATTAAACCATGAAAAGAAAACTAACCTATACATAGCCAACCATGGTGGAAGCTATACAGTAATAAAAATTAGTTTTCTATGGTATGCATCTTACCTGCACATAAAAAGGCACTGCAGCATCATTACTGATACTTACAAAGTGGACTCTACAATATCCATTGTGAGACAATGTTACTTGTAGAAAAGGACCAATGATGTTCTATACAGGTAAAATCAGTAAAGTGTTATATATAAAAAAGTGGATGCTAAGAGAAGATTATATAGAAAACCTACCTATATGTAACCAGCCATTGTGGAAATTATACAGCAATTTTTTTCTATATCACACACCAGATGAGCACTTATTAATATGGTTAAAGTGATGTGTGGGGATGCCTTGCAGTTACATACCAATGGCACCAAAATGTGTGAAGAAGGCAGAATGGTAACAGTGAAAAGTCAGAAACTTCATTTTCCTAAAAAAGAAAGAACAGAAAAGTTGGGCATTTATAGATGGAGTATACTTATATTGGAAGGTGAAGCTCCTCCAACTTGTTTTGAGGTAGAAATCTTCTAAACTGCTTGTAAGAATTTTGTGAGGCCTGTTTGTGTGCAGTGAGCATGCTTCTCTGCATGAATGAAAATAGCAACAGACAAATCCATGGTATCTTAAGCCAATCACAGCATTAAGAGGAGATCATTCTAATGGCCACATAGGTGGGCAGATAACTTTTAGCTTTTTAGCTAAAAAGGTTTAATCTGGGAGGGCTGGGCTTGCAAGGAAATAGTAGTTTTCACTAAGGTATTATGATTGGGTAACACATTTAAAGAACATTTGTTCCCTTCTCCCTTGCCTACCCCACCCCAGATTGAGTATTGTGACTCCCCAGTGGCATTATATCTACTGATTTCACAAAAGACAGTTGTTGTTGTTGTTGTGGGGTTTAACGCCATTTTTCAGCACGATAGGCTATACATGGCGGCCAGCATTAATGGTGGAGGAAGAACCCGGAAAACCCCAGAAAGAACCACCGACCCACGAGAAGCTACTGGCAAGCTTTCTCACATGCCCACATTGGCTGAATCTTAGACTCGAACTGCCGCAGACAGAGGTGAGATGGCAGTGATCCGTAACGAAGAGCGCTTTAGACCACTCGGCCACTCGGGGCCCCCACAAAAGACAGGTCCAATAGCTTCCTGGGCTTGTACCCTGATAGACTGTCACAAGTCCTCAGAAGCAATGTTTGAGCCTCCACCCCATTAATAGAGTACTGCCTCTTTAGAGACATTGGATCTCTCAACTAACTAGAGGCAGATCCACCCTTGTGTGATTGGCAAACGTGTACTCTGATAGACTTGCTCAAAAGAAAAAATATGTACTTTCAAAGCTAGTACCTTTCAATTAGCACAACCATTTTGAATACAAACATTTATGATGCCAAATTGGTGCCATAACATCATTTAATATAAAGATCCCATGCTCTTTTGGGATTAAAAAGTATATTTTACTTACCAGAAGCCGTATAATAAATTATATAGTACTGACCCATATACTTACCTAAAGTGGTGCAGTAATTTATTAATGTACAAGGAATTACTGTAATGATTTTGGAAGTCCTGAATTAGTACTACCTAATCTAGGGCTAACATGATGTCTTGGCAATAACTTATTATATGAAAAAATCTAAACCAGTACTGCCTATATTTTTCTATATCACACACCAGACAAGCACTTATTATTAGAAGATGCAGCAGAATAATATTATCTCAATGCAAAATTGAATGTATTATGTAATTACTAATGATTAATTTCCAAGTATGAACAAGGGAATTAAATGTTGGAACCATAACTTGAAGGGCAACACATCCATTGATGAAAAGAAAATAAACTGGTATATTAATTTAGTCCATAATTACAACACAGGATCAAATACATACCCTACACTGGGTAATATTACCAATAGCACGGTAGATTATAAAAGCACTATAAAATAATGCAAAACTAACACGAGGGCAATAAAAAAGAATTAATTCTGCAAGAAATGAGGAGATAATCACTCAACAAATATGGAGATTTCAATTAACATGTTGCAAAACATTAAAATACATATAGAATGCAATTGCCTGAGAGTAAAATTGACTACATTCTGATGCTAAGAATATCCAATGAAGAGACGAAGAGTAAGGTGCATGAATCTATCAAGTGGTAGTCAGACTGGTTCTATGTTCTTTGTGTTCTACACATGGTAGTTAGACTGGTTCTAGGTTCTATCTGTTCTAGATTTCGAAAATGTTCCAGATAACAGAACATTGGAACTCTGAGCTCTGACAGGGAATTTATGTCCCTGAGGAGGTAGCAATGCAAGATAGAGATAATGTATTACTGTTTTAAAATATCATTTTATGCAAAATAAGCAAATGTGATAACCCTGAAAAATATAAATTCCTGATATGTTAACAAACCTGCTGATTTTGTGGAGAGTAGTTCTTCAAATAATAGTGCACATCCTCTTCTGACTTTTCTAGAATCTCTTGTGTTGCTTGCTTCACCAAGTTTTCCATAACCTGTAATAAAAGAGAAGTCAATTTATGTCTATGACATGAAGGTTTTATTACTTACAAAAACTGTAGGCAACTTGAAGAACTAAGATGGTTTTCTCTAACACTATTTTTGTGACATGTAAATAATTCATAATAGAGGTGGGAACTTTTTAAAACTATAAATGTGACCAAGAAAGGAAAAGAAACAAAAAACAAAATAAAACAAATGACATGCATTTAAGTCTTTAGGTTATCCTTCTGGTTAATGTATTAATGTCAAGTTCAACAGTGTAGAGTAGAAAAATGCTTTCACATTTCTGACAAAAAAGTACATCATAAAATTTAAGCTGCAATTTTTAATGTATCAACCATAGCAACATAAAAACCCAACAATTTTGGACAGGTATCTGAATGTCAGTTTGGCAATAAGCTTAGTTTTAAGTGGACAATGGTATGCACACTGAATTTCACATACAAGTCATTGTGACATTGTCTGCAATGAATTATGGGTATCACTGATATACCATTATACTTTACAAGATAGTTTCAGTGGTGAAATAGTTAAAGTATAAGCTAATACCAATGACTGGCTTGTGCACGAATTTCCATGTAAGCCACTGTCTCCTACAAAGCTAATTTTTAATGAACCTGATATTGTTTTACTGTTCAAAATAATTTTGGGTTCTCATGTTTGTCAAGGTTTGTAGCTTAAAGTTTTAGGTGAAATATTTTTTCTTCTTCAGAAAACTGTCAGAAATATCTATTTGACCCTATTAAACCATACTTTGTTTCATAATTGGGTAACTCATTCTAACACAGTTTTTAGGATAAGTCAATAAAATGACCTTCTATCGAATGCTGCAGTTTTTCAGAGAAAATAAATTAATTATTGACAAGCAACAAATAAACCTACATTGATAATGTCCTCAAGATCTCTGGTGAAAGCCATCTCTGCTTCTATCATGTAGAACTCTGACAGATGATGCCTTCCAATAGAACTATCAGCACGAAAGGTGGGACCAAAGCTGTACACCTTTGCAAAGGCTCTGAAAAGGGAGAAATGAGAACTAGGTAGATGTAAAAGGTCAATTTGGTTTGGTTTGTTGTTTCATGGCACAACAAGAAAAATGATTATTTAGTGCTAAGGCATATGAAGTAAAGTGCCTTGTTCAAGGACAAGACATAGTGGTTATTTAGTGCTGAGGCATACGAAGTAAAGTGCCTTGTTCAAGGACAAGACATAGTGGTTATTTAGTGCTGAGGCATATGAAGTAAAGTGCCTTGTTCAAGGACAAGGCATAGTGGTTATTTAGTGCTAAGGCATATGAAGTAAAGTGCCTTGTTCAAGGACAAGACATAGTAACTGATCTGGCTGATCCGGTGGTAGGATCAAACCTGCACCCTTTCAGCCAAGAGTCTGGCACACAGCCACTGCAACTCCTACAGAACATTGGACAATAAAAAGCAACTTAGAAATCTTAACATTTTTTAATCACATGGGTTATACAAAGCACTTTTTTGTCTTTGAACGCAAATATGATATTCCATGTTACTTTAAATTATTCAAAGTTAAAAATGTATGGTCAGTACTTAAAATGATACTGTTACTGCCATAAAAAAGATACTGTATTTACCATATATGTTGTAAAACCATAAATTAGTTTCTAATGAAACTTTTTTTGTATAAAGTATTTCCTGTGACAGATCTTGTTGAGTTGTAAGGTTTGGGACACCTTTTCAATCATAACATCGATGCATAGTGGGTAAAATGGTCATAAGGGCATCAACTGTAAGATTTATGATTGAGATGACTTAAACTTTGCATATCCAAACAATACACTCAAACTAAAAGTTAACTAAATTTAATAAAACAAAAATCAGGTCAGTGTTTTTCAGACCTTTCTTCCTCACTGCAAACTTTCGAAAAACAAAACTGAATAAATCTGTGTGCAATACTGGAAACTCAAGAGGTTTGCAGTGCAGACAAAATACCGTAAATTAATATATTTGTATTTTAACATGGTAATAATCCCAATCAAGATATACATATAGACTAAAGTATGCGCAGCATTTGTTTTATTAGTGTAACTATTGCATGCTAAAAATATCTACATTTGTTTAGATTTTAATAATTTAAAATATGAAATTAAATATTACTTGATGCAGAGTGAAGTGTCAATCAAACTAATGTTGTTTACCTCTGGGTGTTTAATAGTAAGTATTTTGCTTCCTTTTTCGTAAGTCTGAACAACTCATACTTGTATTATATTTGCATTTTGCTGCACACTGTGTTTGATGCAACACAATTTGATTTGGTTTATATGTGCCTTTTTCATACACCAGGTCTAATTCCTTATTTCCCCTTAGTTCCCTGTCAGAGCAAAGCCCTTTGCTTGTAATGACATCATTCACTGTTTTCACAACCCAATGATCGAGCTGTGAATATGATACTTGCTCAGTGCCAAGTAGTCATATATCCAGTGAACAATTTCGCTGAACCACCCATGCACATGCTGAATACTTGAAATCGATTCAGTTGCTGCCTATGCTTTAAAAGATTTCACATGATATATGTTCAAAGTGTCACTTACAGACCCCAAACTGTTTCATTGTTACAATATAATTTTAAATTCTTGTGAATACTGGTAGAAAAAACCAAAGTTTCCCTAGGTCATCCTACTTTGTCTATAACAAAATTGGCATACACTAAAGAATCCCAAGTCAGCTTCCGTAGGCTGGCTTGTAAACAAACTAGCCATTGTATATGATAGTCCAAGTTTGAAACAATGAGTTTATTTCTCTCTAATAAATGTGTTTATTCACCACCCAAGCTTCTATTGTTTGTCACCCTATTGTCATAATTGATACAATAGGCATTGATGTCTGTGGGGTACATTAGCATACACAGAAATGTCTTTAGGAATACTTCTGTAACCTGTGCTAGCAAAAATACTGAATGTATTTAATAGTGATTTTTATTTGTGAAATATTGTTACATTTAACTTGGATATATACAGTCTTGGTTATTATCAACCATACACCATGTCCTGCATGAACTGCTTATATCCTGAAGTAATTGCTATTTCTCTCTCTTGTTTTTGATTTTGCTGTATCTAATTTTCTGTTTGACAACATGATCAGACTCTTGCATAGAGATTTCTATAGATCTTCATGTCAATAAATAATATGTCAATATGTTTACTCCATAAAAGTGATAAACACTATGGATGTGTATAATTAATCACAGGACCACATAAATTGCTTATGAGAAGCAAAAATTAATAAGAACAGTATAAAGTGTTTTCTTTAAGTGTTTTATCAAATAAACATTCTATTTAATTACTTTAATATAGTTTGTGAAGGCAGAGACAGCATATTCAACACAATTTGTTGTGTGTCTTTACATTCTGGGACATGTGGTATAGGTAACACAAAGTTTAACCATACATTATGGGACAGAAAACTATTTATTTTATCTTGTCCCAAGATATACAGTAAATGCAGTACATCACTATTTGGTAACAAAGAAAAGATAACAACAAAACTGAGATACACAATTATTGCTGCATCACAACATATATGGGTCATTGACAACCAATAACTCACATACAGTATGAAAACATATATGAACCACTGACAACCACTGACCTGCATACAGTATAACAACATATACAAGCCACAGACAAGCATTGACTCACATACAGAATGACAATATACAAGAGCCACTGACAACCACTGACTCACATAAAATATGATGACATATAAGAACTATTGAAAATCACTGACTAACATACAGTATGATGACACAAATGATTCACTGACAACCACTGATTCATATAGTTTAATAAGCAAGGTAGTAATAGTGCAGAAAAATACCTGATAAAAAAAAAAATGAAATGTGATTTAGAAATTATGCCATCAATTCACTAGAATTCCTTCTGTCAGAGGAACAGAATGGAATTTGAAATGATATAGCAAGAAATGCCATTCCTGTCAGAGGAATAGAATGGAATTTAAAATGACATAGCAATAAATACCATTCCTGTCAGAGGAATAGAATGGAATTTGAAATGCCATTATAGCAATAAATGCCTTTTCTGTCAGAGGAATAGAATGCAATTTAAATGCCATAGCAATAAATGCCTTTTCTGTCAGAGGAATAGAATGGAATTTGAAATGTCAAAGTAATAAATGCCATTCCTGTCAGAGGAATAGAATGGAATTTGAAATGTCAAAGTCATAAATGCCATTCCTGTCAGAGGAAGAACAAGGAATGTAATGATCAATTACAATGTAAGATTTTGCTATAGAATGAAAATTTATGCCCATATAAATAAAAAAATAAAATGTTCAACAGATTAAATAAAAATTGAATTCAAAACATAAAGTAGTCAAAATGTTTTCACTGATTAATTCTAATTTATTACATCTCTTGTGTATGTATGCACATGTGTTAGTGTTTGCAGCATCTACAGTGAACAATGTGGAAATGACTGAGAAATCATCTAACTGCAGAGTGGAGCTGTACTTTGCCCCTGATGTTTAACATATGCATCATGATAGTGGTAGGGCTGTACTTTGCCCCTAATGTTTACCATATGCATCATGATAGTGGTAGGGCTGTACTTTGCCCCTAATGTTTACCATATGCATCATGATATAGTGGTAGGGCTGTACTTTGCCCCTAAAGTTTAACATATGCATCATGATATAGTGGTAGGGCTGTACTTTGCCCCTAATGTTTAACATATGCATCATGATATAGTGGTAGGGCTGTACTTTGCCCCTAATGTTTACCATATGCATCATGATATAGTGGTAGGGCTGTACTTTGCCCCTAATGTTTACCATATGCATCATGATAGTGGTAGGGCTGTACTTTGCCCATAATGTTTACCATATGCATCATGATATAGTGGTAGGGCTGTACTTTGCCCATAATATTTACCATATGCATCATGATATAGTGGTAGGGCTGTACTTTGCCCATAATGTTTACCATATGCATCATGATAGTGGTAGGGCTGTACTTTGCCCATAATGTTTACCATATGCATCATGATAGTGGTAGGGCTGTACTTTGCCCCTAATGTTTACCATATGCATCATGATATAGTGGTAGGGCTGTACTTTGCCCCTAAAGTTTAACATATGCATCATGATATAGTGGTAGGGCTGTACTTTGCCCCTAATGTTTAACATATGCATCATGATATAGTGGTAGGGCTGTACTTTGCCCCTAATGTTTAACATATGCATCATGATATAGTGGTAGGGCTGTACTTTGCCCCTAATGTTTAACATATGCATCATGATATAGTGGTAGGGCTGTACTTTGCCCCTAATGTTTACCATATGCATCATGATATAGTGGTAGGGCTGTACTTTCCCCATAATGTTTACCATATGCATCATGATATAGTGGTAGGGCTGTACTTTGCCCCTAATGTTTACCATATGCATCATGATAGTGGTAGGGCTGTACTTTGCCCATAATGTTTACCATATGCATCATGATATAGTGGTAGGGCTGTACTTTGCCCATAATATTTACCATATGCATCATGATATAGTGGTAGGGCTGTACTTTGCCCATAATGTTTACCATATGCATCATGATAGTGGTAGGGCTGTACTTTGCCCATAATGTTTACCATATGCATCATGATAGTGGTAGGGCTGTACTTTGCCCCTAATGTTTACCATATGCATCATGATATAGTGGTAGGGCTGTACTTTGCCCATAATGTTTACCATATGCATCATGATAGTGGTAGGGCTGTACTTTGCCCCTAATGTTTACCATATGCATCATGATACAGTGGTCATAATATGACACGTCATGATATACAATTTGAATCAATTTCTATGTGACAATTTTATAACGGACCTGTCAGTGTTATCAGAATTTGTTATTATCTTTGTATTTATATTCCATTGATTATCTTTGTAATTATCTTCCATTAATTATCTTTTGTAATTATCTTTCAGTGATTATCTTGGTACTAATATTCCATTCAACGATTGTCAAAACCATAATCTGACAAACCCCAGTGTAAACTTTTGATAGGAAAAAAGAAACTGATTAATTTTGGATAGTTACAGCTATATGAAAATGTCAAAAATGTCACAAAGATAGATACTTGCACCTAATTAGATACTAAATGATGTGATGAGGGTGGGGATGGGGTGGGGTTTATCAATATTTCTATGTATTACATGCATACTACTATGCATTTTAACAGTCAGTGATTCATTGCTGCCATGTACTGTATTTATAGATTTTCATTTCCGTAATAATAAAATTGACCTACGTTTAAACAAAAATACAAAATATATGATGAAAAACGTGTGCAATAATACTCCTCATCTGCATGTGAATAAGACTCAGAAGGGAAAGAAGGCAATATACCCTGTCATGACCTCAAGGTGAAGTTGACCAGAGACTGTTAGATATGTGGGATGACCAAAATACTGCTTCTTATCTAAGCTTTCGTCACCATTTGCTTCATCCTCAGCCAAGATCAATTTTTCTGACTGAAAAGAAAAAATGGCACCAAAATTAGACCTTGATTATCTACAGGGGTCAATGAAAATCTATTTCATGACAATGCATGCCCCTTGCTACAGGCAGTGTATGGCATCTTAAAATTTATTAAACATTTTTGGAAATTTCATTTCTACTAGGCAATAATGTAATATACACTATTTATTAGATATTCTTGAATCAAATGCCAGGTTTGACTTCTTTACCACATGGGCACAAACAACGCGTCTACACAGATTAGGCTGAAAGTTAAATAATTGCTGTAACTGAATCAAACAGGAAACTGCAAGTCTTTAATTTGTGTCCTGTTACATTTTCATAAGTCAAGCAAATTTTCCATCAAACTTAATTTTTTAAGTCAAATGATTAGGACGTATGGGCAATGGCATATCTATCAGGTTATTAACACACACCCAAATGCAAACAACATACATTCAAATCTGCATGAACACAATGTTCTGACAAACAAGAGTCAGTGAACTTCATTCTACTCATCAATACAAACAAAGAGTAAAAAAACCTGATATTCCAGTTCATTATTTGATAGGATTTACATTGCTCATGTTGCTGCATGTTATATATGGATAGATAAGGCACACAGACCCCGAAAAGGTGAACTTCACCAAATCTGCATTTCATTTGACTTTTTTCATCTGAATTATTACCATTCTGCTTGCGTGCAATTTATCACCTTCATGCTTTCATTATAATCTAAGATTTTGCTTTAATTGCTTTCATCAGTTGTTTCCTTTTCTATTTGCTCACTTGGAACAAAATGGACATGCATTTGCTTTTCATACTTTCCATTCTCTACACTATTTAAAGGGAGAGAACACTAGCTTCATATCTTGTCTTATTTAATGTGTATTACCATAAAACAGCAAATGTATAACATTCACAAAACAACACTGAATTATTAATACATTAAAATATAACTGAATCTGCAATAAGTGTAAAAATACAGCTTTAGGGTATGTCAATGTCAGCAAATTGTATTTTTATTTCATTTCAAAACAAATAAAGACTGAATCAATATGACCAGCATCGATGATGCCAAATTACTTCTGGTTGTTTTTTATGTCTGCCTCAACAAGAACTACCATATGTACTTATTTATAAGTCAAGTCAATTGAAAACAACAAAGATCCTGTTCTGCTGAGGTATAATGCACCTGCAGATCAGTGTCTAAGCTGCTTGTATTACTGATTACTCCTACGAAATGCACAGATCATTGTCTGATCTGTTTGTATTACTGATTACTGATTACTGCTGCACAGATCAGTGTCTAAGCTGCTTGTATTACTGATTACTCCAACGAAATGCACAGATCAATGTCTGATCTGTTTGTATTACTGATTAATGATTACTCCTGCACATATCAGTGTCTAAGCTGCTTGTATTACTGATTACTCCTACAAAATGCACAGATCAGTGTCTAAGCTGCTTGTATTACTGATTACACCTACAAAATGCACATATCAGTGTCTGAGCTGTTTGTATTACTGATTACTCCTACAAAATGCACATATCAGTGTCTAAGCTGTTTGTATTACTGATTACTCCTACAAAATGCACAGATCAGTGTCTAAGCTGCTTGAATTACTGATTACTCCTACAAAATGCACAGCTCAGTGTCTGAGCTGCTTGTATTACTAATTACTCCTACAAAATGCACAGATCAGTGTTTAAGCTTCTTGTATTACTGATTACTCCCACAAAATGCACAGATCAGTGTCTAAGCTGCTTGCATTACCGATTACTCCCACAAAATGCACAGATCAGTGTCTAAGCTGCTTGTATTACTGATTACTCCTACAAAATGCACATATCAGTGTCTGAGCTGCTTGTATTGCTGATTACTCCTACAAAATGCACAGATCAGTGTCTAAGCTGCTTGAATTACTGATTACTCCTACAAAATGTAGAGATCAGTGTCTAAGCTGCTTGTATTACTCATTACTCCTACAAAATGCACAGATCAGTGTTTAAGCTTCTTGTATTACTGATTACTCCTACAAAATGCACAGATCAGTGTCTAAGCTTCTTGTATTACCAATTACTCCCACAAAATGCACAGATCAGTGTCTAAGCTGCTTGTGTTACTGATTACTCCTACAAAATGCACAGATCAGTGTCTAAGCTTCTTGTATTACCGACTACTCTCACAAAATGCACAGATCAGTGTCTAAGCTGCTTGTATTACTGATTACTCCTACAAAATGCACAGATCAGGAACTGCTGGCACATTATGCAGTGGCAGATCTGGCTCTGTGCAGTTTGCAGTTGGACTCGTAAGGGAGTACATATGGTATATCATGGCTTGTAAACAATGAAAACTGTCAGTGTACTGAATCTGATCCTGGATCAGTATAGGAAAGGGATTTTGATCACAAAATTTTAGCAGCTGCCTTAAAATAACTGAGTTTTTAATTGATTCATTAAATACATTAATCTTAATTCCTTTTCATTTGTCATGCATCATTCTGTACTTTGAATCTGCACTGTCTGTTTTTGCCAAATTTTATTCATTATTCTGTGTTCATTCTGCTTTCTGTTAGCTATCCATTTTCGTTTCACTGGTAACATTGCTAGCTTCAGGATCTGTATAATATGTGTGTGCATATATATATATATATATATATATATATATATATATATATATATATATATATATATATATATATATATATATATATATATATATATACCTACCTCCACTTTGAAAACCTCTCCTGCTCCTTCACAATCATTGGAGGTCAGAATTGGGGTATGTATGAATAGAAAACCGTCTTTCTAAAAACAGAGAATATTGTTGAGAGGTCCTTTACAAAATCATTGTAATGTATTTAAAAATAAGGTTTGAATTGGAATACATTATACTTAAATTTTACCATCTGCTAATAGGGCTATGACAAAAAAAGTTCACTGTATTTTTTTCCAAATATGTCTATGAATACAGTGATAACCGTACAATGAAAACTTTGAATATTCTATACAAGAATATGTACCATATGTACTCACTTATAGGTCAAAACCAAAATCAAATAACATAGACCCTGACTGCAACTGCAGATCCGGGTCTATGTTGTTAGTTCCAATTATTACCCATAACAAAATGCACAGACCCAGATCTCCCAGCATATTAAGAGATAGCAGATAAGGGTCTGTGCAGTACGTAGTTGGACTCGACTAAGAGTATACAGGGTACACAAACTTTTTGTTTATTTCAATGGCTCAAGGCAACTAATTAATAAAATTGTTCTATTAATTCTTTTTTTAAAGTATCCATTACTGGATGATTCGCACATAAAAAAATGTCAGCAAAGTGTACTGCACATAATTGCACAACATGTTAATTTTATTGACCTTGCTGAAAAAGGACTCTTTAAATTGTGTTACTTACTTTTACAAAACATGTTCACTGTCATAATCTTTGATGATTATTATTTAATTTTAAAGAAACACTGTTTTGAATTTGGAAGCCACTGTAGCTTCTTTGATTTATTGTCAATCCAACACAAGCATCTTATCCATTTCAATCCAACACAAGCATCTTACCTGTTTTCTCATCACTTATATATTCACTAAAAGACATTTTTTAATTAAAAAAATCATTTTAAGTATGTAAGACACCATTCAATTTCACCAAAGTAGATTCTGAGAAAGCAATGAACTAGATATGACCTGGTTGTGGACAAATGAAATGAGATCAACCATAACAAAAATTTGATTTTAAATTTACAAAACAAAAAAGAAAAGGCAGTGATTTCATAAATATTTTGTATACCTTGCACATAAAAGTACACAAATATAACCATGAAAAGTGATTATGTAAATATCTTATTTGGTAGCATGTGGCTTAATGTAGCATTGGCTTATTGTACTGACCTGCAAAAATTTTTTTGGACTGACCAGAAATATACCAAGATATGCTTTCTGTCAAACTTCTTTTTCATGTAGTAAATATCATCAAGTGCTTAGATTAGCCACTAGTGACATTTCAGTGAAGAACAAAGAAATGTATTTCTCCTTTAAATAAAACTGACATAATTATTTGTTCAAGTTATTCACAGAAAGTGAAATAAATACCATATGTACTCACTTATAAGTCAGGCAAACTGCAAACAAGAAAGGTCCTGATTTTCCATAGCATAATATACCTGCAGATCAATGTCTGTGTTTCTTTTCTTATGTTACATGCTTAGGCTCAAATAAACAGTAACACAAGAAAGAGTGAAAACAAACAATGTTTGAAAAATACAATAATTTATTTCTTTGGAAAAATTCTGTAAAAATGAAAAATTATGAACTTACGGTTTTATACAATCAAATCCAAAAATAATCCAAGAGTAATCCATGAATAAAATTTTAGAAGTCCTAATAACAAAATGTTCTAATGATTTCAAGTTCGAATCCCGATGAAAAATCCAAGATCGAAGACGATGACGTATGCTGTAACCTGTAGTGCTGAAGTCTACAGTTCCTTATAGAAACAAGAATTATCACTCTGGTTTTGGAAATCCAAAATAAATTTTTATAAGAGCTGTCTTTGCTCAGGAATTTCATATGAGCACACATATTTTCCATGAAAAAAGAATTAATCCTTTTGAATCCAAATAATCTGAAATAACCCCAAATGGCACAACAATCACTTTCCAGTGTTACAGTAATAGCCCAACTGTTGAGAATATCTCTCCAAAACAAAGGTTATATTGTATTCTAAAATGCAAAAAAGGGGTCATTTGATCATGTTCCAGAACCTCGTCAAAATTATTTACTTTTTAAAGATCAAGTACACCCAGTGTAGCCCTGATGAAAACCAACCATTTTACTCTATAAGAAATATAAAAAAATCAGTAGTCCCATCATGACCTCGACAACAACCAATCAATTAAAAATAAAAATAGAACTTATTTACATGGTTGCTACTAATTTTGAATCAAGGTCAGGATCTAGGTCAATACCTGGTGTTTACTAAAACAAACAGTTATGGTCAAACTATTTTCTGGAAAAGATATCATCTCTAGTGAATAAATTTACATTACAATAGCATGTAATGAAAAATATAAATAACTAAAACTGACAAACAAACAATTAAATTGAAATAAATATGTATTAAATCAGATAAAATTAATTCAAATATACATAACATTTTATTCTAATGATTACTCCCAACAAACTGTACAGACCCAGATGTGCTGGCACATAATGCACTGACAGATATGGGTCTGTGCAGTTTGCAGTTGGACTCGATTTCTAATTGATTTCATATGGTAGGTACTGTCATGATTTTGTGGTGGCAGAAAATGTGGATGAGGATTAAAGATGGGAAATATACTTGAATTATTAAAAGAGTACCTGAAAATAGCTGTGAATGGCCATATTGGCTGCATTTCTGATTCGCAGAAGGGACATGAAAAAATCTGTTCGTGGTCTCAGGTGAGGTATGCTGCGTAAATAATCTGGGTCCTGTTTTGGGACTTTTTTCACTGGATATTCCTAAAGAAGAAAACAATCAATTACAGGTACAGATGTACAATGTATTGAAAATGACCATGCAGTGACCCCAATGTAAAACATGAATGACATAAAGTTGTATGTAATAAATTTATACCGCACTATTTTAATTTGTACAAGTATAAAATAATCTGCAGATCTGTATTTAAACCATAGAAAATGTGCTGTAAAAGACTGATTTTATAATAGTTTGTCAAATAAAACATGAAATGTGTTGAAGATAGGTAAATTTTGTCAAATAACAGTCAGGTGTTCCACAAGATGACCTACTTCAATATAGGACTGCTCCGAAGTTTTGTTGTCAACACTCTTTCTTTTTTAAACTATGAATTTATTATAGTAATAGTACACATCACAAAGTTACCTTATGGATGTCCACTGTTCTGAAATCAATGCTTACTAAGCAGTTCATAATGACACATTTAATCTGATGGGCCAGCACTTTTAACCAGAGTGCACTGTAGTGCAATCAAGCCATGGAGACAATGGATGTAAAATGGCTGGGCTTTGACTTGTTTTTAAATAATGAAACAGAAAAATTCTTGTACATTTTACTAAGCACAATAACAATCCTGTGAAGATAATGACAATGAGGATACAAGACCTTGGAAAATCTTAAGTGATAAACACCTGCCATTAATCAGCCATTCAGGATTTCTTCAGTGGAAAACTGATGTGATCTCAGTTCCTGAACTGATAATGTCATACTGAAAAATTCACTCAACAACATAATAGATTTCTGTTTCTATTGGAAAAGATGAGTGTGTGATTTTCAATCTGTGCAAATGTGATTCATTTTTAAATAATCATTCAGCTTTCATTTTAAGGATGATTAAGAATGGAAATTTATCTAAAGCTCTTGCACCTACCTGTTAAAAATTACTTATAATCTTCAAAGGGTCACAAATGATTATTAGTCATTTATCTCTTTATTTGTTTAAATCTGAGCATTTATCAAAGTGAGATCTCACAGCAGTAGGTTTGTATTTACATAAAATTCAGCATGGGGAGATAAGCTGTTGTTCTGCTCCTGCACCCAGACCTAATGTAGCTAGGATTATCTTGATCTTCCTCATTAATATATCATATTCAATTTACAGTATTGGATAAATGATTTATTTTCATTACTGAATGACCTGTATGAAATCATTCCTACTGTGAATTGGTGGAGTATCAATATAACAGCAGGATGACAATAAGTAAGATTAAAGAAAAAAGGCTTTATAGGGTTATTTACAAGCACATCGCATTGTCCTAGGACTGTAATTTCTGAAGCTTTTAGTTCCACAGATTGTCCTTTGGCTGGACTTGGCATTAGCTCCCCTTTGATGGATACACAGCTCCCAAAGTTTATGTCTGAACTGAAACACAGACAAATCACAAGATCAACTGATTGCAGTGGTGGAGATCTCTGCCAATTTTATAATATACATTTAATTAAATCAGTTTTATCTCTTTGCCACCACCCATGATTTAAATCAGTATAAAGTTTAAACATATAGTCAAAAATGTCAATAGTAGTCAGCCATTGAAAAAGATCTACTCATCTTTGTACATAGGTTATGCAGGTTCATCTTTTAAACTTGGTTCTTGAAGATGCAAAATACAATGAATACCATTATTATTATCATTACTATTATGCACTGAATACCATTATTATTATTATCAAGTATTATTATTATTATCATTAAGACCGCTCCAGTGGCCTAGTGGTTAGAGCATCCACCTCGGAAGCAGGAAGTCGTGGGTCTGATCCCCGGCAGAGTCATACCAAAGACTTACAAAAATGGTACTAACAGCTACCTTGCTTGGTGCTCAGCATTAAGAAGTTAATGTTAGGACTGGTCGGCCTGGTGTCAGGATAATGTGACTGGGTGGGACATCATGCTACTTGTCTGCAGCATGATGCCCCAGTGCTAGACATCACTATAAACTGCCACACAGCAAACATCGTAGCGATAAGAATGAAAGACTGTTAAAGCTATGTTAAAAATCCTAATCACACCCACATTATTATTATTATAGGCAAAAGGCCTATTTTTCTATTCAAAGATTTCATATTATAAATGTATCATTTATAAATTCTAGTGGAAAATGGTTTAATTTAGAGATTTCTTTATACTTGCCACTAGTTTTCATTTTTGCTTAATTACACAGCAAGGAAGCAGCTATCTCAACTTCTTTTATACTGCAGCAGTAGTCTGCCATCTCAGAAAGTAACAGAGCAATGGCCAGATATAGAAAGTGCCAACCCAATGAATGACAAGGTACCTTTGTTCAAACACCTGTAATGCCATGTAAGTTGAAACACTATGTCTATCATGTACACATATTGACTACCAAATGTGTGTGGGTTTTCATCTTCAGTTATTAATTTTGCTGAATCTGGCTCAGAGTTCCTTTAAGACTCTGAACCAACAAAAAGTAGTGTTGGTCCATTATCTACACATCGTTTAAAAAGAGTAACCTTAGGTTTAAATAGTAGACAGCATTTTTATGCCTAGCAAGGATGGATACTGAATGAAGAACATGTATGTACACTGTGATTATTACCTTTTCTTTAACAACAATTCATTTAACTCTAAGGATTTATACAGACTATTCCATACTATTATAACACCTGAACATTTTTTTTATATTTTTAAAATTATTAAAATCCACTTATATGAAAGAAATGTGCAGTGTTAAAAAACTGAATTGATGTTATAGAAAGTATGTAGGAAAGATTACTCTGAATCCAATATTATTATGCAGTAAAGAATGATAGACAGTATTGACTAAGTCTAATTTGATAAACTAAAGCAAATATGATATAAAAAAATTATTTAAATCTTCTGATGAAACATTTAGGATTGTCATCACCTGAATGTGAAAACATGCTTTATTTGAATGGTCAACATACCTGAGTGGGAAAACATGCTTTATTTGAATGGTCAACATACTTGAGTGGGAAAACATGCTTCATTTGAATGGTCAACATACTTGAGTGGGAAAATATGCTTCATTTGAATGGTCAATATACTTGAGTGGGAAAACATGCTTCCTTTGAATGGTCAACAATACTTGAGTGGGAAAACATGCTTCATTTGAATTGCTGATATGCTTAACTGACTGCTTAAAGCAGTAAAAAAAAAACAATTTTTGGTTCAGTTAACACCTGGCTGCTAATTATGGAATGCAGGCAACCATTTAATACATGACTTTTGTTGCTATATCTATTGGGGAAAAAAGGATTAGCCAATGAGACCAAGTGACTGCCAAATAACAGTGACCATTAGGGCA
Source organism: Sinohyriopsis cumingii (assembly GCA_028554795.2). NCBI lineage: Eukaryota > Metazoa > Mollusca > Bivalvia > Unionida > Unionidae > Sinohyriopsis > Sinohyriopsis cumingii. The sequence continues at coordinate 34,949,704 of CM068829.1, forward strand.
GGGATGACTTTATGCTATCTGGGAAATATATTAAAAAAGTGGATGAGAAATGACAAGGTTCTGAATGTTACAATTTGTACATGTAATATAAGGACAACCACACTGGTATTGAATTGTTTAATTTGTACAAGTTCTATAAAGACAATCACATCAGTGTTTGACTGTTAGAATTGGTACATATTATATAAGGACTATCCCACTGGTGTTGAACTTTTAGAATTTGAACATGTTATATGAGGACAATCACACTGGTGTTGGACTGTTACAATTTGTACATGTTATATAAGGACAATCACATTGGTGTTGGACTGTACAATTTGTACAATATAGATAAAGACAATCACATTGATGTTAGACTGTTACAATTTGTACAAGTTATATAAGGACAATCACAGTGGTGTTGGACTGTTACAATTTGTACATGTTATATTGGGACAATCACCTTGGTATTGGACTGTACAATCTGTACAAGTTGTATAGGGACAATCACCTTGGTGTTGGACTGTTACAATTTGTACAATATATATAAAGACAATCACATTGGTGTTGGACTGTACAATTTGTACAATATAGATAAAGACAATCACATTGATGTTAGACTGTTACAATTTGTACAAGTTATATAAGGACAATCACAGTGGTGTTGGACTGTTACAGTTTGTACAAGTCATATTGGGACAATCACCTTGGTGTTGGACTGTTACAATTTGTATATGTTATATAAGGACAACCACATTTGTGTTGGACTGTACAATTTGTACAAATTATATAAGGACAAATCTCATTGGTGTTGGACTGTTGCAATTTGCCCAAGTTATATAGGGACAATCACCTTGGTGTTGGACTGTACAATTTGTACAAGTTATATAGGGACAATCCCCTTGGTGTTGGACTGTACAATTTTTACATGTTATATAAAGACAACCATAATGATGTTAGACTTTAAAGCACAGACAAGTGAGTGTAAATGATAGTGATTATACAACTATTCATAACTGGAAAATCAGAGTATTGATCACCAGCCAGTCAGCATATACCTGTTGTCAGTTTGACCTAAAGATGGGTTAAGTCACTGATTCATCACGAGATATATTCTTATGATCCGTAAAACAGTGACTGATCTCCATACAATGGCAATAGTTATTACATTTATTATACTAGATTTATTTATATATTTGGAAGTTTTCGTGTTCCTCTTAAGTATGAAAATATTTACACGTGTGATTCCTTTAAAAATGACTTCTGGTGAGAGAATGAGAAAAGAGGGGAAGACAGAGATGGAATTTCTATCAAGCAGAAAAGAACCATCCTGCATTTCAGACAAATGAATAAAGTGGCATACAAAAGAAAATTTAAAAAATGCATGATGAATCTAAAGGTTCTTATCAATTGCAATGTGGGTATTTACCTATATAAGTAATGCCGACACACAATTGTATGATAATGTGGATAATTACCTATATAAGTAATACAAACAGACAATGGTATGATAATGTGGATAATTACCAATTAAAGTAATGTCAACCAAGAATGGTATGATAATGTGGGTAATTATCTATATAAGTAATACCAACAGACAATGGTAGGATAATGTGGGTAATTACCTATATAAGTAATACCAACAGACAATGGTATGATAATGTGGGTAATTACCTATATAAGTAATACCAACAGACAATGGTATGATAATGTGGGTAATTACCTATGCAAGGTAATGCCAACAGACAATGGTATGATAATGTACTGGGTAGTTACCAATTAAAATAACGTCAACAGAGAATGGTAGGATAATGTGGGTAATTACCTATATAAGTAATGCCGACAGACAATTGTATGATAATGTGGGCAATTACCTATATAAGTAATGCCAACAGACAATGATACGATAATGTGGGTAGTTACCAATTAAAGTAATTTCAACAGAGGATGGTAGGATAATGAAGGCAATTACTTAGTATATAAGTAATGCCAACAGACAATGCTATGATATTGTGATCTTCATTTATATAAAATGAAAGACTTAATTATTTTTTGTCATATTATGTACGGGTAATAAATACAAAATACAAGCAACACAATCTGCTACTCACTCCACAAGTATGATACCTTATCTGTGCTGGGTTTAGGATGACCTGGAGATTTGTTAATGTTGACCCATCATTAATATGAAGGAATACAATATGTTTCTGTTCCCTGGCAAACTTGATCCATCCCTGTTAAAAGAGGTTATCAATAATTTGTTTACCATCATACATCACAATACATAAAACATAATGAGTTGACATGGTATCAGAATTTTAAGCATAAACTTTGAATACCAATTTAATCTAAGACATAAAATATATAAGTAAAAGACACCTCCTGCTGATGCTGAGAATTTGTTATTATAGGTTTGTTGTTGTTGTAGGTTTAAGACAATGTTTCTGCATAAGATAAGGCAGCCAGTATATTTGGTGAAGGAAGAACCTGGTAAAAAGCCCAGGAAGAACCACTGACATATGGGAAACTGATGTCAAGTTTTTTCATGTATCCATGTTGACTAAGCCCAAGACTAGAACCAATGCAGACATAGGTAAGGTGTTGGTCATTTGTAAAGGCAAGTGCCATAGACCAATCAGTCACCTTATGTATTGATGCTGAAGAGAGTAGGGTTATTATGTCCTCTTAGCAGCTTGAAAGGGAGTTTGTAGTAATATATGTGCAGAAAAAAAGAAAGACAACGAAGAATGTCATGGCTATTCAAAAGAATAGGTTTACTCCTTGATGTTGGTGTATTCATTCCAAATTTCAAGGAATAAAGGAGTAATAATATCTTCTATGTCTCTAACATTCAGATTCAATAATTATTAGTATTTTATTATTATTTTTTAAAGCAATTTAACATCAGGCATTATATCTTTGACTATAGTTACAGCTCAACATTCAAGGGATTTGGTGTAATAACTGGTGTAGAATAAGCTGATGCCTATTGCCATAAAGTCAACTTTCTCACACTCTTCTGACTTGGAACAATTTTCATTTGAAGGATTCTCTGATGTTGAGCAAGACCTTTAAGGACTATTTAGAGGGCATCATCTACAATGTGAAACATTTAAATTCAACCAATTTCACAATAACATTTTTGACAACTGGATTTTTCCATCAGTTCCTGGAACAAATTAAAAAGGAATTCACATTTGATTCATCCCAGTCCAAGTTTACTATTACAACACATGCTGATGGACTAAAATGTGTACTTATTTTTTAATTGTACTGAAAGTCTAATAGAAGTTAGGGGTTTAGGGTCAATGAAATGGAAAGATAAGAACTTCATCAGAATGGTTACTAATCTAATTTTAGAATCCCCTACCGGTGAGGATAGTTTCAATTCCACATGTTTATCAGATATAGTGGACTCAAATGAGAGTTGTAGTCATAGAAACCAGGAATCGTCTGATGAAGGAGCTGACCCACTTTCTAGGGTTCCTGCAATGAATAGCACTCCAATGACTATGACCCCTATGCCACCTACAGAGGGCCCTACTAGAGATCATAGACAGCTCTCTCCATGTATGTGTAATACTGACCTGCTGCTGACTGTAATACAAACACTCCAGAAGCAAGTGGGCAAGAAGTAAAATCAAATTGACAAGCTAATAAATGAGAAGGTTAAAGTAGCTGCCCAGAGAGAGAAATCTTTGATTATCAGCAGACATTCACAAACAATTGGCCCTAAACCTATTTCTCTAAGTAAAAGTGTACAGACACATGGAGTACTACCAAAAGAAAACCCAAAGCAGTTTCCAACTCTGCCACTAACTCAGCCAGAACTGATAAAGTTAAGAGTAATAAAGCACCATACAGACTACCTACATCAATACAAAGTAAACATAATACTTTGTCTTCTACCAGCAGAAATAACATCCTCCTTATTGGTAGTTCCATTTTACATGGAAATAACAACAGAGGGCTGAGGCACTGTGTTAGAAAGCATGCCATTTCAGGTGCCAAAATACAGACAATACTGGAAGATATAAAAATATATGATCTCTCCAAGTTTACTAAAATAGTCCTCTATATTGGAGGGAACAATGCCAGTGAAGGGACTGATGTAGAACTTTTTGAAGAACTATATGACCAATTACTTACACACATCCATAAGCAAAATCAAAGCTGTCAGGTTGCACTGTGTGAAATGGCCCCCAGGGGAGATTGTGATGTGTTAGATATCAATAAGGTCATCAGAAGACTGGCAAGTGAATGGAAGTGTGATATTGTTTACAATTACATGAGTTTCCTGGATAAAGAGGGGCAAGTGATGCAACATTTATTTGGAAAAAGAGATAATATTCACCTGTCTACCAAAGGGGTGGAAAAACTGGCAAAAAATATAAATGCTGTCATTTGTGTAGTCTGGTCTTACAGCCACATTACAAACTTCATCCGTCCCTATAAACCCAGTGTAGGTCAAAACAGCACCAGTCAATACACTTTGGGAAGTGATTACTGTGGTGAGATCAAATATTCACCACAGGAATGCAGGCACAGACAGCCAATACAATGCCATCAGTGTGGTAGCTTTGGACACAAAGCCAAAACTCACAATAGATTTATAGAATAGGAAAAGGGCAATGAGGCCATCTCAACTCCACAGGAAGACTCTATTCAGGGGGAGGACCAATCTATTTATCAAGGACTGTCATATATACCAGGCATCCCTTGTTAAAACAGATTTGATCCTCTTGCTGATGCATGTTCTGAATGTGAAAACTTACCAGCTAATTGTACAGATTCAAATATGACTGATAGTTCAGATTTATACGATGATTATAAAAGCAGAAAATGCAGTTGTAGAAAAACTAATTTGTTATACACTAATGATAGTTGTAATGATGATCACTGTGAACATAGTTTTAATACTTTTAATGTCTCCTTGAGTGCCTCTAATAGCATTAATATTAATCTCATGAATTTAGGAGTTTCTAGCAAAGGTTTACACATAGGTCATTTAAATATTAGGGTTTTCGTGGAAAGATTGATCAAGTGAAGTTACTGCTAACCTCTCCAAATAATAATATCCATTTATTTGGGCTCTCAGAAACAAAGTTAACAGAAAATCAGGGTGAAAATTTCTTGTATATCAATGGCTACGACAAACCTTATCGAAAGGGTAGGAAAACAGGTGGCGGTTGGCTCTTTGTGTATGCTAGAACCGATACTATTTGTAAAAGATGGGAAGACCTAGAAATACAGGAAATAGAATCCATTTGGCTACAGATCACTCCAGAAAAAGCTAAGCCCTATTTAGGAGGTTTTGTGTACAGACCCCCATCATCACATACTGATTGGTGTGAATATTTTGAACTTCAAGTAGATAAAATTTCAAAAGAAGATAAGGAATTTTACATTCTAGGTGATATAAATAGAGACCTTCTCAATGATCAAATAAAAGTGAATTAGATGAATTTTATTGCTTCATTAGGTATGGAGCAACTAGTAAATGAACCCACCAGAGTAACATCTACCTCTAAAACACTTATAGATCATATTTATACCAATACAAAAGAAAATGTTTTGGAAGTAATGGTTCCAAAGATTGGTATAAGTGACCACTTTGCAATTTTTCTAACACGTAAAGTCAATGGCAAATCAACAAAAAATAGTATCCATAAATCCATTACTTACAGATCCTTTCAAAACTTTGATACTGTTAAATTCCTAGAAGATCTGAAACAGATTCCATGGAATACAGTCCATATCTTTGAAGATACTGATGATGTTTTAGATACTTGGACAGATCTGTTAATCAGTATAGTGAACAAGCATGCCCCTTTAAAAACACACAGGATAAAGAAAGACCACCAGCCAGGCTGGATCTCCCCAGAAATTTTAGAAGCAATAAAGCAAAGAGACCAACTAAAATCAGTAGGAAATCAAACTGAATATAGAGTTTGGAGGAATAAAGTTAATAAAATGATACATCAAGCCAAACAAGCGCACGATAAAAAAGTGCTTGATGAAAACCAAAATAATCCCAAAGCTATTTGGAAAGTGTTTACAGGGTTTGGTGCAGGCAAATGTAAGAGTAGAGCTAAAATTTTATCCCTCAATCATGATGGCATTTACACTGATAATCCAGCTGACATCTCAAATATTTTTAACAACTTTTTTGTTCAAATTGCTGAAAAACTTAAAGAACCCAGAACTTCATCTGATCATCTGGAACTCAAACATTTTTGTGCTAAAAAACTACCAAACAATATAAAGTTTGAAATTCCTGAAATGAGTCCTGAATTTGTGTTGAAATATATTAAAAAAATGGGTGACTGTAAAGCTACAGGACTTGATATGACTGGACCAAGGCTACTAAAGGTAGCTGCACCTGCAATTGTAGAGAGTATAGCTTTCATTTGCAATGAAAGTATTAGGTCTAATAAATTTCCACAAACATGGAAAACTGCCAAGGTCATACCATTGCTTTGTTGTTGTTGTTCTAGGGTTTAACGCCATTTTTCAGCACAAGATAGGCTATACATTGCGGCCAGTATAACTGGTGGAGGAAGAACCCTGGAAAACCCAGGAAGAACCACCGACCCACAAGAAGCTACTGGCAGGCTTTCCCACATGCCCACGCAAGCCGAGCCTTGGACTCGAACCCTCGCAGACAGAGGTGAGATGGCAGTGATCCGGAACGGTGAGCGCTTTAGACCACTCGGCCACTCGGGGCCCCTTATACCATTGCATAAAGCAGGAACAAAAGATGATGTAAATAACTACAGACCCATCTCTATCCTTCCTTGTCTCTCCAAATTACCAGAAAAACATGTACATGATTCTTTTCTCAACTACTCAAACACTTACGATCTTATTCATGATAATCAGTCTGGCTTTCGCCACAAATCACTCCTGTGAAACTGCACTTGTATCTTTGATAAATGGCTGAAAGCATTAGATCAAGGAGAAATAGTAGGCACCATTATGGTTGATTTTCGTAAAGCTTTTGATCTGGTAGACCATGAAATTTTGCTTGAAAAACTAAAAATCTATCAATGTAGTGAAAACTCCCTAAACTGGTTTACTTCTTACTTAACCGATAGAGTGCAAAAAGTATCTTTAAATGGTCAACTTTCTGAAAGTAAAAATATTAATTGTGGAGTACCACAAGGCTCTATCCTTGGGCCTCTGTTATTCAAACTATTTATCAACGATTTACCTCTTAAGATTGGAACTTCAATTTCTTCCACTGACCTTTATGCAGGTGATACTACACTGTCTGAGATTGGTAAAACCAAAACAGTACTTGAAAATAACTTACAAGGTGCTCTCAACAGACTTCAAGTATGGTGCAAGGAAAACAGTATGATCATAAATACAGAAAAAATGAAAGCCCTACTAGTTACAACACAACAAAAACAAGTAAGGCTAGATAGCGACAAACTCCAGGTTCTATTTGACAATGTGAGCCTCAATATGACCTCTCAACATAGAATTCTTGGTGTGTTCGTGGATAACAATTTTACTTGGTCTATTCACATTAAACATATTTCAAAAAAGGTTGACTCTTATCTTTGGCTACAGAGGAAAATCAAAACATACATTCCTCTTCAGTATAGGGTCATCTTTTATAAAAGTTATATTCAGCCATATCTGGACTACTGTAATATAATTTGGGGTAATACCTCTAATTCAACATAACAACACTTTTAAGACTCAAAAAGAGGGCTTGCCATTTAATTCTAGATCAAAGTATAGACAATTTTCAGGATGCAATGAATAATATAAAGGTTTTAACAATACATGAAAGAATATTTCTTAGAAAGGCCAAATTGATGTATAAAGTATCCAGAAAAGACATTCCTGTCTATCTAAGCAATATCTTTCACCAAAGAGATGCTGATGGCACTCCAAATTTAAGGTCCATAAGAAGAAAAAATTACATTATACCAAGGCCAAAGAAGGAATTGTTTAAAAAAAGTTTTCAATATACTGGTCCACCGGTATGGAACAACATTCCCAGTGACATAAGGCAGGCTCCTAGCATTGCGTCTTTTCACAATCAATGTCTTAAATGGATGAAATCTTTAGAAAATTGAACAGTTCTAGTAAAAAAAATACCGCCTGCTTTTCTGCAATTTTACATCATTTTCATAGCTGAATTTTTCAATGCAGGATTATATTTTATGTTTTATATATGTTTATGCTTTTACTGATGCCTGTGAATGTGTTCCAGGCTTGATACTTTGAATTTTAAAATTACTTAATTATTTAGTGTCAAGCCAGACTCTTCACATCATATTGTATATACTGTATATAATGTACATAACAGATAGAAGGCCTCAAGGTAGATTAGTTCTGTAACTAATTGAGTTACCTTCTCTAAATAGAGTCTTTATTATTATTATTATTATTATTATTATTATCAGCTTTGTTTTATTGATCAGTCCAACTGAAGGTGGTGATGTATCTGTGGTTGCTTATATGTGATGTGATGTATCAAAAGTCTTTTGTTGAGTCACAGTAATATAATTTCAGTTTTGAATTCACTATACATTCCAGTGAATGTCTCTATCCAAGAATTTTATCAGAGTACTTTTATATTTCCAGAGAAAATAATCACTTGAATTCAATAATTTGAAGAAATAAAATTTCCAGTCCAAAAATGAAATACTGGACAGAATGTATAATTATACTATTTGAAAGTGCTAGGTCTTAAAGCACAACTGAAAAAAACACTCTCAGAGCACAACTGAAAAAAAACTCTCAGTTAAAAGATTATATAGTTCTCTACTTGACATCAGGTCACAATTAGCATTTTTAAGAAAATAAATATTACCTAGTGGAAAATAGCCTTCTAGAATGATTCTGATGTTAACAATAAAAACCATGACCTGGATGATATAAAATACATTAAGGAAATTCCAAAACCTACACATAGACCCAAATAAACATATATACTTCTATTAATAATAATACTGATTTTAATCCCACATATATATATATATATATATATATATATATATATATATATATATATATATATATATATAATAATTTAGCAATGTATTAGTTGTTTACACAGAATAAAATTTTAAAAAGTCAACTCGTGTCAAGCAGAAATAAACTCAGTTTTGGACATGGTCAATTCCAACATACAATGTTATGATACAACAGCATGTAATAAGAAAATTAAAACTAAAAAAGAAAGCAAATTAAATATACATCACACTATTAGTTCTGTGCACTTTACAGGCACTGATGGTGAGGTGTGACCTTTGTCTTGTTGGATTTTTGACCTCTAACGTGTGATATGTGTCAGGCACAGTATGCTGACCAGGGTTAATGGTGAAGCAGGTAATATTTAGGGCACACTTCTAGCCCATTCCGCATGCTACATGGGCAAGTAGTGTAATCCTAAAAGGGACTGCTCAGTTGCCCTGGGGCTGCCATGTTCCTCTGCTGCTTCAGTCCAGGGAAAAGTAATCCTATGCCCCGAGCTGCTTGTGTGCAGGTGTGCAGCTACAGCTCCCATACATATGAGCATGCAAAAAAGGCAATTGTACAAAGAAACATTCAGGATCATATTTGAGCAGTACTTGGATATACCTGGTTTGTATATGGGTATACTTGGCTTGTACATGTGTGTATTGGGTATACTTTGTTATGTATAATTAATCTGTACTGTTTATTTACTTTTGTCAAAAATTATATGTTCTGTATGTATGTATTTTGTACTTGACCTTTGTCCACAATCAAGTTAATGGTGTATTTGACCAGTGACATTTACTTTGTAAACATCACACTAATGTTTCTCTAAGATTAAAGATTAAATATTTGGATCGATATTAATAGAGGTAAATATATTTATTTTAATTTCAGTCTGGGACATCCATTTTCCATTTGGAAATTCCTAAACTTGTTGACAACTTTGAATGTTTTATAGAGAAGACTGACCTACATCCTGGTTATATTATTGTACATTAGCTTCTTATAGTAATGCTGTTTACTTGAAAAATTATTCATTCTTACCTTAGTATGTGAAGCAGAATAATTATTATTGTTGTGTTCAGTTTTTAATTTGGTTGGATTTATTTATTCAAAATTATTATTCACTGGAATTACAAACTGCTCAATAATATTCCAGCACTAAAACAATAATCTGGAATTATATTGAATTCAGACAAGGGCATTTTGGATTATATTATTGCGATACATCAAAGGACTGTTAACAATTAGCCACATTTCAGGCCACTGGCACATTAGCACACTTTTGACTACAAGCACATCAACTAATTCAATATTGTAATTTAATTTAAATACCACTAGAATTCAATTGAAACTGTCTACATTTTGACCTGTGATAGATCTGTTATGGCTATTTTCTATTTAATTCACAATACTGTAAGTTCTTTTTAAATTTTCACTTTCTCTTCTAGGGAAAAAATTATTTGTTGGATTTTTACAAAACTTGTTGATTATCTCTCTTTTCTGTAACATAGTTTAAGACCACAGAGTAGTAATAACTTGGCTTGTACATGGCAGTACAGTAAAACCTGTTATGAGAGACCGCCCCTTCTGCCACCTAAAAGCGGTCTCTCAAGACAGGTGGTCTCTCATAAGAGGCGTGTGAAAATGGACTGGTTTTCAGGGTCAATAGTTAGCATTGTTGAAAAATAAATAATACCCATACACAATGTACATGTATCATATCCTTTATTCATAAATCTTGTTAAATATTGCATGCATATAATAAAATTTATATTTCAACATCACATTAATATGTACAAAAAATGAACAGTTAGATATGATGTATATATCTTATTCTATACACTTATTCACTTGTTTTTTTAGGAAATCCACTATACTTCTCTGTTGACATGTTTTACTCAGCTGTTTGGTCTGAACATGTATCTCCATTTCTGAGCAAAGAAGCAAAATTTTGGGATCACCATGTTTTAAAGCATATTCTTTAATCTCTTTTAAATGTTCTATGACTGTAGAATGTAAAATAACATGAGGCAGAATTTCACCAACAGATGACTCATTGTCACTATCACTGTCTGCAGTTGGAGAAGTACCAGATTTACCTCTCTGAAGAATATCCTTCTCCCAGTCTGGCCCTGAGATTACATTAGAAGTTTCTAGACTGTGATCCATATTGGCATATTCTTCCAATGTCATGCCATTGAGAAGAGGTTCCACTGATGGATGCACATCTTGTTCACTCTCTTCACTCTCTGGCATTATGGCTTCAACACTTACAGAAAAGCCACACTTGGCAAAACACCTTTCAATGGTGTATGAAGACAGAGCATCCCACACAGACTTGATCCATAAAATGGCATCTAGAACAGTGAGTCTTAGATATTTCAGTTGCTGTAGAGCACTCATCCATTTTGGAAAGAATTTGTCGCAGCAGTTTCTTCCGATAATGAATTTTGACAGTCTGAATTATCCCTGCATCACAAGGCTGTAGTTTAGATGTTGTATTTGGGGGCAGAAAGACCAGTTTTACATTGCTAAACTGACAATCTGGGTGTGCACTGCAGTTGTCTACAATAATTAAAATGTTCCGATTTTTCCTTTTCATTTTATTGTTGACAGTTACAAGCCATTTACTAAATATGTCTGATGTCATCCAAGCCTTTCTGTTGGATTCATAGGCAACACCCACAGATATTAAATTAAATGACCTAAAACATCTTGGGTTGCGCGATTTGCCTATAATTAAGGGGTCCAGTTTTTCTCCAGTTGCACTACATGCTAACAATAGTGTCAGCCTCTCCTTTGCTTTTTTCCCTCCTTTGCGAACATCATCTTTCACCACTAGGGACCTGTCAGGAAGTCCTCTGTAAAAGAGTCCTGTTTCATCAGCATTAAAAATATCACATAGGTTATACCCTTCTGTGATGGTCGGTAGTCTTTTTTTCCAGTCATCAACTGTCTGTAAATTCACATCAGCTGATTCTTCACTGAGCACACTTGCTGTAATATTGTATCTATTTTTGAAGCTCTCCAGCCATCCATTTGATGCAGCCAAGTCATCATAATTCAGTTCTGCTGAGACAATTATTGCCTTTTCCTGAATCAACTTTCCACTTACTGGTATGTTTTTACTCCTTGCAACACAAAACCACTTCCATACTCGCTCATTCAGATCTCCGTAAATTGTCCATCGTGCCGTGGAATATTTCCTCTGTGCTTGTGCACCTTTCTGCCATTCATTTCTAATGGACTCCTTGTCTTTGATTACTTTTTGAACTTGCGTTTTACCAACGCTTAAGCTGACTGCTATTTTGCGAGCAGTCTCCCCTTTTTCATTTCTTTCAATGACATTAATCCTTTCTTCCAGTGTTAAAATTTTTCTTTTTTTCAGCGGAAGTTCTGCCACTGTTATTAGTGTTGATGTTATAAAGACTATTAGTTTTGATCAGGTTTTGGGGAAATGTGGAATAAATATATATTATGTACCAATGAATGAAACCAAAAGACATAATTAACTCATCAAGAAACAATACATTTATTCTGAGACGAAGTTTAAATCAACAGCGTTATAGCTAGATAAACAAAGGTTGCGACTATCTGCATCCAGGTAAACAGACAGTGGCTTGGTGAAACACTAACAAAAGAAATAAAAAATAATTTTTAAAAAATCCGGAAATGATTCACACTTACTAGTATTAAAGACAATGAGCTCATTCACCCTCCAGGCATTATGGATTAACTGGAAAGACAAACGATGTACTCAAACCTACAATGAAGCCCTTTCAAACGATTTCTCACTGGGACATAAGGACTACCGGCGTTTTGTGTTTTCATAAAGATAAAGAAAAAATACAAACCTCTAAATTGACTGCATATATCCATCATTACTCCCTTTGATGTTACTCTTACTGGCTATTCACATGACTTCGGCACTACAATGGCGGTTAGTGACATGTACTTTAGTCTGGTTTACTGCATTTTACAAATGACACCGTACGCTGGAGTTGTAAATTTCACAAAACTGGTACTGTAGCAAGACAAATTCTTTTTAAATAAAGCAATCTTTACTATTTTAGAGCAATCTTTACTATTTATGCAGTCTTTGTTACAAAGGATTAAATGATGGTTAGAGGTGTTTATCTCGATTTATAGTTGTTCAACTATAGTGTTATTTAATGTGCACTTTGTCTGCATACTACATTTATCCTGAGCTCTAGTGTTTACAAAGGATTAAGTTAAGGTCAGTGGTGTCAATCCGTTTTTCTTTTTTGGCGATGCGGTCGTTCATAGCAGTGTCAAAATGCATATTTTGCCAAGAAATTGCGGTCTCTGGTCATGTACAGCAGGTGGTCATTCATAACAGAGCGTTTATATAGTAAAATCGATCCATGCATTACGATTGTGGTTGGAAATGACAGGTGGTCGCTCATAGCAGAGGTCGCTCGTGACAGGTTTTACTGTAGATGGTTTATTTAGGTATTCTTGGTTTGTATGCATGTATGGACATATTTGGGAATCCCTGGCTAAAAATATGGGTGTATTTGGGTATCTTTGGCTTGGATATTTGTGTATCAGAGTATCCCTAAGATACGTGTGATTTCAATTTTTTGTGCAGCTTTACCAATTGTTCAGTCATTTGTATGTGTGTGTGTGTGTGTGGTTTGGATTTTTAAAGTAGCTTTACCAATTGTTCAGTCATATCACTACAATGTCTGCAGTGTGGCTAGCACTATAGTGATGTCTAGCACTGGGAAATCATGCTGCAGACAGGTAGCATGATGTCCCACCCAATCACATTATCCTAACACTGGGCCGACCAGTACTAATACTAACCTCTTAATGCTGAGCGCCAAGCGCAGAAGCTGTTAGTACCATTTTTATAATTCTTTGGTATGACTTGGCCGGGGATCGAAACCCACAACCTCCCACATCCGAGACAGATGCTCTAACCAATAGGCCACCGGAGCGGTGTCTTCGATATGGGTGTATCTAGTCCTACCCAATATTTTATTGTGAGGGATGATGTAGCGTGCTTTAATGTTGACTTACAGTATAACGAAAGTAAAATTTTCAGAAATATCACATACAACTGGCAACCAATAATGACACTTTCCTACAAAGTAAAGGTATAATGTTTTTGTCCGACTTTACTTATCCTTATGTCTTTTCTCTAATAAATTCAAATTGTCAGAAAAGAAATGGACCTGTTTTCAAGTTTTGTTGGCCTACATTTCAGTTGGCTGGAATGCGATGAAAGCCAGGAATGCCGAAATCTGGTTAAGCTGAAATATTATTCTTCAACAAAACAAATTAAAATATATTATGCCAATTGAAACTGTAAAGCAACGATTCGTTTCATTCAAGAAACCTATCAGACACATGAAACTACTTAAACATACTTCGACATACCTCTTCTTCCGTCGCATTGAAACAAATTCAAACATGTCAATGGAACATGAAAATAAGCCCATATTTTCATTCTGCCAGGATAAAGACAGCACAGTAAGTATATTAATTACACATAAATTAGTGGAAAAGTGTCGATATATGCTGCTAAATGTGTAAGATATTCTTGAAACTTTGACTACTCGTTCCGATGTTGTTGACATCGCTATACAAGGCTGCTATTTGGACAGTAAGACATAGCACTAAAACAAAACCAACATGTGCAATGTCTTATATCGTAGGACTATATGTGTATCATAGTATATATGGCTTAGCTATGGGTGTATTTTGGTATAATTGGGTTAGATATGGGTTTATGTTACCAAGGGTTTAAGCCTTGTTCGAGTTCAGCCGTAAAGTTATTGGATAAGTGTATGAGATTTTCCTGAAAATCTGACTTATCGGTCCACTGTTATCAACTTAGGAACACGCTACAATGCGCCGTTATTTGGGCAGTAAGACCTCGACGCCCAAAACATAAATATCAGGGTGTAGGGTCTTACATTGTAGGACTAACGTAACTTGCCCTTTACTTTTACCTGAGCTTCTATTTCACCAAATTTTCCAACTGACCCTCTGTATAGAATGTCTTTAATCGACTGCTTGATTGTTGAATATTTTGAAAATGTGAGACGACATCTTTGTGAACGGAATAGAAATTTGTGAAGATTTGTCGGCAAGTGCCTGACCATTCTCACGGGCGCAGCCATGTTATAGTACCGCAGAGAATCCCTGTGAGCTAATACGAATACGGTTAGTTTCAGCCCAGGGACGGTTCGATCGGAATGTTTCAGTGCACTACATACTAATTGTGATTATACTGAATAAACACAGCATATGATCCAACGTGATTGATGACTGAATAAAGTCTGTATATGAAAGGTGCAAAGTACCGCCATCTAAAACAAAATGATCGGTCTCTTTGGCGGAAGATTGACATATGCTTCCATTATTTGTTATTAATTTTTCAGTTAAAATTATCTAGTTGTAATTAAGAAATTTAATTTACGAATCGCTTATATTTTAATTTATTTATTAG
Organism: Sinohyriopsis cumingii; assembly: GCA_028554795.2. Taxonomy (NCBI): domain Eukaryota; kingdom Metazoa; phylum Mollusca; class Bivalvia; order Unionida; family Unionidae; genus Sinohyriopsis; species Sinohyriopsis cumingii. The sequence goes on from CM068829.1 coordinate 34,965,149, forward strand.
TTTCACATTACCATATAACGTATCTGCGTTATAGTGATTGAAGTCATGTGATTAAAAGTCAAGCTCAGAAATGTGAAACACATGATATGGAGGGTGCAAATTGAGTAAATTATGGGGTGTTGCAACAGTTGTTTTGGAGCCGATAAAGAGGCTGATTATACGGTAATAACCAGTATACAAATAAATGATACTTAATAGTTCACATTTGTACTGTCAGTAATGCTTGTATTTGCAATCTGTTCATCATAGCATTGTGTTAACTTGTCATTCGTACATTGCTTTTATAAAATCGGATTCCGCTGGTCATTTGATTCATAGTTCATCGGGACATACTTGATTGGTGATGATGCCAACGTTTCGTCTTCTTTTTATTGTATAAACTTAGACGATATGACAATTTTGCAGCACAGCCTGTGTGCAAGTTATGTAAAGGCAGATTTTAACTATCGCGTAAAAGAAATGTAGTTTGTTTCCGGTTTCCCAACCGTCCCTGTTTTTTTGGGGTGGGGTGGGGTTTCCCCCTTGTCAACTCTCGGTAACCTCTAACATAAGGATGCTAGCTCTTTGTCAGAATATATTTAATCATCTAATTAACACAGACTATAAATCGTAATAGAGGGATGGGGACTGGTGTAGTCCTTGTCCTACAATGTAAGACATAGCACGTTATTTTTGTTTTAGTGCTTTGTCTTACTTCTCAAATAATGGCCTTATATAGCGTGTTCTGATGATGGTTGACATCGGAATGAGTAGTCAAACTTTCAGGAATATCTCACAAACTTGGCAGCCTATATCTACACTCTTCCACTAATTTTTGTGTGATTAATATACTTGCTGTGCTGTCTTGACCCTGGCGGAATGAAAATACAACACTAGCAGATAGAAGCATTTTCATGTTCCATTGACATACATTTAGATTTGTTGCAATGCGACAGTAGTCTAGGTATGCCAAAGTATGTTGAAGTAGGTTCATGCGGGGAAACTGTTTCTTGAACAAAACGAAACATTGCTTACAGTTCCAATATGTATGCTTTATTTTTATTCATTTTGTTAAAGAATAATATTTCACTTTAACCCGATAAAGGCATTACCGGCTTTCATCGCTTTCCAGCCAACTGAAATGTAGGTCACCAAAACTTGAAAACAGGTCCATTTCTTTTGTGACAATTTGAATTTATTAGAGAAAAGACATCAGGGTAAGTAAAGTCGGACAAAAACATTATAACTTTACTTTGTAGAAAAGCATCATTATTGGTTGCCAGTTGTGTGTGATATTTCAAAAAATTTGACTTTTGTTACACTGTTAGTCAACATCAAAACATGCTACACAGGGCTGTTAGTTAGGCAGTTAGACCCCCCCCCCCCCAAAACATAAATATCGGGTGATTTGTGTTACTTTATAGGACTTGGGGTAATCTTACAACGTAAGACATCGACCCTGATATTTATATTTTTATGGTCGAGGTCTTACTTCCAAAATAACGGCACTATGTATTGCGTTCCTTTGTTGATTAACATCAGATTGATTGGTCATACTTTCAGGAATATCTCAAACACTTGGCAGCCCAGATTATCACTTTTCAAAAAATTAAAAGTCGTAATGTTTTAATCAGTCTCTGATGTCTTTTTTTATAGAAATTCAAATCTTCACACAAGCAAATGGACCTGATTTCAAGTTCCATTGGCCTACATTTCAGTTATCTGAAATGCAATGGAACGCAGGAATACCAGAATTGGTTAAAAGGATTTTTAGACTCTTGAACAAAATGAATCTATCTACACACTTTCTAGTTTCTTCAGCTTTATTACATTTTTTTTTATTTCGTTAAAGAAATATACTTTAAGTTAATCCAATTAGTGACTTAAGTGGAAGCATTATAAGGATGAATGATTGATAGCTTTTCTCACACATTTGGCAGCCAATATTGAGACTCTTCCACAAATTAAATCTAATTGATTATACTTATTTGTTGTTGTTATCCTGATGAAATCAAAATTTTACAGTAGCAAATGGATACACTTTCATGTTCCATTCCACTGGTTGGAATGTGATGGAAGCCAGAAATGCCTAAATCAGATTAGCTTGAAGAATGTTTCCTTAATGAAACAAATTAAAATACATGTATACTGATATTGAGGAAAGTGTTGTGATAGTTTCATTTTGTTCAAAATATTTCTTTTTAAGAATTTTTTGCATTCCTGGCTTCCATCGCATTGCTTTAAATTATCGATCATGAAACTAATGATGTGTTTTACCCAGGTCCATTGTCTGGGTACATCGATCAGGTTAACGTTGTATGTTGTATGTTGTGTTGGTACTGCTTGGAATTGGTGTATTGTATACTTGTTTTAAACGATTAACAGGGATGCAAGGTAGAGGGTGATAGTTTTCAACTTTATTGCCCAAAAGTAACATTGTGAAGTTACATGTATATTTCTTTGATTACTGTCCTTTTATTGATAATATGTTTCTGTTTAAAGGGCATTCCTGATGAGAGGACCAGACTGTTAGGAAACACAGTCCGTAATACTCAGACACAGCCTGTCAGTGGGTAAGATAATAATAGTAATCATAATAACAATGATAATAAATTAATTTTGTGATGGAATCCAAATCAGATAACTATAATGTGAGTACAGAACTTTAAATCTGTGGTGTTCATAATAGACTTAGGTCAGATAGCCTAAACATGCTGAAGTTGAGTCAAGTTGATGCTTGGCTAAGTATTTTTAATACTATTCTTTTGCGTATCTGGTTGTAAGGCCAAATTGAACCCAAAGTATAGCCCTTTCTTCTTCAGGAGTTGCCTCTCTGGTTGTAAGACCAAATTGGACCTAAGGTATAGCCCTTTCTCCTTCATGAGTTGCTTGTCTGGTTGTAAGACCAGATTGAGCCTTTGTTATGGCACTTTCTCCTGGAGTTGTCCATCTGGTTGTAAGGCCATATTGAGCCTATGATATGGCCCTACCTCCTCCTGCAGTTGTCCACCTGGTTGTAGGGCTAAATTGAGCCTATGATATGGCCCTACCTCCTCCTGCAGTTGTCCATCTGGTTGTAAGGCCAAATTGAGCCTGTGGTATGGTCTTTCCGCCTTCTGGAGTTGGCCATCTGGTTGTAAGGCCAAACTGAGCCTATAGTATGGCCCTTCCTCCTTATGTAATTGCCCATTGCCTCTGGTATAGCCCTTCTTCTGGAGTTGCCTATCAGATTGTAAGACCTAAATGAACCTCTGGTATGGCCATTCCTCCTTTTGGAGTTGCCTATCAGGTGCCTCAACAATTGCATGACAGTTGTGACATTTAATGTCTAAAAAAAAATAATGGATTCAAGTGGACTCAAGATTAACATATCAGATTTAATTCTCTGTTGTAAAGCAGCTTTGAGAACAATTACATGAACACATTCTTCTGCAAGAAGAAAACTGATACACCTATCCCTCTATAACTTGTGAACAACAGGGTCCACAAACATAGACCGCACTATAAGCAATGGCACGAGTTATTGAGAGACCTCCAAAAATATAAAAAATCCGCGTATACATTGAGTAAATAGTGGGGGTAGGGAACTGGGCTGTTTAATGTCTGAATCCTCCTTTTACAATCACATTGATAATAATTGTTAATAATGCACTTTTTCTAATTAAGTTGTTCATTATTCTGTATAAATTACATTTATTTTAAAAATTTCCAACATGTAAAAGATCGTTTCTACTGGTTTCAGCAACCATCATGTGTATTGGGAAAACGTGTATTACATCATTGCTTTTTGTTTTGTTGATTAGTCTGGTTCTCGGAGTGGTATTAAATAGTATACTAACAAGTTGGGAGTAAAATTAGCTGGAAACTAGACTATCTGTTGATATCCAACCAAATAAGATTACTTTTCTTCAAAAACTACCGACATTTATTTCGTGAGACAAATGCCTATTTTGTACTGTTGTGATTTCACTGAAAGTAATAGTGGAAATTCTTATCATCCTTAAGGATATCTCTAAGTGCCAGTTCAGAAATTTTCAGAAAATCACTTGGCTACAATGGTCCGTATCCGTGAAACCAAGCTTTTTATTTTATGAAATATTCTTTTCACTTGGTTGCCTTGCTATCTTTGATCACAGTTATGAAAGAGTCAGTTAATTTAAGGTAGTTAATGTTACATACACAATAAAATTTGTAATAATGTTCAGTTGATCAACTGAAGTGAGTTCACCCAAGATACTACCGGGGCCGCTAGATTTTAAGTAAATACTATGTAGAATTTGTGTGCCTTTTAACTGTTTTTTAGTATTTCACCTCCTTTATTTGATTCAAAAGACATTAACATGATAGGGTCTTATACAAAGGAGGCCAGCTATTAATTCATTGCAACAACACAACAAATACTTCTACAAGTCAGTGATCAAAACACAGTTGGCACTTAATTAGGTTCTCAGAGAAATGCTTGTGGACATAGCTGTTATGGCAGAGTGACATATTTTACGTTTAAATTCACATTGCATTTATGATGATTACGCTTAAGTGAAACTAAAAGATAGAATTAAAACACAAATTTCACTTAATAAAAATTATTTAATTGGCATTTAAATATTAATTTAACTGCCTACACTAGGCGTAAGTGACATTTTCATTGGTCAAAATTTCCTTGAATATCTTTAAATACAGTGTACTGAAAATATCATTTGGAAAGAAAATGTAACCAGTTATCCAACTTCTTAAAAAGTTTATAATTTCAAAATGTTAAAGTTTCCCAGTCATATCTACCATTTTTGACCATAAAACGAGTGATATATCAACGTTTCAGTTACCAATTTTGATCATAATTTATTTTTTCAAGTTCAGGAATGTGGATCAGTTTTGTATTTTGGTATTCTCTGGTTTTAAAAAATTAACAGGGCGCGAGCTATCGAGATAGTGCTGTATAAAGATTAGTAAAATATAGTATTCATGTCTGACCAATACAGCTAGTCTTGCAGACTTTGAAGGATTACTATGAAACTTGGTAAATATTACTTCCATCTCCTGAAGATACACATCTCAAAAATCATTTCCGTCCTACAATATTTATGTGAGTTATTGTCCATTTTGAGTCACAGCTAAATGCAGTGTACGACAAACTCTTGTGAATGCCACTATCCAGTTCTTCCTCTCCTTTGAAACTCTCATCCCATCATTTGTGTCAGTGGCAGAAGTTGAGAAAGTTTGGACTTTGGCCAAGTTTACTGCCTTGTTCCCTCTGATATGTGACACCATTATTCTATCCCATTTAGAGGGATTTGACAGTCTAGAATGGACCTTCTGTTGCTTCAACACAGTGATGGTTAAGGGGTAATCAAAGATGCTCCAAGGCCAGAAGTTGGCTAGGCAGCATTGTATGTTTCACCCCAGCTTTCTGCATCCAATTTCAGGATAACCTGCCCACCTAACTGAATGCAACCCACTTTATTGTTTGACCCTTCCAGCTACCTACCATGGATTCTGGTGCTAACTAGGTAAGGTTGTTGACAGGAAACATCAGATGCTGACCTTTTTGTGGCTATTTCCACATGTTGAGACTCTGTCTTAGGCTGCTGTATGGGACTTTTGGAAGTTGTCTGTGAATAGTTACAGTAATCTTTATTGGCAACAAAGAAATTAAGATGAACAGTGTGATCTGAAGACGTGCATTTGCTCTCATGTATATTGTATATGGGGTTGTTTCAAACAAGTTTAGAAATTTTATAGTGCTCTTTCAAAAAGTAAAAAAAAAAATTGATTAAGGTTAGTTTAATAAGCATTGTTACCAGCTTGCAATTACAATACTGTAATCTGGCTACTCCTGTCAGTTAAAATTCATTGCAATGTATAGCATCTACCGGTATTCTCTTTTAAAGCCTTTCGGCCAAAATATACTGCATATTAATTAATATGATAATTTTTAAACATGTACCAAATGTGTTTATACTACAGATACAATAGAGAAAATTCTCGGCTTAAAAATAAAGTATTGCTTAAAACTAATGTTAAATGCAAATATACATACTGGGAAATAGAGGGCTAAATTCAGATGAGAAAAAACACTGATTTGTCATAATTTAATTGATGTAAAGACCTTTCAGTTCTTTTAATCAATCCTATTTTGAAGGCTCCTTTGAATAACTCTCAATAAATGGATGGTTGACTAAAATAAATTATTTTGGCATATTTTAGTATCAAAGATACTTGTGTAAAAAGACAAACTTCCTATGAGACGTATTCTAGACTGATAATGAGTAACAACTATGCTAAACAGGCAAACATAATTATAAATGCTTGTTATGATTAGAAAGTGACACAGGATTTTTCATATTATGCAAATCGGCATTTATTCAGCCCAGAGACTAGTAAGTAGTAAACATTTACTACTCTGCTCACTGAAAAGTAAGTAATGATTTACTGCTCAACCCAGAGACTAGTAAGTAGTCAAGATTTACTACTCAGCACACGGAACAGTAAGTAAAGATTTACTACTCAGCCCAGGGACTTATAAGTAGTCAAGATTTACTACTCTGCTTAAGGACTAGTAATTAGTCAAGATTTACTACTCAACCCATGGACTCATAACTAGTCAAGATTTACTACTCAGCCCAGGGACTAGTAAGTAGTCAAGATTTACTCTGCATGGCCAATTCTTACCCTGTTAAGACAAGAGAATGAGTGGTTCTCCTGAACATTGTAAGATATAAAACCATTCATCCAAATTTGTCAAGATGACATGTTGTACACTTGTTTACTTTTATTGACAATCAGTCTGTAACCCTCCAAAAAGAAATAATTTGCTTATAATTGGGCTTGAGTTACATGAAATTTCACACTCTGCAAGTTGCAGATGTAGTAATTTGACTAAAACAGAAGTGGATAAAAAAGTATGAGAATATTATGTTTAAATTTTGGGTATTGCTCTTTTAGTAGGAAAAACAAGAATAGATAATGTACCTGGCATATGAAGTGGCCAGAAAAATGGCAATTTAAACATCTCTTTTTCTGATTACATACACAACATGGCAGGCAAAAAGGTAACTATTTCACCTGAAGCATGGATGCTGCTGTATATTATCACAAGAAGGTGTGTCATGTACTATTTTGGGGCTTCCTGTCTTTATGGTGATGGTTTTTTGTTAACTTTTTTAAAGGTTTCCTTTGCGCTTATGTGTTTATTGTATTACTGCAGAGCCATTTGAGATATAGTGGTTAAACTGGATATATTTGTTTATTGCCATAAGAAAATGTCTTCTATAGCTCATTTTGGGTCCATTCTTTGAAGTCAGGGTCATGGGTCAATATTTAAAGTTTTCATTACACTTTTCTTTAGATTAAAGGATGAAAGCTACATAATAGCATTAGCAAGTGTGTTGCATGCCCTGTTAGAGGACCTCTCGTCAAGGTCACTGGTAAATATTTTAGGTTACTGTAACTTCCTTTCAGCTCAGCAACACTGTTCAGGATGTGTAAATAAAAATTGGTATGTTGTCATTGGTTATCTTGAAGGTCAAGGTCACAAGTCTGTATTTTATAGTTTCTTTTGTTTCTATTTTTTGTCAAAAATGGTTTAGGTTCTGGGATGTTTTTCATTTTGATGGCATTTCATGGATCACAGGTAAGGTGTTATCTTCAAGGTCATAGTCTCTGCTCAGTTTTTGCCTTTTCTGCATTTTTACTCTGAATTCCTTTGAGACAGATCAGTGAACTTGGTTACTTCCTTTTTCTGCCTGGTAAATCTACAACTGTCATAAAGGTAATAAAGTTCATTGTCAGACTGCATAGCTAGGTACTTTTGGTATAATTGCCACAGCTGATGATTCTCAGCAGGGATGGGAGTGCAGTGTGATGTATAAACTTGTGTGTTTGAATTTTAACTAATGATAAATATGATTCTAGAACTGAGATATAAAAACATTTTATTGAACACTTTTCTGCTATTTCAGGGAGTCATTATCTAGTCCAGTCCCTACTGGAGCCCCACCAAAAGATGAGCAGTCAGCACTGACAAGGATTTTGACTAAAACTGCAAGGTGAGAACTGTTTGCTGAACCCTATCATTAAATTATGCCGATTAATAATTTAAGAGATGTAAAAAAATTTGAAAATGCAAAATTTCATGCCATTAAACAAAACTCCAGGCTTTTTCTTCTTAACTAATATTCAGTTTTTGCATATTTGTAAATGGTACATGGCTAAGAAGATAAAATACTTCATCAACCCAGGACCAAGGTCTGTGACTTGCATTTAAACCCTGGACAATATTTAACAAAGATGTTCAAATTATGGACTAATCTATCGCCTAGCAGTCAGAGACTACTCAGTTTTAATCTCACACAACCAATTGTATCGGAGTCACAATTTTCCCTGACTGTGGTCCATCTACAGTCTGTTGGCAGGTTATTGACCTATTGCCAGAACAGTTGCACTCATTAGCATTGCACATCATGTAAAATCAAAATAATTTATATAATGTTGACCCTCACCATGTGTGAATTATTACCGTATATACTCGCGTATAAGCCCGTTCGCGTATAAGCCGACCCCCCCCAAACTGAATTGGTAAAACTGTTATAAAGTGCATGACCCGCGTATAAGCCAACCCATAATTTCTAGACTACCGGTACATCACAAGTTGCACAAAGTGAGTTCTGAATACGTTTATTTAGGCAAATCACATTATTAAATAAAATGAAAGTAAGAAAGCTAATGTATATGTTGAAATAAAAACAATTCTAAAGTGCTAAGTCTTAATGGAAATTTAATTAATCCTCATTCTAAAGTCATGAATTATAAAAGTTCTATCACTTTTAGGATCCTTCAAAATCTGGCTCTGTATCAGACTCGCCAAACAGTTCATGAATCTCGGCTTCTGTTACGGGTGTGCTTTCATCATGTACGTTGTCATTGTCATCATGGTCATCCGATAGTGTGTCGCTCTCCTTCTCACTCTCCTCATCATTGTCGGATTGAAATATAGCATCATCCTCTGTTCCATCCATGGCATTGCTGATACAGCACTTCCTAAATGATTTTGCAATCATTTCCGATGGAATTGAGTCCCACGCTTCTTTTACCCACTTGGTGACCAAATCGATGTCTGGCCTCATTAAATTCCTGCCTTTTGTCATTTTCACTGCCCCTGAACAAACCCATTCTGCCCACATCTTTCGTAACTTGTCCTTAAAAGGTTTGTTAAGGCAGACATCAACAGGTTGTAACACTGACGTTAAACCTCCTGGTATCACAGCCAGTGTTGTTTTCATTTTCTTTGTGGCCTTTTTTGACTTCATCGGTCTTGTATGCACGAAACATATTCCATACAAGCATTGAAGGTTTCCGAAGAATTGCACCTGGTCTCTTGTATATAGTGGTGGTATACTATTTATATACCTTATCCTGTAATTATTTCCATGTGTGGTTGGTTATCAATTTGTATTTGATAATTATTTATCATTGTTGTTTATTTGTGTGTTTTTTTGTAAACTACCGGTAGTGTGATTCAATTTATCAAAATATGATTGGTTTCAGCGTAGACATTATTCAAGTATTGTGACAGTTTATAACTTTGAGCAGGAACCATGTCCACTACCATATCTCATTAAACAATACATCTGAGAGACGGCATGTATTAGTAAAGTCATTGGCATTGTGCAAGAAAACAAACCTATTATCCCCGAGGCATTTACCACAGATTAAGCATATGGTAGCTATTGTACAACACTCTACCGGTAACAAACCACTTTGCTTTACAAACAACTAAACAACATTAGTATATAAACTGTGGCTGCTGATTACTTCTAAAACACCTGTCAAAAAAATCCCACACATTATATTGTTTTACAATTATTCATGCTGACTCGTATATTGCCCTGTTATTTACCCTTCCTAAGCGTGCGCGCAACAAACCCCTATGGAGCCTCTTGACATTTTTCCTTTAAGACTATCGTACATGTATTTCTACTCTCGATCAAAATGTTTGTCGTATATACCTTCAGTATCGTAATTCTTTTATTTTTTTACGTAGATTCTTTTCATATTTACACTGAAATAAGCTAGTGTGCATTTGTACAATACTGTAGAGTTTAATGATTACTGATTAGCTGTGGGTTAAATACTTGACTGGAGATTACTAATTCAGCGGTTCTTTTGGAAAATGCACGTACCACCGTGGTTCAAATAACACGTATCGCTGCATTTTCTGGTGGATGGACATCTGTCAAATAGACGTCAAGTACGTTAAAACGTGTTTTTCATTCATTATCCTACCACTTAAGTTAGAAAAAAAATATTTGTTTCACTTCACGACAGCACAAATCTTATGAGCCATATGGCATCATTAGGCATGTGATCTCATCTTCGGCAATCGACAGAAACAATAAATACTGGAAATCGAGGGAAAAAAGCTTTAAAAATTTCAGACTTGGACCTTGGCCTGCAGATAAGCCGACCCCCCCCACTTCTTCCAGGCCTTATTTTTTTCCTAAATTTTTCGGCTTATACGCGAGTATATATGGTATTAAATTGTTGATGATGCTTACGATTTATGATAATAACTGGAAGAACCCTGTTTATTCTCTAACGCTATGTAGGGTATTGCAAAACATCATTTATCCAAGGCCATATAATAATCAAAATAATCGGCTTTTCTTTAGCTATGGTTCTTAAACTGTCTGATGCTTATCATGCAGCTGTTTTCATCTCCATATTAAAGAGTACCTTCATGCTGATGCTTTAAATAGCTTGAAAAAACCTTTGAAAGTATTGGTTTTCAGTTTTGTACAAATCATATTAGTCAGCAATACAATATAGCTACCGGTACTGAAAAGAGAAAAAACTTAAATGATTATGAAAATGCTAAACAAAAATGGTCCAGATTTGTCAGAAATTGTCCTAACTGGAAGGCCTGTCACACGTAACGTAATGATGCTGATCATTTGTCAGATATGATTTGGTGTTTTACGACACATCAACACAAGTTGGTCATTTAGTGTCCAGGCAGTTGGAGTAAAGTAAATTGTACAAGGACACAGTAATTCAGCCAGGCTGGGCTGGTGTGTTAGTAGGATTAGAACCTGCACCCTTTTGGTTAGAAGTATGACTTGCAGTGGTTGCTGCCTACGTTAAAATCACTTCTTAGAACATGCATGTACACACATCAGACCTATTGGTTTGGGGGGGGGGTCTTTGTACCACTATGACTAGTTTAGTTTGATATCTTCATCTATTTGCCAATGGATGAAAACAACCTCTCATGCAAAATGATATGTTTGAGTAGCAGTGTAAGTTACATCCATTTTCCTTAGGGGTCAAAGGTATTTAATGTTCAAAAACTTATCAATAAAGGAAGGTGAAATTCCTGCTCATGTGTTGCTAACAAGTTTTAAATGGCCTCTTTTCATTCCCAATTGATCACATGCTTTTCACATCAGGAACTGTCTTTTGATCTTGGAGAGTCAAGTAGCTGGTTAATCCAGATATTGTTCAAATTGTAAACAGTTGCTGGGATGGTCCTGGCTTTTAAAAAGCTGTCGCCAAAAAAATCGCCAACTTCAATATTTTGTCGCCAATTTTCAAAAAGTGTCGCCAGAACAAGTAGTGTACATTTTTTCAAGTGTTAATTTAGTCTATTAATGTAACAGGCAATGAAAATTACAAAAGATGGGTTAGTTAATACTCTAATTACATCAAGCATTAACAAAATGTTACAAAGTGTTACATGAAGATCCGTCACGATTTTAGGGCTGACCACTTGTTGAATGCAGTTTCAAAGTCTAATTTTTCACATCTGTACATGCTGATTCTCATTAAATTCTTGAGAGATGAGGTGCAGAGTTTATTTCTGATGTCAGTTTTTATGAGGTTCATCTTACTGAATCCATGTTCACAGTCTACAGTGCTGACAGGTGACACCAGTAGTCTCTCAGCAGCCCCCCCCCCCCTTATGGCTAGCTTCACAAAGCTTCTAGGGAATTGCTTCCAAAATCCCAAGAATGATCACTGAATGCTGTATAAATTTTCTCGACAAGCAAAATAGGATCTCCATTCCCATGAATGAAACTTACACGAGTCAACACCTGGCAATATTGGACTGTATATATAAGCATAAATTCACACCCAATTTAGGGATTCTTTCACTCCTGTATTTTGAGAAATAAATAATTATTATTAATTATGCAAAACTGTTTTTTTTTTTTTTTTGCTATTTCTTGTTGCGGAGTTTAAGTCTCTGCAGCCGTAACACAGATTGATGGCAAAAGGAAAAGATCAATGAGTAAAATGCTGTACTGGCGACAGATATAATTGTGATCGAGATTTTTTCCATTTGCTTTGTATTTATACGCAGTAGTTGGTACTTCAGAGGTTATCAGTTTTCTATGAAGGTTCAACAAAACTATTGTATTGGTATATGTAAAAAAAAAAAAAAAAACAACAGAAGGATTAGCCATTCAATTAATTGTATCTGTTCTATTCGCATCTTCAGAAGTCGGTCAGTTGTAGGTATAGTTCGGTAGCATGATTGACTGTAACACAGTATACAGTACTCAGCCCAGATGTCAGCATAAGCAGATTATGATGTAACAATGCACTGTAAAGATGGGGTTGTCAATACGAACAAAGGATCGTTTGTGTAACAGATCGATTCCAATGCATTGCTTAGTCAAGTTTGTGGCTTTCTTTCATTCTCCCTTTTAATTTATCCAGTCCAAATCCATGATTGTATGTACAAATTAAATAACCAAAAAGTTGTCGCCAAAAAAATCGCCAGAGGGGATATTTTTGTCACCAATAAGGAAAAAAAATCGCAATTTGCGACATTGGCGAAGCCCAGGACGATCCCTGAGTTGCCTCTGTGCCTAATTCTGCAGGTTTGTTAAACAAAGTGTCCTTTATTTAACATTACTTGTAATATGTTAGCTGTGAAATTAGTGTTTTCTCATTGTGCACAAAACAAACAATCATTGATTTTTTTAGAGTTACTGATGACCTAATTTACATGATGTATTCCAATGAGCAGAATATAGTAATCTTCAGACATGATTTTTCTCCGTTTTAAAGTGGAATTCCACTTTTCTCCTGACTGGAACCAGATTTTTCTTGATATAGTTTTTTATATCATCTCCGATCCGGTTTTTTTTTCAAGCAGTCTCTCCAGTCCCATTCCACAATGATCCTTGTAAATTATTTGTTCCATATATTAGTTAGCACATGACTCGTGTAAAGAGTATTCTGATTGGTGAAAGGTTTAAATTCATCCATTGAATCTTCGTGTAATGGAAACTGATGGCAATGGAAAGAAGAAGCATGCTTGCAAAACATGGCGTCCTGAGTTGTTGAGAGAGACCATGACACAAAAAGTTTAGGTAAAGGTTTAAAATATGTATGGAAATGGGAATGGCTAGAGCAAAAAGTTGATGGAAATTTAGTTGGTCAGTTTATAAGAAAACTGAATGATAGAGGACTAGCATTTTGTGACCTCTGCAAGAAAGATCTGAATTATGGTAATCGCAGTTGGAAGAGTTTGGAACAGCACCTACAAAAGAAGCTGCATATGGAAAAATTGAAACTCAGAAGGCATCTGGAAAAAGTGCAAATTAATTACTATAAGAAGAAAGATCATACCATGAGAAAAAAGATGGAGCCCTCTGTCCGAATATGCGCACTGCATGTCACCAATAAAGCACCATCTTGAAAGGAAAAAGGCTCTCATTGAGAAGGAAAAGAATTCATTGCACATTGAACAAAAAAGTCAGTGGTGACAAAAAGGAAGGCTAAAGAAATGTTTGTCAAAGCCACAGAAAGAGCTCGACTGGCATATCAACAGGTTGTGTCCATTGGAGAAAAAGACAAGTGAATGTATGTGATTATTTGTATATAGTTGATATACTTGTGTGTTTATTTTACAGATTTGTTATGAAAAGAGAGAAGCATAATATATTTGCTGCAACAATAGACAAATTATTGTGACATAATTATGATGTGAACACTGACATGCACATGAAATAACTTCAGCATCAATAGTATTGGAAAACAAATTATGGGACAATAAATATTGTAAAATTAAGTTAAGTTGAACATTTTTGGTAAGTTTCTTAGTTTTTCAAATGATTATTTTGGTTTATTTTATGATAATAAGTTGCACCAGGAGCAGTTTTGTTATGTGTAAAATGCGTCCCTTTGGGTGAGGACCCTCATTCCCCCCTTAATTTTTTTTAAGCTTCTTATGGAAGACTAAAATCATGTCTGAATCTTGTGTGGAACATAAGTTTGGGACATGTATTTTATGATTTATTCAATATTGCATGTAACTAGATATGTTAACAGAATAATAATAATAATAGTAATAATAATAATAATAATCATAATAATAATAATAATAATAATTTTCAATGTTGGGCGTTTGTTCAGAATGTTTGAAAAGGAACTTGCATATAGAGGTATCTGTTTGCAGATGCTAGTTTGTCCAATTCTCCTGGGTGACTGCTATTGACAGGTTTTACAGTCTTTAGAAAAACAGAATGTTGACTTTACATTGCAAATGACATTGTCAGTAGAGCAAAACATTAAATCTTATTTTAAAATAATTCACCATATATTTGCAAAAGTCTTAAATTGTTTTTCACCCACAAGATGAATTATATGTTATTCGCTTGTAGAAGGTCAATCCTGTTTTTATTTTATGATCAAATGAATTGGCTAGCTAGATGTACTGTATAACAGATTAATGAAGCAGATTTCCTACTGGATCCCTCACTATGTCAGCAGTCTGCCATTAATGTTCTGTTGTGTTTTGTGATTCCCCATTAAAAGTAATAGCGCAGATTAAAAAAAATATGTTACAATGTCTTGGATATGAAGTTTTGTCGTCTTTAATGGGAGGTGGCTATATTAACCTCTCAACTATGTAAGCCTCTAAGAATAGGTGTGAATTTCATGGTTTTAGTGTTATCTGTGTCTATAGACAGCCAGTGAAAAATTTAATTTTTTACTCCAGTGAAATGTCATCATTATTTCTCTCAGAAATTCCAGTAATTCCCTGCCTAACAAATTTATAAAAAAATACCTTTGTGGTAAAAGCATACCACCACACCTTTTGGAAAAGGATCTAGCAATGATACTGTCAGTTTCGATTGATAATATAGTTTTGTTTCTTTAGAAATGTGATAGATGTTGCTACCATTGAAGGCCAGGGTGTAGAACAGCATGAATACTATGAGAGGGCTAGGCATTACAGGTGAGTCTTGTGAACTTAAAATATAAGTATCCTAGCCTGATTGTAAAAATATAACATTTGCTCGTAAAATAGGAAAGATTTAACAGGTTTCTAATTTTTACATGATTACATTGTTTATTAAAGAGCAGCCCTATGAAAATGTAGTTTTGTTGTATTTAATGGCAATTTTAACACATATTGATGATATCAAGCTGAGGAAATAGCAGCTTTCCCAAGGATCCATTGAAACATTTGACCTGGCCTTGGCTGGGTAATGAACCTGCATTTCTTTCGAGTCCAATGCTTTACCAACTGGCGGCCGCTTCTCCTTCAGAAAACTGAATCGTGCAATCAATTGTCAAACCTGCTAGAGTCAACACGTGCATATGAAAAACAACTAAGCATTATAGAAGTAAAGGATATACTAGTCCTATTCAGTTATAAAGAGATATATACTGTATTTAACTGCATATAAAACCACAAGTTCATAACAACTATTTGTAGATAGAGCCTTGGGTTGACATTTTAAATGAGATTAATTGCAATTTATCTTGATAAAGAACATTTTTGTTTTCTATCATTTTCATTAACTGATTAAAGCAAAATGATTTTTTTTCACCATGAATTTAAATATGTATAGTTTAGAAATCTTCCAGTTCTTTCTTCCCGTAACATGAAAATGATAGTAATATAAATGTGGTATACTTCAGCACACATGCTTAAAATGTTTTGTTTTTTCAGTCAAAAGGTGAATGTAGTTATGGCAAACAGGAATAAGTCACTGAAGCCTTTTCTGCCCAATGGAGTCTCAGCACCACAGAATGTTCTGGCTGCCCAGCCTATTTCCCTTGCAGATATTGAATTGGTGAGTTGCCTCCCTTGCCCTACATGCTGGGCCAATGAAGCTTTGCAGAAACAGTCCATTTGTTAGCATATTCATGATATTTAAATTTTGTGAAAAATATTCTCACTAAAATTTTTGTGAGAATGGCCAATATGTGTTAGAATATTTGTGATATTAACATTTTGCAAAGAAAATTGTTCTTATTTTCACTATGTATTTTTGTCCAAAACAATGAAAAAAATGAGTTTCCTTCTAAAATCGTTAACCTTTCGTGCTTGCAGAAATTAAAGTGTTTGTGATTGATGACCTTACTCATAACTTTTGTACATGTTTCTGTTGAGGAGCTCAATAATCTCATGTTTTTTTATAGTAAGTGTAGATAAATTTTCTTAAGTCTCAAAATAAGTGTGCTTTATTGAACTAGGATACAATATACTAAGTGGTAGATGTGAAAACATTTCGGATATACAACAGACAGATTTTTGTGTTCATGTAAATTATCCCAAGCTTTTCTATGAAAACCTTAGCAAGGCAGGGAATTCAAAATTAGGCCCATCCATTCTTCTGTTTGTTGCACTTTCACTTCAGCATATTACCGCTTGAATTATTATTATTAGATTTCAACCAAATGTGGAGTGCAGCATGGTGTGGTGAGACCATGACTAAGTCTAATTGTTACTGTCGCTGTTTGAGGTTTGTCGTCTTCATTGTAACCCTTGACTTTCAGATGCACTTACTCTCATTTTCTCAGAATGATTCCTGTTATAGCTTGCATGTCAACCAAATTTAGTATGCAGCTTGATATTGATGAGGCCTTGGCTGAGTTTGATGGGAGAATAAAACATAAGAGTACAGAATATTTTGAAATACATCCTTTGGCTAGTAAATGGATTTAATTATTTTCATTAATTGTTTCATAAATTTCAGTCTATGTACTATAGTTGACAAAAAATATTTCATTTTAGATTTATGATCTGTATTCTGTTAACTTCTGGCAAAAAAACATGTGAACTCTTGGTTCAGGGTCCCTGTTTAATTGCACTTGGCTACAACAGTGCAGTGAATTGCCTTTTTATTTCAAGACTGAAACGGTTCTCATACTGTAATCAGTGGAGACATATATGCTTTTTGTGTGAATTTAATGCAGAAATTATATTTGTATTTTTTAATGTAATAACATTGATTTTCTTTGGTGGGAAATGAATTAGTGGTCAAATCCCTATAACACCTTATTGCCAGACTTGCCAACTTTCATTTTTCCACCAATAATTCAAGTAGTAATATAGTGGATTTCAACCATAATTTTATAATCAGCTTAAAACTGACAAAGCCTCTGTTGAGTTGGATTTTCAGCATTCAAAATCATCATTTAGCTGCATTATTGCCATGGATTAAATAACTCATCCACTTTCATTTCTGCTCAATTCTGACAGTTAAAATGGAGGGGCCCCCGAGTGGTCTAAAGCGCTCTCCATCACGGATCACTGCTGTCTCACCTCTGTCTGCGTGGGTTCAAGTCTCGGGCTCGGCAAATGTGGATATGTGAGAAAGCTTGCCGGTAGCTTCTCGTGGGTCGGTGGTTCTTTCCGGGGTTTTCCCGATTCTTCCTCCACCATTAATACTGGCCGTCATGTATAGCCTATCTTGTGCTGAAAAATGGCGTTAAACCCTATAACAACAACAGATAAAATGGACCCATCCACATTCATTTGCACTCAATTCCTGCATATAAATTAACCCATCCACTTTCATTTCTGCCCAATTCCTAGAGATAAGTGGACCCATACACATTCATTTTTGCTCAATTCCTGCATATAAATGGACCCATCCACTTTCATTTCTGCTAAGTTCTTTTATTTATAAATTTTGTCTTTACATCAGATATGAACGACAGCTTGAAAGTAACATGACCTTGGATGAGGTTGAATAACAGCATTATGCATCATTATTCAGGTTGTCAAACCTTTTAAGTTTCATTTCTGCACAGTAACGCTGTTAATTCTTATTAGATTCCAGCCAGACTCAATATGCAACGTGCTTTTTATGATGCCTCGGCTGAATTCATTTGTCATTATTCAGTATCAGTAGCTTCCTTCCAGTGCAGTATTTGTCATTGGTAATAAATTTTGTCATCAGTACATATACAGCTATATGTTCATGACTGCCTGGTTTAATTAAATTTGTCAGCATTTGATCTGCAGCATTGTTTCAGCAGAGTTGTGGCCTCTGATTGTTGAATCCACCCACATTTGTTTCCAATGAATAATTTCCGTTATTATTAATGGATCTGAAGTTTATTTGCAGCTCTGTATGTATATAACAAAGTGTAAATTTGACTCTCAGTTTAATATGTCATATAGTGGAGTTTTGGCTGCACAATGTTTGATCCATATTTTTTGTATATAGATTTGTATAAATGAGACCTCACCTGGATTCCATTGTTAGTATTCTCTGTCATCAGATTTATCTTTCTTTACAAATGTACCTTAACTCAAATTAGCTTATTACCATTGTGGGCATGCATTTTCCATTATAAATATGCCTTAACTCATTTAATTTACTACCATTGTGAGCAAGCAGTGTTTCTTTACAAATGTGCCTTAACTCATTTAGTTTACTACTATTGTACACATGTGCCTTGGCTTGTTGAGTTTACTGCGATTGTGAGCAAGCTGTTGCCTCTACAAAACTACACTCCCATTCTTCCACGGAAACATAGGGGGACATGCTCTTTGGAATTTGCTTATTTATAATGTTTTTTATTAGCATGAATTAAATCTATCAGTTTTTAATGAGATAATGTTGTATATTTTTCCTGAAGACGCAAATTTACTTTGGTCCCATCCATCACTTTCCAGACATACAGATCTTCTGATAAGTAAAATCTAACTTAACTGATTGATTTATCCTATTTTCAATAATAATTTCTTCAGATGAGAAAGATAATGTTTTTGTTATTAATGTTTCATGGCATGGTGCACAAGTGGTTTTTTTTTTTTTTGCCAAGACAATTGGAATGAAGTGCTTTCCACAAAGGGCATACCATGGTAGCCACCCTGGGCTGATCTGATGGTAGACCCCACCCCTTTCAGATGCAAGTATGGCATGCTGACCACTTAGGCACCAAGTAGAAACTACCACATGAATTGTGAAAAATTATGATACTTTTTTATGCCACATAAATTTGCAGTCGTGTTTTCAAAAGCAAAATTATAAGAGAGTTATCTAACTCATTACTTTCATAATAAATCTGTACATTTTGTTGGTAATTTGTGTGTTTAATGCCCTTCTCAACACATGATAGAGCCATACATCACAGGATGCATATTTGGTGGGGGAAGAACTGAGGAAGCTACTGGCACGTTTTTTCACATAGCCATGTTGGTTGAGCTGAGACTTGAAGTCATTCAGACATAGGTGTAATATAGGAGTGATCTGTAAAGTTGAGCACCTTAGATCACTTGGCCAACACTAATAAATTGTCATTTTCAGAATGCATACTTAAATTACACAGTAAAGTCCGGCTTATGCAGCCATATCTAGAATAAGTTACCTTAATAGACAGGTGTTTATTTAATACAGCTTCTGGTGATATATATTGTGGGACTTGAAAAACTAGCTGAAGAAAGATGAGTATTTATTTTTTCCATGTGACCTTTACGGTTGGTGTTACTTTAACTTTGTCATGTGTCAGATATAAACTTGACAATACTAAAATAAAGAAAAAATTAGAGTGGGGGCTTCATTGTTATTTTGCTTGTGGTAAGTAATGTCATATTTATATTTATATTTGTATATTTTGAAAAAAAATATTTTTTACTCTTCAGATAAGCAATGCTGCTGCCAGGGCTGCTAAAGCCATGAAAGATGTCAAAGTTCAACATAAAGAAGATTTGGTTGTTGCCTTTGGAGTTCCATGATAATCTCCATACAGTTTAGTTATTTAATTCATTTCACCTATCCTTCAGTAATATTGCCATGCTTCCATATGTGTGTGTAGCATTTGAAACAAACATTTGTATATGAATAATATTAAAATAGTATACTGCATTCGTTTCTGATTTCCATTTATGTAATTATCGGATTATTTAAGACATGACATTTGTAGATGTATTGATGCCGAATTTGTTATGAATTGACCAATTGATGTAAATTAAGTGCAGTTTAAAATTCTGACATTTTTATATTAATTAAATGAATTAAAAAATAAAATTCAGGATAACTGAATATGTTTATTGTAGAAATTTGTATGCACTATCAAAAGTAAAATGCATAACTGTTCAACTACTTGATATTTACGCTTATGAACCAGATTGTTTACACTTATGAACTGGATTATTTATGGTTATCAATCTGATTACTTAGGCTTATCAACCAGATTTTACTGCATGTTACATATACCTAATTGATCAGTAAAAAGTAGGATGACAAGAAGGAGATGGCAGTAACAGAGGGAGGTACTGTACATAAATAAGTGATCACTCATAACTTGTCTAAGTACAGAATTATTATTGTATACAGGAAGCTTACAACTGAGACTGTTTTTCAAGTACAACAGGCACAGGCACAAATGTTTTAAACAAAAAGGGGCTTTATGTGTTTCAATACTTTTTCAGATATACACTGTTATTCAAAATCTATTTCTGCTTAAAGAATGCTAATTAATGTGGATGCCTAATTTTTCGAAAACTTTCGAAAATGAGATTCATTATTTTAAAAATGTATTTCCCATTTTCATTTCCACTCAGGTTTAGAATGTTTGTAATATGAGGCTAGAACTAGTTTTACATTATAGGGTCGTTTCGAGAAAAGCGCCTTTTGTTAAATTGTCATTGGTATTTCAGTATTTTGGTCATCATCAGGAAACAAAAGAGTACAAGCCACTATTTGTTTCCTCCACTTCTGTATCAGCAGCATTTGTTTACTTGTACACCGATAACCAATAATATTTGCTGTTCACATCGTTTGTCTTGAACACGCTTTTGTAAGCTAGAAAGTGAGTTAATAGGTATGCTTGTACATAGAGTTCCTTGGATATAATGACTCAGAAAATTTGTACATACATTGACATGATGGGTAGTATATTACTATGGGCATTAAATGTATAGTCCATAGATTATCACCATCCTGTATTATGATGATGCAGAGTACTTTTGGCAATTCAGCAAGGTCTTTACACCTCGTTTCGTTGCAGCACTCGAATGAAGTATTTGAAGAAATCAGTGACTCAGACAAGAAACCCAGCCCATGAAAATAGCTACAGCTAATGTGTGTCTTTGGTACACCACATTGTTTTCACAAAATGTAGCACATAGATATATCAGTAGCAAAATCTGCTTTCAAAATTAAACAATACCATTTTGAAAATCTTGTCTGATTTGTTGTACATTTATGCCTAGTTTCATTGTGATATGGCATACCATAGAGACAAACTCATCTGGTTTTTCTTGTCGGACAGGTTCTTGTATTTTTTATATAAAAATACTGGTCAGTTCTTTGTTTCAGATGAGACTTAAAGCTTAGAGAAGGGCTGAGTAATCCAAGCAGCCTGTGACATGGTATTGGTTAGTTTGGGTTACTCGCATGCATTTTTATGCCCTCTGTCATGTCTTTGTAATGTCAAGCTTAGATCGAGAAGGGCTCAGTATTCTGAACAGCCTGTGACATGGTATGATTTGTTTGGGTTACTTGCATACATTTTTATGCTCTCTGTCATGTCTTTATAATGTCAAGAGAAAGAGTTATGAATATGAATAATAAGCCAATCATTTATTGAGAAACTGACTTTAAAGTTTAATAATAAGAATTGTGAATAGGCTTCTGAGAAGTTTATGTACATAACATTGCTATAATGAATTTTTTCATTTTTTCAAACATATTGTACAAAATTCATGAAAGCACAAAACTTCCTCAACAGAAGTATACTTGAGAACAAAAACTAGTCAAACCTATATGAATTTTGACTTGCTTGTATTAGCAGATGTTGAGCCGTGTTACCATCTCTTGTATTGAAGTTTTTGAAACTCATTTAGTATATAGTGTTGTCTACAGACAATATATATTGTTGCTTTAAACTCTCATTGTTTGTTTGGATCATTTCATGGACAAATATTTGCTGACGTTAGAAAATAGAGAATATGCCGGAATAAAACTTAAGAAAACATATTTATACTGCCAGGGACTATTTGTTAAGTATCCCTGTGGAATGTGGAATGCCAGTGACTATTTGTTAAGTATCCCTGTGGAATGTGGAATGCCAGGAACTATTTGTTAAGTATCCCTGTGGAATGTGGAATGCCAGGGACTATTTGTTAAGTATCCCTGTGGAATGTGGAATGCCACTTTTTTAAGAGGGATACCACCAGTAGAAACGGAATTATGCAAACATGAAAATAACAGGTTTAAATCCTACCCAAACTAGGAATGTATTATATTTTTTGCTCACCTGGTAGGTATAAATGGAAAAGCTCTATAATGTCTCATAGGTGGGGATTGAAATGAAATTGTCTCGTTTTCTTTTGAAATCAGTATTGATTAAACCTCTTTGATTTTCAATATGTGCTTTTTAAATCATTTCTGAACATGAACTGTAAGGCATATGTGCATGAGATGTATTACTGGTTTATATCATATTTAAGCAATGTAACTTCAGGAACATTTTTCATTCCAGGTAGTTACATGAAGTATGAAAATGTTATAATGTTAATTACCTTGACTCCTTGGGAGAAACCAGTTTTATTGGCTACATCATCGTAATGCAAATTAACTATATCATGAAATGGTGGTGTTCCATTTCTCCAGAAGGAGTGTCAGGTCATCGTAATTGGTGGAAAACATTTTATTGTATTATATAATTATCTGTTATAACAAAGTCTCAATTTCTACAAATAGCTGCAATCAATTTATATAATTCCTTGCATTCTATATGCTGACTGATTGTAGTTGTTTCTTCATGGGTCTTTACCATTCAAGTCCTTGCTGATCATTGTTTTAATGTTGTTGTTTTTGTTGTTGTTGTTATGGGGTTTAACGCCATTTCTCAGCACACGATAGGCTATACATGGCAGCCAGTATTAATGGTGGAGGAAGAACCCGAGAAAACCCCAGGAAGAACCACCGACTCACGAGAAGCTACTGGCAAGCTTTCTCACATACCCACATTGGCTGAATCCAAGACTCGAACCCACACAGACAGAGGCGAGATGACAGTGATCCGTAACGGAAAGAGCTTTAGACTACTCGGCCACTCGAGGCCCCTTGTTTTAATGGGTGTGCCTTCCATGCATGGTCACACATATGAAAATGAATAATTCATTTGAAACATTTACTCATTGCCATTATCATGAAAAAATAAGGCACAGATTTTATTACCCAGTTGTTTATATTCTTTGCATCTTCATTTTTTGATGAGCTTACTTTTTGGGGCTGGTTATACTTATAAACGATAACAATCATGCTATGTGAAAAAAGAAAGAGTAAATATAGTTTGTGAGGATCAATACAAAACAAGACAGGTTAATATCAAGACCATCTCAATGCTGTATATGAATCTGACACATTTTCCCGGTTAGCCTATTTTTGAAGCTGTATTTGGAACCCTGAAAATTAGGTCACTTTGACTAGCTTTATATTTCAAGCATTTGTGTGGATATAAGACCTGTAAATCCTTTGAAAATCTTTTTAATGTTTCGATGATGACACACACCCAAAATGTAATTAATTACAATTTTCTTTTCAAGTACTACATATGTATGTTCATATGTATATATATATTTTACGTTTGTTTAATATGTCAGTATGTCTACCTTGATTATTGAGTGTAAATTGGGTCTTCAGATGCGACAGATCTTGAATTTTGGGTGTAAATTTCATCTTTACAAAAGACACATGACATACCACTTTAGTGGAATATATTTAAGGGGATTCAGGATGACAGATTGCTTTACAACTTTCACTCTGTGCTCACTGTGGCAAACGTTTAGCAAGTTGGTGACTTAAGTGTCTGTGGAAGTATCTATCTGTACATTCATCCACACCCTAGATTAACCTATAGTGATTGCATGGACTTAGCATTGCTTATATTGTCGAAAATGAAATAAAATCAGAAATTAAAATATGTACAAACTTTGATCGATCATTTTCCATTGTTTGTTTCCTTACTGGGACATTGTTCTTAATGAAGCGATGACTCAACTATGTGTACTCTGTCGTTTATAAAGATCACTAATTAATTGTACCTGCAGAATGATTAGAAAAGGGACAAAGATGTATATGTCAAGGTAAAAATACTTTGATATATATTCAGATTGCTCCTGCTATCGAAATTGTCAATTTTAACAATCATAGATAATGCAGATAATAAACTCTAAGTCCAGTCAACATTGTCCAATTTTTTTTATATATGTAAAAATGGTATATTCATTACATGTTGCTTCCATTAATCTTGTGTTCTGCAGATTAAAAGCTTCACATAGTAATGATCATTATATGAAGAGCTTGTTATAAACTTCTCGGATACGCAGCATTTTATAATTTTATTAGATTTATGTTTTGTCTTCACAAAGTTGTTTGTATAATACCACATAAAGTATTAATAATAATTTAGCAACTCAACAAAGTCATAGGCTTTTTCTGCCTTGAGTCTGTTAGCATTTAATAGGACACATCTCTTTTTCCTAGCGGCAACAGTATCATCAGCAGTGGAAGAATTGGTGTTTACAGCTGAAATTGAAATAACATGCATTATGAGTGCCCAAGATATTGATGTACAGGTAGGCAGGCAGTTGACACACATTTATCAGGTTTTCATTCAGAGTTGGGCCCAGTATTGCATGTGAACACCTGTTTGATACTGGTTACCAGCCTTACTTCATTTCAGTATTATAACAGCATCATGGAATTGATGCACCATTTGGACTACACATGTAAAGGTATGTGTTGATATCTTGAAAGTTGTATAACATAAGTCATAACTCTATTCACAGGTGAGTCAATATTCTGCAAAGCTTATTATTTCACATTTCTCATTTTTTCTTCTGTTTGTAGAATGTCACCTGTTTTGTTAGAACTGTCATGCCCAAGCATTGACACTGTTGTATAATTTTCATCTTTTCGTAAAATGTATGGTAGCAATAAAAAGGTCAATACAGGTCAGTAAAAAGAAGGTATCATTTGAGAATCTTGATTCAGCTTAGGTAGCAACTCTGTCTTTGTCTTGAGGGCAGATAGGTAATTTAATTTAACAACCTGATTAGTCAGAAGCTTTGGATAGTCTCAGACAGAAAACACTGATACATGTTAATAATGTATGATGATGCATATATTTTCTTTTAAACTGAGAAATAACCTCATCCAAAAACCAAAACTATTCACAGTTTCAAATATGGTGTTTTGCAAAGTTTGGTATCAGAATTGTGCAGTTTAACACATACAGTGTGCATGTATAAGATGATGCCTAAAAAAGAGGATAATTAAACATTTTAAGGTTTAGAATATTTAAGAAATTCCTTTACAGTAGTTTGTAATAAATTTGTACCAGGTTATAGATAGTTGAAGGATGAAAGGGGCAACACTAGCCCAGAAGTTACTTGATATTATAGTAAGATTCATTTGTTTGTAATTGTTAATTTTTGCATGAGAGAATGTTTTATTTGTTTGTATTTTTTGTTTTTTCATTCCTTTTCTTTTTTTTTGAATGTTCTTCATGTAAATATGCATCAGATGTCCAGTTATTAAGTAATGTTCAAGGTGTAGGTGAGGAGTTGTCTTTCTTGTATGTGCACAAAGTTGTAATGATGGGTTAACACTTTTAGTTGGAAACTTGACTATATTGGCTAAAGAACCCAGTATGTGAGAAGGCACTAATCTAGGCTGTCCAAAAAAAGCAAAATATCTTTTTTCATATTTTAAGTTTTAAAATGCCTGTTGAATAACAAAGTTGCATTTGTTCCTATTCAGCTCCTAATGATCAGTAGGGGATGGACCGCTCCGGTGGCCTAGTGGTTAGAGTGTCCACCTAGGATGCAGGAGGTCATGTGTTTGATCCCTGGCCGAGTCATACCAAAGACTAACAAAAATGGTACTAACAGCTGCCTCGCTTGGCGCTCAGCATTGAGGTTAGTGTTAGGACTTGTTCAACTGGTGTCAGAATAATATGACTGGGTGGGACATCGTGCTACATGTCTGCAGCATGATGCCCCAGTGCTGGACATCACTATAAACTGCCACACTGCAGACATCGTAGTGACATGACTGAAAAATTGTTAAAGCTATGTTAAAAATCCAAATCACACAGACACTCAATAGGGGATAATTGATAATGACCTATATTGCCACTCATGCCTTCTATGTAATCATAAAAAAATAAACATTCAGGATGTGTAAACTTTAAACATGAAAAAGTGTTTTATTACCTGAATTTCTTTGAAATATTAATTTATGTTCAGGAAATTACAGTCTAGTTGATTCTAAAGTTGCATCATTCTGACCATTAATGAAAGTTAAAGTCCACAATTTTTAAGTTTGCGTTCATTTTTTCTATATTACACCAATAGAAAAGTGTTGCATCATGTCACAGCATTACATTAGGGTGAAAGTTTTTCAATTAGACCCTTCTGTTTATCATTTTTTATTAATTCAGTAGAACAAAAGGTTAGTGAACAGTACAAACAAAAGGTTGTCCAAAGTTGGTAAGTTGTCTACTAAGTACACCTCAGTCAAAAAAACATAGTATGAAGAAAGGACTTAAAGATGTGAAGAGATGCGACACCTGCTGCATGTAACGTGGAATGCATGAGTAATCAAAGTACTGCTGACATCGTTGGAAAAGCTCAATCTAGAGTGGTGAGATTTTTATTTTTAAATGCAACAGTTCATGCAGAAAATCTACATAGATAATGATATGTCTGGTCATGAGAGCATGGTGTTCACAGTGAATTGATCCTGCATGGCATGTAAAAGGAACTGGGAGGCAGATTGAATTAGAATCAGTCAGTCACCGTATCAGTATGCACAAGAACTGTCTTTCAACATTTGTATTTTGTTGGAATATTTTTAGCATATTTCAGGAAGAAACTCACTGTCTCAAAGGTGAACCAAATTTTGCAAATTAATTGGTGTTGGGAAAAATTAGGGTTGATCTCACAGAATGGATGGTGTAGAGTGTTGTTTAGTGATGATTGTCAGATGATGCTTGGTCATGAGAACAGAACAAGTATCTGGAGAGAATGAGATGAAAATTGCCTACCTAGGTGTTTAAGAATGTGTTGTTTGCATGTATCATAAGGGAAGATTTTTATGATGGTGTGGAGATGCTTGCAGTATTGTAGAATGGGATCATTGGGGAAAAGTGTTAGCAGTCAAATAGATCAAAGTTCTTTGAGTCTCTGATATCTTTTAAATCTGGCAATGGTTCATCACTGTTCACAGCTGTTCCTGATATTCATTTGTGGTTTGGTTTTAGGAAACACTTTCCTGCTAAAGTTACTTTTTTTGAGATGATAACTGCTTCTCAAGTCTTTGAGGACTGGTTAGTAGAAAGCTGATAAGGGCATTAATGGTTAGAAACTGGTCACTGGGCCCTGATATTAATGCTGTAGAAAACACCTGGAGGACTCTAATATTCCGGCATTAGAGAAACACAGACTATAGTCACAGATGATCTAATGAGTGCTAATGTGGCAGTCAGTTCCTTTTGCAGCATAAAAGTTTATATCAATCTATTTAAAGAAAAATAGGTCGTTATATTTTTCTAAATAAACTTGTAATAAAGTTCTAATAAACATGTAAGTAAAATTCTTTACTTTCATTTAATGTTTAATAAAATTGTAATAATTTGAAGTGTGACATGCCATTGTATTATACTGATGCAACACTTTTGGCATGGTGCTGGCTCTATAGACATACACTGATGCAACACTTTTGGCATGGTGCTGGCTATATAGACATACACTGATGCAACACTTTTGGCATGGTGCTGGCTATATAGACATACACTGATGCAACACTTTTGGCATGGTGCTGGCTATATAGACATACTTCATCTCAGCCACGCTTCCTAGCTAATAGGCAGCAGTTTGAAATGGGTTATATAGCATCTGTTTCCTGGGAGGGGGACCAGGTCTATAAGACTAAAGTGGCTAATTTTATACTTGCATGTAATTTAGTTGAATATTACTTGTTAATATATTTGTTTTGTTTTGCTTGGGGGGGGGGGGTGCACCCTGTACATATAGTTATACTGAAATCCTGAAATTTGGTGAAGGAACAATTTGATTTTTAGAACCAGACATATGATTATCATCATGTACACACTGTTATGCTGAGGTGCCATTTATCATTAATACATATATATCTTTGACAAGTGATACAACATCACAATCTTAGGTTACTATAACCCATTTTTTGCTGGTATTCTTATTGAAGCCATCAAAGTAGACAATTATATTTACCCCATTACAACCATACCATTACAGGAAAAGATTATCACTGTGACCGACATTGTTCATTGTACAGTCTTAGGTTAAGTGTTTGCATTTAGCTCACATTTACATAGGTTTTCATCATCCATACACATACTGTTATAGCTACACATACTATTATACCAGAAATCATGCAGCTTGGTCAGGGATACATCTTAATAAGTGCCACACACATAGTGGTTAATCGTTCTCTGTTGCCTGTATTACATGCTTGAAGTAACATTCTTCCAGTTTAGTGTATAAAGGTCATTTATTGGATATTGATTATGTTTGTCTCATAAAAATTGAAAATGTAAAGCTTTTCGTTTTGTATGACACCATTACAACCAAGTAAGGCTGCTGTGACCTAGTAGCGTTCATGCTTTACAATCATAGGCTAAGCATTTGTGTTTAGCTCATGACTGCATTTATTTGTTCCAAGCCATACACCCCTCTTTATGATGGCATGTAATACATGTGACACATCAGCTGTAGTGAGTAACAAATGTAATTACTGATGCACCTGATCATACTGGCTGTCACTCAAACGTTACCTGTAACTTGTTCAGTAAAATCTGACTTCAAAGGATGGACATGTATAATGAGGCAGACTTAAAAACATATTTCGAAAACCAGTAATCTCTGATTCTCATCAACTCTGTTTTGATATCAAAAGAGTGTTCTTTCCTGTTCATTTCTGTTAAAATCTTGTATGCATTGTCACAGGTCCAACAATTTATAGTTCAGAAATCAATTTTGTCTGCATATTTTCTGTATGACTATTAGTGTCTACATTAGCTAATGAATACACTAAAATCTGTATAATTGATTAAACCTTGGTTTTTATGGCCCCACTATGAACATGGAAGCATCATTATATTACTCTTGCCCATCCATATATACATTTGGTTATCTATTTACCTGTACATTTAGGTCACCACTGACACAGGATATTGGTGGTCCATGAAGTACTTGTCAGGTTAAACTGAAGAGTTCTAGATTGAAGGCTCTTGCTTCTCATTGATGCTTTCCTATTCACCATTAATGGTCACTGATGTAAGGTATACATTGTGTGCTTAATTAAGTCATCTTTGGTGCAATTAGATGTGAAGGATTGTTATGCCTTGTGTTTGTCTTTCATTTGCCTGCAGATGTAATGACACAGATGTACTAAATTATAACATACCGTAAACAAGTAAATGAATTGTTTAATCAAATCATTGACGAAATTGTTGGGATATTTTAAATATATTTTTATAATCTATTTAGGTTTTTATTTTTTTTTGGCATGTTCATGCCATATTTTGTAGAGAAAGTATGTAGCCCAATGTCCATCTGTTAGGTCTTTTCATATTCCTTCCTGTACATGATGCATTTCACTTGATAACTTCTGAAGGATCCATTTGAATTAAATCATCTTCATTACCAATGTCAAGATCTTGTTCAATTCTTCAACATTTGTTTGGACAAAGTTTGACAGTTGTGGTCCCGGCTTGACTTTTTAACTTTACATTTGCCGATGAACTAATTTTTCATCAATTATAGCACATTAAAAGGGTAATTCATATTATGCTTTTAGGATGATTTGGCTCAAACAGAACATATCTTTGTAGGACATAATTTATAATTTGGATATTCACATGTTCGGATGTCCGTCAACCAAATACGGTTAATCTACCATCATCATTGGCGACTCAGTCATGAGAGATTATGCGAATAGCGCTCTTGGGGTGTTGTCTGTTTCTGGGGTGTTGGCATCGTCTGCTGTGGCTGTACAGGCCTATATGTGAGTGACAGTCCCTATTGCAGGTGGTGCAGACATACTGGGAAGTCTCAGTTACTGTGATTGCTGCCGCGTTTTTCTTTATCTCACGTTTCTCTGCCACCAACTGGCCTCTTCTTGCATCAGCGACTGATATGCCCTTGATTACCATCAGTCTCCAGGTGCTTCGGTCCTTGGCCAGCACATCCCAGCCATTGGATGAAATGCCACATGTCTTCATATCCCTCTTGCATACATCCTTGAAACAGTGTGAGGGCAGCTGACTCTTCTCATGCCAGTGGCCAGCTGTCCATATAGGATGTTCTCGGGCAGCCTCCCATCCTCCATGCGTCCCAGCCATCGAAGGCGGCGTTTGCTCAGCAGGGAGTATATGCTGGGGGTACTTGCATGCTGCAGGATCTCGCTGTGTGGGACACGGTCTAGCCAGCTGATTTTCAGGATGCGTTTTAGGCACCATATATAGAAGGAGTTGAGCCGGCGTTCTTGCCTTATGTAGGTACTCCAGTTCTCACTTCCATACAGAAGGGTGCTGAGAATGCAGGCCTGGTAGACTAGGACCTTGGTGTGCTCTGTCAGCGCATTGTTTTCCCACACCCTCTTGGTTAGTCGTGCCATGATGGTGTTTGCCTTTCCAAGCCTTCTGTCCAGCTCCATGTCAAGCAAGAGAGTGTTGCTGATGGTTGAGCCCAGGTAGGTAAAGTTGTTGACTACTTCCAGGGTGACACCGTTGATTTTGATGGAAGGGGCAATGGTGGTATCTTGCATGCTGACATTTGTTTTTTCCAAGCTGATGGTGAGACCAAACTGCATGCAGGCATCATCAAAACGGTCTCCCAGTCTCTGGAGGGCTTCCTCGGTGTGGGCCACAAGAGCTGTGTCATCTGTAGAAAGCATCTCCCTGATGAGCACAGCTCTCACTTTGGTCTTTGAGTGCAGTCGTGCCAGGTTGAAGAGCCTCCCGTCGGACCTGGTGTGTAGATATATGCCATCCGTGGACGAGTCGAAGGCGTAGGACAGGAGCAGGGATAAGAAGTTCCCGAAAAGGGTTGGTGCCATCACGCAGCCCTGCTTCATGCCGCTGTAAATTGGGAAGGAGGTTGAGGAGGATCCATCATACAGGACTGTTCCTTTCATATCTGAATGGAAAGAGATTATGATGTGCAGAGTTTTGGGGGTAACCGATCTTACTGAGAAGATCAAAAAGGCCCTTCCTGCTGACCAAGTCAAAGGCCTTGGTGAGGCCCATGTACATCATGTAGAGTGGTTGACCTTGCTCTCTGCACTTCTCTTGGAGTTGTCGTAGGGAGAAGATCATGTCTGTCATCGACCTGCCTGCTCTGAAGCCGCACTGGGATTCCGGGTACACACGGTCCGTCAGCAACTGCATCCTGTTGAGTATGATGCGGGCAGCAGCAGGGAAGTTCTACAGACCAGACGGTTCCGCCAAAATAAAGCCTCCTACGAGAACTTTCTCCGTAGAAGCCTCAGAAAGCAGAAATAACGCTTCCTACGAAAATTAATTTGCGTAAATTCGTCCCCGAGTGCAATTTTTGTGTGCAAAATCAATGATTCTGGACAAGGAAAAAATGGAACTTTTTAGGGGGGGGGGAAATTTATTTGGTGTCAGTGTGCGCTGTCAAGATTTGGCTGCGGATCCTAATTTTACCTCGCATTAAAATAATATAGTTGAAAATAACATGAGTCGAAAAGCTAGTAGAGTTGGAGAGCCTCATTCTGCCAGATTAGCGCGAGAAGAATTAGCGGCAGTAAAGAAGCTTATCCCGGCAAAGCAATTATTTAAGAAAAAAGTTCGTGATTACGAAGATTCTCAATATCATCTCGGTGAGATATCGTCAAAGTTGTTGAGTCCAGTCACTGGAGTAATCGAACAGGTCGCATACGGTGACGAAAAGAAAGATAAGGAACTTAGGAAGCGCGGGCTTATTCCTATGACGCAAGATATCGAGCAACACACTCGAGCGGTTCCGGATAGATTGGACCAAATTCGTCAAGAACAAGCACAAACGCGTCAAGAAAAAGCACAAACACGAGCGCGAGCACAAGTACAAAAGCTACAGGGACAAATACAGCAGGCACGAACACAAGCGCGAGTACGAGCACAAACACAAGCGCTGCGAGAACAATTTCAGCAAGCACAACTAGAAACGCAGCAAAAACAATTTCAGCAAGCACAAACACAAACAGATTCGAAGGCGGAGCTACTTTTGGGAGAATTAAGGGATCTAGTGAGTCAAAAACAATTACAACAAGAACAATTGCAGGAGGAAGAACAAGTGCAAGAAGAACAAATAAAAGAGGAGGAAGAAGAACAAGCGCAAGAAGAAGAACAACCAAAAAAAGAAAAGAAGGAAAAAAGTACCGATCCTCTCGCGAATATAAAGGAAAAATATTTTGGTGCAGAAGGTTATATTACCATAAAACTAGATTTAGACAAAATTGATCCTAATAATCTCGATGAACTTGGATATTTTGCAAATCGTAGTTTCAATAGTAGACACAATTATTTAACGGAAGCGGGATCAAAATATTATGATCGAAAAAAATGGATCAAGGCAGTATATCGAATAAAATATAATTTACCCCAGGCCAGAGATGATGACGCGAGGTTTGTTCAAGTTGAGAATTATGCAAATAAATCGGTTACTGGAGAATTAGAGTTTTCCAGAATCGTTGGAAGAATTCCCGCTAATGATTTTACTCCAGCTGGACTTAAAAAATTAAAGGATAAAGATATGTTGATCAGAATCGCCAAATACGATTACAACGAAAGAGGTAAATATTTACGCAAGGATTTCGTAGATAAATATACCTCCGAGGAATGGGTTCCCGTTGTGTATTTTGCCGCAAGGGGGGAGAGAGAAAAAATCGATTCTGATCACCCCGGATTCAAAAAATTTCAAAAAGACGTGAGAGAATTAGGTGAAGAAAAATTCGAAGACGTATTATCGCCATCGCAATTTTCAAAACCAAAGACAGGAACCGGATATACCATTTGCCCTGACAGTGTTGTCAACGATGTGTCTCGCCTCGAAGTATTAATCGGAGGAAAACGAGCCGGAAATAACTCCCGTGAAATAATCAACGAAGCCTCAGATATTTGTCAGCGATTATTTCGCGGCGGCGTCATCAACTCTTATATTTACAAAGAACTCGTCGATGAGCTCATCGATTAAAACAACACAATTGAAATAACATGATTGTTCACAAACATCAACGCAGACCCAGACAGGTCCGCGTAGTTAACTCTCGATTGCCCGTATACAAATATATTCACGGTAATGGACTCGGAGATATCATTGGAAGCCTTGTTACGCGAGTAATACCTAAAATCGGACCCACGATCAAACAATTCGCATCAAAAGCAATAGGAAAAATCGGCGAGACTGTCGTTTCTGGTATCGGCAATTTGGCTACTAAAGGCTACGATACTGTTAAAAAAAAAATATTAAATTTAACACGTAAAAAACAACCCGTCAAATTACCTAGCACCAGAGAAATGCCACCCGAAATCAGCAAAACCATAAACGACGCGGCAAATAAAAAAATAAACGACCTAGCAAGGGAAGTTGCTAAGACAAATCTAGCGCAGGAAGTTGCTAAGACAAATCTTGCAAATGAAGTTGCTAACACAAGCTTCATTACAGGCAGTGGTCTTCGTTTTAGATGATATTCTTAATAATAAATGTTCGCGCAAGTGTCAAACGAAGTGTTCGACATGGACGAGCCTGTAGGCAGGGACACATCTGTGCGAGATTTACAGTATTTCTCGTATTCTGCAGTTGAACCAGATGCACCTAATCGCCAGGAAATTCAAGTCCACGATACAACAAGATATTTTCTTCCATCTGAGGCATATTTCGAAGTTATCGGGGAAATTGTTAAAGCGGATGATACCGCCTATGGACCAGATTTTAGAGTTGGATTTGTTAACAACGGTATTATGGCATTATTCAAGAACGCTACTTACATGATCGACGGAAGAGAGATTGAGTCAATTACTAATGATGTTGACTTAGCAACAACGATAATAGGCCTAGCTAGATACTCGGATGATTTTACTAGATCAGCTGGCCCTAGTATGATGTTTGCCAAGGATAATACTGATCGTCCCGAAAGTAGGCCGTTCCTTATCAGACAACCCAAGAACCGTGCCAATCCTGGTGTTGATCAAGATCTCGAAAATATGATCATTAAAACTTACCCTGATTATAATCTCGGATTTACCACACGAAAATCTATGCTAGCACCAGGTAGAAGAAGATTTGCTTGTGCTATTCCGTTATCCCACATATTCGGATTTTGCAGGCATTTCAGGAAAATTATATACGGGACAAAACACACCGTTTCGTTTGTTAGAAAGGAAAATAGCAACGATGCTATCTGGCGAGAAGGTGCCGTTGATTACGATACCGGCGTGATAGGTCCCAATGATGCCGCGGATAATAACGGCAGAGTAAGATTACTAAGATTTACCTTGTGGATGCCAGCGATAACTCCGTCAATAATCGAGGAAGAAAAATTATTATCATTCATGAACCAAGGCGGTAAATCTATCATGTCATGGCTGACAACAACAACAGATTCCACAACTGTCAATATTAATGGTGATTATACCTGGCGTATTGCATCGCAGCAAGGTACCTCTGCACCTAGGCATATCTTTATCGCGTTTTTGCGTACCAATAGATATCATCAATTATACAGTCATATGATATTTGATAACATTGGAGCAACAAATGTGTCGTTGAGAATAAACGGCCAACAAGAACCATCCGAGGAAATATCAATTGATTTTGAAAATCATTCGACGGCCCGTGCGTATCATCGCTTGCTAAGTTTCATGGGTCGCGATCAAAATATCGATACGGGATTGCAAATATCACAGCTAGATTTTAATAAATTTTATCCTATCTATTACTTTTCCCTGGAACATCTCGATTTGGTAAAACAATCCGTTGTCGATATTCATTTCAAAGCCAGAATTAACACAGGTGGACTTAATCACAAGGTAGTCGCGGTGATTCTCAGCGATAGAACAATGATCCTGGAAGGAATCAGCGGCAGAATGAGAGTCATCGATGCTCCTGTCGAGAGAATGTGACAAATTCCAAATTTAGATTAAGCGGTTATTAATATGACTTACGAACACGTCAGTGTAACTCTGACCCCGGGTCAGATAAAAAAACTCCAAACAGCAACAGCAAAGCGATGCGGTATGAAATTAACCTTGAAAAACGATCAAATTCACGGTGGGCCTAACAAATTATCGCTAACTAGAGGTCAACATGGACGATTTACTAGAGCCAAATCAGCGAATTCCGGTGTTCATGTGAGTCTCTCCATAGGCGCAATCAGAGACATGGTCAAGGTAGGTGGGTTTCTTCCTTTCTTATTGCCTTTATTAGGCGGTCTAGTATCAGCCTTGGGCGGATTCGCAGGCAAAAAAATAATAGAAAAAGTTACAGGAGGACGATACGGTAAAAAAAAATATCAGCGCGGATCCGGCCTAAGACTAGGACGACCTCCCGTGTACGGATCCGGCCTAAGATTAGCACGCCCTTATCAAATTTAGATCTACTTGGCGAAGTAAGGGAAAAAAAAATAAAATTTTTCAGAGGCGTGTTTATGCGAGATCAACTACCAGAAAAACCAAACCCTACCGAGACAGGAATAATAAATCTCGACTTAAATACCGGTCCTGGCACACACTGGGTTGCCTACGCGATTAATCCTCGCGAGGTTGTTTACTTTGACTCGTACGGATTAGCACCACCAAACGAATTTATCAAATACGTGTCTTCGCTGAATCTTCCGGTTTGGTATTCGACGCTTCCAACGCAGACATTAACGGATCCACCAATATGCGGCCCAGAATCAATTAACGTCCTCGATGCGATTTCAAGATCATCCAGTCCGTATCACAAAATTTTATTTGAATATACCGTAGATAAATATCATGGTTGACATTTATGGTAGACCCCTCTACAGGAAGGAAAGGGAAGTAGATGGCGTCGATGTATCAAAATACGCAACCAAGAGTGATATCAACAATCTACTGTCGTTGTCAGAGATAGATCCTGGCGAAGTTGCTATTTTTCAAAATACCGAGGGGAGATTACAAACCAGTAACGTCAAAATAACTGATATAATCAAGCGAGACGAATATAACGAACGCATCGAGCAGTTTACTCATTTGTCAGATTCGGTAACAAAATCCATCGCTGACGTCGCTGATCTTATCGCGAAGTTACCATCAAAGGCCGATATCACAGTTGTAGAAAAATCCGACAAAGAATTATCAGCGGCATTGCTTCTAAAGGTCGATAAAGCAGCCTACGATGATGCTCAAGACAAATTAACAAAACGAGTCAACAAACTAAATAACGATCTTAAAAAACTCGACGATGTCTTAGGTAAACTTAGCAAAAAAGTTGACGAGAATATAAAAAAATCCACTGACAATTCATTCGTCGCAGATCAGCTAGTAAAGAAAAAAGTTGATCAAGAATTACACGATGACCTCAGCGATAAAGTAGGAAAAATCAGCGAGGATATCACCAAGATTTTTGCTGATGTTAACGAAATAAAAACCACAATGGAACAGAAAGGCGATAAAGTATTATATGACGATCTTAGCAAGAAAACAAAGAAAATAAACGAGGATATTGCCAAAATCAACAAAGATATTGAAGCGGTACGTGGATTGGCGAGTCAAGGTGCCGATACATCATACGACGATCTTACCGAGAAAACAAAATCCATCAACGAGGATATCGCCCAAATCAACAAAGATATTGAAGCGGTACGTGTATTAACATATCAAAAAGTCGATAAAACATCACATAACGACCTCAGCGAGAAAACAAGAAAAATCGACGAGGATATTACTAAAATCAGCGTAGATATTGACGTGATGCGTGAATTAGTGAGTCAAAAAGTCGATAAAACATCACACGACGAGAAAACAAAAATAATCAGCGATGATATTAACGCGGTACGCCAAATCGTAAATGAAAAAGTCGATAAAACATCACACGATGACCTCCACGAGAAAACAAAAAAAATCAGCGAAGATGTTACTAAAATATCCGAGGAAACCTCCGCGGTGCGCCAAATCGCAAATGAAAAAGTCGATAAAACATTACACGACGACCTCTACGAGAAAACAAAATCCATCAACGATGATATTGCTAAAATTAACGAGAATATTAAAGTAGAACTCGAACTAGCGCGTCAAAATGTCGATAAAAAATCTAACGACATCATCAATGAAATAAAGAGAGTCGTCGAGCTTGTTAACAGTGTCGACGAGAGAAACACCTTGACATACAACCTGGCGAATAAAAAAGTCGATACATCAGTGTACGACGGAGAAATTCGAGATTTGCGCGCGAAGCTTCTTGACGCAGACGCAAAAATTTACAACAAGGTCGATTTCCAATTTCTCATCACAAGAATTACCGAAATCGAAACAAAAATATCACCGTTGAATCTT
This sequence comes from Sinohyriopsis cumingii, assembly GCA_028554795.2. NCBI lineage: Eukaryota > Metazoa > Mollusca > Bivalvia > Unionida > Unionidae > Sinohyriopsis > Sinohyriopsis cumingii. Next base: position 35,002,955 of record CM068829.1, read on the forward strand.
CCAAAATTAACGCGGTTTTATGTTCCGGATCAGGTGGTAATAAAAAATCTTCCTTGTTGTTTAACATTTGTGTTGCGGTCAGAGAATATCACCTGGACACCCGAGAATGACACTTTTAACTTTACTTCGCCAATTCAGGGTGTATACCGAGTATATATTATTTCGGGGGCAACAAAATTTAACGTAACGGCCGATCATCATGAAATTTATGAATACCATCCTGGATTTTTTGTTATTTCCATAGGTGAAAATAACACTGAAACTTTTAAACTATCGCCACCGGATAGAACCACCACCGGACCAGTGCATTATTTTGTAATTTTCGAGTATTTATCCACGTGGACTGCGGTTAGTCAATATAAACCAGCTGTTGATCAATCCGAACAAGACGAAGACGATCAACCTGAACGAGGCGCATTTGATCAACCCGGACCAGTCCCAGTTGCCGAGATAGAGAAACCTAAATCAGCTGAAGTTGGAAGACCAATTGTCAGGTTTCCAATTTCAATTGGCTAGATAAATAACTAATAAATGACCGCATCGGATTACCGTTACAATCAAGCGCGGTCATGGCAGGATTCGCTAAAAAAACTCCTCGACGATTACCAGATAAAAATAAAAAAAATACCAGCGTAGATTAGTTACCATTGATATTGCCGTGTACGCGGTATCTGCGGTAGTCGCCGGTGCAGGAATAATTTTATCCGCGGTAACAACAATCGCGCCGATCGTAGCAACGATAATAATTTCATCGACAACGACAATCGCTGGTGTTCTCAATATCATCGCGAAAAAAATCTCCTCGTGTGCGAGTGAAAAGTTATCTTTGTACAAAAACAAACTAACCCAGGTCAACGACGCGTATTCAAAATTATCATCGCTGCTTTCTGAGAGTCTCAACGATGGCGTTATCTCCGATCTAGAATTTTCTTCGATGATCAGTATTTACTCGGAGATTGAACAAATGAATATTAATAATGTTCGAACTAGCCCAGATCGTGACAAACACGACACCGCCGACAACAACGTTAATATCGTTAAGCTCCACCAATCCAGAATTTGACATCGATTTTCCAACACCAATTAGCGTCAAGGAAATGGCGTTAATACAACTACGTGTCTACAACAGCTGGCCTAATATCAGATCGAAATCATTTGGCAAATTATTATCAAACAATTCACTTGTTATCGCTAATAAAACCCGCCCTGATGGATCTCCCGATTGGTTCACTGTTAGTATCCCAACAGGCAGTTACGAAATTGAGCAGCTGGATAAGGAGTTTACCAACAGGATATCGAATATAACAGGCGATGCTACCCCGGGAATAAAGATATCTGCGCATGAACCAACTCTATCATCGATGATAGAAGTGAAATCACCGTACATGGTAGATATTTATCATTCGTCGATTAGGACCGTATTGGGTTGGCCTGAAATTCCACCTGGGGAGATAATAACACCAGAACCAAAAAAATCCGATTTTATCAGCGACAAAAAAGACTATCACGGAACCAGCTTAAACTACATCGACAAATATAAAAAAACGGAAGGAAGCCTCGATTTTTCTTCGGGGTCTGTGTATATGTTGGATTTGTTTGAAGATAGTATCAAATTACTGTTTGGTGAAATTATTAACGAATACGAGAAACAAAAAAAAATTATTAGATCATTTTTTCCAGGAGTGCATATTTAACGTGCAAACCTCATGTAACGAAATTACCATAACAGTAGAGCGAATAAATAAATTAGCTGCCGATATGGAACTCATTAACAACCTAGCGACGGAAAATATACAAAACAGCGCAGTTTTTGGTATTGGTTATATTATTACGGCATTCATGCAAAGACATAATTTAACCGAGAGGACGCTGCTAAATTACAAATTTCCCGGTTATAACGTTAATGAAATGAGAAAATTTGTCACTGATACCACTGATAAGTTATTTCCTAAATTACACGATGCGTGGACTAAGAAAAAATTACAAGCAGAATCGGTCCTGCAGCATAACAACGACGGAGTTGGGCAAGGACGGCATATTTCGCCTGGTATCGTTAATATAACGGAAGTCATCGCGATTTATCTTCACGCGGATGTTATCGAGGGCAGCTACAATGTTGATCTGGTTGTATCGCGGAAAGCGCAGCAGGGATTCATCCTGTATTCGTTTTCTCCTAGCGTCTCTCCGGGATATTTGATAATAAAAGAGCCAGTGAATCCGTTTTATCTGCGATGTCATAATCGATTATTATCAAGGATAAATTTCAAACTAACGAATCAAAATGGACATTTACTTGATATACGCGGAGAAACATTAAGTATCAGCCTGTTGGTAAGATCGTAAAAATCGCAGATTTTCGAGTCTTCGATTCCTGAATCTATCTGCCAGGGAAAAACATGCCAAAAAAATAAATAAAAACCAGGGAAAATTTCAAAATTAATATATTTTTTTAATTTTTGTTTTTTTTGTTGCGGAAATCTTCAAGAATCTCCGATTCTAACTTTTTCATCGACAAGCTTTTTCAGCTGCCTGACACGCGAGCTTGTAATTTTTCTCGATTCGTATGCATCTGATAAAATCAATCTAGCTTTTTCCACTAGCGTAGATAATTTAACGAAATCCTCGATTTGATCATCGCTGACTGTCGCAAGTGATTGATACATCGCAATTTGGATTTTCTTTATTAATTTGTATTCGGATGGTAGCGTGTATTTGTATTCGAGTTTTCCTTGAGCAATCGTCTCGAATTCGGATCGGATTTTATTCGTGTCCAACTCCGATGGAAGATTTATTTTTTTCTTTCTCAGGTCATCGATGACTTCGATGATGTTATTTATGTTTTGTTCGTCCATGTTATATTAATTTGTGAATATTCAATTATTCTTCGTCGCTTTCCGAATCGAATATTACAGGAAGATAAGAGAATTCGATCCACGTACCAAATCGATAGGAAAATGTCGCGTGGATTATTTCTTCTGCTACATATCGCACCGATGCTGGATTAATACGGAAATACCTCCCAGCGCCTCTCATTGACTCAAATACAAGCTCCTCGCCTGTTTCTTGATTTACCGATTTGACCGACTTAGCTGATCGTGCGCCACCAGAATTACCGAACCTACAGTTTTCGCTCTGCGTCACTGCGCGAAGATTGGATGGTTTGTTGTTAAGCTTATCTCCGTCGATATGATCGATGACAAGTCCAATCTCTATTGGTCCGTTGTGACATTCGTATACGAATCTGTGATTGAGATAATTTATTTTTCTTTCTTTTTTGTTTTTACTGACGGTGAATCTGAAATAACCATTACTATTAACTCTACCAACAGGATTTTTTGTTTTAATGTTTCTGACGGTACCATCCGATGATGCCTCGTATCCCTCGATGGTTGGGTGTGATCTATACTCGTGCGTGATTGTCATTGCAGGAATCGTCGATTTGGGATTCATATACAATATTCTGTTTGTCTAAATCATAATTTGCCTTGAATCGATTAATATAATCTTCTTCGCAGGTTATCACCGAGGAAGATTTCTTTTCGTAATATCTCCGTAATTCTCGATAATTTTTCCCTCCACAAGCTAGACACAACCGTGTCTTTCCTCGAATGCCAACTTGACAAACTAAACACCGCTGTGGTCCTTTACTGCCTCGTCGAATTGCGTATATGTGAGCGCCACAATAATCGCCTCTGCAGGATTTATCACATGATTTTGTTGATCCGATTGGTATCCATTTGCATTGCATTATATAATTTAAACATTTGTCTAAAATATAATAATGGATGCATTTGATCTTGATGAGGCAGAATATATTATACCCGAGGTTGATCGAGCCAAAAAAGAATTTTTCGATGATGGAGCGGTTCACACTTGGTCGACTTGGAAAACAAACTCTGTTGATGCTACGATGAATCTGGAGCGAGCGAAGAAAATAATCGAGCACATAAAAACCGAACATAAGGAGGAGCGATTTATCTTTGGAATAAAATTTATTGCACAAATGCCGGACGACACTTGGATCATTCGCGATAAACGAGATCCCGTGCGTGGCGGTAAGAAAAATGTCGTTCTCGATAAAAATTCGAAGCCAGGATTATTATTGGGAATTGACGGTCCTTATTATGCTAGGGCGTATCCATCCAGCGCTGTTGTCTATGGAATTTATCGGCTGAATAATAATCCCGACATGAAAAATCTACCCGCGATGAAAGAATCTCCGATGATAAACTGCGTGGCTGAGCGCGTTATCGAGCATATGAAAAACGCTCGACGTGGATCTGGTCTGACCCAGTTGAGGTTGGATAAAATTAACGCGTGGGCGAAGACTGTTGTTGATGGTGCATCGATTGACGATGTAGCTGCGTTGAGCAAGAAACTTAAATTTCCTATCACGGTGAAAACGCTATCGGGAGAAATATTATACTCATCGCCGTACAGATCTCGAGGAGTACCAATCGAGATTGTTGATCATAATTCACATGCGTGGTCGCAGTCGGTGATGATATTTCCGCGGGATCGTACTGTTAAATTTTATCCTGTAGATGCCGCAAGGAACAATTCCGATGCCATGTTCAGATATATCAAAATATTAGCCGCGTCTGATCCGATATCGGTTTGGTTATTCTCGAGTGAAGAAAAATATGATCAGTTTATCTTGCCACGCGGAGATATTTACCGTGATGAAAAATTACACGAATCGATGAAAAATATCGCGGTGAAATATTCGTCAAATCCTGATCAGTTACTGACAAATTGCTTTACGGTTCCGTCTGTTGCTGCTCACGCTGCCAGAGAGAGAAACTCATGGAAACCTACGAGGAATGAATATCTCGCTGATATTCAACTCAGCTGTATCGAGTACGGCCATGGCGGATTGTGGAATACCAAGTATTATTTCGAAGATATGATATCCGTTGACATGAGCGCGTGCTATCCTGGAAGTTTCCTCGGATACGGCGATTGCGCGGATTATTTTGCTAAATTTGGCCATCCCACCAACGAGATGACAAGAGTGGCAATTAACGGACCGTTGCCAGATTTTGTTATGACAGGATTCGCTTGTGTCACTTCATTCGAGTTTGCTGAAAATTTACATAAAATCTGTTATATTTGGTTCGGTCGGCATTTATCGCAGCGCAGATGGGTCCCTACGGTGTTGTTGAAATATATGCTGGATTCGTCAATGTTAATATCGTTGACGGTAAGTGAAGCGATTATATCATACAGGAAACAAACTGAGGTGTGGCTACCGACGGATTGCGACAACGCGAAAGATATCGGAAGAAAAATAATTGGTAAATTTACTCAAGGAGGATCCGTTGATCATAAACATCGACACGCTAGGTTGTTTATCAACGACGCCGAGATGGATTTTATTATCGCTGATACGGTATCGCGAGGAATATTCTGCAACAGAGAAAATATTATCATTGATGGAACAAAGTTAGGTACCGTAATTAGCTACCTTGATGGAGAATCAGCGCAGTATACGCATTTGAGGTCGTCGATGCTCGCTTATGTGAGTATAAATTTACTGTCAATGATAAACAAATTTTCTGATATCGCGGTAAGGGTCGCAACGGATTCGTTTTATATCGATAAAAAATACCGGTGTAGGCTGGAGAATTTAATTACCGATGGCTCTTGGGGAACTTGGAGGATTAAAAACGAGGATATTCTAGATTATTGTGAGGACGCCGATGTCGAAGATTGCGATAAATTTCATCGGGATAAATGTGAAAAATCTTCGACGGCTGCATCCGCATTTGACCCAATTTCGCGTAACAAATTCGTCTACATGAATGGTCCTGGTGGTAGCGGTAAAACAACGCGAGCGATAAATTTATTTGCAAATTCCGATATGATCGTGTTGACTCCGACTCACAGATTAGCGCGAGAAATAAAACAACACGGCGTTGGTTCTTGCACATATCATAGTTATTTCAAATACAGCGGTGGATTGTGGGATTCGGCTCGCATGGGAAACAAATACATCAACAAGATCATTATATTTGATGAAATTTGCACAGTAAATTTAGTCACGTTAAAATCGATCTTGACCTGGCTGGAGGGGAAAAATACCGCCGTGATAATGTGCGGAGATCACGGTCAGCCTGATCCGATTGATGGTGAATCTCCTCATGAGTGGCTCAGAAACTTCGTTGACTATTACGAGGAAATCGACGCCGATTATAGATCCGATGATATTTTACTGACCGAATTTAAGAAATTAACTCGATTACAACCGAATAAAATTCAATGTGATGTAATGAGAAGAATAATCGACGAGACTCCGATGGATATTTTTCTAACTTTGTGGCGTCCCGATCATCTGATTGTTGCTAGCAGGAAAATTGTTCGTGATGTTATCCAGGAAATGTTATTTAAGTTGCATTGCGAGAAATTTCCAACATTGCAGGTGCCGTTGTGTTACAGGCCCGCTGATACCAGGAAACAAAATATCAGTGTTACTTTACCCTGCGGAGAGGAAAGGATCTTGGTCTTGAATGATGTCATCGGGGTTGATATTAATCTTGTCAATGACGCGATAAACGCAGAAAGATCGCCATGGAAACTAGGATATGCAACAACGATACATTCGTCGCAGGGATTGACCGTGCACGGCCAGGTCTGGATCGTCGACGATAGAATTTCCTGGTCAAATTTAGTGTATTTGGCCGTGTCAAGAGTAAGAAAATTATCTCAGTTAGGTAGAATTCGAGTAAATCACATTAATGACGCTGGCGGTAGTTGAGTATCTTTCGGTATTATCTGTAATTCCTCCTTGGTAAATCCGCGTTGTGGCGCTAACGAATCTAAGATGTAAATCGCTGGTCTTCCCGATGATCTTGTTACGGCTGATATTTTATGTGTTGTAACGCTCCAGTTTGGATCGGTTGCTCTTTTTCTTCCTCCCTCCGCCTCGCCTTCTTTATATAAATACCTGACCGTGACGCTACCTAGCACAGGTGGAATCGTAGAATCTCGCTTTAGTGGTATATTCGATTTTGTAATTGCAATTGCAGGCTTCATTGCTATTGTTCTCGTTGTCTCGTTATTTAGCGCGTTAATCACATGAGGCAACCTCGATACCCAATCATGAGATCGATTATCTTGGATGAATTCGCGCGCGTACTGATATCCGAATAATCGTTCTGCGAGCGTTTTGTTGAATCTTTCAACGATAGCTTGATTGCGATGAACACCAACTATACCGCGTCGAATTTTAACATTATTCTTCTTCATCAATGAAGTAACCGCACCGAGGAATTCTCGTCCTGGATCAATCTGGAGAAGCTTCGGCCAGGTCAACGGAGATCGTGAGTAAATTTTGTCAAACGCCTTGGCAATTTCTGTTGCTGTTTTATTCGATAACGGTTCCGCTTCCTTGTATCTGCTAGCGATATCAACAACCGTCAACACGTACTTGTATGTGACTCCGTCAACGGTATCGTGAGGAAGAAACATTAAAACAGCCTGATGAACTTCATTGGGTACGCTGACAGAGAAACTCGCGTACGGTATTTTCTTAGGCGGAGGAAGATATATTTGCCAGACTGCCTGTTTCGATAGCCACGATTCAGCAACAGATTGTTTTACTTTTGCGGCTTTGGCAAGTTTGGCTATTGCTGATTTTCCTCGCCAAAATCCTCGCGGAGAATAATATATCTGCTCCATTATTATTTACCAGCACCGAATACTAATTTACCTTTCATTGTGCCTTTTATCAGCCAAGTCGCTAATTTCTCCTTGAAACTTTTGTCAGGAATCGCGTCTATTGCGTGAATTAGCCTAATATCAGCGAGATGTCGTTGTTGTAAATCGCCGCTACGATACGCAAGATCGTGATAGTAGCACGCGTTATCGATGGCGTTTACTGGTTCTTCACCGGGATTTGGTTGATTATTATCGTTGAGTCTTATATCAAGCCTCGTACCGGGTCCGCAGTAATTGTATCCTGGTAAATGCTTCTCTCCGGGATATTTCGCCCAGGGCAGCCCAGGTAGATTTTTCAAGGAGGCGGTAATGTCTCCTCCGATTCTATTTTTTTTTTTACAAATTTGAACTTGCGTGTGCTACAAACTTCGCATTCACCCCTGATTGCGTTCCTGTTGTTGCGTGTAACGATTTCGGTTGGATTTAGCCTAGCTGTGTGAGTGCGACACTTAACACAATATAGATCCATATATTCTAGTAACATGAATGTAATTGACTTTTCTGCCACGAAGCGACGCGAGCAAATAAAACATAATGCGGTATTACCAAATTCGATAAGAATGATAATCATTGGCCCGTCTGGTTCTGGAAAGACGCACTTGTTGATAAATTTGATAATGCGATGGCTGAAATGGGATAAGTTGTATTTGGTTGCGCCATCCGTTGATGATCAGCGATGTTATCAAGTTCTAAAGGAATTTAGAGACAATACCGATGAGGGCACAATCGAATTTATCACAGACATCAATGAAGCTCCATCAGTGGAAAATTTAGATGGCGATGTTAATAATCTTGTTGTTTTCGATGATGTTATGCTGGACAAGCAAACCAACCCGGCTAGGATATTCTCGCGTGGCAGACACAAGAACACCGATGTGATTTACGTGACGCAGCGATATACGCAGATTCCTAAAGTTATTAGGGACAATTGTAATATTTTGTCGGTGTTCAACGGTGTTGACACGCACACGCTGAGAAATATTCATCAGACCTGGTGTAACAGCGACATGGACATAAACAAATTCAAAAATTTTTTCAGCCGCGCTCAGGCAACACCGCATGGTTTTATTACGATTAATCTTCATGATCCGCGTAGTAGATATCGAATCGGTCTCGATCAAATTTATTCATGAGATCCGCAGCCAAATCTTGACAGCGCACACTGACACCAAATAAATTTCCCACCCCCCCCCCTAAAAAGTTCCATTTTTTCCTTGTCCAGAATCATTGATTTTGCACACAAAAATTGCACTCGGGGACGAATTTACGCAAATTAATTTTCGTAGGAAGCGTTATTTCTGCTTTCTGAGGCTTCTACGGAGAAAGTTCTCGTAGGAGGCTTTATTTTGGCGGAACCGTCTGGTCTGTAGAACTTCCCTGCTGCTTGCGGGCTTACACTTTACCAACGATGCTCAGGAGCGAGATCCCTCTGTAATTATTTCAGTCACTGCGGTCACCTATGTTTTTGTAAAGGGTCACAATTGTGACATCGCGCATGTCTTGGGGGATTGATCCTTCCTCTCAGCAGAGGCAAAGTAGCTCACGCAGTGGTTTAAGCAATGTACGTTTCCCACGTTTGATAGCTTCGGGCGGGATGTTGTCACTACCTGGTGCTTTGTTGTTTGGGATGGAGTCAGTTGCTTTGCTGAGCTCCTCTAAGGTTGGCACTTTGTCGAGCTCCTCCATGGTGGGAAGATTCTTTATCCTTCTGAGGGCTGCATCGGTGACTGAGGTTTCTCGGGATTATAGCTCTGAGTAATGCTCCACCCATCTGGCCATATGTTGCCCACTTTCTGTGATCATCTCTCCCATCAGAGATTTCAGGGGAGCGACCCCTTTCAATGTAGGGCCTAGAGCCTTCTTGATGCCACTGTACATACCTTGGATGTTTCCGGACTCGGCATTGCGCTGGATCCCTTCGCACAGTTGTTGCCAGTACTCGTTCGCACACTGTCTAGCGATGCGTTGGGTGTTGCTTCGGGCACTTCTGAGAGCAGCAAGCGTCCGTTCATTCGGGCATTTTTTGTAAGCTATGAAGGCTTTTCGTTTCTCCTTGATTTGTGGTTCAATCTTTGATAGGTGTGCGTCGAACCAGTCCTGTCTGGGTCGTTCCTTCTTGCCAAACGTGGACATAGCTGTTCTGTAGATGGCACCCTACATGGCGTTCCACTAGGCTGTAGCATCGTGCTCAGGCAGTTCCTGGAGAGCCTTGTCCAGGACGGACACATACTCCTCCACCTTGGCTGGGACCGACATCTGCGCAGTGTTTATGCGAGGGCGTCATTTTGATTTTGAGCGGTGTAGTGTGTGTGGCTGTAGTCGCACTCTGCTGCTGACGAGGGCATGTTCGGAGTCGCAGTCTGCACTGTGGTAGGTTCTGGTGGAGAGGACGCTGATAAGGACAGAATGCCTGGTGATAACCAAGTCGAGTTGCTGCCAGCGATGAGACCTGGGGTGTTACCATGACACTTTGAGCGGCAGAGAGGCTAAACAGACCAGGGCCGTTCGCCAAAATAAACGCTCCTACGAGAAACATTCGCCAGGAAGGCCCCAAATGTAAAAATAAACGCTGCTGGGAGATGTTATTAAGACAGACAATCTGCTGCATATACGTAGTTTATCACAAAAGTATTCCCACGCAGACAAATTGTACCCCCCCCCACCCCCAAGCAAATGGAAAATTGTTTAAATAGATTTTGGTTTTGTTTTTAGCACGAAAAATTGGTCACGGCCTCTCTGCTGCTGTACAAAAGTTAAAATATTTGGTCAAGTCCAATTCTATATCTTGATCGCGGATCATGCAAATTTATCGTTATAAATCCATTTGGCGTTGATTGCGCACGACTAAATAGATTTTTAAATTTTACAAAATCCATGTCGCCGTTGCACCAAGTTTGGTGAATATTTCGCAGCATGTGAGTGTCAACTCCATTAAATACTGCCAAAATATTGCAATTATCTCTAATTACCTTTGGTATTTGCGTGTATCTTTGTGTTACGTAAATAACATCTGTGTTTTTATGTCGCCCACGAGAAAATATCCTAGATGGATTTGCTTGTTTGTCCAACATTATGTCATCATAAACGACTAAATTATTAATTTCTCCATCAAGATCATCAACTGATGGTGCCTCATCAATATCTGTAATAAATTCAATGATATTATCACCAAATTCTGATGCATTATCGCTAAATTCCTTTAAAACCTTATAACAGCGTTGGTCGTCAACAGATGGGGCAACTAAATATAATTTGTCCCACTTCAACCACCTCATTATCAAATTTAGCAATAATTGAGTTTTACCAGACCCGGACGGACCAATTATTATCATCCTGATTGAATTTGGTAATGCCGCGTGATGTTTAACTTGCTTGCGTTTTTTTGTAGCTGAAAAATCAATTACATTCATGATATATTAATAATTTCATGGATTTATATTGTGTTAAATGTCGCACGCGAACGCCAACATTGGAATTAAACGAGGTTATTACAAAGAACAACAGATCTGCTATAACAGGCAGGTGTGAAATTTGTAGAACAAAAAAAGTTTAAATTCACTGCAAAAAAAAAAGACACGGAGGTGATATTGCCGCAGGATTAGCATCACTGCCAGGATTGCCCTGGGCAAAATACCCCGGAGAAAAACACATGCCAGGTTATAATTATTGCGGTCCCGGCACTCGACTCGATATCAGATTAGATAAAAATAATAATCCAAAAATTGGTGAAGTTCCCGTAAATGCAATTGATGGCGCTTGTTATGTTCATGATTTAGCTTATCGTAGCGGAGATTTGGCGCAAAGGCATATTGCTGACGTAAAATTGATTCACGCATTAAATGCAATTCCTGATAAAAATTTCAAAGAAAAACTTGCTTCGTGGTTAACAAAAACAGCCATGAAAGGTAAATTAGTATTCGGCGCGAGTAATTAATAATGGACCTAATACATTATTCTCCTCATGGCTACTGGCGAGGAAAAGCAGCAATTGCCAAACTTGCCAAAGCCGCTAAAGTAAAATATCAAACAGCAATGGATTGGTTAGCCAAACAGGCAATCTGGCAAATTTATCTTCCTCCACCTAAAAAAATTAATTACGCGCATTTTGATGTTAGTGTACCTAACGAAGTTCATCATTCTGATATAATGTTTCTGCCTCACGATGTTGTTGACGGTAAAACCTACAAATATGTACTAACTGTTGTTGATATCGCTAGTAGATATAAAGAGACTATGCCGTTAGCAACTAAAACAGCAACTGAGGTATCAGACGCATTTAACAGAATTTATCAACGAGGACCATTAACCTGGCCAAATTTACTTCAGGTTGATTATGGCAGGGAATTTTTTGGTTCTGTTTTATCGTTAATGAAAAAAAAATAACACAAATATACGACGAGGTGGAATTCACAAAAATCAAGCAATTGTCGAAAGATTTAACAAAACATTAGCTGAGCGGTTATTTGGATATCAATATGCGAAAGAATTTATCTCGGACAAACGATCAAGTGATTGGGTATCAAGGTTACCTGAAGTTATTAATGCGATCAATAATGAAAAAACTAGAACAATAAAGATGAAGCCAGCAATAGCGATTAAAAAATTAAATATTCCGATAATTAGACGAGATTTTTCAAAAGATCCTGTATTAGGTAGTACTATTGTTAGGTATTTATACAAGCAAGGTGAAGCTGAAGGAGGCCGAAAAAGAGCAACTGACCCAAATTGGAGCGTGACAACACACAAAATATCTGCCGTAACAAGGTCATCAGGAAGACCTGCAATTTATGTTCTTGATTCGCTGGCACCTCAACGTGGCTTTACTCGTGAAGAACTACAAGTAATTCCCGCTGACACTCAATTACCGCCAGAATCACTTAAATAATAACTCTTCTGTTACATTCCAAGCAAGCAAGATTAACATTACTTCGCAAGTGACCGATATCATTATTTTTCCTGTTGACGGTGAATTGTCGTGGATCATTTTTTTGATACTGCCAGGCCATCACGCAATTACAAATGGCGCAATTATTATTTTGTTCTCGTCGAAGTGTCAATATGAAGTCCACGTCAAGGTCAGATTCATAATTATTTTTTCTGTCATATCGATTATAACTAAATATTTTTTTCTTAATTATATTTTCGCACGTTTCATCGTTAACTACCGTTGCATCAAGAACAATTCGTCTCAATTGAGATAATTTTCTAACTCGTGATACAGCTAAATAAACCAAATTTGACCACATAATTCTGTCATCGACAATCCAAACAGTACCATCAATAGTTAGTCCTTGCGATGAATGTATCGTCATGGCGTATCCTAATTTCCACGGTGATTTTTCAGCATTTAATGCGTCATTGACAAGATTAATATCAACAGTGACAATATCATTTAAAACTAAATTTTTTATTTCTCATCCTGGCAAAACAACATCAATATTTTGTTGTCGCGTATCAATTGGTCGATAACATAGTGGTACTGGCAGTGTTGGAAATTTCTCTCTATGATGTTGTAAAAGTTTTTATTGAAGTTCATCACGAACTATTTTTCTGCTAGCAACAACTAAATGATCAGGCTGCCATAAATTTAGAAAATCTGTCATTAATGTTTCATCAATTATTTTTCTCATAACGTCACATTGAATTTTATCTGGTTGTAGTCGAATTAATTTCTTAAAATTAGTGACATATCTAAAGATCTAAAATCAGTTTCAACTTCTTCCTAATAATCAACAAAATTCTTCAACCAATCATGAGGCGACATTCCGTCTATAGGATTTGGCTGGCCGTGATCTTCGCACATTATTACGGCGGTATTTTTCGTTGATAAAAAATCAAGGAACAATTTTAATAGCGTTAATATTATCGTACAAACTTCATCAATAACTATATTTTTATTTATGTATTTCTCTCCCATGCGAGAACAATTCCAATCTCCGCCGCTATATTTGAAATAGCTGTGGTATGTGCAAGAAACAACACCACGCTGCTTCATTTCCTTTGCTAATCTGTGTTTCGGCGTCAATACAATCAAATCAGTATTTTTCAATAATTCGATGACTCGTGTTGTTTTTCCGCTACCACCAGGTTCATTTATATACACAAATTTATGTCGCGAAATAGGATCGTAAACAGATGGTGCCACAGAGACATCCGGCATTGTATTTTGATGGAATTCATCAGCATCAGCAACGTCGGCAGATTGACTATAATTCAAAATATTTTCATTTTTAATTCTCCAAGTACCCCAGCTACCATCACTAACTAGATTTTCCAGCAATGACGCGTGTTTGCCATCAATTTAAAACGAATCTGTCGCTACCCTAACTGCGTCTTTAGGAAATTTGTTTATCATCGAAAGCAAATTTATACTAACATAAGCCAACATCGAGGATCTTAAATGCGTATATTGCGGTGATTCTCCTTCAACATAGTTAACTACGGTACCAATCTTCGTGTCGTTGACGTAAATATTTTCGCGATTGCAGAATGTACCTTTTGATGTTGTATCGGCGATTCTAAAATCTAATTCAGCGTCGTCCATAATTAATCTGGCATGATGCCGCTTGTGATCATACGCGCCACCTTGAGTGAATTTACCTATAATTTTTCTACCCAGATCCTTCGCGTTTTCGTCGCATGTTGGTAGCCAAACTGTAGTTTGTTTTTTATACGAAATAATTGCTTCACTGACTGTCAACAACGTCAACATTGCTGAATCTAACATATACTGCAGCAGCGCTATATTGACCCAACGCTGACACGAGAAATGTTTTCCAAACCAAATATAGCAGATTTTATGCAAATTATCAGCAAATTTAAATGATACAACACGAGCAAAACCCGTTTAAGGAAAATTTGGTAACGGCCCGTTAATCGCAACACGGGTCATTTCGCTTGTTGGATGACCAAATTTAGCAAAATACTCGCCACAATCTCCTAACCCTAGAAAACTTCCAGGATAACACGCGGTCATATCAACCGATATCATATTTTGTGATCGTATTTAGTGTTCCAAAGTCCACCATGGCCGTATTCAGCGCAACTTGCCTGGACATCTTCGAGAAATTCACATCGTGTTGGTTTCCACGAGTTTTTCTCTCTAGCGGCATGAGCTGCAACAGACGAACAAGTAAAACAATTGGTTAGTAATTCAGAATTTGTCGAGTATTTATCAATTAATTCTGTCACTGAGTCATGTAAAGATTTTATTCTGTAAATTGCACCATTGGGCCGCACAAATTGATCATATTTATCTTCGCTGCTAAATAGCCAAACTGAAACGGGATCAGATTTACTTATGTCATAAATAAATTTAAACATATTTAACGAATTATCTAGGGCAGAATTTTCTAGTGGATAAAATTTAACAACACGACGCCGAGGAAATATAGTTACCGCATTTGTCCATGCATGCGAGTTATGATCGATAATTTCTATAGTGGCACCTCGTGATTTATAAGCTGAATCAAATAAAATTTCACCTGTAATTGTTTTAACTGTTATAGGGAATTTTAATTTGCACGATAACGCAGCAACATCAGTTATCGACGCACCATCAACAACTGATTCGGCCCAGTTGTTAATTTTCGTTAACCTTAGTGAAGTTAAACCTGATCCGCGTTTCGAATTTTTCAAATGTTCAATCACACGCTCGGCTACACAATTAATTACCGAAGAAATTTTCATTAAATTTAATTTTCCAATGTCAGGTTTGTCATTTAACTTATAAATTCCATAGACAACTGCGCTGACAGGGTACAATCTAGCATAATACGGCTTATCAATTCCTGTCAATAATCCGGGCCGGCTATTTGCTGATAAAATTATATTTTTTTTTCTTTAACAATTGGATCTCTTTTATCGCGAATTATCCACACGTCGTCATTCATTTGCACGATAAATTTTATTGAGAAAATAAATTGTTCCTCGCCATGATTTTTTTTGATGTATTTGATTATCTCGCTGGCTCGCTCGTCCGTCATTGTGTTATCAATTGAGTTTGTTTTCCAAGTCGACCAAACACGAATTGCACCATCGTCATAAAATTCTTTTTTGGCTTGATTTGTTTCATCAATAACATATTCAATATCATCAATGTCGAATAATTTCATTATACTTTATTTTAAACATATGTTTAAATTATAAATGAACACTAAATAGTTAGTCAACTTTATTTTAAACATATGTTTAAATTATAAATGAGCAATAAATGCAAGTGGATATTGGTTGGATCATTAAATTGTTGCGATAAATCGTGCAAAAATGAATATTGTGGAGAACACATGGTATTTATAAGAAAAAATAATTATGGACCACAACGTTGCATGATTTGTAATATTGGATTACGAGGAATAACTCGCTTGTGTCTAAAATGTGGTGGCAAAAAATATCGCCAGCTAAAACGACATTATGACAAAAAATTAACGTTAACGACAGAATAATTAAATGTGAAGAGGATTATATCAACAGATTTAAAACAAACATCAATTTAAACAAATGAGAAATGATATATGGAAGTTACATTCAGATGTCATCCAACAGTCAATAAATATGAAGCTAGCCGAGATGGTTATGTCAGACACATCAAAACGAAAAATATTGTCGGTAATATTGATAATTCTAGTTATCTTCGTTTTATGGTAAATAACGAAGATAAAAATTATTTGTGTCACAGATTTGTATACGAATGTTATTTCGGATTAATTCCAAATGGACTTGTAATTGACCATATTGACGGTAACAAACTAAATAATTCCTTAGAAAATCTTCAGGCAATTACACAAAGCGAAAATACCTCACATGGTAATGCAGGTGGACGAAAACCTTCCAAGGCCGTTAAATCAACAAATTTAGAAATTAATGAAGAAATTATATTTACATCGATGACAGCTGCTGATAGATATTTTAATATTGATTCAGCATCAGTGAGGCGAGTTGCAGACAAAATATATAAATCAGCCTTTTCATATAAAATTGACACTTGGATCGAATTTTCCTACATTCCATTAATTTCAGACGATTAAAAAAAAAACAAATTTTAAAAAACTAAAAAAAATATAAATTTTACTGAATTTTATCTTATTTTTTTTTGTCATTTTTTCTACGGTAGTGAGATTAAAATTTAAAAATCTTAAAATTTTACCAACAAATTAATATTTAATGTTTCACCGCTCATGTCAAGCAAATTCCCATGTTGATTTGTCATCTTAAAATTTATCCTCGGCAATAATTGATTGTGGCAACGAAGATAAACGGGATTGATTGGCTCCTTCACAATTAATGATCCAGGAGGTGTTGTTGGTGAAAACGAATATAATATTGACCCTTGTTGAACTTGATTTGATATTGAAGCATCTGCACTTTAACTACCGTCGATGATATCTGCATGAAGATTAACCGCGATAACATCAGTTATATTAACAATTTCAGGTGAAATATGCCTGCCATGACCTAAAAAGGATTTTGGTAGCGATTTTTTTCTCCACGCGGCATGTAATTGAAAGAATAATTCATCAATAATATCAGCAACTAATTTTCTTAATTTATGCGCGTTATAGCCAGGTAATTTTAATGTTTCTTCAGTTAATTTCTCTTTATCTAAAAACATTTGTTTATTTTTTGTTTTATCGTCAATTATTATCTGAACTAATATTTTATTAAAATGTTCCATATCTGAAGCAAGCTGATTTAATACTTCCGCGTGTTTGATCACCTCACCACATGACCCTGACACGTTAATCACGCATTTGTGAAAATACCGTTGTAGCAACCACAAATATTTTTTATGTAATTGTTTAATCTCTGCAAAATATATATTTATGTTACTCATATGAACTGATGTTATTCCATAGCTGGACCATTTTTCATGTTGCCTAAAATTCCATGCTGGATCGTCCATGAAAATAAATTCAGTTATTTTGTGATTTTTTTTGATCTCATCTAATTTGTTTTTGTACGATGGAATAATTCCATGATAATTTTGTTTGTCAGTAATAAAATCACTCTTGCTAGGTTCTGGTGACGCCGGTTGTATTTCTGGTTCTATTTCAGGCCAACCTAGAACTGTTCTGATCGAAGATTGATAGATATCAACGATATATGGCGATTTTACCTCAATAATTGAAGTTAACGTTGGCTCATGTGCAAATATTTTTATTCCTGGTTCATTATCGCCCGTTAAATTTTTAATTTTGTTTAATATTTCATCATTAATTTGCTCAATCTGATAACTACCTGTTGGTAATCCAATGACAATCCAATCTGGAGTACCATCTAGTTTATTTTTATTAGCAAAAACAAATGAATTATTCGATAATGAGCCGCCAAATGATTTTGATCTGATATTGGGCCAGCTATGATAAACTCGCAACTGTGATAGAGAAATTTCATCAACAGATATCGGAATTAGAAAAATTATACTAAATTCCGGATTTGTTGAGCTCGCCGATATCATTGTTGTTCTTCGTAGATTCGTGTTCGTTACAATCTGTTCCAACGACATTGTTATTAATCATCACTACAATAGCAGAAAATTCATCATCAGAAATAACTCCGTCATTTAGAAATTCCGATAACAACGAAGATAATTTTGCATATGCAACTGTTGCCGCGTTAAGTTTATTTATATGCGAAGTTAATTTTGTATTCGCGCACGACGATATTTTTTTTTTGCAATAATATTTAAAACGCCAGCAACTGCCGTAATTACACAAACTGCGATGACAGTGACAGGTATCGCGGATAATATTATTCCTGTGCCAGCAACAGCGGCGCTAACTGAATAAACAATTACATCAATAACGACCAATCTTCGCTGGTATTTTTTTATTTTTGCTAAATACAGATCTATGGTGAGTTTTAACGAATCCTGCGATGATCTAGCTTGGTTGTATCTGTATTCGGTCATTATTTAATTTTCAAATATCTTCAAATGATGGAATTTTAGTGATAAATTCTACAAACCACAAATATATAACTGAATCTGTTGTTGTTCGATCTGGTGGTTCTAGCGTAAAATTTAATTCAACATCTTTGTCGTTATAATAATGAAGGAATTTGGATAAGTTTTGTCACTAAAAATTATCTTAAATTGTGGCGAAGAAAAAACAGTTATTCTACACAAGCCAATCATTGGCGATATATAAGTAAATTTATTATCGGTTGGAGTCCAAGTACCTTTTCCGGACGCCACTGTAAACGTTAAATTTTTGATATGACTTTGTTCTGTTCCAGGTGGAAATTTAATAAGTTCATTTTTGGTATTAATTTCATTAATCTGCAAGGAAAATTCATTAATTCTCCTGATAGATTCATTAATAATTTCAATATCGCCTCTAATATCTTTAATGAGTTCAGCTGAATCTTTGTTATCCTCGTTGATTTTACCTTGAGCTATTTCAAAATTATTTTGTAAGCCAGCAAAATCACCCTGAATTTTTGTAATAATTGCATTAGCTTTATTTATCTCATCGATAGCATCATCAGCTCGTTTAGCAGCTGTATTAATTGCTAAATCTGTTTCAATTTTTGTTTGAGCGATTTTATCAACAATTTTTTTATTTGCCTTAACAGTTTCATTCAATTTATTAAATTCATTTACATGACTAGTAATATCACCTTGAACTTTTGTAATTTTTTCGCCAGCTTTACTAACAGTTCCTCGTAAAGTAGCAAAATCAGTTATATGTTTAGTAAAATCACCTTGAACTTTTGTGATAATTGCATTAGCTTCACCAACAGTTTCTCGTAAAGTAGTAAATTCAGTCATAGTGCCAGTAAAATCACCTTGAACTTTACTAATTTTTTTGTCAGCTTCACCAATTTTTTTGTCAGCTTCACCTCGCAAGGTATTAAATTCAGTCACATGTTTAGTAAATTCACCTTGAACCACTGCAATTTTTTCATTAGCTGTTGTAGCATCATTTTTAAATTTTTCAAATTCTTTTCCAAAGTTTTCAACTGATTTTACATAATCTTCGAAAAGTTTTACAAGTCTTTCTTCAATTTTTTTAACAAGATTATCTTTTTCTTTTTTAACATCTTCGTTAATTTTACTAATTTCTCCGACAGATTTTGCAACAGTTTCTCGCAAGGTAGTAAAATCACCTGTAATTTTTTCGTCAACTTTACTAACAGTTTCATGTAAAGTATTAAATTCAGTTACATGTTTAGTAAAATCACCTTGAATTTTTGTAAGAACATTAAAAGCTTTTCTGGAATTTTTTTCGTAAATTATTAAATTCAGTCATATGGTCAGCAAAATCACTTTCAAATTTTGTAATTTTTTCGTTAGCTTTTGTAATTTCTTCATTAGCTCGCGTAATTTTGTCTTCATTTTTTGTGATAGAATCAGCTTGAGCTTTTCTAATTTCTTCGAATTTTTCGTACATTATTCTTTTGAGATCTTCAAAAACTAATCGAGTATCTTTCTCAAGTTGGGCTTTAGCTTTTTTATTTTCTTCATTATCTCGCTCAATTTCCCCTATAGTTTTTGTAACAGTTTCTTGCAAGCCAGCAAAATTATCTTGGGATTTCGTAATTGCCAAGTTAGCTGCAAGAACTTTTTCGTCAACTTTTTTGGTAAAATCATCTTGAGACTTTTTTATATCTTCGTAAGCTTTTGTAATTTTTGCATTAGCTGATCCAACAGCATTTTGCAAGTTAGTAAAATCACCTCGAGATTTTGTAATTTTTGCATTAATTACATTAATAAATTTAACCTGAGATTCTTTGATATCTTTACTAATTTTATTAATTTCTGCATTAGCTTCATTAACAGCTTTTTGTAACTCAGTAAAATCACCACCACGAGATTTTTCAATTTCTTCAACTTTTTTATTAAAATCATCTTGAGATTTTTTAATTCTTTTGTTAGTTTCAGTAATTTCTGCATCAGCTTTTCTAACAGCTTATTGCAAGCCAACAAAATCACCTTGGGATCGTTCAATTTCTTTCTTTGCTCGTTCAATTTCTTCATTAGCTCGCGCAATTTTTTCATTAGCCTCATTAACAATTCTTCGTAAATTAGTAAAATCAGATACATGGCCGGTAAAATCACTTTGGGATTTTTCAATTTTTCCTTTAATATTTTCAAAATCTTATTTTAAACCATTAAAATCAGTTATATGGCCAGTAAAATCACCTTGAACCGCTGTAATTTTTTTGTTAGCCTCACCAACAGTTGTTCGCAAATTAACAAATTCAGTTACGTGGCTAGTAAATTTACTTTGAACTTCTGTAATTTTTTTGTTAGCTTCACCAACAGTTGTTCGTAAATTAGCAAAATCAGTCACATGACCAGCAAATTTTTTGTCAGTTTCACCAACAGTTGTTCGTAAATTATTAAATTCAGTTACATGACCGGCAATTTTTTTGTCAGTTTCACCAAATTTTTTTGTCAGTTTCACCAACAGTTGTTCGTAAATTATTAAATTCAGTTACATGACTAGTAAAATCGCCTTGAACCTTACTAATTTTTTTGTCAGCTTCACCAATTTTTTTGTCAGTTTCACCAACAGTTGTTCGTAAATTATATTCAGTTACATGGCCAGTAAAATCACCTTGAACTTTACTAATTTTTTTGTCAGTTTCACCAACAGTTGTTCGTAAATTAGCAAATTCAGTTACATGACCAGTAAAATCACCCTGAACCTTACTAATTTTTTTGTCAGTTTCACCAATTGTTTTGTCAGTTTCACCAATTTTTTTGTTAGCTTCACTAATTTTTTTGTCAGCTTCACTGATTTTTTTGTCAGCTTCACTAACAGTTGTTCGCAGATTAGCAAAATCAGTTACATGGCTAATAAAATCACCTTGAACTTTTGTAATTTTTTTGTCAGTTTCACCAATCTTTTGGTCAGTTTCACCAATTTTTTTGTCAGTTTCACTAACAATTCCTCGCAATTCAGTCACATGTGCCCGCTGAACCACATCAGCAATTTTAACATTACTCGTTTTTAATTTTCCATGTTGATCTTGAAAAATAACCATCGCGTCAGGATTTATTTTTGATATCGATAATAAATTGTTAAGGTCATCTTTTGTTGCATATTTTGATAAATCAACGTCAGATTTTTTTTCTCTAATTAATGACCTTCCAAAAATGTCAACCATTATATTTATCTGATGTATATTTAAGTACGATTTTGTGATACGGCAACGATGATTTTGATATCACATCAAGAACATTAATTACTTCACTGCCGCAGATTGGTGGATCAGTTAAAGTTTGTGTTGGTAGTGTTGAATACCAAATTGGAGTTTTTAATTGTTTTGCGTAATTGATAAATTCATTTGGTGGAGCCAGCCCGTACGAGTCAAAATATATAATTTCACGCGGATTAATTCCGTAGGCTACCCAATGTGTTCTTGGCCCAATACTGTCATCGAGATTTATAATTCCCGTCTCGGTAGAATTTGGTTTTGCTGGTAATTGATCTCGCATAAATATTCCTCTAAAAAATTTAATTTTCTTCTTTTTTACTTCATTAGATAGATCTAAATTTGACATCGCTACTGGTATGTTCCTGGCAACCTCAGGCCGCTGCCGTATCCTAAGTATGTTCCTGGCAACCTCAGGCCGCGACCTTTTTTTTGCTGTATTTTCCTCCTGTTACTTTTTGTGCTAATTTGGTACCTGCATATCCAACCGCACCTAATGCAGCAGCTTTTGCTATAGCCGGAGCAGCGGCAGCCATTAATCCAGGAATTAAAGCTAACAATGGGAAAAAATCCACCAACTTTAACCATATTTTTGATAGCTCCTGGACTGAGATTAACGCTAACTCCAGTATTTGCCGATTTGGCCCTGTTGAAACGTTTGTGTTGAGTTTTAGTCAAGGATAATTTATTTGGTCAACCATGAATTTGTGAGTTTTTTAACGTTAATGTTATCGAGTTAGCTTTTTCTGATTGAAGTTTTTTTTATCTGACCCGGGGTCAGAGTCACACTAACATGATCGTATGGCATTTACATTTATCAGCAGGAATTTAAATTACAAATTACATATTTTCCACAGGTGCATCAATAACTCTCATTCTGCCACTAATTCCCTCTAAAATCATGGTTTTGTCACTGAGAATCACAGCAATAACTTTGTAGTTAGCTCCAGCCCCAACTGTAATTCTTGCTTTAAAATGAATATCAACGACAGATTGTTTTATCAAATCAAGATGTTCCAGTGAAAAATAATAGATCGGGTAGCACGTATTAAAATCTAGCTGCGATATTTGCAATCCTGTATCAATATTTTGATCTCGCCTCACATAACTTAATATTCGATGATATGCACGAGCTGTTGAATATGTTTCAAAATTTATCAATATTTCTTCAGTTGGTTCTTGCTGCCCATTAATTCTCAACGAGACATTTGTAGCTGCAACGTTATCAAATATCATATGACTGTGAGTTTGATCATATCTGTTGATGTTCTGAAAAGCAATAAAAATGTGTCGTGGTGCCGAAACGCCCTGCTGAGCTGCAATACGCCAGGTGTAATCGCCATTAACATTTGTTAATATTGTATCAGTTGTTGTTGTCAGCCACGACATTATTGATTTACCACCGCTGTCCATGAATGACATTAATTTTTCTTCTTCAATTACTGATGGAACTAGCGCTGGCATCCACAAGGTAAATTTAGTTATGTGAACTTTACCGTCAACGCCACCAGTCCGCCAGATGGCATTATTGCTACCGTTTCGAATAAGTGTTAAAGTGTGTCTCGCTCCAAAAATTACTTTTCTGAAATTTCTGCAAAATCCAAATATATGAGATAAGGGAATCGCGCATGAAAAACTTCTGTTATCTCCTGCCAACATTGCTCTTCGTGTGGTAAAACCTAAGTTAAAATTGGGATTAGCTCTTTTTATTATATCAAAAGCATCAGCCGGTCTACCCTCGTGTTCACCATCAGCAGGTTGTGGATCAATAGCAGTATCTCGTGGTATTCGTAATTTAATAAATTGCTCAGGATCAGCTGCATCAGAATTATCTTTGGCAAACATCATGCTAGGGCCAGCCGATCTAGTAAAATCATCTGAATATCTCGCTAGACCTATAATTGTTGTAGCTAAATCAACATCATTAGTAATTGACTCAATTTCTCTTCCATCAATCATGTATGTGGCGCTCTTGAATAATGCCATAATTCCGTTTAACCAAGTTTAACATTTGCGTCAAAATTATTGTTATTGTCTGCCCTAACAATTTCACCAACAACTTCAATAAATGCCTCTGATGGAAGAAAATATCTTGTCATGTCATGAATTTGAACTTCAACACGATTTTGACTATTTTGTGTTACCGCGTCATATGAAAAATATTGATGATCACGTAACGATGTGTCTTTACTGACTGGCTCATCCATGTCAAACGCTTCGTTTGATACTCTTGCAAACATTTTATTATATAATAATTATCTTCTAAAACGAAGACCGCTGCCTGATATAAAGCTAGTGTTTGGTTGAGTGTCTGCCAGTTGGGCGATTTCCATTTTATTCGTTAATTCAGCTAATTTCTGATTCGCCGCACCATTCATAATTTTACTGATATCGCTAGGCATCACAGCAGTGCTAGGTAATTTAGCTTTTTTACGTACCAATTTTGTGATTTTATCTTTAATGGCACTAAAAGCTTTACCAGCTAAATCACCAACAGCAGCAGTAGCTTAATCACGGACAAATCCAATTGCTTTCATCGCCAATTGTTTAGCAATCGGTCCGACTTTAGGTGCTATTCTGGTAACGAAGCTTGTAATTCCGTTGCCGTGAACGAGTTTATATGCAGGCAATCTGGAATTAACGACACGAATTTGTGCTGGCCTTCGGTGATGTTTGTGAACTATCATCTTTTATTTAATATTATTTATCTAACAACTAATCGCTATACCCCTCAATAATTTCATCGATTAAATTTCTGTAAGTTTGAACATCTATAATTTTGCCGCTAAATAATCTTTTGCAAATATCTGCTGCCTCGTTAATTATTTCACGTGAATTATTTCCAGCTCGTTTTCCCCCCATAAGTACTTCTAATCGAGACACGATGTTAACAACACTATTAGGACAGATTGTGTTGTAACCTCTACCGGTAGCGCCATGGACAGGTGAACCTCGTGGTGTTTCAAATTCTTCCTCCTCCTTTTTTTCCTCTCTAAACATATCTCTTAATAAATTATAAGGTTCTTCCTTTTCTTCAGATTGTTGTGTATCAGATTTTTTGAATTTTGAAGTTCCTAATTTCGATACATCATCCAAAAATTTACTATATTTTGGATTATCGTAATCAATTTTAGATCTTATAGAAGCAAAAAATACTGCAGGTCTCCATAAAGCTTCCGATAATAAATCTTTATATTCTGGTTTTATATATTTTTCCTTTTTAACAACACCAAATGCAGCAATTTTAGTTAATTTTTCCTTATCCTTAAACATATTAAGAGTTTTATCAGTAAATAATTCATGAGGCATTATTTCACCAGATGACGTTGTTACTGGAGATTGAATTTGTTCAGGTATTTGTGCTGATTTTTTTCTAATTTTTTCCTCAAAAATATCTACCTCATTAAGATAATCTATAAAATCGGGATCATCATTTCTAACCCGATTAATATTATTTCTCACATAATATATCCATTTTAACCATGTATTGCTATCTACAGGTTTTTCACCATATTCTGGTTTTAAAAATTTTTTTCGCTCACCATATGATGAAACAGCAACATAAGCTAAAATTTTATTTTTAATATTTCTCACTTTGCTAATAAAGTCATCGGTAAATTTTTCAATCGCGGGAGTTGCAGGAGTTTTAAGTGAAGCTGGTTGTTCCTCAGACACAGGTGCACGTATTGCGAGAGTTGTGGGTCTAACTGCTGGTGCAGGTGCATGTATTGCAGTTTGTTTTTCAATCTTCTTCAACACAGGTAGAATTCCTGTTTTTTTCACTTCAGGATCTTTAATCTCTCCAAAAACGACCTGTTCAGTTTTTTTAGTTACTGGCTCGAATAATTCTGTTGTAAAATCTTTAAATCCAAGATTTTCATCTTGATACGCTCGTATTTTTCTTTTGACAGATTCTCTAACAGGAATTAATTTCCTTAATGCAGCTAAATGTTCCTTTGCTATTATAGCTGAATGTGGTTCTCCAACACTCATGATATACAAAATATTTTACTTCAAGAACTTTAACAAATTACTTTAACAATTGTATAGCAGCAGAGGGGCTGAGACCAATTTTTCATGCAAAAAACAAAACCAAAATTTATCTAAATGGGGGGGGGGGGTAGTAAAATTTGTCTGCGTGAGTATATTTTTGTGATAAACTATGTATATGCAGCAGATTGTCTGTCTTAATATCATCTCCCAGCAGCGTTTATTTTTACATTTGGGGCCTTCCTGGCGAATGTTTCTCGTAGGAGCGTTTATTTTGGCGAACGGTCCTGGTCTGTTTAGCCTCTCTGCTGCTCACTTTGTGTTGGGGCTTAAACTTAAAGAAGGTGTTTGTGATGCACAAGCCATGGTAGGTGCATAGCTTCAGCAGTCTCTGACCGTTTTCTTTGGTCTTTCCAGTGCCATGATATGCGAGACAGGTAGGCCATGACTCGTGGTCCGCACCTACTCTGGCATTAAATTCGCCGAGGATGAATAGTGGTTAGTGTTTGGGGCATCCTTTGATATGTTCGTCCAGCTGCCAATATAACTGATCCTTTGTGTCTTCTGACAACGTGAGGGTGGGGGCGTCAACACTGATGATGTTGACAGGACCTGCAGCAGTGGTGAGGCGGATGGACAAGAAACGCTCAAAACCCCCTGTGGGAGGTTCAACCGAGGCCAGGAGATTGTTTTTGATGGCGAAGCCCACTCCGTGCTGGCGGGGCTCCTCAGGTTCTCGACCCTTCCAGAAGAAGGTGTAGTTTTCCTGTCTGAGGGAGCCACTAGAGGCGAGCTTGGTTTCCTGGAGGGCAGCTATGCTGATATTTAGTCTGGTGAGTTCTCTATCGATGATGGCTGTTTTTCTGGTATCCTCCACTTCTCTGAGGTCGTCGGAGATGCCTGTACACATGGTGCGCACATTCCAGCTTGCGAATCGAAGAGCTGGAGTCTTCTTTATTGGTTTCTTGTCTCTTGTGTCTGGTGTGGAATTACCGTCTGCTTGTCATGCTGAGCAACACACTGAGCTCCAGGCACCCACTGGAGCAGGCAGACGATGGCGGGTCAACACCTTATTGACCGAGGGCTGCCCGGCTTGAGACGGGCTGTAGTCGGGCAGTGGGACACGATGATTCCTCCCACCGTCAAAGCTGACCCGTGGCGCCCCTTCCCTACGCCAATCAGGTGAGACTAATAACCAGTAAACTGTCAGCTTCCGTGTTGTTTCCTCACCCAGTAGCGACACTAGTGTCCTCTCCAGGTCGCAAGCCTGGGCGTGGAGTATGGAGATCCTGGGCTGTCCAGACGTCAGGATCCCCCTCTCGTCCTTGCTGGTGGGGTCCAAAGGAATGTTGAGTATGACATTTGGCACCAGTTTGGATGCAGGAGCTTCTGGAAGGAGGTCGTAGTCGACACCCAGCCGCCTTGGGGGCTCCACTCCGGATTTTCTGTCTGGGTTTACTCCCGTAGCCTTTCCTTCTCCCGAAGATATCCACAAGGCAGTGGAGTCATCATCCAGTGGATGGGACTTGGTGGGTTTTGAATCAGTTTCCTTCTCCTAGACGAACTGCCTGACAAGGCTAACGCGCATCATCTGCCAGGGTTTGGAGTCAGAGTTTCCCTTCTCTTAGACTGGTTGCCTGCCAAGGCTAACGAACCCAGTCTGCCCACCCAGTTATATCGCCGGGCACTCGGTCGCGCCACACATCAGGCTCTGTGAAAACGGTGCCCCGCGTGAAGGTGCTGCTGTGGAAACAATAGTGTAGGAGAGGCCATATGCAAGTAACCTCCTGCCCAGCAGAGAGAGACAGTGTTCCCGCAGCGATCGCTGCACATGGAAAGGAGAGGCTATGAGAGACGCTTTACTTTCCTTTGGCAAGCGGGACGTCAGGCCCAGGCCTCGCACACCTCCCGGTTAATCTACCACATCAAAGAAATCAATCATTGTACCTTGTTTACAAACATGTGTACCACTATGGGCTAAACTGTGTTCACCTATGAAAATAAATAACATGTAGAATCAAAACAACTTGTGATGAAAAGAGACCTAAATCTCAAGTGAGATTTTTCAAAATGGTTGTAAATGCCAACCCACTAGCCATTGTAAAGGGCTGACTTACCTGCCATGTTCGTCAGTACATGGATGGTTACCTTGCTTTTACCTCAGCAAAAGTAAAGAAACATGAATATTCACTTGAAAACATAATTATGGCTTAAAATATTTTGCTAACTTTCAAATGAGTACAACTAACAGCATTATGTTTTTAGAAGATTTACATTGACACAAGACAAAGATCCATCCTCGTGTTGTTTGAATAGTTTTCTTTTTTAACAACGTCCACTAAACTTTCTGAAGCCTTTTTATGTGGATAATATGAAGCTGGAAAGAGCAATTGTGCTATTACCAACTTCAGCATCTGCACAGTTAAAAGCATATACATCGGTACACCCACCTCTACTGTATCTCAGCCATTCCTTTCTGCTTAGTCCTAAGCAACAGTGTGGTGTGTTAGTATCTACCCCTGGTAAGAGGTCTAATTGTGCACATACATGTGTGTTACTTGTACGATCTTGGTAAAGTTGACAGATTAATGAATATGCTGTTTGATTGCGTCTTGATAAGTGATACACCTCATCACAAACATGGATCAGTTTGTCACATGGGTCATTCTTCACTGACCAGAATTCAATACTGTTCATGACATAATCCTTAGAAGAGAATTATGACCTGCTTTTCATGCTTAAGTGACTTCGTTGAAATTTTGCTACACGATTATTGGTTGAGTGTTGTTTCTGTTCCAGCTATTCCAGTTATAAAACTTTATAATTGAATACATGTCTGTAAGTACTACACCCATACTATAAACAATGGTCACCGTGGTGTGAATGCTCGATTTGTGTTATGCCTAATCTACTCCAAAGCCATTCGGACCAGTGCAGTTGGAATTACAAATAAATGGTTGTATGATTTCTATATTAATGAACTTATTGAGAGGTTAACATCAACAAGTTATAACTGTGTTGTACATATTGATGAAGGTAGGCATTAGACTTCTTCATGCATGTTTGGCACCTGGGGACTCGCCTGTTAATATAAAGAATTTTTCAAGGTAATTGCTGATGTGTGAACTGCTGGCTGCCCCTGCATGATTGCTGTATCCCATGATTTTAACTCATTATAATCGGACTTACAAGAACAATGATAATATTTTTTAACCAGATTTTAAGACTGATGATTTAATTAAAACATTTTAAAGAAAAAGCATAAATCACAAGGTTTTAGATCTGTTAGTGAATTTTCACAATTTAGCATTAATATAATGATTTACTTTTAGAACATTCCACTCACTGGCGACAATGAAGAAATTATGTGGAAACTCTCATTTTTTAAAATTGCTAATTAAGTCGATCCATTCTTTTATGAACTGTTCTTCTAGAAAATCCGAAATTTTAAAATCAGTAAAATCAACATTGTTTATAGTCTATATGCCACACTATATATAACATGCTAAACTTTGTCCTTTGTTTTTGTTTTAGATTCAGTTTTACCCTTGAACTTCAATGTCGTATAACTTGGACAGGGATTTTACGTTCACTGCCCTTTGTTCGGTCTCTTCGGCAACGTGAACTTGCTTTTTGTTGTTGTAAGTTGTGATTTTGTTTTATTTGCCAGTTAAAATTGGACATGCATTCTTTACATTTACCCTTTTAACCAGTGTACTGATAATTGAGTATATAGTGGTCACACAATTTATTGTGGCTTCCCTCGTGACAGTCTCTTTGACCATGCGAACTTGGTTTTGTTGTTTTAGTTTATTTGCAAGCTTACATACGCCATTCATACTTTCCATTAGCACTTTTAATCAGTGTGCTTATAGCTGGGCATAATTTGGTCACATGCTTTATTTTTCGCTGCCCTTAGGACGGTGTCTTTGACAAGACAAACCCGGTTTTATTGTTTTAGGTTGTCTTTTAGTTTTATCTGCCAGTTTGCATTTGAAATTGTTACTTTACATTTGCCGTTTAAACCACTGTGTTTATAATTGTACCATTGTCAAAATCGCGTGTAGCGCGTCCTATGCTGAATTGTATCCCTTTATTATTACATATGACAAAGTCCACATGAAGATATCAAATAAATTAAAAGGTTTTCATTTTATTTTCAGTTATAAATAATTAGATTTTTAAAAAGAGAAAGACATTACTATTTAATATTTTTAATATAAAAAGGAATGTAATTTAAATATTCAGTCATAACTGGGAAATGATATGTGGTTAACTGAGACCTTGGCATGTAGGAGATGATATGGGTCCAACGGGAATTTAACATGAAGGACATGATATGGGTCAAACGGGAATTCAACGTTAAGGAGATGACATTGATCAAACGGAAATTTATCATGAAGGAGATGATATGGGTCAATCAGGAATTTAACAAGAGGGAATTTATATGAGCGAACGTTTGTTTATGTAAAAATCTTTTGGGTCAAACATGCTATCCATCGCCAGCTATTGCGTAAGACTGTACATGTTTGACAAGAAGTGCCATCTGTTGTGACAGTTCCATCTTAGACTGAAACATGAATGAATACATTCTGTCATGTTAAGAAGTTCAATATATAGGGAGAGAAATTGGTACACTATTTAAACAAAATTCGGAACGAAGATGAAAGCTAACACCATTCCAGCAAGAAACCAGAAGTCAAGGGTAGATGACGGCAGTTCATACACTTAGTGAACCGATAGCGCAAGTGCATCAACTAATTTTGAATACGACACGAGTGACCCTGAACCAATTAATACTCTCTGCCTCTACCACAAGACCAACAGAGTTAAGATAACCAAGAAAGAAAGTCCTTCAGTAGATCTAGAAGACTATTTTCACATTGAAGAGACACAAAAGGTGACTTCCAGAAAAATTCGGAAGACGGATGATTTATTTATTCTTAATTCTGCAAATGGGAACCTTTTTGGACAAAGCATGCTTAATAACAGCTAACAATAATATTTATTTTGCTATTCAATTTATATAGATATGGTTCTTATTCTTCGAGAGAAGAAACAGTGATGGAAAGCAACTCCTTTCTTTGTTCTTGTATTAGTTATGGTACTTTGATATATTCACAAGCTTGTAAGACTTCAACTGAATTGTGAATTATGGACCCAGATGTCATTAATGTGTGAATAGGACAGAACGTGGATGATCAGTTGTCTTGTGGTGGGTTTGGTTTAGGAGACGAGGTGTGTGCGTAAGGGATAATGAAGTATCAGCTTATATCCGCCATTTACGCTGCCGTATTCACGACATTCGCTTCGTGTGCAATATGTTTCATTCAAATATTTGTCATGTGTATCAATGTGTTTAAATGCCTTTTATTAAATTTGTTGGTTTTTGTGTTCTGGTTAAATCAACAGTGTCCATATATGCCCGTTTCCAATATCAAGAGTTGTGAGTGGCATGTATCAATCAAGTTATATTAAAATTTAGCCGCATACCTTTCTAGTTGTGTGTTCGTAACATGCATATAAACTATTGTTGAGAAACAATAATAATAATAATAATAATAATAATAATAAATTAATTTAGAAAGGACGTACATTATGCTTATTTAGGATATTAAATAGACCTTACGCCATACTTACCATTGTACATGAAACATATCTGGGCCAGTGGTGAAATTGATAAGGTGAATTCCCTGTATCTTGAGGTGCAAGTTATCGATGGTTTCGTCAAGCTGGTGTTTTAATCAACGAATTGAACTTGGCTACTGGTACTAAGGAAGGAAACGGCCTATAGTAAATCTTTACCATGTATTGCCTAAACCCTGCTGAAATTTCGTGTCCGTATTTTCCGTAGATAAAGATTTTTCTAGGGCAATCAGTATTTTTATGTACATAACTGATTAAAGTAAGCTTTGAAATTGAACAATACCAGCCTCACAACTGTATGTTTTACCTTTTTACAGTTCCGTGACGTAGCACCAGTACTTCACGCCGTGAAAATATACAACTCAAACACCAAACACATGGAAATATTTTTCCTAGTCTACACTAGATCAGTCAAATCATGATTTTAAGCCTCGTTTCCTCTGTAGCTCTACCCCATACTTACCATCACAGCAACAAATAAGTTGTCTACAATTAATGGAACAGTTCCTTCTCAATAATTCCATCGTTCATTTTGCAAGTTCTTATCACAAATACTTTACATGGAGAACAGAATCAATCCACACAATGAGATTTTAATAGAGACTACTTGGCTCAATGGACACTTGTTCGGTTCTGGCCTGACCTTAATACGAAATTAAACCATGTCATCATGAAATCTCACCAACACTGCACTCTGTGACGTTTGCCCCTAGCAACTGGTTTATTATTCGGGCTAATGAATATTTTCCCAACACTGACTTCCCCTAATCAAACGAGTAATCATGAAAATATAATAAATCTTTCAAATGTAGGGGTATATGCAAATGGCACATTCCCCAAATTTATTACAATATTGTAATTTCTAC
Source organism: Sinohyriopsis cumingii (assembly GCA_028554795.2). Taxonomy (NCBI): domain Eukaryota; kingdom Metazoa; phylum Mollusca; class Bivalvia; order Unionida; family Unionidae; genus Sinohyriopsis; species Sinohyriopsis cumingii. Next base: position 35,035,339 of record CM068829.1, read on the forward strand.
ATCATCCCATGAGAGAACTCATGGAAATTGTTGGTGATAGTTTATTGTGGCGACTACACATAATCAGCAAAATATTCTGGGTTTCATTCGTTGTATCTTGTTTGGGTTTTGCTTGCACTTTGGTACCGTTGCCAATGGACAAATTAAAATAAGTATATGAAAGACATTATCTTACTCCTTAGAAATATGGTGTCCCTTTATTTCGTTGATGGCGGGTTATCTATCACAAACAGTTTTCTTTCATTCGGCTCAGATTAAATAACACTTTGAAATCAAACAACTAAACAACGCTATTATAATTATGTCTATAAATCTAAATCAAACATTGCTGTCATCATCGTGCCTCATATAACGCGATTATAATCATGTGTTTTAATGATAAATCACATAACGCTACTACAATCATGTCTGGAGAAAAACATACACAACGCTAATGCAATCATGTCTCTAAATCTAAATACACAACGCTATTACAATCATGTCTCTAAATCTGAATACATAATGTCATTACCATCATGTCTGTAAATCTAAATCACACAATGTTATTATTTGCAAGAGAGCACAAGCGCTACTACCGGGTTGAAAACGTCTTACTTTGTATTTCTTTCATACCTTACTTTCAATTTTTTAATTGCTTAGACTGAATATTAGTTCCTGCTGCTTCACAGGCTTTCGAGAACTTGTATATGAAATTGTAAGCATAGTCAAGATGATTCATAATTGGAATCTTAATTTGAAAGAAGTTTCTCTTTCAAGAATTTCAATAGTCCACCGACAGTTATGTCCGAAAACTAGTTCAACATGAATAAAATCTAATAATGATTGAACTGTTTCCTTAACAGCGAACATCATCATCCCAACTTTTTTTCGGTATTGAAGCATTCTCAGTCTCGTTATTCTAACCATGGAGAAAAAGACAATCACTTGTTGTCGAACAGAAACAAGATCCTGAGATCTTTTATTCCTTTAAGGCGGTTATGGGCGATACTGAAGCCGCACAATTATAAATAAGTTTGTTATTTTGCCAAAAATGAAGTCCTAATGAGAAACTGGAGACCATCTAAAATACCCGCTGGTTACGACTGGTCTGTGAGCCATCAAATTGTTATTGTGATGTGATATGGACAGGTCGTTATTAGTATAATCCATAAAATTCACATGACTAGTCATTTACGAGTCGCTAAGATTTGTCATACGATCCTGAATCATTTCCATCGGCAGAAAATTAATACATGATGTTTCTCAATAAAGTAAGATGGTAAGAATACCTAATAAAAATATACGTAAGGTTTATCTGCAACATATTGTATTTGACGAACCATTTAGCATATTCATTGCAGACTTATCTACACCACGTCTAAGACCATGTCTTGAAACCAATACTTGTTGACCATAACGTCTGGGCCAATAATATTTCCAATGGCATATTCTTTGAGAAATATTAAAACTAAAACCATATAAAAACTGATAAATTATTTTCCTCTTTATGACTTCCAAGATATGTACAGTCTTTCCGAGGGTCAATTTATATTTGAGATCTTCCAACAAAACAAGCGTCAATTTAAATTCGTTGATTATCACCCTAAAAGTTAAGGGACTTTGGAAAGACTTCATCAAACTTTGAATAATATCATTTACACATATTGGTTTGACGCACTATAGGATGGGACGAGTGTTTATTTACTCGTGTCTTTTGTTAGGGAATCAGTACAAAATCCTTTGGTTTAAGCTCATGTGAACTCTCTCTCTTGGCATCTGTCCGTCTACGGGAGACGATGGCGTAACTCCAAAGTAAGCTTTTGTCTATCCTTCTTTCTAGCACTCTTTTCAGCTTGTTTTATTCTTCTCTCTTCCTCTACGTTTTGAACTCCCTGCCTGACAGCTAGTCGCCAGCAGGAACGGTTGTTTGCACAGCTCTCCCAGTCGTTGATATTGATGTTTGCCGTCTTCATATCCTTCTTGCAAACATCTTTGTGTGAACTAGTTGTTGAAATAATGCCCGTTGACCATTGAAAGTGATTAAATTAGAAACTTCTTTAAAGCGAAGACTCAGAAATTGATCTTCTTGATTATAAATCGGATTTCAAATATGTTTTCAGGGACTTGTGTAGTATCAAGGACTAATCTTTATCCTACTCAGTCGAAAAAGAAATTAAGGTATGAAAGAACTACAAAGGAATGAAGTTTTCTGCCTGGTGATATAGATCTAGCTCTCTTGCCCACATATCTAAATCATTTTCTAGCTAAGTATTATGGTCATTATACATTGTTTTTAAAAAAAGAAGTGACTTTAGTTATATCATAAAATAATTTCCCACTTCCATTATTCCATAGACTTCTAAACTAATTATCATTTTTGAAAGTCTTATTTCGTTTCATTTGGAGGTACAATACGCAAAAAGGTTTTATATTTGAATGAAGGATGAAGCAAATTCCAACTTTGTTGTGCACGTGGAGATCCAAACTGAAACGTTGCTCGAGAATGTTGACTGTAACACTTTGTGTATTCAATCCCCTACATACATCTACTAGCATTGCTGTTGTAAAGTGTATCATCAAAGATTTGTAACTATGATATAATTCCTCATTTTCAAACAACAATGTGTTCAAATATTAGTTATCAGCATCAATAGACATGTGATTAACAGACCCCTTATTTATAGCCAGTTTTATCATTCAGTAACAGTCTTTGAGAATATGAATTACTATGGAAGTTTGTAGAAGTTTTGATCGTGGTAAATCAATTATTGGTACATGGTATGTATTATAAATATCAATTTCAGATGATAGCTGCAGCTGTCGCTGATATTGCCATAATTAAAATGTCTGCTGACGTAAAATGTATATCCCAGTTAGAATATATTTACAACAGGATGCATCGAATGGAATTGAGAAGGAAACAAAATAATTATCTCCAAATTACGGTTATTAAACCCGGTAGTTAGATTCCAAATCTGCTTACGTGCTGGCTGTCTTATATACGTGATTATAGTGAAAATGTCATTGACATTTAAACTTAACATCCGCATAATGGTCAAATGTAAAGTATATAAAGACATAACCCAATCGTTCTGACAATACAAGAGAGGGTGTTTGGCTTGCAGAATCCGATAAAGAGGTACTAGTTTGCGTTAAGGTAAGGTTAATATTTTGCATATGGAAACATATATTATTTCCTTTGTTTATAAGTGTAGAGATTAGCAAAGGGTAATCTCATTTTTGTGAATTAAACCTTTGCACAAATATGATAAGATGCATGAATTTTAAAATATTATACGTATCTATTACTTTAATTTCATGGACGAAATAATAAATCAATAACTTTTTAAATTTCAAAAAAATAATAAATATTGTTAATTCCTCAGTTAAGTCTCGTATTAAAACGACGTCGGTAAACCCCATTAGTCTTTATTGTTAAAATGTATAGCTAATATTATGTTGGTTGGTTACTTACTAAGACTTGCAGCGATAGATTGTGGTAATATTGAGTGGCCAAATATATTGTTTGTATAATGAAAATGTATTTTGGATACCTGCAAATAACTTCAGCACATTATTGTTTTCTTTACGTTCTTCATGATCAAATCTTTCATTGTTTTCTTAAGGCTTATTAATAATGAAGAGGTCTATAATGTGCCTACAGTCACTACTGGTGCTACTGGTCGCCATTCCAGCCTCCTATGCTTGCACATGCCAGGTGCAAACATTGGAATTTTACTGGTGTGCCAATTCAACAGGTTGGTCCTTTTTTGATGCAATTTCGCATGATTTATAGTTTTCACACCAGTTCAAAAACAAAACGAATGAGAATGCCTTTAAAGATCATGTGGTTGTGGTGGTAGTGATGACTATAGTGGTAAAAAATAATAGTGTCTCTACTGTTGCTGCTACATACAACTGATCTACCACTGCTGGTACTGCTACTAGTACATGAACAACCGTCATATACCCACCACCGCTGCGGCTATTATTACCTTTGGTAGGACCAATGTCATCGTACAAACATAAAGAACATCCGGTTCATAAAAAATGGGATTTTCCCTAGTCTCAGCAATGTTAAAAGTATAAATCTGGCTGTTCGTCAGTCTCCATCCGTGAAGAATGGCGCTTTGCAAACCAATCTAACTCATTTACTTCCTTTCAGGCAAATGAACACGGAGATAGAACTCCAGCTCTATCATTCCTGTTTCTTTGTTTCTGTGCGCATCCTTTGCAGAATATTTCTTCGTACCCTGATGATAATCGTTATAGGAATCGTTATAACCCACTGTTCAACATTGACATAACTTGCTATTTAACCTTACAGGGATAAACATTGTTAACCCAACCACTATTCATCATTGACATAACTTGCTATTTAACCATACAGGGATAAACATTATTATCCCAACCACTGTTCAACATTGATATAACTTGCTATTTATCATTACAGGGATAAACATTGTTATCCCAACCAATGTTCAACATTGACATAACTTGTTATCCTAAAGAGTAAAATACTTGAAAATATTGACACATCATTCGATCATTACCCACGTTGAAAGTTTTGAGATCGTAAAAAAGTGAAGAACCTAAATACCAAAAATGTAACAATTACGGTTTTATTTACTGGCGTAAAGGCACGTCGTTATTTTCTTCATGCTATTTTTATTTTTTTAATGATTAATCATTGTGAAACACAGTTGTTGAAATGATAGAAGACAGTATGTCTTTTTTGAGAAAAATTCCTCTTTTGTCGAAATATTTTCTTCTTCAGTGATGTCGCCAAAGTAATTATTAAGCATGTTTTGGTTCAAATGGTATCAAAACAGTTACGTAGAACAAAGTATTATCAGGTGGATATTAAAGATATATACCTTTGCTTGTTTTCCAAACAAAATGTTCTGTACAAAATGTCACAAAGACTTTCTAATGGGCAAACTATATCTATATACATACATATTTCATAAAATAGAGAATTCAGGAAGGAAAATTTAGAACTTTTCAAACGGTTTTTGATTACAATTTGCCTAATTCTGTTTCTGTACAGCTGTGATCAAGGGACGTATTCTCAGTGAGGCACATATAGATGCCTCAGGGAAACTAACAGCTGACCAAAGTGTGGGTGTCAAAAAGAGATACCGGGTGAGGGAGGACAAAGTATACAAGGTGAGTAAATTTTATATTATATTGAATTGATTCCATCAGTTCAACACCATTTTTCAATCTTAGTATGTAACAGTATTTTCCGAAATCAAGGACAATGAATATTTAATGAAAAGATAAGTCATTATTTTAACATCCATTTGATGATCGTGTGATGGTGATCAATACAAAAATGTTTAAAATAACATTGTGTTCAGGTATCATTTGAGAGGACTATTTCACTTCAAAAATGTCATTAGAATTACTAAGTACCCATTGACATTTTGGATTGTATCACTATTTTGGGATTATAGCGTATTCATTCAAGTACAGTCTGTATTATATCATTGCAATACATCAAAACTGCTGGCATATACTACTACTACTACTACTACTACTACTAATAATAATAATAATAAAAGTAATAATAATAAAAATGAGGACTTTGTATAGTGCCTAATCTTTAGAAGCTCTAAGCGCTTTACAACATTAGACAACACCTATAACATACAGGCATATATAATTATATGATTGCAAAAACATACACCATGCAATTAGAAAACATGAAAAACATACTGAAAATGTTTAAGGTAGGAAAAATTATTAAGCCTTTAAGTTTGTTCTTCCAGTCAAAATAAGTGAGTTTTAAGTACACTCTTGAATGGGATCACTGTGTCTTTGTGTCTAAGTTCAGTGGGCAATTCATTTCACGTTGCTGGGCCCTGGTATGCAAAAGAACGCTGTCCATATGATTTTGTTTTCATAGCGGGAATAATGAGTATACGATTTGTCAGAAGAGGAGCGTGAGCTCATCCAAGACTATTGGCACGTACGTACATTCAATGATAGAACTAATTCCTAACAGTCTATGCGTTTTGGAAATGTGATACATTTTTTTAGGGTTATTCAGGTTATTCAGGTGGCCAAGATACTTTTCAAATGGCTACTGTTCTCTAATTCTCTAGGTTCATTCTATGTCGCTAATTAGAACACTAGACGTGCAATAAAATAGACCTTATATGCAATGAGTTTCACCTAGTTTAAGTACTTGGAAAATAAGTTTTCAGTGCAATTTAACAATTCAAAATCATGTGTCTGAACGCATACTTTATGATGTAATAGTAAAGATGAAAACGTTCATTTTCAGGAAAACATATCTAAATTTGGTTGAGCTTTTTCATTTACCTTTATCTCTTCAGGGCGGGCCTACTGCAATAACTAAGGTGAACGCCAATTTTTTCGAATTCTATGTTTCAACAGAAGATTACACATGTGCCGTTACTTTCACCCAACAAACAGATTACCTTCTTCTTGGTAAGATATATATATATATATATATATATATATATAGAGAGAGAGAGAGAGAGAGAGAGAGAGAGAGAGAGAGAGAGAGAGAGAGAGTGAGCTCATAAACTAAACCTCTGTATGCCGCAATTTTCCGGTGATGGAATTTTGTTTGTGGTTTAGATTTGTACTCTCTCGTGCCAATTTACTTATCTACTTTGTTTGTCTTATTATATTCAACTGTATCTGTTGTAACCCATTTTGATAGTATACTTCTTATAAGTCTTACTTTTGCGATAAACCATGAAGATATTTATAACGATAATGTATAGTAAATAATTTAGTGAAACAAGTTGCTACGTTAGTAATACATACATAAATGAACAGAATACCATGACTATACTTATTACATAATTTGCTGTACTAACAATACCTACATCTGCTGTTTCGAATGTATTTAATTGGTGTGGATGGTGAATGTATTTAATTGGTGTGGATGGTGAATGTATTTAATTGGTGTGGATGGTGAATTATTTAATTGGTGTGGATGGTGAATGATTGCGAAACGTTTGCTGGATAATAATGTTGTCTTTATTAAAGACATCACGTAATAATTCAAAATTCAAATATAAATAAATTACTAAAGCAAAGATTTTATAAATATTCTTATGTTATTTGTTTAGACTCAAATAAACAGTAACACTAAAAAGAGCGAAAATGACAAGCTTTTAAAAATACAATACTTTTTTTCACTGGAAAAATTCAGTAAAAACGATTTTTAAAAAAAAATGAACTTTCGGTTTTATAGAATCAAATCCAAAAATGATCATAAAACAATCCGAGTATAAAATTATAGTAGTCCTAATAACAAAATGTTCTACTTATTTCACGTTCGAATCCCGACGAAGAATCCAAGATGGAAGACGATGACGTATGCTACAATCTGTAGTGTTGATTTATACAGTTCCTTGTAGAAATAATACTCATTACTCCGGTTTCTGATAGCTGAATACATTTTTATAAACAACTGTCCTTGTTCGGCAATATTACATAAGCACATGTATTTTTCAGAAAAAAAAAAACAGAATTAATCCTTTTGAATCCAAGTAATTTAAAATGACTCCAAAACAAGTAATTTGAAATAACTCCAAGCAGCAAAATATACAACAAACAATTTAACAGTCCAACTTCTATTGCGATTAACTCTCCAAAAAGTGGGTTATACTGGCTTTCTAAAACGTAAACAAGGGCCACTTTCTAGAAGTTTATGGAAGCAAATACTTGTTACAGATCACGTTTACCCGGTGTGGCCCTGCCGAAAACCAATCATTTTTAGTCAAAGAAAAAAAAAGTTCATATCTTAAGGGCAAGGTCCCATCATGACCTGGGAAACAACCAATCATTTTTCACATAAAATAGAACTTATTCACGAAGGTTGCTAAAAATTTTGAAACATGGTCGTGATTTAGATCAAAACCTGGTGTTTATAAACTAACAGTCAAGGTCAAACTATTTTCTAAATAAGGTATCATCTCTAGTGAATAAAATTACATTAAATTATCATGTAATGAAATATATATATATATATATATATATATATATATATATATATATATATATATATATATATATATGTATGATGATTCTTGTGTGCAATGTGTTACTACCAATTTTAGATGAATTTCCCTGAAACGTGGCAGACACAGAGAAGTTAATATGTCTTCACACTCCAGAAAGTTTATATATATATATATATATATATATATATATATATATATATATATATATATATATCTATATCTATATATATATATATAGAGAGAGAGAGAGAGAGAGAGAGACTAATGTACATGTACACGTAAAAACACATCATCATGCTAAGTGAAGCATTAACTAAATAGCAATAAATAGATAGATAGATATATAGAGGGAGGGAGGGAGAGAGAGAATGAATATTATATTAAGCTATATCCTTTTCAGGAAGTGTTAATAAGACCGGTGAATTTCTAACCAGTGGGTGTTATCCGAATACACCTTGGGCAACCGTAACTACGGATCAAAATATAATGTCACTTCTAAACGGACAACGTAGTGCTAATTGTTCAAGCATAAATTAAACGCCTTTAGTCAAGATCTTTTAGTGGTGTCCAAGTATACTTATCAGAAATGAATAAACAAAATTACTAATGTGATCTAATAGATGGCTTATTCACTCTTTTCCGCTCTTTCCTTTATTATCTCACTCTCTCTCCTTTCCTTGCTCAATATGTGTGTGTGTGTGTGTGTGTGTGTGTGTGTGTTTAACCCACATCTGATGATAGAAACTCAGACGTACATATACATTTCTAAGGGAAGGCTAGTAATGAATCAAGCACCCCATCTTTAAGCTGGTGCAGATTTATTTATAGCTCCAGTAGCAAATGGGCTGGAGCAGCAGAACAAGTGTAACAATATTTGGGATTTGCAAACGATTTTTATCCCACCATCAAAATCACATTGGAGTCATCATAATTGTTTTCCTGGATATATGATCATAGTCCAGATAGAAACGTTGAAACAGACTTGTATTGCAAATCGACTGATTCTCGTTACTTTTATACACAAACTAGTTGTCATCAAAAACTAAATCTAAAACCTTCCATTATATATATGTGTTTGCATTAAGCATATTTTGCTCAAACGTTGAAAAGCGCAACAACAAAGAAATGTGGAATTCGGTGCCACTTATAAGGAAAGGGATGCAAAAACCAGACTTTAGATCTGCTACAGAAAAAGCGATGGCCATGAGACGAAACACTTTTCTCAGATACAAAGTTAAGAATGCCAAAACTTGTATCCCTATCGTAAGAACTTTCTACCCAGTATAGCAGCTCTGTATTACTAGTATGCCGGTTTTCCGAGGTATTTTTTCCGGTGGTACGTACCATGGTACTTTTTCACTCTACCGGTACGTCGGATTTTCCGCCAGTAAGGGATGTACGGAAATTCCCGAGGAATCTTTTAACGACTTTAATGGTATGACAAAATAGTTCAAAGTAGGTATTTTTTTTTACAAAATGTTTGCATCTCTCGCAAATTAATGGTAACAAATATATATAATTCTCTTTATAATTCTTTAATCACAACTTTGACAACTATCACGTATGCCAACGTGGTGACGAAATTAATTGCTGTGATTCATATTCTGGAATAATCCATCTGTCACGTGCCTCCTATGGTATTATTACTAACACAAGAGAACGTTAACAATTAAATTTTAAATAGTTTCAAAGCCCACAGTTAGCGATGCCGACGGTCTAGGTATACAAATAACTCAAGGTGAAAGGCATAACATTTTAATAAAATATATCAAACGTTTTCAACTATTTTATAGATAAATTTCACAATCGCAATTAATTTCGAAGAAATACAAACAACGACCAATTCACAGTTGTTAATTACTGTCTCATCATACGAATTTAAGGTCTTACATGAGAGGGTTTCCCTTTAGTGCTGATTCTGTTACTCATCTATCAGACTCTTATTTCATTTTTTTGTACCTCTGTTACCATTGACTACGTGCTCTGCTGAAACTTCCCGATCCGTCCATCCGACACTTCTGGTATTCTCTTCCTCGTTTCTTTCCGGCACTGCGTCTCCACACAAACTGCCGAAGCCACAAAAGGCCTCCCAGGTGCTTTCAGCGTCTTCCCTTCCTCCAATATTCGGCTGTTGCTTCTCACACCCACCCGTACATCTTACTCAAGAAGCCTTTGTCCGCAAATTCAAACAAGAATTACTATAAAGTTCCTTCCGGCGTTTAACGAAAATGGGACTTAGTCTGAACAAATTGCTTATTGAAATTTTCGCCTAGATACGGTCTTGTCTCTTTGAAAACTACCCTGGGGTAATTTATCACCAAGATTGCTTCCTCGCTGGTCGTGATGTCATGACTAATTGCAAAACAAACAAACGGGTCTCTACCTATACGGCCTGTTGGTGGAATTACTTTTGAATCTTACCAAGAACGGGTCGATGCGTAATGTTTAACTAACATACAAACGTTTTCGTTGTGTCCATAATCGGGTTTTAATCGTTCTTTTACATAATACCAATTGCCAGTATCCCAGGTGCTTCTAACCACGAATTAACTATAAGAAAATATGAGTAATAAATAAAACAGATAGCATCAGCAAATTTTCTCCACAACATGTCACCAACTTTCAGAAACATTTCGGATTAAGAAAACAACAACAACCCTAAAACACAAACCCATATCATGTTTAAGTTATTTTCTAGCATAATTAAATGCGTTAATTATACATAAGACTACCAATCATCTAAGGATTTTCAGTGACCCACTTGTTTTCTGAACTACGCGTAATTTTTCAGATACACGAAACATTTTCTGTTTGCTGAGTCGGTATGTGCAATGTTTACTGGCCCTCATTGATAAACATCTTGCCCGGCATCAAAGATTCCTTGTCTATTGTATCAACAGTATAGCTAGAAAATTGTAGGCTTCAGTATTAACCTTTCATATTGTATTTAATGGGTTTTTTTAATATCAGGATCGTGATTATACATTATCAGTTATAGTGTAAGCTTAATCATCCCACTTGAGTTTCAGAATTTTCATGCAACTTATACAACGATTACCATACACATTGCAAATTCATCTGCTTTAAATTACTGGCCATTTAATCATGGGGTGGGGAAGCTGCGATTTTAGTTTCATATGAAATTAATTACTTTTCTTTTATCTCAAGAAATTAATATTTTTTCCTAATGATATCAGGGATAGAATATGACGTGTAGTGTTTTAAATCAGAGCATGAGATTTTTACAATTATCAACAGACGGAAATTAAACAAAAAATTGTTAGCGGCCTCCCTACAGAACAGTGAATTGTTGGTCCATAATATAATTGCGGTATACCGTGGTAGATATCGTGGTACTTTGGGATACTGCGATATACTGCGGTACAAACTTTTCGCGGTACCCAACTCAACTACCCAGATTTCCCAAATATAGGACATTTTAACTAGATCTACTAGCATATTGTTTACTCATCTGAACGTAAAATGGGGTGGGTGTGTCTTCTAAAGACCACATTGTGCATCTTCAGTTGAGCTTGAATCATAGTAAGGAGGCAGGAATACGCATATGATTTTTTGTGAGGTTTTAAACGATAATAAGAGCTAACATATAAACACTAAAGAAGAATGTGTAATTACAAACGTCATGTAGGGGCCCCGAGTGGCCGAGTGGTCTAAAGCGCTCTCCGTTACGGATCACTACCATCTCACCTCTGTCTGCGTGGGTTCGAGTCCAAGGCTCGGCTAACGTTGGTACGTGGGAAAGCCTGCCGGTAGCTTCTCGTGGGTCGGTGGTTCTTCCCTGGGTTTTCCAGGGTTCTTCCTCCACCAGTTATACTGGCCGCCATGTATAGCCTATCTTGTGCTGAAAAATGGCGTTAAATCCTACAACAACAACAACAACAACAACAAACGTCATGTATGCCCTGACGTGCAATATCTGTTTCAACCAGCGTGTTGGCGAAACAGTTGATATAAAAAATGTGATCGAGCAATCACAAAAGTCAAATGAGAAACAAGGGTAAATCAAAACTCGCCAAATATTTCATCTCAGGTGGATACAGGTTCCAGTCTTTTGAAATGCAGTCCATTAAGTCAAACCACTAATGGACTGGCACTGAAGGCACTGAAGGTATCAATAAATAAATAAATTGGATACCGCAAAGACTGGCAAATGTGGATTTTTTGAGAACTTGCAGCCCCAAAAATCTTTGGTCAAAGCCATCTCGCATCCGTTTCTTTGATGTCACTTTGATCGGCCTCACTCTCTTCTAGTGATATCAATTCAGTATTATTGTTATGATTCTTATAATTACTTTTATACCCGTATTATCTTGTCCTTTATCTGTGATCAAGTATCTTGTAGTACTCCGTGTGTATACTTAGAATGGTTTTCTTTCTATAGTCTTTTGCAGTTTTGCATAATTACCCTTTAAAATGTTATCTTAAGTTTGTATTTGTAATATTCTTTACATAAATGTTTTGACCGTTACCTTCATTTGCGAAATATAGCCCCTATTGTCCTGATGTGCATTTGGAAGACTTTAACTTCCTAATATTTCTTTTACTAGAAAGATTTATCTTCTAATTAAAAAAAAATATTTTTTTTGGTTCTTTATAGTTACATTGTTTTAATATTTTACATGTTATCGGCACCATTTGGCCACCAATGTGCTGACCTGCTATTGCACCCTGGTCCCTGGCCCCTGAAACACATGCCTGCTCTCCCGTATAATCAAATTTTAGTTAAGTTTAGATTCTCACGATAACAATTGCCCTTGATGTAAAACTAGCAGCAAAATCTGCACCGCTATGGGATATATTGATAGAGCGATATGAAACACGCTATCCTCGCAATTATGCCGCTCTTGTGGCCTACCTAAGTGATTAGAGCGTCCGCCTCGGCTACGTGAGGTCGCAGGTTTGAACCCCGTTCGAGTTATACCAAAGATATACAAATGATACTAGCAGCTGCCTATCTTTACGCTCAGCATCTAGCTCCAATGCTAGACGTCACTATAAACGGCGATAATACTAGTCGAGATTTGGCTAAAATTGTTAAAAGATACGTTAAGAATAATAAGAAAAACAAACACGCAAGCCTCTAGATAACTGTGTCGTCATGACACTGTTAAGCTCATAAAATAGTGGCTTCCAGCAAATCTTTACTTGCCATTTGCCCTTTTTCTCTTCTTAGTTCCGTTCCTAGGTATATAGTTATTTCAAGTTAGTTGCTCTTGTCTTTGTGTTTAGATAATTCAATAGCTCTGATATTTTGTTTCTGAGTGCCAGAATGTATATGTTTCTTCTATGCATGCCATTTTTAAGTAAGTGTGCACATGTCTATGTATATTTCATTGTTCCCTAAAGACGACGTTAAATAGATCAAAACATTTTATTTTGTTTTATTTTTGTTAGTTCAAAAGATACTTTTGACAATATTGACGACCTTGGGAGTGTAGTATATCCATCTAACAAAACGGGTTCATATTTTGCCATACAAATGCAGTAATCTTTTTATTACATGCTCATTTTCTTATTCTACATGAGGCTTAATTATCTAAACAAATATACATTAAAGAAACAAAGTAACTGAATATATGCTGTATTCCAAACCAAATGCACAAGCTCTTTATTCATCATTACACAACAACAGCATTATTAATGCGCAGATAACTCCGCCGAGATAAATTTGAACATAGTCGCGCGCTAGACGTGACTTTCGAAAGAAAATGACATTTTGGTCTACTTAAAATCTATATTTGGAGTCATATTGTGAATGAATGCGCACTGCAACAGCTTTTCGTTGGATTAGAATTAATAGAGTTTGGTGTTTTTGTCGATTCGACGAAATTTCGTGATTATGGTCTGGATTATCTGTGCCAGTTCTAAATGAAATACATCGGATTGAAGCAGTGAGGGAGAAACGTGATAACATCTGCAAGTGTGTTTATGTTCTGTCATTGAATGGTTGAAATCATAATGTAGGAAAAAATATAAAGTTTTTCAATTGCAATTATCATAAAAACGCTATGGAATATTAGGTTTATTTAATTTCGAGTGCAGTAAGAAGGATTTAGTTGCACTTGGAATACAGACTAAATTACAGTACAATTTCCAAATATGTAACCAAGCTTGAGAACCAACGACAGCCCATGTAATTCAGATTTGCAGAACTAAGAAATTACATTTTGAGGAAATTCAAGCTGTTACCAGCTAAAGTAGATAATGTATGCCTTGTCACTTGCATGTTATTTGTAAGGACCCTGTCTGGCGTCTATAGCTAGCCTAAATCCGAAACAATTTATCAAAAAAGTTAACGCGGAATATGTCAAAGCTGCTGGTATGTGATAGCCCTCAAAAATCTGCTTTGGTTCATTCGGAAACAAATTTAATCAACCAAAGCGATTAGCGTCTACTACGAGAGTGTACTTTATTTATTTTCAAAGTAGTTCCTAATACACTATTGAGCACACGTGAGTTCAATATGAAGTTGCACGTGAGTTCAATTTCGTAAAATATTGCACAATTCTGACAATGTAAAGTTAACGGAGAAAAAGAGAGGAGTCTTTTCGTATTTACTAATGGCTGCTAGTGTTTACTAATGACACATATGTGGTATGCAAGTACAAATAAATAGATGAATAAATTAAGATCTTAATGTATACGCATCATAATTCACTACTGCTTGTTACCTGTACCCAACGTAGCAGTTAAAGTGGGGTTTTAAACTACATTTTAAATAACCTTAGTTCTTTTTTAAAGACCTTTCAACTATTGTTTGTTACCTAAACCCAATCTAACAACTAAAGTGTTGATTTTCAATAACAGTTTGACCACACTTTTTGTAAGTCTTTATCAGCTTAATCGCGTTTCGGTATCATTCCTAATGCCGCTGTCTGTCAGCACATAGACAACGTTCTATTTGTCTTTGACTGTCCTGTCATATTTCTCAATCAAGCCATTACTTACGCCATGTCTTTGAGAACCTCGTCAAGCACCGTTACAGTGCTGCAAATGGCAATAGGTGTCACTGCCACTAACTCGATGACTAGGTGGCATTGCTAGTGGTTCTAGTTATCTAGTTGTGCAATCCACAAGGATGAGAATATACCGGTTCTCCGGTCTATAACAGGAGATACGGGTCCAGGATATTAACGGCCAATGTTTCAATTATTTACTCAGTACATTTAATCTATAGTTAATCTGGTTACTCTTTCGTTTAAAAATGTATTCTGAGAAACATCGCACAATCAAGAGAATCGTGTGATGTCGTCATTCACGCTAGACAAAATATTCCTTTGACATTACCAAATTGTTAGTTTGTATTTTGGATTGTCCATACAAAAAGCTTCCACGCTTCCGGTCAGAAAATTCATCTAAATTTCTGTTATCGTGACGAGAACGCGATGAATCATCTGATATAATAATATACTGTATTATTTCCAACAAATTATTTTGTCGTCCCTGACGAGACTCCGCTTTAACACGACTGTCGAACACCGACTCTCCCTCAAAACCAAATTTTTTCCCATTTTACAAGTTCTTAAGTGATAACATGATGAATATTGCTGCTAAGATCACCAAACCCACATGGACACAGTTATGGGAACGACATAGAAAACAACTGTTAGTTCATGCTCCTAGGCATTCAAAATAGAAACGACAAACATGCACGCCTTTATGTACGACAAAAGAGGAGACAAAGGAAATGAATGTTAGATATTCACTCGTCCCACTTTTATTATCCTTATCAAGATGCGTACAACTTAAAACAGTTTAGTGAAAATGAGTACGAGAGTTAGAACCTATTTAAACCAATTGCAATCAACCGCCTAATCCTATTTATGACACTATTGTGACCTGATGAATGGGTCAAGAGAAAATTCATAAAACAGGCTTGTGAAAGAGACATTTATTTCCATTTCAATTTAACAATAACTGAATATTACCCCTTATTTCCACATCCCATAAACTAAACTATGACAGCTGAAAGCTCTATCCTAATCACTTGGGCAAAGTTAATCAACGGATAATAACAAAACAGTATCGTACCTTAATATATACCATCAAAGCATACAACATCAGCATCCGGGCGATTAACCTACTGACATCGGGTTCACCATTCCCGATAAATGGTAGGAGTAGGTTCTCCTGTTGTCCTATTCTCCCGGTCATCTGAATGGCTATTTGGAAGCTTTTAACCCTGCAGATCTTTTGGTTCTGAACCATTCGCCCATCACACTAAGTTAACCAGTTTCGTCAATCGAACCAACGGTACCGTTGATCCCATTATTCGGATTAAACAGTCCCACTGACTATGCAGTGCGATGCCAAAAAAATAAAGGGCCCCTGGTGGCCTTGTGGTGTAAATTGATCATCTTTACAGAATCTTATGTTACGTGTTTACACTCGAATAAACAGTAACACAAGAAAGAGTGAAAACAAGCTTTGAAAAATTTAACAAATAATTTATTTGCCTGGAAAAATACTGTAAGAAATGAAGAAAGAAAGAAGAACTTAAGGTTTTAAGAATCAAATCCAAAAATGATCCAAGAATAATGCACGAATTAAATTTTAGAAGTCCTAATAATGAAATGTTTTAATGAATACAAATTCGAGTCCCGACGAAATGTATAAAATGGAAGGTGATGTTATTCACAAACAATAATACGGTGTTTGAGTTAATGAAATGCCTTTGTCCAAAAATTCTGTATGAGCACTTATATATTTCCATGAAAAAGAATTATCCTTTAGAATCCAAATAATTTGAAAAAAATTATATTATAACTCCCACTGACACAACAGACACTTTCCAGAAAAGACCCGACTGACGAAATATATATACAAATATTGATTATTTGGTAACTCGAAACGCAAAACAAATTACCGGGTCAACTTTCCAGAACCATCGAGAAATATTTACGTATAAAAGCACGTAGTCCCACTATGACCTTGACAAATACCAATAATTTTACTCTAAGAATAGGAAATAAAAAAAAAGTTGTTTACTTCTTTCACTGATATCTGAATCAAGGTCTGGAACTAGGCCAGCTTTAGGTGTTTACAACTCAGGAGTCATGGTCAAACTATTTTCTGGAAAATATCACATTCCTAGCAAACAAAATTACATTATTTTGACATATAATGAAATTTAAAATATAAAGATTTTAAAACTTACCATCAATTAAATTGAATCAAAAATAAATTAAATCAAATATACGTAAAAAGATCACTGACATATCACCTCTCTATGCGTGGTTTCGAGTCTAAATCCCAGCTCAGCTATGGGAGAAGGATTCCAAGTAGCTTCCTGTGCGTCGGTGGTTCTCCAGAAGTTATTGCCGGTTGTTATTTCTACCAAATATATTGGCCGTCATATATAGCCTATCGTCTACTGAAAAATGGAATTAAACGCATAACAACAGTAATAGTTAATAATACAATAAATAATTCGTGTAATACACGAAACATATTTTAGTGCAAATACAGTGATATACTAATATTAGTACATGTGCATGTTCATGAACTGACTTCGTTACACACTGAATTCTTGTTCCTTAAGACTGATTACTATATATTATTAGCATTATATATAATGAATAGTTACGCTAGATTATACAATATTGAACACTTCTCGCTGTTTAATGCGTGCAACAAATAACTGAATTCAAATTGTTTGTTCAGATATAAAATGTGCAACGTAAATAATCCTATATTCTATCCTACATAATGTTATTCATTTACATAGGTATAACTTTCAAAACGTTTAGGATAAATTCCGTAATATTCAGTATATTAATTTCTTTCTCTATCACATGAAACGCATTCGAATAAAGAATACATTTTTCATATAACTGTAGAGCTGACGATTGCTTTCGTAAAGTGAGCAGATTCCTTACATGGCTGATATGTATTGCGATGATATAGATATTTCTCACCCATGCGACAGAGAAATCTGCTTGTTTTGCTAACCTTACTTTTCCTGTCTCAGTCTAGTCATCTTAGACCAATCATCTCATTCAAGGTGTCCACGCGCTCAGAACTACTTTTAAAAAAGAAACCCTTCTTGTCTTCTGCTGTGCCTGACGTAGTTGTACTAAAATCAAACAACAACAACAACAGCAACAAATATATATCAAAACTATAGTAACTTAAGTTAAATCCAAGTTTGAGAACACACCGTACAAAAACATTTGGAGGGAGACAAAGACTAACGCATATAATGTCGAGCTTTTTGGTATTATGCTTGTTCGTTCCACACAGCATGGTCAATTCTATCCTATATGCAGTCCTAGCTCCGTACAGTTTTAAATCAGCGTCATTAAATGTAGCTAAATCTACCTAATTAATTTTAAATACTTCGTGTGAAACAAAGGATATACTGTTAGCTACATTTAATGACGCTGACCTGAAAATGACTGTGCTACAGATAGGATAAAATTCTCAGTGCTGTGTGAAATGAACAATATAATAGGAAACACTGCTCCATACATACAGACTATAGACCTATACACTTCATAGCCTCCCAACTCTCTTAACAACTACGAAAATCTTAGTAACAGCCAGAAAAGTGCTATATAAAACATGCTTTTTTTTTCGAATTTTATTAGGCATCTCCATTGTGGCCCGGTTGAATCAAAAATATACCTACAATATTTAATGACAAAAAATGCACTTTACAACCAGAAGGAATCATTTATCCGTCAGCACATAATTCCATAAGCAAATTTCACTGTCGCACTTGCCATATTTCCAGGACAGAAAAATAAATCTTCAAAGAATCCGTGAACTTGAAAGTTTAGCACATGGTTATCCGCTAGAGCCCGTTTTAGGAGGTCTATTATTATACACAGAGGTAATTTTACAATCAATATTTAGGACAACACAAGTATATCACACACAGTTTCACCTACTCCAAAGAAAAGAATAGTTATATACGATAGTTTCCCATGAATAATCTAAAGAAAGATGTTACACTTCGTTACAGCTTGTACCAGGTATAACTAGAGTTGAGCAGAGTAGCCAATATCGTTTTATTATTTACAATATAACTTTTCAAAATTGGAACTGATGAAAATAAAACAGTTTCTTGTAACAAATATTAATTATTTATTGTCAATTTCATATAATATCCATATATTAAATGTGATAATACGTCATTATTATGCGACGTTTTATGTTTTTATTTTTCTTTGCTCACGCGTATAAACTGTGTACTTTTGGCGCAACGATCACACCACAGCCCTCATTAACATATTTATATTAATGTGCCGCATGTAAACATTGGACTTGAACACTAGTGCAGAATTAGTTTTACTTTAAAGGAAAATATTGGGTGAGAAAAATAATCTACGTTGAGGTTTGGACCGAGACAAGGAAATCTCAGTCGCGGGTTTATATTATATGTCTCCCCACGAGGCTTGCCCGAGTGGGGAGACAAATAATATAAACCCTTGACTGAGATTTCCTTGTCTCAGCCCAAACCCCAACATAGATTCTATATGAACAGCAGCAATAGATTAAACCCACGACCGGAAAACTCGGGACCACCCGCTTCATTGTACTTGTAGGCGCATTGTTGCTAGCAGATACTTCTAACATGCTAGTATCGTTTTCGCAACTGCTTTGCATGACACATCCTGAAATAATATTATTGACATTTTCTTATCTGGTAGCAAAATATTTGATTTTCGTCATTAGCGACAAATTTGTATTCCACTGTTGTTGTTCGTCCCACGTTAGATGAATACAATACGACCTGACTACGAGAGAGAAGAATGTGTCTATAACTCTAGCTTTGATAAAATGCTGCGCTATAAATACAATGTACCCTATATTATAGAGATATACAGAAAACGTTGAATTTGCAGGCATCATTGAATTTAGTGATGCAAGTTTTCGGTAAGAATATGTGTTTTTGATTTCAAAATTAAATTGTCAAATATTACAAGATGATTGTCTTTCTTCTTTCTTTTACTTTAGACCTTCTATTGATGGAGAGCTAGGTAGGTAGCATGCCAGACTAACACGTATTTGGTTGTAGTCCGTATTTTTATCTAAACGAAGTGATGTGCTTCCGGACAAGACACTTTACTTCCTTTGCGTCAGTACTATAAAGCCTTTCATGTGTTGATGTGTTGTTAAACCAAGCAACTAATTTACCGATGAAACTCCGATCTCTCGTGTTCCATGCTACCTACTTATCCTTTTTGTAAAGGGTGCATTATACGACTATGAGACGAAAAGGGAAATAAAATCAAGTAAGAGACCTATTTGTTTTAATAGGTTTTCTTTTTCGTTTCACCTCCACAGATCCAAATCGGTATTTATATTGTAAAGGCAGCAACTGAGTGCAAGTTTTAACAATCTTTCCATTCCTACACAAAAAACTGAATTCAGTGAGCTATGATTGTATTTTCTTCTGCCAGAGGTGATCAAATTTCCGTTCAGTGAAGAAATGCATTTAATTGTGTCCCCTGGAATAACACTTTCATATAGAACGAGGAAGTTTTCCTCAGGCTCTCTCATTCTAATTGAAACATACAACCAGCATGATAAATGTAATTATCATCTATTGATTTGTGCAATCATTTTACGTATGAATGCAGATTGCAGTGTAAAAGATATTCGTTTTATAAAGACCCTACAGCATAATGTAATTGTACTAATCTGTGATAGCCGATCGTTTTGATTTGAAATCACGAAAGATTGCAGCTGTGTTTTCAGAGTGAAATGATAGCTTATTCAATAGAAAATGTATAAAATGTAAAACCGATGTGTAGCATCATCATTAGACGATTGAAAGAAAAAATGATTTCGGGGCTACTCTAGGCAAAATTTATTCGTTTTGGAATTGTATCTTCTACTTTTATGTCTAGATTACCTTCAAGACTGACATTAGTTTCAAACGAATGCAACTAGTATAAAAAAATGAATACTGGATGCTGCATTAATTGTTTTGGTTTCTCCACGAAGTGTACCTTGAAAAAGAAATATCTTAAGTTGCACAAAAATTGTATATGATTTAATCCAAATGTACGCTTTAATTCCGCGCCAATCTTAAAGCATATATTCAGTTAACTAGCACATGGAAATAAGTTTTAATTATTAAAATTTGTAAATGGTTTTGCCATCATGTTTTTGTCGTGCTTTGAAGAGAAATTTGTCATAAGTCCAGAAACAGATCATTGGAGCTTCTTTCTTAGTTATATTTTTCATGCAAAAACGCCATAAGAAATTAACATGTCTCGCATCTCATTGCAATACAATATCGATTATTTATTTCTGTCAAATTACTTCAGTTGTACCAGGCTGTAGAAGACTTGCCAATCTTCAAAAGCCCTGGAGTGATACAATGATGAAAAGAAAATCATATTTACGTCCATACTATCAATTATCAAAGAGAGAAAGGGTGAACTCAGATTGTTATTTTAGACCAGAAGGAATATTTGACTTAGAATCCCTAACAATGTAATAAATATAAATACATTTTTCATCGTTATCAAAAAATTATTGCAAGTAAGATACCATATCCTAGCTCAGTTATTCCACAAAACAAAATTGCTGAAATCCATTGCTGTATTGCTGAAACCTGGATGTTATCAAAGGTTATGACAAAACGATGGTTTGGCGTCTTTGCGCGGGCATCATTTGTTCTAGTATTAACGAAATAAAGTTGAATTTTCACTTCTGACGGAACGGTTGTTATCAATTTTATCATATCACATTGTTCCAAGAGCGTGTTCACTATCACATATATGGCCATGTTCTGGAATTGTGGTTTGGATATCAACCATTAAGAACAATGTTGAAACTTATAAGTTCTTGTTTGTCTTCTCCGTATCTTATGTTAACACTGTATGGATTGACAAGTTGGCAGAAGAATAGAATAAAACATAGTCAGAAGTCCAGAATAGGCATTGTATTAAATCAGACGTCAAAACAGAGAGACAACTTACTCAGTCCAGAATGGACAGTAAATAAAATCAGACATCAAAATAGAGAGAAATTTTAGTCAGAAGTACAGAATGGATATTGAATAAAATCACACGTTAAAATAGAGAGAAATTATAGTCAGAAGTCCAGAATGGATATTTAATAAAATCATACGTCAAAATAAACAAAAAATATAGTCAGAAGTACAGAACAGATAGTGAATAAAATAATACGTCAAAATAAACAGAAAATATAGTCAGTAGAAATTGGCACTTGTTTTGCTTTACGACCTTATATACATTGTCAAAAAGCATAACACTGACAAGTGTCTACCATGAGGGACAAAACCAATGATAGTGGGGTTTCCACAGACAAGCAAGAAAAATGCACTCTACAGGAAATAAAAAGAGGAAAGATCTTGCATTTTCAGCCAAAGTATCTCTATCAACATGAAGTAATAGTAGGATAGGACGTCGTAGGAAGGTATAAATTGTTACCTTATGCATTATGATATTTTAATGAAATGAATTACAGTTTACTCAGAAATCATCTTCATTATCAACATATACAAAATTCAAAGTACCAATAATATGATCAAAGATTCCCGTTATCTCATTGTTGCTCCATATATAGGATAAAAATGGATAGAAACGAAATAAAATCTATCTCAAAGTATGTTACCATTAACGATCGCGCACCCTTTGTGGTTACTTTCCACCCGAATACTCTCAACTTTGGAACCGTGCCATGTACTGGGGTATAAATTTGTAGCTCCTTGACACAAGCATTTAGATACTCACCCTACAGCTATAAATTAACATATTTTGTGTGAGTAGCAGAATTCAAATATTCAACTTATTCTGTCCCAAGATTATATTATTATCCTCTGGTACTTAATCATATTGTTTGGACTAATAAGCTGTTGAGATCCATACATTCCAACCATATATACACTTAAAATTGATGAAAAGACTAATCCAGATGTCTCATGACACGATAATTATTAATATCCCCACCTAATAACATGTTGCTGACATTGACTCGGGGTAAATCCATACCCACATAAACATGATCTCCGGATTATAACTTGGAAACTTTTAAAATCTATAAATATAAACTTAATAAGCTTGAAAGTGCACATTTACACACGCAACTATCAATGAACGCAGAGTCCCATCCTACCTCCCATACTTAATTCCTGGATCATACCGTGGCAGTATATAAACATATATACCCTAACCGGCAAGAAATAAACGTTATTATCCGTGTAACTGATACTGACATCATCAAACTGAACACGACATTCAAGATGATACGTCTAATATCGTTTGATTTTTTTACCGCTTATTGCAACATTTTACAAAACCTGAAGGTGTTCGTGCTGATGATTATTTGCCTTCGTTAATTTCCTTTGACCCTGGTCTTCAAGGATAGTGTTTTCATTAGCCAATCACCAGGTATATGATACCAATTGAAAACATTTTAAAACGTGATAAAATGTCTTCCAGAGAAGATATACAAGAACAAAAGAAAACAAGATCAATCAAGTACAGCTTTATTTTTGAAGACATTTAAGGCAGCTTTATCTATTTTAATTTCCCTCAAATACTTCATAGCACGATAAAAAGGAACCATGTAATAACCATTATTTTCATAATTGTCATTACAGTCACTAATAGATCAAGAACAAAGCGACCAGTGCACATTCTTTAAACATTTTTTACATAATGTGCGTGGGATCATGCTGAATTCGTTCTAAAGACAGTCGTCTACATTTTCTGATTCATTGTGTGTTTAGAACTTTGAAATTAAAATTCATATTTTTCGGAAATTACGAAACAAGCGCTCAATATTTTACTAGATAATCATAATAGGAATGACACAAACCCAGAAAAAGGTATTTAATTTCATTTGATATATTTAAATAATCATGCAACTTAAGAAACCCGTGGATGTTATATGTTGGTATAAGTCTACTAATTACACATTTACACCGCGAATGATGGCAACTGACAATGTTTGGTAAATTGTAGTAGCTTTCTTCATTCATAATGCTTGATTTGTTTCTCATCCAATTTTTCCAATTTTTCCCTGTAAAATGTATTAGTAGTTAAGGGGGTTAGATTAGCGACAATGGGAATTAGCATTAAAAACACCCTTGGGTCAGATTAGCGACAAGGGAAATTTAACATGGAGAAAAATCGTGGGTCAGGTTAGCGACAAGGGAAATTAACATGGAGAAAAAAAAATCGTGGGTCTGTCTAGCGACAAAAAAGGAAATTAAACAGGGTGGGTCTTTATAGCGTCAAGGGAAATTGAACATGGGATTTTTTTTAAAAAAATAAAAAAAAATGGGTAGGCAATGGAAAGGCTATCTCTTTTCGAGAAATATGGCTGGCCCTGAAAAGGGCCTTTGGGTTTATGTTAATGTATTCATTAACATAAAGGGCACCGCATTGGTCTTCTTATTGTCCTTAGGCTGCGTCTCATTGTTGGCCCGTAAATCAGCACTCTTTTCAGGCATCCTTGTCTTTCGACGTAGATCCTACGTATCCACAGGCTGGTGTTTGTCCTGTGGACAACGGTCCATTGGGATCGGACATACATGAGCATGTCCGTCCGGAACATCATGGAAGACACAAGCGTAGAAGATTGCACATCGGTCCACATCTTGAAGCGACGAGAACAGGTGAATCAATGCACTGAACTGCGCTTATTTATAGGTACAGGTAGGATTGAAACGGATTGAGTTCATTCACCAATCCGAACACGCGTTACAAAATTCAGTCAGCCCGCATCCAATCCGAAGAGAGCAGTCTGTGACGTCTGTTGGTCTATATAGATTCGCTAGCGCTTGTGTGCAGTCAATCTATGCGACAGTGATTCAACATGACGGAAACTCAGAAAACGATCCATTGGGCTGCACCAACAGGGGAGACTGCCCAAGGGAACCCGGACTTACTTTCAGAAGAGGTGAATTGGGATTTTGTGGATTTTTTCTCCTCGCAAGAATTTGTTCCGGAACCTTCGTTACCTTCTTCATTACCGCAAGTGGAGAATTTTAGACAGAGACAGAAAGAAGAATTGGAGAAATTTATACAACGACAAAAGGAAGCGGAACAGGCTTTTCTCCTACAGCAACAGCAAGAAGAAGAGGTAAGAAAAAAACAACAGCAGCAACAGCAAGAAGAAGAAGTAGCAGCAAAGAAACAAGAGGGTGAAAATCAAACGGTCACGGTAATGTTGGACATTTTAGCGGAGTTAAGAAGTCTGAAACAAATGTATCAGACTTCTTTATTACGACCGAAGAGAATACGACCTTCCCGAGCTAAACACGTCAACCCTGTGACTAAGCCTACCGTACCACCCTTAGTGATTTCAACTCAATCATTATCATCATCATCAACATTACGCAGTCCAGAAGTAGGCCTTGGCCGTGGCAAAGGCTTAAGGCAGTTAAAGTTGATTGCTTAAACTCACCCCTTCACCATGAAGAAAAAGGCCCTTTTCAGGGCCACCCACATTTCTCGAAAAGAAATACAATTTCAATTTGCCAATAACAAAAAAAAACCCACCCATTTTACTCTTATAGTACATGTCTGTGTATGAAGGCGTGAGTGTACGTTCTTATTTTAAAATCAAAACTCAAAGACACTTACCTTATATCATTAATTTATTCTTTTATCCATTTTTTACAATCCAATTCACAATTCACAACACAACACTTTAATAAAAAGTTCATTGACTTCTTATTTCTCCTTGTTTAGTCTCTCTGTTTTTTAAATTTCTTCACCGTCTTTTCCTCATTTTCTTCCCTTCTTCTTTTCTTCTTCTCCTGTTTCTTTGCCTCTTGTAAATAGAATTGTCTTCTTTCTTCCTCTTCTTCCTCTGAAGAATCCCTCTCTTCTTCCGAAGAATCCCTCTCTTCTTCTGAAGAATCCCTCTTTTCTTCTAACTCCTCTTGTTTCTTTTTTAAGCAATCTGGAGACCAATGTCCTTTTTCTTTACAATAATAACAGGTATCTTGACTTTTGTCTTTTTTAGTCCCTGTTTTTGTTCTTTTTTGACGGTCTGGACACTCTGAAGACCAATGCCCTTTCTTCTGACAGATATAGCAAGCATCTTGACTTTTATCTCTAAAGGAAGGAGAGTAGTCCGTCGGCTGGTCTGAAGAGAATTTTCTAATGATCCCTCGCAAAGCTCTGACGAAACGTTCCATCTGGTTAGTCTCTTCCATCGTTGTGCTCGGCTTGAGAGTGAAAT
This sequence comes from Sinohyriopsis cumingii, assembly GCA_028554795.2. Classification (NCBI taxonomy): domain Eukaryota; kingdom Metazoa; phylum Mollusca; class Bivalvia; order Unionida; family Unionidae; genus Sinohyriopsis; species Sinohyriopsis cumingii. The sequence goes on from CM068829.1 coordinate 35,061,525, forward strand.
GAATAGTGAAAGGACAAGACACACACCCTTTTATATACGCTGGTCTGCTATGACTATAAAGTAGCTCATGGTATTTGAACTTGAGTCATTTGACTTTTTGCTTTCAAGATGAAACGATCTAATTCATTCGAGAAGAAAGAAAAAGAAGAAAGTAAGAGGCAGAAACGTGATCTATCGCCTCGTACCAGGGCTGAAATCTTGGCACAAATTCATGCCAGTGATTTTGAAGAGGACATGAGTGAACCAGAATCAGAACCCTCTAAACCAAGTTCACCACCCTTAGTCAACCCTGAAAAGTACTATTCCATTCGAGAGACGGAAAAGCGCTCCTCTAGAAAATTTAGAACCACGGCTTACAAATACACAGTGAAGTTTAAAGATTTCAAGGCTGAAGTGCCGTTAGAGAAAGCAGAAGTGTTCATCACTGAGGTGTGGGATTCTTTGCTCACTGCACTCAAGCAACAATGTCAACCCAAAGAAGACGATCGCTTGAGACTTTCCATACAACACGACGGTTTGAAATCCCCTGTTTGGATCGAGTTTAGCACCCCTGCAGAATTGACCGCTTCCAAAGTCATGGACAAGATTCAACACGTACAACAATCCAACGACCAGTTTGACATCACCGATGGTAAAGCCACACTGGACATGACCCACGTCTCTCCTCCTCAAGGGACTGGATGCAAAAAGATGTTATTGGTGAACGACCTTCGCAGCACCAAAAAGAGTCTCGTCCAAATTAACAACCCTCAGGACCAGATGTGTTTAGCCCGTGCCATCGTGGTGGGACGAACCTATGCCAACAAGAACGACACGGTAGAATGGAAAAGAGCCTGGAAAACTATCCAACGATGCGATCGAGCCAAACAACGAAACGAAGCAGAACTCCTGTTGCAACAAGCTGGCCTGTCCAAAGACACACCCTGTGGCATTCCTGAAATGCAAAAATTGCAAGATGTCCTAGCTCCACGATACACCTTGAAAGTGCACCCTCAAGAAATGCGCGGGCCTCTGTTGTTTCGAGGCCAAGATTTTAAGGACGGAAAATACATTCACCTTTATCATCACGATGAACATTTCGATACCATTACCAGTATCACCGGATTCCTGGGATATGTTTATTATTGTGAGAAATGTGACCATGGTTATAACAATCGAGAGCAACACAAACATTGTGGATTGAAATGCTCAGGATGTTTGGCCTCTTCACCCTGTCTGAGCAAAGAACCAGTGCCTTGTTCAACTTGTCTGCGTACGTTTGTCAGCCCTACCTGTTACCAACAACATTTGAAGACGCAAGGTTCACAGAAGAAATGCGCTTGTCAACTGCTGAGATTGTGCCCCGCGTGTGAACAAGTCATACGTACCAATAATACTAAGGCACACGTATGTTCAGGAAAGAAAAATGTCACATTTGTCACCACATCGTGGACTTGGAACACCAATGTCACGTGCAAAAATACCAACCCCCACCAGAGAAAGAGGACGGTCACAAGAAGAAAGGCAATTTCATCTTTTTCGATTTCGAATGCATGCAAGAGACTGGCATTCACATGCCTAATTTCTGCGTGGCTCATCGAGCGTGCGAGAAGTGCATTCAAGAACCTATCTTCAGTCATTGCCCTCACTGCAGCAAGATTCCTGGAGGGCGTGAAAAAATCTTTCGAGGACCGAACACGTTAGCCGATTTTGCCCAATGGGTCTTAGACCCCGTCGACAAGACGTGGAGCCAAGAGGACATCGAACGTTACCGAGATTGTCATCGCCATGCCACGGTGATGGCTCACAATTTCTCCGGATACGATGGACAGTTTCTTCTCAGATACTATACGGAACAAGGTACCGAGCGTCCTAAAGTGACTTTGAACGGAGCCAAAATCATTTTCATGCAAGTGGGACAAGTACAGTTTAAAGATTCGATGAGCTATTTGGCCATGCCTTTGAGTCGAATGCCTAAAACGTTTGGAATGACAGAAATGGCTAAAGGGTACTTTCCACACTTTTTCAATACGGAAGCCAACCAACACGCCGTTCTACCCCATTTACCTGAGGCTCACTATTACGACCCCGATAACATGCGTACCGAACAACGAGAAGCTTTCTACGCTTGGTATCAGGCTCACGCCTCGGACCCTTTCGACTTTCAGGAAGAAATGCTAAAGTATTGTCGTTCCGACGTGGACATTTTACGGCGTTGCTTTCAAAAATTTCGAGAACTGTTCATGGAACACGGAGGGGTCGATCCTTTGAAAGAAGCTTGCACCATTGCCAAAGCGTGTTCCTTAGTGTATCGACAACGATTCATGCCTGAAAACACCGTGGCTGTCATTAGTCCTCAAACGACCCACTATGTCAAACGTCAATACTCGGTCAAAGCCCTACGTTGGTTACATTACTTGTGTGACAAGAAAGACAAGTGGATTCAGCATGCCCGCAACGGAGGGGGCGAAAAGACCATTGGAACGTATTCGGTCGATGGCTGGGACTTAGAAAACCCCAAGATCGTGTACAAGTTTAACGGTTGCTTATTTCACGGATGTCCCGTCTGTTACCCTGACCGTGGCACTAAAAATCAGTTTTTGCAACGAACCATGGAAGACTTGTACCAGGACACTTGTCAGCGTCGCCTAAAGTTAGAACAGCAAGGATACCAAGTGGTGGAAATGTGGGAACACGAGTACGATCACCGTATGAAAACCGATCCCGAGTTTAAACGCCTCGTGGAAAGTTACCAGTTCATGGACCCGCTGAACCCGAGGGATAGTTTGTACGGAGGAAGGACCAATGCCACCTGTTTGCTGTACCAAGCCGACGAAGAGAAAGGAGAAGAAATCAAATACTTGGACGTGTGTTCGTTGTATCCCTACGTGTGCAAATATTGTCGCTTTCCTGTAGGGCACCCGCAATTGTTGACGGAACACATCGACCTGAAAAACATTCGACAATACGAAGGCTTGATCAAGTGTAAAGTTTTGCCTCCCACGAACCTATACCATCCCGTCTTACCTCACCATTGTCAAGGCAAACTGATGTTTCCCTTGTGCCGTACTTGTGCCGAAACGTGCAACCAAGACCAACCTTGTCAGCACACCCAGGAAGAACGTGCCTTGACGGGAACCTGGGTCAGCGTAGAATTGTTCAAAGCTATGGACATGGGATACCAACTGTTAGAAGTGTACGAAATTTGCCACTTTCCCAAGACACAACAATACCACAAGGGTGACCCCAGTCAGAAAGGCATTTTCGCCGACTACGTGGATGCCTTTTTGAAACTTAAACAAGAAGCTAGCGGCTATCCTTCCTGGTGTCACACTCCCGAAGACCAAATACAATTCAAAGAGAAATACTACGAACAAGAAGGCATCACTTTAGACCACATCGAGAAAAACGAAGGCAGGCGATCGTTTGCCAAAGTGATGTTAAATTGCATGTGGGGTAAAATGGCACAACGACCGTGTTTACCCAAGACGGAATATTTGACAGAACCTTCCCGCTACTTCCAGATGATTCACGACAAAACCAAATACATGAAACACGTGGACGTCGTTCGAGAGAATTTGATCTTGGTCAATTACGAAGAAGATCTGGACTTTGTACAAGACGACCCTTTTGGAAATGTCATCATTGCGGCTTACGTGACAGCCCATGCTCGCTTAAAATTGTACGAAGCTTTAGAACTGTTAGAATAACGCGTCCTGTACTTTGACATGGACAGTTGCATTTACATCCATCACCCGATTCAACATCACCCTAACATCGAAGGAGACCGTTTAGGAGCCTGGACAGACGAGCATCCCGACGACAAGATTGTAAGTTTCGTCAGTGGCGGTCCCAAAAATTACGGCTACGAATACCGGGACAAACAAGGAGAAGTGCACACGACGTGCAAAGTGAAAGGACTGACTCTGAATCATCGTACCAGTCGAGTGGTCAACTTTGGTGTATTGAAAGAAGCCTTGCAATCGGGAGAGGATGGAAACTTTAAAGTGATCACCTATCAACCGAACAAGATTGTACGTTTACCCACTCACCACATCGTCAGTCGACCCTTGGAAAAAGTCTATCAAATTGTATACCAGAAGCGAGTGCGACTTCCCAATCATTTCACCTTACCGTATGGACACGTCGGTATTGGTCTGTATATAAAAAAGGAACCCTAGGCAAGATCGATAGTTCATTGTGACTACCAAGACCGAGCAAACAAGATGAATACTTTCAGAGAAACACAGAACAAGTTGTTTAGAAAGGCACAATTCAAGTGTGAGGCTTCGGAAGTGGAATGCGATTGTGAGCCTTGCGATGGGTACGATGCTGTACCTTGTGACCTGAGCGATGCCGTAAAGCATCATGGGAACTTTAGTGTCCCTACCCCTATCATGGAAAGTGATGCTGTGCGTGTTCAATCTGTGAGATGCGAAAGTGATGCCGCTCGTCCTCTTGGACATTTTACTGGGTTTCGTTTTAAAGGGGAATGTTCACCTTCACGTCTACCCCCTTACGGATGTCATCCAGCCCTGAGCAAACTCCTACCCATGTCAGTCAACCCTCATCGAAACGAACCTGTGAAAGACGAATATTCGTTCCCTGTGCGTTTGTCGGAATACTACGACTTTGAAAATCGTCTTCAATCGTTCAAAGGAAAATGGCCTAAGTATCTGGGAGGACCGACCCCCGAAGAATTAGCCAGAGCTGGATTTTTCTACTTGGGCGAAGGAGATAAAGTCAAGTGCTTCAGTTGCGGTGTGTCACTTCACCACTGGGAACCGCAAGATTCGGCCTACGTTGAACATGCTCGATGGTCACCGAATTGTCATTACTTACCCTTAGTGGGACCGAGACATTGAAGTAACTTACCATGTCGTTGACGAAGAAGAAACCAGATTGGTTAGGAGTCAAATGTTGGACATCACCGAGACCAGTATTTAAACTTCATTTCAAAAACGATATTGAATCATTACCTAAAGAACTGCAAGAGAAGATTTACAAAGAAGTTTGGCATGGGTTTGCCAGAGTGAAATCTCAATGGGTCACTGTAGAACTTTTGTGTCGAGAAATTCATAAGAGGAAAGTGAAAAAGTCAACCAGTGTGTTAGATTTCTTTGGGTCAAGGGTGCATTCCTCCTACTGTATCGCTTTAGACCGTTTTCATCAAAAGAGTTCAGTGACATTCTTGGACGTTACCCTGAATGGCAGTGGTCAGAAATTACTCACTATGTGGATTACTTTTGTGAATTGTACGGACTGACCTATTCATGAATACTTTACAAGAGAACATTCGTGCTTTGCCTGTGGAGTTGAGAGAAAGGATTTACCGAGAGCTGGTCAAAATACAAGTGAAACGTAAAGAACAATTGCATCCGTTACGTCACCGGTGGTTGAACCACTGGTACCTGAATGCTATACAAGGACTGATTGAGTTGAAACTGTTCCATTGGACAGACATTGATCAACGACCTCCTGGTTATAAAAAGGAATGGTTTGGTATTGACGATTCTATCTACTACATTGTAAATGTACTGCATCGAATTCCAGAGGAAGAGTTAACGAATTACCAACATCTTTCACGCAATGTCAACTTGGTGAAAGAGGAAACTTCTGAACGAATTGTAATGTGTAGATTAGTGGTGAAACGATTTAGATTCGACAATGAATTAAAACCATGTTTGTGCAAACAGTACATTTCTTGTGTCAGACCAAAGGGGATTTAGTATGACCTATTCATGGATACTTTGCTAGAGAACATTCGTGCCTTGCCTGTGGAATTGAGAGAATGCATTTACCGAGAGCTGGTCAAAATACAAGTCAAACGTAAAGAACAATTGCATCCGATACGTCACCAGATCTTTAACCACTGGTACATAAATGGTATAAGAGAACTGATTCGTCAGAAATTCTTTCAATGGTCAGACATTGTTCAAAACTTTGAGGTCGCTAATGATCGACATGTTCATGATTATGGTTACTTCGAGATTCACCTAGTGCAACGCATTGAGGAAGACAAGTTAAAGGATTACAAACATATTTTACGTGGAATCTACTTAGAGGAAGAGGAAACACCTAAACGAACTCTAACGTTTCGGTTACAGTATGCAAGATTTAGATTCCCTACTGGAGAACGAAGATCTCTGGCTAGAAAGTACGTCTATTGCATCCGAAAAAAAGAGAATATAAAAACAGGCTGCCATGCCACGGTTTATGTCACATGTCATCCAACAGATTCCGTGGAAGGAACTCAATGACCATATTCAAACCGTGGATCATTACCATCAATTATTACAAGAACTGTATCCATTCAATTTGGGACGACAAGTGGTGTGTGTCTTAGTGACTTGTTTTCTGGGATTTCGTTTACCAGCCGATTCTTTGTGGACTCTTTACGATCAGTACTTACCACCTCAATGGCCTTAAATGGTCACGAAAAACTCCTTTTGCTCAAAGCCTTGCGATTTCATCTGGATACTTCTCGACCTCAACAGGAAAAAAATATTCGTCAACTTTTAGCTACCCAAGACGTGTATGACGATGTGTGTGTAGCTTGTGACTTACATCCCCATTGGACAGATGTCCGTGCCTGGAAAGAATGGGGTTTTGAGGCTTGGACCCAAGAAGTGACCCAGTATGCACGAGAGTTGTTCAAGGAAAAAAGTTACTTTTCAACCCGTGTTAGTGACGGTGCCAGAAGAACCCGTCACCCAGGACAGGACTGTCTTGGACAGGCCTGAAAGACCCTTTCGGGAGGACACTTGTGTGACCTTAACCCCTACTATAGAACTGGTTAGAACATTACCCAAAACATGTGGTTGTTGTACAGACACTTGTGTTTATTCCACGTTCATAGTTATCATGTGCCTTTTATCCTTGTACTTAAGCCTTTGGCTTTTATGTATTTTTGTCTTTCGTATTCATATTTGATAAAAAAAACATTCAATAAACGTGTTCTGAAAAAGTATATAAACTCTTGTCTTGTTTGTTTTTCGTCTCACAAGTGACATTTCTCACACCATGGCTACCTCTGCTGTCTCTGCTCCCTCTTCCTCTACTGTCAAAGTCATCGACGAACACTTAGATCGTGCCAGTTGGGAGGCTTTGTATCTTCGCCATCCCTTTAACATGCTCATTGCTGGACCTAGCGGTTCAGGCAAAACCGAATTCGTCAAACGTTTGATCGAACATAAACATCATTTGATCGATCGGCCACCTCAACGGATCGTGTGGTGTTACAAAGAGTGGCAATCGGCGTACAGCCTCTTGCGAGAAAGTCAAGGCGATTCCATCGTGTTTGTGGAAGGCATTCCTAAAGAAGACGACGGCATCGTCTCTGACTCCCGTCAAACCCATTTGGTCATTTTCGACGACATGTTAGGAGAAGACGAAGAAGAAATTAAACTGTGGTTCACGCGCAAAGGGCATCACCGTAATGCCAGTGTCGTTTACATCACCCAAAATTTGTTTCAACAAAGTAAAGCCCATCGCACCATCAGTCTCAATGCGCATTACGTGGTCTTGTTTAAAAGCCCTCGAGATAAATCGCAAGTGCAAGTCTTAGCCAAACAGTTAGGAACGCCTTGGCTGACTCAGGCGTACGACGATGCCACTCAAACGCCACCCGCCTATTTACTCGTCGATTTGAAACCTACGACCCCCGAGGATTTGCGATTTCGTACCCACTTGTTTCACCACTGGTGCCAAGACGGAGGGCCTGTCCTGTACACGTCTCCGTCCTCGACTTCATTTCACTCCCCATCAAAAAATCTATAAAAACCTCAGACCCTTTTTCATCTGTCTCACACAGTGTGAACATGACGTCCCTTCAGTCGCATCTTCCCGTCAAATTGATTCGTGCCTTGTATGGCATCAGTCGAGAAAAAAATCCACAAACACGAGCTCGTGTCTTAGAAGCTAGTCTCAAAGAAGTCTTACGATGGTTCACGGTGACGGCACGTCAATTACTCCAAGGAATCATTCAGATTCCTCATCAAACCAAACGCTTTTTCGATCGAAACAAAGTCGCTTTGGTCCAACTGGCCGATCCCCGCATCGACACTCAAACCAAAAAACAAATCATTTTGAAACCTGGAGGGAGCGGTACTCTAGGAGGGGTCATCATTCGCTCTCTCTTAAGATGGGATCCTAATGCCCCCAAAGTTATCCCCAAGACAAAAGTCCAACGAAGCCCCAAGAAGAAAAAGAAAAAGACCAGGTCCCCAAGGAGAACTTCTCCAGTGGCAGGACCCTCCTCTGACCAGACACCACCACCACCCCGGAAAAAGAAAAGAAGCCCCCAGAAAAAGAAACAGAGAAAAAGTCCCCAGAAAAAGAAAAGTCCACAGAAGAAAACTAGTCGCAAGAGAGGCACTTCGGCCAGGACGCAACCTTACACTCGTAAACCACGACCTGCCACAGCGGTGACTGCTTCTCCGGCAGCCTCACGTTTATCCACTTCTCCCTTAATGACACCCAGAACTGAAGAGTACTTGGAGACGTTGATCACACCAAGAAATTCTCCGTTGATGACCCCCAAAAGAACTTCCCCAGTGGCAGGACCCTCCCATTTAGCGGCAGTGGCTGCTGCTCACAAAGTACCTTCTCCCAAAATCAAAGTCCATGAAAGATCGGGCATGTTACAAAGTTTGCTGGATTTGTCCAACCAAGAACTGGCTCGATTTAGTCCGTTGCGTACCCCTGCACGACGTGTCATGCCTGTCCTCAAACTAATACGACGTAAAGACAATCAGTGGCGACGCGTTCCAGTATAAAAAAGGCCTGTGACCGAGTAGGGTATCAGTGTTTTTTGGTGCTCCTGAAGACTCAAAGATGTCACCCTCCGGAAAACCCCAAGGAAAGAAAAGGAAAGGACTGCCACCACATTTAGCTAAACATGGGGACATGTTATCTGTCCTGTCCAAAGCTTCTCCACCCCTACGAAAAAAACTCATTCAAACAGCCTCCAAAGAGGTCATCGATACCGTGTGCGAATGTTGTTTGAACGTCTTGAAAGGCACGATCCCTTTGTCCAAACACCAGAAACAATGCTTAGGCAAACATCGTCACGTTCTTCGCCAAATGGTTCGAAAGAAAATTCCCATTCGTCAAAAAAAGAAGATGTTGGTCCAACGTGGAGGCATTTTGCCTCTCTTGTTAGGCCCCATACTGAAAGGAGTCTTGGGAACCATGTTGGGAGGACTGGTGGGAGCAAGATTAAAAGGCCTTCGGAAGTCCCAAGATCTCAGAATCGACCCCTGACAACCCCATGGAAGGACGAAAACTGGCTTTAGTGCCTTACAAACGATGGATGGAATACCATCGGTGGCAAGAACAACGCACCCCGCATTTACCTCCCAATCCCAATTTGAGCGAGATGTCCCAGTTACAACACGAATTGCAGTCCTTGATGGATCGCCAAGATTTGTCCGAAACAGAAAAATCGCAAAAGTACGGTCAACTCTTGCAACGACTGCAACTCTTTCACCAGAAAGCTTTAGACGAAACAGCTCTACCCACTCTGAAAGATTTTAAGACCTTGATGAAAAGTCCAGCACCATCACCAGTACCAGTACCAGTACCAGTACCACCAGTACCAGTGTCCAAGACAGAAAAAGGAGAAGAAGAAGAAGGATTTCAAACTCCACCCGTAAAAGTACGCAAGTTAACAACACCACCTACCTCCAGAATTGGATGGATTAAAAAGATGATGGCCACCCCTTCTTCATCACAAGAGAAAAAGAAAGTGAAGACAGAAGTGAAGACAGAAGTGAAACAAGAACCGATATCCCCCGCTCAGACATCCTCCTCCTCTTCAACACCTATTGCCGGTCGCACACGCAAAGCATTGCAATCCAAGAAAATACCCCAAGAGAAAAAGAGAAGCATCCTCCAAGAGTGGGTGCCTTATTAACACACCAACCAACGCAAAAATAAAAAATGGAAAAAGTCTTAGCCAGCATTTACTACGATCCCTCGCATCCTGCAGGTTACGCAGGAGTTCAAAAATTGTATCGTGCTGCCAAAACTCGACTGAAAAGTCTCCGTTTACCTCAAGTGCAACGATGGTTACAAGAACAAGCTACCTACACTTTACACAAACCCATTCGACGCAAGTTTGCCAGAAGTCGCACCCGAGTGGAAGGCATCGATCATCAATGGCAAGCCGATTTAGCCGATGTCTCTCATTTGGCCAGCTACAATCGTGGCTACAAATATTTGTTTTGTGTCATCGACGTCTTTTCCAAATTTGCCTGGGTCGTGCCCTTGACTTCCAAATCCAGCAGCGAGTTAGTGCGAGCCCTGCAACGGGTGTTGAAACAAAGCGGTCGTCACCCTCTTCGATGGCAAACGGACAAAGGCACCGAATTTCTGAACCAAGCTTTCCAAAAAGAATTAAAGAAACGTGACATTCATTTTTTTACCACCGAGAATCCCGAAACCAAAGCCAGCATCGTGGAACGTTTTCAACGCACTTTGAAAGAACGCATGTGGAAATATTTTACGCATCACCACACTCTGAAGTACATCGACATCTTACCGCACCTGGTGCAAGCGTACAACCAATCTTACCATCGAAGCATCGGACGTTCCCCGCAAGACGTGACTCCCGACAACGAAGTGTTGGTGTTTGAGCGCCTGTTCGGTACGTCCCCGACGAGGGCTGTCCCCAAGAAAAGTGGAGAGTTGACCGTAGGAGATTGGGTGCGCATTGGCAAAACCAAACGCACTTTCGACAAAGGTTACTTACCTAACTGGACGACCGAATTGTTTCGCGTCACTGGACGAGTACATGGTCGTCATCCTGCCGTCTATAAATTGGAAGACATGAACGGAGAAGTACTCAAAGGAACGTTTTATTTGCCCGAGTTACAACGTGTCACCAAAAAAGAAGACGACGTGTACGACATCGAAAGCATTCTCGAACGCAGAACCCGTAAAGTGGGCAAACGACGTGTCAAAGAAGTCAAAGTACGTTGGAAAGGATATCCACCCAGTTTCGATTCTTGGATCGACGCTTCGCAAGTCATCGACTATAAAAGAAGTGACCATCATGCCCTTTCACACAACAGACGCAGCTACGTCGACCACTCCTTCTTCCCCTAGTTCTTCTGTGCAAGATTTACAAAAACAACCCTTGTGGGTGTGGTGTGGAGAATGTGTGCCTAAAACGCAAATCGTCTTTTTCTGCCAAATCTTCGTGGTGTATTGTGTCATCGGGGCAGCCATCGCCAATTTGAGTTTGCAACAAGGAGACAAACAATTGTGGACCATTTTATTGAGCAGTTGCATAGGTTACCTACTTCCTAATCCCTCCCTGAAATTCTCCTCGAACGGGAACTACGGGAACCTTGTGTCCAGTGCCAGTGCCACTTCAACCACAACCAGAACCCCATTTTGGGCGGAGACACGCCTCTGACGTCCACTAACCCCTCGGACAGCCACAGAACTCTGGAATTATGAGTCACCAAAACCAATTTTACTTAACTTTACCCAGTGACAGTTCCATGGAGGTGTTTCCCCACAACACGTTGTGCTGTTACACGGCCAAATTACCTCAGGCCATCCCCTTAGATCACGAAGCCCATTGGGAAGTGGCTTTGGTAAAAATGATTCACCCAACACAAATCCAAAACATCATTGAAGGTCAAAACAGTTTTGACGTCGAAATTTTGGACCCAGCACTGCAGCAAAAGATGACGGGCAGTCCTCAACATAACTCACATTTTGCAAAGGAGCTATTACCCCGCAGCAGTGAGTCTTCTTCTCCTCCTCCTCCTCCTCCTCCTCTTTTCGTTTATCACTTTAAAATTAACCCAGGCCATTATTTTAGTGGTCAACATCTGGTGGAAGCCATCGCTGACAAATTCTATGCAACTTTGACAAAGTTCTGACCGGACAAAAAAAACGTGTCACCATCGAGTACCACAAACTGTCTCACCGTCTACTCATCAAATTTGAAAGTGAGGAAAGAAGTATACGTATTAAATTTTGCCCTGAATTGTATGACATTTTGGGTGGAGACCTCAAAATGGTCACGGATAAGGACACCAAAAGGATTAAAAGGGCAAAGATTGACAACGACGGGCATTTTGCAAGGTATTTTCGTTACCCGGTAGAACTGAACCAAGGACTGAATTTGATCTTCGTGTACTCCGATGTGGTGGAGTACAACGTGGTGGGACACACCTCCGTACCGTTACTACGTGTCATTCCTTTCAAAGTAAATTCTGCCACGGTCACTGACGAGGAAGGTGGAAACACTTACCACATCCACCGCGAATTTGTCCATCCTCACTATTTGCCTGTCAGCAAGTCTCATTTGGACACGGTCAACATTGCTATAAAAGGAGATCTGGGACAAAATATTCCATTCACCAAAGGAAAAGTCACGGTGAAACTCCATTTTCGAAAACGGTTCTCTCACGACTCGTAAGTAAGTAAGTCATGTATCCAGTGTACCGAGGGGTTGCACGACAGCGAGGACACGGTTTAGGAGACATGTTAAAATCGGCCTTTCGTTCGGTGGCCCCGGTGTTGAAACCGATGGTGACACGCGGATTGCACGCCTTGAAAGATGCGGCACTGACACAAGGCAAAGAATTTCTCCAAAATGTCATCATCGACAAACAAAACCCTAAAGAAGCCTTCATGAGGGCAGGCAAAAATGTCTTGCTGCAAACGGGCAAAGACATTTTGGGTCGCCGAGACACACCTATAAATGCCCTGCACGCTACCGAGTCAGGCATTCAGCAAGGACAAGGCAGAAAGAGACGACGAAGAAAATACCCTTTCACCAGACTTCAAGCGAGAAAGGCCAAGAAAAGAAGAACCGTTAGAGACTTAGACGTTTTCGATTATTGAGAAAGAACAGAAAAAAATGATGCACCGAGAGTCTTGCGCCTGTTCCAAGACGGAACTGGATCTGTTTGCCATGCCCCCCCACCATGATGACCATGCAAGAATCCCAATGGGTGGAATTTCATCCCGTCTCCTCATTGACCGATTCCGCTCCCATCGAGTTTGAAATCAAGGGACAGCCCGAAGATTACATCGATCTGAATAGCAGTTACTTGTACTTGAAAGTCCAAGTTCTAGAAAAAGATGATAGTGGAGTAGAGGACGGTGACGAAATAGCTCCCGTCAACAATTTCATGCATTCCTTGTTCAGCTCAGTGGATTTGTACTTGAATAACAAACTGGTCAGCAGCAGCATGGATACTTACCCTTACCGTGCCTACCTGGAAAATCTCTTGACGTACGGAATAGATGCCAAGGATGCTCATCTCAATGCCTGTGTGCTGTGGGTACCTGACGAAGCGGGCAAGTTCGACAAAGTAGATACAACCAATCCCGGCTTTGAGGCAAGAGAAGACAAAATCCTAGGTAAAAAGAGTTTAGAACTGATGGATCGTTTGCATTTGGACATGTGGTTGCAAGAGAAATATTTGCTGAACGGGGTGAATGTTCGCTTGAGACTTAATCGCAGCAGTACCACTTTCCATTTGATGGCTGCTGATCCTGCTAAGGCTCCTAAAAGCAAAATCGAAGAGGCCAAACTCTACGTACGACGCGTAGAAGTGTTACCCAAAGTGGGAAACGACATCAGTCAAACGTTGAACAGAACGACCGCCAAGTATCCCATACGACGCGTGGAAGTGAAAACGTTCACCATTCCTGCTGGACATCAATGCATGATCGAAGATCATCTGTTTCAAGGACAGTTACCCAAACGTTTAATCCTTGGTATGGTCGAGAATTCAGCCTTCAACGGAGCCTTCAAAAAAAATCCTTTAAACTTTCAACACTTCAACGTGATGAAAATCGAAGTCAGTCGCGATGGCAAGACCTTGTGTACCCGACCTTTCGAACCTGACTTTACCAAGAACAATTACTTGAGATCGTACTTGTCCCTGTACGAAGCCACCGGCCAGTTAGGAACCAACACCAGTCACGGCATTGAGTACGACGATTACGCATGAGGCTATGCTTTGTGGGCTTTCGATTTCACTCCAGACCAAGGCAGCGACGAGGGACATTTCCACCCTATAAAATCCGGCCAGATTCGTGTGGAACTTCAGTTTGCAGATAAACTGACAGAGACAGTGAACGTCATCCTGTATGCCGAATTCGATAATACCATAGAAATCAACAGTTTGAGAGAAGTCATTCTAGATTATTAGAAGCCATGGAAGACTGTTATCCCTCTTTACCTAGTGGAGAAACTTTGGACATGGAATGTGAGGAGACCGTGGAAAAAGAAGAATCCCAAGACAAAGACGAAGAAGATATCATGATGAAGTCAAGATGGCCAGAACAAGAAGCCCATTTAGTCTCCTGTTTTGCCAAACACTTGGTCGACAAAATGACGGAATTGATCAAGAAAAATTGCTATGGATGTCAAAACGATCATCCCAGTCAAATTCAACACGATAAATGCCTAATGTTGAGTCAAGAAGAAAAATTGGACGAGTATCTGGACGAAGCTTGGAGTCTCATCTCGAACAAAGACGTGTTGCATCAGTGGTATAAAGACTTGCGTGAACATTCTTGTCCACCATTAACCACTCAAGAGATCCATCGTATCGAAGCTCTCCTGAATCAGAGTGAGGAAACAGAACGAATAACCGTTTATTCGTCAGACATTTTCAAGCAAAAAGTCAGGATCGAATTGACGACTTATTATTACCTGTGAAGAAGAAAAAAACATGGATACCTGGGAACTTTGTTACCTTTTGAACCACAGTTCGTATACGGCTTCTTGGAATCCTGTCGTTTGTGCTAAAGATGAACTCCCTCATCGCAAACCTAAAGACCATCAAGCTTACGTGATCAACACGGACGACAGTCATCTCCCAGGAACCCACTGGGTAGCCGTCTACTTTCCTCAAGAAGGATGTGTGGAATATTTCGATTCGTACGGATTGCCCCCTTTGGAAGACGATATCATCGACTTTATGAGAAGAAATGCTCAAACCACCCGATTCAATAATGTGAAATTACAAGGTACAGATTCCTTGGTGTGTGGACAGTACTGTGTGTATTTTCTGCATCATCGCAGCCTGGGCTATTCCTTAGAACATTTAGTGACTCATTTTGATCCTCGTTCTTCTTCGAGAAACGATGTGAAAGTAGATCGATGGTTTTGTGACCATTATGCTTATCTTTTGTCTCAAGCTAGGAAACGTAGTGTCCATCAATGGCCTAATGATTTCCAACAGTGGAAATCACAACGTTGTCAGCCCTGTTTAAAGTAGATGGTCAATTGAGAAAAAAATGTTTGTGATTTGAAAAAATTGTTTGATGTTATAGTGTTGGATTATTGTTAAAAAAATGTTAGAGTTGTTGTTGGTTAGTGTTAAGTGATTTTTGAATAAAAAATGTTGTGTTTTGAAAAAATGCCTTTGTCTTTTGTTTAGCTATAAGAATGTTGGATTCATGCTCTTTCATTTCTTACTATCCCTCTCATGACGCTCACTGAACGTTGCGGCTCGAAAACCGTGTGGGGATGTTTTCCTTCACGTCCGCGCTTTGACTTTAAGAACCGGGGTTGTTTCCAGTCTAACCATCCATTGTCGACTCATCCTCCTAAGAAGATGTGCTCCAAACTAGCTAAGCTCAACGAAGCCTACGTGAATTTGCATAGGGTCAGACACAGTCTGATACCGAAGCCAGAAGAAATAGAGAATGTGAGAATGTTAAAAATCACTGAAGACCTGATAGAAGAACTCTTCAGAGAAGAAATGAACAGGGAAAAAGAAGAATGGACAGAGAAGTACAGACTTCAGAGACAGCAGCAACAGCAGCAACAACAACAACAACAGCAGCAGCAACCTGAAGCTGACAGAGGCTTTGTCGATTGCCGTATCGACACCAAAGAGTTCTTCTTCTCTTTCCGAAGAAGCAGACCTATTGCCAGAAAGTCTATCCTCAGAGGACATCGCATTCTTAGAAACTAAAAAAGAATGCTATAGCAAACAAAAAAACAGCCCTTTTCAGGGCTACCCCAATACTCTAGAAAAGAAATAACGATCGATTTGCCAATGTGTGTAGGTAGAGTAGTGTGAAAATAAACACTAACTCTTTTTTAAAAAATGTGAGGGTACGTGTTTGTGTGTTTGTGTTTGTAAGTGCTTAAGTAAGTTGGTGTGGATAGTAGATTAAAATCATGGGTTTTTTTTGGTGTTAGAGGTGTATATTTGGAGTTAGATTGGATTGCTTTGCGTATGTGGATAGTCAATTGAAGTGATTTATAAAAAATTTTAAAATAGTGATGGGTAGCATAAAAAAGTGAGTGAGTGTTTCTTTTAGGTCCGCGCGTTGTTGTTTTTTTTTTGGTTATGATCTAGGTAAGATCAATTTTATGTTTTTAGGGGAATGTTTTCCTTCACGTCCGCGCTTTCACTATAAATTGAAACTCGTTCGGCAGTCTAGCTACCCTTGTTGATTGATCAACACAAGAATGAATAGTAGCAGAATAAGCAAACTTCTTGAACTCCAGATACATCTGGAATATGTAAGGCGCCTGGTAAATGAACTGGCTGCGGAGGCTATAATAGAAGAAGAAAGAATAAAGAAGGAAGAGGGGGAGAGAAGACAGAGGGAAGAGGAGGAAAAGAAAAGAGAAGAAAGGATGTCGTTCAATATTCCCGAGACAGAGGATTGGGGTGATGAAGCGAATCATCCTCCCTCTTCGCTCCCCAGAAGAAAGGTGAAAGGAGACTGGGGAAGAAGATGCGTGTGTGGCGCCAGGCCAGGAAGGTGCAACCATTAGATAGGTGCATCTGGAGTTCAAAAAACAGCCCTTTTCAGGGCTACCCGATACTCTAGAAAAGAAATAAATATTAATTTGCCAATGTGTGTAGGTAGAGTAGTGTAAATATAAACACTAACTCTTTTTTCATTGTGTGAGGGTATGTGTTGGTGTGTTAGTGTTTATAAGAGCTCAGGTATGTTTGTGTGAATAGTAGATTATGGGTTTATTAATTGTTTCTTAGCGTATGTGAAGAGTATAGTTAGGGTTTTATTATATGAAATGAGAAAGTAGGGGATGTTTTCCTTCACGTTCGCGCGTTGTTGGGTCATGATCTAGGTAAGATCAATTTTATGTTTTAGGGGGATGTTTTCCTTCACGTACGCGCTTTCAGTATAAAACCTTCAGTGTTGGCCATTGGAGCCCATTCTACGGAATAAGCAAACAAGAAGATGCCAGCAGCTTCAGCTTTATATAACGATCTTATGGGAAGTTGGTATTGGATGGTGGATGGATTGAGTGTAGTAGAAAGGGTTGAACAGGAATGGAGGTATGCAGTGACAAAAGACTTCGTCTCAAGACAAGTAACCAGCCTCCACTTATCCGTAAATATTGTAAAAGAAATGATAGAGGATGAGGAGAAGAGAATCAGAGGTTTAATTAACCCACCGTATGTGAAAGTGGGTAAGTTAAAAGAAGCAATAGATCATGTGACGAGTGCAAGGTGCTTTCTAGAAGACATTGTAGAATGGACAGATTGGTGTTTCGCGAAGTGGGGGTTAGAAAAACTTAAGAAAGCGGAAGAACTAATGAGGAATTTGCTGACCGAAGAGGTCAAGAAGATCAAAGAAAAGTGGTCAAAGGAAAGAAAAGAAGAAGAAAATAGAAAAAAGGATGAATTCGAAAAACTGAACACAAACTGGATGAAAATCCAAGAGAAGTTCCGGGCCATGGGCCACCCGGACTGGCTGCCGGAAACAGAAAAGAAAAAGAAGAAAGGAATGATGGACAAAATAAGAGGATGGTGGAAAAAGTTAAGAAGTTAAAAGAAGAAGAATAAGAAGAAAAAAACCCAAAGGCCCTTTTCAGGGCCAGCCATATTTCTCGAAAAGAGATAGCCTTTCCATTGCCTACCCCCTTTTTTTATTTTATTTTATTTTTTTTTTTTAAAAAAAAATCCCATGTTCAATTTCCCTTGACGCTATAAAGACCCACCCTGTTTAATTTCCTTTTTTGTCGCTAGACAGACCCACGAATTTTTTTTCTCCATGTTAATTTCCCTTGTCGCTAATCTGACCCACGATTTTTCTCCATGTTAAATTTCCCTTGTCGCTAATCTGACCCAAGGGTGTTTTTAATGCTAATTCCCATTGTCGCTAATCTAACCCCTTTAACTACTTGTATTGCTGTGATTTATGTTGTATTTACTACAGCTATGCACAGTGTTTTGCTGTATTCGTAACTTGCTGTATAAAGATGCTATTGTTTTATTTGAATTCAATGCAACCTAATGTATATATTTTCATTAATAAATATGTTTTATTGAAATAGACAACAATTCATAGGGCGGTGAATGTTTCTAAATGAAGGTATTTGAAGATCGTTTATCTGAAGATGAGCGTTGTTTTGTGGATGATGATCATGCAGTCTCAAGTACATTAAGTCGCTCACATGGTTAGGTCAAACCACACCATTGCTGCTGAAGCGAAACAAACTTGCTAGAATTGTTTGAAACAGATCTGATACAATAAAAACACCATGAGCTAGACATATATTTAAAATGTATGAATGGGAAAAGAAATTGACAAGGTAAGTAACAATATCACTGGGCAAAATGTTAAAGCAACTATTTTAAGAAACGGGTTCGACTATCGTTCATATATACACATTATAAGATATGTCTGTAGAAAATATGTCTCTGTCTATTGATAACACTCTGAACGGGGCTTTGATTATGACGGGTGGTTTGGACTATTCCATCAGGAGGTTCGGACTATTCCATCAGGTGGTTAAGACTATTCCATCAGGAGGGTTGGACTATTCCGTCAAGAGGCTTGGACTATTCCATCAGGAGGTTACGATCAGGAGGTTAGGACTATTCCATCAGGAGGTAACATGATTCACTCCATGACAAGATTAAACATGGTTTAATACATATAAACAATTATCTGTTTGATATGGTCTCCACAATATTGCATTACCATTGCTTGGAAATATTGGTTATGTGATAAGTTGAATGCTTACGAGTGCTGGTCAAACTGTTTTGTGTTGGCTGAAGATGTAATTTAAGTTATTTTGGCATTAGCGAGTTTGTTTCTAGCAATTTTGGATCAAATGTATAAATAAAGCATGTATCAGTATTGGTCCGTTCTCATACGTAAAGCATGACTGTGCGTGCAACACATATTATCATCGGCATACTTAGGGATTAATAGTATCTCCAGCACACCTCCAGAGCGAGTTCTTCGACGATACGTTAAAAGTAAAACATAAAAAGTGAAAAAGAAAATTATTTACATATTTGTTTGTTTATTTATTTTTAGGTCAGTATTGGTTTTTGACCTTTCTAAATTTCTCTTTTTGATCACCTTGTGATTGATAAATATAATTGTATCAAGGCTGTGTGGAAACACACCTGACAAAGGCACATCAGTACGCATCGGCGGTGCAATCCGAACGCCCGGTACCTAATTGTATTAGCATATCTAATATTAGGAATGTCATCCATTATTCTACATAATTATACTCACGTTGTCTCTTTTTGTGCTCTATAATGTCTTGTCGTAATGACACAGATTGCTTATGAGCCTATACAATTCCTAAAATTGCTACATCAGCATTAATTCTGTTTGCCCTCAGCTCCCTCCTTTTTATTAGTTAAACGAGTCACTGCAATTAAGTAAATTACTGTGTATCCAAAGACACAACCCATTTTGTGTAACACAGCCTTACAGTTGTGTCATATTTCCTTTATGTCAATAAAATCTCTTTTATTGAAGATCATTAGATCAATCATCATTTTATCGTTGCCAGATATGCCAGATAGATCTTAAAACTTGCTTTGTTTCCAACCTGTGAATATGACGTGCACAATACACAAATCTTGCTATTTTAATTTAGCCGTGCAATACCTTGATCTATCACATAATTACAATTTTACAGAAATAAATATTTTTTTATTTTGCACGCAGCAAGAAATGGTTGGAGAAAAAAAAACACATTTTTTAAACTAGATTTTAAAGTAAATCCACCCAATCTAGTGTCCACATTTTAGCATATCACTTTGTAACTAATTCTGTCGGTTTTGTTGTAGCCAAGGAAGGTCCCGGCTTCGTTTAACACTAATTACTAAATCTGGTTGTTTTTTTATTATATAGAAGTAGGAATGCTAAAATTATTTCAGATAAATTCACTACTTGACAAACATGATGTAATTGTTTGCTTCAAAAACATGTTCTCAAAGCACACCCATATGCAGATTTAGTGAACTTTATAGTAATCTTCTCCGTTAAAAGTCTGTAGCAAATCCCACACGAACCAGCTCGGGATATTCTGCAAACAATATCACGTCACATTGTGCACTGCAATGCACTGATATCGTCAATATTGTGAAATGCTACAGTGTAGTTATCAAAACTGTTAAACGGGTTATTGATACAAAATAAAAGATAACAGAAAGTTTAATTCTACGTCATGTTTATTGTTGTGTATTGTGCTTCCTCCATCTCTGATAGTGGTGTTGTCTCCGGTTGAGATGTGTATGTTAACCATATCATTTAATGGCATAATAGTTTCAGCTGGTTCCTACACTGTTTAGCGAATTAATATCATTCCCATTTAATCAGCACCCACCATGGACCGGTTATTTTTTTTTATTTTCAAAATCTTTTGAACTTTGTACTTGGCATTATATTTGCAATGTAGAGTTAACATGTTTCTAAAACATGTCATATAGATTTCCATCCTTAAAATCTTCAAGTTTGTAAGCGATTGGATCAGCTAGAAATAATTAAATATTTCCAGGGATCAAGTCAGTAATATGCAGCGTCGAATCGGTTATCAAGTTCTTCTCAAAGATATGGTCCGTTAACATGCAGTCGTGTAACTAGCCGTGTTTCAGGCCCGCAACGACTTTATCCAGGGATATCTTTTTCACCAGGATATTTACTCCATGTTATTGCATTGTTAGTGTGGTAGCGATATCACCGACAGCTACCTTGTTTTCGCAAATGTAAATTTCGTTGCTGCACATCAGATACAACACTTTGCATTTAACATGGCACCATGAAAGAAAAATGACATTTCCGTTACTGACTTCTCAGCATCGACGATAACGACACAAGCCACACATGATGAGGTGTTTCCAAACTCGTCTGGCTCGCTGTTCATTCGTCCTACTGAACCAGAAAAGCCCAGTTGTTGCTGAATCTGTTCATGAGATTGTAAATGTAGCATTAGTTATACGTGAGTGCATCTTCCAAAGTCTATTAACGGTGTCATGACCTACTCCGATATTTTAGAGAAGAGCTTGCGTCGTGTAATACGTCTTCGTCGTACACCATGGAGTTCTCTTCTACAATCGATGAAGCCCCTGCGATCGATGACTTTGATCAGGAATACAATACTGTTGCCGAGTACCATATGTGAGAGTATGGCGACAAGATAATACAGCAAGATTGTTGCCGAGAGGCCTGCACAAAAACACAGACGTGATTTATTTCACATAACGATATGCACACGTGCCATAGGTGATCGTGATTAATTGCAGCACGCTGGTGATATTTCATGGGTTTGACGCGTATGACCTCAGAAACATTCATTGGATCTGACATGTATGCATATATCTATGTACGCAAGCTTGTACGCACGTACGTATGTATCTATGTATGTGAGTAGTAATTGAATAAACTCTTAATAGCATAACCCAAATTCATAGATCTAAGCCCTATGACTATTTTACTGTCAGCATTTTCCATTTTGCCAGTATTTATGATTGTAAATATTTAAAATTAGTTTATGTTCCCTATTTTATTTCATCGTTTGGTTACTCTAGCAATTTTTAATTTGTGAAATGCTCCAATGGTTGTTTAATTGGAAGTAGTTGAATTATTCCCTTTACCCGAATACGAGTCTGTAGCATACAATAAACACATTAAGAGCGGTCGTGTTATCCTATAGCTCACTGATCAAGTGATTTTATTTGTGATATTCAATGCTTTTTTATTCTTCTGAGACGTAAAACAGAAATGTTAAATGTCAATAAAAAACACTATAAAATACTTCTTTATTTATAAAATTATAGCGTTCTGGTATAAATTGTCTAAACGTTGTCCACCCAAAATATCAAGTTCAAATAAAAGCATTGCTGTTTTTCAATTAATATCAATTAATGAAAAAACTGACATGGAATAATAATTTATTATTTTTCTTCGAAATTATCAATAGAAGTTACACATGATCAAAACTTGTCAAGGTCGATCATGAATATGAAAGGGTGTGTGGTAGCTGCCAAGAAAGCTTCAAATAATGTAATGTCATTCAGAATTTTGATTACCTACGTCATATTTCACGCGCTCACGTGCGTCCTGTTTGAAGATAATTCTGCAAGGCCATTTTCCTTCCATCCAATGAAACAATTTCCAGCTATACCAGTAAGAGAAATACTACTGATGAACCTCTGTGACCTAGACTCGATTATGTCTACAGCGTCGGGGAGGGGTAGGGCGTCGGTTTACCCTATTCCATAAATGACACTTCCGTATGTATGTTAATTTAACAAACAACTGAATATGGAGCCTTAGAATAAGGCAGACGACACTGCTACAAAACCTTGCATAAGCTTTTATTCTCCTATAAATGTATCCTCCAAAGAATAAAGCATTCAATTGAACGCCATTATGTGTCATATGGACTCACATATCACAGTTAAGTTTCCTATATATTCTCTACATTTAGTTATGAGTACTGAACGTTCCACTGTGTGACAATCAAAACAAATCATATGTTAATATACAATGCCTCCAAAGATGACTTCACTGTACACAAGGCAACGTTCAATGGAAAACAGATTTCACTTCCGGATCATCACCAAGACCTTATTACACACTGTGCACTGTCGCCGAAACGCACACAGAACACCAAACCATAATCTTATATTCTAAAGAATAAACAATTGCCTTTAAATCCATACGAAGAATGACAGTAAATGTTCTAAAATTAGACTGGAATTACATTCGTCGGTACTGAACCGGATCTAATAATTGTGATCTGATTCCATATAAACCAGAATCTTTATGAATGCTACAATATTATGCCCGTACCAACATATGATAGAGTAAAGCGTTCCCATACGAAGGTAACTCGGCTCATGAATTATTCCATCTCAAAACCTATTATGGAAAAAGGTATGCAACCGGTACCAAAAAAGAAAAAGCTCATTATTCATACTAGGTTATTTTCCGTTTAATACGTCTCACACACACACGCACACGCACGTACGCACATGCTGACATGCATTGTTATTTTTTAGATGAAAGTAACTGAAGAAACAGAATGACATTATCATCAGAAAAATATCGAAGTGTTTGAGGAACTATAGTAGTGATTCACACACACACACACACACACACACACACACATACACACACACACACATATATATATCCTTAGGTCCTGCCTTCTCATACCTCATGATATTTTATTTACTTTCCAAAGCTGAAGGAGGGGCGGTGACCTCAAAGAAGAGATTTATGACCTGTTTTTATGCCTAAATGACTTCGTTGTAATTTTGCTACAAGTTTATTGGTTGAGTGTTGTTTCTGTTCCAGCTATCCATTTATTAAACTTGATAATTGAATACATATTTATAAGTACTACAACCATACTATAACCAACGGTCACCATTTTGTGAATGTTAGATTTTTGTTATGCATAATCTACTCAAAAGCCATTCGGACCAGTGCAGTTGGAATTACAAATAAATGGTTGTATCATTTCTATATTAAAGAACGTATTGAGAGGTTACCATCAACAAGTTATAACTGTGTTGTACATATTGATGAGGGTAGGCATTAGACTTCTTCATGCATGTTTGGCACCTGGGGACTCGCCTGTTTATATAAAGAATTTTTCAAGGTAATTACTGATGTGTGAACTGTTGGCTGCCCCTGCATGATTGCTGTATCCCATGATTTTCACTCATTATAATCTGACTTACAAGAACAGTGATGATATTTATGTAAGCAGATTTTAAGATTGATGATTTAATTATAAAATTTTAAAGAAACAGCAGAAATCACAAGTTTTTAGATCTGTTAGTGAATTTTCACAATTTAGCATTAATATAAATGATTTACTTGTATAACATTGCACTCACTGGCGACAAGGAAGAAATTTTGTGGAAAGTCTTTTTTAACATTGCTAATTAAGTCGATCCATTCTTTTATGAACTGTTCTTCTAGAAAATCCGAAATTTTAAAATCAGTAAAGTCAACATTGTCCATAATCTTTTTACCGCATATGCTACACTATATCTATCTATCTATCCATCTATCTATCTATCTATCTATCTATCTATCTATCTATCTATCTATCTATCTATATATATATATATATATATATATATATATATATATATATATATATATATATATATATATATAAACACTACGTGATAGTAATACAAAAATATTAAATGGAATACCCTATATTCTGGCTTTTGTTTTATCTGAGATTCCTCTGACCCTTCCCCCCCTCCTTTATATTTGGACATTTAAGTTGGGGTGTAGGATCAGAGTTGTTTGTGTTATGAATCGATGCTATTAAAATAAATAACAGAAAATAGCGAAAGACAACAAGCTTTGTAAAATTTAGCAAATAATTTATTTCATTAGAATACAAGGCGAAAATGAGAAAAAAGAAGTTATGGTATTGCGAATCAAATTCCAAAACAATCCCTGAATTACAGACACAAATCCTGGTAATTTAAAATCCTGAATAAAATTTTGTACAAGTCCAGAATAAATCCAAACAATTCCAGGTTTGAATTCACTGTAAATTCCAGTGAATGTCTCTATCCAAGAATTGTATCGGAACACTTTTGTATTTCCAGGGAAAATAATCACTTGAATTCAATAATTTGAAGAAATTAAATTCTGCCCAAAATTACTGGTCACAACTCATAATACAAATTAATTGTGCTGAGACTTAAAGCACGAATGAAATAATCCTCTCAGATACAGGATTATATAATTATCTACTTGATATCAGGTCACAATGACCATATTCTATATAATAAATGAAAATGACCTTCTACAATGATCCTAATATTTACAAAAAAAAAACCATAACCTGGATTACACTGAGAAAGCTCTAAAACCAGCCCCCCAAAAAACATATTTACTTTTTAATAATGATCCTGAAATTAAGCCGATACACACAGAGAATACATTAGTTATATATTAGTTGTTTACACAGAATATAAAAAAAACCAACAATTTTGGTCAAGGAGAAATTAACTTAATTTTGGACAAGGTCAAGTCTTTCATACAATAGTACATTACACTAGCATGAGATGGCATAAACTTATTAAAACTAAGAAAGAAAACAAATTAATCATGAATAACATTTGTACGGTGTGTGTGTGTGTGTGTGTGTGTGTTGCATTAACGAGTGCGTGCAGTGCCGGATTAAACCCTGTGGAGGCCCTTTATAGTCGAAATCCAGCCCCCCCCCCCCTCCGCCAATTATGTACTAATACGTTTTATCAATATTCCTTTGATTAGTTGTCTAGGGGCCCCTTGGCCAGTGCCTACTCTACATATTTGGTAATCCGTCACTGAACGAGTGTTTGCGTACACACCTTCACACCTTTGATTCTAAGCGAAACACTAAGAATCATAAGCCCTTCTAGGTGATTACAACCGTTAAAATATACAATGAAATCACGTGCATATGTGTCTCCATACCACTAAGACCACAATGGTCACAGCATGTTAGGGTGAGTATCCTCAGCTTTACAAGTACATGTGTATAGGGTAAATACAAACAAAAATCTGGAGCTTTTGGACTGTCAATTTGTTTTGGCAACTTTTAAAAGGTAAAATAATTAAATTCCATTTAAGTGACAATTGGGGGTGGGGGTTTTGTTAGTAACACAAAATGTAAGGTGTGAACCTAATACAGTGTATCTCTATTCAGATACCAGCTCAGTAAAAAAAGAAGATTGATGAAGGGATAATAGTGACACACCTTTAAATAATTTAATTTGGAATAATTCGACAACCTTCTCCGCTAGTTGTAATTTGCAAGTCAAAGCCATCCGTCGGGGATGAAAAATAAACAAGTCAGATATATGTACATGGAATTAAATCTGGCTTATGAAAAGTTAAATTCAAATCAAAAGTCTTGTTGCTTCAAACACATTGTTTTGGAAGGATAGATAAAATCAAAACTTGTATAGAATCACACACAATACGTAGTTATACAGCAAAACACTAGAACAAATTCCGATTTGCACGAAAATGGAAGCAATATACGTACAAGTAAACACCCAAGGATAAACAACATTGATGGACACTTCATACTGCGGTGAGTGATATTTATAGGAATATTGTCAAATTATAGAAAAGAAAATAAATGTAGATACAATTATTGCAGAGAATACCGTAATTAAACATAAACACAGTGCATATCATATATGCATTTCTGGATTGGCATGACAACATAGCAATAATTAAATTAATTGTTTTACGTACTGAAAACAAAATTTCCAATAATACTCCGAGATTTATCAAAGTGTTAGTATGCCGCGCTTATAACATGATGAATTGATTATTCGATATAAAAAAACCCATTTAAACGTCGACATCTAGTCTAGTACATACGGTAGTTTTAAAAAGTTTCTTTACTTATGCGAATCCAATAAAGACAATATCCGTGAATATATAATAGGCTCGCTACCCCTGGACAATTTTTTAATCTCCGGCTAACATCAAAATTCATAATAAGCGTGTAGAAGTTGTATTACTGATAACATCGTGTATTACTTTACTGTGACAACTGACTACTAGTGATCCCCAAAAAATGCCGTAAAGACTGAGAAAAGAGAAAGAGTCGCAAATTAAAGTGGATTTAGGTGAGAGTTTGAAAGCGGGTCAGTATATGTTTTTAGTTAACGTGTCAGATTCATCAGATTAATGTAAAAAAATAGTAATTGTTTAAGGGTATCGTGCAAATAGCTGCAAGAACACCTACTGTATGGTAATTTTCTGCCATTGAGTTTTTTATAAAAGAACCATTGGGGTAGGGGAGACCCCCGAGACCAATATCTTATCATAGCTAAAATATGAAGGTGTGCCTTAAATAAAATGAACTTGGCGAAAAGTTGCAGAAGGTTAATCTGGATTAGGTGGATTATTGCTGGTGCGTAACAATATTGTTTCAGTTCCTTTTGTCGCTGATCTAATTAATGTAAAAGTTTAATTTTGTATGAATAAGTGGATTTTAGTGCAGCTTAATATTTCGTATTTCTCCATAAATCGCTTTTATCAACAGATTGAGACGCAGAAGACATTTCCCACTGGTTAGTTAATCGGATGAATTCAAAATCATCTTGTCAAAGCCTAATTGGGCCAAATTATCATGGTTTACATTACACCTGTGATAATATGATATTCTTCTTAAATTTTGGTGACCTGTAATAAATATTATATAAAATGTATTTATAATACATCGCAGTGATTGCTGAAAGTTCGGTGCGGTACCGTTCTGACTTTGTGCGTACGTTTTAACTTGGCGTTTCTGCTTGGTTCTCAATTTTGGTTTAACCGTTAATATCATGCCTCCAAAACAAGCCGCAAGAGCAAAGGGGAACCGATTGCCGTCGTCTATTCAGCCTCCTTTCCTTACATCCGCCTGTCACCATATATCTTAATTCTGATCCCAGCCCAGTTTCCTAGTTCCATTGTGGGTAGTCCCTATCCTATCGCTGACTATGTGAGGGTCACATATCCTAATTCAAATATTTATAAGCACTGAATTTTCCTATTTGTTGATTTTTTTCCATTTTCGTGTACTGTCTTTTTTCTGAAAAGCATGAGAAGGTGGCTGGCACATGGTATACGACGCGTGTTTTGTGATCTTAATTTGGTTTTCGGGACGCCGTCAGGTCAGTTCAAGAGCATACTATCAGTTTTCTTTTCAGTGCTACAAACTTATCACCTGAAGATGGTATCTTTGGGTCACAACGGAGTTCATTGTTTGATAATGGTATCGGTTGTATGCTATATTGTATGTGTGTTTAGTTGTTTCTGCTTGAGAGTCCTGGATATGTTTATAAATAGGTGTGTCTGTTATACTTACTGCTCTTCGTCTGGGATGAATGAGTGCTTTCCCGATGTATTTTAGAATTCCCGGTTTTGTATGTATGGATTGAGTGATGATGTGGTTATTGGCTAGGTGTATACTATCCCACCTGTCTTGTTTTGTTTGGTCGGCTTGATAGAGTGCGGGGTTGGGGGTGAGTGGGTGGTCATAGCAAGGAGTTTATTTTTGTGTTTCTTCTTTCTCGTTAATCTTTCCTAGGTTTCATTTTTATGTCCGTTCTTTCTTTCTCTTCATTTCCTGATGTTTTGCTTTCTTCCGTCTTTATTTTTTGTTATTTCTTTTGTCTTCCTCTTTCAACATTCTTTATTTTCCTGCCTCTTAATTCATTGTTGTTTTCTTCTTCGTTGTTACAGCGCCATTTTTGTGTGTGTTCCTCTTCGTCATCCGTTCTCACCCTTTTCCTCTAATCACTTTTTCCCTGTTGATTGCTTCTTTGGTTTCGGTTAATTACCGTACTGTTTTAAAAAATATTAAAAAGTTATTAATATGTCCTGTTTTGTTGTTGGTCAGGTTTTACTTTTGGTGGTAATTTGTATTTTACTCCTATGTCTTACATTTACTTTTGAGATGTTCTGGTGTCTTTGGCTAAAATTTTGGTATTTTTATGTGTATGTGTGTGTGATATTTTTTATTCACTGCCAGTCGGGCGATCTTTTCAACATGTTAAACTTTGTCCTTTGTTTTTGTTTTAGCTTTGTTTTCAGTTTCAGTTTTACCCTTGAACTTCAATGTCGTATAACTGTTGTACAAGAACTTTACGTTCACAACCTTTTGTTCGGTCTCTTCGGCAAGGTGAACTTGGTTTTTGTTGTTGTAAGTTGTGATTTTGTTTTATTTGCCAGTCACAATTGGCCATGCCTTCTTTACATTTACCCTTTTAACCAGTGTACTGATAATTGAGTATATTTTGGTCACACACTTTAATCCGGCTTCCCTCGTGACAGTTTCTTCGACAATGTGAACTTGGTTTTGTTGTTTTGGTTTATTTGCAAGCTTACATCATCCATTCATACTTTCCATTAACACTTTTAACCAGTGTGCTTCTAGCTGGGTATAATTTGGTCACATGATTTATTTTTCGCTGCCCTTATGACGATGTCTTTGACAAGACAAACGTGTTTTTATTGTTTTAGGTTGTGGTTTAGTTTTATTTGCCAGTTTGCATTCGAAATTGTTACTTTACATTTGCCGTTTTAACCACTGTGTTTATAATTCTACCATTTTCAAAATCGAGTATAGCGCGTCCTATGCTGAATTGTTTCCCTTTATTATTACATATGACAAAGTTCACATGAAGATAACAAATAAATTAAAAGGTCTTCATTTTATTTTCATTTATAAATAAATTAGATTTTTAAAAAAAGAAAGACATTACTATTTAATATTTTTAATATAAAAAGGAATATCATTTAAATATTCAGTCACAACTGGGAAATGATATGTGGTTAACTGTGACCTTGGCATGTAGATGATATGGGTCCAACGGGAATTTAACATGAAGGATATGATATGGGTCAAACGGGAATTCAACGTTAAGGAGATGACATTGACCAAACGGAAATTTATCATGAAGGAGATGATATGGGTCAATCAGGAATTTAACAAGAGGGAATTTATATGAGCGAACGTTTGTTTATGTCAAAATCTTTAGGGTCAAGCATGGTATCCATCGCCCGCTATTGCGTAAGATTGTAAATCTTTGACTAGTGCAATCTGTTGTGACAGTTCCATCTTAGACTGAAACATGAATGAATACATTCTGTCATGTTGAGAAGTTCAATATATAGGGAGAGAAATTGGTACACTATTTAAACAAATTTCGGAACGAAGATGAAAGCTAATACCATTCCAGCAAGAAACCAGAAGTCAAGGTTAGATGACGGCAGCTTTGCTGTCACCTCATACACTTAGTGAACCGATAGCACAAGTGCATCAACTAATTTTGAATACGACACGAATGATCCTGAACCAGTTAATACTCTATGCCTGTACCACAAGACCAACAGAGTAAAGATCAACAAAGATAGAAAGTCCTTCAGTAGATCTCGAAGATTATTTTCACATTCAAGGGACCCAAAAGGTGACATCGAGGCTAATTTACGTATTTTTAATTCTACAAATGGGAACAATAATATTTATTTTGCGATTCAATTTTATATAGCTATGGTTCTTATTCTTCGAGAGAAGAAACATTGATGGAAAGCAACTCCTTTCTTTGTTCTTGTATTAGTTATGGTACTTTGATATATTCACAAGCTTGTAAGAATTCAACTGAATTGTGAATTATGGACCCAGATGTCATTAATATCTGAAAAGGACAGACAGTGGATGATCAGTTGTCTTGTGGTGGGTTTGGTGTAGGAGACGAGGTGTGTGGGTAAGGGGTAATGAAGTATTAGCTTTCTATCCGCCATTTAGTCTGCCGTATTCATGACATTCTCTTCGTGTGCAATATGTTTCATTCAAATATTTTTCATGTGTATCAATGTGTTTAAATGCCTTTTATTGCATATAAACTATTGCTGAGATACAACCATAATAATAATAATAATAATAAATTAATTTAGAAAGGACGTACATTATGCTTATTTAGGATATTAAATAGACCTTAGGCCATACTTACCATTGTACATGAAAAATATCTGGGCCAGTGGTGAAATTGATAAGGTGAATTCCCTGTAGCTTGATGTGCAAGTTATTAATGGTTTCATCAAGCTGGTGTTTTAATCAACGAATTAAACTTGGCTACTGGTACTAAGGAAGGAAACGGCCTATAGTAAATCTTTACCATGTATTGCCTAGACCCTGATGAAATTTCGTGTCCGTACTTTCCTTAGATAAAGGTTTTGCTAGGGCAATCAGGTTTTTTATGTACATAACTGATTAAAGTAAGCTTTGAAATTGAACATTACCAGCCTCACATTTGTATGTTTTCACCTTATTACAGTTCCGTAACGTAGCACCAGTACTTCACGCCGTGAAAATATACAACTCAAACACCAAACACATGGAACTATTTTTCTGTTCTACACTAGGTAAGTAAAATCATGATTTTAAGCCTCGTTTCGCCTGTAGCTCTACCCCATACTTACCATCATAGCAACAAACAAGTTGTCTACAATTAGTGAAACAGTTCCTTCTCAATAATTCCATTGTTCAATTTACAAGTTCTTATCACAAATACTTCACATGGAGAACACAATCAATCCACACAATTAGATTTTAATAGAGTCTACTTGGCTCAATGGACACTTGTTTGGTTCTGGCCTGACCTTACTACGAAATTAAACCATGTCATCATGAAATCTCACCAACACTGCACTCTATGACGTTTGCCCCTAGCAACTGGCTTATTATTCGGGCTAATGACTATTTTCCCAACACTGACTTCCCCTAATCAAACAAAGTCATCATGAAAATGTAATAAATTCTTCAAATGTAGGTGTATATGCAAATGGCGCATTCCCCAAATTTATTACACTATTAAAATTTCTACATCATCCCATGACAGAACTCATGGAAATTGTTGGTGATAGTTTTATTGTGGCGAGTACACATAGTGACCAAAATATTCCTGGTTTCATTGGTTGTATCTTGTTTGGGTTTTGCTTGCATTTTGGTACCGTTGCCAATGGACAACTTAAAATGTCTTTGAAAGGCATTATCTTACTCCTTAGAAATATGGTTTCCCTTCATTTCGTTGATGGCGGGTTATCTATCACAAACAGTTTTCTTTCATTCGACTCAGATTAAATTACACTTTGAAATCAAACAACTAAACACCGCCATTATAGTTATGTCTATAAATCTAAATCAAACAATGCTGTCATAATCGTGCCTCATATAACGCGATTATAATCATGTCTGGAGAACAAAATACACAACGCTAATGCAATCATGTCTCTAAATCTAAATAACACAATGCTTTTATTTGCAAGAGAGCACAAGCGCTACTACCGGGCTGAAAACGTCTTTCTTTTTATTTCTTTCATACCGTACTTTCAATTTTTGAATTGATTAGACTGAATATTAGTTCCTGTTCCTTCGCAGGCCTTCGACATCTTGTATATGAAATCGTAAGTATAGTCAAGATGATTCATATTGGAATCTTGATTTGACAGAGTCCGCCGACAGTTATGTCTGAAAACTAGTTCAACATGAATAAAATCTAATAATGATTGAACTGTTTCCTTAACAGCGAAAATCATCATCTCAACTTTTTGTCGGTATTGAAGCATTCTCACTCTCGTTATTCTTACCATGGAGACAAAAGACAATCACTTGTTGTCGAACAGGAACAAGATCCTGAAATCTTTTGTTCCTTTCAGACGGTTATGGGCGAAACTGAAGCTGCACAATTATACGTTTGTTATTTTGCCAAAAATGAAGTTCTAATGAGAAACTGGAGATCATCTAAGATACCAGTTGGTTACGACTGGTCTGTGAGCCATGAAATTGTTGTTCTAATGTGATATGGACAGGTCGTTATTAGTCTAATCCATAAAATTCACATGGCTCGTCATTTACGAGTCACTAAGATTTGTCATACGATCCTGAATCATTTCTGTCGGCAGAAAATTAATACATGATGCTTCTCAGTAACGTAAAATAGTAGGAATGCCCAGTACAAATATACGTAAGGTTTATCTGCAACCTATAGCTGTATTTGACGAACCATGTAGCATATTCATGGCAGACGTATCTGCACCTCGTCTAAGACCATGTCGGCAAACCAATACTTGTTGACCATAACGTCTGGCCCAATAATATGTCCAGAGGCATATTCTTTGAGAAATACTAAAACTAAAACCATATAAAAACTGATAAATTATTTTCCTCTTTATGACTTCCAAGATCTGTCCAGTCTTTCCGAGGGTCAATTTATATTTGAGATCTTCCAACAAAACAAGCGTCAGTATAAATTCGTTGATTATCACCCTGAAAGTTAAGGGACTTTGGAAAGATTTCATCAAACATTGAACAATATAATTCACACATATTGGTTTGACGCACTAAGGATTGGGACAAGTGTTTATTTACTCGTGTCTTTTGTTAGGGAATCAGTAGAAAAATCTTTTGGTTTAAGCTCATGTGAACTAGTTGTTGAAATAATGCCCGTGGACCATTGAAATTGATTAAATTAGAAACTTCTTTAAAGCGAAGACTCGGACATTGATCTTCTTGACTATAAATCGGATTTCAAATATGTTTTCAGATACTTGTGTAGTATTAAGAACTATTCTTTACCCTACTCAGTCGAAAATTAAATTAAGGTATGAAAGAACTAAAAAGGAATTAAGTTTTTAGCTAGGTGATAGATTTCTGGCTCTCTTGCCCACGTATGTAAATCATTTCCTGGCTAAGTATTATGATCATTATACATTTTTTAGAAAAGGAAGTGACTTTAATTATTTCACACTTCAATAGTCATTTCCCACTTCAATTATTCCATAGACGTTTAAACTAATTATCGTTTTGGAAAGTCTTGTTTCGTTTCATTTGGAGGTACAATACGCAGAAATCTTTTATCTTTGAATGAAGGATGAGGCAAATTCATCCTTTGTGTGCACGGAAAAAAACAAACTGAAACATTGCTCGAAAATGTTGACCGTAACACCTTGTGTATTCAATCCCCTATATACATCTGCTAGCATTGGTTTTGCAAAGTGTATCATCAAAGATTTATAACTATGATATAATTCCTCATTTTAAACAACAATGTGTTCAAACATTAGTTATTGGCATCAATAGACATGTGATTAACAAACCCCTTATTTGTAGCCAATTTTATCTTTCAGTATCAGTCTCTGAGAATATGAATTGCTATGGAAGTTTTTTGAAGTTTTGATTGTGGTAAATCAATTATTGGTGCATGGTATGTATTAGAAATATCATGTTCAGATGATGGTAGCTGTAGCTGTCGCTGATATAGCCATAATCAAAATGTCTACTGACGTAAAGTGTGTACCCAATTAGAATATATATGCAACAGCATGCATCGAGCAGCAGGGAAGTTCTACAGACCAGACGGTTCCAGCAAAATAAACCTTCCTACGAGAACTTTCTCCGTAGAAGCCTCAGAAAGCAGAAATAAAGCCTTCTACGAAAAACAATTTGCGTAAATTCGACACAGAGTGCAATTTTTGTGTGCAAATTATATGATTCTGGACAAGGAAAAAATATGATTTTTTTTGGGGGTGGGGGGTGGGAAAATAATCGGGTGTCGAGTGTGCATGCAAGATTGAGGCTGCAATTTTATGAGTAAATTTGATCAAGACCGACTCGATACCTACTGCGCGGATCATGAAGATTAATCGTGATAAAACCGTGCGGTGTTGCCTGAGCGTGACTGAAGAAATTTTTAAATTTATTTATATCCATATCGCCGTTACACCAAGTTTGATGAATGTTTCTCAACGTGTGAGTATCAACGCCATTGAACACTGATAAAATATTACAATTGTCTCTAATCACCTTTGGAATCTGCGTATATCGCTGCGTCACGTAAATCACATCGGTATTCTTATGTCGGCCACGCGAAAATATCCTAGCTGGGTTAGTTTGCTTATCCAGCATCACATCATCGAAAACAACAAGATTATTAACATCGCCGTCTAAATTTTCCACTGATGGAGCTTCATTGATATCCGTTATAAATTCTATTGTGCCCTCGTCAGTATTGTCGCTAAATTCTTTTAACACTTGATAACATCGCTGATCGTCAACTGATGGCGCAACCAAATACAACTTATCCCATTTTATCCATCGCATTAACAAATTTAATAACAACTGTGTCTTTCCAGATCCTGACGGGCCAATGATTATCATTCTTATTGAATTTGGTAACGCCGCGTTATGTTTCACTTGCTCGCGTTTCTTCGTGGCTGAAAAATCAATTACATTCATATTACTAGAATACATGGATCTATATTGTGTTAAGTGTCGCACGCGCACTGCTACGATAAATCCAATCGAAATCGTTACACGTAATAACAGAAACGCAGTTAAGGGTGAATGTGAAGTTTGCAAGACAATCAAGTTTAGATTTGTAAAAAAAAAGTAGAACCGGAGGAGACATCGCAACCTCCTTAACAAATTTACCTGGAGCTCCTTGGGCGAAATATCCCGGAGAGAAGCATCTGCCAGGATATAATTACTGCGGACCCGGTACGAGGCTAGATATGAGACTCAACGATAATAATCAACCAAATCTTGGCGAAGATCCAGTAAACGCCATTGATAACGCATGCTATTACCACGATCTTGCGTATCGTAGCGGCGATTTAGAACAAAGACATCTCGCTGATATTAGACTAATTCACGCAATAGACGCAATTCCTGATAAAAATTTCAAAGAGAAATTGGCAACTTGGTTGATAAAAGGCGCGATGAAAGGTAAATTAGTATTCGGAGCTGGTAAATAATAATGGAGCAGATATATTATTCTCCGCGAGGATTCTGGCGAGGAAAATCAGCAATTGCTAAACTTGCTAAGGCAGCAAAAGTAAAGCATTCGGCTGCTGAATCGTGGCTATCGAGGCAGGCGGCCTGGCAAATTTATCTTCCTCCACCTAAAAAAATACCGTACGCAAGTTTCTCCGTCAGTGTCCCTAATGAGGTTCATCAGGCTGATTTAATGTTTCTTCCTCATGATACCGTTAACGGAGTTACATACAAATACGTTCTGACCATCGTTGATATCGCTAGTAGGTATAAGGAAGCGGAACCGTTATCGAATAAAACAGCAACAGAGATTGCTAAGGCGTTTAGCGAAATTTATTCACGATCTCCATTAACATGGCCGAAGCTTCTCCAGGTTGATCCAGGTCGAGAATTTCTTGGCGCGGTTACTTCACTGATGAAAAAGAATAATGTTAAAATCCGTCGCGGTATTGTAGGTGTTCATCACAATCAAGCTATCGTTGAGAGATTCAATAAAACTCTTGCAGAACGATTATTCGGATATCAGTACGCGCGCGAATTTATTCAAGATAATCGATCTCACGATTGGGTAACAAGATTGCCTCATGTGATTAACGCGCTAAATAACGAAGTAACTCGAATAATAGCAATGATGCCCGCAATTGCAATCACAAAAACAAATATACCACTAAAGCGAAGTTCCACAATTCCGCCTGTGCTAGGTAGTGTTATTGTAAGATATTTATACAAGGAAGGAGAAGCTGAGGGAGGAAGAAAAAGAGCAACTGATCCAACTTGGAGTGTTACGACACATAAAATATCAGCTGTAACAAGATCGTCAGGAAGACCAGCAATTTATTTCTTAGATTCACTAGCACCACAACGAGGATTTACCAAAGAGGAATTACAGATAATTCCGAAAGATACTCAACTACCGCCAGCGTCACTTATGTGAAATTTAATTCTACCTAACTGAGATAATTTTCTTACTCGAGACACGGCTAGATAAACTAAGTTTGACCAGGAAATTCTATCATCGACGATCCAAACCTGGCCATGCACAGTCAATCCCTGCGATGAGTGTATCGTTGTTGCGTATCCGAGTTTCCATGGCGATCTCTCTGCGTTTATCGCGTCATTGACAAGATTAATATCAACGAAAATAATATCATTCAAAACTAATATTTTTTCTTCTCCGCATGGCAAAGTAACATTAATATTTTGTTTCCTGGTATCAGCGGGCCTGTAACACAACGGTACCTGTAATGTTGGAAATTTCTCACAATGAAGTTTGAATAACATTTCCTGAATAACATCGCGAACAATTTTCCTGCTAGCAACAATCAGCTGATCTGGACGCCACAAATTTAGAAAAATATCCATCGGAGTCTCGTCGATTATTTTTCTCATCACATCGCATTGAAACTTATTAGGTTGCAATCGAATTATTTTCTTAAATTCGGTTAGTAAAATATCATTGGATCTATAATCAGCGTCAATTTCTTCATAATAGTCTACGAAGTTTCTAAGCCATTCATGAGGAGATTCGCCATCAATAGGATCAGGCTGGCCATGATCTCCGCACATTATCACAGCGGTATTTTTTCCCTCCAGCCAACCCAGGAATGATTTTAGCACAACTAAATTTACCGTACAAATTTCATCAAATATTATAATTTTGTTGATATATTTGTTTCCCATGCGAGCCGAATCCCACAATCCACCGCTGTATTTGAAATAACTGTGATACGTGCCAGAATTAACGCCGCGTTGTCTTATTTCTCGCGCTAATCTGTGAGTTGGAGTCAACACAACCATATCGGATTTTGAAAATAAATTTATCGCTCGTGTTGTTTTACCACTACCACCAGGACCGTTCATGTAAACGAATTTGTTACGCGAAATTGGATCGAACGCAGATGCAGCCGTTGATACTTCATCGCATTTATCTCGATGAAATTTATCGCAATCTTCGACATCAGCGTCTTCGCAGTAATCTAGAATATCTTCGTTTTTTATTCTCCAAGTTCCCCAGGAACCATTAGTGATTAAATTTTCCAATCTACATTGATATTTCTTATCAATATAAAATGAATCCGTTGCAACCCTTACCGCGATATCAGAAAATTTATTTATCATCGACAACAAATTTATACTCACATAGGCGAGCATTGATGATCTCAAATGAGTATACTGCGCTGATTCTCCATCAAGGTAACTAATCACGGTACCTAGCTTCGTTCCATCAATAATAATATTTTCTCTGTTGCAAAATATTCCACGCGACACTGTATCGGTGATAATAAAATCCATCTCCGCATCATTGATAAATAATCTAGCGTGGCGATGTTTATGATCAACGGATCCTCCTTGAGTAAATTTACCAATTATTTTTCTTCCAATATCTTTCGCATTTTCACAATCTGTCGGCAACCACACTTCGGTTTGTTTCCTATACGATATAATCGCTTCACTCACCGTCAATGATATTAATATCGACGAATCCAGCATATATCTCAACAAAACCGTAGGTACCCATCTTCGCTGAGATAAATGCCGACCAAACCAAATATAACAAATTTTATGCAAATTTTCAGCAAACTTGAATGAAGTTACATGAGCGAATCCTGTCATGACAAAATCAGGTAACGGTCCGTTAATCGCAACTCTCGTCATCTCGCTGGTTGGATGACCAAATTTAGCAAAGTAATCTGCACAATCGCCATATCCGAGGAAACTTCCAGGATAGCATGCGCTCATATCAACGGAGATCATATCTTCGAAATAATATTTGGTATTCCATAATCCTCCATGACCGTATTCGATACAGCTAAGTTGAATATCATTGAGAAATTCATTCCTCGTAGGTTTCCACGAGTTTCTCTCTCTAGCAGCGTGAGCAGCAACAGATGGAACAGTAA
Source organism: Sinohyriopsis cumingii (assembly GCA_028554795.2). Taxonomy (NCBI): domain Eukaryota; kingdom Metazoa; phylum Mollusca; class Bivalvia; order Unionida; family Unionidae; genus Sinohyriopsis; species Sinohyriopsis cumingii. The sequence continues at coordinate 35,099,988 of CM068829.1, forward strand.
AGCAGTTCGTTAATAACTGATCTGGATTTGACGAATATTTCACCGCGATATTTTTCATCGATTCGTGTAATATTTCATCTCGGTAAATATCTCCTCGCGGCAGGATAAATTGATCATATCTTTCTTCACTTGAGAATAACCAGACTGATATTGGATCAGACGCAGCTAATATTTTGATATACCTGAACATGGCATCGGAATTGTCTTTCCCGGAATCCGTGGAAGATTCCACGGGATAAAATTTAACAGAACGATCTCGTGGAAATATCATCACTGACTGTGCCCATGCATGCGAATTATGATCAACAATTTCGATTGGTGTTCCTCGAGAATTATACGGCGATGAATATAATATTTCTCCTGATAGTGTTTTAACCGTGATAGGAAATTTAAGTTTTTTACTCAACGCAGCAACATCGTCAATCGATGCACCATCAACAACTGTCTTTGCCCACATGTTAATTTTATCCAATCTCAATTGAGTCAAGCCAGATCCTCGACGGGTATTCCTCATGTGTTCGATAACGCGCTCAGCAACACAATTTATCATCGGTGATTCCTTCATCGCAGGTAGATTTTTTACATCAGGATTATTATTCAGCCGATAAATTCCATAAACAACAGCACTAGAAGGATAAGCTCTAGCATAATAAGGACCGTCAATCCCCAATAACAATCCCGGTTTCGAATTCTTATCAAGAATAACATTTTTCTTACCGCCGCGTACTGGATCTCGTTTATCGCGAATGATCCAAGTATCATCAGGCATTTGTGCAATAAATTTTATTCCGAAAATAAATCGCTCTTCCTTGTGTTCAGATTTTATATGCTCGATTATCTTTTTTGCTCGCTCCAAATTCATCGTAGCATCAACGGAGTTAGTTTTCCATGTCGACCAAACATGAATCGCTCCATCATCGAAGAATTCTTTCTTTGCACGATCAACTTCAGGAATGATATATTCTGCCTCATCAAGATCAAATGCATCCATTATTATATTTTAGACAAATGTTTAAATTATATAATGCAATGTAAATGGATAACAGTCGGATCAACAAAATCATGTGACAAATCCTGCAGAGGTGAATATTGCGGAGCTCACATATATGCAATTCGACGAGGTAGTAAAGGACCACAACGATGTTTAGTTTGTCAAGTTGGCACTCGAGGAAAGACACGGTTGTGTTTGTCCTGTGGAGGGAAAAATTATCGTGAGTTACGGAGATATTACGAAAGAAAATCTTCCTCGATAATAACTTGCGAAGAAGATTATATTAATCGATTCAAAGCAAATTACGATTTAAACAAACAGAATATTGTATATGGAAATGAAATTGACGATTCCTGCAATGAAAATCACGAACGAGTATAGATCACATCCAACCATTGAGGGTTACGAGGCATCATCAGATGGTACTGTCAGAAACATAAAAACGAAGAATCGTGTTGGTTTCGTTGGTAAATTTGGTTATCTTGCCTTCACTGTCAACAAAACAAACAAACAAAGAAAAACGAATTATTATTATCACCGGTTTATATTCGAGTGTTTTCACGGACCAATAGAAATTGGACTTGTTATCGACCACATTGACGGAAATAAACTAAATAACAAACCTTCCAATCTCCGGGCTGTAACTCCGAGTGATAATAATAAATTTGGTAATACTGGCAATTATCCGAAATATTCGAGGGCTGTTAAATCAGTGAATCAAACAACAGGTGAGGAACTCGCCTTCGAGTCGATGTCCGCAGCTGCAAAATATTTCGTTATTGACTCACATTCGGTACAACGAGTGGCAGAAGGAAAATACAACGCAACGTTTTCTTATGATGCTGATTCGTGGATTAAATTTTCCTATACTCGAATAATATTTGATTCGGAAATCGATGAAGAATAATTGAATATTACAAAATTAATATAATGAATGAGGAAACTATAAAAGACATCATTGGAGCGATTGATGATCTGAAGAAAAAAATAAATCTTCCATCGGATCTAGATACAAATAAAATTCGATCTGAATTTGAAACAATTGTTCAAGGAAAACTTGAATACAAATACACACTACCGTCAGAATATAAATTAATAAAGAAAATCCAGATTGCGATATACCAATCACTTTCGACAGTCAACGATGATCAAATTGAGGATTTTGTTAAATTATCGATGTTGGTGGAGAATGCTAGGTTGATTTTATCTGACGCATATGAATCACGAAAAATTACAAGTTCGCGTGTCAGACAATTGAAAAGACTTGTCGATGAAAGTAAAATTAGGGAATCCTCCGATTCCTGAATATCTCCACAAAACAAAAAAAAAGATTAATTTTGAAAATTCCCCTGGTTTTTATTTATTTTTTTCGCCCATTTTTTCCTGGGAGATAGATTCAGGAGTCAGAGACTCTCACGATCTTACTAGCAAATTGATACTTACAGTTTCTCCTCGTATATCAAGTAAATTTCCTTTCTGATCCGTTAGTTTGAAATTTATTCTTGACAACAATCGATTATGACATCGCAGGTAAAACGGATTCATTGGTTCTTTTATTATCAAATAACCAGGAGATGCGCTAGGTGAAAACGAATACAATACAAATCCCTGATTCGCTTGATTCGACACTGACGAATCAACATTATAGCTACCCTCGACAACATCCGCGTGAAGATAAATCGCGATAACTTCCGTTATATTAACGATATCCGGCGATATATGTCGTCCACCTTTGTCAGGATCGTTATTGTGTTTAAGAATCAATTCTGAATGTACTTTTTTAGTCCATGCGGCATGTAATTTCGGAAATAAATCATCAATGGTATCAGTGACGGATTTTCTCATCGCATCAAAATCAGAATTGGGAAATTTGAAATTTGGCAGTGTTTCCTCGGTTAATTCAAATACTCTCATGAATTTTTGTTTTTCTCCTGAGTTTTTGATCAACTCGAATTTGCTAATAGGGAGAACATAATCGGCAATTGATATATCGTCGACTATCGCCCGAATAAACATATCATGATAATATTCAATATCATTCGCAAGTTGATTTAAAATTTTCACGTGTTTTATAATTTCGCTACATGAACCAGATTTATTTAGGATGCATTCATGAAATGATCCTCGCAATAAATTTAATTGTAATTCGTGTTCTTGAATAAACTCGTCTAGTGTTCTTCTTACCAAGATACCGTCTATGGGGGCTATTATCCTGTTAATGTGGGTAGCGTCGAAGATTTTCACATCTGGGGGGATTTTAGGAAGAGGCAGCCATGAGAGAATTCTTTCGTTAATAAAAGTGAAAGCGAACATTACTAGGTTAAATTTGTGATTATTCATGAGATTGATGGCGCTGTGGATCAAAGGTTTGTGTTTTGTATTTTCGTACCATCCTTCGTCGGTTGTAAAATCCGATTTTTTTGGTTCCGGTAGTTCTGGAAGGGTTTCATCATACCAACCTGGAATAATAACATCCGATTTTTTTGGTTCTACCAGAGGTGCGACCTCGGGCCAACCTAATACATTCCTAATCGATGATTGGTAAATATCTACCACGTACGGTGATTTCACTTCTATCATTGATGACAACGTTGGATCATGTGAAGATATCTTTATTCCCGGAGTAGCATCGCCGGTTATATTTGATATTCTAGTGGTAAACTCATTATTCAGCTGATCAATTTCATAACTGCCCGTTGGTATACCAACGACGATCCAATCAGGTGTTCCATCGGGTTTATTTTTATTTGCAAAAACAAGTGAATTATTTGGCATCAAATTACCGAATGATTTTGATCTAACATTAGGCCAGCTATTGTAGACGCGCAATTGTGTTAATGCAATTTCGTTGACGCTGATTGGTGTTGAAAAATTAATGCTAAATTCTGGTTTCGTTGAACTTAGCGATATTAACGTTGTTGTCGGTGGTGTCGTGTTTGTCACGATCTGGGCTAGCTCGGACATTATTAATATTCATTTGTTCAATCTCCGAGTAAATATTGATCATTGTAGAAAATTCTAGATCGGATATAATACCGTCTTTGAGACTCTCAGAAAGTAACGATGATAATTTCGAGTACGCGTCATTAATTTTAGTTAGTTTACTTTTGTACGAAGATAGTTTCTCACTTGTGCACGAAGATATTTTTTTTGCGATGATATTTAAAACACCGGCAATTGTCGTTGTTGACGAGATTATTATTGTTGCTACGATTGGCGCTATCATTGTTACCGCGGATAGAATTATTCCTGCACCGGCGACTATTGCGGATACCGCGTACACAGCAACATCAATAGTAACTAACCTACGCTGATATTTCTTTATTTTTATCTGATAATCGTCAAGGAGTTTTTTTAGCGAATCCTGCCATGATCGCGCCTGATTGTAGCGGTAATCCGATGCGGTCATTTATTATTAATTTATCTAGCCAATTGCGGAATTACCGCCTATATTCGGATAAAAATTCGAAAATTGCAAAATAATTCACCGGTCCCATGGTGGTTCTGTCTGGCGGTTCTAGCGTGAATGTTGCATTGCTATATTCACTTAACGAAATAATAAAAAATCCAGGGTAGAATTCATAAATTTTATTATTCTGATCCGGTTGTACATTAAATTTTATATCGGAGATAATATGTACTCGATATACGCCAGCAATTGGCGCGGTAAAGCTAAATGTGTTATTCTGGGGTATCCAGGTATGTTTTATTGTGGTTAACACAAATGTTAGATTGAATCGTAAAATTCTGTCTACCAAATGATCTGGCACATAAAGTTTCGCCAATCTTTGGATATTCAATCGCGATATTTTTATGTTAATATCGTCAATTTTTGTGGTCACATCGAGAAGATCTGAACTCAATTTTGGTATATCAGTGGTGTAAACGAATCTATCGATTTTTTGGTCAATAGCTCTGTCGTACACTGATGTATCGACCTTTTGACGCGCTAATTCACGTACCACGTTAATTTCATCGTTGATGGATTTTATTTTCTCATCTATTTGTCCTCGCATCGCGCTAACTCCCTTGGTAAATTCGGGAACAACAACATCGCTGAGTTTATTAATTTCCTCGCTGATTTTTTTGTTGAGATCGTCGATTGATGTTTTCTGACCCATCGAGATATTTACTTTGTTAATTTCGGCAAGAATATTAGTAATTTCCTCGTTGATTTTTTTTATTTTCTCGCTGAGATCGTCGATTGATGTTTTATCGATTTTCTGACCCATCGCGGTATTTATTTTGGTAATATCGGCGAGAATTTCAGTGATATCCTCGTTGATTTTTCTTATTCTCTCGCTGAGATCGTTATGCGATGCTTGATCGGTTTTTTTCTTTGCTAGTTCGTTTGCGGCGGAGGAAGTATCGCTGGATGTTTTTATGTTCTCGTCAAATTTTTTGCTAAATTTAGCTAAGGCATCGTCAAGTTTTTTAAGGTCGTTATTTAGCTTGGTAAGTCTTTTTGTCATTCTGTCCTGAAGATCGTCGTGTAATGCTTTATCGGCCTTCAGAAGCAACGTTGCTGATAACTCTTTGTCGGATTTTTTCACATCCGCGATATTGGCCTTCAGGGGTAACTTCGCTATAATATCGGCGATATCAGCAATAGATTTTAATACCATCTCCGATTGGCGAGTAAACTGACTAATGTGATCGCGGTATTCGTCTCGTTTGATTATATCAGCTATTTTTACATTGCTAGTTTGTAATCTTCCTTCTGCATTTTGAAATACAGCAGCCTCGCCAGGATCCACCTCTGACAATGATAGAAGATTGTTAATATCGCTCTTGGTTGCGAATTTTGATGTATCAATGTCGACTGCCTCCTTTTTTTCTTTCCTAAAGAGGGATCTACCGTAAATGTCAACCATGATATTTATCTACGGTATATTCAAATAAAATTTTGCGATAAGGGTTGGATGATTTTGAAATTGCATCAAGGACGTTAATTGACTCTGGACCGCATATTGGTGGATCCGTTAATGTTTGTGTTGGAAGCGTTGAATACCAAACCGGAAGTTTCAACGAAGATACATATTTGATAAATTCGTTTGGTGGTGCTAATCCGTATGAGTCAAAATAGACAACTTCGTGAGGATTAATCGCGTAAGCAACCCAATGTGTGCCAGGACCGGTATTATCATCAAGATTTATTATTCCTGTCTCGGTACGATTCGGTTTGTCTGGTAGTTGATCTCGCATAAATACGCCTCTGAAAAATTTTATTTTCTTTTTTTTTTGCTTCACTTATTAAATCTAAATTTGAGGCTGGTAGGCTCGACTTAACCCGGATCCGTACGGGGGTCGTCTTAGGTAAAGGCCGGATCCTTGTCGTCGCTGCATCATTTTTGCAAGAAGGAGGGGAGCAAGAAGGGGGGGGGAATATCCCTCCCTTTTTTTTACGATATCTTCCTCCGACAACTTTTTTTGCTAATGCGGAACCTATCCCTCCAAGCGCGCCTAATCCTACTGCCTTTCCAATCGCGGGGAGAGCTCCAGCTATCAATCCTGGAATAGCGGCCAATAGAGGGAAAATACCACCTATTTTGACCATATCTCTGATGGCGCCTATGGAAAGACTCACATGAACACCAGTATTTGCTGATTTGGCCTTAGAGAAACGTTCACGTTGACTTCTAGTTAGCGATAGTTTGTTAGGTCCACCGTGAAGTTGATTGTTTTTTAAGGCTAATTTCAGACCCCTCCGTGCTGTTGTTGCTGCTTGTAGCTTTTTTATCTGACCCGGGGTCAGAGTTACACTAACATGTTCGTATGGCATATTAATAATCGCTTAATCTAAATTTGGAATTTATTACATGTTTTCTACGGATGCATCGATAACTCTCATTCTACCACTGATGCCTTCCAAGATCATTGTTCTATCACTGAGAATAACTGCAATTGCTCTTGCATTTCCATTTGTGTTAATTCTTGCTTTGAAATGAATATCGACGACGGATTGCTTTACCAAATCGAGATGTTCCAGGGAAAAGTAATAGATGGGATAAAGATTATTAAAATCCAGCTGTGATATTTGCAATCCCGTATCAATATTTTGATCGCGACCCATGAAACTTAGCAATCGATGATACGCGCGTGCCGTCGAATTGTTCTCAAAATCGATGGCTATTTCCTCAGATGGTTCCTGTTGACCGTTTATTCTCAATGATACGTTTGTTGCCTCGAATTTATCAAATATCATGTTACTGTGATTTTGATCGTCTCTAATCATGCTTTGCAGAGCAACAAAGATATGTCTAGGTGCGGAAGAGCCCTGTTGTGACGCAATTCGCCAGGTAAATATTCCGTTCATATTAACATTTTCGATAGAATCAGTCATCGTTGTCAGCCAAGACATGATGGATTTTCCTCCTTGATTCATAAATGATAATAATTTTTCTTCTATGATCATCGATGGAACTATTGCTGGCATCCACAAGGTAATTTTTTCAAGGACAACTTTACCAGCATCACCAGGATCTCGCCAAATGGCTCTGTCATCATTGGCATCTCGAACGAAAGATATCGTATGTTTTGCTCCGTAAATAACTTTTCTGAAATGTCTGCAAAATCCAAAAATGTGAGGTAATGGAATTGCACAGGAGAATCTTCGTTCAGCTCCCTTTAACATATTTTTTCTTATGGCAAATCCAATATTGTAATTGGCATTAGGGCCAATCACCACTGAATGAACATCGGCGGGACCGGCGTTAGCGGCATCTCTCGGTCTGCCGATATCATACGGGGAATTTTCAGGGTTGTCGGAATTATCCTTGGCGAACATCATACTAGGACCGGCTGATCTGGTAAAATCATCCGAGTATCTCGCTAGACCTATGATAGTCGTTGCTATATCAACGTTATTCGTAATTGATTCAATCTCTTTTCCATCAATCATGTAAGTGGCATTCTTGAATAATGCCATAATACCATTGTTGACAAACCCAACACTATAATCCGCATCGTAGTTGGTACCATCAGCTGCTTTTACCATTTTTCCAACAAATTCGATATACGCCTCAGATGGAAGAAAATATCTTGTTGTATCGTGGACTTGTATTTCCTTGCGATTTCTTGAATCCGGCTCAACTACATCGTACGAGAAATACTGAAAATCTCGCACTGATGTATCCCTGCCTACAGGCTCGTCCATGTCAAATACTTCATTTGACACTTGTGCGAACATTATTAATAAGATTCTCATCTAAAACGAAGACCGCTGCCGGAAATGAAACTTGTGTTTACTAGATTTGTCTTAGCAACATCCTGCGCTAGATTTGTTTTAGCAACTTCCTGCGCTAGATTTGTCTTAGCAACTTCTTGTGCTAGATCATTTATTTTTTTATTTGCTGCATCATTTATGGCTTTACTGACATCGGGTGGCATTTCTCTGGTACTAGGTAATTTGACGGGTTGTTTTTTGCGAGTTAAACTTAATATTTTATTTTTGACAGCATTAAAACCCTTACTGGCCAAATTACCGATACCAGAAATGGCAGTCTCGCCGATTTTTCCTATTGCTTTCAACCCAAATTGCTTAATCGCTGGTCCAATTTTAGGTATTACTCGCGTGACAAGACTTCCAATGATATCGCCGAATCCATTACCGTGAATATATTTGTACACTGGCAATCGAGAGTTTACTATGCGGACCTGCTTAGGTCTGCGTTGATGTTTGTGAACAATCATGTTATTTCAATTGTATTGATTTAATCGATGAGTTCATCGACAAACTCTTTATAAATGTGAGAATCAATGATACCACCGCGAAATAATCGCTGACAAATATCTGATGCTTCGTTGACAACTTCACGGGAGTTATTTCCGGCTCGTTTTCCTCCGATTAACACTTCGAGGCGAGATACATCGTTGACAACACTGTCAGGGCAAACTGTATATCCACTTCCTGTTTTTTTTGTTTCTGGAGATCCCTCCAATGGTGATACGTAGAATACTTCTCCTGACGACGATGAAGATTTCTTCTCCTCCTCTGATGGTGACCCTGGTGATGTCCCTGACGACGTCGGTGGTGAATATACTTCTGGTGAAGATTGGGGGGATCCCTTAAATGCCCAACCCTCCCCGGGGTCAATCCCCCGTCTTAATGGTTTTTCAGTGGGACCCTTCCAGTTTGTCGATGTTGTTTCTGGAGGTGCGGAGCGCCAGGAGGGGTGTGCAGAAGGATCCCTTGGATATAATGTAGGAGAGAGAGGAGGGTGGCGAAGATCAAAGGAGGATGATTCAGAACCATCACTTTTGGGTGGTGAACCCTTAGGTGATGAACTTTTACTTTTGGGTGACGAACTTTTACTTTTAGGTGGCGAACTTTTACTTTTAGGTGGCGAACTTTCCTCACCTGCAGGTAATGAAAGGGGAGTGGGACGAGGAGGAAGAGGTGGTAGTAAAGCAGAAATTTCTTCAAATGATGGTTCGTGTTTGTGGTATGTTAATTTAGAAATAAGTTCCTCTGTGGGATTATAATATTTTTTAGGACTATCTTTTTTAGGTGTTGCTGAAATTGATGCTCTTGCTTTTCCTTGTGATAACTTTACTCTGTGTTTATGAACATCCGATGTAAATTTCTCAAAATCTTCATCAGAATATCTTATTGGTTTTCCTAAAGTACCAAAATACATCATCGCATACCAATCAAGCGTTTCAACTTTATCAGCATCAATATCTTTTCGCAAAAAGAATCTTTTATTTTCCGGAGAATCATCTGCAGCCATTTCAACTGTTGAACCATAGTTCCTGATTAAATACAACTTGTTTTCATCCAAATAATTTCTAGCAGATAAATTAGGATCAATTATAAACGAACCATCATCCTTGTGCGGTTCATCACTCTGATCTTTTTTCTTTTTCGATTTTCTTTCCTTTTTCTGAGGTGGAATTTTTTCTTTTGGTCTAACTCCTAATTCCTCTGGTTGAATTATTGGTTCCTGCGGTTGAATATCTTCCTGTGGTATTACTTTTCTCCCTCGTGTTTTAGTTTTTTCTTTTCTTTCCTGTTGTTTTCTTTCTTTCTCTTGCTGTTTTCTTTCTTCCGCCATTTGTTTATTATAATTATATCTATCGTCTGCTGCTGTCATAAATCTTCTAAAAGATGGATCCCTTTCACTCGCTTGTGTTTTTCCCGCATAAATTCTATATAACGTACCAAACCAACTATTACGACTTCGATATCTTCCTCTTCCTATATCAGTCAAATATTCATTTCGAATACTAAACATATCTTCCGCAAGTTGACCAAATTGATCTAAACTATATATCGTAGATAGCGGTTGCGATATTATTTCCCATCCCTCATCGGTGAAATTTTCTCTTAAATCATCGATATTAAATTTCCCTTTTTTTACTCCCGATTTTCCTACTTTAGGTTTTCCTAATCCAGGTTTTCCCTTACTACCTATTTTATAAGCAATTGCAGGTTGTCCACCCTGTTGCGCTGCTGCTGCTGCTATTGCTAATCGATCGGGTAATGTTCGTGATTGCTCCTCAATACCTTTCAACGCGCGAAAAATTCCACGTTTCCTAGCTTCCTCATCTTCCTTATCTTTTTCGTCACCATATATAGTTTGTTCGATTGTTTTAGTAACTGGCTTCAACCATTTTGCCGAAGTTTCTGAAATTCCATGTTGTATATCTTCGTAACCACGAATATTTCTCTTAAATAATTGTTTTGTCGGAATGAACTTCCTTAATGCGGCTAATTGTTCTCGCGCTAATCTAGCAGAATGAGGTTCTCCAACTGTACTAGCTTTCGGACTCATCTTATTTTCAACTATATTGTTTTATTGTGAGATAAAATTAGCATCCGCAGCCCCAATCTTGCATGCACACTCGACACCCGATTATTTTCCCACCCCCCCCAAAAAAAATCATATTTTTTCCTTGTCCAGAATCATATAATTTGCACACAAAAATTGCACTCTGTGTCGAATTTACGCAAATTGTTTTTCGTAGAAGGCTTTATTTCTGCTTTCTGAGGCTTCTACGGAGAAAGTTCTCGTAGGAAGGTTTATTTTGCTGGAACCGTCTGGTCTGTAGAACTTCCCTGCTGCTTGCATCGAATGGAATTGAGAAGGAAACAAAATAATTATCTCCAATTACGATTATCAACCCCTGTCGTTATGTTCCAAATCTGCCTACGTGCTTGCCATCTTCAATGTACGTGATTATAGTGAACTTTTCATTGACCTTTAAACTAATAGCCGCATAATTGTCAAGTGTAAAGTATATAAAGACATAACCCAATCGTTCTCACAATACAAGAGAGGGTGTTTGGCTTGCAAAATCATATAAACAGATAATAGTGTGCGTTAAGGTAAGATTAATGTTTTGTATATGAAAACAGATATTATTTCCATTGTTTATAAGTGTAAAGATTTGTGAAGGGTAATCTCATTTGTGTGAATTAAACCTTTGCACAAATATGATAAGATGCATGAATTTTAAAATATTATACGTATGGATTACTTTAATTTCATGGACGAAATAATAAATCAATAACTTTTTAAATTTCAAAAAAAATAATAAATATTGTTAATTCTTCAGTTAAGTCGTGTATTAAAACGATATCGGAAAACCCCAAATAGTCTTTATTGTTAAAACGTATAGCTAATATTATGTTGGTTAGTTACTTACTAAGACTTGCAGCGATAGATTTTGGTAATGTTGAGGGACCAAATATGTTGTTTGTATAAAGAAAATGTATTTTGGATACCTGCAAATAACTTCAGCACATTATTGTTTTCTTTACGTTCTTCATGATCAAATCTTTCATTGTTTTCTTAAGGCTTATTAATAATGAAGAGGTCTATAATGTGCCTACAGTCACTACTGGTGCTACTGGTCGCCATTCCAGCCTCCTATGCTTGCACATGCCAGGTGCAAACATTGGACTTTTACTGGTGTGCCAATTCAACAGGTTGGTCCTTTTTTGATGCAATTTCGCATAATTTATAGTTTTCACACCAGTTTAAAAACAAAATGAATGAGAATGTCTTTAAAGATCATGTGGTTGTGGTGGTAGTGATGACTATGGTGGTAAAAACTAATAGTGTCTCTACTGTTGCTGCTACATACAACTGATCTACCACTGCTGGTACTGCTACTAGTACATGAACAACCGTCATATACCCACCACCGCTGCGGCTATTATTCCCTTTGTTAGGACCAATGTCATCGCACAAATAAAAAGAACATACGGTTCATAAACAAATGGGATTTTCCCTAATCTTAGTAATATCAAAACTATAAATCTGGCTGTTCGTCGGTCTCCATCCGTGAAGAATGGCGTTTTGCAAACCAATCTAACTCATTTACTTCCTTTCAGACAAATGAACACTGAGATAAAACTCCAGCTCTATAATTTCTGTTTCATTGCTTCTGTACACATCCTTTGCAGAATATTTCTTTGTACCCTGATGATAATCGGTATAGAAATCGTTATAGTCCACTGTTCATCACTGACATAACTTGCTATTTAACCTTACAGGGATAAACATTGTTATCCCAAAGAGTAAAATACTTGAAAATGTTGACACAACATTCGATCATTACCTACGTTGAAAGTTTTGAGATCGTAAAAAATGAAGAACCAAAGAACCAAAAATGTAACAATTACGGTTTTATTTACTTGCGTAAAGGCACGTCGTTATTTTCTTCATTCTATTTTTATTTTATAATGATTAAATGATTACTCATTGTGAAACAAAACATAGTTGTTGAAATGATAGAAGACAATAAATTCTTTTTTTAAGAAAAATGCCTCTTTTGTCGAAATATGTCGTGATGTCGCCAAGGTAATTATTAAGCATGTTCTGGTTCACATGGTGTCAAAACAGTTACGTAGAACAAAGTATCATCATGTGGATATTAAAGATATATACTTTTGCTTGTTTTCCAAATAAAAAATTTCTATACAAAATGTCACAAAGACTTTCGTATGGGCAAAATATAACTATATACATACATATTTCATAAAATAGAGAATTCAGGAAGGAAAATTTAGAACTTTTCAAACGGTGTTTGATTACCATTTGCCGAATTCTGTTTCTGTACAGCTGTGATCAAGGGACGTGTTCTCAGTGAGGCTCATATAGACGCCTCAGGGAAACCAACAGCTGACCAAAGTATGGGTGTCAAAAAAAGATACCGGGTGAGGGAGGACAAAGTATACAAGGTGAGTAAATTTTATGTTATATTGAATTGATTCCATCAGTTTAACACCATATTTTAATCTCAGCATGTAACAGTATTTTCCGAAATCAAGGACAGTGGATGTTTAATGAAAAGATATGTCATTATTTTAGCATCCATTTGATGATTGTGTGATGGTGTTCAATACAAAAATGTTTAAAATAACCTTGTGTTCAGGTATCATTTGAGTGGACTATTTCACTTCAAAAATGCCATTAGAATTACTAAGTACCAATTGACATTTTCGATTGTATCACTATTTTGGGATTATAGCGTATTCATTCAAGTACAGTCTGTATTATATAATTGCAAGACTTCAAAACTGCTGGCACATACTAATAATAATAATAATAATAATAATAATAATAATAATAATAATAATAATATCAATAATAATGAGAACTTTGTATAGCGCCTAATCTTTAGAATATCTAAGCGCTTTACAACATTAGACAACACCTATAGCATACAAACATATATAATGATATGATTACAAAAACAAACACCATAAAATTAGAAAACATGAAAAACATGCTGAAAAGATTTCTATAGCAAGGATAGAATACGACGTGTTATGCTATAAATCAGAGCAAGAAATTTTTCCAATTATGAACAGACGGAAATTAAACAAAAAAATAATTGTTAGCGGCCTACCTACAGAACAGTGAATTGTTGGTCCATAATATAATTCCGGTAAACCGTGGTAGATATCGTGGTACGTTGGGATACTGCGATATGCTGCGGTACAAACAGTTGATATAACAAATATGAACGAGTAATCACAAAAGTCAAATGAGAAACAAAGTTAAATCAAAACTTGCCAAATATATCATCTCAGCCGGATACAGGTTCCAGTCTGTTGAAATGCAGTCCATTAAGTCAAACCACTAATGTACTGGCACTGAAAGCATCATTAAAAAATAAATTGGATACCGCAAAGCCTGGCAAATGTGGATTATATGAGAACTTGCAGCGCCCAAAATGTCTGGTCAAAGCCATCTCGCATCCGTTTCTTTGATGTCACTTCGATCAACCTCACTCTCTTCTAGTGATATCAATTTAGTATTATTGTTATGATTCTTATAATTAATTTTATATCCGTATTATCTAGCCTTTATCTGTGATCAAGTATCTTGTAGTACAATGTGTGCATAATTAGAATGGTTTTCTTTCTATAGTCTTTTGCTGTTTTGCATATTTACAGTTTAAAATTGTATCTTAAGTTTGTTTTTGTAATATTCTTTACATACATGTTTTGACCGTTACCTCCATTTGCGAAATGTAGCCCCTATTGTCCTGATGTGCATTTGGAAGATTTTAACTTCCTAAATTTTATTTTACTGGAAAGATTTATCTTTTAATTTAAATTGCTTTTAAATATTTTCCGGTTCTTTATAGATACATTGTTTTAGTACTTTACATGTTATCGGCACCATGTGGCCACCAATGTGCTGACCTGCTATTGTACACTGGCCTCTGGTCGAAGTCCCTGGCCCTTGAAACACATGCATACTTTCCCGTATAATCAAATTTTAGTTAGGTTTAGTTTCTCACGATGACAATTGTCCTTGATGCAAAACTAGCAGGAAAAAATGGACCGCTATGGGATACATTGATGGCGCAATAAAAAACACACTATCCTCACAATGATGCCGCTCTTGTGGCCTACCTAAGTGGTTAGAGCGTCCGCCTCGGATGCGTGAGGTCGCGGGTTCGAATCCCGGTCGAGTTATACCAAAGACATAAATATGGTACTAGCAGCTGCCTCTCTTTATCCTCAGCATGGTGCTCCAATAATAGACATCACTATAAACGACGATACTACTCGTCGAGATTTGGCTAAAATTGTTAAAAGATCCGTTAAGAATAATATGAAAACACAAACAGGCAAGCCTCTAGATAACTGTATCGCCATGACACTGTAAAGCTCGTAAAGAAAATGGCTTCCAGGAAATCGATGCTTGCCATTTGCCCTTTTTCTCTTCTGAGAAAATAGTTTCTTTCCTAGGTATATAGTTATTTCAAGTTAGTTGCGCTTGTCTTTGAGTTTAGATAATTAGTTAGCTTTGATATTTTTTACTCAATGCCAGAATGTATATGTTTTTTCTATGCATGCCATTTTTAAGTAAGCGTGCATATGTCTATGTATATTTCATTGTTCCCTAAAGACGATGTTAAGTAGATCGAAACTATTTTTGTTGTTTTATTTTTGTTAGTTTAAAATATACTTTTGACAATATTGACTGTATTATTCCTAGAAAATACTAAGGCAACCGGGTTGGCCTGGCAGGCATCGAACCCCAAGAACCTACGATATATATATATATTACAATACTGCAAGACCTTGGGAGTGTACTAATCCATCCGACAAGACGAGTTAATATTTTTCCATACAAATGCAGTAACATTTTTGTTATATGCTCATTTTCTTATTCTACATCAGGCTTAATTATATACACAAATATACACTAACAGAAACAAAATGAATATATGCCGTATTCCAAACCAAATACACAAGCGCAGATTCATCATTACACAACAACAGCATTATTAATACGCACATAACTTCGCCGAGATAAATTTGAAATTAGTCACGCTCTAGACATAACTTTCGAAAGAAAATGGCGTTTTGGTTTACTTGAAATTGATATTTGGAGTCATATTGTGAATGAATGTGCACTGCTACAACTTTTTCATTTCATTGGAATTAATAAAGTTTGGTATTTTTATCGATTCAACGAAATTTCGTGATTATGGACTGGTTTATCTTTGCCAATTCTACATGAAATACATCAGATTGAAGCAGTGAGGGACAAACGTTATGACATCTGCAAGTGTGTTTCTATTCTGTCATTGAATGGTTGAAATCATAATGTAGGAAACAATATGAAGTCTTTCAATTGCAATTAGCATAGAGACGCTATGGGATATGTTTATTTCATTTTGAGAAAAGTAAGAAGGATGTAATTGCACTTGGAATATAGTCTTAATTAAAGTACAGTTTCCAAATGAGTTATCAAGCTTGAGAACCCATGACTGCTCATGTAATTCAGATTTGCAGAACTAAGAAAATTACATTTTGAGGAAATTCAGGCTGCAAAGCTCTAAGTTTATTTTCTTCCATTCTTATTAGCAGCTAAAGTAGATAGTGTATGCCTTGTCACTTGCATGTTATTTGTAAGGACCCTATCTGGCGTCTAGAGCTGGCCTAAATGCGAAACAATGTATCAAAAATGTTAACCCGGAATGTGCCAAAGCTGATGGTATGTGATAGTCCTCGAAACATCTGCTTTAGTTCATTCAGAAACAAATTTAATCAACCAAAACGATTAGCGTCTACTACGAGAGTATGCATGATTATTTTCAAAGTATTTCCTACTACACTATTGGGCACTTCAATATGAAGTTGCACGTGAGTTCAATGTCGTAAAATATTGCACAATTCTGACAATGTAAAGTTAACGGAAAAAAGAGAGGAGTCTTTTCGTATTCACTAATGGCTGCTACTGTTTACTAATGGCACATATGTGGTATGCAAGTAGAAATAAATAGATGAATAAATTGAGATCTTCATGTATACGCGTCATAATTCATTACTGCTAGTTACCTTTACTCAACGTAACAGTTAAAGTGGGTTTTTAAACTACATTTTAAATAACCCTAATTCATTTTACAAGAACATTCGACTATTGTTTGTTACCTGAACCCAGTCTAACAACTAAAGTGTTGATTTTGAATAACAGTTTGACCACAATATTTGTAAGTCTTTATCAGCTTAATCGCGTTTCGGTATCATTCCTAATTCCGCGGTCTGTCAGCACATATACAAGGTGGTATTTGTCTCTGACAGTCCAGTCATATTTCTCAATCAAGCCATTACTTACGCCATGTCTGTGAGAACCTCCGGAAGTACCGTTACAGTGCCACAAATGGCAACAAGTGTCACTGTCACTAATTCGGTGACTAGTTGGCATTGCTAGTGGTTCTAATTATCTAGTTGTGCAATCCACAAGGATGAGAATATACCGGTTCTCCGGTCCATAACAGGAGATACGGGTCCAGGATATTGACGGCCAATGTTTCAATTCTATACTCAGTGCATTTAGTCTATCGTTAATCTGGTTACTCTTTCGTTTAAAAATGTATTCTGAGAAAAATCGCACAATCAACAGAATCTTGTGATGTCGTCATTCACGCTTGACAAAATATTCCTTTGACATTACCAAATTGTTAGTTTGCATATTAGGGTTGTCCATACAAAAAGCTTCGACGCTTCCGGTCAGGATATTAATCTCAGATTATGTCATCGTGACGAGAACGCGACGAATGATCTGATATTTATAGGTTACTGCATCTATATGGGAAAATATGAATGAGTTTTGGGATGGAAGACTTCACGACCTTGGGAGTGAAGTATATCCTTCTGACAAAACGAGTTCAAATTTTCCCATACAAATGCAGTAACCTTTTTATTATATGCTCATTTTTTCATTCTACCTAAGGCTTAATTATATAAACAAAATACACTACAAGAAACAACGTAAATAAATGGATGCCGTATTCTAAACTATATACACAAGCGCAGATTTGTCATTAAACAATGAATCATTCGTTAATCCACATATAATTCCTCCCAGATAAATTTGAACTTAGTCGCGCGCTCCACATAACTTTCGAAAGAAAATGGCGTGTCTAGTTAAAATTCAAATTTGCAGTCATAATGTGAATAAATGCGCATTGCAACAACTTTTCCATTTGATCTGGAATGAATATATTTTGGTTTTTTGTTTCGATTCGACGAAAGTTTGTGATTTTGGACTGGATTCATCTGTGCACAATACACATAAAATACATCGGGTTGAAGTGGCGTGGGAGAAGCTTGTTGACATCTGCAAATGTGTTTCTGTTTCTGTCATTGAATGTTTGAAATGTGGGAACAATAAGAATTCTTTCCATTGCATTTATCAAAAAGACGCTATGGAATTTAATGCTTATTTCATTTTGAGTGCAGTAAGGAGGATGCAATTACACTTATCATCAAAATTACAGTACAATTTCGAAATGTGTAATCCAGATTGAAAACCTATGACATGGCTCATGTAATTAGGATTTGCAGAATTAAGAAAATACATTTTGAGGAAATTCAGGATGTAAAACTGTAAGTATATTTTATTTTGCCATTCTTATCACCAGCTAAAGAAGAGAGTATGTGACGTGTCACTTGTATGTTATTTGTAAGGACATTTTCTTGCGTCTGTTACATACTGTAGCTAGCCTAAATCTGTAACATTATATCAACGCAGCTGGTAGGTGGCAGTCCACGAAACTTATGTTTTAGTTTATTCAGAAACAAATTTAAACAACCACAACGTAAAGAGCCTATTACGCGAGTGTAGATGATTTGTGTACAAATCAAAAATGCTGATGACTGCGTTCATTGTTTGTTTACAATAGAAATTATTTCCTTTATTCACGCCAATGCTATATGTGTATTGTAGCGCGCGTTCAGTATCGGGGAATGCTGAACGATTCTGACAATGTAAAGTTAAGGGGGAAAAATGAGCATATAATAAAATAACATACTGTATTATTTCCAACAAATTATTTGGTCGTCCCTGACGAGACTCCCCTTTACCACGACTGCCGAACACCGACTATCTCTCAAAACTAAACTTGTTCCCATTTTACAAGTTCTTAAGTGATAACATGATGAATACTGCTGAGAAGATAACCAAACCCACATGCATACAGTTATGGTAACGACATGGAAAACATATGTTAGTTCCTGCTCCGAGGGATTCAAAATAGAAACGACAAACATGCACGCCTTTATGTACGACATAAGAGGGGACAAAGGAAATGAATGTTAGATATTCACTCGTCCCACTTTTGTTATCCTTATCAAGATGCGCGCCACTTAAAACAGTTTAGTGAAAATGAGTACAAGAGTTATGACCTATTTAAACCAATTGCAATCAATCGCCTAATCCTATTTATGACACTATTGTGACCTGATGAAACCGGGTGGGAATGGGTCAAGAGAAAATTCATAAAACAAAATTGTGAAAGAGACGTTTTTTTCCATTTCAATAATAAATGAATATTACACCCTTATTTCCACATCCCATAAACTAGACTATAACAACTGAAAGCTCTGTCCTAATCATTTTGGAAAAGGTAATCAACGGTTATAACACAACAATATCGAACTTTAAGAGATGCGATCAAAGCATATTACATTAGCATCCGGGCGATTAATCTACTGACTTCCGGCACCATTCTTGATAAATGGTAGAGGAAGGTTCTCCTGTTGTCCAATTCTTCCGGTCATCTGAATGGTTATGTGGAAGCTTTTTACCATGCAGAACATTTGGTTCTGAACAATTCGCCCATAGCACTAAGTTAACCAGTTTCGTCAATCGAACCAACGGTACCATTGGCCCCAGTATCCGGATTAAACAGTCCCACTGACTATGCATTGTGATGACAAAAAATAAAGGTCCCCTGGTGGCCTTGTGGTATAAAGTGATCGTCGTTACAGAATCTTATGTTTCGTGTTAAGTCTCGAATAAACAATAACATAAGAAAGAGTGAAAACAAGCTTTGAAAAATTTTACAAATAATTTATTTCCCTGGACAAATACTGTAAAAAATGAAGCAAAGAAAAAAGAACTTAAGGTCTTCATAATTAAATCCAAAAACGATCCAAGAATAAGACAAGAATTAAATTTTTGAAGTCCTAATAATGAAATGTTCTAACGAATACAAGTTAGTGCCCTGACGAAATATATAAGATAGAAGGTGATGACCTATACTGTATCATTTGTGGTATTGTAAGGTCTACAGTTCTGTCTTATTCACAATCAATAATACGGTGTTTGAGTTAATGAAATGCCTTTATCCAAAAAGTCTGTATGAGCACTGATATAATTCCAGGAAAAAGAATTATCCTTTAGAATCCAAATGATTTGAAAATAATATTGCATAACTCCGACTGACACAACAGACACCTTCCAGTGTAAAGAAAAGACCCGCCTGACAATATGTATATAAACATTGATTATTTGTTAGCTCGAAACGCAAAACAAATTACCGGGTTAAGTTTCCAGAACCTTCGAGAAATATTTTCATATAAAAGCACGTAGTCCGACTATGACCTTGAAAAATATCAATCAATTTGCTCTAAGAATAGGATAAAAATAAAAGGTTGTTTACTTCTCCCACTGATTTCTGAATTAAGGTAGGGAACTAGGTCAGCTTTAGGTGTTTACAACTGAGGAGTCATGGGCAAACTATTTTCTGGAAAATATCAAATTTCTAGTAAGCAAAATTACATTATTTTGACATATAATGAAATTAAAAATAAGCAGATTTTAACACTTACAAACAATTTAGTTGAATAAAAAATAAATTAAATCAAATATGCATAACAAGATCACTGACATATCACCTCTCTATGCGTGGTTTCGAGTCTAAATCTCAGCTAAGGGGGGATGGGAGAAGGATTTCAAGTAGCTTCCTGTGCGTCGATCGTTCTCCAGACGTTATTGCCAGCTGTTATTTACACCAAATATGGCCGCCATATATAGCCTATCTTCTACTGACAAATGTCGTCAAATGCATAACAACAGTAACAGTTAATAATACAATGAATAATTCGTGTAGTACACGAAACATATTTTATTGCAATTACAGTGATATACTAATATTATCACATGTGCGTGTTCATGAACTGACTTCGTTACACACTGAATTATTGTTCCTTAAGACTGACAGCTATATATTATTAGTATTATATATATATTATGAATAGTTACACTAAATTACACAATGTTGAACACTTCTCGCTGTTTAATGCGTGCAAGAAATAACTGAATATAAATTGTTTGTTCAGATATAAAACGTGCAACGTGAAGCATACTATATTTTATCCTACAGAATGGTATTCATTTACGTCGGTATTTAGCTTGTAAAGACAGCAACTGAGTGCAAGTTTTAACAATCTTTCCATTCCTACACAGAAACTGAATTCAGTGAGCTATGATTGTATTTTCGTCTGCCAGAGGTGATCAAATTTCCGTTCAGTGAAGGAATAAATTTAATTGTGTCCCCTGGAATAACACTTTCATATAGAACTAGGACGTTTTCCTCAGGCTCTCTCATTCTAATTGAAACATACATCCCGCATGATAATTGCAATTATCATTTATTTATTTGTGTTATAATTTGACGCATGAATGCAGATTGCAGTGTAAAAGATATTCGTTTTATAAAGACACTACAGCATAATGTAATTGTACTAATCTGCGATAGCCGATCGTTTTGATTTGAAATTACGAAAGATTGCAGCTATGTTTTCAGAGTGAAATGATAGTTTATACAAAAGAAATTGTATAAAATGTTAAACCAAAATGATCTCGGTGCTATTCTAGTTAGAATTTATTCGTTTTGGAATTGCATCTTCTACTTTTAAATCCTGATATCCTTCAAGACAGACAGTAGTTTCAAACGAATGCAACGAGTATAAATTAAATTAATACTGGATTTGTTTTGGTTTCTCCACAAAGTGTACCTTGTTAAAGAAATATTTTAAGTTGCACAAAAATTGTGTATGACTTAATCCAGATGTACACTTTTTTGCCATCATGTCTTTATTGTGCTTTGAAGAGAAATGTGTCAGAATTCCAGGAACAATTTCAATGGAGCCTCTTTCTTGGTTATATTTTCCATGCAAAAACGCCATAAGAAATTAACATGTCTTTCATCTCATTGCTTCATTTGTACCAAGCTGTAGAAGACTTGCAAATCTTCAAAAGCCCTGGAGTGACAAAATGATGAAAAGAAAATCTTATCTACGTCCATTCTATCAACCATCAAAGAGAGAAAGGATGAATTCAAATTGGCGTTTTAGACAAGAAGGAATATTTGACTGGGAATCTCTAACATTGCAATAAATGTAAATATATTTTCGTCGTCATCGAAAAATTATTGCAAATAAGATACCATATCCTTACCTCAATTGTTCCACAAAACAAAATCGCTGAAACCAATTGCGGTATTGCTAAAACCTGGATGTTATCAAAGGTTATGACTAAACGATGGTTTGGCGTCTTTGTACGGATATCATTTGTTCCACTATTAAAGAAATAAAGTTGAATTTTCACTTCTGACGTAACTGTTGTTATCAATTTTATCATATCACATTGTTCCAAGAGCATCTTCACTATCAGATATATGACCAAGTTATGGAAAATATTGTGGTTTGGATATCTACCATTAAGAACCATGTTGAAATTTATAAGTTCTTGTGTGTCTTCTCCGTATCTTATGTTAACACTGTATGGATTGAAAAGTTTGCAGAAGAATAGACTAAAACATAGTCAGAAGTCCAGAATATGCATTGCATTAAATCAGACGTCAAAATAGAGATAAAATATGTACAGAAGTCCAGAATGGACAGTAAATAAAATCAGTCATCAAAATAGAGAGAAATCGTAGTCAGAAGTCCAGAACAGATATTGAATAAAATCGTACGTAAAAATATACAAAAATATAGTCAGAAGAGCCTGGCACTTGTTTTGCTTTACGGCCTTATAAAGATTGTGAAAAAGCATAACGTTGACAAGTGTTTTACCATCAGGGACAAAAAACAGTGATTGTGGGGTTTCCACAGACAAGCAAGGAAAATGTACTCTACAGGAAATACAAAAGATGAAAGATCTTACATAGTCAGCCAAATGTATCTCTACCAACATGAAGTAATCGTAGGCAAAAGACGTCGTAGGAAGGTATCAATTACAACCTCATGCATTGCAGTTTACTCACAAATGATCTTAATTTTCAACATATACAAAATTCAAAGTACCGATAATATGATTAAAGATTCCCGTTATCTCATCGTTACTCCATAAACTTTCCACCCGAATACTCCCAACTTTGGAACCGTGTCATGTACTGGGGTGTAAATTTGTAGCTCCTCGACACAAGCATTTAGATAATCACCCTACAGCTATAAATATACATATTTTTGTGTGAGTATCAGAATTCAAATAATCAACTTATTCTGTCCCAAGATTATATTATTATCCTCTAGCACTTAATCATATTGTTTGGACACGTAAGCTGTTGAGATCCACACGTTCCAATCTTATATACCCTTAAAACTCATGAAAAGACTAATCCATGTGTCATGACATGACAATTGTTACTATCCCCATCTAATAACATGTTCCTGACTTTGAATCGGGGTCCATCCGTACCCACAGAAGCAAAGTCTCTGGATTATAACTTGGAAACTTTTTAAATCTTTAAATAGAAACTTAATAAGCTTCAAAGTACACATTTACACACGCAACTAACAATGAACTCAAAGTCCCATCCTACCTCCCATACCTAATTCTTGGATCATACCGTGGCAGTATATAAACATATATACCCTAACTGGCAAGAAATAAACGTTATTATCCGTGTAACTGATCTTAACATCATCAAACTGAACACGACATTCAAGATGATATCTGTAATATCTATTGATTTATATCGCTTACTGCAAACTTTCACAAAACCTGAAGGTGTTTGTGCTGATGACCATGATCTTTATTTGCCTTCGTTAACTTACTTTGACCCTGGTCTTCAAGGATAGTGTTTTCGTGTTTTCGTTAGCCAATCACCAGGTATATGATACCAATTGAAAACATTTTAAAACGTGATAAAATGTCTTCCAGAGAAGATATACAAGAACAAAAGAAAACAAGATCAATCGCGTGTAGCTTTCTTTTTGAAGACATTTAAAGCAGCATTATCTAATTTAATTTCCCTCAAAGACTCCTTTGCACGATGAAATGAAACCCTTTAATAACCATTATTTTCATAATTGTTATTACAGTCCTTAATACATCAGCAAGAAAGCGACCATTGCACATTCTGTAAACATTTTATACATAATGTGCGTGTGATCATGCTGAATTTGTTTTCAAGGCAGTCGTCTTCATTTTCCGATTCATTTTGTGTTTAAACGTTTGAAATTAAAATTCATATTTTTTGGAAATTACGAAACAAGCGCTCCATATTTTACTAGATAATCATAATAGGAATGACAAAACCCAGAAAAAGGTATTTAATTCCATTTGATGTAATGAAATAATCACGCAACTTAGAAACACTGTGGATGTTATATGTTGGTATAAGACTACTAGTTACAATTTTACGGCGTTACTGACAGCAACTCACAATGTGTGGGAAATTTAAGTAGCTTTCTAAATTCATAATGCTTGATACGTTTCTCACCCATTTTCCAATTTTTCCCTGTAAAATATTTAGCTGTTATCTATGTTTTATTTACTACAACTATACTCAGTGTCTGACTTTATTCCTAATTTGCTGTAGAAAGATGCTATTGTTTTATTTGAATTCAATGCAACCTAATGTATATATTTTCATTAAAAATATGTTTTATTTAAATAGGCAACAATGCAACAAATAAGCAACAATTCATAGGGTGGTGACTTTTTCTAAATGAAGGTATTTGAAGATCATTCATCTGAAGATGAATGTTGTTTTGTGGATAATGAACATTCAGTCTCAAGCACTATAAGTCGTTCAGATGGTTAGGTCAAACCACCCCATTGTTGTTGAAGCCAAACAATCTTGTTAGAATTGTTTGAAAGAGATTTGATCCAATAAAAACACCATGAGCTAGACTATATTTAAAATGTATGCATGGGAAAAAGAAACTGAAAAGATAAGTAACAATATCACTAGGCAAAGTGTTAAAATAACTATTTTAAGAAACGGGTTTGATTAAGGTTCATACATATACATTATAAGATATGTCTGTAGTAAATATTTCTCTTCATATTGATAACACTCTGAACAGGGCTTTGACTGTGATGGGTGGTTAGGACTATTCCACCAGGAGTTTCGGACTATTCCATCTGGACGTTAGGACTATTCCATCAGGAGGTTAGGCTCAGGAGGTTAGGACTATTCCATCAGGAGGTAACATGATTCGCTCTATGACAAGATTAAACCTGGTATAATACATATAAACAATTATTTGTTTGAGATGGCCTCCAAAATATAGCATTACCATTGGTTGGAAATATTGGTTATGTGATAAGTTGAATGCTTAAGAGTGCTGGCCAAACTGTTTTTGTGTTGGCTGAAGATGTGATGCAATTTATGTTGGTATTAGCGAGTTTGTTTCTAGTAATTTTGTATCAGCTGTGTAAATGAAGCATCCAGCAGTATCGGGCCGTTCTCATACGTAAGGCATGTTTGTACGTGCAACACATATTATCTTCGGCATGCTTAGGGGTTAATAGTACCACCAGTACACAGGCAGAGTGCGATCTTCGATGATACGTTAAAAGTAAAACATAAAATCGAGTGAAAAAGAAAAGTATTAACATATTTGTTTATTTATTTTTAGGTCTGTATTGGTTTTTGACCTTTCTAAATTTCTTTTTTTGATCACACCTTGTCTTTGCTATATATAATTGTGCCAAGGCCGTGTGGAAGCACACCTGACAAAAGCACATCATTATGCATCGGCGGTGCAATCCGAACGTCCCGGTACCTAATTGTATTAGCATATCTAATATTAGGAATGTATTAAATTATTCTACATAATTATACTCACGTTGTCTCTTTATGCTCTCTAAAATGTCTTGTCGTAACGACACAGATTGCTTATGAGCCTATACAATTCCATTCTTTGCTACATCAGCATTAACTCTAAGGTTTTCCCTCAGGTCCCTACTTTTTGTTCGTTAAACGAGTCACTGCAATTAAGTAAATTACTTTGTATCCAAAGACACAACCCATTTCGTGTAACATAGCCTTACAGTTGTCATATTTCCTTTATGTCAGTGAAATATTTTTTATCGATGATCATTAGCTCAATTAGCCTTTTATCTTGGCCAGATATGCCAAACAGACCTTAAAACTTGCTCTGTTTCAAAGATGTGAACATAACGTGCAGAATACACAAATCTTGCTATTTTAATTTAGCTGAGCAATACCTTGATCTATCACATAATTGCAAATTTACAGAAATAAATATATGCTTATTTTGCACGCAGCAAGCAATGGTTCGAAAAAGTAATTACATTTTTAAAACTAGATTTCTAAAGTAAATCGGTCCAATCTAGTGTCCACATTTTAGCATATCACTTTGTAACTAATTCTGTCGGATTTATTGTAGCCGGGAAGTCCCGGCTTCGTTTAACACTAATTACTTAATCTGTTTTTTATATAGGAGTAGGAATGCTAAAATTGTTTCAGATAAATTCACTACTTCACATACATAATGGAATTGTTTGCTTCAAAAGCATGTTCTCAAAGCACACAAATATGCAGATTTAGTGAACTCTAATGATTTCCATTCTTAAAGTCTTCAAGTTTGTAAGGGATTGGATCCGCTAGAAATAATTAAATATTTCCTTGGATTAAGTCAGTAAATGCAGCGTCGAATCAGTTATCAAGATCTTCTCAACGTTTTGGTCCGTTGTCATGCAGTCGTGTAACTAGCCGTGTTTGAGGCCCGCAACGACTGTATCCAGGGATATCTTTTTCACCAGGATATTTACTCCATGTTATAACTTTGCTAGTACGGTAGCGATATCACCGACAGCGACGTTGTTTTTGCAAATGTTAATTTCTTTGCTCCACATTAGATACAACACTTTGCATTTAACATGGCACCATGAAAGAAAAATGACATTTCCGTCACTGACTTCTCAGCATCGACGAAAACGACACCACCCACACATGATAAGATGTTTTCAAACTCGGCTGGCTTGCTGTTCATTCGTCCGACTGGACCAGAAAAGCCCAGTTGTTGCTGAATCTATTCATGAGATTGTAAATGTAGCATTAGTTGTACGTGAGTGCATCTTCCAAAGTCTATTAACGGTGCCATTACCTACTCCGATATTTTACAGTAGCGCTTTCGTCGTGTAGTACGTCTTCGTCGTCCACCATGGAGTTCTCTTCTACAAGCGATGAAGCCCCTGCGATCGACGACTTTGACCAGGAATACAATAATGTTGCCGAGTACGATATGTGATAGTTGGGTGACAAGATAATGCCGAAAGATTGTTGCCGAGAGGCCGGCACAAAAACACAGACATGATTTATTTGACATAACGATATGCACATGTGTCATAGGTGATCGTGATAAATTGCAGCACGCTGATGATATTTCATGGGTTTCACCCGTATGACCTCACAAACATTCATTGGACCTGACATGTATGTATGTATCTATGCATGTATCTATGTACGCATGCTTAAACGCACGTACGTATGTATGTATGCATGTGCGTAATAATTGAATAAACTCTTAATAGCATAACCAAAATTCATTGATCTAAGCTCTATGACTATTTTACTGTCTGCATTGTACATTTTCGCCAGTATTTATGATAGTAAATATTTAAAATTTGTTTATGTTCCCTATTTTATTTCATCGTTTGGTAACTCTAGCAACTTTTTATTTGTGAAATGCTCCAATGGCTGTTTATTTTGAAGTAGTTCCAAGTATTCCCTTTACCCGAATACGAGTCTGTAGCATACAATAAGCACATTAAAAACGGTCGTGTGATGTTTAATTTATATGTTCTCAAAGATCGTATATCTCACTGATCAAGTGATTTTATTTGTGATATTTAATGTTTTTCTATTCTTCTGTGAGACGTAAAACAGACATGTTAAATGTCAATAAAAAAACACAATAAAATACTTCTTTATTCATAAAATTATAGCATTCTGGTTTAAATTGTCTAAACGTATTCCACCCAAACTATGAAGTTCAAATAAAAGCATTGCAGTTTTTCGATTAATATCAACTAATGGAAAACCGACATGGATAATATTTTATTACGTTTTCTTCGAAATAATCAATTGAAGTTACACTTAATCTAAACTTGTCAAGGTCGAGCATGAGTATTTAAGGGTGTGTGGTAGCTGCCAAGAAAGCTTCAAATAATGTAATGTCATTCAGAATTTTGATTACCTACGTCATATTTCACGCGCTCACGTGCGTCCTTGTTTGAAGATAAGTCTGCAAGGCCAGTTTCATTCCATCCAATGAAACAATTTCCAGCTATACCAGTAAGAAAAATACTACTGATGAACCTCTGTGACCTAGATTCGATTATGTCAACCTCGTCGATGAAGGGGATGGCGTGGGCTTACCCTATTCCATAAATGACACTTCCGTATCCTGAGCGCCATTATGTGTCATATGGACTCACATGTCACAATTAAGTTTCCTATATATTCTCTACATTTAGTTATCAGTACTGAACGTTCCTACGTGTGACAATCAATTCAAATCATATATTAATCTACAATACCTCCAAAGATGACCCCACTTTGAAGTTCTTGTTTTAGGTTACTGACATTTCTTTGAGAGGCTGGACTGTAAACAAAGCAACGTGCAATGGAAAAAAAAATATCACTTCCGGATCATCACCAAGGCCTTATTGTACACTGTGTACTGTCGCCGAAACGCACACAGGCAACCACGCCATAAGCTTATATTGTAAAGAATAAACAATTGCCTTTAAATTCATACCAAGAATGACAGAAAAATGTTCTAAAATTATACTGGGATTACATTCG
Source organism: Sinohyriopsis cumingii (assembly GCA_028554795.2). Lineage (NCBI taxonomy): Eukaryota > Metazoa > Mollusca > Bivalvia > Unionida > Unionidae > Sinohyriopsis > Sinohyriopsis cumingii. The sequence goes on from CM068829.1 coordinate 35,128,813, forward strand.
TCGGTACTGAACCGGAACTAATAATTGTGATCTGATTCCATATAAACCAGAATCTTTATGAATGCTACACTATTATGCCCGTAAAAACATATGATAGAGTAAAGTGTTCCCATACGAAGGTACTCGACTCATGAATAATTCCTAGTAAAGAGGGCATCTCAAAACCTATAATGGAAAAAGGTATGTAACCGGTATTAAAAAAGAAAAAGCTCATTATAGGCCTGTTAGAGAAGGGTTGTTACGTCCCTTGACTTATTAAGTCCCCTAATTTACCCATGATACAACGCTCTTTCGGCGAGCAAATCTATATGCTGTGATGGTGGCCAACAAAGCATTGAATTAATGCTATCCAACAGTATATAATGTGTGTATATATCTTATTAATCACGTCTTCATTTGATATCAATTTATAAGGTTCTCATCAGTCTAAATTGATCTATGCTAATAAAAATATTAAAATGCGAAATAAATTTATTTTTTATTTTTTAATCAGTATCGCATGCGAATTTACTGATTTTCATATCCTTCAAACGTGCCTCTACCCATGCCGCTTTGCGATGGTACCACATATTTCGATGCTAATACAACAGATTTAAAGAAAAGATTTCAAAGTATACAACAGCATATAATATGTGTAGATATGCTATTAATTACTTCTTCATTTGTCTGTCCGTTCCCCTAATGCTTTCCTATATGAACGTTACCGATCTTCATATGCTTGCTACATGTGTCTACCCATGCCGTTTTGCACTGGTGCAGTGGTGCCACATATTTCGATGCTTATACTATAGATGTGAAGCATAGAGCCCAATTATACATATAATTTATTCTGCATGGACAATACTGCTAACTTTTGAGTTCGACCTTTCTTCAGTAATTTCAATTTTGTTCCGGAAATTTCCTTTGTTATGGTAAATCTAGGGACTTGATTTTGACAGAAAACAAAACATGAAATCTATGATGTCTGGTTTGTTTACTGATGTTAGTATATACAAGTATATAAGATGATTTATTCATTGACAATTGGCATTCATAATCTAATTCATAATCTAATTCAAACATGCATTTGATATTTTTGAAAAGCACATTCTTATAACATATCAGACAGAACTGATAATTTGCTTTGTTTCTAATGTGTCATCTCCTGACAAATCTAATTCATATTCCTCTTCATCTAAGCAAAATATATTTCACTAAAAACTGATTATTACATTATCTAAATGTGCCAAGATAACAACGAATATATTTAAATATGTGTATGAGGATTTATAATAATAATAATAATAATAATAATAATAATAACAATAGTAATAATGCTTTAAATAGGAGCATTTATGTGTTATGGGTTGAATTTTAATGATAATAATATAAATTCAGTGTGTGAAACACATAAACACGCTATCACACTTTTATCTAAATTGAAGCACTCAAGTTGACGCATTCGTAAGGGGGTATTGCTCACCGGAAATAGAGATTGTAAATTCGTGCATACGGTGTCTGTTTTCAATTCACTGAAGAGCTCTTCAAGGGAGTCTATTTTCAGGGGCGGTAACAACCCTTATCGAACAGGCCTATTCATACTAGGTTGTTTCCCGTTGATCATGACGCACACACACACACGCACACGCACGCACGCACATGCTGACATGCGTTGATATTTTTTGGATAAAAGTAACTGAAGAAATAGAATGACATTATCATTGGAAAAATATCGAAGCTTTTGAGGAACTATATTAGTGATTGACACACACAGACACACACACACGCACACACATGCGCCTGTTTTTTCATGCTTCATTGACTTCGTTAAAGTTTTGCTACAAGTTTATTGGTTGAGTGTTGTTTCTGTTCCACCTATTCCAGTTATGAAACTTGGTAATTGAATACATATCTGTAACTACTACACTCATACTATAAACAACGGTCACCGTGGTGTGAATGCTAGATTTTTTAAATGCCTAATCTACTCCAAAGCCATTCGGACCAGTGCAGTTGGAATTACAAATAAATGGTTGTATCATTTCTGTATTAATGAACTTATTGAGAGGTACCAACAACAAGTTATAACTGTGTTGTACATATTGTTGAGGGTAGGGATTAGACTTCTTCATACATGTTTGGCACCTGAGGCCTCACCTGTTAATAGAAAGAATTTTTCAAGGTAATTACTGATGTGTGAACTGCTGGCTACCAATGCATGGTTACTGTATCCTATAATTTTCACTCAGTAAAACCTGACTTACAGGAACAATGCTGATATTTGTTTTAGCCAGATTTTAAGATTGATGATTTAATTATAAAACCTTAAAGAAACAGCAGAAATCACAAGTTTTTAGATCTGTTAGTAAATTTTCACAATTTAACATTAATATAATGATTTACTTCTAGAACATTGCACTCACTGGTGATAAAAAAGAAATTATGTGGAAACTCCTTTTTAAAATTGCTAATTAAGTCGATTCATTCTGTTATGAACTATTCTTCTAGAAAATCCGAAATTTTAACAATTTTAAAATTAGTAAAATCAACGTTGTTCATAATCCTTTTACCGCATATGCTACACTGTATATATATATATATATATATATATATATATATATATATATTATATATATATATATATATATACGCTATGAGATAGTAATACAAAAATATTAAATGGAATACTCTATAATCTGGCTGTTGTTTAATCTGAGTTTCCTCTGACCCTTCCCCCCCATTATTTATCTTTGGATATTAAAGTTGGAGTGTAGGATCAGAATTGTTTGTGTTATGTATGGATGCTATTAGAATAAATAACAGAACAAAGTGAAAAACGTCGACATGTAGTCTAGTACATACGGTAGTTTTAAAAAAGTTTCTTTACTTATGCGAATCGAATAAAGAAATTATCAGCGAATATATAATAGGCTCGCTACCCCTGGACCATTTTGTAGTCCCGGCTAACATCCAAATTCGCAATAAGCGTGTAGAAGTTGTATTACTGATACCATCGTGTATTACGGTTACTGGGACAATTGACTACTCGTGATCCTAAACATTCCGTAAAGACTGAGAAAAGAGAAAGAATCGCACATTAAAGTAGATTAAGGCAATAGTTTGAAAGCGGGTCAGTATATGTTTCTAGTTAACGTGTCAGATTCATCAGATTCATGTAACAGATAAAGTAATTGTATAAGGTTATTGTGCAAATAGCTGCAACAACACCTACTGTATGGTAATTTTCTGCCATTGAGATTTTTTAAAAAGAACCATTGGGGTAGTGGGCACCCCCGAGACCAATATGTTATCATAGCTGAAAGGCGAAGGTGTGCCCACAAATAAAATGAACGTGGCGAAAAGTTGCAGAATGTTAATCTGGATTAGGTGGATTATTGCTGGTGCGTCCAGTTCCTTTTGTCGTTGATCTAATTAATGTAAAAGTTTAATTTTGTAGGAATAAGTGGATTTTAGTGCAGCTAAATATTTCGTATTGCTCCTTAAATCGCTTTTATTAACAGATTGAGACGCAGAAGAAATTTACCACTGATTAGTCAATCTGATCAATTCAAAATCATCTTGTGAAAGACTAATTGGGCCAAATTATCATGGCTTACATTACACCTGTTATAATAATATGATATTCTTCTTAAAATTTGGTGATCTTCAATAAATATTAAATAAAATGTATTTATAATACATCGCAGAGATTGCTTAAAGTTTGGTGCGGTACCGTTTTGACTTTATGCGTACGTTTTAACTTGGCGTTTCTGCTTGGTTCTTAATTTTGCGTTTAACATTTAATATCATACCTCCAAAGCAAGCCGCAAGAGCAAGGGGGAATCGTCTATTCAGCATTCTTTCCTTACATCCGCCTGTTGGCTGTCACCATATATCTTAATTCGGATCCCAGCCCAGTTTCCTAGTTGAATTCTGGGCAGTCCGTACCCTATCGCTGACTTTGTGAGGGTCACATATCCTGATTCAAATATTTATGAGCACTGAATTTCCCTATTTCTTAGTTTTGGTTTCGTTTTCGTGTACTAAGTGTCCTTTTTCTGAAAACTATCAGAAGGTGGCAGGCACATGGTAGAGAACGCGTTCTTTTATTATCTCAGTTTGGTTTTCACAACGCCATCAGGTCAGTCCAAGAACATACTATCAGTTTTCTTTTCATGGCTACAAACTTGTCACCTGAAGATGGTATCTATGGGTAACAACGTAGATCGTTGTTTGATAATGGTATAGGTCGTATGCTATATTGTATGTGTCTTTAGTTGTTTGTGTTTCAGAGTCCTGGATATGTTTATAAATTGGTGTCTGTTACACTTACTGCTCTTCGTATGGGCTGAATGAGTGCTTGCCCGATGAATTTTAGGATTACCGGATTTGTATGTAAGGATTGAGTGATTATGGGGTTATTGGCAAGGTGAATGCTTTCCCACATGTGTTGTTTTGTTTTGTCGGCTTCAGAAAGTGCGGGGTTGGGGTGGATGGGTAGCAATAACAAGGATTTTATTTTTGTGTTTCTTCTTTCTTGTTAATCTTTCTTCCGTTTCATTTTTATGTCAGTTCTTTCTTTCTCTTCTTTTCCCGATGTTTTGCTTTCTTCCGTCTTTAGTTTCTGTTCTTTCTTTTGTCTTCCTCTTTCTCCATTCTTTATTGTCTTTCCTGTTAATTCACTGTTGTTTTCTTCTTCGTTGTTACAGCCCCCTTGTTTTTGATCCTCTTCGTCATCCGTTCTCACCCTTTCCCCTAACCACTTTTTCCCTGTTGATTGCTTCTTTGGTTTGGGTTGATTACCGTATTGTTTTGAAAAATATTAAAAAAGTTATTAATATGTCCTGTTTTGTTGTTGGTCATGTTTTACTTTTTGGTGGTAATTTGCATTTTACTCCTATGTCTTACATTTACTTTTGAGATGTTTTGGTGACTTTGGCTAAAATTTTGGTGTTTTTATGTGTATGTGTGTGTGATATTTTTTATTCACTGCCAGTCGGGCGATCTTTTTAACATGCTAAACTTTGTCCTTTGTTTTTGTTTTAGTTTTATGTTCTGTTTCAGTTTTACCCTTGAACTTCAATGTCGTATAACTGTTGGACAAGAACTTTACGTTCACTGCCCTTTGTTCGGTCTCTTCGGCAAGGTGAACTTGGTTTTTGTTGTTGTAAGTTGTGATTTTGTTTTATTTGCCAGTCACAATTGGCCATGCCTTCTTTACATTTACCCTTTTAACCAGTGTACTGATAATTGAGTATATTTTGGTCAAACACTTTAATCCGGCTTCCCTCGTGACAGTCTCTTCTACAATGTGAACTTGGTTTTGTTGTTTTGGTTTATTTGCAAGCTTACATCAGCCATTCATACTTTCCATTAACACTTTTAACCAGTGTGCTTCTAGCTGGGTATAATTTGGTCACATGCTTTATTTTTCGCTGCTCTTATGACGATGTCTTTGACAAGACAAACGTGGTTTTATTGTTTTAGGTTGTGTTTTAGTTTTATTTGCCAGTTTGCATTCGAAATTGTTACTTTACATTTGCCGTTTTAACCACGGTGTTTATAATTGTACCATTTTAAAAATCGCGTGTAGCGCGTCCTATGCTGAATTGTTCCCCTTTATTATTACATATGACACAATTCACATCAAGATATCAAATAAATTAAAAGGTTTTCATTTTATTTTCATTCATAAATATATCGATTTTTAAATACAGAAAGACAATACTATTTAATATTTTTAAGATAAAAAGGAATATCATTTAAATATTCAGTCACAACTGGGAAATGAGATGTGGTTAATTGAGATCTTGGCATGTAGGAGATGATATGGGTCCAACGAAATTCAACGTTAAGGAGATGACATTGATTAAACGGAAATAGATCATGAAGGAGATGATATGGGCAATCAGGAACTTAACAAGAGGCAATTTATATGAGCGAACGTTTGTTTATGTCAAAATATTTCTGGTCAAAAATGCTATCCATCGCCCGCTATTTCGTAAGACTGTAAATCTTTGACAAGAAGTGCTATCTTTTGTGACAGTTCAATCTTGGACTGAAACATGAATGAATACATTCTGTCATGTTGAGAAATTCAACATATTGGAAGAGAAATTGGTACACTATTTAAACAAAATTCGGAACGAAGATGAAAGCTAACACCATTCCAGCAAGAAACCAGAAGTCAAGGGTAGATTACGGAGGCTTTAGTGTCACCTCATACACTTAGTGAACCTATAGCACAAGTGCATCAAATAATTTTGAATACGACACGAGTGATTCTGAACCAATCAATACTCTATGCCTCTACCACAAGACCAACAGAGTCAATATCAACCAAGAAATAAAGTCCTTTAGTAGATCTAGAAGATTATTTTCACATTCAAGGGACTCAAAAGGTGACTTCCAGAAAACGTCGGAAGACGGCTAATTTATGTATTTTTAGTTCTACAAATGGGAACTGTTTTGGACAAAGCATGCTTAATAACAGCTAAACAATAGTATTTATTTTGCGATTCAATTTTATATAACTATGGTTATTTTTCTTCGAGAGAAGAAATAGTGATGGAAAGCAACTCCTTTCTTTGTTCTTGTATTAGTTATGGTACTTTGATATATTTACAAGCTTGCAAGGCTTCAACTGAATTGTGAATTATGGACCCAGATGGCATTAATGTCTGAAAAGGACAGACAGTGGATGATCAGTTGTCTTGTGGTGGGTTTGGTGTAGGAGACGAGGTGTGTGCGTAAGGGATAATGAAGTATCAGCTTATATCCGCCATTTACGCTGCCATATTCATGACTGTCTCATCGTGTGCATCATGTTTCATTCAAATATTTTTTATGTGTATCAATATGTTTAAATGCCTTTTATTAAATTTGTTGGTTTTTATATCATGGTTTAATCCCCTATGTCCATATATACCCGTGTCTAATATCAAAAGTTGTGAATGGCATAATTAAAGCAAGTTATAGTAAAAGACATATGCATGCCTTTTTAATTAATTATGTATTCATAGCATGCATATAAACTACTGTTGAGAAATAATAATAATAATAATAATAATAATAATAAATTTATACATTAATTAATTAATTAGAAAAGGACGTACATTATGCTTATTAAGGATATTAAATAGACCTTACACCAAACTTACCATTGTACATAAAACATATCTGGGCCAGTGGTAAAATTGATGAGGTGAATTCCCTGTAGTTTGAGGTGCAAGTTATTGATAGTTTCACCAAGCAGGTGTTTTAATCAACAAATTGAACGTTGCTAGTGGTACTAAGGAACGAAACGGCCTATCGTAAACTTTTGCCAGGTATTACCTAGACCAAGCTGAAATTTCGTGTCCGTACTTTCCTTGGATAAAGTTTTTTTTAGCACTATCATTTTTTTACGTACATAACTGATTAAAGTAAGCTTTGAAATTGAACAATACCAGCCTCACATTTGTATGTTTTCACTTTATTACATTTCAGTAGCGTATCACCAGTACTTCACACCATGAAAATATACAACTCAAACACCGAACACATGGAACTATTTTTCCTACTCTACCCTATGTCAGTCAAATAATGATTTTAAGCCTCGTTTCGTCTGTAGCTCTACACCATACTTACCATCATAGCAACAACAAGCCGTCTACAATTAATGGAACAGTTCCTTCTCAATAATTCCATTGTTCAATTTACAAGTTCTTATCAGAAATACTTCACGTGCAGACACACAATCAATCCACACAATTAGATTTTAATAGAGACTACTTGGCTCAATGGACACTTGTTCGGTTCTGGCCTGACCTTACTACGAAATTAAACCATGTCATCATGAAATCTCACCAACACTGCACTCTATGACGTTTGCCCTAGCAACTGGCTTATTATTCGGGCTAATGACTATTTTCCCAACACTGACTTCCCCTAATCAAACAAAGTCATCATGAAAATGTAATAAATTCTTCAAATGTAGGTGTATATGCAAATGGCGCATTCCCCAAATTTATTACACTATTAAAATTTCTACATCATCCCATGACAGAACTCATGGAAATTGTTGGTGATAGTTTTATTGTGGGAGTACACACATAGTGACCAAAATATCCCTGGTTTCATTCGTTGTATCTTGTTTGGGTTTTGCTTGCATTTTGGTACCCTTGCCAATGGACAGCTTAAAATAAGTCTTTGAAAGACATTATCTTACTCCTTAGAAATATGGTTTCCCTTCATTTCGTTGATGGCGGGTTATCTATCACAAACAGTTTTCTTTCATTCGACTCAGATTAAATTACACTTTGAAATCAAACAACTAAACACCGCTATTAAAGTTATGTCTATAAATTTAAATCAAACAATGCTGTCATGATCGTGCCTCATAATCATGTCTGGAGAACAAAATACACAACGCTAATGCAATCATGTCTCTAAATCTAAATACACAGCGCTATTACAAGCATGTCTCTAAATCTAAATACATAATGTCATTACCATCATGTCTCTAAATCTAAATAACACAATGCTTTTATTTGCAAGAGAGCACAAGCGCTACTACCGGGCTGAAAACGTCTTTCTTTTTATTTCTGTCATATCTTACTTTCAATTTTTGAATTGATTAGACTCAATATTAGTTCCTGTTGCTTCGCAGGCCTTCGACATCTTGTATATGAAATCGTAAGTATAGTCAAGACGATTCATACTGGAATCTTGATTTGAAAGAGTCCGCCGACAGTTATGTCTGAAAACTAGTTCAACAAGAATAAAATCTGATAATGATTGAACTGTTTCCTTAACAGCGAAAATCATCATCCCAACTTTTTTTCGGTATTGAAGCATTCTCACTCTCGTTATTCTAACCATGGAGACAAAAGACAATCACTTGTTGTCGAACAGGAACAAGATCCTGAAATCTTTTGTTCCTTTCAGACGGTTATGGGCGAAACTGAAGCCGCACAATTATAAGTTTGTTATTTTGCCAAAAATGAAGTTCTAATGAGAAACTGGAGATCATCTAAGATACCAGTTGGTTACGACTGGTCTGTGAGCCATCATATTGTTGTTCTAATGTGATATGGACATGTCGTTATTAGCCTAATCCATAAAATTCACATGGCTCGTCATTTAGGAGTCGCTAAGATTTGTCATACGATCCTGAATCATTTCTATCGGCAGAAAATTAATACATGATGTTTCTCAATAACTTAAAATAGTAGGAATACCTAATACAAATATACGGAAGGTTTATCTGCAACCTATAGTTGTATTTGACGAACCATGTAGCATATTCATGACAGACGTATCTGCACCTCGTCTAAGACTGTCGGCAAACCAATACTTGTTGACCATAACGTCTGGGCCAATAATATGTCCAGAGGCATATTCTTTGAGAAATACTAAAACTAAAACCATATAAAAACTGATAAATTATTTTCCTCTTTATGACTTCCAAGATCTGTCCAGTCTTTCCGAGTGTCAATTTATATTTGAGATCTTCCAACAAAACAAGCGTCAGTATAAATTCGTTGATTATCACCCTGAAAGATAAGGGACTTTGGAAAGATTTCATAAAACATTGAATAATATAATTCACACATATTGTTTTGACGCACTAAAGGATTGGGACAAGTGTTTATTTACTCGTGTCTTTTGTTAGGGAATCAGTAGAAAAATCTTTTGGTTTAAGCTCATGTGAACTAGTTGTTAAAATAATGCCCGTGGACCATTGAAATTGATTAAATTAGAAACGTCTTTAAAGCGAAGACACAGAAATTAATCTTCTTGACTCTGACTCGGATTTCAAATATGTTTTCAGGGACTTGTATAGTATTAAGAACTAATCTTTACCCTACTCAGTCAAAAATGAAATTAAGGTATGAAGGAACTATAAAGGAAAGAAGTTTTCTGCCTGGTGAAATAGATCTGGCTCTCTTGTCCAAACGTCTAAGTCATTTTCTGCATAAGTATTATGGTCATTATACATTTATTTTTAAAGTAAGTGACTTTAATTATGTCATAAAATAATTTCTCGCTTCCATTATGCCACAGACTTCTAAACTAATTATCATTCTTGAAAGTCTTGTTTCGTTTCATTTGGAGGTACAATACGCAGTAAGCTTTTATCTTTGAATGAAGGATGAAACAAATTCATCCTATGCTGTGCAAGGGGAGAACCAAACTGAAAAACATTGTTCAAAAATGTTGACCGTAACACTTTGTGTATTCAATCCCCTATATACATATGCTAGCATTGGTTTTGCAAAGTGTATCATCAAAGATTTGTAAGTGTGATATAATACCTCATTTCATACAAAACTGTGTTCAAACATTAGTTATTGGCATCAGTAGACATGTGATTAGCAGATCCTTTGTTTGTAGCCAATTTTATCATTCATTATCAGTCTCTGTGAATATGAATTACTATGGAAGTTTGTTGAAGTTTTGATTGTGGCAAATCAATTATTGGTGCATTGTATGTATTAGAAATATCAAGTTCATATGATGGTAGCTGTAGCTGTCGCTGATATTACCTTAATTAAAATGTCTACTGACGTAAAGTGTGTATCCCAATTAGAATATATTTACAACAGCATGCATCGAATGGAATTGAGAATGAAACAAAATAATTATCTCCAATTACGATTATCAACCCCTGTCGTTATGTTCCAAATGTGCCTACGTGCTTGCCGTCTTCAATGTACGTGATTATAGTGAACTTTTCATTGACCTTTAAACTTAATATCCTCATAATGGTCAAATGTAAAGTATATAAAGACATAACCCAATCGTTCTCACAATACAAGAGAGGGTGTTTGGCTTGCAAAATCGTATAAACAGATAATAGTGTGCGTTAAGGTAAGATTAATGTTTTGTATATGAAAACAGATATTATTTCCTTTGTTTATAAGTGTAAAGATTTGTGAAGGGTAATCTCATTTGTGTGAAATAAACCTTTGCACAAATATGATAAGATGCATGAATTTTAAAATATTATACGTATGGATTACTTTAATTTCATGGACGAAATAATAAATCAATAACTTTTTAAATTTCAAAAGAATAATAAATATTGTTAATTCCTCAATTAAGTCTCGTATTCAAACGACACCGGAAAACCCCATTAGTTTTTATTGTTAAAATGTATCGCTAATATTACGTTGGTTGGTTACTTACTAAGACTTGCAGCGATAGATTGTGGTAATATTGAGGGGCCAAATATGTTGTTTGTATAAAGAAAATGTATTTTGGATACCTGCAAATAACTTCAGCACATTATGGTTTTCTTTACATTCTTCATGATCAAATCTTTCATTGTTTTCTCAAGGCTTATTAATAATGAAGATGTCTATAATGTTCCTACAGTCACTGCTGGTACTACTGGTCGCCATTCCAGCCTCCTATGCTTGCACATGCCAGATGCAAACATTGGACTTTTACTGGTGTGCAAATTCAACAGGTTGGTCATTTTTTTGGATGCAATTTCGCGTGATTTATAGTTTTCACACCAGTTTGAAGACAAAATGAATGAGAATGCCTTTAAAGATCAAGTGGTTGTGGTGGTAGTGATGACTATGGTGGTAAAAAAATTAATAGTGGTTCTACTGCTGCTGCTACATACAACTGATCTACCGCTGCTGTTACTGCTACTAGTACATGAACAACCGTCATGTACCCACCACCACTGCTGGTACTGGTACAAGTACATGAAGAACCGTCATATACCCACCACCGCTGCGGCTATTATTACCTTTGGTAGGATGAATGTTATCGCACAAACATAAAGAACATCCGGTTCATAAAAAATGGGATTTTCCCTAGTCTCAGCAATGCCAAAGTATAAATCTGGCTGTTCGTCGGTCTCCATCCGTGAAGAATGGCGTTTTGCAAATCAGTCTAACTTCCTTTCAGACAAATGAACACGGAGATAGAACTCCAGCTCTATCATTCATGTTTCTTTGTTTCTGTGCACAACCGTTGCAAAATATTTCTTCGTACCATGATGATAATCGGTAGAGAAATCGTTTTATTCCACTGTTCAACATTGACATAACTTGTTATTTAACCTTACAGTGATAAACATTGTTATCTCAACCACTGTTCAACATTGACATTAACTTGTTATTTAACCTTATAGGTATAAACATTGCTATCTCAACCACTGCTCAACATTGACATAACTTGTTATTAAACCTTATAGGGATAAACATTGTTATCCCAAAGAGTAAAATACTTAAAAATATTGAAACAACATTCGATCATTACACACGTTGAAAGTTCTGAGATGGTAGAAAGGTGAAGAACCTAAGAACCAAAAATGTAACAATTAGGTTTTATTTACTTACTTAAAGGCACGTCGTTATTTTCGTCATGCTATTTTTATTTTTTAAAGATTGACCATTTTGAAAACATAGTTGTTGAACTGATAGAAGACAATAAGTCACTTTAGAGAAAAATTCCTCTTTTGTGTAGATATTTTCTTCTTCAGTGATGTCGCGAAAGTAATTGTTATGCATGTTCTGGTTCAAATGGTATCAAAACAGTTAAGTAGACCCAAGTATTATCAAGTGGTTATTAAAGATAGATAACTCTTCTTGTTTTCCAAATGAAAGTTTCTATACAAAATGTTACAGTGAATTTGTTATGGGCAAAATATAACTATATACATATATATTTCATAAAATAGAGAATTCAGGAAGGCAAATTTAGAACTTCTCAAACGGTGTTTGATTACACTGGACAACAAATTTTTACAAAAGTCATGTTACTGAAATAAAATTAGTCAATTCTTATCAATTTTTATGTGCTGAACACGAATATGACAGTCAAATTGCAAAATTGGCTCTAGTTTTTTTGTAATCTGCAAGAAATTAATGTTTACATAACGAAATGCATTCCAATAGTAAAAGGTCAACTGTAATAGCCTACCTATAAAAAATCAAGTCATTGACTACATCTTAGATTTCTTCGCCTGTCTCTTGTACAGCTGTTCGGGAGCATCTCTGAGGAGTGTCCAGCAGTAGTCAGCCAGCATTGTAGTGGACCATTTTCCCTGGTATCTTTGTTCCATTGTTGCGATATCTTGATGAAAACGTTCGCCGTGTTCATCACTAACAATACCACAGTTGCTAGGAAAGAAATCCAAATGGGAATGAAGGAAGTGAATCTTTAGAGACATATTGCAGCCAAGTTTCTTATACTTCATCAACATGTCTTCTACTAGTTCCTTATAGTTTTCTGCCCTAACATTTCCGAGGAAGTTTGTAGAAACTAGGCGAAAAGCATTCCATGCTTGTTTCGCGTCACCTTCCAGCAAGTTGTTGAACCGGTCATCTTTGAAAAGCTCTCGAATCTGAGGACCCACAAAAACTCCCTCTTTAATCTTTGCTTCGCTGAGTCGAGGGAATTTTTCATGCAGGTATCGGAATGCTGGCAAAGTCCGGTCAATGGCTTTCACGAAGTTCTTCATCAAACCTAGTTTGATGTGAAGGGGTGGTAGCAAGATTTTCTGAGCCTCAACCAGAGCTGGGTGTTGGATATTCTTCTCTCCAATGGCTACATTCTGCCTGTGAGTCCATTCCTTCCTCATGTAGTGCATTTCCCTTGCTCGGCTATCCCACTCGCATAAGAAACACATGTATTTTGTATATCCTTGCTGCAGTCCCATTAAAAGGGCAACTACCTTCAAATCACCACAGAGGTGCCAGCTGTACTTGTTATACTCAATGGAATTCAGTAGCTGCCTTAAGTTATCGTATGTCTCTTTCATGTGGACAGCATACGCTACTGGAATAGATGGAAGAATGTTTCCATTGTGCAAAAGCACAGCCTTGAGACTCAGTTTCGAAGAGTCCACAAATAGTCTCCATTCTTGTGGGTCATGAGTGATTTTTAAAGCATTCATGAGGCCCTCAATATCGGAACAGAATATCAGATTACTTTCCTTTCTGAAGAAAGGCTCCAATTGCTGGTGGCGCTTTCGATATGCAGTAATTGTGACATCTTCTTCTAGAAGATTCCATTGTTGGAGTCTTGATCCTAGCAATTCTGCCTTGTTCTTTGATAAGTCCAAATCATGAATCAGGTCATTTAGTTCTTCCTGTGTTATTCTGTGTGGGGTTGATGATGCACCACAGTGAAAATCTGGATCACTGCATGCTGATGGACCAGGAGAAGAACAGGTCGACTCACCTTTGTCTTCGTCAGATGAATCAAGAGAATATTCTGCTGGAGGTTCTGGAATAGGAAGTCCCTCACCATGTGGAACTGGTCTCAATGCAGACGGAATGTTTGGGTAGACTATTCTCGACTTCTTTCGCTTCGTTATTCCGCCGGAAAGAGGAGGAACCAAGCAGAAGTAACAGTCATTTAGGTGGTTGCTTGGCTCTCTCCACACCATTGGGACTGCAAACGGCATTGATGACCTTTTGCAATTCAACCACTGTGAAAGCTGTGTTGTACATGTAGCACAGCATATATGCGGAGCCCAAGGCTTGTCTTGGTCACCAACCTTGCATCCGAAGTAAAGATGATATGCCTTCTTCACTTGAGAATTGATACTTTTCTTCTGGTTGGCAAATGTCACTTCCCCACAAATATAGCAAAAATTGTCCGCGGTATTAACACACTTTCGAGGCATTACTGTTCTTTATTGTACGTAAATGGATAAAATAATAAGTTTTATGTAACAGTAGCTTGAACTGTCTCGCACAACGTCTAAAATATTTTAAATGCTGAACCTATCTGATTGGGCTTTATATAGTACACTGCTTACGTCAGCTTCAGCAGCCGCCTGGAATTAGTATAATAGGCCTACACATGTATAGTACACTGCTGACGTCAACTTACTTCAGCAGCCGCATGGCATTAGTATTGCATTGCATCAGAAAATGATGCAATCAACTGTGGATGATGTGAGCATGATGGTATTATGCAATGTTACATCATTATTCCGGATGTTGCTGCAGTCCTACTGGAGAAATTTACACAGTGAAACATAGAAAATGAGGTATATGAATATCTTCAAAACGAGAGCCAATACAAATTTTTCACGGTTATATTCGTGTTCGGCACACCAAAATACTACAGATTAGGGCCTTTTCAAGTCAGTAATGATTTCACTGTTGACCAGTGAAACAATTTGCCGAATTCTGTTTCTGTACAACTGTGACCAAGGGACGTGTTCTCAGTGAGGCACATATAGACGCCTCAGGAAAACCAACTGCTGACCAAAGTGTGAGGTCAAAAAAAGATACCCGGTGAAGGAGGACCAAGTATACAAGGTGAGTAAGTTTTATATTATATTGAATTGATTCCATCAGTTCAACACCATTTTTCAATCTCAGTATGTAACAGTATTTTCCGAAAACAAGGACTGTGAATGTTTAATGAAAATATAATTCATTATTTTAACATCCATTTGATGATTGTGTGATGGCGATCAATACAAAAATGTTTAACATAACCTTGTGTTCAGGTATCATTTGAGTGGACTATTTTACTTCAAAAACATCATTAGAATTACTAAGTACCCATTGGCATTTTGGATTATAGCGTATTCATTCAAGTACTGTCTGTATTATATCAATGTAATACATAAAAACTGCTGGCATATAATAATAATAATAATAATAATAATAACTTTGGATAGCACCTAATCTTTAGAAGGTCTGAGTGCTTTACAACATTAGACAACACCTATAACATAAAATCATTTATAATGATATGATTACAAATAAAAAACACTATGAAATTAGAAAACATGAAATACATGCTGAAAATATATAAGGTAGGAAACATTATTAAGTCTGTAAGTTTGTTCTTGCAGTCGAAATAAGTGGGTTTTAAGAGCAATGTTGAATGGGATCACTGTGTCTTTGTGTCTAAGTTCAGTGGGCAATTCATTCCACGTTGCTGGGCCCTGGTATGCAAAATAACGCTGTCCATATGACTTTGTTTTCATAGTCGGAATAATGAGTATACGATTTGTCAGAAGAGGAGCGCCAGCTCATCCAAGAATGTTGGCACGTACGCACATTCACTGATAGAACTAATTCCTAAACGTCTATGCGTTTTTGAAATGTGATTAAAAAAAGTTAGGATTATTCAGGTTATTCAGGTGGCTAAGATGCTTTTCAAATGGCTACTGATCTCTAATTCTTAAGGTTCATTCTATGTCTCTAATTAAAACAGGAGACGTGCAATAGAATAGAAGTTATATGCAATGAGTTTCACCTAGTTTAAGTAATTTAACTATTCAAATCATGTGTCTGAACGCATACTTTATGATGTAATAGTAAAGATCAAAACGTTCATTTTCAGGAAAACAGATATAAATTTGGTTGAGCTTTTTCATTTACCTTTATCTCTTCAGGGCGGGCCTACTGCAATAAGTAAGGTGAACTCCAATTTTTTCCAATTGCATGTTTCAACAGATGATTACACATGTGCCGTTAATTTCACCCAACAAACAGATTACCTTCTTGGTAAGATATATATATATATATATATATATATATATATATATATATATATATATATATATATATATATATATAATAATAATAATAATAATAATGTCATCATTTTTCCTCAATAACGAATAATGGCCATATGAAGAAATTAACATCAGGTGGCCATGTTAAAATGTATTTAATAATAATAATAATAATAATAGTAATAATAATAATAACAATAATAATAATAATAAGAAGAAGAAGAAGAAGAGGAAGAAAAAGAAGAAGAATTTGTTAGATTTGTACTCTCTCTCTCGTGCCTATTTTCCTATCTACTTTGTTCGTCATGATATATTCCACTGTAGCTGTTGTAACCCATATTAATAGCATACTTCTAATAAATCTTAATTTTTGCTGTAAACCATGAAGATATTTATAACAATAATGCATAATAAATAATTTAGCAAAACAAGTTAGTAAAACAGACATAAATGAACAGAATATCATGACCATAATTAATACAGAATTTGCTATACTAACTATACCTACATCTGCTGTTTCGAATGTATTTAATTGGTGTCGATGGTGAATGTATTTAACTGTGTGGATGGTTAATGTATTTAATTGGTGTGGATGATGAATTATTGCGAAACGTTTGCTGAATAATAATGTTTGTTTTTTTGTTAAAGACATCACATAATAAGTCGAAAGTCAAATATAAATAACTTACTGAAGCAGAGATTTTATATGTTCTTATGTCACTTGTTTAGACTCGAATGAACAGTAACACTAAAAAGAGTGAAAATAACAAGCTTTTCAAAACACAATACTTTATTTCCCTGGATAAATTCTGTATAAAAGAAAAAATATGAACTTACGGTGTTATACAATCAAATCCAAAAATGATCCAAAAATAATCCGAGTATAAAATTTTAGTAGTCCTAATAACAAAATGTTCTACTGATTTCACGTTCGAATCCCGACGAAGAATCAAAGATGGAAGACGATGACGTATGCTACGCAGTCTACAGCTCATTGTAGAAATAATAATCATCACTCCGGTTTCTGATAGCTGAATAATTTTTTATAAAAAATTGTCCTTGTACGACAATAATATATGAGCACACGTAATTTCCAGAGAAAACAAAATTAATCCATTTGAATCCAAGTAATCTGAAATAACTCCAAAGCAAGTAATTTGAAATAACTCCAAACAGCACAACATACAACAAACAATTTAACAACCCAACTTATATTGCGATTAATTCTCCAAAACGTGAGTTATATGGGCATTCTAAAACGTAAACAAGGGTCACGTGATCGTTTTCTGGAAGTTTAGGAAGCAAAAGCTTGTTACAGATCACATATACCCAGTGTGACCCTGCCGAAAACCAATCATTTTTACACAAAGAAATAAAAATTTAAACAAATTGTTTATATCTTAAAGGCAGGGTCCCGTCATGACCTGGGAAACAACCAATCATTTTAAAATAAAATAGAAATTGTTTACGAAGGTTGCTATAAATTTTGAAACATGGTCATGATTTAGATCAAAACCTGGTGTTTATAAACTAACAGTCAAGGTCAAACTATTTTCTAAAAAAAGTGTCATCTCTAGTGAATTTACATTAAATTATCATGTAATGAAGTATATATATATATATATATATATATATATATATATATATATATATATATATATATATATATATATATATATATATATATATATACACAGAGAGAGAGAGACTAATGTAAACGTACACGTAAAAACACATCATCAGGCTAAGGGCACCATTAACTAAATAGCAATAGATAGATAGATAGATAGATAGATAGATAGATGGATGGATGGATGGAGGGAGGGAGGGAGGGAGGGATGGAGGGAGCGAGAGAGAGAGAGAGAGAGAGAGAGAGAGAGAGAGAGAGAGAGAGAATGAATATTATATTAAGCTATATCGTTTTCAGGAAGTGTTAATAAGAAAGGTCAATTTCTAACCAGTGGGTGTTATCCGAGTAGACCATGGGCAACCGTAACTACGGATCAAAATATAATGTCACTTCTAAACGGACAACGTAGTGCTAATTGTTCAAGCATAAATTAAACGCCTTTTGTCAAGATCTTTTAGTGGTGTCCAAGTATACTTATCAAAAATGAATAAACAAATTTACGAATGTGATCTAATAGATGGCTTATTCACTCTTTTCCGCTCTTTCCTTTATTATCTCACTCTCTCTCCTTTCCCCGCTCAATATATATATGTCTCTGTGCGTGTGTGTGTGTGTGCTTAACCCACATCTGATTATAGAAATTCAGACGTACATAAACATTTCTAAGGGAAGGCTAGTAATAAATCAAGCACCCCACCTTTAAGCTGGTGCAGATTTATTGATAGCTCCAGCAGCAAATGGGTTGGAGAGCCAGAACAAAAGTGTAACAATATTTGGGATTTGCAAACGATTTCTATCCCACCATCAAAATCACATTGGTGTCATCATAATTTGTTTCTTGGATATATGATCCATAGGCCAGATAGAAACTTTGAAACAGACTTGTATTGCAAATCGACTGGTTCTCGTTACTTTTATACACAGACTAGTTGTCATCATATACATTAATATAAAACCTTCCATTATATATATGTGTTTGCATTAAGCATATTTTGCTCAAACGTGGAAACGCGCAACAAAATAAAAAATGAGGAATTCGGTGCCACTTATTAGGAAAGGGATGCAAAAACCAGACCTTAGATGTGCTACAGAAAAAGCGATGGCCATGAGACGAAACACTTTTCTCAGATACAAAGTTAAGAATGCCAAAACTCGTATCCCTATCGTAAGAACATTCTACTCGGTATAGCAGCTCTGTATTACTGGTATGCCGCTTTTCCGAGGTATTGTTTCCGGTCGTACGTACCATGGTACTTTTTCACTCTACCGGTACGTCGGATTTTCCGCCAGTAAGGGATGTACGGAAATTCCCGAGGAATCTTTTAACGACTTTAATGGTATGACAAAATAGTTCAAAGTATGTCATTTTCTTTACAAAATGTTTGCATCTCTCGCAAATTAATTTTGACACATATATATAATTCTCTTTATAATTCTTTAATCACAACTTTGACAACTATCACGTATGCCAACGTGGTGACAAAATGAATTGCTGTTATTCATATTCTGGAATAATCCATCTGTCACGTGCCTCCTACGGTATTATTACTCACACAAGAGAACGTTAAAAATTAAACTTTAAATAGTTCCAAAGCCCACAGTTAGCGATGCCGACGGTCTAGGTATACAAATAACTCAAGGTGAAAGGCATAACATTTTAATAAAATCTGTCAAACGTTTTCAACTATTTTATAGATAAATTTCACAATCGCAATTAATTTCGAAGAAATACAAACAACGACCTATTCACAGTTGCTAATTACTGTCTCATCATACGAATTTAAGGTCTTACTTGAGAGTGTTTTCCTTCAATGTTGACTTTGTTACTCATCTATCAGACTCTTAGTTTTCTTTTTGTACCTCTGTTACCCTTGACTACGTGCTCTCCTGGCACTTCCGCATCCGTCCATCCGACACTTCTGGTATTCTCTTCCACGTTTCTTTCCAGCACTGCATCTCCACACAAACTGCTGAAGTCACAAAAGGCCTCCCAGGTGCTTTCAACATCTTCCCTCGCTGCAATATTCGGCTGTTGCATCTCACGCCCACCCGGAAATCTTACTCAAGAAGCCTTTGTCCGCAAATTCAAACAAGAATTACTCTAAAGTTCCTTCCCGCCCTTTAACGAAAATGGGATTTAGTCTAAACAAATTGCTTATTGAAATTCTACCCTAGAAACGGTCTGGTCTCTTTTGAAAACTACCCTGGGTAATGTATCACTTACCTGTTACTCTTGGGATTCCGTTCCCCAAAAGCCCAAGATTGCTTCCTCGCTGGTCGTGACGTCATGACTAATTGCAAAACAAACAGACGGGTCTCTACCTATACGGCCTAGTGTTTGAATTCCCTTTGAATCTAACTAAGAACGGATCGATGCGCAATGTTTAACCAACATACAACCATTGTTTTTGTGTCCATAAACGTGTTTTAATCGTTCTTTTACATAATACCAATTAACATTATCCCATGTGCTTCTAACTACGAATTAACTATAAGAAAGTGTAAGTAATAAATAAAGCAGGAAGCATCAGCAAATTTTCCCCACAACATAACACCAACTTTCAGAAACATTTCGGATTAAGAGAACAACAACAACAGCAAAATACAAACCCATATCATGTTTAAGTTATTTTATAGCGTAAATAAATGCGTTAATTATACGTAAGACT
This sequence comes from Sinohyriopsis cumingii, assembly GCA_028554795.2. Taxonomy (NCBI): domain Eukaryota; kingdom Metazoa; phylum Mollusca; class Bivalvia; order Unionida; family Unionidae; genus Sinohyriopsis; species Sinohyriopsis cumingii. The sequence goes on from CM068829.1 coordinate 35,149,583, forward strand.
ACGAATCATCTTACGATTTTCAGTGACCCACTTGTTTTCTGAACTACACGTAATTTCTCAGATCCACGAAACATTTTCTGTTTGCTGAGTCAGTATGTATAATGTTTACTGGCTCTCTCTGATAAACATATTGTCGGGTGTCGGCATCAAGCCCAAAGATTCCTTGTCTATTGTATCAACAGTGTAGCTAGAAAATTGTAGGCTTCAGTATCAACGTTTCATATTTTATTCAATAAGTCTTTTAATATCAGCATTGTGCATTTTTGCATTATCAGTTATAGTGTAAGCTTAATCTACCCATACAACGAATACACATTGTAAATTCATCTGCTGCAAATTCCTGGCCATTTAATCATGGGGGTGGGGAAGCTACGATTTTAGTCTGATATGAAATTATTTACTTTTCTTTGATCTCCAGAAATTAATATTTTTTCTAATAATAGCATGGATAGAATATGACGTGTCGTGCTATAAATCAGAGCAAGAGATTTTTTTCCAATTATTAGCAGACGGAAATTAAACAAAAATTTGTTAGCGGCCTACCTGCAGAACAGTGAATTGTTGGTCCATAATATAATTGCGGTAAACCGTGGTAGATATCGTGGTACGTTGGGATACTGCGATATACTGTGGTACAAACAGTTGATATAAAAAATGTGAACGAGTAATCACAAAAAATCAAATGAGAAACAAAGTTAAATCAAAACTCGCCAAATGTATCATCTCAGCCGGATACAGGTTCCAGTCTGTTGAAATGCAGTCCACTAAGTCAAACCACTAATGGACTGGCACTGAAGGTATCAATAAAAAAATAAACTGGATACCGCAAAGCCTGGCAAATGTGGATTATGTGAGAACTTGCGGCCCCTAAAATGTTTGGTCAAAGCCATCTCGCATCCGTTTCTTTAATGTCACTTTGATCAAATTCACTCTCTTCTAGTGATATCAATTCAGTATTATTGTTATGATTCTTATAATTACTTTTATACCCGTGTTATCTTGCCTTTATCTGTGATCATGTATCTTGTAGTCCTTCGTGTATATACTTAGAATGGTTATCTTTCTATATTGTTTTGCTGTTTTGCATAATTACCCTTTAAAATGTTATCTTAAGTTTGTTTTCGTAATATTCTTTACATACATGTTTTGACCGTTACCTCCATTTGCGAAATGTATCCCCTATTGTCCTGATGTGCATTTGCAAGATTTTAACTTGTAAATTTTCTTTTACTGGAAAGATCTTCTAATTTAAAAAAAAATATTTTCCGGTTCTTTATAGATACATTGGTTTAATACTTTACATGTGGCCACCAATGTGCTGACCTGCCATTGTATCCTGGCCCCTGGTCCCTGGCCCTTGAAACACATGCATACTTTCCCGTATAATCAATGTTTAGTTAAGTTTAGTTTCTCACGATGACAATTGTCCTTGATGTAAAACTAGCAGCAAAAACTGCATTGCTATGGGATATATTGATGGCGCAATATGAAACACGTTATCCTCGCAATGATGCCGCCCTTGTGGCCTCCCTAAGTGGTAAGAGCGTCCGCCTCCGATGTGTGAAGTCGCGGATTCGAACCCCGGTCGAGTTATACCAAAGACATCAAAATGGTACTAGCAGCTGCCTCTCTTTACGCACAGCATGATGCTCCAATGCTAGACGTCACTATAAACTCCGATACTACTCGTCGAGATTTGGCTAAAATTGTTAAAAGATCCGTTAAAAATAATAAGAAAACACAAACAGGCAAGCCTCTAGATAACTGTATCGCCATGACTCTGCTAAGCTCGTAAAAGAATGGCTTCCAGCAAATCTTTGCTTGCCATTTGCCCTTTTACTCTTCTGAGAAAATAGTTCCGTTCCTAGGTATATAGTTATTTCAAGTTAGTTGCTCTTGCCTTTGAGTTTAGATAATTAATTAGCTTCGAAATATTTTACTGAATGCCAGAATGTATATGTTTCTTCTATGCATGCCATTTTTAAGTAAGTGTGCATATGTCTATGTATATTTCATTGTTCCCTAAAAACAACGTTAAGTAGATCGAAACGATTTTTGTTGTTTTATTTTTGTTAGTTTAAAATATACTTTTAACAATATTGACTGTATTATTCCTAGAAAATACCAAGGCAACCGTGTTGGCCTCGGAAGTCATCGAACCCCGAGAACCTACGATATATATATATATATATATATATATATATATATATACACATATTTGTATGTGAAAATATGAAGTAGTTTCTCGGATGAAAATACTGCACGACCTTGGCAATGTAGTAATCCATACGACAAGACGAGCTAATATTTTTCATACAAATGCAGTAACATTTTTGTTATATGCTCATTTTCTTATTCTACATGAGGCTTAATTAAATGAACAAATATACACTAACAGAAACAAACTTAATATATGCCGTATTCCAAACCAAATACACAAGAGCAGATTCATCATTACACAACAACAAGATTATTAATGCGCACATAACTTTGCCGAGATAAATTTGAAATTAGTCACACGCTAGACATAACTTTCGAAGGAAAATGGCGTTTTGGTTTACTTAAAATTGATATTTCGGATCATATTTTGAATGAATGTGCACTGCAACAACTTTTTCATTTGATTGGAATTAATAAAGTTTGTTATTTTTGTCGATTCTACGAAATTTTGTGATTATGGACTGGATTATCTGGGCCAATTCTACATGAAATACATCTGATTGAAGCAGTGAGGGAGAAACGTGATGACATCTGCAAGTGTGTTTCTGTTCTGTCATTGAATGGTTGAAATCATAATGTTGGAAACAATATGAAGTCTTTCAATTGCAATTATCATATAGACGCTATGGGATATAATGTTTATTTCATTTTGAGTGCAATAAGAAGGATGTAATTGCACTTGGAATATAGTCTAAATTACAGTACAATTTCCAAATGAGTAATCAAGCCTGAGGACCCATGTCAGATCATGTTATTCAGATTTGCAGAAATAAGAAATTACATTCTGAGGAAATCCATTCTGTAAAACTTTAAGTTTATTTTTTGCCATTCTTATTACCATCTAAAGTAGATAGTGTATGCATTGTCACTTGCATGTTATTTGTAAGGACCCTGTCTGGCGTCTATAGCTAGCCTAAATCCAAAACAATGTATCAAAAAAATTAACACGGAATGTGCCAACGCTGTTGGTATGTGATAGACCTCGAAACACCTGCTTTAGTTCATTCAGAAACAAATTTAATCAACCAAAACGATTAGCGTCTACTACGAGAGTGTGCATGATTATTTTCAAAGTAGTTCCTAATACGCTATTGGGCACACGTGAGTTCAATATGAAGTTGCATGTGTGTTCAATGGTGTCAAATATTGCACAATTCTGACAATGTAAAGTTAACGGAGAAAACAAGAGGAATCTTTTCGCATTTGCTAATGACTGCTAGTGTTTACTAATGGCACATATGTGGCATGCAAGTACAAATAAATAGATGAATTTAGTAAGATCTTCATGTATACTCATCATAATTAAATACTGCTTGTTACCTGTACCCAACGTAACAGTTAAAGTGGGTTTTAAACTACATTTTAAATAACCCTAATTCATTTTAAAAGAACTTTCAACTATTGTTTGTTACCTGAACCCAATCTAACAACTAAATTGTTTAGTTTCAATTAAAGTTTGACCACAATGTTTGTAAGTCTTTATGAGCTTATCTGTCTCGGTATCATTCCTAATTCCGCGGTCTGTCAGCACATATACAACGCTCTATTTGTCTCTGACAGTCCAGTCATATTTCTCAATCAAGCCATTACTTACGCCATGTCTGTGAGAAACTCCGGAAGCACCGTTACAGTGCCACAAATGGCAACAAGTGTCACTGTCACTAATTCGGTGACTAGTTGGCATTGCTAGTGGTTCTAATTATCTAGTTGTGCAATCCACAAGGATAAGAATACACCGGTTCTCCGGTCCATAACAGGAGATACGGGTCCAGGATATTGACGGCCAATGTTTCAATTCTATACTCAGTGCATTTAGTCTATCGTTAATCTGGTTACTCTTTCGTTTAAAAATGTATTCTGAGAAACATCGCACAATGACCATATTCGTGTTATGTCGTCATTCACGGTAGACAAAATATTCCTTTGACATTACCAAATTGTTAGTTTGCATATTAGGGTTGTCCATACAAAAAGCTTCGTCGCTTCCGGTCAGGATATTCACCTCAGTTTATGTTATCGTGACGAGAACGCGATGAATCATCTGATATTTATAGGTTACTGCATTTCTATGGAAAAATATGAACGAGTGTTGGGATGGAATACTGCATGATCTTGGGAGTGAAGTATATATCCTTGCGACAAAACGAGTTCATATTTTCGATACAAATGCAGTAACTATTTTTATTGTATGCTCATTTTTTTAAAATTCTGCCTAAGGCTTAATTATATAAACAAAATACACTAGAAGAAACAAGGTAAATAAATGAATGCCGCATTCCAAACTAAATACACAAGCGCAGATTTGTCATTACACAATGACATCATTATTAATGCGCGCATAACTCCGCCCAGATAAATTTGAACTTAGTCGCGGGCACAACATAACTTTCGAAAGAAAATGGCGTGTCTATTTACAATTGAAATTTGCAGTCACATTGTGAATGAATGCGCATTGCAACAACTTTTCCATTTGATCTGGAATAAATATATTTTGGTATTTTGTTTCGATTCATCTGTGCAAATTATACATGAAATACATCGGATTGAAGTGGCGCGGGAGAAGCCTGTTGCCATTTGCAAATGTGTTTCTGTTTCTGTCATTGAATGTTTGAAATCATACTGTGGGGAAAATATGAAGTCTTTCCAATGCAATTATCAAAAAGACGCTATCTAATTGAATGCTTATTTCATTTTGAGTGCAGTAAGGTGGATGCAATTGCACTTATCATCGAAATTACAGCACAATTTATAAATGCGTAATCCAGATTGAAAACCTATGACATGGCTCATGTAATTCGGATTTGCAGAATTAAGAAAATACATTTTGAGGAAATTCAGGATATAAAACTGTAAGTATATTTTATTTTGCCATTCTTACCACCAGCTAAAGAAGAGACTATATGACTTGTCACTTGTGTGTTATTTGTAAGGACATTATCTTGAGTCTGTTATATAATGTAGCTAGCCTAAATCCGTAACATTGTATCAACGCAGCTGGTAGGTGGCAGTCCACAAAACATATGTTTTAGTTCATTCAGAAACAAATTTAAACAACCACAAGGTAAAGAGCCTCTTACGCGAGTATACAAGATTTGTGTGCAAATCAAAAGTGCTGATGTCTGCGTCCATTGTTTGTTTACAGGAGAAAGTAGTTCCTTTATGCACGTGAATGCTATATGTGTATTGTCGCGCGCGTTCAGCATCGGGGATTACTGAACGATTCTGACAATGTAAAGATAACAGGGTAAAAGATGAGAATATAATAAAATAACATACTGTATTATTTCCAACAAATTATTTGGTCGTCCCTGAGGAGACTCCGATTTACCAAGACTGCCAAACACCGACTCTCCCTCAAAACCAAACTTTTCCCCATTTTACAAGGTCTTAAGTGATAACATGATGAATACTGCTGTTAAGATCACCAACCCCACATGCATACAGTTATGGGAACGACATGGAAAAACAGATGTTAGTTCCTGCTCCGAGGGAATCAAAATAAAAACGATAAACATGCACGCCTTTATGTACTACATAAGAGCGGACAAAGGAAATGAATGCCAGATATTCACTCGTCCCACTTTTATTATCCTTATGAAGATGCGCACAACTTAAAACAGTTTAGTGAAAATGAGTACAAGAGTTAGGACATATTTAAACCAATTGCAATCAACCGCCTAATCCTATTTATGACACTATTGTGACCTGATGAAACCGGGTGGTAATGGGTCAAGAGAAAATTCATAAAACAAGCTTGTGAAAGAGACGTTTATTTCCATTGCAATTTAATAATAACTGAATATCGCACTCTTATTTCCACATCCCATAAACTTAACTATGGCAACTGAAAGCTCTATCCTAATCATTTGAGCAAAGTTAATCAACGGATATAACAAAACAATATCGTACCTTAAGAAATATGATTAAAGCATATTACATCAGCATCCGGGCGTTTAACCTACTGACTTCCGGTTCACCATTCCCGATAAATGGTAAATGAAGGTTCTCCTGTTGTCCAATTCTTCCGGTCATCTGAATGGTTCTGTGGAAACTTTTTACCCTGCAGAACTTTTGGTTCTGAACCATTCGCCCATCGCACTAAGTTAACCAGTTTCGTTAATCGAACCAACGGTACCATTGACCCTTGACCCCAGTATCCAGATTAAACAGTCCCACCGACTATGCATTGTGATGCAACAAAATAAAGGGCCCCTGGTGGCCTTGTGGTATAAAGTGATCGTCTTTACAGAATCTTATGTTACGTGTTTAGTCTCGAATAAACAGTAACATAAGAAAGAGTGGAAACAAGCTTTGAAACTTTTTACAAATAATTTATTTCCCTGGAAAAATACTGTAAACAATGAAGAAAAAAAAGAACTGATGGTTTTAATAATCAAATCCAAAAACGATCCAAGAATAATACACGAATTAAATTTTAGAAGTCCTAATAATGAAATGTTCTAATGAATACAAGTTCTAGTCCCGACGAAATATATAAGATAGAAGGTGATGACGTATACTGCATCGTTTGTGGTATTGTAAGGTCTACATTTCTGTTTTCTTGACAATCAATAATACGGTGTTTGGGTTAATGACATGCCTTTGTCCAAAAATTCTCTATGAGCACTCATATAATTCCAGGAAAAAGAATTATCCTTTAGAATCCAAATGGTTCGAAATAACATATGTTATAACTCCCACTGACACAACAGACACTTTCCAGTGTAAAGAAGAGACCCGACTGACGAAATATCTATATATAAACATTGATTATTTGGTAACTCGAAACGCAAAACAAATTACCGGGTCAACTTTCCAGAACCATCGAGAAATATTTACGTATAAAAGCACGTAGTGCCACTATGACCTTGAAAAATACGAATCACTTTACTCTAAGAATAGGATAAAAATAAAAAGTTGTTTACTTATCCCACTGATTTCTGAATTAAGGTCGGGAACTAGGTCAGATTTAGGTGTTTACAACTCAGGAGTCATGGTCAAACTATTTTCTGGAAAATATCAAATTCCTAGTAAGAAAAATTACATTATGTTGACATGCAATGAAATTAAAAATAAAAAAGATTTTAAAACTTACAAACAATTAAATTGGATAAAAAATAAATTAAATCAAATATACGTAACAAGATCACTGACATATCACCTCTGTATTCGTGGTTTCGAGTCTAAATCTTAGCTAAGTGGGTATGGGAGAAAGATTTCAAGTAGCTTAATGTGCGTCGGTGGTTATCCAGACGTTATTGCCGGCTGTTATTTCCACCAGAAAATATTGGCCGCCATATATAGCCTATCGTCTACCGAAAAATGGCGTTAAACGCATGACAACAGTAATAGTTAATAATATAATAAATAATTCGTGTAATACACGAAACGTATTTTAGTGCAAATACAGTGATATACTAACATTAACCCATGTGCGTGTTCATGAACTGACTTCATTACACACTGAATTCTTGTTCCTTAAGACTGGTTGCTATATATTATTAGTATTATATATGATGAATAGTTACACTAGATTATACAATGTTGAACACTACTCGCTGTTTAATGCGTGCAACAAATAACTGAATTCAAATTGTTTGTTCAGATATAAAATGTGCAACGTGAAGCATACTATATTCTATCCTACAGAATGGTATTCATTTACATCGGTATTTATCTTGTAAAGATAGCAACTGAGTGTAAGTTTTAACAATTTTTCCATTCCAACACAGAAACAGAATTCAGTGAGCAATGATTGTATTTTTCTCCTGCCAGAGGTGATCAAATTTCCTTTCAGCGAAGGAATACATTTAATTGTGTCCCCTGGAATAACGCTTTCATCTAGAACTAGGACGTTTTCGGCAGGCCCTCTCATTCTAATTGAAACAAGCAACTCGCATGATAAATGTAATTAGCATCTATTGATTTGTGTAATAATTTGACGTATGAATGCAGATTGCAGTGTAAAAGATATTCGTAAGACCCTACAGCATAATGTAATTGTACTAATCGGTGATTGTCGATCGTTTTGATTTGAAATCACGAAAGATTGCAGCTGTGTTCTCAGATTGAAATGATAACTCATACAATAGAAATTGTATAAAATGTTAAACCGATTTGTAGCATCATCATTAGACGATTGAAACACAAAATGATTTCGGGGCTATTCTTTGCAGAATTTATTCGTTTTGGAATTGTATCTTCTACTTTTATGTCAAGATATCCTTCAAGGCTGACAGTAGTTTCAAACGAATGCAACGAGTATAAATTAAATTAATACTGGATGCTGCATTAATTGTTTTGGTTTCTCCACAAAGTGTACCTTGAAAAAGAACTATTTTAAGTTGCACAAAAATTTTGTATGACTTCATCAGATGTACACTTTTTTGACATCATGTCTTTGTTGTTCTTTGCAGAGAAATGTGTCAGAATTCCAGGAACAATATCAATGGAGCCTCTTTCTTGGTTATATTTTCCATGCAAAAATCCCCATAAGAAATTAACATGTCTCGCATCTCATTGCAATACAATATCGATTATTTATTTCTGTCAAATTACTTCAGTTGTACCAAGCTGTAGAAGACTTGCCAATCTTAAAAAGCCCCGGAGTGACAAAATGATGAAAAGAAAATCATATCTACGTCCATTCTATCAATCATCAAAGTGAGAAATGGTGAACTCAGATTGTCATTTTAGACAAAAAGGAATATTTGACTGGGGATCCCTAACATTGTAATAAATATAAATACATTTTTGTCATCATCCAAAAATTATTGCAAGTAAGATACCATATCCTTACCTCAATTGTTCCACAAAACAAAATCGCTGAAACCAATTGCGGTATTGCTAAAACCTGGATGTTAACGAAGGCTATGACAAAACGATGGTTTGGCGTCTTTGTACGGACATCATTTGTTCCACTATTAAAGAAATAAAGTTAAATTTTGCACTTCTGACATAACGGTTGTTATTAAATTTATCATATCACATTGTTCCAAGAGCATGTTCACTATGATATATATGACCATGTTCTGGAAAATATTGTGGTCTGGATATCAGCCATTAAGAACCATGTTGAAAGTTATAAGTTATTGTGTGTCTTCTCCGTATCTTATGTTAACACTGTATGGATTGACAAGTTTGCAGAAGAACAGACTAAAACTTAGTCAGAAGTCCAGAATAGGCATTGTATTAAATCAGACGTTAAAATAGAGAGAAAATATATTCAGAAGTCCAGAATGGACAGTACATAAAATCAGGCATCAAAATAGAGAGAAAATATAGTCAGAAGTCCAGAACAGATATTGAATAAACTAATACGTAAAAATATACAAAAATATAGTCAGTAGAGCCTGGCACTTGTTTTGCTTTATGGCCTTCTATACATTGTCAAAAAGCATAACAATGACAAGTGATTTACCATCAGGGACAAAAACCAGTGATAGTGGGGTTTCCACAAACAAGCAAGGAAAATGTACTCTACAGGAAATACAAAAGATGAAAGATCTTACCTAGTGAGCCAAATGCATCTCTACCAACATGAAGTAATCGTGGGCAAAAGACGTCGTAGGAAGGTGTTGATTGTTACCTCATGCATTGGGATATCTTAAAGAAATGAATTGCAGTTTACTCAGAAATGATCTTAATTTTCAACATATACAAAATTCAAAGTAACAACAATATGAATAAACATTCCCGTTATCTCATCGTTGCTCTATATATAGGATAAAAATGGATAGAAACGAAAACAAATCTATCACAAAGTATGTTTCGAATTAACCATTAACTATCGCGTACTCTTTGTGGTTACTTTCCACCCGAATACTCCCAACTTTGGAACCGTGTCATGTACGGGGGTGTAAATTTGTAGCTCCTCGACACAAGCATTTAGATACTCACCCTACAACTATAAATAAACATATTTTGTGTGAGTATCAGAATTCAAATAATCAACTTATTCTTTCCCAACATTATATTATTATCCTCTGGTACTTAATCATATTGTTTGGACACGTAAGCTGTTGAGATCCACACGTTCCAGTCATATATACACTTAAAACTCATGAAAAGACTAATCCCTGTGTCATGACACGACAATTGTTACTATCCCTACCTAATAACATGTTCTAGACATTGACCCGCGGTCCATTCCTACCCACAGAAACATGTTCTCCGTATTATAACTTGGAAACTTTTAAAATCTTTAAATAGAAACTTAATAAGCTTGAAAGTGCACATTTACACACGCAACTAACAATGAACGCAGAGTCCCATCCTACCTCCCTTACTTAATTCCTGGATCATACCGTGGCATTATACAAACATATATACCCTAACTTGCAAGAAATAAACGTTATTATCCGTGTAAGTGATATTAACATCATCAAACTGAACAGGACATTGAAGATGGTATGTGTAACATCTATTGATTTTTACCGCTTATTGCAAATTTTTACAAAATCTGATGATCATGATCAAGTTACATTATTTATCACGTTTGTGTAAATTGTATATTTGGGTTTGTTTTCCCTCCCTTCCGTGTAGATGGTATATTTTGTTTTTTTTTCCCGCTTCCCTCTGTGTGAATATTATATTTTAGCTTTGGTTTTATTCTTCCCTCTGTGTGTGTGTGTGTGTGTGTGTGTTTGTGTAAGATAGTGTGGATAGTATATTTGTTTGTTTTTTCTTTTCTTTCCCGTGTGTGGATAGTATATTTCTTTGTTTTTTCCTCTTCCCTGTGAGAATAGTATATTTTGGGTTTGTTTTTTCTTCTTCTCTCTGTGGTGTGTGTGTGTGTTGTGCATATGTTTGCGCGCGTACGTCTGTGTGTGTGTATGTATTGGTCTCTGTTTGTCCCGATAAAACTCCCTTTATCCCTATCAAATACATTCTACTTACCTACCTACAGTAGCGCGTATTCAGGTCAGCCACTTGCAACACTGTTGCCATTTATCCCCTAGTGTCCAGTACAGTGATGTCACTGACGCTGGAAATTTTGAGACTATAAATATGGACATGGGGGTTTTCCACAGGTTGTAGCTATACATAATTGCTAGAGTTCATAAAAGGGAACGTCACTCAAGCTGAGGCTATAAAAAGATATCGGGGTTTTCCAAAGGAATTTCCCACAAGTTGTAGCTATAAATAGATAGTGAGATTTCATAGGAATTTCAGCTGATTATAGCTGTAAATAGATACATGGGTGTTTATCTACGATCGTCACACAAGTTGATATTGTAAGTAGTTACTAGGTTTATCCATTTTAGTCTAAACCATTGTAACTTGATTTTCGGGGATATGTTTATTCTCCTTCAATTCTGGGACAATTTCGTCATTTTAGTGTTACTTTTAATCACATCCATTTTGGCGTTGAGCTTTTCCTTGATTATAGCTATTTATAGCCTCATTACAATTATGCACATTTTTGAACACCAAGGCAAAATTTCAGGTCTTGGTAATGCTTTATATATAAATCTCAGGCTTGTACGCGTGTATCATTCCCACCATGTTAAATTCCCCTTGAGTATAGATAGGCCCACGATATATTCCCATGTTAAATTCCCCTTGAGGTTAGACAGGCCCACAATCTATACCCCACGTTAAATTCCCATTGAGGCTATACAAGCCCATCCCACTATGTTAAATTCCCATTGAGGCTATACAGACCCATCCCACTCTGTTAAATTCCCCTTGAGGCTATAAGACATTCAAAATTCTCCCATGTTAAATTTCCATTGAGGCTATAAGGCATATACCCCTTTTTAACATTAAAGTCCCCTTCAGGCTATATCGCCTCACTTTACTGTTATATGTTGGTATAAGACTACTAATTACAATTTTACACCGCGAATGATAGCAACTAACAATGTTTGGGAAATTTTAGTAGCTTTTTTCATTCATAATTCTTAATTGGTTTCTCATACATTTTTCGAATTTTTACATGTAAAATATTTTGCTGTTATTTATGTTGTATTTACTACAGCTATGCGCAGTGTCTGACTGTATTCTTAACTTGCTGTATAAAGATGCAATTGTTTTATTTGAATTCAATGCAACCTAATGTATACATTTTTATTAATAAATATGTTTTATTGAAATAGACAACAATTCATAGGGCAGTGAATGTTTCTAAATGAAGGTATTTGATGGTCATTTATCTGAAGATGAGCGTTGTTTTGTGGATGATGATCATGCAGTCTCAAGTACAATAAGTCACTCACATGGTTAGGTCAAACCATACCATTGCTGGTGAAGCGAAACAAACTTGCTAGAATTGTTTGCAAGAGATTTGATACAATAAAAACACCATGAGCTAGACATATATTTAAAATGTATGAATGGGTAAAAGAAATTGAGAAGGTAAGTAACAATATCACTAGGCAAAGTGTTAAAACAACTATTTTAAGAAACGGGTTTGATTAATGTTCATACATACACTTTATAAGATATGTCTGTAGTAAATATTTCTCTTTATATTGATAATACTCTGAACGGGGATTTGACTGTGACGGGTGGTTAGGACTATTCCATCAGAAGTTTCGGACTATTCCATCTGGAGGTTAGGACTATTCCATCAGGAGGTTAGGCTCAGGAGGTTAGGACTATTCCATCAGGAGGTAACATGATACGCTCCATGACAAGATTAAACATGTTATAATACTTATAAACAATTGTTTGTTTGAGATGGTCTCCAAAATATAGCATTACCATTGCTTGGAAATATTGATTATGTGATAAGTTGAATGCTTAAGAGTGCTGGCCAAATTGTTTTTGTGTTGGCTGAAGATGTAATGCAATTTATTTTGGCATTAGCGAGTTTGTTTCTAGCAATTTTGTATCAGCTGTGTAAATGAAGCATCGAGCAGTATCGGGCCGTTCTCATACGTAAAACATGTTTGTGCGTGCAACACATATTATCTTCGGTATGCTTAGGGGTTAATAGTACAGCCAGCACACCGGCAGAGTGCGACCTTCGATGATACGTTAAAAGTAAAACATAAAATCGAGTGAAAAAGAAAAGTATTCACATATTTGTTTATTTATTTTTAGGTCTGTATTGGTTTTTGACCTTTCCAAATTTCTCTTTTTGATCACACCTTGTCATTGCTAAATATAATTGTGCCAAGGCTGTGTGGAAGCACACCTGACAAAGGCACATCATTATGCATCGGCGGTGCAATCCGAACGTCTCGGTACCTAATTGTATTAGCATATCTAATATTAGGAATGTCATACTTTATTCTACATAATTATACTCACGTTGTCTCTTTTTGTTCTCTAAAATGTCTTGTCGTAACGACACAGATTGCTTATGAGCCTATACAATTCCATTCTTTGCTACATCATCATTAATTCTAAGGTTTTCCCTCAGCTCCCTCCTTTTTGTTCGTTAAACGAGTCACTGCAATTAAGTAAATTACTTTGTATCCAAAGACACAACCCATTTCGTGTAACATAGCCTTACAGTTGTCATATTTCCTTTATGTCAGTGAAATATTTTTTATCGATGATCATTAGCTCAATTAGAATTTTATCGTGGCCAGATATGCCAAACAAACCTTAAAACTTGTTCTTTTTCCAACCTGTGAACATAACGTGCAGAATACACAAATCTTGCTACTTTAATTTAGCTGTGCAATATCTTGATCTATCACATACTTGCAAATTTACTGAAATAAATATATCTTTATTTTGCACGCAGCAAGCAATGGTTCGAAAAAACAATCACATTTTTAAAACTAGATTTCTAAAGTAAATCCACCCAATCTAGTGTCCTCATTTTAGCATATGACTTTGTAACTAATTCTGTCGGTTTTGTTGTAGCCAAGGAAGTCCCGGCTTCGTTTAACACTAATTACTTAATCTGTTTTTTTATATAGAAGTAGGAATGCTAAAATTGTTTCAGATAAATTCACTACTTCACATACATATTCTCAAAGTACACACATAAGCAGATTTAGTGAACTCTATAGTAATTTTCTCCGTTAAACGTCTGTATGAAATCCCACACGAACCAGCTCGGGATATTCCGCAAACAATCTCGTGTCACATTGTTCACTGCAATGCACTGATATAGTCAATATTGTGAAATGTTACAGTGTAGTTATTAAAACTGTTAAACGGGTTATTTTTACAAAAAAGATACCAGAATGTTTAATTCTACTTGATGTTTATTTTTATGAATTGTGCTTCCTCCATCTCTGATAGTGGTGTTCTCTCCGGTTGAGTTGTGTATCTTGAAAATATCATTTAATGGCATAATAGTTTCAGCTGGTTCCCACACTGTTTAGCGAATTAATATCATCACCATTTAATCAGCACACACCTTAGACCAGTTCATTTTCACAATCTTTTGAACTTCGTACTTGGCATTACATTTGCCATGTAGAGTTAATTTGTTTCTAAAACATGTCATATAGATTTCCATCTTTAACGTCTTCAGGTTTGTAAGCGATTGGATCCGCTAGAAATAATTAAATATTTCCCGGGATCAAGTCAGTAATATGCAGCGTCGAATCGGTTATCAAGTTCTTCTCAACGTTTTGCTCCGTTATCATGCTGTCGTGTAACTAGCCGTGTTTCAGACCCGCAACGACTATATCCAGGGATATCTTTTTCACCAGGATATTTACTCCATGTTATAGCGTTGTTAGTGTGGTAGCGATATCACCGACAGCGACGTTGTTTTCGCAAATGTAAATTTCGTTGCTCCACATCAGAAACAACACTTTACATTTAACATGGCACCATGAAAGAAAAATGACATTTCCGTCACTGACTTCTCAGCATCGACCAAAACGACACTACCCACACATGATAAGATGTTTCCAAACTCGGCTGGCTCGCTGTTCATTCGTCCGACTGGACCAGAAAAGCACAGTTGTTGCTGAATATGTTCATGGGATTGTAAATGTAGCATTAGTTGCACGTGAGTGCATCTTCCAAAGTATATTAATGGTGTGATGACCTACGCCGATATTTTACAGACGCTCTTGCGTCGTGTAATACGTCTTCATCGTCCACCATGGACTTCTCTTCTACAAGCGATGAAGCCCCTGCGATCGACGACTTTGACCAGGAGTACAATAAAGTTGCCGAGTACGATATGTTATAGTTGGGCGACAAGATAATGCCGCAAGATTGTTGCCGAGAGGCCTGCACAAAAACACAGACATGATTTATTTGACATAACGATATGCACACGTGCCATAGGTGATAGTGACTAATTGCAGCACGCTGATGATATTTCATGGGTTTGACGCGTATGACCTCACAAACATTCATTGGACCTGAGACGTATATATGTATGTATGTATGCATGTATGCATGTATGTATCTATGTATCTATGTATGTATCTATGTACGCGTGCTTGCATACACGTACGTATGTATGTATGCATGTGTGTAATAATTGAATAAACTCTTAATAGCATAATCCAAATTCATAGATCTGAGCCCTATGACTATTTTACTGTCTGCATTGTACATTTTTGCCAGTATTTATGATAGTAAATATTTAAAATTAGTTTATGTTCCCTATTTTATTTTATCGTTTGGTAACTCTAGCAATTTTTAATTTGTGAAATGCTCCAAAAGCTGTTTAAGTTTGAAGTAGTTCCAATTATTCTCTTTACCCGAAAACGAGTCTGTAGCATACAATAAACACATTAATAGCGGTCGTGTGTTGTTTAATTTGTATGTTCTCAAAGATCCAATATCTCACTGATCAAGTGATTTTATTTGTGATATTTAATGTTTTTCTATTCGTATATGAGACGTAAAACAGAAATTTTAAATGTCAACAAATACTTCTTTATTTAAAAATTTATACCGTTCTGGTTTAAATTGTCTAACCGTAGTCCACCCAAAATATCAAGTTCAAATAAAAGCATTGCTGTTTTTCGATTAATTTCAACTAATGGAAAACTGACATGGATTAATAATTTGTTACTTTTTCTTCGAAAAAGTTACACTTAATCAAAACTTGTCAAGGTTGATCATGAATATTTAAGGGTGTGTGGTAGCTGCCAAGAAAGCTTCAAATAATGTGATGTCATTCAGAATTTTGATTACCTACGTCATATTTCACGCGCTCACGTGCGTCCTGTTTGAAGATAATTCTGCAAGGCCAGTTTCCTTCCATACAATGAAACAATTTCCAACTATACCAGTAAGAAAATTACTACTGATGAACCTCTGTGACCTAGATTCAATTATGGCAACATCGTCGGAGAGGGGGAGGACGTGGGCTTACCCTATTCCATAAATGACACTTCCATATGTATGTTACTTTAACAAACAACTGAATATGGAACCTTATAATAAGGTAGACGACATTACTACAGAACCTTGCACAAGATTTTATTCTCCTATAAATGTATCCTACAAAGAATAAAGCAATCACCTGAGCGCCAGTGTATGTGTGATATGGACTCACATATCACAGTTAAGTTTCCTATATAGTCTCTACATTTAGTTATCAGTACTGAACGTTCCACTGTGTGACAATCAATACAAATCATATGTTAATCTACAATACCTCCAAAGATGACTTCACTGTGAAGTTCTTGTTATAGGTTACTGAAATTTCTTTGAGATGCTGGACTGTAAACACAGCAAGGTGCAATGGAAAACATATTTCACTTCCGGATCATCACCAAATCTTTTTTTCACACTGTGCACTTTCGCCGAAACGCACACAGACAACCACGTCATAAGCTTATATTCTAGAGAATAAACAATTGCCGTTAAATCCATACCAAGAATGACAGGAAAATGTTCTAAAATTAGACTGGGATTACATTCGTCGGTACTGAACCGTAACTAATAATTGTGATCTGATTAAATATCAACCAGAATCTTTCTGAATGCTTCAATATTATGCTCGTACCAACATATGATAGAGTAAAACGTTCCAATACGAAGGCAACTCGGCTCGTGAATAATTCCTGGTACAGAGGGCATATCAAAACCTATAATGGAAAAAGGTATGTAACCGGTACCAAAAAAGAGAAAGCTCTTTATTCATACTAAATTGCTTTCCGTTTATCATGACGCACACACACACACGCAAACGCAGGCACGCACATGCTGTCATGCATTGATATCTTTTAGATGAAAGTAACTGAAGAAACAGAATGACATTATGATTAGAAAAATATCGAAGCTTTTGAGGAACTATATTAGCGATTGATACACACACACACACACACACACACACACACACATATATATATATATATATATATATATATATATATATATATATATATATATATATATATATATATATATATATATATATATATATATATATATATCCTTTGGTGCTGCCTTCTCATACCTCATGATATTTTATTTACTTTCCAAAACTGAAGGAGGCGCGGTGACCACATAGAAGAGATTAATGACCTGTTCTTCATGCTTAAGTGACTTCGTTGCAATTTTGCTACAAGTTTATTGGTTTGGTGTTATTTCTCTTCCATCTCTTCCAGTTATGAAACTTTATAAATGAATACATATCTGTAACTACTACACCCATACTATAAACAACGGTCACCGTGGTGTGAATGCTAGATTTTTGTTATGCATAATCTACTCAAAAGCCATTCGGACCAGTGCAGTTGGAATTACAAATAAATGGTTATATCATTTCTATATTAATACACTTATTGAGAGGTACCATCAACAAGTTATAACTGTGTTGTACATATTGATGAGGGTAGGCATTAGACTTCTTCATGCATGTTTGGCACCTGGGACCTCACCTGTTAATATAAAGAATTTTTCAAGTTAATTACTGATGTGTGAACTGCTGGCTACCCCTCCATGATTACTGTATCCTATGATTTTCTCTCAGCATAATCTGAGTTACAGGAACAATGGTGATTTTTTTAAACCAGATTTTAAGATTGATGATTTAATTATAAAATTTTAAAGAAACAGCAGAAATCACAAGTTTTTAGATCTGTTAGAGAATTGGCCAGTGCCTACTCTGCCTATTTGATAATCCATCGCTGAACGAGTGTTTGCGTACACACCTTGACACCTTTGATTATAAGCGCAAACACAAGCATTAGAAGCCGTTCTAGGTGATTACAACCGTTAAAATTTACAATCAAATCACTTTTATATGTGTCTCCATACTATTAAAATCACAATGGTCACAGCATGTTAGTCTGAGTTTCCTCAGCTTTACAATTTCATATGTAAGGGATAAATACAAACAAAAATCTGGATCTTTTGGACTGTCAGTTCGTTTTGGCAACTTTTAAAATGTAAATAAACAAATTCCTAATTAAGTGACAATTGTGTGTGTATGGGGGTATTGTTAGTAAATCAAAATAATAGGTGTGAACCGAATACAGTGTATCTCTTTCGGATACCATCTCAGTAAAAACGAAGATTGACGGAGGGATAACAGTGAGAGAACCTTAAATAATTTAGTTTGGAATAATTCGACAACGTTCTCCGCTAGTTGTAATTTGCAAGTCAAAGCCATCTGTAGGGGATGAAAAATAAACAAGTCAGATATATGTAAATGGAATTAGATCTGGCTTATGAAAAGATAAATTTAAAATCAAAAGTCGTGTTGCTTCAAACGCATTGTTTTGGAAAGATAAATAAAATCAAAACGTTTATAGCATCATTTCAAATTATAAAAATGAAAATAAATGTAGATACAAGTATTGCAGAGAATACCGTAATAAAACATAAACACAGTGCATATCATGTATGCATTTATTGTGTGACATGACAACATAGCAATAATTAAATTAATTGTTTTACGTACTGAAAACAGAATGCACAATAGTACTCCGACATTTATAAAAGTGTTAGTATGTCGCGCTTATAACGTGCCCCTACTCTGCATGATGAATTGATTTTTCGGTTAAACAAAATACGTCCACATGTAGTCTAGTACATACGGTAGTTTTAAAAAAGTTTCTTTACTTACGCGAATCGAATAAAGAAATTATCAGTGAATATATAATAGGCTCGCTACCCCTGGACAATTTTGTAATCCCCGGCTAACATCCAAATTCGCAATAAGCCTGTAGAAGTTGTATTACTGATAACATCGTGTATTACGGTTACTGTTACCATTGACTACTCGGGATCCTAAAAATGCCGAAAAGACTGAGAAAAGAGAAAGAATCGCACATTAATGTGGATTTAGGCGAGAGTTTGAAAGCGGGTCAGTATATGTTTCTAGTTAACGTGTCAGATTCATCAGATTCATGTAACAAATAAAGTAATTGTATAAGGTTATTGTGCAAATAGCTGCAACAACACCTACTGTATGGTACTTTTCTGCCATTGAAATTTTTTTTTGAAAGAACCATTGGGGTAGTGGGCACCCCCGAGTATATTATCATAATTAAAAGACGAAGGTGTGCCCAAAAATAAAATGAACGTGGCGAAAAGTTGCAGAAGGTTAATCTGGATTAGGTGGATTATTGCTGGTGCGTAACAATATTGTTCCAGTTCCTTTTGTCGCTGATCCAATTAATGTAAAAGTTTCATTTTGTAGGAATAAGAGGATTTTAGTGCAGCTAAATATTTCGTATTGCTCCTTTAATCGCTTTTATTAACAGATTGAGACGCAGAAGACATTTACCACTGATTAGTCAATCGGATCAATTCAAAATTATCTCTTCAAAGCCTAATTGGGCCAAATTATAATGGTTTGTATTTCACCTGTGATTATATGATATTCTTCTTAAAATTTGGTGATCTGCAATAAATATTATATAAAATCGCAGAGATCGGTTAAAGTTTGGTGCGGTACCGTTTTGACTTTATGCGTACATTTTAACTTGGCGTTTCTGCTTGGTTCTTAATTTTGCGTTTAACACTTAATATCATGCCTCCAAAGCAAGCCGCAAGAGCAAGGGGGAACCGATTGCTGTCGTCTATTCAGCCTTCTTTCCTTACATCCGCCTGTCGGCTGTCACCATATATCTTAATTCAGATCCCAGCCCAGTTTCCTAGTTCCATTGTGGGCAGCCCCTACCCTATCGCTGACTTTGTGAGGGTCACATATCCTGATTCAAATATTTATGAGCACTGAATTTTCCTATTTGTTAATTTTATTTCGTTTTCGTGTACTAAGTGTCCTTTTTCTGATAAGTATCAGAAGGTGGCTGGCACATGGTAGACAACGCGTTTTTTGTTATCTTAATTTGGTTTTCGCAACGCCGTCAGGTCAGTCCAAGATCATACTATCAGTTTTCTTTTCATTGCTACAAACTTGTCACCTGAAATTGGTGTCTTTGGGTCACAACGGAGTTCATTGTTTGATAATGGTGTAGGTCGTATGCTATATTGTATGTGTCTTTAGCTGTTTGTGTTTGAGAGTCCTGGATATATTTATAAATGGGTGTGTCTGTTACACTTACTGCTCTTCGTTTGGGCTGAATGAGTGCTTGCCCGATGAATTTTAGAATCACCGGTTTTGTGTGTATGGATTGAGTGATGATGGGGTTATTAGCAAGGTGAATGCTTTCGCACATGTGTTGTTTTGTTTTGTCGGCTTGAGAGAGTGCGGGGTTGGGGGTGAGTGGGTAGTAATAACAAGGATTTTATTTTTTTGTTTCTTCTTTCTTGTTAATCTTTCTTCGGTTTCATTTTTGTGTCAGTTCTTTCTTTCTCTTCTTTTCCCGATGTTTTGCTTTCTTCCGTCTTTAGTTTCTGTTCTTTCTTTTGTCTTCCTCTTTCTCCATTCTTTATTGTCTTTCCTGTTAATTCATTGTTGTTTCCTTCTTCGCTGTTACAGCCCTATTTGTTTGTTCCTCTTCGTCATCCGTTCACACCCTTTCCCGTAACCACGTTTTCCATGTTGATTGCAACTTTTGTTAGGGTTTATTACTGTGCTGTTGGTAATTTGTATTTTACTACTACGTCTTACCGGTACTTTTGATATGTTTTGATGACTTTGGCTAACATTTTGGTGTTTGTATGTGTATGTGTGTGATATTGTTAATCACTGCCAGTCGGGCGATCTTTTCAACATGCTAAACTTTGTCCTTTGTTTTCGTTTTAGTTTCAGTTTACGTTCACCGCCCTTTGTTCGGCCTCTTCGACAATGTGAACTTGGTTTTTTGTTGTTGTAAGTTGTGATTTTGTTTTATTTACCAGTTAAAATTGTCCATGCATTCTTTACATTTACCCTTTTAACCAGTGTACTGATAATTGAGTATATAGTGGTCACACAATTTATTGTGGCTTCCCTCGTGACAGTCTCTTTGACCATGCGAACTTGGTTTTGTTGTTTTGGTGTATTTGCAAGCTTACATCAGCCATTCATACTTTCCATTAACACTTTTAATCAGTGTGCCTATAGCTGGGTATAATTTGGTCATATGCTTTATTTTTCGCTGCCCTTATGACGGTGTCTTTGAGAAGACAAAACTGGTTTTATTGTTTCAGGTTGTGTTTTAGTTTTATTTGCCAGTTTGCATTCGAAATTGTTACTTTACATTTACCGTTTTAACCACTGTGTTTATAATTGTACCATTTTCGAAATCGCGTGTAGCGCGTCCTATGCTGAATACTCCCCCTTTATTATTACATATGACAAAGTTCACATCAAGATATCAAATAAATTAAAAGGTTTTTCTTTTATTTTCATTCATAAATATATAGATTTTTAAATACAGAAAGACATTACTATTTAATGTTTTTATTATAAAAAGGAATATAATTTAAATATTCAGTCACAACTGGGAAATGATATGTGGTTAACTGTGACCTTGGCATGTAGGAGATGATATGGGTCCAGCATAAATTCAACGTTAAGGAGATGACATTGATCATACGGAAATATATCATGAAGGAGATGATTGATGGGTCAATCAGGAATTTAACAAGAGGGAATTTATATAAGCGAACGTTTGTTTATGTCAAAGTCTTTAGGGTCAAACATGCTATCCATCGCCCGCTATTTCGTAAGACTGTAAATCTTTGACAAGTGCAATGTGTTGTGACAGTTCCATCTTGGACTGAAATATGAATGAGTACATTCTGTCAGGTTGAGAAGTTCAACATATAAAGAGAGAAATTGGTACACTAAGCAAAATTCGGAACGAAGATGAAAGATAACACCATTCCAGCAAGAAACCAGAAGTCAAGGGTAGATCACGGCGGCTTTGGTGTCACCTCATACACTTAGTGAACCGATAGCACATGTGCATCAACTAATTTTGAATACGACACGAGTGATCCTGAACCAATCAATACTCTTTGTCTCTACCACAAGACCAACAGAGTCAATATCAACCAAGAAAGAAAGTCCTTCAGTAGATCTAGAAGATTATTTTCACATTCAAGGGACGCAAAAGCCGACTTCTAGAAAACTTCCGAAGACAGCTAATTTATGTATTTTTAATTCCGCAAATGGGAACTTTTTTTGGACAAAGCATGTTTAATAACAAATAACAATAATATTTATTTTGCGATTCAATTTTATACAGCTATGGCTCTTATTCTTGGAGAGAAGAAACAGTGGTGGAAAGCAACTCCTTTGTTCTTGCATTAGGGTACTTTGATATATTCACAAGCTTGTAAGACTTCAACTGAATTGTGAATTATGGACCCAGATGGCATTAATGTCTGAAAAGGACCGACAGTGGATGATCAGTTGTCTTGTGGTGAGTTTGGGGTAGGAGACGAGCTGTGTGGATAAGAGGTAATGAAGAATCAGCTTCCATCCGCCATTTACGCTGCCGTATTCATGACTTTCTCCTCGTGTGCAATATGTTTCATTCAAATATTTTTCATGTGTATCAATGTGTTTAAATGAATTTTATTAAATTTGTTGTTTTTATATTCTGATTTAATCACCTGTGTCCATATATGCCCGTGTCCGATATCAAGAGTTGTCAGTGGCATATATCAATCAAGTTATATTAAAATTCAACCACATACCTTTATAATCACTTATGTATTCATATCATGCCTATAAACTATTGCTGAGAAACAACAACAACAATAATAATAATAATAATAATAATAATAATAAATTAATTTAAAAAGGATGTACATTAGCGTATTAAGGATATTAAATAGACCTTACGCCATACTTACCATTGTACATGAAACATATATGGGCCAGTGGTAAAATTGATCAGGTGAATTCCCTGTAGCTTGAGGTGCAAGTTATTGATGGTTTCATCAAGCTGCTGTTTTAATCAACGAATTGAACTTTGCTACTTGTACTAAGGAATTAAATGGCCTATAGTAAATATTGAACAGTTATTGCCTAGACCCTGCTGAAATTTCGTGTCCTAAAAAAGAGGATAATTAAACAATTTAACGTTTAGAATATTTAAGAAATACCTTTGCATTAGTTTGTAATAAATGTGTAGCAGGTTATAGATAGCTGAAGCATAAAATGGTCAACATTAGTCCTGAAGTTACTTGATATTATAGTAAGATGCAATTGTGTGTAATTGTTAATTTTGTATTAAAGAATGTTAAATTTGTTTGTATTTTTTGTTTATTCATTACGTTGTGGGGTTTCTTTTCTTCATAGTTCTTCATGTAAATGTGCATCAGATGTCTCTCCAGTTATTAAGTAATGTTCAAGGTGTAGGTGAGGAGTTGTCCTTATTGTATGTGCACAAAGGTGTAATGATGGGTTACCACTTTTAGTTGGAATCTTGACTGTATTGGCTAAAGAACCCAGTATGTGAGAAGGCACGACTTATCTAGGCTGTCCAAAAAAAAAAACGAAAAATATCTTTCTTGCATATTTTAAGTTTTAAAATTCCTGTTGAATAAGAAAGTTGCATTTGTTCCTGGTCAACTCCTTATTATCAATAGAGGATGGACGCTCCGGTGTCCTAGTGATTAGAGTGTCCGCCTAGGATGCCGAAGGTCGTGGGTTCGATCCTCGGCCGAGTCATACCAAAGACTTACAAAAATGGTACTAACAGCTGCCTCGCTTGGCGCTCAGCATTAAGAGGTTAGTGATAGGAATGGTCGGCCTAGCGTCAGGATAATGTGACTGGGTGGGACATCATGCTACATGTCTGCGGCATGATGCCCCAGTGCTAGACATCACTATAAACTTCCACACTGCAGACATCCTAGCAATATGATTGAACAATTGTTAAAAATCCAGATCACACACACACTCAGTAGGGGATAATTGATAATGACCTATATTCCCACTCATGCCTTCTATGTAATCATAAAAAATAAACATTCAAGATGTGTAAACTTTAAACATGAAAAAGTGCTTTGTTACCTGAATGTCTTTGAAATATTAATTTATGTTGAGGAAATTAGTCTAGTTGATTCTAAGGTTGCATCATTCTGACCATTAATGAAAGTTTAAGTCCACAATTTTTAAGTTTGCATTCAGTTTTTCTATATTACACAAACACAAAAGTGTTCCATCATGTCACTGCATTACATTAGGTGAAAGGTTTTCAATTAGGCCCTTCTGTTTATCATTTTTTTGTTAATTCAGTAGAACGAAAGGTTAGTGAACACTACAAACAAAAGGTTGTCCAAAGTTGGTAAGATGTCTACTAAGTACACCTGAATAAACAAAAATAGTACGAAGAAGGACTAAAAGATGTGAAGAGGATGCGACACCTGCTGCATGTAACGTGGAATGTATGAGTAATCAAAGTACTGCTGACATCGTTGGAAAAGCTCAATCTAGAGTGGTGAGATTTTTATTTTTAAATGCAACAGTTCATGCAGAAAATCTACATAGATAATGATATGTCTGGTCATGAGAGCATGGTGTTCACAGTGAATTGATCCTGCATGGCATGTAAAAGGAACTGGGAGGCAGATTGAATTAGAATCAGTCAGTCACCATATCAGCATGCACAAGAACTCTCGTTCATTATTTGTATTTTGATGGAATATTTTTAGCATATTTCAGGAAGAAACTCACTGTCTCAAAGGTGAACTGAATTTGGCAAATTAATTGGTGTTGGGAAAAATTAGGGTTGACCTTGCAGAATGGATGGTGTAGAGTGTTGTTTAGTGAAGATTGTCAGATGATGCTTGGTCATGAGAACAGAATAATTATCTGGAGAGAATGAGATGAATATTGCCTACCTAGGTGTTTAAGAATGTGTTGTTTGCATGTATCATAAGGGAAGATTTTTATGATGGTGTGGAGATGCTTGCAGTATTGTAGAATAGGACCATTGGGGAAAAGTGTTAGCAGTCAAATAGATCAAAGTTCTTTGAGTCTTTGAATATCTTTTAAATCTGGCAATGGTTCATCACTGTTCACAGCTGTTCCTGATATTCATTTCTGGTTTGGTTTTTGCGGAAACACTTTCCTGCTAAAGTTACTTTTTTTTAGAAGATAACTGCTGCTGAAGTCTTTAAGGACTGGTTAGTAGAAAGCTGATAAGGGCATTAATGGTTAGAAACTGGCTACTGAGCCCTGATATTAATGCTGTAGAAAACACCGGGAGGACTCTAAAATTCCGGCATTAGAGAAACAGACTATAGTCACAGATGATCTCATGAGTGCTAATGTGGCAGGCAGTTCCTTTTGCAACATAAAAGTTTGTATCAATTTGTTTAAAGGAAAATAGGTCAAGTTATTTATTTTAAATAAACTTGTAATAAAGTTATAATAAACATATAAGTAAAATTCTTTACTTTCATTTAATGTTTAATAAAATTGTAATAATTTGAAGTGTGACATGCCATTGTATCACACTGATGCAACACTTTTGGCCTGATACTAGCTGTATAGACATACTTCATCTCAGCCACGCTTCCTAGCTAATAGGCAGCAGTATCAAATGGGTTATATAGCATCTGTTTCCTGGGAGGGAACCAGGTCTATAAAACTAAAGTTGTCAATTTTATACTTGCATGTAATTTAGTGGCATATTATTTGTTAATATATTTGTTTTGTTTTGCTGGGGGGGGGGGACACCCTGTACATATAGTTATACTGAAATCCTGAAACTTGGTGAAGGAACAATATAATTTTTAGAACCCAACATATGATTATCATCATGTAGACACTGTTAATGTTGAGGTGCCATTTTTCATTAATACATATATATCCTGACAAGTGATACAACATCACAATCTTACGTTAATATAACCCATTTTTCACTGGTATTCATATTGAAGCCATCAAAGTAGACAATTATATTTACCTCATTACAACCATAAAATTACAGGAAAAGATGATCACTGTGACCTACATTTTTCATTGTACAGTCTTAGGTTAAGTGTTCACATTTAACTCACATTTACATGGGTTTTCATCATCCATACATATACTGTTATACCTACATATACTGTTATACCTACACATATTGTTATACCAGAAATCATGCAACTTGGTCAGAGATGAATCTTAATAAGTGCCACACACATAGTGGTTAATCGTTCTCTGTCGCCTGTATTACATGCTTGAAGTAACATTCTTCCAGTTTAGTGTATAAAGGTCATTTACTGGATATAGATTATGTTTGTCTCATAAAAATTGAAAATGTACAGCTTTTCATATAGTACGACACCATTACAACCAAGTACGGCTACTGTGACCTAGTAGCGTTCATGCTTTACAATCATAGGGTAAGTATTTATCTTTAGCTCATGACTGCATTTATTTGTTCCAAGCTATAGACATCCCTTTCTGATGGCAAGTAATACATGTAACTCATCAGCTGTAGTGAGTAACAAATATAATTACTGATGCACCTGATCATACTGGCTGTCACTCAAACGTTACCTGTGACTTGTTCAGTAAAATCTGACTTCAAAGGATGGACATGTATAATGAGGCAGACTTAAAAACATATTTCGAAAACCAGTAATCTCTGATTCTCATCAGCTGTGTTTTGATATCGAAAGAGTGTTCTTTCCTGTTCATTTCTGTTAAAATCTTGTATGCATTGTCACAGGGCCAACAATTTATAGTTCAGAAATCAATTTTGTCTGCATATGTTCTGTATGATTATTAGTGTATCCATTAGCTAATGAATACTACTAAAAGCTGTATAATCATTGATTAACCCTTGGTGTGTATGGCACCACTATGAACGTAGAAGCATCATTATATTACTCTTGTCCATCCATTTATACATTTGGTTATCTATTTACCTGTACATTTAGGTAACCACAGACACGGGATATTGGTGGTCCATGAAGTTCTTGTCAGGTTAAACTGAAGAGTTATAGATTGAAAGCTCCTGCTTCTCATTGATGTTAACCCTATAGAGCATAGTTACAAAGTGCAGCGCGCTATAAGTAGAACATCTGTTACCTATTCGACTCGGGGTCCAGAGAGTCCGAGTGGTCTAACGCGCTTTCCGTTACGGATCACTGTCATCTCGCCTCTTTCTGCGTGGGTTCGAGTCTCGGATTCAGCCAATGTGGGTTAAACCCTACTACAACAACAACAACCTATTCGACTCCATACGCATAGGCCTGCCTGTTAACTCCTAAGCAGTGTAGGTATGTTACGTTTAACAGCAATTTTAACCATTTTACATTTTTGGTACACAGCTATCATGTATGGAAAAATTTAAGAGTAAAGTCCGATTGCTATAGCTGTGTAATTATTTTTCACGGAAGAATTTTTTATGTGCTTTAAAATCTTGAGAGAACTCGTTCACCGTGCAGTCAGTGAGACCGCGTGACCAACCGTAGCTCCATTTCTCGTTCTCGAAATTTACAAGTTTTTTGTCCGCGTTTACATCACTAAGTCATCTGAATTTGATCATTTATAAAAACTAATTGCTGCCTAAATCAATATCAGAGCCTTTACCTAAGTCACTGAAGCTTTTATAGTTGTGATTCTAATCGTGAAATCTTCCTAAGTACTGAATGAAATCCGCGACCTCCATTTTCGAGAGTGGAGATTACGAACCAGTTACATTAAATAGCAGATATCGACCAGAGCATAAAAAGTGAACACGTGATCTGACGTAATTGTCATTCGCAGAAATGAATGTAGTATTTATTAGGGGGTTTCCCCAAAGGTGGCGCTACGAAAACCGTCTTAAAATGGCTGATGTTTACAGCAGACGTCAATAGGCTCTTCCATGCGACTGGAGTAGAGACGTCAAAAGGCGCTTCTATGAAAATGGAATAGAGGTGACCAAATTCGCTTTCATGAGGTAAAGGGTTAAGGTATACATTATGTGTATAATTAAGTCATCTTTGGTGTAATCAGATGTGAAGGATTGTTATGCCATGTGTTTGTCGTTCATTTGCCTGCAGATTTAATGACACAAATGTACTAAATTATAACATACCCTAAACAAGTAAATAAGTTGTTAAATCAAATCATTGATGAAATTGTTGGGATATTTTAAATATATTTTTATAATTTATTTAGGGTATTATTTTTTGGGGCATGTTCATGCCATATTTTGTAGAGAAAGTATGTAGACCTATGTCCATCTGTTAGGTCTTTTCATATTCTTTCCTGTACATGATGCATTTCACTTGATAACTTCTGAAGGATCCATTTGATTTAAATCATCTTTATTACCTATGTCAAGATCACGTTCAATTCTTCAACATTTGTTTGGACATAGTTTGACAGTTGTGGTCCCTCTTTCACTTTTTAAATTTACTTTGCCGATGAAACTAATTTTTCATCAATTATAGCACATTAACTGGGTCATTCATAGTATGCTTTTAGGATGATTTGGCTCAAACAGGACATAATTTTGTATGACATAATTTATATTTTGGATATTCACATGTTCGGATATCCGTCAACCAAAAACGGTTAGTCTACCACATCAAAGATATCAATCATTGTACCTTGTTTACAAACATGTGTACCACTATGGGCTAAACTGTTTCACTTAGGGAAATAAATAACATGTAGAATCAAAAGAACTTGTGATAAAAAAGACCTAAATTTCAAGTGAGATTTTTCAAAATGGTTGTAAATGCCAACCGACTAGCCATTGTAAAGGGCTGACTTACCTGCCAGGTTCGTCAGTACATGGATGGTCACCTTGCTTTTACCTCAGCAAGAGTAAAGAAACATGTATATTCACTTGAAAACATAATTATGATTTAAAATATTGTGCTAACTTTCAAATGAGTACAACAAAAAGTATTATGTTTTTAAAATGTTTACATTGACACAAGACAAAGATCCATCGTCCTGTTAGTTGAATAGTTTTCTTTTTTAACAAAGTCCACTAAACTTTCTGTAGCCTTTTTATGTGGATACTATGAAACTGGAAAGAGAAATTCAGCTGCTACCAACATCAGCATCTGCACAGTTAAAAGCATATACATCGGTACACCCACCCTTATTGCATCTCATCCATTCCTTTCTGCTTAGTCCTAGGCAACAGTGTGGAGTGTTAGTATCTACCCCTGGTAAGCGGTCTAATTGTGCACATACATGTGTATTACTTGTACGATCTTGGTAAAGTTGACAGATTAATGAATATGCTGTGAGATTGCATCTTGATAAGTAATACATCTCATCACAAACATAGATCACTTTGTCACATGGGTCATTCTTCACTGACCGGAATGAAATACTGTTCATGACATAATCCTTAGAAGAGATTTATGACCTGGTTTTCATGCTTAAGTGACTTCGTTGAAATTTTGCTACAGGTTTATTGGTTGAGTGATGTTTCTGTTCCAGCTATTCCAGTCATGAGACTTTATAATTGAATACATGTCTGTGACTACTACACCCATTCTATAAACAACGGTCACCGTGGTGTGAATGCTAGATTTTATTACGCCTAATCTACTCCAAAGCCATTCGGACCAGTGCAGATGGAATTACAAATAAATGTTTCTATAATTTCTATATTAATGACCTTATTGAGTGGTTACCATCAGCAAGTTATAACTGTGTTGTACATATTGATGACTTCTTGATGCATTAGACGTCTTCATGCATGTTTGGCACCTGGGGCCTCACCTGTTAATATAAAGAAATTTTCAAGTGTAAACTGCTGGCTGCCCCTGCACGATTACTGTGTCTCATGATTTTCATTCATTACAATCAGACTTACAGGATCAATGATGATATTTTTTAACCAGATTTTAAGATTGATGATATAATTATAAAACTTTAAAGAAACAGCAGAAATCACAAGTTGTTACATCTGTTAGTAGATTTTCACAATTTAGCATTAATATAATGATTTACTTTTAGAACATTCCGCTACCTGGCGACAAGGAAGAAATTAAGAAATTATGTGGAAACTATCATCTTTTTAAAATTGCTAACTAAGTCGATCCATTCTTTTACGAACTGTTCTTCTAGAAAATCCGAAATTTTTAAATCAATAAAATAAACATTGTTGATAATCTATTAACCGCATATGCTACACTATATATATATATATATATATATATATATATATATATATATATATATATATATATATATATATATATGTGTGTGTGTGTGTGTGTGTGTGTGTGTGTGTGTGTGTGTGTGTGTGATAGTAATTCAAAAATATTAAATGGAATACCCTATGGCTGTTGTTTAATACAGTTTTCTCTGACCCTCACTCCCATTATTTATCTTTGGACATTTATGTAGGGGTGTAGGATAAGAGTTTGATGTGTTATGATTCGGTGCTATTAAAATAAGTAACAGAAAAGAGTAAAAGACAACAAGCTTTGTAAAATTTAACAAATAATTTATTTCATTAGAATACAAGGTGAAAATGAGGAAAAAGAAGTTATGGTATTGCGAACTCAATCCCAAAACAATCCCTGAATTACAGACACAAGTCCTTTTTTATAATCCTGAATAAAATATTGTAGAAGTCCAGATTAAATCCAAACACTGAAGACGGTGATATGTCTGTGGTAGCTTATATAGTGTTGATGTTTCAAGTCTTTTTTTGAATCACGGTAATCTAATTACAGGTTTGAAATCACTGTAAATTGCAGTAACTGTCTCAATCCAAGAATTTAATCAGGGCACTTTTGTATTTCCAGAGAAAATAATCACTTGAATTCAATAATTTGAAGAAATTAAATTCCTTCCAAAATTACTCGTCACAACATATACTACAAATTAATTGTGCTAAGACTTAAAGCACGAATGAAATATTCCTCTCAGCTACATGATTATATAATTCTTTACTTGACTTCAATTCACAATGACCATTTTCTTAAAAAAAGCAGTACCTAATGGAAAATTACCTTCTTCAATGATCCTAATGTTTACAAAATAAAAACCATAACCTGGATTACACAGAGGAAACTCCAAATCCTGACCAAAAAACCACATTTACTTCTATTAATAATGATCCTGATATTAAGCCCATACACAGAGAGAATAAATTAGTTATGAGGAGTTGTTTACACAGAATTAAAAAAAATCAAGTTTGGTCAAGCAGAAATTAACTCAATTTTGGACAAGGTCAAGTCCAACATACAGTAGTACATTACACTAGCATGTGATGGCATAAACAAATTAAAACTAACAAAGAACACAAATTAAATATGCATAACATTTGCACGGTGTGTGTGTGTTGAGTGTGTGTTGCATTAATGAGTGCGTGCAGTGCCGGATTAAACCCTGTGGAATCCCTTAGGCGGTCGAAAACTTGCCCCCCCCCCCCCGCCGCAAATTATCTCCTGATACGTTTTATCAATATTATTTTGATTAGTTGTCGCGGGGCCCCTTGGCCAGGGCCTGCTCTGCCTATTTGGTAATCCGTCACTGAACGAGTGTTTGCGTACACACCTTCACACCTTTGATTATAAGCGCAAACACTAAGGATCATAAGCCTTTCTAGGTGATTACAACCGTTAAAATATACAATGAAATCACGTGCATATGTGTCTCCATACCATTAAAACCACAATGGTCACAGTATGTTAGGGTGAGAATCCTCAGCTTTACAAACACATGTGTATGGAGTAAATACAAACACAAATCTGGACCTTTTGGACTGTCAATTTGTTTTGGAAACTTTTAAAAAGTAGAATAATTAAATTTCTTATTAAGTGACAATGGGGTGGGTGGGTTAATGTTAGTAACACAAAATGTAAGGTGTGAACCTAATACAGTGTATCGCTATTCGGATACCATCTCAGTAAAAAAGAGGATTGATGAAGGGATAATAGTGAGACACCTTTAAATAATTTAATTTGGAATAATTCGACAACATTCTTCGCTAGTTGTAATTTGCAAGTCAAAGCCATCTGTCGGGGATGAAAAATAAACAAGTCAGATATATGTAAATGGAATTAGTTCTGACTTATGAAAAGGTAAATTCAAAGTTAAAAGTCGTGTTGCTTCAAACATATTGTTTTGGAAAGATAGATAAAATCAAAACTTTTATAGCATCACACACAATATGTAGGTATACAGCAAAACACACTAGAACAAATTCCGATTTGCACGAAAATGGAAGCAATATACTTAGAAGTAAACATCCAAGGATAAACAACATTGATGGACACTTCACACTGCGGTGAGTGATATTTAATGGAATATTTTCAAAATATAAAGATGAAAATAAATGTAGATACCAGAATTGCAGAGAATACCGTAATAAAACATAAACACAGTGCATATCATATATGCATTTATTGTGTGAAATGACAACATAGCAATAATTAAATTAATTGTTTTACGTACTGAAAACAGAGTTTCCATTAATACTCCGAGATTTAACAAAGTGTTAGCATGTCGCGCTTATAACGCGCCCATCTCTGCTTGATGAATTCATTTTTCGGTAAAAAGAAACGTCGACATGTAGTCTAGTACATACGGAAGTTTTAAAAAAGTTTCTTTACTTATGCGAATCCAATAAAGAAAATATCCATGAATATATAATAGGTTCTCTACCCATGGAAATATTTTTAAATCTCAGGCTAACATGCAAATTCGCAATAAGCGTGTCATAGTTGTATTACTGATAACATCGTATATTACGGTTACTGTTACCATTGACTACTCGGGATCCACAAAAAATGCCGAAAAGACTGAGAAAAGAAAAAGAGTCCTAAATTAAGGTGGATTTAGGTGAGAGTTTGAAAGCAGTTTACTATATGTTTCTAGTTAACTTGTCATATTCATCAGATTAATGAAAAAAGACCCAAAATAATTGTACATGGTTATCGTGCAAATAGCTGCAACAACACCTACTGCATGGTAATTTTATGCCATTTAGATTTTTTAAAAGAACCATTGGGGTAGGGGGCACACCCGAGACCAATATCTTATCATAGCTAAAAGAGGAAGGTGTGCCCACAAATAAAATGAACGTGGCGAAAAGTTTCAGAAGGTTAATCTGGATTAGGTGGATTATTGCTGGTGCGTAACAATATTGTTCCAGTTCTCGCTGATCCAATTAATGTAAAAGTTTAATTTTGTAGGAATAAGTGGATTTTAGTGCAGCTAAATATTTCGTATTGCTCCTTAAATCTCTTTTATTAACAGACTGAGACTCAGAAGAAATCTACCGCTGATTAGTCAATCTGATCAATTCAAAATCATCTTGTCAAAGCCTAATTGGGCCAAATTATCATGGTTTGTATTTCACCTGTGATAATATGATATTCTTCTTAAAATTTGGTGATCTGCAATAAATATTATATTTGTTAATTTTGTTTAGTTTTCATGTACTAAGTGTCCTTTTTCTGAAAAGTATAAGAAGGCACCTTATAGGACGATGCGTGTTTTGTGATCTTAATTTGGTTTTCGAAACGCCGTCAGGTCAATCCAGGAGCGTACTGTCAGTTTTCCTTTCAGGGCTACAAATTTGTCACCTGATGATGGTATCTTTGGGTCACAACGGAGTTCATTGTTTGATAATGGTATAGGTTGCATGCTGTATTGTATGTGTGCTATAAGTGTTTGTGTTTGAGAGTCCTGGATATGTTTATAAATAGGTGTGTCTGTTATACTTACTGCTTTTCGTTTGGGCTGAAAAAGAGCTTGCCCGATGTATTTTAGACTTTACGGTTTTGCATGTATGGACTGAGTGATGATGGGGTAATGGCCAGGTGTATGCTATCCCACCTGTTTTGTTTGTTTTGTCGGCTTGTGGGAGTGTGTGGTTGGGGGTGAGTGGATAGTCATGCTTCTTCTTTCTTGTTAATCTTTCTTCGGTTTCATTTTTATGTCAGTTCTTTCTTTCTCTTCTTTTCCCGATGTTTTGCTTTCTTCCGTCTTTATTTTCTGTTCTTTCTTTTGTCTTCCTCTTTCTCCATTCTTAATTTTCATTTTTGGGGCACCAGACTGATGCCCCTCCCCCAACTGCGGAAAAGAAAGATAAAGTTGTTTTATGTGTATGTGTGTACCCTAAAAATGTGTTGTTTGTTTATTAAAAGGATCTAGATCAAAAATTTATTTGATTGAATTTTTGATGGGGTATTTATCATTGTTTGTGGTGTTTTCTATAGGGCTGTTCATCCCAGCCAGGTTTCCTTCACCTTTCTCGAATTTCCATCCCTAGATCATTTTGTGACCTTTGCTAGAGGTCTCCTAAGTCCCGTGTTTGCTATGTGTGTATTTGTTATTTTGTGTAAGTGCTATATATAGTTTTCATGCTGGGACAGCAATAGTGGTCAAATTTTCCATGTTTTCTTAGTAATATTTCTTTTTTATTATTAGATAATTTACTTTATTTATAATTTTGAATTTGGACGAGTGAGCGGTGTATGTATGACAAACAAAAAAGAAATCCTATTGTTTTGTGTGCGTGGTTATGTGTGCCGCTCCTTGCATGATTTATTTCTTAAACTGGAGTGGGTTGTACTCGAGTGAGGGTCCATACTTTATTTATTTATTTGTATTTCTCCCGACTAAAGTTTGGCCTCTCTTTTCATTTAGTTTATTGGCCAAAATCTCCAAAAGGGTTTAAAATTTGACTATTCAGTACGGGAGCTGTATAGTTTTTAGAGAAAAATAGAAGGAGTACTAGATTCAAATACCTAAACCCTGTGTTTGTCTTTATGTTTGCGTTGAGCTAGTGTTCAAAATGGGGTATTTTTATTGTGCTCTTTTAAGGGCCTGTCCACTTCGCGTGGCGCCATGTGACATAGCCCCATGACGTCATTACTTCTTACTTTCCCCATACGAATACCCTGTCCCATCCCTCATTAACTTGGAGAAGGAAGGAAAATACTTTTGACTACATATGTTAGTAAATTATTCATTTTAAAATTTGAAAACCTGACTGCTCGAGACTACTCAGCTGAATTTCCAAATAGGTTAAAATCTTAACAGTACATTACCTTTATTTATTTATAGTGTTACCACCTCCCAGAGAAAAGGGGGTGGGACTAAGGATTCAGATCGCATTTGTGTTTACGCCCCTAATGAGCGTTTCACCGAGGCCCCTTTTCCACCTCTGTCTCCTGGTTGGTTGCTTATACTTCCTTCTAGGGAAAAACAAATTTTAAAAAAATCCAATGAAGTAATTTATGGATTCGAGTTTATTTTATATCTTTTATGTTGCAATTGTTATTTTTGTATTGCTATAACTTGGTCACAGACCATCATTGTTTTAACTATGTAGTCAGTTATTCTGGTTAAAAAAAATTTCTCCAAAGATGCCATCTAGGTATAAAATGTTATTTCTTTGATATCGTTCTTTTTTTTGTGCATATTTCCATGATTAAACTTCTTTCCTCTTTACTTTTCTCGCACTGTGCAATTGCATGGTATTTAGTAAAGTTGGCAATCTTACATACGGGCATTTGACAATTGTTCAGATCATTTTTCTTCTCATAGTTACTTCTCCCGTTAGCCATGCGTTGTGGAGATACTTAAAAATTAATCTCTGAACTTTGGGCGAGCCAATTTGGCCCAGTGCCTCCATGCTAACTCCCACTTTACACTTATGTTTTCCTCTTCTACTTTATTCTTGATTTTCTTTGCTAAATTTTCTCCAGTTCAGCTGTATGTATTGCATTGTTCCGTTTTCCATAACTCTCCTTGATCCCTGCATTTACATAGTAATTATTTTATGTATCGAAACTTCCTGGTACTTCTAATCTCTTACTGAGATTGTTGATTTTGTATATATCTTGCCTATTTCTAGCTGAAAAACCATACCACTATATGCATTTTTTATTTTTCTGCCTCTTAATTCATGTTGGTTCCTTCTTCGCTGCTACAACCCTATTTTTTGTGTTCCTGTTCGTCATCCGTTCTCACCCACTGTACTGTTTTAAAAAATATAGTAAAGGGATTAATATGTCTTTTTTTGTTGTTTTGTTGTTGGTCAGGTTTTACTTTTGGTGGTAATTTGTATTTTACACTTATGTCTTACATTTACTATTGAGATGTTTTGGCGACTTTGGCAAACAAAATTGTGTTTTTTTGTGTATGTGTGCGTGAATTTTTTATTCACTGCCAGTCGGGCACTTTCTTTAACATGGTAAACTTTGTTCTTTGTTTTTGTTTTAGTTTCAGTTTCAATTTTACCCTTGCATTTCAATATCGTATAACTGTTTGACAATGACTTTACGTTCAATGTCCTTTACTCAGTCTCTTCGACAGTGTGAATTTGGCTTTTGTTGTAAGTTGTGATTTTTTTTTCTAGTTCAAATTGGCCATGTATACTTTACCTTTACCCTCTGTACTGATAGTTGAGTATATTTTGGTCACACACTTTATCCTGGCTTCCCTCGTGGCAGTCTCTTTGACAATGCGAACTTGGTTTTGTTGTTTTAGTTTATTTGCAAGCTTACATCAGCCATTCATACTTTCCATTAACACTTTTAACCAGTGTGCTTACAGCTGTTTATAATTTGGTCACATGCTTCATTTGTCGCTGCCCTTATGACGGTGTTTTTGACAAGACAAACCTGGTTTTATTGTTTTAGGTTGTGTTTTAGTTTTATTTGCCAGTCTGCATTCGAAATTGTTACTTTACATATGCCGTTTTAACCACTGTGTTTATAATTGTACCATTTTCAAAATCGCGTGTAGCGCGTCCTATGCTGAATTTTTTCCCTTTATTATTACATATGACAAAGTTCAGATGAAGATATTAAATAAATGAAAAGGTTTTCATTTTATTTTCATTTATAAATAGTTAGATTTTTAAATACAGAAATACATCATTATTTAATATTTTTAATAATAAAGGAATATAATTTAAATATTCAGTCACAAGTGGGGAATGACATGGGGTTAACTGAGACCTTACCATATATGAGATGGTATGGGTCCAACGGGAATTTAACATGAAGGAGATGATATGGGTCAAACAGGAATTCAACGTTAAGGAGATGACATTGACCAAACGGAAATTTATCATAAAGTAGATGATATGGGTCAATCAGAAATTTAACAAGAGGGTATTTACATGAGCGAACGTTTGTTTATGTCAAAATCTTTTGGGTCAAACATGCTATCCATCGCCCGCTATTTCGTAAGACTGGAAATCTTTGACAACAAGTGCAATCTGTTGTGACAGTTCCATCTTGGACTGAAACATGAATTAGTACATTCTGTCAGGTTGAGAAGTTCTATATATAGGGAGAGAAACTGGTACACTATTTAAACAAAATTCGGAATGAAGATGAAAGATAACACAATTCCAGCAGGAAGCGAGAATTCAAAGGTAGATGATTGCGACTTTTTGGTGTCACCCCATACACTTAGTGAACCTATAGCACAAATGCATCAACTAATTTTGAATACGACACAAGGGATCCTGAACCAATACTCTCTGCCTCTACCACAAGACCAACAGAGTCAAGATGAACCAAGAAAGAATGTCTTTCAGTATTTCTATAAGATTATTTTCACATTCAAGAGACCCTAAAGGTGACTTCCAGAAAACTTCGGAAGACGGCTAATTTATGTATTTTTAATTCTACAAATGGGAACTGTTTTGGACAAAGCTTGCTTAATAACAGCTAACAATAATATTTATTTTGCGATTCAATTTTAAATAGATATGTTTCTTATTCTTGGAGATAGGAAACAATGATGGAAAGCAACTCCTTTCTTTATTCTTGTATTAGTTATGGTACTTTGATATATTCACAAGCTTGTAAGACTTCAACTGAATTGTGAATTATGGAGCCAGATCGCATTAATGTCTGAAAAGGACAGACATTGGATGATCAGTTGTCTTCTGTTGGGTTTGGTGTAGGAGACGAGGTGTGTGGGTAAGGGGTAACGAAGTATCGGCTTCTATCCGCCATTTACGCTGCCGTATTCATGACTTTCTCATCGTGTGCCATATGTTTCATTCAAATATTTTTTATGTGTATCAATATGTTTAAATGCCTTTTATTAAATTTATTGGTTTTGATATCCTGGTTTAGTCCCCTGTGTCCATATAAGCCCGTGTCCGATATCAAAAGCTGTGGGTGGCATATATCAAGCAAGTTATTGTAAAAGACATCTACATACCTTTCTAATTAGTTATGTATTCATATCATGCATATAAACTACTGTTGCGAAATAATAATAATAATACTAATGATAATAATATTATTAATACTAATAGTTAATTAATTAATTAAACTTACCATTGTACATGAAACATATCTGGGCCAGTGGTGAAATTGATGAGGTGAATTCCCTGTAGCTTGCGGTGTAAGTTATCGATGGTTTTATCAAGCTTATGTTTTAATCAACGAATTGAACTTTGGTACTGGTACTAAGGAAGAAAACGGCCTATAGTAAATTTTTACCAGGTATTACCTCGACCCGTCTGAAATTGCGTGTCTGTACTTTCCATGGATAAAGGTTTTTCTAGGGTAATCAGTTTTTTACGTACAT
Source organism: Sinohyriopsis cumingii (assembly GCA_028554795.2). Taxonomy (NCBI): domain Eukaryota; kingdom Metazoa; phylum Mollusca; class Bivalvia; order Unionida; family Unionidae; genus Sinohyriopsis; species Sinohyriopsis cumingii. Next base: position 35,188,518 of record CM068829.1, read on the forward strand.
AACTGATTAAAGTAAGCTTTCAAATTGAACAATTCCAGCCTCACAACTGTATTTTTTCACCTTATTACATTTCCGTAACGTAGCACCAGTTCTACACACCATGAAAATATACAACTCAAACACCAAACGCATGGAACTATTTTTCCTACTCTACCCTATGTCAGTCAGATCATGATTGTAAGCCTCATTTCGCCTGTAACTCTGCACCATACTTACCATCATAGCAACAACAAGTTGTCTCCAGTTAATGAAACATTTCTTTCTCAATAATTCCATTGTTCAATTTACAAGTTCTTATCACAAATACTTCACATGAAGACACACAATCAATCCACACAATTAGATTTTAATGGAGACTACTTGGCTCCATGGGTACTTGTTTGGTTCTGGCCTGAATTTACTACGATATAAAACCATGTCATCATGAAATCTTGCCAACACTGCACTCCATGACGTTTGCCACTAGCAATTGGCTAATTATTCAGGTTGATGACTATTTCCTCAGCACTGACTTCCCTTAATCAAACAAGTAATCACGAAAATGTCATAAATCCTTGAAAGTTAGGGGTATATGTAAATGGCGCATTCCCCAAATTTATTACAATATTGTAATTTCTACATCATCCCATGACAGAACTCATGGAAATTGATCCTGATAGCTTTTTTTTGTGGCGAGTACACATAGTGACCAAATTATTCCTAGTTTCACTCATTGTATCTTGTTTGGGTGTTGCTTGCATCTTGGTGCCGATGCGTATGGACAACTTTAAATAATTCTTTGAAAGGTATTATCTAACTCCTTAGAAATATGGTGTCTCTTGGTTTCTTTGACTCAGATTAAATTACACGTTATATCAAACAACTAAACAATGCTTTTATAGTTATATCTACAAATCTAAATCAAACAATGCTGTCATAATCGTGCCTCATATAACGCAATTATAATAAGGTCTTTAATGGTAAATCACACAACGCTATTACACTCATGTCTCTAAATCTAAATCACACAACGCTATTACACTCATGTCTCTAAATCTAAATACACAACGCTATTACAATAATGTCCCTTAATCTAAATACACAACGCTATTGCAATCATGTCTCTAAATCTAAATACATAATATCATTGCCATCATGTCTGTAAATCTAAATCACACAATGCTATTATTTGTAAGAGATCGAAAACGCTACTACGGGGCTGAAAGCGTCTTTCTTTGTATTTATTTCATACCTAAATATCAGTTTTTAATTGCGTAGACTGAATATAAGTTCCTGTTGCTTCAAAGGCTTTTGACAATTTGTATATGAAATCGTAAGCATAGTCAAGACGATTAATATTGGAATCTTAATTTGAAAGAAGTTTCTCTTTTAAAAATTTCATTAGACCGCCGACAGTTATGTCCAAAAATAGTTCAACATGAATAAAATCTAAAGATGATTGAACTGTCTCCTTAACAGCGAACATCATCATCCCAACTTTTTTCGTTACTGGAGCATTCTCAGTCTCGTTATTTTAACCATGGAGACAAAAGACAATCACTTGTTGTCGAACAGGAACAAAATCCTGAGATCTTTTGTTCCTTTTAGACGGTTATAAGTCTGTTATTTTGCCAACAGTGAAAATGCTAATGAGAAACTGGAGACCATCTAAGATACGAGCTGGTTACGTCTGGGCTGTGAGCCATCACATTGTTGTTCTTATGTGATATGGACAGGTCGTTATTAGTCTAATCCATAAAATTCACATGGCTAGTCATTTAGGAGTCGCTAAGATTTGTCATACGATCCTGAATCATTTCTATCGGCGGAAAATTAGGACGTGATGTTTCTCAATAAAGTAAAATGGCAGGAATACCAAATTAAAAGATATGTAAGGTTTATCTGCAACCTATTCCTGTATTTGATGAACCAGTTAGCATAGTCATGGCAGACGTCTCTGACCCTTGTCTAATATCAAGACGGGAAACCAATACTTGTTGACCATAACGTCTGGGCCAATAATATTTCTAGAGCCATATTCTTTGAGAAATATTATAACTAAAACCATATAAAAACTGATAAATTATTTTCCTCGTTATGACTTTTAAGATCTGTCCAGTCTTTCCGAGGGTCAACTTATATTTGAGATCTTCCAACACAACAAGCGTCAGTTTAAACTCGTTGATTACCACCCTGAAAGTTAAGGGACTTTGGAAAGATTTCATCAAACGTTGAATAATATCATTCACTCATATTGGTTTGACGCACTAAAATATTGAGGCGAGTGTTCATTTGCTCGTGTCTTTTGTTAGGAAATCAGTACAAACACCTTTTGGTTTAAGCTCATGTGAACTAGTTGTTGAAATAATGCCCGTGGACCATTGAAAGTGATTAAATCAGAAATTTCTTTAAAGCGAAGCCTCAGAAATTAATCTTCTTGACTATTAATCGGATTTCAAATATGTTTTCAGGGACTTGTGCAGTATCAAGAACTAATCTTTACCCTACTCAGTCAAAAATGAAATTAAAAAGGTATGAAGGAACTACAAAAGAAAGAAGTTCTCTGTCTGGTGATAGAGATCAGTCTATATTGCCCATATATCTAAATCATTTTCTGGGTAAGTATTATGGTCATTATACATTGTTTTTAAAAAAGAAAGTGACTTTCATTATATCATAAAAGAATTTCCAACTTCGGTTATTCCATAGATGTCTAAACTAATTATCATTTTTGAAAGTCTTGTTTCGTTTCATTTGGAGGTACAATACACAAAAAGCTTTTATCTTTGAATGAAGGATGAAGCAAAGTTATCCTTTTGTTGTGCACGGGGAGAATCAAACTGAAACACATGCTCGAAAATGTTGACCGTGACACTTTGTGTATTCAGTCCCCTACATACATCTGCTAGCATTGGTTTTGCAAAGTGTATCATCAAAGATTTGTAAGTGTGATATAATTCCTCATTTTCAAACAAAAATGTGTTCAAACATTAGTTATTGGCATCAATGGACATGTCATTAAAAAACACCTTATTTATAGCCAATGTTATCATTCAGTAGTAGTCTTTGAGAATAATAATTACTATGGAAGTTTGTAGAAGTTTTGATTGTGGTAAATCAATTATTGGTACATGGTATGTATTAGAAATATCAAGTTCAGACGATGGTAGCTGTAGCTGTCGCTGATATTGCCATAATTAAAAAGTCTGCTGGCGTAAAGTGTATATCCCAACTAGAATATGTTTACAACAGGATGCATCGAATGGAAATGAGAAGGAAACACAATACTTATCTCCAAATTACGATTATCAAACCCGGTCGTTATGTTCCAGATCTGCCTACGTGCTTGCTCTTTTCAATGTACGTGATTATAGTGAACTTTTCATTGACCTTTAAACTAATATCCGCATAATTGTTAAGTGTAAAGTATATAAAGACATAACCCAATCGTTCAGACAGTACAAGAGCGTGCAGAATCCTATAAACAGGTACTAGTTTGCGGTAAGGTAAGGTTAATATTTTGTATATGGAAACATATATTATTTCCATTGTTTATAAGTGTAAAGATTAGTGAAGGGTAATCTCATCTGTGTGAATTAAACGTTTGCACAAATATTGTAAGATGCCTGAATTTTAAAATATCATACGTATCGATTACTTTAATTTCATGGACGAAATAATAAATCAATAACGTTTTAAATTTTCAAAAAATAATAAATATTGTTAATTCCTCAGTTATGTCGTGTATTAAAACGACATCGGAAAACCCCAAACAGTCTTTATTGTTAAAATGTATAACTAATACTCTGTTGGTTGGTTACTTACTAAACTTGCAGCGACATACTGTGGCAATATTGAGGGGCCAAATATGTTGTTTGTATAAGAAAATGTATTTTGGATACCTGCAAATAACTTCAGCACATTATTGTTTTCTTTACAGTCTTCATGATCAAATCTTTCATTGGTTTTTTAAGGTTATTTAATAATGAAGAGGTCAATAATTTTGCTACAGTCACTACTGGTGCTACTGGTCGCCATTCCAGCCGTATATGCCTGCACATGCCAGGTGCAAACATTGGACTTTTACTGGTGTGCAAATTCAACAGGTTGGTCCTTTGTTTTTGATACAATTTCGCATGATTTATAGTTTTCACACCAGAGAATGCCTTTAAAAATCATGTGGTTGTGGTGGTAGTGATGACTATAGTGGTAAAAAATGTAATAGTGCCTCTACTGTTGCTGCTACATACAACTGATCTACCGCTGCTGTTACTGCTACTAGTACATGAAGAACCGTCTTATACCCACCACCACTGCTGGTACTGGTACAAGTACATGAACAACCGTCATATACCCACCACCGTTGCGGCTATTATTACCTTTGGTAGGACCAATGTCATCGTACAAACATAAAGAACATCCGGTTCATAAAAAATGGGGTTTTCCCTAGTCTCAGCAATGTTAAAAGTATAAATCTGGCTGTTCGTCGGTTTCCATCCGTGAAGAATGGCGTTTTGCAAACCAGTCTAACTCATTTAGTTCCTTTTAGACAAATGAACACGGAGATAGAACTTCAGCTCTATCATTCCTGTTTCTTTGCTTCTGTGCACATCCTCTGCAAAATATTTCTTCGTACCCTGATCATAATCGGTAGAGAAATTGATATAGTCCACTGTTCAACATTGACATAACTTGTTATTTAGCCATAAAGGGATAAACATTGTTATCTCAACCACTGTTCAACATTGGCATCACTCGTTATTTAACCTGTTATTTAACCGACATAACTTGTTATTTAACCTTACAGAGATAAACATTGTTATCTCAAGCACTGTTCAAGATTGACATAACTTGTTATTTAACCTTATAAGGATAAACATTGTTATCCCAAAGAGTAAAATACTTGAAAATATTGGCACAACATTCGATTGTTACACACGTTGAAAGTTTTCAGATCGTAGAAAGGTGAAGAACCTAAGAACCAAAAATGTAACAATTAGGTTTTATTTACTTGCGTAAAGGCACTTCGTTATTTTCTTCATGCTATGTTTATTTTTTAAAGTTTAATCATCTTGAAAACATAGTTGT